>JAOCZM010000116.1:967500-3367500 GCA_026122235.1 Vinca minor
TTATCTTTTATGTATGAATCATATCTTTTTTACATTTACACAAACTGAATTGAATCAAGTTCAAATAACACGCAGATGGAATTGACTCAATTTCTGATCTAGGTAAAATGGGAACAGGGGTTCCAAGAGTTTGAATTAAAAAAAAAGTGGGGGGGTGCTTTCATCATATGCCCAACCCCGTCTTGTTTCGGGAAGTTAGTTATTTAGAAAAATATTCCGTCCCATATTGATTTTCTATTTTATCAATATTTGAATTTTCAAGGATCCTATCTATTATTCCCTATCTCTTAAACTAATTATTTATGAATTTTTCTATAGATTTAGGAATTCTAACTATTTCGGTACTGATGAAATTTATTCAAACTCAATAGGATTGATTCTCTTAAGGGGTTAGACTAAAATAAAAAATAGGAGCACCTTAATCTTAATCTGGACTTGTTTGTTTGGGTTTGTACCTAGCCAACCCACATCCCGGATCATAATTCCCATTTTGATTTCTGCTATGCCCATTATTCTCGGCGGGCGAATACATTAACCGAAGGTATTAAAATTTCCGAATCTGCCTGAATTGCATTAACAAAAATCAAGTTCTATTTATATATTATATATATGGAATTATATATCTACCAATATGGAATTATATATCTACCATAAGTATTTCGCGTTTGGCCCTAATGAATAATTGTAAATTTATGTAACACTTGAGAAGGCGATGCTTTATATCTTTTATTCACTTTCTATTCTATTATGGCAAAATTAGATTAACGAAATCTTGCTGAACCCCACCCCACAAAAATACATATAAAATGAGGAAATGTTTAGCGTATATGTATGTATACTTCTATTCTATTTTTGTCAAAAAGGTTTTTGATCCCTTCAATTTGAAAATTTCAAATTGTTAACCTATTTAATCTATTATTAAATTCTTTTAAATTTCATTTCTTCAGAAAATTCTTTATCGATATATATAGCTATATATAGGATTTCTATTCTATATTATAGAAGTTATAGAATAAAGGGGTATAGATTACGATGTCTACGAACCGATGACTATTCATGATTCCATAATTGAATCAATTCCATACTGGTTCCAAATTAGAGGAATGTTATGGTAAAACTTCGTTTGAAACGATGTGGTAGAAAGCAACGTGCGACTTGAAGGACATGATCCATTGTGGATTCTTTCTTATATCCACCATTTTCGGAATGAAGGTGCCCTTGGCTCGACATCAGTCGGTAATCTAAATAGTCCACGATGGAGCTCGAGTAGAAAGTATTAATTCATTTCTCAGGACAAGAATCTAGGGTTAATGCAAATCAATAAATTGGAACAACTTCGTAAATATATCTTCGATATAGAAATTGAAGGGATCCCATTCGAGCAAGTTTCCAATTAAAAAGGCAAATTTGTTGGAATTAATCAAACACTTTCGATCCAAAGTGTATCACGGGGGAATCTATCGTCCGTAGGATTCGGGAAATCACAAAAAGGGGTATGTTGCTGCCATTTTGAAAGGATTTAAAAGCACCGAAGTAATGCCTAAACCCAATGATTTAAAACAAAGATAAAGGATCCCAGAACAAGGAAACACCATTTGAATCGTCTCACTAACTGGGCCAGATTAAGAATCTAAATCGATTTTAACCGAGACAAACAAAAAAGGGGTAAAAGACCACTCAATAAATGAAATTAACTAACGCTTCTTTTTTTTAATTATTTGAGAGTTATCTAACTTGAGTTATGAGTACGAACGGTTTCTTTTTCATTTTCAGGAACAAAGAAGCAAAAAAAAGACTTAAATCACTTAAATCATAGTCGAATTGATTTGATGATCTTAGGGAACCCTTTGGCATTTATGTCATTTATTAGAATTCCATACCATAGATAAAACTTCAAATCCAATTCAGTTTTCTCGAGCCGTACGAGGAGAAAACTTCCTATACGTTTCTAGGGGGGATGTATTGTTCATCTACATCTATCTCAATGAGTCGTCTATCGAATCGTTGCAATTGATGTTCGATCCCGAAGAGAAGGAAAAGATCTTCAGAAAGTAGGTTTTTATGATCCGATAAAGAATCAAACTTATTTAAACGTTCCTGCTATTCTATATTTCCTTGAAAAGGGTGCTCAACCTACAGGAACTGTTCAGGATATTTTCAAAAGGGTGGGGGTTTTTAAGGAACTTCATCCTAATCAAACGAAATTCAATTAAGGAAATACAAAAAAGGAGGGGGGTAGTGATTTGTATATAACTTTGGATAACCTTTCTTTACTCTTTTTTATTTACCCCCCTTCCTGCTGGAGGATATGGTTTTTGTAGAAATAAATTTGGAAAAAAAAAATTGTGAAGAGGATAGGGTTTTTATGGGTTTGAGAATGTGGTAGATTGTGGAGAGGTTTTGAGGGGTATTTATAGATGTAATGGGAAATTCTAAAATTAAGTATTTGAATTGGACAAGTCTCCGAAAATCGGTCGAAATCACGAGCGAAAAGTGCCAAACATGTTCAGAAATTTCTGGCGAGGTTGCATGGTCAAAAAAGAAAAAGTGAGAAGTGACTACACACTGCAAATTGCAAATTGCCTGCAACTTGAGGACGAGGTTGCACGGGGCCAAGTTAGGGTTTGGAGGGTTTTTTCGGCCGGGTGAGGACGGAAGTGGACCGTCCCGTGTTGAGACTTCCGTCCTGGCTGACGTGGCAAGGCGCGTAGGGAAAACCGCCACGTCAACCACTTCCGTCCTCAACCCGGGACGGAAGTCTTGGACACAAATGTTTCTCCTCCACTTTTGGGTGCCATGTCATGACCAATAAGGAAAATCTGGGCCAGGCCCATGCAATCCCCGAGAGAACCGTGGGTTACATAGAACTGGGCTTCGAGCAGAAATAGGCCCGTATTTTATATGATACTGGGCCAACCTCTTCGGCCCTATTCTACAGTTCGTGTCTTACATTCGGCCCTATTATATTTTAAGAGTGAATCGCCTATTTTGGATTTAAACTTTTTTTCCCGATTTTTCGACTTCAACTTTATTTTCGACTATTCCTGAACTTAAATAATTTACGGATGCTCCGATATAGAAAAAATTCAAAATTCGGCACAAAATCGGTCACGTGACTAAAACGTATCGTTTTAATTGGGGTAATTTTGTCCGCACAAGAAAAATTACAAATTGGACCCAATTCTACCCGACCCCCAACTTCATCCTCTTCCTTAATCGTCTCCCTCGCTCTCCCTCCAAATCCAGCCTTCTCCTCCACATCCCCCCTTCCTTCTCATAACCAAAATTCCTAAGCTTCTTTGTCGGTAAAACCTCGTTCGGAGACGTTTCTTCGCCGTCAGTTCTCCTCCTCCTCTTCTGACTCCGATTACCCCCAAAAGACTCCATTATAATACTTGGGACTGGAAAAAATCAAGACAGATGGAGGAGAAGAAGAAGGAGTCGGGTCAGATTGGATCGTAAATGGGTTGGAAGAAATTGTTTGAGTTTCCCATTTTGCCACAATCAGATCGGCGTGATTTTGTCACGTGATTGAGGTTGGTCGAAATTTTGAATTTTTTCTATATCGGAGCACCCGTAAATTGTTTAAGTCTAGGAAGAGTCGAAAACAAAGTTTAAATCTAAAACCCGAAAAGAAAAAAATAGTTTTAAGTACAAAATAGACGATTCACTCTATTTTTAAAAGGGTACAGCGAGGCATATTTCATGTTCGAGTACTTTAATGACCCAACTCTCTTGATAAGGCAAATTCCATTATTAGGATTCTGCCATATTATATCGTTTGTGTGTTTCAACATGATTTTAATCCTCGGATGGAGACAAGTCCCAATCTAACAGAGTAAGCTTTTAAGTTAGAATTTCAACCAAGAGAGTTTGCATGGGGATTTGGTCATTTTTACCAGGGATTTGATTAGTCAAGCCTGGCACTAATGCAATATGGTATAGCGGGGAGAAATTCAAGTTGAAAAGAATGTTTACTCGAAAATATATGCAAAATTGAATTTCAGAATTTGCTGAAGCGATTGATATCGTTGCCTATGATGTTTGTTGTACAAGTAGATTTTTTTTTTTTAAATGCAAACATAAGAACATAAGAAGCGGAAGGTAAAGTTCAATTCCAAACTCAAGACTTCTACATCTTAAAAGCCTCAATCTTATGTTGTTTATTGTACACACAGGTTTTATATTCACTTATGTTGAGGTTTCTAGATCACCTCTACACAGGAGAAGCTAGGTTAGATTTTAAGTTCTTTTTGGAGTGTCTTGTTTACGGAACAAGAAAGATATTTTATCGTGACCACTCATATTTCTCGTCTGGAATCCGATCGCTATCATATAGATACTAATACTAAGAGGAACTAAATACAGGAGAAGCAATTGCGCCATTCATGAAAATAAGGCCAAAAGAAACTGCATTACCGATGATTCCGCTAGCCACTGCCCTTCATTCATAAATACCAGCTATTCTATACCAATCACAAGGCACCAATTCGAAACATGACATAACAGCACCTGCCCTTCATTTGGGGCGCACACAAAAAACACATCCTTGACAACTCTTCGGTTCTCATCAGCCATTACGGCCTGTGCAACATTTTGCTACGATTTGGAAACATTTTCTGGTGCAACTAAATCTCCTTCATGATCAGTGATAAAAGCCAACCATTTGGAAGAGAAAATAGCAAAAACAAAACATTTTGTACATCCGAACACAACTAAAACCTCTACGCATCTCCAGGTTAAGTTAACTCAACTTCTGGTAACAGAGCAAACTTCCCAGTATATTCAGATCAAATTTCCCTGTATATTCAGAGCAATCCACAGCAGTCAAAAAAACACAAATTTAACTAAAGCACTTACCCGCACCAAACCTAGGGTGAATATTCACTAGAGAAAGAGGGAGCTAAAAACAACACCATAGTGAAACTTGTTAGTTTCATCTCCAGCTGTTTATCACAAGTACAAAAATGTACAAGAAAAGAAACAGAGCCATAGTAAGTGCATCGCTCTCTCTTTCTCCTTCCGCAGGTGACAGCACAGGAAGGGTGCACATTTACTAAAAAGTTCATTGCTGTTAGACTTGTTAGATTACTTGGTTAAACTGTATAGTTATTTACAGTGCTACAGGTAACCTGATCTTGTTTCCTGTACACTTCTATCAGTAGCATCACTATGTCCGGAAAACTTGCTTGAGCTGAGATTTGGAGGAACCTGTGCTTGCATTTCAGCAAGCTCTCTTACACGCAAGAGAATTGGAGCAGGTATTGGAACTGAAGCATGTTTCCGGAAATTCTGCATCTGTACAACAAGAAGCATATACAGATAAAAGGTAAATCATACGAGAAAGGATAATATAGTATGATTTAGGAAAAGGAATAACATATGTAACATGAATTTCACATTTCTGTAAAGAAACCAGGAAAATCTTTAAATTCATTTTTGACATCGAATTTGATAGTCAGATAAGGAGGACAACTAGAATATTTGCAGAATAAGGTGCCTAGACATGGAAATTTCAGAAGATACTCCTATTGGAAGTACTAAGAACATGAAAGTTGAGAATTTATTGGGACCTTAAATTCCAAAAGGTAACAGAAAACCTCAACGCAAGCCTAAAAAAGATGGGAATTTACAGTCTACATCCTAGATGCCAGACAAAATAGCATCATTGTCAATTCAATAGAAGGACCAGCTGATGCGTGGTAAGAATAAATGGTTGTATTCATTATTTGCATGAACACTCCATTAACCAAGTAAATATAGGTTTCAACCCAAGAAGATGCACTCTTGAGTAAGACCTGACTTTCCTACCGAGATTATCTGCAAAATGTAAAAGTAAACCACATACCATCTACGCTAACATACAATCACTAAAACATTGACACATTTTTCTATAATCTAATACAACCGTCTTGTATGGTTCCAGGTCAATCTACACAGTTCAGAAACTCTTTCTACATCATAGACAACAATCTAATATTCAACACGAGATTTTTTAAAGTCCAGCTTCATAAGAAGCAAAGAAAAGGGAAAATGTTTATTCCTAACTGAGGATGACGTTAAGAACAATAAAAAGCATAAATTAATCTGCTCACCCCTTTTTCTGCAGTCAACTGGGTAAGGCTAGCTCTCAGCAGATTCCTCCACTTGTCCTGCACCATAGTAACACTTCTTTAGGTCTGAAACCAATGTTAAAAACATCCTGAGACATACATAGGAAGTAATTTGCTACAAGGTACAATGTGCAACTACAAACCTTAAGATCAACAGAAGTCCTGTACGAATATGATGCAAAAGAAAGCCGCTTAATCTCAGACCACCTACCAGCACCATACTTAGCCACACCCTCAACTAGCTTAACAACTTCAGTGAGAGACCACGGGCGATGATGTTTCCGCCTCATTCCTCCAATAGGTGTGGGCATAGTAACCACATTATTATCATCATCGGATTTATCCTCAGATGAGTCCATACTTTTAAGCTCCACATCTTTCTCAAGCTCCATAATCCTTTCCGGATAATGCTCAACTCTTCCAGAAGGAGCAATAAGCTACAAAGACAAGTAGTGACTGTTAGAATGTTTTATTGATTCACCAAAAGATAATACTCCCTGTGTCCCAAAATGTCCAAATTTGACACCCCCCACCCCCCGCCCATACTCCTCAATTATTAGGGACTTAATGAGTTATGTTATTGTTGTGTGTATAAATGCAAACATGGGACTCCACTGCGTCAGAGGACAAGTACAAACACTAATATCATTGGTAGAGTGCAAAATCATTGGTCCAAATACTTGAGATTGAGGATACTGATGACTCTCCATAGAATTCAACGAGTACCCGACAACAAGGAAATCAAACAATACCATATTTTATTTGCGCAGGAAGGAAGAAATTTTTTTTGAAGAACAGAAAATGTAATCAAGAAATGTGTTGAACTCATTCCAACTACCAGCTTGTGGACAAAAAACCGCTTGCTGGAAAGACATCAGACAAAAAACTTACAGGCTGTTCAATCGATTTTGGGGACAGCATTGCCTCCAAGTCATTGTTCCCGGTATCATCATCTGCTCCTTTAACAGGTCCTTCAAAGGTCTTCTTCAGCACTTTGGCTGCCATTCCAATGTCCCCAGGTTGAAGTTTCTACACAATGCAACCTCAAAAATATTAACACTAACATAATATACACCTCAATAATGCACTTTCGAGAAGTGAATATCGCTATAGCCTAAACAATTTGATTTAGAAGTCATTTGTCCACCGAACAGCATCATGAGCCATAGCCATCTTAACCAAAATCTTTTTACCTTTCCTTCTTTTTCTTTAACAGACTTTGATCTAACAATAAAACAAGTACAAAAAGGTGAAGTTACTTACACAGAGAGTAAATCAGATTCACTAAATGTACCTATACTGAGTGACAAGGAAATTAAAGGGGAAATCCTAAAGTAACATCCTGGTATATGTAAACATTCTGAAAGGATAAATTGTGTTGCTGACATCATATATCTGCCTAACTTTGAACAGATAGGAAAATATTTAATTAAACAACTCATGAAGCAGTTAAAAAAAAGTAACAGTAACGTATATCCATCTTGTACACCTAAAAGAGCAGTACATCTTGAGATTATACTTGGGAATAATACCGTAAAAGTCATGAAGTTTTCTCTTGGACGGCTTCTTCGAACCCGGGAGACGTATGGAACTTGAACCCCAGAACCACCAAATGAATCTTTCCGGGTAACAATAGGTCTCCCATCTGCGGATTGCTGCCCACTTTCAGAACTCCTAACTGAACATATCATCCTACCACTATATTCCCTGGATTCACCATCAGAGATTTCTTCAATAAATCTCTTTGTAGGCTTCCGAACACGTTTCGCCATTTTCTGTTCCATATTGGGATCTTCACTAACAGAGTCGCATTGTAGCAAAGAACTTTCAGGCCTTTTGGTATCGATGTCAGAGTCCACACTTATTTTCTTATCACAAGCATCTGATGGACCTCCACCAGACGGATTGCTAGCCTCAGCTACAAGACCCTCAGAAGCTGCAGTGTTCTTGGAGGTCTCTCCTGTAATCATCTTTACCACTCTACTATCTTTAATTATAAAAGTAGTAGTTGAAAAATCGCAGGAATTAGTTAACCCCATAGCAATCCTCCTTTTAAGCCATTGTTTGTCCTTGACAGAAGTTTCTCTACCGAAAGTTGCTTTGAACGTTTCTTGTAGTTCTTTGACTACGAGATTATCTAAGCATATCTCTCCCTTTAACATAGAAAAATCAGGCTTCCAAGCGTCACCTACAGAAGTTGGGGAGCCATTTCCAATTGATCCAGCTTGTGAGCTTGAACATCCCTCAATATTCCGTGATTGACTTATGTTTATGCCGTCTGACCTTGGATATCCCTGCAAGGGATTCAAGCTTCAGTATTATCTTTGAAGAAAACTTATGCAATGAAAAAGAAAAAGTACAGAAACATTTCTTCTTCATAAACCTTTAGTTCTACCGAGTATTAATAACTTCAAAGCAATAAAACAGGAAATTAATCCATGGCAACTAAATCAATAAACCCTAATTTATAAGGATCTAAGCAAGGAAAGTAAGTAAAGGATAAATAGGTAGATAAACAAGCAAAACAATTTTAGTTTTAACTTGTAATTCATCAAAGACGAGGGGAAAAATATATCAGAAAGAAAATAAAGAAAGAAAAGCATCAAACAATAAACCTCTTGATGAGAACTTCTTTTCCCCAAGTCAGCCCCTTCAAAGCTCTTAACTGAAGAGACCAATCTTCCACCAGATTCTCTAGATCCCCCATCAGAAATTTCTTCAATATACCGCTTCGTTGGCTTGCGTTTTCTTTTGGCTTCTCTCTGCTCCATGTTAGGATCTCCATGAACATTTGAAATGGTTGAATCAACATCCAAGTTTCCAGGTTTCCCTAGCAAACTTCAATTTTTAGAAACATGCATAATAACAAAAGCAAAAAATATCATCACCAGCAATTAAACTTTTGGTCATAGATTTAGACTTATAAACGAGCCTCAGGATGATTATATGCACTTTTTTAATGCATGAAAAAATAAAGCTAAGCAGATTCCAAAGCCAAAGGCCAGTTCACAAAAGTAGGCTTCCTAATTGAAGCTGTCAACATTCATAAAAAAATAGCACTTGAAACACCGAAGAAGGTTACAATCAATAGATCACAAAGTAAGGTGGTAAAATGAACACAAAACTAGAAACATAATATACCAACCTCCTGAGCAATTATCTTGTGCCGTCTCCAAAGGACCTCTTTTAGTTGCATCTACAGGCTGATTATCTGCAGCAAAGTGAACTTCATTTCTACCATCTTTGAGCAAATCCTCAACCACAATGACTTCATCATCTGTTGCTGGTACTAACCTCCCATCTCCATCAACCTAGATAGGGAGTCACCAAACATAGATAAACAATTTTCACAAAGAAAATGAGAAGAAAAAAAAACTTTGCCAAAAAACCACAGTTTTCAACACCACTCTCACACATTCTCTGAATACATAATTCTCACTTTGGACCCCACATCTCCTCAGGCAAACAATTCACTTTTACAATTTCATAAACAACAGTTCTAAAACAAAACACCTTTCCAAATACAATATTTTCAGCCAAAAAAGCCACAAACTTTGAAATTATATGACCATAAGTACCAATATACATAGGCATTACCCGAACAAGCTTATAGACAACAGAATCAGGATTGAGTAAAGTCAGGTCAGACCCAGCCTCAGCAGAAGCAGCTTCAGCTTTCTCGGCCTTAGTTCCGTCATTTCCCTCCAAGCCAACCACTGTCTCCATTGAAAAAACTGCAGCATGCAATTTAAATTTGCAAACTGAAAATTAGCCAGAAAAAATATATATTAATTGCAAAGTTATATTCTTTTTCAGTACAAATTAGCTATAAAATAGAAGAAGAAAAAAATCACAACAGAAAATTTTCATCTAAGCAACTCCTAAATACACAAAATTCCACACATGCATGTATCAACAGCCGAAAGCTAGTACGAATTTGATTCCGCACCATAGAAAGAGCCAGAAATAACTAATTACTCATCGAATCAACTCCGTAGACCTAAATCCCCAACTAATCATCACGAAATTGATATCAATTTGAACGCCAAAAAAAAAGCAATTAACTCTAATTTCTGAAGCTTTTAAATACACAAAATTTCACACATGCATGTAACAAATAGTTGAATTAAAAGCCAATACGAATTTGATTCCTTACCATAAAAAGAGCCAGAAATTGGACTAATTGGAGAGCGCCACTGTCGTCCTTACAGGCAAATGATACTGAGCATAATTTTCAATTGTTGAAATTAGGATTGATCAAATCAAACGAGATTGACAGTATTTGAATCAGTAGAAATTTTCAATTTACAGAGAGAGAATATGATAAGAGAATTACTTTTTGCGTTGGGCATTTTTTTTCCTTCTGGTTTATGAGTTGAGAGAGTGGGGTGGTTTGCTTTTCCAGTACGCCGAGGGGCTTGAGCTTACTAAACAAACAGTCCCCGGAACCGAAAGGTAATTATGAACTCGATTTGATAACTTGTGTGGGTTTCGGTTCTCTACATCCCAACTTCCCCAACTTACGGTCTGGATCATATGCAACAGTTTTTTTTAACACATATGAAACGTTTCGGAGCATGTGTTTTGAAACTCAAAAATAGGAGTTCGTTTTAAATTAATTTTAACCGTCAAAAATTTAATCCAACAGACAAGAGAAGTTTTGCACATGCAAAATTACCTTGGTTATGCACTGGAGCCAGACTCTCCAAATTTTCTTTTTTTGCCAAGTAAAATTTATATATCATCCAAATCACCGTTACAAAGTGTGCCACCCCTAGCACACACGATTGAGGGGTATATTGGGGTAAAAAATCCTCTGTCCCCATTTGTGTATGTCCCCGTATCCCCAACCAATCACAATTCACCATGTGTATATATAATTGAAACAAATATTTATATAGTAAATTCTGATTGGTTAGGGACATGGGGACATATACGGACGGGGGACGGGGACAGAGGATTTTCACACGTATATTGGTAGGAGCAATATAACCAACTACATCATTATATTTCGCCCAATAAGTAAGATTATGAGTTGAGGTATTACATGATCTATTAACACAGTTGAATTTCTAACTAAGTAGCTCTTTACCCTTATTAATAAAGTCTATACCTCCCCAACTTGGGTACCGCAAATGCGTAACTTTGTGACATTAGATTCTAACTTTTTTTTGGTTGATCAGGAAAGTCGTGCATTTTTTCTAATATAGATCATGTTTTTTTGGTTAGTTCTAATATGGATTATGGTCCAATTAATTATATGGTCCAAATTTAGCTACAACAAGAAAGATAACTTTTTTTTACTGATATGGTTAAATATAAACCACATTCAAAATTTTCCATTTTTTTTTACCATTGTGAATTTAGTGCATATTTGTATTTTTTATTTCAAATTTTTTTGTTTTGCAGATTGAAGATGAAATATTTATGAAAGTAAAAAATAACGGTGACACACACTATGAATGTGACCATAATTTTAATTCCAGATCTTTGGTATATTTTGATCCATTTAAATAGCTTTGGATAGTATTTTAGGTTTGTGATTTCATCTTCCGTTTCAGAAAAACAAGTAGACATGCGAAAACAATTCTAAAATTTAAGATTGTGCCTAAAAACATCTAACAGAACACTTCAATGCTTTTGTAAAGATTGAGAAGAGTTTTAGATTTGAAGAATTGCACCTCATTAAACCGAAACATTTCATTTGGGGGCTGAATATTACACATTTATTTTTATTCCCCACCTTGGCAATTGGCACGGTAAGGTTTTTACTACTTACGCTAGTAAATAAGCATAATGTCCACATAACAATAAAATTACCACACATTATACAGTATAATTTTTAGTTAGTCCAAGTCCTTGCATTTTCCTTTAAATTATTTATGTACTAGAAATAACTGGTATGAAAAATAAATATTGAATTTGAATCAATCGATTTGAGTTTAAAATTTAAATTGAGACGCAAAATCTCTTTGGATTGAATCCGAGAAAATCGCAAACATTAAATCATGGAGGAAATCTCAACCTTCATAATTTAGATTTAAGACTAGTCAGGAATTCGAGACTGAATCCCAATTCAATTCTGAAACCCAGTTCAGTTCAATTCAATTAGAACCCCTCATATAAGACTTGGAACGAGGAGGAATAAGATCCAGGACCCATTAAAAGTAGGGGAGCATGAGCCTAAACCTTCTTTGTTTGCCTCAAAAAGTTTCAAATAAACACAAGAATAGTTCAAGGAAACCAAACACCTCAAAATACAAAGCTAAAGAGGAGGAAGACAGAATTTTGATAATTATAAGGTAGCTGCAAGGTACAAAGATATTAAAACATATCAGCATGAATATTCCTAAAAAAACATCAGTCTCACAAAACCTCAAAAACCAACTTTCAGATGATTGTCAAAAGCCAACAAAAAGAACAATATTTCTATTAAACATTTGTCAACCTGAAACACCGAGAGCATCACCTATGCGCCTACAGATGCAAAACTTTTGATCCAATCGCAAGCAACTGCAGTATATTAAACTGCGGCAATGTCTATATCAGCCACAGGTAGATCCGGGACAACACGTGCCTCTTCCTCCTTGGGTTGATGAATGGTTACAAGATCAGGCATAGGTGTCATCGGGCCAGTCTTGCCCTTTGGATCCCAGGCAAGCATGATCTTCACTTTGATACCAAGAACACCCTGCACATTCAAGTGATAAGTAAATCACATACCTAGGAAGATTTTTTTTTTTAAAATGTATCAAGAAACCCTCTAAAAGGGATCCAGCAAAACTAGCAGTAATCTATGGAATCGAATACTAGAACATAAGCTAACCTGTCTGAGGAGAACGTGTCTGACAGCAGAGTCGATATATTCTTTCACAGGCTGGCCAGATGATATCATGTAGCCATCCTTGAACTTCATTGACTTAGCACGCTGAGCCCTAAGTTTTCCGCTAACAATAACCTGCAAGTTATAATAATTGTGAACAAAAAATGACCTTTTATAGGAAACAAGTAACAGAGTATTGTTGCATACCTCGCACCCCTTTGCACCTTGCTCCATAACAAATCGCAGAACACCGTAGCAGGCCCTAGAAAAGAACAAAAATAATGGACCAATAAGCTAAACAACTCTCAGGGGCAAACAAAAATGTACTGATTGCACAAGGATAATTGTACACCACGATAACAACAAAGTATTAACCCCAAGTAATTGGGAATTTTAGGCTGCAGAGATGCAAAATTAACAAATTGATTTCCCAAGCAGAAGTTCGTAATAAGAAAAGTGATGCAAAAAACAACTCAATACTAAAACAATATAACGAGACATAAAAATGATGCTCAAAATGTGAATAAAAACAATAGAAACATGAATTTAGGAGAATATTCTAAACTCGACAAACATAAATCAGTCTGAGGAGCCAGACAAACTCCAAAAAAGTTCAATTTGTGCATTGAAGAAGCCACACTCTAGCGCATATGTACTGGCAAGAGGTGCAAACTTAATGCTAACTCAAAATGAGTCTATTGTGCTAGTGGAGTGGAATCAATGTTCATCCACATTGGCAATAATTGATCAATTAAGGCAGTCACAGAGATTCTCTAGAATGTTTAAAATATGCACAAAAATAAACTTGCTATATAACATATATAATTATCAAGAAAATAAGAGCCAACACTCGGGAAAAAAAAGGACGCATATTGGAGATTTATGTAAACCCCAATCTGTGTAAACAAGTCAAGGAGCCAACGAACCTCCGCTATCAATATAAGCAATGATTTAGAGTCTCTTTAACAATAGTCTAGTAAAGAGAGAAGTGTAAACAATGCTATATACATAATTCCTATACACACTACCCTGTAATATAAAAGATAAAGAAAATAAAGCCAAACAATTGTTACTGAGCATATAAATATCGGAGAAGTATGAAAACCCCAATCCGTGAGAGCAAGTAAAGGGGACAACCAATCTCCACTGCAAATATAAGCACTGGGTGAAAATCTCTTTTAACCAGGGTAGTAATTAAAGAGAGAAGTATAACCAATGCTATGTGCATAAATCTCTACACTGGATTTGCAAGAATATCATGGAACACTTGTATATAAGGGCTAAGACCATGCAACCAATTAAGCAAAACTTTTCTGAAACAGGTTATATAGTAACAACCTCAAATAATTAAAAGTCCTCAATTTTTAAGGAAGCAGAGAAAAAATGCCATGGAAAACAACAAATAGATTAAGCAGGACAAAACAGAAGGATTTCATACATAGTGAGAACTGAATTCAAATGTTCGAGCAATAATAGAAACTATTGGAACACTCTACAACGACAAGCAGCTGCTTTAAAAGGACCACACATCTTCATTCTGCAAATATACAAACTGACAAGTGAACAAATTTTTCACATCAAATTACAGGATACCAACCTGCGAACAGCAAGTCCTCCAAGGAGTTTGTAGCGCAATGACTCGGCCTGAGCAACAGCACATAGTCCCCTGTTGTTAACTCGCTCAGCATAAAGCTCCACGCTGTTTTCTGGGAACTTGAACCTCTTCTGAACAATGGAAGTCAGTTCCCTAATTCTCCTCCCCTTCTCACCTTTAAAAGTCAACAAAAATAATAGATGTTAACAATTCTTAACAAGTAACCTGAAGAATTTAGAAATTAAAACTAATATAACTAAAATGATCTGCGGCCCCATTCTAAATCAGAAACATGAAACCAGCAGGAACCAGATAGCCTAATACAATTGGCAACCCAAAACATTGCAGAATGTTAGTTACTACTTGTAGGGAGATTTGACTAAAGTGTCACTTCAAAACATTTGCATTTCACAAAGGAATGAAACATATCAATCATGACTTGCAAGGAAAATAAAGCTATTTACTAACTACCTAATTCTCAATTCCTCATTCTTCAGCTTCGATTCAAATCTAATTACCTTAAATCATTTTCATCTGCTATAATTATTTTTTCTCTTACAGACCAATATGATAATACCAAGAAAACCAGAAACAACACACTGACTAGAACCAGAGACAGATCTAAGGGGAATGGCGGGGGCAAAATTGTTTTAATAAATATGGTGTATTCTTGCTCCATTTAGATTATAAGTTTACAAGTGACCCCACATAAATAAGGCTGCTCTCAGATCCTAGATCTGCCATTGTTTATATGCATTAAATTTTCTAGCTTTTAGTCACTTATTTTCTAAACTCCTCTGCCCCCTATTTTTCTCTCCAAAACCCACACACACACACATATATTTCCTCAACACCCCAAACGAGAAGTTCTAGTTTCGTCTAGTAACTACAAGAATCCCCAACAAACAAAAAAAGAAAAAAATCTACATGGATTCACCAGTAACCACACGGTACAATCAATATATATATATATATATATATATATATATATATATATATATAAAGAATTAATTATAAATTGGGAAATAATTTACTCACCAAGAACATTTTGGGTACGTGTAGCCCTAATGATGATCTCAGTTCGCATAGGAGTAACTCTGACCTCAACACCAGAGTAGCCATCCTCAGCTAACTCTCTTGTTAGCAATTCATTCAGCTCGGCAAAGAAAACTCCATCAGCTACGAACTATTTTAAAAAAAACACAAATTATATCAAAATCAGATTTCGATTAACATAATTATATAAAATTAGAGAAGAAAAATGGAGAAAACCTTTCTCTTTTTGCTCATCTGGGTAGCCATATTTTCGATTGATTTTTTTAGAGGAAGCCGGCAAAGAGATGTTTTCTGATGAACAATAAGAAGCTGCTGCGGAGAGTGAAGGTTGGGAAGGGTTGGATGATGAATTTATATGTGGTGATGGAAAATTAGGGTTTTTCCGTTTTGTGGTTGATATTGCTAGATTGGTGTTCCAAGTTATATAAGGAGTGTTAATTAGGGGCTTTAGTTTTTCTAAAAGTGTCTTTTAAGTGCTTCCAGGTAGTTATATTTTCAGTTATACCCTTGGTCTCTTTTTGTTACTTGAAAAGGCTCCCCAAATTTAGTCCTCCGCGAGTTTTAGGCATTGACGGAATTGGAAAGTGACAGATTGTAATCCGAGTAGTAGTAATTCTAAAGATTTATGAGAGTAAATAAAGATACTTTCTACGTTACCATAATATGTGGAAGTATCGTGATTTCACATGAGTCACTAGTTCTCAATGTTACATAAAAACATAAGCCAGGTGACTAAATGAGAAGACCTAGGATGTAGATGATCATAACATGAATTGTTCAATTCAATTCATATGTCATTGTATGATATAAGATCCGCATGTATATATGTCAACGTCTACATTCATAAAGTTGTATGCTTTATAAGGAAATTGTACAATTTTAATTGTTGATTTTGATTAATAAAAAGATGAATATACTTCAATTGATATGAATCAATAAAGAAGAATCTACTTAACTTGATGTGCCCATATACACGACTATAAATAACATACCTAATATAGAAATCACACTTGTAAAGTGTATACAATTAGCTAGAACAACGGAAGGCGTAGTGAAAGTGATTAAAAAAGAGAAAATTGACTGCATCAAGATTACCTTACGGGAGGCCAGTTTAATATCTAAAAATTACTCACCAATAAACGAAAACTTTAAGATACATTTTTTCTAGATAACTCAGTACACTCAAAATTGCAAATTATAACTAATACTTCCTCTAATGAATAGTAATGTGACCATTCAATTTAGGACAAATAGAGTCTCATTTACGGTGGAGGTAAAAATAACTTTTCTAGGATCATCTCAATGCATTCTGACCCAAATCTTATACCATTGTGTATCATCTTAGCAGTACTTACAGAACCGGAGTCCATTACTGAATGTTGTGAGAAAAATAAGCAAAAAGGCATAGCCACGTGTGATAGAATCACATAAAGTGATGATCGAGTGATTCCAAATTTATTCCCAAATAGTTTGACAAAGTTGAGTATTCACATTATAATTATACTTCGGATGGCCAAGTCTTTTCATGACGCGATACTCTAAAACCCGAACATGGTCACCACATCCCGTCCATAAGAAATCAATAAAGTTACTCCGACACACCAATCTCATATCAAAAGATTGCTACTCATTTTGCATCCACAAGAACACACAATTAACCTGCTCCTGCTTCCAAAAGAAATGCCCGTTTTAACTTCAACAATTCACTACTTCCTTTATCCTCTTCAAATTTCGAATTGCAGCCACAATTCTTGGAAGATCAATGATTGCCCCATCTCAAGAGTCGTACCTTCAAATTCTGAAAAGCGTCGAAGAGTTGTTTGTTTCTCATCCAAGAAGAAACTCAGCTTCATGGACCAAATTCTTGATTACATTGAAGGTATAATAGCCTAGCCCACCAACCCTTTTTTCCAAGAATTCTTAGGACCCTTCTTTCTTTTCCTTGCTTAATTTAACTTAGAGCTCAAAATTGGAATCTTTATGATAGTAATATGGTAAGTTAGAAGTTATATGAGAGTCTCCTCATGTAGTGTAAGAACTAACTAGCAACAAATTATACTCTCGGGTCTGGTTGGATAGTGTTTAGTTTTGAAAGAAACTTTTGGGTTTCGAATAAGTTGAATTGTTGGTGAGAGTATAGGTAGGTTCTTAAACAGAATTGTTATTGTATTCTAAGACGGAACACTATCCAAATAGTTAGTCGATAAATAGTCTAATGTATCACACAAGTAGTTATCCAACTAGTCATTCGCTATATAATCTATGTATCATACAAGTAAAGAAAACTTTTTGGCCAAAAGTTCAAATTTTGGTACCATGAACAAACAATAGGATCATCAAGTTAAATTCTTTAAAGTAATTCTGAATTTTGAACTACATTCTATACTTTCTGTAATCATTCAATGGGTTGCATTTGCCCCTCATTTTTATTGTTGGAATAATTTCAAGAATGGTTGTTAACATGGTTTTAGTTGAGGCAGCCTTTTGACCCACATTTATTTACCGAGAGAAACCAGAATGAGATATTGGAAGTCAATTGAGAAGGATCCCTACTTATCAGAAACAATCAAATTCCATTCTTGATATTTGTTTTTTATGTTTATTGCAATTTCAAGGAGGTCCAAAGTTAAGGAAATGGTATGGGGCGCCTGATATCCTCCCGAAAGATGGATCTGCTTTGGAAGTTGATCAGACTCCAGGTAGTGTGGTATAGCAACTCTTTATTGTTTCTTAAACTTTATTGTTTTTCTTTTTCCCCAATAGTAAATGATTATAAACCTGGAAAACAGAGGAAGATGAAGTAAGGGATGCAGTTCTAGTCACTGATGGAGATAGTGAAATTGGCCAGGTGGGTTGTAATGAATTTCTCTCTTTTTTTCCATGTTATTTGGAACTATGGAAGTAATTTAATAATTAGAATGTGGGATTTGTGTTTTAAATTGTATGGTTGAAGAAGAATTTTCCTGTTGAGTTTCTGAATCATCACCGTGTAGCTAATTAAGTTTTGATACCTGTTCCGTGCAAATCACCTTTTGTTGTACTTTGTGAGGCACGAGCCTTATATTAGCTAGATTATGATTCTGATACTTGTCCTGTTTAGATGGTAATATTATCGCTAATTGTCAAACGAATTCGAGTTAAAGCACTGGTTAAAGATAAACGGGCTGCTATGGAAGCCTTTGGCACTTATGTTGAGGTTAGTGCATTACCAATGACTTAACAGGATTATTCCATCTTAATTTTACACATCTTTTGTTTGCTGTTAAATATTGTCGCTGGTCTTAATTTAATTTGTTCGTCTTTCTGAAGTCAATGGTTGGTGATTCAAAGGACAGCTCATTTCTGAAAAGGGCTTTAAGAGGTGTTCGTGCAGTGATATGTGCAAATGTATATATACCACCACATTATCTATTTTATATTGTTTTGACTTAAGTTTGTCGCCAGCATTGTAAACTATTGTTTCTCTGCAGCAGATATACAGAATGCGTAAATATATCTTGGTTAATCTTTGTTTTCTGCAGGAAGGTTTCCTATCAAATATTGAGAGTTGGAAAGGTTTAGAGCATGTGATTCTATTATCTCAGGTACCGATTCTCTCTACTGAATGTATAAGCATTGCCGACATTGTTCTTGATATTGTGGTTTGACAAGGCTGCAGTTGTCTGTTTATAGAGGTAATAGTGGGATTCAAGCAGTTATGAATAGCAATGCACAAAAACTGGCTGAGCAAGATGAATCGGTATTGATGGCCTCAGGGATTCCTTACACCATAATCAGGACTGGTTCGTTAAAGAACACGCCAGGAGGTCAAGGATTCAGCTTTGAAGAGGTACTATAAGTTCATAGGCATCTTCATTTCACGAGTGAATTCTTGTTTCTTGTAGCCCATGTCAAGCCTGGAAGTAGTTTCCTGGTCAGGACGGTATAAAGTTCCTTGATTGGTCTCATGGTGAATGCTCTAAATATTTTAACATTCATACAACTAGTATTGAAAGGAATATGCACCTGTGTCTATATAAGAATAAAAGAATGCAAAGGTCGAAAGCAAACAGTGATTGAGAATGTTTTTTCATTCAATATAAAAGAGTTGTATAGTTTTCGGAATTTCTAGAATGGTAAATAAAAAGTTGTTTGAGTGAATTAGGAAATTATTTGTGGCAGGGTAGCGCGACAAGAGGAAGTCTTAGCAAAGAGGATGCTGCCTTCATTTGTGTTGAAGCTCTTGTTGCAGTTCCTGAGAAAGGATTGATATTCGAGGTTTGTCTCATATTTTACTAGGTTAATTAAGGAGATGACATCTTGAAGTGATTTTCTTCATATGATGAGGCCAGGACGGAGATTAATGATTACCAACAGCTTAATAAGCTCCTTGCCGATCCCTCCCCTCTAAACCCCTCAGACCACCAAAAAGAAAAAAGAAAAGGAATGAAGAAAGAAAAAGATCACAGCCGTTGCTTTTCTTTCATTTTTGTTTCTCTTCAGCAAATGTTTTTCGCCTGGTGATTCCAAAAAGTTTAATGGCCTCAAAATTTCACTGTCTTAGGTGGTTAATGGCGGAGAGACGGTCACAGATTGGAAACAGCGGTTTGCAGCATTGTTGGAGAAATCACAGCAATAGCTGCATTGTCTTTGTGTTTTTACCTGATGTTCTTGTCGATTTTACAATGTCATTCAAAGTAGTTTGGTGTAATTAGTTTCTGTATAGAAGAAATGAACCTCAAATGTCCATTTCAGTTGTCATGTGTTTGTATTAAGCACAAACTGTGATCCTTACATTGAAGTTCAAAGTATTCCTGAAAGAGGATCATCTCTGTTGTCTGTTCATTCTCTACAGCACTTTCATGTAATTGTCTTCTCCATATTTTGGTATTTAATGATGGAATTGGTGGCTTAGAGGGTTGTCTTTGAGGTTCATGCTGTTGAAATGCCCAAAAATATCATTTTTTTGTTACAGTCGTTGCAGGCTTCTAGATAGATATTACATCATATGCAATATTTATTTTCTCTTGATGAACACTAGTCAGAAGGAATGTAACACATGTTTTATATAACACGTGTTCGCTCCAAAAATCTAGACAATCAATTTTTTTATTCAGCCATCTAGAAATGTTGAAAAGAAGTGTATTTCGTTCACATTGGTGAACCGATTGAGTGGGAATAGTGGGTGGAATTTGCTGGCTAAATAATTATTTTGTCTCTTAAAATAAAACAATTTTCAATATCAGTGGGGCAATGGCCTACCCACGACAGTCGTGGGTTCGATACCCTCCCCTTTCATGAGGCATGTTTTAAATTGTCTCTCTTTATAGGGTTATATCCTCCTCCTCTTGTAAGGTACTACTCTCCCCGTTGAATGTATGCCCGTCTCTGGGACTTTAAAAAAAAGAACAGTTTTCTGCCCTTGAAACAATCCGAAGCAACTTTTTATCAAGATTCTTATTGATCAACTTCACTTTTAAGTACAAGATAAAAAAAAAAAGCCAGTACAAGGGCGCAGGTTCGAATCTTGGCAGCCGCAGTGTGGAAGTTTCAACCCTCCAATGTGGGGGTGGCTTCTTGCAGTGGCTAAGACAAGCGCCTCCCACCAATCGAACCACGGGCCACTTGATTTACATCCTCCACAATGCCTGTCGGATCGGGTGGTGGGGGCCCTGGGGGCGTGGGTATCGCCTTTTTGTGTACAAGATAAAAAAAAGCCAAAACCGAAGATTGATTGAGACAAATACAATAGTCAAGTCAAAAGTCTAAGTTTAATCATCCAAACTTTAGATTCTAATCTAGCAAAAGATTGCTTAAGTTGCTTTCAATTTTCTCTGAAGCTTTTTTGAGGTCAAATATCTTCAGTCAACAAGGACAACCAACTAATATTATTTTGGTTATAATATGTTAGAATTTTGTCTCATATCCCTTTGTTAGGAAAAGTACTATTGTATTACTTCCTATATAAGGAGTTTGAGTTAGAGATTCGTAAAGTGTGAAAAATATCCTCACAGTGTGAGAAAGACTTAGAGTTCGTCTTTTGATTAACTCGGGTATTTAGCTTATGTCTAGTTATATTTTGAGATAATTTTCTCTATATTTGTAATTCTCCACATATTTAGTGGTTGTTTCTCCTTTATCCGTGGACCTGGGTCAACTGACTAAACCACAATCATTTTATTAACTTTGTTTTTGTGAATTTTTATTTTGAGAACGGAAAAAGTAAATCTTCAGTTAGATAAGGTGGTCATTTGGTCAATTAGTGTACTTGGATTGGGTTCGAAAAACTGAAACCTTTCTTATGATTGAATCTGTGATAAAACATTAAACACTAATTCAAATATGATTTGATTTGAGTTACACTAGTCTGAGACGTCATAGAGATGCAATCCAAACAGAGAAGACAAAACTCTTGGGGTATAACTTGTGCAGGACAAAATTGGAAAGAAGTTAATATTCGTAAGTAATGAGAACATAATCAAATGCTACTTTTTTTTTTGG
Source organism: Vinca minor (assembly GCA_026122235.1). NCBI lineage: Eukaryota > Viridiplantae > Streptophyta > Magnoliopsida > Gentianales > Apocynaceae > Vinca > Vinca minor. The sequence continues at coordinate 989,567 of JAOCZM010000116.1, forward strand.
GTGAATAATCAAATGCTACTAATTATTTGGAGAAAAGAAGAATTATGAGGTCCACCAATAGGTAAGATGACTTTAGATTTGCATTGTGCAGATATTGGAAAATTTTCAAAAAGGGTTTTATAGAGAAAGTATGTCTCCATATGAATATCTTTAGACAAACAAGGAAAAAAGAATCAAGTGATGTGTTGAAAAACTATAGAACTGATGACTCAATGACATAAAATGGCCATATTAAATTGCAAAGTAGATATATCATGATAGTATTATTTTTTCTTCAAGAAGTTGGTGAAATTCAAGAAAATCCCCTAACATCACAAAGAAAAGGGAAAAATGAATTCCACTTGCAACATATTCTAATCAACTATACCATCATCCATCTAGGATTCAAGATTTAAAATGAAAAAGAAAAAAAACATAATTTTTTTTTATCATTCAAGAAAATAGTTAGTTTGCAGTTCGAATCTTCTATCTCATAACGGGTCTATCCCAGATGGTCAACTGGAGGACCTAATTCTCTTATGACCAGCTCTTCCATCTGACTTAGTAGTTCCAGCAGAGTCGTCCCCTTCAGAAGAAGCCTCAGCAGACTTGATAAAAGAGGTTGAAAGATCAGCATAAAGATCAACAACCCTTCTAATGTTACTGTTCAATTCTCTAATTAGACCGACGTTTCGAGTCAAATTATCAGGGATTTTAGATTCATGATTCTGATTAATCTCATTGATTAGTAGCCTATTCTGGTCTAAAAGATTTTGAACTTGTATAAAACTCTTCTGAAATGTTTGTACAACTTTTCCATCTATTTGTACTCCTCCATTGATAATCCCAGAAAATACATCATCTTCCATTGATATTTGAACTCCAAAATTGAAAATTCTACCCCACTTCACCACTGCATCAAGCAGCAATCTTTTAAAGACACAAGAAATATAACAAGAAACCAGATATGTAAGAAGAAATCATAATCCAAACAAGTAATAGCAATTAGAGAAAATGTCCGCCCAAAGAATGAGTCTACAGCACCCACGATTATCTACTGCAAGTTGCTACTGCCCCACTATACCAAAATAAATATCTAAAAAATGAGAATGAATACTTAGTCCATATTATATATCGGTCCATCTTCTTATACATATCCCCATATGGGGGTTCACATAAAAATTGCAAAGGAAAACCCCAAAAAGGAAAACGAACAAGTTTTCATATAGAAAAATAAGTTGACTTTGTGAACCATAAAAAAAGGAAATTTTTTTATGGTTCTGTTCTTCAAAAAGTAAACAAAGATCTGGTTAAGAGTGTGAATCTTCAAAACTCCAAAAACAACAAAAGAAGAAACCAAAAAAAGAGAGACAAATAAGTCAAAAAGACGAGGCAAAAATAAATAGCAGTTTTGCTTCTAAGAAAACCATTCAATTTTTTTCTTTAATCCCAAAAAGATAAAAAAAAATTATTCAAATGAGAAACAATTCTGAAGAAAAAATCCAAACATTCACTGGAGAAAGCAAAAGGGCATATGAAAATTTGTAGGAAATGACAGGCAAAAAATGACTCAATTTTGTGTGCTTCATAGCAATAGCTGCAATCAAATTTACAAACAGACAATAACTCCCATAATAATTACTTATTTAGGGGGAAAGAAACAAAGTCCAAATATACAAGAAATGAAATACAAGAAACCCATAAAGAAAATATAAGAATTTTTTTTTATCTTACCAAAAAAATATACATAAATATAAGAAATTTCTGGGAAAAAAAAGAAAAAGAAAAATGGAAATCAGAGAAAATCATGACACCATTATTGTTTGAAGGTACCTGAGAATTGAGGACCATTTCTTTCTTGCAATAAACTTTGGAAAAGGGCCGGAAACGGAATCAAATATATCTATCTGGGACTGAATCAAGGCCCTGAAATCATGAATTCAGGTAGAGAGAAAGATAGATATATAGAGAGAGAGAGACAGAGAGAGAGACAGAGGGAGTGATTGTGAGATTTGACGGTACATAGAGGAAGGAAGACCAGTATATGGTATGGTGCGGTTTGGGTGTGGGTGTGGGTGTGAATTGTTTATTTAATTTCGAATTCAACATCAAACCATTATTTTGTATGTAAGTGTAAAATATTTCTTACTTATTAAATAAGTCGATTTGACAGCATACGTTGACCTTGGCTCCTATGCGGAATGTTTTGGTGCGGACTGGTGCGGGACAAGCTGAGGGCCGTTGGATTCATCCAACGGTTGTTTCAAAGTAAGGGTATTTAAGAACTCTTTTTTTTCAGCCGCAACTTTTCTCTCTCATCAAGAACATGTGTTCACAAAAAGAACATGTGTTCACAGAACGAGAACATCTGTTCACCGAACATGAACATGTGTTCACTCATCAAGAAAATGTGTTCACAGAACAAGAACATCTGTTCACCAAGCATGAACATGTGTTCACCGAACAGGAACAGGTGTTCACCGAACATGAACAGATGTTCTTGTAGAAATGTACCTCCAGCCGCAATTTTTCTCTCTCCTCCTTTTTGACTTTTCAGCCGCAACTTTTCTCTCTCCTCTAATAAAATTACATATGTACCCTTTTAACTTTTCTCTCTCCTCTTTTAAATCATAGCCATTGATCCATTTAAAAAATGAAATCAATGGCTCTCATTGTGTCCCGCACGTGCGGATTTTTGAGCGTTCCGCATAGGAACCGGACTGGCATACGTTACTTTTTGTATCACTTGTATTCATATTTTATACGTTTAGTAGTGTTCATAACGACCCCTGGGGATATTGCTCAACTGATAAATAAATTATACGTTCAGTAGTGTTCATAACGACCTCTGGGATATCACTTGTACTCATATTTTATACGTTTAGTATTGTACTAGTTTTAACTTCACTCATAGTGTGCGGAGTCCGATTTTCAACAAATACATAAATCAATCTCTTGTGAGTTGTTGGTTTCCATACAACTTTGATGAATTTCATTTGAAGCACATATTGCTCTTTAACTTTTACACTATCCTCCTTAAATTAGAAAGGCAAAGGAAAAAAAAACTTTTACACTAGTTCTTATAACGGCGAAGTGAGGGCACTAATGATTGATGCTCAATCTTCTCTTTTAGTAGTGTTAATAACTGTGTAGAAAATTAAATATTTTCAACTATTAAATTAAAAAATTAAGGCAAATTAATTATTATTGTCCCTAAACAATTTATAACTTAGATATAAGATCCCAAAACATTATTTCTGCACATTAAAATTCTCAAACAATTTACGATTGGTATACAAGTTCCTTCCGTCAAAAAAATTGTTAGTCAACTGTTAATTTAATTTTTTTACTGGGTCAACGGAAACATATTAGGGGTATAATTGGTATATCACAATTCTTACAATTACCACCATACCCCAACCCACCCCGGTAAGCCCAACCATTCCCCCACCCTTCCCTTCATCTCCGGCCACAATCTCCGGCAACCATCACAAACATCCATCCCCGTCATCTCTTCTTCTCACTATGCTAAACAGCTATCCACCCCACCCCCACACCCGCTCCAGCTCCTTCCCCTTCCCCTTCATCTCCGGCCACCATCACAAACCACCAACCTCCGTCACCTCTTCTTGTCCATTTTCTTAACAGCCATCCAGCCCCCACCCCCACTCCAGCCCATTCTCCTTCATCTCCGGCCACCTCACAAACCACCCGCAAAATTCATTCTTGAAATATCAAATTTTAAGCAAAGAACCTTCATTGCATACTTGAAATAAAGATTCACAAACTACAGATCATAATTATTGCTAATTCAAAAAACCCCAAATAAATTAAATTACCAAAAATACTAAAAAAAAAAAAGAAGGAACACAAGAAAATTTAAAGAATATTTCAAGAATCCATGAAACTATATTTGCTAATTTGGTGATTTCATCTGACCTGGGCCAGTTGAATCTTTTCAAGAATCCATGAAACCATCTTTGCCATTCATGTGACCTAAGGGGAAACCCGCATGGGGTGGGGAAAGGGGGTAGAGGGTACCACTGGGGGTTCTAAAAGCACATTACCAATTATACCCCACACAAGTTTTTGCATTGACTCATTTTTTTTTTTATCAAAAATTATGTTGACCTGTCACTTTTTAGACAGAAAGAAGGACCTTACACACCAATCGTAAATTGTTTGAGAATTTTAATGTCCAGAAAAATTCGGTAGAGACCTTATACCTAATTCATAAATTTTTTAGGGACAATAATGACAAATTAGCCAAAAATTAACTATCAAACTATTATATAGTATGTTAAAAAATATTTATTCCACATCAACTGCATTTATTACTCTTCGATTATATACTATGCAAAATAGTTATTTTGAATCAAAATATAAAAATAGTTATTTTAACTTTAAATAGCTATTATATTATTATTTATGACGGTAAAATCTTTCGATCCAACCGTACAAAAGTGTCAACGGTTTTAAATTTTTTTGGCAACAAGACCTTAACCAACTCGTATAATTGGACTATTTTTTTGGTGAATATTTTTTTTTGCTGAATAAATTTAGTTTCCATTAATCACAAATAGCCGAAGTCATTACAATCAAAGGAAAATCTGAAAATACAGAAAGTAAAAGTTATACAATGATTTAAAAAATCACGATAACAGACAAAAGACACACACAAGAAAACTTGGATGGTTAGGAAAAATAACTACAAAAACTAGCCAACTAAACAAATACATAATCTTCTCCTTCAAAGCATCTTCATCGCAATCCTTTATCCACAGGGACAGAAGAATATTTGTTTGGTGAATATATGTCACTAGATTATTGGATAAAGGCATCATGGGCTTTATAAAAAAATCTGAAGAAGAAATATATTGGGCTAATGGCCCAAATCGAAGCAAGCCGCAAAACACTAAAAAGCATGGTATTAAAATCTAGACTGGACCGGTCGGTCGGACCACGGCCCGACATACTTTGCGGTCGGAGTAGGCCCCCAAAACTAGTAGAACTAAAAAACTAGCTTCTATTGTTCAACCCGGTATCGTTGTCTTGGTACACACAAGACGCTGAACAGTTCAAGGCATCGCGTCCACTGGTTAGCAAGTGTATCCGATAGTATCTCACTAGGAAAGGTTCAAGGCTAACAACTACCTATCCCGATGCAACTAATTCTCGCCGAACTCTTGCATTGCATTTCATGTGCATTTTTAAAAGATTTTCATTCATATGGGGGGGTTGTTGGAGAATTGGTGTGTAATAAAAGAATTGAATTATAATTAAAGTGTCATGAAGACATTTTTTAGCCAATATATTAATATGTTACACCACTCGGTTTTGAATGTTATTGAGTTTATCACGAAGTGGGTTGCGCAAGCTTCGCGATGATATATTACATGTGAGAAAACCAATTATTGGTGTGAATGATAAATTGGTATAAAGTGGGGTGGTAGAAATGTGGTAAATGGGTTTTCACCCCACATCCCACATGGAAAACCCATGGAAATAAATTTCACTTTATAAGGGAAAATGGTTCACATGGGTTTAAATTGTATTACTAATATTATGCCTCCTATAAGAACCTTGTGTGCACTCGCGCAAGGGGTCGCAGATTGAAGGCCTGTGGGCCTGATCAGTCACGTTTTTGCTATTGGTTTGAATTCGGTTTTGGTATTCAAAATTTCGTAACAATGAATTCTGAAGACTGTAACAGCCAGACTTAATGGAGGTATAATGTCAAATTCTGTAATTGTAATTGTTAATGGCTGAGTAATGCCTTTACAATTACATTTCAAATTTGGGAGCCTATATAAGGCAGCCTTGCACTGCTAGAGAACTTACCCCTGGAAAAAAACAATTCTCCTTCTCCTCTCTGTTGTTTCTTCTGCATTTGCATAACATCTTGTCTCATAGTTTATTCGGTTACCAAAAGATTCGAAGATTCTGATTCTTTTGCTTCAAAGAAACAGAAGGTTTGGGCGTTGTACCTTAGGAGTTCAGTGTTCAAGAGTGTCTGAAGCTGTTAAAAGGCAGGACATATTGAACTTAATGGGAAGTGGAATACTGCTGTCTCGTCCAGGAAATTAATTCAAATACCGGTTGAGAAATAAAAATCAATAGCTGTAGATAGTCTTCAGTTTCTGCACTGTTTATTACATTTTTTTCTTCTATAAGGTTAAAAACAATAGCGAAAAGATTTTTCAGTAAAACCAGAAAAAATATCTAACATCTCACTCTTGAGGTCTGTGAGTGGGGACTGTCACGTTGTTTTCAGTTTCAAAATATGCAAACGACTGAAATTGAATGCATTAAAACCTTTCCCGAGCATGGAAAATGCTCACACCTGTGGAAATTCTTTCATCTTGTTGCCATTCTCAAATTGGTGCATCTTTAGTAGATGCAGCAAGCTCGTTGACTTTGAGGTGTATTGGGTGGCTAATGACATAAATACGGAAATAAATTCTGGATTTTGTTTTGCACAACATATATATATAGACCCAAAAAGCTATAGGAATATCCTTCTCATATCTCTATATTCCTGGTCTTTCTGTACATCCAGACTCTTTGTAAGGAGCATCAGATGCAATAAGAGGATATGAGAGTTTGTGAGAGAATGTGTGCGTCCCAAATATAAAATCTTGTGTTTTGTTCGGAAATAGAACACTGTCCAATGAACTCCGAGGACTGTTGTCAGTACTTATAATTACTTTCACATTTTCGTCGGGTAATGGAAAAGTTTGTGGAACTTCATGGACCATCTTCGAACAGAAGATCGTATAGAATCTTGCCTTGATAATGGCATCAACGGAAGCGTTGAAGTCGGGCTGCCTCGATACTCAGCTAGCTTGACAAGGTCATAGGACCTTGCTTAAACTCCCCATAAGTATACTAATAACTTGGTATAACCGAGTAGCATCTAGTAATGATTGAATCATAATTAGGAGTGAAATATCTATATTTCGACAAAGTTTTAGCTTTATCCTCAAACTCCAACTTGTATATAATGGAGTTTCAGAGTCTGACACATTTGTTTTAGTGAAGTCCATTATAGTAGAAAACCAAACTCCATAATATATTGTTTGACATTTTTGCTGTAATGTTTCTCCTTAAATGTAAAAGAAACAGTCCCCAACGAGATAAACATTTTATGGGTTGTAAGGGCTAGTATTGTGGAAATTGACTTGGGAGTTATACTGCCGATTCTTTGTGTATTCATCTTATTGGAAAATTTTAATATAGGATCGGCCTTGTGGGAATGGTCCCACAGTCCTCTCACATGAGTTGTGATGGGTAGTAGTGAAAATGAGCTGAGCTGAGACTAGCTTAGGCTGAACTCACACTAAATTTGCCCAGCTCATATTTGATGTGAACTAATTTTCTCAGCTCATCATAGCTCAAGAGCAGCTCAACTCATTTATTTACAAATATTTTTGAAAAATACGATGACTTATAATATGAGTTTAATATCTAACTTATACAAAATAAATCAAGAGATTTTATTAGCACAATGACATATAATATAAGTTTATATCTTTCTACTAATTATACTATGTAAAAACTCCGGTAAAAAAAAGCTTAACAAGATATAAAATTAAACCAATGTAAACCAACAAAAGTCTAGCTACCAAATATTATAATCCTTATTAATAAATGTCAAAAGTCTCAAAAATCTTCTTATATAACCAATTTGATTTTTGTGGCATGTTTTTCCACCTAAAAGGATAAAAATATTGTATTGTCATAAAAAGAGTATTTTGTATATTAACAATTAATTATCATCAGTAATAGACGATAAGTAGTAATATACTTTGAGTTTCTCTTAATGTCATAAGTGACTCGAGTCAATCTTCTTCACAACTCAATGCTTGAACTGTTTTCGGGCAAAGAAGCTCGATATGAATCAATAATTCTTCCACTTTGAGAAGATTATAAGAGATTTTTAGGGTTGTCTTTGTTTATTTTCCTTAAGAAGATGTGCGTCTACTTTTTTTTTAAGGGGTATGTGAGACTATTTTGTTATATATATATATATATATATATATATATATATATATATATATATATATATATATATATATATATATATATATATATATATATTGAGCCAACTCATGTGCTAAATGAGTCGAACTCTATCTAGCTAAAAAATCTTGGCTCATGCATCGCTCATGAGCTGAGCTCGTCGAACCGAATATCGAATCGCTCACGAGCCGGCTCAACTCACTTCCACCACTAGTGGCGGGACTTAGTTTGCAGGTAGGTTCCACTTCAACTCATGTGAGAGAGTCGTGAGGCCAGTCCCACAAGGCCGAATTCATACCAAAGTGAACCCCAATCTTATTAGAACTCTTGTTTGATGTTTGTAGTAAAAGTCAATTCTCTGAACTGTCAATAGGTCTGTATACTAGATGAGATTAAGTGATGTTTGTCAAAATGATGAAGTTATTCTTCCATAATCATGCATTATGGGTTCAATAATCAATAGCAATAATTGTTAGAAGATTTTTTTTTCAAATATGAATTATGTGTTCTTGATTTACCCACATCAGCTGAAAAACGTTTCTCTTATGATGTGAATAAATCTTGACAACATGTCCATTAGACTATGTTCCATATCAGAATTAACCTTGTTAGAATTATAGACTCTAGTATATATAAATAATATTATAACATATAGAGTAATGTAATTAATCTAAACTCATAAATTCATTTTGGGACCATTGATGCTGTCACATGTGAAACAATATCATTGATGTACTAAAACATTTACTGAAGATTAGAGTGGTCTAGGTCGGGGCGGTGGGTCCTCGGGGAAATGGGTTCATTCATTTTTTATTAATACTTGCGGTTAGGAAGCCCCAAAGGCTAATGGCCCAAAAGCCCAATATCCAATGCGTTAACTATGGGGGAGTTGAAAAATCAAACCGAAGCAACAAAAAAAAAAAAAGAAGAATAGCCCAATTATACTAATATTCAGGCCCAAAATAGCCCAAGTCGAGTTTCAGAAGCAACCTTCTTACTTAGTTCTTACCCCCATGGATCATCGTTTTCAAGCAATCTCTGTTTTTATTTGTCCCTTCAGAAAAAAAAAATCATGGCTTCCGAGTCTCGAAAAGGTTATTACTTTAAATCTCTTTAATTTGGAAACTAATTAAATCAAGAAATCAAAATTCATATGAATTTTGCGTTTTATGGAAACTTTTCTTTATTATGCAGTTGTAGTACATCTTAGAGCTACTGGAGACGCCCCAATTCTCAAGCAATCCAAATTCAAGGTTTTTCTTCTTTTTTATTTTTAATGATTAATTAATTTTACTGGTTTTCTAGTTGAGTTTATTGTAATTATTTGCCATTATTTTGATTTTTTAAATTAAGTATCCGCTCAAGCCCTAATTACACTCTGAGTACTTTATATTTTCTCAAAAGATTTCTGCTTTAATGATTATTATTTTGTCGTCTCGCGATCAGCATAATTCCAAGAATGTAGCCTAATTTACTAACTCTACATATAGACTGAGTTAAAAATTTCATACCGGGGGCGAGAAGTAGGTTTTGTTACTAATCAATCTGAAAATTTCAAATTTTATAGGGGAAAAAATGGGATTTTAAAATTTTCCGGGGGCACTCTTTAGCTACATATTTGATCCTGATACATTTATGCCATCAATAAGGTTTGCCACTGATGTATGGTTTGAATCTTAGTAGTCAAGATTGCGTTTCCCAGTTTAAGGTTTTATATAAGTAATTTCTGTTAGTTAATATATTTGTTTAAGCTGCTGACTAACTTATAAACTACTACTTCCATTCCGATTTATTTTTCGTTTGGGAAGAGTTGGAGGTGTCCGCAATATAAGTCGTTCACAAGATTTCAACTTGTTGTTTCCAAAATTACCCTGCTAATTCCAACACTTTTATGATGATAACAGAAGAGTGAGATTACTTTCCAAAAGAATATTTTCCCCTTAGTTTACTTCTTCTGTATAAGAATCTCCGAGTGAATCAAACAAGAACTCAATTTTAGGGCTTCTCTAGAAAACTGATTACTCTTTTTTTTTTTTGTTGCTAAATTAGAAAATTGAGTACTCAACCAAATCGACACAATAAAATCGAACTAAAAATGGTTAATTCAATTATTGATTGATTCCAATTTACAATTTTAGATACCAAATCCATTCAATTAAGAATTCAAACTTTCCCGATGATACGAAAGTTGACGGTTGCGATGGACGGCGGTGATAATGTTCCAACGGCGAGCGGTAGTACTTTTGTGGAGACATTCTTTCACCTCCACCATCTCTTAATCACCATTTTCTTTCGATTTTTTGCAGAATCTTTGAGAAAATGAAGCATTCTTCAATTGTGTTCATCTTACTTCTTTCCATCACAACTGAATTCAAATATTACTAAAGGATTATTTTTTCCTGAAATTGATTGTAGTTTTTCTGAACGTACGAGAGAGAGAGGGAATTCAGACGGTGGGTGAGAGAGGGAAAAAATTGCTTTAATTATTGAGAAATAAAAGGGTATTGTTGGTATTTTAACTCAAAAAGTACCTTATTTTTTTTCCCCTTAATCTATGCTTAATGTCTTCAATGACTTAAATTATGGAATGGAGTGAGTAATTTTATAGGCCCCATGTGATTCATAGTAGATGGCAATGTTTTAAGTATTCATTGTTGATAATTTTGATCGTGGTTGGACACATTGCGATAACAAGCTCATATTTGTAATCTGCTTACTTAGTTCCAGTTACTAAGATAAAATTGGTTTCTTAAACTACTAAGAAGATAGGTAGTGGTGGCGATTATTGTTACTCTTGTTTTGTGTTGGTAAATTGTTTGCTATATATCAAATGATCTACATTTTCTTTAATGTGACTTCAGATTGCCGGGTCTGACAAATTTATGAGAGTCATTGATTTTTTGCGCCGCCAACTTCACAGGGAGACACTGGTAAGTGAACTTTTACCTTTCCAGTGTATCTTTTAATAAAGAGTTTTAATGAGACATGAAGTGTTTAAATTTGTGTTTCTCTAGTTTGTTTATGTCAACAGTGCCTTCTCACCAAATCCGGATCAGCTGGTTATCGACCTTTACAACGTAAGTTGTTCTAACTCTGATCTGTTGAGTTTTCAGTGTTTCTGGAAATGATTGTTCCCTTTTATTAAAATGCAAATTATTTATCATAATTTCCTATTGTTTGTTTTGTACTCCCTCCGTCCGGATTTGAATGTCCCATTTGCCTTATTGAGATGTCCGAAATTGAATGTCCCATTTCTAAAAATTTAGCTAAAATTTCAATGCAAATTTTCAATTGTATCCAAGTCAAAGACAATCGTTAAATTTTAGCCCAAGTCAAAATGGGACATTCAAATCCGGACAAAGGGAGTATTAGATAATGCATCTGTTGTCTTGATATCCAATATTTTGATCATGATATCCATGGTATGCAATATTTAGATCATGATATCCATGGCAATGCTGTTTAACTTCATCCAAAGATTTCAAGATGTATACCACTGGAAGATCCTACAGTTGTCTCAGTAGTCCAACTATAGAAATTCATAAAATGAGTCGTCTTTTCTTTTGGTTGAATGAGAATGAAGTTAAGCAGCAATTCAGTAGAAACATTTTTTTCACCGAGTTATTAAATTTTGTACTGCAGAATTTTGGTATTGACGGTAAATTGGTGGTCAATTATGCTTGCTCGATGGCATGGGGCTAACCAGTAGCTACTGATTGTCATCCTACAGCTTTACAAATTCTTTCAAGGTAGGAAGCTTGCTGTTTTACTTGAGTAGCTTCTGCCTTGTTAATTTACATGCTCTGTAACATCCCAAGTGGACTAGTTCAACATGCACTGGCTAAGAAAAGGATCGGATCTATTAGAGTTCAATGGAAATTTAATGTGCTAAAATATCAGAACAGTATAAATAAATTTGAAGCATGCCTCTGGATATTCTTATCGTTATAATAATTTTATGCGTACATTGTTTATATTGTCAAATATTAATGCCAATTGCACTTGCAAAGCTCATTCTTCAAAATGGTTTCTCTGTGATCAAAGGGGGATTGATGTTCAAATTTTGGTTTGAGCGGTTTCATCTTCGCGAGGGAATGCGACTCTTACTGATAGACGACTATGTTGGAAGTCTTTTTTTTTGTGTGGCTAAACTTCCAATTTTGTGTAACTTTTTTCCTGGCTACATGTGGATAAATCCTAGTAATACAAAACTAGTGCATGTTTTGCCATGAAATTAATACCCATTTTTTATGCTCTGTGGAAGAGAGTTTGTAAAATGTTCATTTCCCTTGGTTCTAATGGCTTTTACTTGCTGGAAGTCTGGCTCAGTCAAAGTTGGGTAAAACTTGTACATCCCAGCATTCTATTTCTGCACTGTCTTGTCTTGTCTTTACAATAAACAATGCATAGTTTTTTTATGACATCAGGTTCATAATTCATCATGTCATCATATGCTCGAGAAAGAAGAAGCTTTTCTCAATTGTGTTTATCTTAACGGTGAGTTAAGGATCACAAGGTCTATTTGTGCAGTCCGGTTCCTATGCGGAACGCTCAAAAATCCGCACGTGCGGGACACAATGAGAGCCATTGATTTCATTTTTTAAATGGATAAATGGCTATGATTTAAAAGAGGAGAGAGAAAAGTTAAAAGGGTACATATGTAATTTTATTAGAGGAGAGAGAAAAGTTGCGGCTGAAAATTCAAAAAGGAGGAGAGAGAAAAATTGCGGCTGAAGGTACATTTCTACAAGAACACATGTTCATGTTCGGTGAATACCTGTTCTTGTTCGGTGAACAGATGTTCATGTTCGGTGAACAAATGTTCTTGTTCCGTGAACACATTTTCTTGATGAGTGAACACATGTTCTTGATGAGTGAACACATGTTCATGTTCGGTGAACAGATGTTCTCGTTCTGTGAACACATGTTCTTTCCGTGGACACATGTTCTTGATGAGAGAGAAAAGTTGCGGCTGGAAAAAAAGAGTCCTTAAATACCCTTACTTTGAAACAACCGGCCCTCAGCTTGTCCCGCACCAGTCCGCACCAAAACTTTCCGCATAGGAGCCAAGGTCCTATTTGTGAATATATGGATCATGTTCATAACAAAATTTATCATAAATACTTACTACTTTCATTCCTTAATATAAGTCGTTTATGATATATAATGAAAATTGAAGAATAAAAAAGCAAAGTAGTTTGTGAGTCAAAATATATATATATTTTTTTAAAATATGATATGTATACTACTAATTTTATTTAAGAGAGTAATATTTATATTTTAATTAAAAAAATATCTTATTTTTTTACTTCATTAATTTTCAGTACTATTAAGGAATGGAGTGCGTATTAACTATTAAGGAGTCCGTATGTGTGGAGACTATAAGGATTTACTACAGGATATGAAGACAAATGTTATTTATGCTATAGCCTAACTAATGGCCAACAGATGTTGATGACAAAAAAAATCATAACTTTCAGGTGAAAAAACAAAGTCGTAGTAAATGACATTTTTGGCCTTAAGTTGAGATTGAAACTTGAAATTTGTTTTTTTTAGAAGACTAGAATGCCACCTTTACGAACATTCATCTCTACACAAAAAGCGATACTCATGTCCCCAGGGCCCTCATACTCCGATCCTACAGAATAGTTGGAGGATGTAAATCAAGGCGACTCAGCAGTCTGATTAGATGGGGAGAACTTTTAATTTGGTGCCCACAAGAAACCACCTCCACATTGGAGGGTTAAAACTTTCACACTGCGACTAACAAGAATCGATCTTGCATCCCTTTATACAATTTGTCATCTCGAAACTAATTGGGCTATCTTTGCGGATCATTAGGAGCATTTAGACACTGCCATATGGGGTGGCTTCTGAGATCCAATTGATATTTTCTAGAATCTGTCGTCGTTTTTGTCACGAGCCTCTGTGAGTCCTCTTCTCCATAGACCTATGAGACAACGAACATATTTTTCTTGCCTTTTAGGCCAAATGCCTATCAGACGCTGGTTTGAAGTGCAAATTTTGAAATGACTAGTTTCGCGGTTTCATTCCATCAATCCCTTTCTTTTTAGTTCCGATGCTGAATCAATTTTGTCTTTCGAATCGTTTGATTCGATAATTGAGTTAATTGTTCAAGAATAACCAATATAATTATTTTACTGGTTGAATCAAACAATTTGATAACTTAGATTAAATTAAATGTCTGATTGGATTGAGTTTGGTCTGGTTTGAGACTCAATCTCAGACCCAAGCTAACTTTGAATTGAGTCTGGAAAATGATATCTGAAGTATTAAACAATTTATAATTTGACCCAAACTGTCTTTGTATTGAGTTTGAAAATAAAATATGAAGTATTAAATTATTTATAATTTGATTTGACTTTGAGACTGGTTTGAAACTAAAACCAAAATCTCAAACTTAAAAAAATAGTTTGAACCCGAGAATCTCTTTCACAAATAATCAGCTCTTACATTATTTTGCAAGATAACAAAATTCAAAAAAACCCTGAAGTCCAAACAAAATGTCCGTTTTCAACGTATTAGACCTGAGGTTAGTTACTTTGGGTCAGTCAGTTTGGGATATGGCTTGATTTGCCGATCTTTGAAGGTTAGGACAGGAACCCTTTGTCATTCCTGGTTGAACAATTGAAAGGAGATCTCTGTTATTTTCCCACTTCCCAAGTGTGAGGAAAAAGTTCAACGGCAAACAACTCATCTCTTTCATGCTATGGTTAGTCTGATATTTGAATTTAGTTTGAAACTCAGATTGAGGTGAAGTTGGAGGTCTGTCTGCATCCAAATACAATCAAAGAGCAAATGAACTAAACGCTTTGTGAAGATTAAAAGCTTACACATCTTCTTTCCTAAAAAAAAAAGGAATAACTTTTCATCCCTAATATTTTGCATTACACATCGATACTAATAGCTTCGACACTTAAAAAGGGGTGGTTTAAGATTATTTGTTCCATTTCAAACCTCTTATTAACACAATAGAGAGGGAGAGACAGAAGATTCAGACCTACTAGAATGAAAATTACAGAAACGGACTCTATATATTCTCTCTTTTTTTTCTTTTTTGAAAGAAATATTTTCTTCTTTTTATTAATCAGTTTGTTCCTAAGTAGGGATAACAATGGGGCTGGTGGGGCGGATACTAAAGGGGGACCTAATTTACAAGTTTATGCTACGACAATATAAGCTATAGCTAAATGAAGTTGTTAATCCACTCCAAAGTTAAAGGATCTTCATTGGAGAAATCAAAGAAGTCATCACCATCACAACTCATTTTTTTATCTTCAAGACCAGTAAATGCTGCATCATTCTCCTCTTTGATCCCTCCATTCATCATCTTCCTTCTCTTCCGACTCCTTGATCCTTCTTTCGCCCAGCTAACCCCACTGCATTGGCTATTATTCTTCCGCTCTACTTTCTTACTTAAATGGGAGTTCCAGTAATTCTTGATTTCATTATCAGTTCGACCTGGAAGTCTTCCAGCAATCAAGGACCATCTGCCCACCACCATTAACATGAACCACAAATGGTTAAGTTGACCTTTTTTCCCCCTATCAAAGTTGATGACGAGGACATAATGTTTGAGTATGTTCAACCTTTTCTATTTTGAATTGAATGTTTATTTTTCTATAAGTAATAAATAGAAAAAATTGACATTCAATTTTGAACAGAAAAAGTAGAGTAATTATTGACCTGTTTCCAAGAAGCCTATGAAGCCTGAGAATCAAATCCTCTTCTTGATCAGATATGTTGCCTCTCTTGATGTTTGGTCTTAAATAATTCATCCATCTCAGCCTACAGCTCTTCCCACACCTATTAATCCCTGCCAAAAAAAAAAAAAAAGAATTCCACAATTTACAAATGTGATACCAGTTTTAAACTTTTCTCCGTCCCAAATTAAATATCCAAATTTCGTCGTTGAATTTGGGAAGAAGAAGGGAATAGTAAAGCTTCTAGTGGTAAATTGTTTCAAGGTATTATTAGTACAAGAAAAGACCTGATTTGGCTGCAATTGTCTTCCATTTCTTGGGACCAAAGATATCAATAGTTTCAGCTAATCTTTGATCTTCTTCATCAGTCCATGCTCCTCTATTCACTTCATTTTTAATCTTTTGATTCTTGGGGACTCCAATTGGCCTTTCTTTCTCCTCACTTGATTCATGATCATCATTCATTGCAGCCATGCAAAACCAGTAAAAAGCCTAGAGAAAAAGAGACCTATGGCTCAACGAGCTTTATATATATATATATATATATATAGACACAAAGGACTATTGACTATTTCATTTGTCTGTATATGTGGGGTCACTTTGGCATGGGGCGGTCCTTATGAGATTGACCCCATAGTCATCTCACATGAGTTAAAGTGAAGTTTATTTGCAAAGTAGGTCCCCTGCCTCAATTCATTTAAAATGATTGTGGGACCAGTCCCATAATGACCCGGCTATATTACAATTTTCGGTATATGTGAGTAAGCATGAAGTATAATATTTACCTACTGGACTTGATGATTGAATAAAGCTGCTAAAGCTTTCAATATTACTACTACACAATAAGATGGCAGTTTTTGGACTAAAAAGCAAATTAATTGAGACAAAAAAGGGTCTACACATTGAGTCTCGTATCATAAGGCTAAAGGCGCTATTAAGTCCAGCAAGTCAGCCTGGTTCGGTGCCAACGATTATTTATGTATTTATTTAGGTTGTCGAATTAAACGCCTTATTTCCAAATTAATTCAACATAGTACTGAGAAAATAACTACTGGAGAACTAGTAAGTATGGAATCGTAAAATGCTGCAACCATACCATTTGTGGTTTGGAATGATAGTAGTAAATTAATTGATATAAGAGCAAAACTAGTATACTCCCTTTTTGCTGATGAACACAGAGAATAGTAATAGAGATAGTTTAAAATAAAGATTAGGTAGAGATTATAGTGGGATATGCAGGAATAAAGCCAACAATTTTACTGGTTTAGACTGTACTAAAACTGGTATCTA
Source organism: Vinca minor (assembly GCA_026122235.1). Taxonomy (NCBI): domain Eukaryota; kingdom Viridiplantae; phylum Streptophyta; class Magnoliopsida; order Gentianales; family Apocynaceae; genus Vinca; species Vinca minor. Next base: position 1,006,582 of record JAOCZM010000116.1, read on the forward strand.
TTTGTTTGGAACAACATGAAATATTCCTCATTTCAAGAATATGAAATTAGAGAAGACAATTTTGTATGATATAAGAGTCTATATGTGGCCAAATGAGAAAGAATATGATTAGATAACAAAGTTTATGCGTAAAAAGTGTCATAGCTTAGTTTGTCACACCTAAAACTTATTTGCGAATGCAAGACACCTTGAGTGCAACTATGTTGCATATTTACAAGATTTACTGTCAGTAGTCCACAGTACCTAACAGATCTCAATAGGATTAATCAGATTAAATTATTGGAAATACAAACAAGTTTCATGAAATCACTGGATAACATCACTTTGAGAGATTTGAAAATTCTTGAAAGGGATGGAGAGGTGGTAGATGGCTAATTACAATTAGAATTGGAGATTTGAGCCAACTAAATTGTATAGCTAACCAAGAAAGATATAAGATTGCATCTAATTAATTAGTTTAGATATAAGAATCGTCTTATCATACCTATCACTTTCAATTTTTTTTTAAATGGAGAGCAACTAGGCATAGTAAATCATTCTCATTTCACAATTACAATAATAGTGAAATGATTGAATGATGATTGTGAATTAGAGGGTCTGAAATGATATTTATAAAAGTTTGGGATCAAATGTTCCATCTTATTTCTCATCTTGGGTCTCATTGAGGGAAACAAATTCATTTGTTTCACTTTGTCCGAGTTCCTCATTTTTTTTTTGTAAGTTCTTTAAAAGAAACAAATTGTTTTATATTACCTTGATTAGGGTTGTTCATTAAAAATCGAAAACGATCCAGACCAATCTAAATTTTTCGGTTTGAGCGGTGCATTGAACTGATTTCGGTTTGGACTAAATTAAAACAGAATTTTCGATTTGGTTTAATTTTTTTTAATCCAAACCGAATATATATATATATTAAAGAACTCTTTTGTAATAAAACATATTGAACTCATTTATACAATAACAAGCAAATTCATCAAGTGCTAAAGTAAGATATTGAAGAGCATCTGTTGTATGTGGTTCTAGATTCACCAGAGGAGGAGGACCGCCGTAGGAATGGAGTATTTATTTGTCTCATGTAGGGGAGAGGTGTTGAACCCTCGACCTCACGGTCGTGGGCCGGCGGCTATGGACCTCTTGACAAGTTGTTATACTTTTACTTTATATTGAAGTTCAAGAATTTATATTTCATTATTTTGTTTTTATTGTGTTCAAGAATTTATATTTCTTTATATTTTTAGCAGCTAAGTAATTATATAAAAAAAAATTGTTTTATTTTTACTTTATAATCAATATATTTTGTATCTCCCGAAAATCGAACAACCAAACCAAACCGATACAAACTGAATGCATCGGTTTGAGATTTTGTATGTTTTTGATTGATTTCAAAATTTTCAAACCGAATATTTTGGTTTGGTTTAAAAAATATGTAAAATCGAACCAACCCGAACTATAAATGTGTAAAGGACAGAGTTTGTGAATCAACATGAATGGGGGTAGTACTGTCAAATGGACCGAAAGTCCGTGAACCGATCTGTAATCCGCAATAAATGGATTGGATATGAACTTGAAAACAAACGTCCGTTTAAATGCGGGTATTCTGGGTCCAGGTCCGTTTGGATCTGGACTGGACCCGGACCGCAAAATTAAAAAATAAAAACGAACTCAGAATTTGCGGACCAAAATCGGACTCATCAGCGGATCAGTCCCATATATATTTTCTTTTATTTTTTTTATATCAATATCTAATATTCAAAATTTTCCAACTCTAATCTACTCAAAATCCAAATACTCTCTCTCTCTCTCTCTGGTACTCTCTCAACCTCTCAATTTCAGGTGGCATTCACCTCTATCCCATTTTCGTCTCTTTCGCCGAACAATTCTAATCGATTCGATTGGAAATCGAATAATTGCTGATGGGACAGTTCATTGAGGTTTGTTACTTTTTTTGTTAACTAACGCACATTAATTAGTTGTATAATTTCAATAAAAAAAATAGTTCAAGAGTTGTTGTTGGTATCTGTTTCTTGTAAGGAAGAGGGAGCGATCTGAAACTTGAGAGAGAGGGAGATGAAGCATAATAAAAAAAGAGATAATCACTATTTATGCCCCTGAGATATCTTTCAAAAGCAACTGTTACCCCTCAGGAATATATCGTGCCATTTGTGTCCCCAACAAGTTACGAGGTGCCATTTATGCCCAAAAATGGCGGCGGCCGGCGAAAAATGGCGGCGTTGCACATGTGCGAACCGCACAAGCATATTTTCCAGGGGTATTATAGTCATGACACTTTGTTTTAAAAAAAAGCTCACTCACACCAAATCCCCCCTCCCTCATCGCCTCACCAACACCCCATCTCCATCATAGCTCACCACCGACCCCATCACCGCCGTCTGAACGCCGCCCAAACTCAATCGCTAAAAATTACACCACTGGAGCAGCCTCTGAAGTCCGACACCTCCTCAGCTTTGAAGCATTTGAACACCATCATTGAATTTTTAAAATTAGGGTTTCAGAGGTTGTGTTGTATGATTTCGGTGGTGAACATGTTGGACGTTGTCGTTGGGTATAAGATGTCTGATAAGGATGTGTTGTTGAGGGAAGAGGATGTGAGGATGAAGAAGAGTGAGGAGGATGATTCCACAGCCGAGAACGGTGGTGCCGACCACGCCGATGATGAATTCAAATCGGCGGTCTCAATCTGTGGAGCGGAGTCGTCCGATGACGCCGAGAGCTGGCTCTGGAAACATGTTAATGTCGTTTCAAGGTGAGCAGAGCACACCACATCCCCCCTCCCTCATTGCCTCACCAACACCCACCATCTCCATCATAGCCTCACCACCGACCCTATCACCGCCGCAGAAACCGCTTCGCCGCCCTCTTTCCAATCCCGACGCTTGAACGCCGCCCAAACTCAATCCCTAAAAATTGAATCCATTTTCCCCATCTGGGAGATTAATTTAATGGTCATAATAAATGTTACTAACAAAGAAATGGCTATCAAATCGCGAGTTTTTGAGGAGAAGCCCCATCGTGATACTATCTCTTCCTTCTTGAATGGCTTTGACGACGCACCAGAGGACTCTTTCATCGTCGCCGCTATCATTGGTTTTGCTCCGGCGGTAGTCTTTTCAAATGTTAATTCAATGGGTCATGCTCCAAATTCTTTGAATTCTGGTTTTTTTTTGTGAATGGGCTATTTTTTGTGGAATTGTATTGGAATTGTTGTTGTGAGTAGAGAAGGAGGTGGATGATTGTTGCTGCTGAAGGAGTGAAGCAGAGAGGACGGTGGCCGGAGTTCAAAGAGGAAGAAAGAGGTGAGTGGGTCGGATATTGGATGTGAGTCAAGACAACCTGTGTCGGATGCTACTTCTGGGTTAGAGACTGAATGGACTGTTTTGCCCCTCAAATTGCACATGTGCGGGCCGCACGCGTGAAACACCGCCACTTTCCGCCGGTCGCCGCCACTTTTGGGCATAAATGGCACCCCGTAACTTGTTGGGGACACAAATGGCACGATATATTTCTGTGGGGTAACAGTTGCTTTTGAAAGATATCTTAGGGGCATAAATAGTGATTATCTCTAAAAAAAATTACAATTCGTTTACCTCTCTCTTTAAATTTCAAGCTTAACATCTCATCACAACAAACTAATTAACTTTTATAAAATCAATTAATCGTATGCATCTTGATTTTGTCATTCACTAGCTACATGTATGCTGGATTTAATTGGGATGTAGACTATTATTGAGTTGCTACTTTATTGTACCTTAATATGATGAATTTTTCATTATTGACTTTAGGCCGATCCGTAGTTTATTTAGATGCAACTTACTACCTGCTTTTCATTTTTCATTTACTATTTTCATTAAAATTGTCAAAAAAAAATGAGAAAGTCCGCGGACCGGTCCGTAATCCGCGGAGTATAAGCGGACTGGGTATGGACTTACCATTTTGAGGTCCGCAAAAAAAATGGACTAAGTCCGATCCGCTCCGTTTAGAGTGAGTCCGTTGTGAATTTGGACCGGACTGGACCGGTCCATTTGACAATGCTAATGGGGGATTGCTTTTTGGGCCTGGTAAATAATTCATTTGCCAGCTGATGAGAAGCTTTATTATAGGTGGGCTGATTGTTTACTACCCTCCAGTAGATGGGCTGATAGTAGGCCCAATTTTCTGAATTATAGGTACAAAACTACACTCCTGTATCTCTTGGGCCATTAATTGAGCGTGTTTTTTTACCCAATTCTGTGGGTACCTTGGCCTTCCTACCCTCTTCTATGTGTCACTCAATTTTAGGAGCGTTCTTCTTTGATTGTCCTACAACTCATTTACATTAATTGAGTGGATATGCTCAATTTATGTGAATGTACTAAGAGGACAATCACACAAGGACGGTGCTAAGAATTTTCACTTTTTTCTTCGCAGTCAGCTCCTTTCGTCCGAGCTGGTTAAGGTGCGGATGCTTCAATTCCTCCAACCCATACAGATATATTTACGGCCGTCGAATAGAGAGACTTAACAATTGTAATTTAAAATAGTTATTTTGATGTTCAAATAACTATTCAATTAAAATTGGCAGATCTTTTAATATGAACATATTTTCAACGGTGGAGAAAATTTCGGTAAATATATAAAACTTTTATCGGTTTTTTTTATTATCGGATTCGTTAAATGATTGGTGTCAACTTTATCATTACCTAACGTAATTACCATTTATTAAAGAATCGATCAAATAATCGGATCGGTTATCAATTGAAATTGGGAAGAAAAAAAATCAAACTATTGTAAATTTGTAAGGCTAATTGGTGAAATTCGTCCCTAAACAATTTACGATTGGTGAATTGGGTCCCTAATAATTTTTTTTTTTAATTTTGGGTCCCCAAACAATTTACTTTTTTGTACCATAGGTCCTTCTGTTGGAAAAACCGCTAGTCAACGGTTAGTCAACACGATTTTCAAAATTTCACTCAAAACTCAAGGATATTTTTGGTATTTCCTACACTAATTCAACCCCAAACCCACCCACTCGCTTTATACCCCACCCATTCCTCTTCTTCCTCCTCCCTTTCTTCTTGACCTCTATTTTTACCAAACTCCCATTTCATAACCCATTTCCATAATTAACACACAATATAAATTCAATTACTCAATTGCATACTTGTTTTCTTCCTCCTCCCCTTTCTTCTTCAACCTCTATTTTTACCAAGATCCCATTTCGTAACCCATTTCCATAATTTGCTTAGGGACCCAAGTCACCAATAGTAAATTGTTTGGGGACAAATTTCACCAATTTGCCTTAAAATTAAAACCCATATTATTTTTATTTTTATTTTTTTTACTTTTTGTGTGTGTTTTATTGGTTGTGGGATGGTTTGGATTTTCGGAAAGGTGGGTTGTTTTTTTTTTTTTTAATAATAATAAGGCTAATTGGTGAAATTCGTCCCTAAACAATTTAGGGACGAATTTCACCAATTAGCCTAATAATAAAAAAAAGTTTTTTATTATAAAAGAATTCTATATAATGGCCATGGCGCTATTGTGGCGATTTTTGCAGCCACCGGTAGATGCAATGGCACCGCCATTACGCTATGACTTTTGAATTATTTGTTTGATTAATTTTGCTTAGTTCAGGAGGAGAAGGGAAAGGTAAAAAAAAATATATATTTCTAGATTATGACAAATTCGGCACAAAAAAAAAAAACAACCCACTTTTCAGAAAATCCAAACCATCCCACAACCAATCAAACACACACAAAAAAAAAAAAAAAATATATGGTTTTTAATTTTAAGGCAAATTGGTGAAATTCGTCCCCAAACAATTTACTATTGGTGACTTGGGTCCCTAAGCAAATTATGGAAATGGGTTACGAAATGGGATCTTGGTAAAAATAGAGGTTGAAGAAGAAAGGGGAGGAGGAAGAAAACAAGTATGCAATTGAGTAATTGAATTTATATTGTGTGTTAATTATGGAAATGGGTTATGAAATGGGAGTTTGGTAAAAATAGTGGTTGAAGAAGAAAGGGAGGAGGAAGAAGAGGGAATGTGTGGGTATAGGCGGGTGGTGGGTTTGGGTTGAATTAGTGTAGGAAATACCAAAAATATCCTTGTGTTTTGAGTGAAATTTTGAAAACCGTGTTGACTAACCGTTGACTAGCGGTTTTTCCAAACAAAAAAGTAAATTGTTTGGGGACCCAAAATTAAAAAAAAATGATTAGGGACCCAATTCACCAATCGTAAATTGTTTAGGGACGAATTTCACCAATTAGCCAATTTGTAATCCCTAATGTTGAAAAATGGGGCATGCTTGCGTTGAGGGAGACCGGAATAGCCTCCTCCTCCTGTATTTGAATTTGTCCGTTTACTTACTGGGCCTCTGGTGAGCTCCTGCACAAATCTCAGAACGGAAGAAATGAAAGGGAGGAACGAAAATCGAGGCATTATGACAAAACACACACAACAGAGAGCTGCGACAATAATACGATATACGTCCAGATTCCCATATACCCGTATCTTTCATACTAGTATAAAAATACTATCCAATTATTTACCCCTCCAAAATAAATATTTTGCTTTTGAAATTACATGTTGACTTTTTAAAATAAAAAAGTAGATATTTAATTTCAGTGCATGAGAAACTTCTGTCTAAATTTTAATGCCTCGATTTTTATTTAAATCTTCTACATGAATGAAATAGTATAGAATATTGTCAATTAGTAATAAAATCTTATTGTACTGCTAACTTGAAAACAATATTATATATGGTGTTTGAATTTTCACTTAAATTGCACTAAAGATTTCTCTAGATGTATTTTAAGTATTAGAAAAGAGCAAAACTAGTTTAATAGTATTAATAGAAGTCATCCACCTGATAGAGTCATGCTTTCCGAGTTCAACAGTTAAAAATAGTAATTATCACATATTATATAATATGTGTCAAGTCGGTCAAAACACACTCCTTCAAATTTAATAAGAATAATCGAGTAAAAATATATCGACGCTAATATTAAAAGGAAAAAAAAAACTTGATTATAATGGAGTTTGGGTGTCCCTAGGTCAGGGGCAGAGGCAGGGGCAAGGGCGAATCTATAGGGGAGGAGGCGAGCTCACAAATTTGAAAAATGCATTTTTTTTTTCTTATAAAATTTATAAATTTATAAATTAATATTAGAGAAGTTGCCTCTCTCTCCCTCAAAAAAATTATATAAAATTCACCTTTTGCACCAACGTGAAGTTACAAACTTCGTCTTTACTTTATAATATATTCAGTGAGAGACATGTCTATAAGTACTGCTGTGGCAACTTTGCATATTCATCAAAAAAATAAGGTTGCAAGTTATATTTAAGACATCCCACAATCTATACTAAGTCACGTGTCGCAATTAACCATTCATTAACTTTAAACACACATAGTTGAGGTCCTTAAAAGTTAGATTCAATCCTTTTATAATGGAATTTGAGCTAGGCAATCTTCGAATTTCATACAAACTAGAAAGTATAACGGATCCACAGCATCCCGTCTCATTTCATATTTACATAAAATCACCACAAAGGGTCACATATTTTTATGTAAGTAGCGTTAGACCGTACCTAATAGATTGATACACACCCCAAATCTTCCCATCATATGCTTTTGAGCCACTATCAGTGACAGATTCAGGTGGTCTAGGATGGTGATCACCCAGCATTTTCAAAATCGATTATATTTTATAAGGGAAAAAAAATTCGTGAGACATACCTATAAATTTTTTATTCTATTTTTTCTAAAAAAATATAAATTAATGGCTCCGTACTTGATCACAAGTATGATGATATCCGGTCCGGCTCCTATTGGAATTTTTTCAAAGCATTGTTATTAAAGATTTAAGACTCAGATGCAAAATCTATTTCAGATCCTTTCAAATCTGAAGTTTTCCTCTAAATCCAGAGTTATTCTGGGCCCTTCCTCAGTTTTCTTCATCTTTCCGAGACAATCTATGAGACGGTTGATACGCCCATTGTCTCGTAGATTGTTAATTTCTAAGAAAGGTATTGCAACTGAGCTTGCTATTGCTGTTCAAAGATTTTGGAAAAAATGTTGCAAAATTTTTATTATGTATTTTTTTTTTTTACTGTGTGTAATATTTACCCAGTCTAGGGTGTGAACTTTTATCTGTTATCATGGTGGTCTACACCATTGTATAACTTTTATTTTTCCTTTTATCTTTTGATTGTAATGACTTCCGCTATTTTATGATTAATGGATAATTTTATTTAGCAAAAAAAAAAAAAGTTCGGCTCCTATGTGGAACAATTATTTTTTCGCACATACGAAACAATTTTTCAAAGCATATACAGATTTTTTTGGTTAAAAACAGTTGTTCGCAGAACAGCTGTTCTGAAAAGCAGAACAAGTGTTTTTTAAAATCAATCTCACTCATAAAAAATTTAATTCAACACTTAAGAATTTATCCCGTACATGCAGAATAAATATCCGTTCCGCATAGGAGCCGTGGTAGATAGTATCGCATATAAACGGGGTCTACACTGCTGCTAACTTTGAAGTTTGAGCTTAAACCCCAGTCACTCAAGTTTGAGCTGAGAGCAAAAAAGGAACACAACAAAACATAGAATTCTAGAGAGAGGAAGAAAGAAAACTTTGGTTTTCGAGAGGTGGGAGAGAAATTAATACAGAAGAATCATCATCATCATCATCATCATCATGAGTAATCCATGGCTGGGCTTCTCTCTCACTCCACATCTCAGGATCAACGACGATGCTGCTACAACTGAACAAAATAACACTACCGTAGCTGATCATCATGAAGGAGCTAGTTGTAATTTCTCTTCTCCTCCGCCTTTGTCCGTCATGCCTTTGCGTTCCGATAGTTCTCTCTGTGTTTTCGACTCTTTCCCGCGCTCTTCCGGTGCCCCCGAAGGTATCTATCTATCTCTACCTTCCATTTTCATTCTAATTTGTTTTCCTTTTTTAAATTATTATCATATCAGGGATCATTTTTTTACGAGTTTAAAGTGCCAAGTCAACTATATTTTCTAATCATATGCTCTAATTTAATACTTCAATACTAATTATATTACATACTATAAGTTATTTAAATCATGTTGCGAAAATTGAGAAAGTAAAAAAATATGATATTATGATATTCTCTTGAGAGTGATATTGATATTGATATTTTGACTAATAAAATATAATGTTTTTTGCTTATTTTATTTTCGCTACATATATACTAAACTAGTTATATATAATTCGACGGATGGAGTAACCAAAAAAAGAAAGAAAAATATGTATTCTACCATCAAATAATCTGGTTTTTTGGTCATGCAGAGTGGAGGTATGGAAGTCCAATGGATGTGACTAATAATAATAGAGAAGGAGAGGAGGGTCCAAAGCTTGAGGATTTTATGGGATGTTACGCTAGTAATTCTGAAGAAGGTCATGAAATTAATGTAAACATACCAGCACCAAACTATACCAATATTTCTGATGTAGGAGAAAATCATCTGAATCCTTACAACATCAATTGTTGTAATTACTCTTCACAAGATCATCATAATATGTTACCACAAAACCCTTGTCCTGATGATGATGATGCCAGTTTTTACCATAATATTCCATTTGATGGTACTGCAACTTCGGTTTCTGGTTTCAAATCTTGGCTAAGGCAAACACCACCTTTTCTACCTCATAATAATAATAATAATAAAACTTCAGCTGAAGAAGAAGATGGAAACCCTAATAATAATAATATTCAGGCTCTTTCACTTGGCATGACTCCTCAGCCTCAGGTAGCCGATAGCAAGAAACGTCCGGCCGTGGCGAAATCCGGTGGTAACAAAGAACTAGTAGTTCCTCGTAAATCCATTGATACTTTTGGCCAAAGAACCTCTCAGTATCGCGGTGTCACCAGGTAAATAATTACCTTCCTTTATTTTTCTGGTACATTTAGTGTAGTACTTAATAAAATATTTTGACTACTGGGATATATAATGAATTGTCTTAATTAGACATCGATGGACCGGACGATACGAGGCACATTTATGGGATAACAGTTGTAGGAAGGAAGGGCAAACTAGGAAAGGAAGGCAAGGTAAAATCAAATTATCAAGAAATTCTAAACTTATATATCAGCTCATATATTATACTGACGTTTATTTTTCATGCACACATGGTCGGGGGTCTTCTTTATTGGCAATTTTCTAAATAGTCTATCTGGGTAAGTTATATTATATTTGTCCATTTTAACATTTTTCATTATCGATAAAAATAAATTTCAAAAATAAACGAGTTTTCTTCAATTTTTCAATTTTTAGGTGGTTATGACAAAGAGGAGAAAGCAGCAAAGGCTTATGATTTAGCTGCTTTAAAATATTGGGGTCCAACTACCCACATTAATTTTCCGGTGACCTTGGTCATGTTTTATTTTTATATATATTGGACCTCCAATTTTATCATATTTGTAACTGGACTAATTTATTTCATTATATTTTGTATAAGCTATGTGCCTACGAAAAAGAGCTTGAAGATATGAAGAGCATGACTAGACAAGAATTTGTTGCTCATTTGAGAAGGTATTGGATATTTTTTTATTTTTTTTGGAAAAGAATCTAGAAATATAATGGGGTCGAGTCTCGGTCTAATATTCTTAATATCAAATTAGTCTCATATCTAAATTAAACTTAATTCAACTACACTCTAAATAATAACTGTTTCACTATTTGACAGGAAAAGCAGTGGGTTCTCAAGGGGTGCTTCAATGTACAGAGGGGTGACAAGGTGTGGCAGCCAAAATTACAGCTTTTTTTATTTTATTTTTTTATGATGGATGATGGATAATAAATAAAGTTGACATTATTTTACTGCAAAGTTTGCAGCTTTTGCAATTATATTATTATCTTCTTCAATTATGGGGCATAGCTAGGGAAAACATTATGATGCATGTGCATAATAAGCATATCTATGTAACGCTAGTAAAATCATTTATGAATGGTGCACCCATTAATTTTTTCATGATTTTGGTTGAAAAATGGCAGGCATCATCAGCATGGAAGGTGGCAAGCTCGAATTGGAAGAGTTGCAGGCAACAAGGACCTGTACCTTGGTACTTTCAGTAAGTTTCTTGTCTTTTAATATTATATATTCGCTATGTCCAAATTAAATGTTTACTTTCACGTTTTATTGTAAATAAATTTTTAATTTAGAACTCATGGACTATGACATTTGCCAATAATCCTGCATAGGCTTTTCAATAATTGTAGTTAGTTGGTAGTCACTATATTGACCTGACTCTTGTTGCGTGCTTCATAGTTATTTGGTTCTTGTATAATCTTGACGACTCTTTAAGAATTAAATTAAATGTATTATCCACCAGGTACACAAGAGGAAGCAGCCGAAGCTTATGATATTGCTGCAATTAAGTTCAGAGGTACAAGTGCTGTAACAAACTTCGATATAAGTCGTTACGACGTAAAAAGAATATGTTCGAGCTCAACTCTTATCACTGGAGACCTTGCCAAGCGTTCCCCAAAAGACTCATCGGGTCCATCTTCGATCGATCAGGACGACTACAACTCTTGTGCATCATTAGCTTCTCCTCAATCTCAGCTTCTTGCTCTTACTAGTGGCGAGACTAATCCAGACGAATTCACTGATATAGTTTGGAACAATGCCACTGATCAAATGCTAATGAAGTTTTAAGTATATTTTGTTTACAAACTAACTTGGGATTATCTTAACCAAAAATTGCAAGAAGTAAAAGGATAGGAAGCACCACCTCATTTACAGCTTATTTTGCCTTTTAATTCCAGACATTTTGGGTGATGAAAAGGAGGAAAATATGCATGTCTGGTTATTAGTAGTATTTTGTTGATAAATGTTTACTTTTTTTTATTAATGCTATTATTTCTGCCCTATATTAGTAGTTCTAAATCAAATTCCACTCTGATTAATGATTGAAAATTACCTATAAACTTTGAATTAAATAAATAACGTATTTGTTTGATAATATTAAATTCTTATTTAGCAAAATAAAAAAAATGTTATGATAATATTGAAGAAAAAAAGAATACATATTGTCTTGAATTTATGAAAAAGACAAAATCATTTGAGATAAAAAAGAATAAGCTTTCGAATACTTAATTTGGGATGAAGGTAGTACTATTTACCATCAAATCTCGTAAAACAAAATTCTTGTTTGTTTAGGAAATTGGTTTTTTGTTTAAGAATATTTGTGTCAAAAATTGAAAAAATAAGCTATTTACAAAAGAAATGTAAGGTCTAAATTTAGAAATTGCGTTAAAAATTATATAGAGATTGGTCACAAATGCGCTCTTAAATCGGATTTTGAAAAAATTAAATGTTAGATGACTGAAGACTTGATTATTGGTATATCGATCGGTCCGACACAGATTGAAATAGGAGCCGGTTCGACAACGAATTGGAAGAAGGCGCGAGGAATAGAGCTGCTGAGACCCACTCAGGAACAAGAAAAAATCATCGTGATTTGGATTGAATCTCGATGAAAGAATAGGGAGTGAAAATGTAAAATAAAGTTCGAAAATACCCAGAATCGAAATCCAAGCCTACCAACACAAATTGGCTCAATTGTTAAGGATTTGACACGTCCTTACAAATGTCAAGTATTCAATTCCCACTGCCGAAGTGAGGGTTGTGTTAGTGGGTGTTTTGTAAATACCTTTATAAGCGACCTATGGTCCCTAGGACCTACCATAACCCGTGGTGGTGACCGGAGACTGAATCCACTCAAACTTTTATTTACCAAAAAAAAAAAGAAAAAGAAATCCAAACCTAATTTATCCGGAACCACAATTTGATGTAAAAGACTAAAAAGGTCAAAGAAGAAGAAAGAATCCCCATTTGACTCAAGAAAAAGAGCTAAGAGACAGCGAATCCGTCCAATCTTCCCCTGCTGACCAAAAGATACCTTAAAATGTGTGCCCTCTCTCTCTCTCTCTCTCTCTCTAGGGTTTTAATATTTTAAATTTTCTCCTCAATTCCCACTCGATATTTTATGTTTGCCTCTTTATATTTTTTCTCTAATAGTTATAGTTTTTTTATTTTTAATGTTGTTTTCTAATATTTTTATTCAAAAAAAAATGTTGTTTTCTAATATTATCTTTATTATAGAGAGAAATGAGAGGAATTAGTGTTTGTGAATTAACTAAATTATTTAAAAACAAAAGAGTAAAAATGTCTTGTGTACTTTCTTCTTAATCTTAATCTATGTAAAACTAATTAGAAAACATTTTATGTAAAGATGATTTTTTTGTTGTACTTCCTCCATCTTTGAATAAAAGTTCTTTTAGCATTATCACTCTTTTTTAAACATATTATTTTTTACTTTTAGAAGATTTTTTCCCCTAAAATTTCTCTTACTTATATAATTATAGAATAAATAGAATGAGATAATTGAGACTTACGGATATAATGATATAGATTTATTTTGTTTTTCCTTCTTTAATCTATAATAAATTATTTAGAAAAAATCTTCTATTACGAAATGGAAGGAGTAGATAGCATTGCTATGATGTTGCTGGTTGCGAGTCAATATGAAATAGAATCTGGTCGCTATAGTTTCAGTACGAAAAGGGTAAGTTTCGCACATATGAAATTTATCTTTGTCTGTTGGATCAAAATTTTAACAGTTAAGATTGATTAAAACGAAAAAATAGTCTAAATTTACGACATTTATCGTGTAAAATACCTATCATAAATACATAATACGTGTCTTCATGAGATTTGTATGTGCAGAAATAGGATCCGGACAGGAAGCTGGCTGGCTTCCTCTGACACTGTTGTGCTGTCTGAATTTTAAGGCTTTAATTTAAGGGAAGGGGAGGGGGGTACTGCAATGGTGACGTTTGTAGCAGTAAAAATAAAATTAAGAGAGGTAAATATAGAGATAGATTCGGGTTCTGACTATGAAAATGAAATCCCTGGAAAAAGGCTATTATGATCTATGGGGAGGGGGGAAGGGAAGAGTTGTGGTAAATTTACGAAATCTGGAAATGTTTTACAGCACAAGATTACTTTATGCAGAGACATTTCTCTTTCACACCTCTGCTACAATTTGCACCTTCTTCCATGCATATACCTTTCTCCTCCCTAGCTTCCTCCCTTGTGCACAAAAGGCGTTACTCAATTCACAGGGCTCCCACTCTTCAGTATAATAAACAATTTGGACGATGTAAATTAAGGTGATCTAACGACTCAACTAGGTGGCAAGATTTGTCTTAGCTCAGCACAAGAATCCACCCCACATTGAAGAGTTGAAACTTCCACACTGTTACTGTCAATATTCGATCATGCGTCATTGTACACAATCTAGCATCCCAGAACTAACTTGACTACCTTTGCGGACTCCCTAACTCCCTCCCTCTCTCACTCAAGTGCTCTACACCCTTGAAAAATTCTGCAGCTTCTTCAAGGAAGACATCCTTCCCTCTCTTTATTTGGCCCGGAACAATTAAAATTCTACACTACTTACATTTGTGTAAATACAGTTTACTAACAAAAGTCTGCAAAAAAATTAAAAAAATTCAAATAGGTGTAAACACAATTCACTAACTGTCAAAACGTGTGTAATTTACCTCAATTCCGCATAGTAACTGTGACGCTCTTTCTTATCCTATTAGGGTGTTTAGACTAATAGATGTCAGCACGTGCGGAATTGACCTCATTCCGCATAATAACCGTGACTCTTTTTTATCCTGTTAGGTTGTTTAGACTAACTTTTCTCATCACACGCTAATGCAATTTTGTCCATTATTTTTTTGCAAAACAATAAAAAAAATATTAAGAGTCAGTGTAACAAATATATACTCGGACTCAACTCCAACCTTTTTCATAAGTAAGATTGATTGTTCAATCTTTATAAATTGTAAATATACTCACAAGCTACTACTACCTCCTTTCCTAATTAATTGATAATTTCACCTTTTCACACGGAAAAAGAAAATGATTAAAAGTTAATAATTATAAAGAACAAAAGTCTAAATTACCCCTAATTAAAGTATGGTTTGATGTGAATAGGTAAGTGTGAAATTGTTGGAAACACCAAAGTATTAAGTAAAGTTGACTAAGGGTAAAATTGGAATAAAAATGCCAAATGTATTAATCAATTTGGAATATCCAAAAAAGTGAAATGTATGAATTAATTAGGAACGGAGGTAGTAATTCTTAACATATCAAATTAATACGATTTACAATACATGAAACAATTGGGTATGATGTTTATTCTGTCTACATTTCATATCTCATAATTCTTGTTTGTTCTTATCATGTTACTGAAACGCCGTGGATGGTCAAACGAAAAAAGAATAAAGGTAGGTAATTTTTTTAAGAAGAAACCAAAAGGTATGTTTGGAAATCATGCAGTAAAAAAAAAAATAACAATAATAATCGGTTAATGGTTTTGATGCCGTCGTCATTGTATATTGCGCATGACCTTTTTTGGGTAGGTCTGGCATGAGACGGACTTTGTGGGTATGGCCCACACTTTTCTCATATAATTTGAGACAATATCCACCTGTAAGGTAAGTCCTGCGAGCCTTTATGTCTCACAGGTATCCACAAAGATCGTCCCATTGGAAATTTTTCCCTTTTCTAGGGAGAGGAATGGTAGCTTAGAAATGGAAAGAGAGCAACAATTCCCAATGCAAATGCGCATGGTTCCCATTATTCTGCCTAAAACCTTTTGGCCCATTCCTCCAAATTATTCACCCCTCTCTCTCTTGTCTCTGCAATTCCAACATATATTTCTTCATCTCTCTCTTTCCTACACACTTCACAAGGTGAGATTTTTTATCCAATGCGAAACAAATGTTCTAATATCGTCATGTATAAAATATATTTTAATTACCAGTTGAGTTGATTTCACGATTGAATAATTTTGTTAGATTAGTATATAATCTACACGTAAAGTATAACCATCAATAACTGAATGAAAAATCCTGCTAGCAAAATAGGTGATTGATTGTGGATAGTCCATCCCGCGAGTTAATGGGCAGATATAGACCTAGTATTTTTAAGCCCATTCAATTGCGGGTCTCAAAGGTAGATCCACGCAGGTCGTCTCATCCTGCAGGTTGACCCGCTTATTTTTTTTTAAATTTTAATTTAAGAAATCCTGATATATATATATATATATAGTAAAATCTCTATACAGTAATACTTTCGGAACTGAAAAAAAATATTACTATATGAGGTTATACTTAAATAGAGGTTTACATTCAAAAATTATAATTTTAAAAAATAACTAATATACATTATACGACACTTGAAAATGTGTCTCTTCATATTTAAAAAACATGAATTTAAAAGATATATTAGATTCACGAGTTTTAAAAAACAAATGTGCGTACATCATGCATGTCCAATGTGTATATATTTGATTTAGAAAATTTATTCATGTGCATACAATATTTATGAAATGTAAAAGAAATGTATGTACATCATGTATGCATTTAAAATATTCACTCACGTATGTTGTATCTTCGAAATGCCTTTTTGTTTACTTTTTATTATACATATATAAATGCTAGCATAATTATAAATTCCATTATCATTTCAAATCATATATTTTCTACTTCAAGCAAGTCATGGCACCTAAAAACAAACGAATTTAAATCACTGAAAGTATTCGTGTCGTGTTGCGGAAAATGAAAGAAATCGACCCCGATTGGAAGCAAAAAGATTTTGCAAAATGGTTAGAATATACAAATAAGCTTAAGCTGTCGCAGCTAGCACTATCCAAGATAGTCAATAATTCATATCATCTTAAGTTTAATCGTAAGATATTTAAATAATTATGAATATTTTATATAGATATATAAATATATTTAATATTTAATATTATTTTATTACTATATGGAGGTAAATTTATTAAGGATTGTCCTAAAAAATAAATAGAATATTACAATGTAGAGTTTATTCTTATTTATAATTGGTCCCGTGTTGGGACCATAATTTTTTATTACTATACAGAAGTTATTCTTATATAGAGTATTACTGTATAGAAATTTTACTATATATATAAAATATTTTGAGAGAAGAAGTGACCAGTGTACGTATTAAAGGCTGAATTGATTATAGTGTACGTATTAAGGGTATATATAATCAATTCAGCCCTTAATAGGTACACTGGTCACTTCTTCTCTCAAAATATGTAATATCTAGTCTTTGGCCTCAATAAAGAAGTGATAAAATACAAGATAACATTTTAAGAAATCAACCATGACGATTCGAAGTATCTTTTGTTGAAGAATTTGTTTGTTATTTAGATTTCTATATATTGATATTGTGAATCTGTGATTTTCTGATATATTGTTTTGTAGATTGAGTTTACTAGTATATTTTTTAGTGTCGCAAAAATTAATTAAATAAAAAACAATTATTTTGTTAATATTGAAAAAGAGGAGAGAGAAAAAGGCCCGCTTGCAGGCCCGCTTGTCCGCAAACATTATTTACCATACATATAGGCAAATTAGTCAATATAGTCCCTAAATAATTTATAAATTGCACGCAAGGTCTTTAAAAGATTAATTATGGACAATAAAATCCCTAAACAATTTATCATTGGTATGCAAAGTCCTTCCGTCCAAAAAGTTACGGTCAACATAAATTTTAGAAAAACAATTGAGTCAAAGCAAAAATATAAAAGGGTAATTATGATATTTTACACCCCCTTATCCCTTCCTCCCCTTGAAAAAGGGGAAAAATTGGTCATTATTATCCCTAAACAATTTATAACTCAGGTGTAAGGTCCCTAAAGATTAATTGTGCACATTAACATCCTTAAACAATTTACATTTGGTATACAAAGGTACTTCCGTAAAAAAAATGAGTTTGTAGATTTTAGAATTGACTTTTTTTCTTGATTTTATCCTTCAAAATTATTTTTGGTAATTGAAATTTGCCACATTCAATTTGCTCAAGAACAAAAACAAAGAGCAAACATCATCATCGTGAAATTTGCCACATTCAATTTTGGGGTAATGTAAAGTGCAAACATCAAATTCCCTCGCTCATTGTTGCTAAGCCATTGTTTGGCATGTAAAAATCATCTCAGCCACCATACTGAGCTTTCCATGAATACAACAGATTTTGAAATGCAGGATGATCTCCAAGCTACCTTCAAGTAACTTTGTTATTGTTTTGACTGGTGTTCACTTCAATCGAGAGGAAATGTGGGGATGGGATTCCGATTGGGGGTAGGGATGGGAAGAAGGGGGTGGGGGTGTTGAAGAATAATATGTGGGGTAAAAATTACCATAAATACCCCTTTAAATTTTTGCTTTGACTCCGTTTTTTTTCCAACTTCATGTTGACTGTAACTTTTTTTTTACGGAAGGACCTTGTATACCAAATGTAAATTGTTTAAGGATGTTACTGTCCATAATTAATCTTTAGGGACCTTACGTCTGAGTTATAAATTGTTTAGTGATAATAATGACCAATTTGCCAAAAAGGGGTGAAAGAGTATATTTTAATTGTGATGTACCGATTATATCCCTAAAATATTTATGTTGACTTGGTAAAAAATTTAAATTAACAGTTGACTAATATTTTTCTGGACGGAAAGATCTTGTATACTAATAGTAAATTGTTTGGGGATTTTAAAATAAAAAAATAATCTTTAGAGACTTTATTTCTGGCCACAAATTGTTTAGGGACTAAACATACCAATTTGCCATACGTATATGAACACCATTTTTACTGACCTGCTAAAAACACGAGTTGACTCGTCCACACCGATGAAGACTGGCTCGTGAGATGATCGTTTCGACAGTACTACCTGAGGGGTCCAATTGAATAGGTTTTTAACTTGAGTTAAAAATATTTTTAAAAATTTTAGTGGGATCTTCCAGATAGTTTTGAGCAAGAATTGGTTGTACTCTCATAATTAACAGTTTGGTTGTAATTTATCTGTTATGATTGCTAAAAAAGAAAGAGAAAGCAGCCCCAAACATTCTTTTATTATTTTCGTTTAGCCTCGATAGTCTTAGTATGAGTTTTCAGCCTAAAGAATCCTAATAAAACTTACGTTTAGCCTTAAGAATCTTAGTCATCACAATTGTGATGGTTTCCGGCTAAATGAACACATATGCCTTGCATGTGGGAATTAATTGAGGGCAAATGAATCTTTTTAAACCGACCCGCTTCATTACCCACTCCCATACCCGTTTGAAAGAGGGATTAAATCCCAATTTCAGAAATTTTTCTTCTTTCTACCCTAAATCATATTCTCTTTAGAGATAATCATTATTTATGTCCCTGAGATATCTTTCAAAAGCAACTGTTACCCCTTAGCAATATATCATGCCATTTTTGTCCCCAACTAATTACGGGGTGCCATTTATGCCCAAAAGTGGCGGCGACCGGCGAAAAGATGTGGTGTTGCAGCGTGCGGGTTGCACATGCGAAATCTGAGGGGTAAATTCGTCATTTGCAAACCTTCTCATCATCTTCATCCCCACCACCCTTCTCTACCACTGCCCCACCACCGCCACCTGCAACACCTACCCTTCTCCATCTTCATCCCCGCCATTCTCCTCCTCCGCCGCCACCACCACCGCACCAAGAACCCACTCTGTAAATGGCTTCAAAATCTCATGTTTCAACTCTCATGATTCATTATCAAAATTAAAAAAAAAAAAAAAAAAACCAATTTGTTTCACCGCCTTCAACTGCCCTCCGCCGCTATTCCACAACTCTCAAGTTCAATATTTTGTTTCCACAAATTTGTTTCCATCTTACAAAAAAACCCTAAAAATCTAAGAAAAACTGTTGTAAAAAAATGGTCAAAACCAAGCAAACAGCCAGGAAATCCACCGGAGGAAAGGCTCCAAGGAAGCAATTAGCCACAAAGGCCGCCATAAAATCAGCTATGATTTTGTGAGGTTAGTTTGTTGAATAATGAGGTTGCTAGAAATGTCTAGATATTTTAAAGACTTCAAATTGGAGATGGGTTTTGGATTGCTTAAGATATTACAGCTAGAAATGCTCAGATTTTCAAGATTTGCTAGGTTGGTGAAGAAAAAAGGTAGAATCTTTAGGTCATTATGTGAAAGGTCAAGAATTGTAATATTAGGAAAAATTGAAAGATTAGCTAAATTAGTAAACATGTTCTAAGAAAGATTGAGCTTTTGAATTGAAGAAAAAATAAGAATTTCTGAAGTTTGTAGCCCAATAGTGCCTCCAATCTTGTTCTTGGAGAGGTTAATTTCAACTAATTTGGGCATGAACCAAAGCGAATTTGGAACAGAGCCTTTTGAGGAGTTATTTGAGAGATCTATTGAGTGAAGTTGAGACAAATTTTTGAGAAACTTCCATGAGATGGTACCAGAGAGATTTTCTTGATGAGAGATTGAGGTCTGTTAATAATAATGGAGGATTTGAAGAACAATTTTTGTGAGCAATTGGTGCGGTGGTGGTGGTGGAGGAGAATGACGGGGATGAAGATGGAGAAGGGTGGGTGTTGCAGGTGGTGGTAGAGATGAAGATGAATAAAGTTTTTAAATTTTTTTTTTTAATAATAGAGTTTTTTTTTTTAATAAAATTGCCATGACTATAAAATTGCCATGACTATAATACCACTGAAAATATGCTTGTACGGTTCGCACGTGTGCAACACCGCCTCTTTTCGCCGGTCGCCGCAACTTTTGGGCATAAATGGCACCCCGTAATTTGTTGGAGACACAAATGACACGATATATTCTTGAGGGGTAACAGTTGCTTTTGAAAGATATCTCAGGGGCATAAACAGTAATTATCTCTTATCTTTATTCATCTTTTTCTGTTTAAAGAATTTAACCAAAATGATCAACATTCACATTCATAAGCAGATGAACATTTATTGCAAGAATTTTTAAAAATTGACTGTTACCCATAGTAAATTTTTGCAAGAATTTTCAAAAATTGAGAAAGAAAATGAAGAAGATGGCAAAGAAAAGAGCACTTGGAACAGAGACGGCAAGTGGAGTTTAACATAGGCGATGTCCAAAATTCCTAGCGGCACTGGTTGGTTACATGTTTTCTACCACTTTCTCAAGCACTGATCCAGTGATTGCATGTGACAAATAAAATTGGAGTATTTTTTTTTTTTTTGCTCAGTTTGCCTGAATTTTGTGAGAAATTTGTCATAATTTGTGGGCTTTCTTGTGGCTGGAATTCTTGGGTAATTGATGGTTGATTTGAACTCAAAAAAAAAAAAGATTTATTTCTACAATTTGAATTCTTGTAGCCTTATTCCAAGCCTAGCCCTAAGTCTCTCCTCTTCCCCCTCATCGACCCCAATTCTGATTTTTTTTTTCTTTAATAATTATAGAATTTACAAATAAAAAATAATTTATTCATACATTTGATCAAATCAAAGAGTGATTAATGGCGGTAAAGGAGATTTGGTTTTGGGAGGGCCTGGATAGTTTGGTTTGGAGAGAGCTTGCAGGGGAATTGCATTAGACTAACATGGGTTTAGGGGAATGGTCATGACATAGCAGCCAAAAAAGGGAGAGAAACATTTTCGGCCAAAACGAAAGTGGGGGTCCAAGACGAAAGTCTCACTTCCATCTTGACTGACGTGGCTCTCTCCCAGATGCGCATTGCCATGTCAGCCTTGGACTCCCTTCCGTTCTGGCATGGCAGCGAGTTGTGCCAAAAACACTTGAATTTTTTTTTGCTGCAATTTTCTGAGTTGGTATTCTTACGACATAAAAAATCACCAAAACAAATTATTTACCAAAATTTGAGTAAGAAAATGAATAACCCGTTTATTAATAAAAAAACGAACAATGTAAAAATCGAAAAAATATTTTATAACATAAATATGTCAAATTGTTCGTAACAACAATGAAACAAACGTAAGCAAAATAAAACAAATGTTATCTACGGCCCCGATGGTGTGTAGCTATCGGGCCTTCTCGGAAATAGTACATGCTTCCATCTCTCTCTCTCGCACGACACTACCACGCTCTGTTGCGATGACTTCCAAACCTTCGGGGGCGATAAATATTGGCTCCTCGGGATAAACTGGCTGGAGCAGTGGAGTGTGATGCGCGTCTGAGTCAGGTCGAGGCTGTACGATGGCCACCCACCAGAATAGACACTCGACTATGCCAAAGTAGAGGGCCCCGCCCCAAGATGACCCCCCGTCTGAAGACCCTGATAATAAGTACCGATGCTCAGAAATTGGTATTCAAATTGGGTGCTTACATCGGGCTGAGTGGGGAACTGAGTCTGGGCTGGAGACTGCGTCGGATCTTCCTCAGGTTGAGCCGGTTCCGGTGCACAGCACGTTGCCGAAGTCGCCTTGCGGCTAAGTCCTCCCGAGTGGCCTGCCGATTCCTGCGAGTACCTTGCCTCCCAACCAGAGACCTTCCTGGGACATGCTCCCTTGGCTGTGTGACCGGTTGCAGAATTGCAGCTTCTGCTACATCGGAGGCACGCGACCTGCATGACACTATCTTCCCAGCAGCTGTGAATGCCTCTTTTATGGTTTTGGCAGCCCAGGCGATGAGAGTCTTGTAATGACTATTTGTTCGAGTGGCAGGCTTCTCGAATTCTTCGAACATCAATCTGTTAGATTCCTCCTGCAACATTAATTTTCAAATTAGTATATTTTAAATAAAAAGAATAATGTTGACAACGGAACGAATAAAACTTACAAACATAGCCTCAGATGTAGCGATGGGTTGAATGCCCATCGGAAGTGGCCCGGGATCCCTATTTTACGGGTTCGTCAGAAGGTGACCATGTACTCACGGGTAAGTATAATAACTTTACCGGGAACGGGAGCAGCGTCCGCCAGTTCATCAACGCGGGCTTCCCACAAAGATATGTAGGTGACGTGTTCGCCTTCCCAATTCCGAGCCGCTCCCGCCTTGAATGTGTGGAGGTCAATACCCTATTGAGTACCCTTCGCCACCACCGGGATTGGTACCACCTGCTGGAAGCCGAATTGCCTAGCAACCCTGTCAGGCATGTGGTACTCAACCATCTCGAAGCAAACGAGTGGCGTATGGGCTCGACAGGTCGCTTGGAAGCCGTCATCCCGAGCCGTTCTCTCGGCAATTACCCAATCAGGGTAAGGTCTCCACATGAACTGCAACAATAAATTCTAGTTATTGTAAAACAATTTATCTAATTTAAATAAAAAATACGAGATTACCGAAAATTACTTACCCCTTGTGCGTCCGTTAGCATATCTAGCTGATCACGAAACACCGTCAGCTGCGACTTCGGGGCGTTGCGGAAACTTCGGCCTGTATTCCATCGTGACCCGTAAGCTCTCCCGTCAGCGGGAATATCATGCTGAATCTGGCTTTGGTTCTCAGGACGGAGACATGATATTTGCTCCCACGCCTACAACTGGTAAAAAGAAACAATGGAACAGTTTAAATAAATATTCGAATTACATATTAACCATAAAACCGTATACAATTTAGACAAACCTTAATTAGCAAGCAACATCCATAAATGTCCTTCGAAACAGCTTTTGAAGAGGTGCACTTCTGGCGGTACATATGTGCAAGGAAACCGCTAGCCCAAGAATGTTGGTCGTTTTCGAGGATACCATCGCTGATTGTGAGGAGATAGCGCATGTTCCCTGGGACCCGGACTTATTTGGAAAAAGAAAAGTAGACATCAAGAGGAAAATCAACGCCCTAGCCCTCTGCTCTATCGCTAACTCAGTAGCATCATCGCCTAGGGGGCACACTAATGTGGGCATAAACCTCTAACAGTGCGATGATGTTACTTATAATTGAAGCGGGTGGGGGTCGGAATCCTAGTATGTCGAACACCCGGTCAATCCACTGATTTTTACTCATGTTGTAGTCCTCATGCCACGACACTACGCGACCCCTAGTAGGTAGTCCTAGAAGGCATCCAACGTCCTCTAGGGTAATGGTCACCTCACCGCAACGTAGGTGAAAAGTGTGGGTCTCGGGGCGCCATCGCTCTACCAATGCAATGACTAAAGCGTGATCTATCTTGAATTTTCAAATTCTACAACAACCCCCAAAACCTATATGGTCTATCAGTTGAATGACTCGCTGGTTGGTTTCATTTCGGTACGCATAAAAAAAATTACCATAGTTACTAATAATCTTTAAATTTGTGTTAAGTTTGTTAAGTTGAACATCCCCGCCCTCATATTCCTAGAGATCTATGCGCTGTATGTTTGTTTAAAACACTAACATCATATGGACCGGTCAGAAGATGAGCAGGAACAGACATCTATACAAAAACAATAAACATACAATTTATCAGAAAAACACATGTTATATCACCAAATTCAAAAATTCTCTAACTATAAAGTCACAAAATAACAATTCACAATTCACAAAAATCCTAAAATGATAAATGCCCTAAATTCACAAATTCCCAAAATTCACAAATACAAAAACTTTAAAAAATGAACAAATTACTCTAATTTACCAAATTCACAACTATTTATAAACATAATTTGAAGATTTGAAGTTAAATTCAAAATAAAAAAAATTTATACCTATGAGATTGAGAGAATGAGAGCAAGGTGATGGAGATTGGTGGCGGAGCTGTAGCGACGGTGGAGGTGGCGATCGACAGCTTGGGAGGGACACAAGCGGCAGGGGGAGGGTTTTTGCCTCGGGGAATTTTGGGGATATCGTGAAAGAGAGAAGAAGAGGATTTGTGGGTTTTAACACTGCCAGGGCAGAACAGAACGGAAGTGTGGATTTTCGTCGTGGCTGACGTGGCAAGGCGGGTTTGGGAGAGCGCCACGTCAGCCAAGACGGAAGTGTGGACCCAGGACTTCCGTTCTGGCAAAAAATATTTCTCCCCCTTTTTTGGTTGCCATGTCATGACCATTCTCTTAAACCCATGTTAGTCTAATGTAATTCCCCGGGCTTGCAGAGAGATGAGGAATAAGATGGGATGGAGATAAAGAGGGGTATAAGGTTATACAGAGGGATGTGGTGGGATGAAAAGATGATGAATTTTGTTTCCTGGAATGACTATTTTACCCTCGGGCAAATAGCATGTGCAAGACTCGTGATTCAATTCAGTCGGAAACCACCACAATTGTGGTGGCTAGGATTATTAAGGCTAAACGTAAATTTTATGAGGATTTTTTAGGCTGAAAAACTCATACTAGGACTATTGATACTAAATGAAAATAATAGAGGGATCTTTGAGGTTATTTTCTCGAAAAGAAATGTTCTATTGGCTTATTATTAAGTAGAGTAGGAGGACAGACACCTGAATTTGGTCCAATGATTTGTTTCCAAGCTAAGGATGTGAATGGGCAAACAGTCCAGTAAGCCACGCTTTATACGAAATTCCAAGAGAAATGGGTCGTTTTGGTCCTAAATGGTTATTGGACTATAAATGCACTTTACAGGTCCATTGAATTCACAAAAATAATAGCATTATAAATTTATAACTATAAATATAAATATTCATGTCGATGGTTTATCACTGTCCGATCAATTAGTACTGTCAAAACGGATGTGCCTGTCCATCCCGTCACGTAATGGGCATACCTTAAATGGGGATGGACGGACATGCCCACTTTTTTAACGGGCCGTCAAAATGGATTCTTGTACCCTCCCGCTGAATGCCCGCGATTCTAATTATTAATTTTTTTTTTTTTAAAAAATAGACCAAATCCGAAAAAAATCAACAAAATACAGTTCTTTTTTCATTCACTTACATTTTACAATCCTATAGAGGTGAAATAGAAATTCAAATAGTTATAGAACAATCAAATCAAATTTCACAATATCCAAAATAGTTATAAATAAAAAAAAAATCAAATCAAAGTCCACAGTTTAAAAAATAATTCAAGATCAAGTGTCCAAAATTAACAAACATATTCCTGAAGTCAAAGCAACAAACAATAGATATTATTTTTTTAATATCCTCCATCTATTGATCTAGATAATGAACACTATAAGTATTATTTGAATACATTATAGATAATGTTGATTCCTCCCTCATCATCTTCACATATAAAACACACCTTAAAAATATACAAATACTAGTAAAAAAATAAATATTAAATTTGTAGACTAGTAAAAAATATACAAATACTAGTAAAAAATAAATATTAAATTTGTTCGATTTAGATTGAGTCGAATTTAAATTTGGTATAACTTGAAAATCAAATAGAAACTCAAATTCTCTTTGAATTAAATATAGTTTAATTTTTTAAAGAAATGTCATCTAAAAAACAATTTATGGTAAAAAAAACAAAAAATTTAAAATATTTCCCCTCACAATTCTCGAACGTAGAAATACAGTTTCAACATCTTTATTACTATTAAAAATAATTTACAACACCATTGGGTTTGGTATATCATATCAAGATTAATCTCCAAAATCTGTAAATTACAAATTGTGGTCCCTATATTTAATGCAAAATAACAGATATATTAGTAATAAGAGTCCTTTAAATCATTCTCTTACCCATTTCTGGTATGGTTTCTCCTCTTCTTCGTTGCCCCCACCAATTCTTTCTATCTCTACCCTTTGTATCTGTTGCTCTGGTGGGGGGATCACGCTGAAGAAACTAAAAATTTAAAATAAAAAAAAAAAAAAGAGAAAGAAAAAATACCAAAGAAATATAAAAAAAACTCCTATGATCTTATCAGTTTCAGAATCATATCCCCACATTTCGATTTCGATTTCGATTTCGATTTCTCCAGCTGAAATAACCTAGCCTTTGTTTTTGGATAGATTAGAACAAATCTGTGTTTTCTTGATTTTCCAGTATCACAGGTCATTACGATGCCAATGAGTTTTGTTCATAATTTATTAAAGATGGTTTCTTGCTGATTTTGGAGAGGAACCCAGATGCGGAGATCCATTAGAATACGAGATTTCGGCTCAATTAATCTTGTTGTATGGATCGGCAATTATTTACCTGGTGGGTCGTCGTCATTTTAGGGGTCTTCTTTGCTTTCTTAGCTTTTTCCGTCAATTCTCAGCAAAATAATAATAATCAAAATCAAAATCAACAATCTCCACCCCCGCCGTCGCCTTCACCTCCACCGCCATCATCGCCTCCGCCTCCTCAATCTCCTCCGCCAGCACCTCCACCTCCTCCTCCTCCACCGCCTCCATATTCGCCTCCGCCTCCTGCTGTTCCTTCGCCGCCCCCTCGGAAACGCCTCCCTTTAGCTCCTCAAAATTCAGTAGATTCAAGAAATCAAAATCACACTAACCCCAGGAGAAAACCTGGAAAAGCAAGGCTTCCTCCGCCACCAAAGAAGAGGAAGAAGGAGAAAGGGCTGAATTTTGGGAAGAAAATTGGGATATTTTTTGTTGGAATTGCTGCCATTTTGCAGGTCTGTGTGGTGTCATTCTTGGTTATAAAGAAAAGGCAGTTGTTAAGAGCTGAGAACAGATTTTAGAAACTGGGTGTTAATGATATGTTATTTAATGGGGCATACAATTACAAAGGTAGAGTTTTTATTGGATGGATTTGTTAGCAAACGGCTAGAGAATGAATCGGAGGGGATATATGGCATCTGCATTTTGGTTGTCGCTCTTGTAAATTGGCAATCCTTTATTGGCCTTCTTTTTTCTTTTTTCTTTTTTTTTGATTTTATTTGCTCATTTCATTTTATTGTTGTTTTAGGAATTATTTGACATAATTGGTATTCGAACGAAAAGGCATTTTCCCATCTTTAGTTTGATAGCTTATCATATGATTATTTGTGCAGTTTGATGATTTGATATGGAAGTTTTTGAATTTATCTGTTTTACGCGAGGGATCCATGAATTTGTGTAACTTTATTCATACTATTAGGTTTAATGAGTAAGTGATGATAAATGCCTTTGGCTTGGTAAACTGCTATTGCTGCATAGTATTTGACTATTTGTAAGTTCACAAAAGAGAAATAACAAAGTCGGTGAATCCTCTTTAATACT
The DNA here is from genome assembly GCA_026122235.1 of Vinca minor. Classification (NCBI taxonomy): domain Eukaryota; kingdom Viridiplantae; phylum Streptophyta; class Magnoliopsida; order Gentianales; family Apocynaceae; genus Vinca; species Vinca minor. The sequence goes on from JAOCZM010000116.1 coordinate 1,034,511, forward strand.
TGGAAGGTTTTATGATTTGATTTGGCCCACATTAGAGTTCTCAAAAGATTTTTTGTTTGAAGTTTGGAATTACGGGTGCCATTGCCTGAGTAACTAACCTGGTTCGGCTTGTCCAGTTCTTGTTTGGAGCTACCTTGATGAAATGTTAAAATCACCCTTTTTGCTGCATAATGTGAAAACTCTCATAATATACACAATGTGTGAAGTCTGATGAGTCTGGACAATGAATTCATTTATTAGTAAAATTTTCTCAATTATCTTTTAACTTTCCGAAAGATGAGGATATTATGCTTAATTCTTAGTGTTTACGACGTTTACCGACCACTTTGCAATATATTGTTTTATTAATCTAATTTGTAGTTGCTATGATCCATATCTCCTCTTGTGCCTGCAGAAGATTTCTTTTAGCAATTGACATATTCCTTACTAGCTTTACTAGTTAGATAAATAGGAAAGTGGACATTGGGACAGAGGGAGTACTTTTTTTTTCTTTTTTTCTTTTTCGCTTGACTAGCTAGTTCAATAGTCATGTGATTAGAGCTTGATTTTAATTTCTGACCTGAAGAATGGGTGGCTTAGATAATATGATATTAGACACCTAAACATCTGGAGTTTGTACAACACGTATATAATACTTGTCCAATGGTGTTGTATGCATGCAGCAAAAAAAAACCATTTTTGGATTATGTTTATTCTATTCAGTTGAGTGTTGCTGAGTTATATTATGTATTTAGTATGTTACAAGGCATTTTACTAGGGCTATTAGGAAATGTTCTGTAGAGGAACGAACATACCAATTACATTCTTGGAGGACCATAAGGATACAATAGCTTTTGACTATATATAGCTTCAGGCTTGAAAATCAGTCTAATCAAATCCACAATGTGATGATCTTTTTCTGAATGCCGGTGTTAATAGGTCTATTATCATAGGCATGTCAACTTATTGTATTTATTTTGATGATATCGTAGGTGGTAAAAGATGCAATGTCTCTCGTTATCCAGTAATGAACAGCTTTTAATTTGTTCGTGATGAAAGACTAACTTAGGAAGGTGAGCATACAGATTGTTGGAGGATCAATAGGTGATTTCGATGATTAGATTGGTAATATGCCCTTTATATCACCTTGTGTTTCACAAATTCTTTTAACAATATTGAAGTTATTATTTATTCTAGAATGTCATGAATGAAAATGTAGGGTTCACTTTGAGTCTCTGATATGAATGAATGATTTTTTCTGGTAGTTTTTATTAAAGGGAAAAATATCTCTGGTAAAAAAAAGCAGTTGGGCTTTCATTTTGGTCTGTGACAGTTGTGGGCTTGCGGCGGAAAGATTGTGAATGTTGGATTAGTAGGCTAATTGGGTAGTTTCACCCTGTGTTACTCGGACTCTCCGTTTAATCGTGCCGTACCGGTGTCGACAGGGTACGACGTTGGTATGGGTATGAGTACTTTGACATGGTCAACTGCGAATGAATACTTTGACCAACTCTTGAAAACTCATTGCCGCCATCGCTGGAACACCCATTATTGTTGTCGTTGGATATCGAAGGTACGTCGATTGGAGATTGGGGTTTGGGCGGATGAAGGAGGTTGAACAAAATTCAAGCAATAAGTGAAGGGAAGATGGAATACAGAGAGGTATAGGAGTCAAACGAGACATCGAATTGGCTGGTGATGTGAATATGTACTAGCTGCAAATTTGTTAGGAGGAAGAGAAGAAATTAGTGTTACGGAGAAGGAAAGACGATAATGGGAGACAATTAGATTTTTTTAAACTATTAATTAGCACATGGGGAGAGAATAATGGGAGACGGTTGGAATTTATTGTCATATCCCCGTATCTGTGTCCGAATTTGGGGAAGTGTCCCCGTATCCTTTATTTTAGATGTTTAAATACCAGACACTTAAATACATACCCGTACCCGACACTCGTACCCGAGTCCGAGTAACATAGGTTTCACCTCTCGGGGATTATCGAGCCTGAAACTATATGTATGGCTCGAATGTGAATGTAAGGAATTGGATGACAGGATTAGAATTTGATAGTGAGTAAGATGAATTTTAATCTTATGCCTACATTTGTTGCCTACTACTTGACTTGACTTAGAAGTTCGAAATCGGATTGGAAACGTGTCCATAACAGAGAATCGTATAAAAATAAAACTGTACGGAACCAGAACCGGACAGTGAGCAACCCTACTTGGAAGTAAAGAATAGGAACTTTTCCTTACCGTCCTTTGCGGTTTTTGAGAGAGCATTAGCTTCGAGGCAAATTCCTTTAAGACCACACATTACCCTTTTGTTTTAAGTTCAAATTATTGACAAAAGGATATGATTGGGGCTTCCCGCTGGCAAACTTGTCTTGTTCCACTCATTCATATCTTCACCTATGATCTCTACATGCGTCCTCAATGGACCACTTTTTCTTTTCTTAAGGTTGCAATAATCCACCTCTAATGCAGACTATATTTCTATAATCTCCATTGACTTCTTTTGGACTTGGGCAAGGTGTTCCCTCAACTATAAATATCAGATATATTTTATGTTCAATGGTGAAATATGTACCACAAGGTTCATTTGTGGGACTGACAGGAATCGATCTCCGTGGCATTATCAATGAGGATAACATTAATGAAACTATAGGTATAAGTGTTCTCCTAATTAATTAAATGAAAATAACAATATCATTAAGTCAATTCCTTCCAGCAAAAGGCTGGTGCATGTCTGTATTCTTGTATTCTTCTATAGAGTTGATAAATTCCATGATCCTAAATTACACATTTCTGTGGTTCTGATCAACCCAACCTTCCAATGGTATTCCATCCTCAATTAATATCCAAGTGATTCTCGATATCATCTCATCTATATATTTCCCTTTCCATTCTCCATCACAAGCACTGTACTAAATCAATCTAGCTGAAAAAATATTTATAAAAAAAAATGCTTCAACTCTTCCTTCTCTTTTCTTTGGTCGCCTTTAGCACTACGTCTGAAGCTTCAGACTTTTGCGTGGCTGACTTAAAAGGTCCGGAAACTGTCTCCGGTTACCATTGCAAGAACCCTGCAAATGTAACCGTAGATGACTTTGTGTTTTCCGGTCTTATCTCGGGAGGAAACACTACTAACATCATCAATGCTGCAGTAACTCCAGCATTCGATGCTCAGTTTCCGGGGCTTAATGGCCTCGGAATATCAATGGCACGGTTGGATTTAGCTCCCGGTGGGGTTATACCGATGCACACCCACCCTGCTGCTACCGAGGTTTTACTTGTTATCAAAGGAACCATAACTTCTGCTTTCATAACTTCAGCCAACCAAGTTTACTTGAAGACTCTTAAAAAGGGTGAGTTAATGGTGTATCCACAAGGGCTGCTGCATTTCCAAATTAATGCAGGCGCAAAACGACGTGCTATTGCTTTCGTCAGCTTCAGCAGTCCAAACCCTGGTCTTCAGATTACCGACTTTGCCTTCTTTGCAAACAATTTGCCTACTAAACTCGTGGCCAAAACCACGTTTCTTGATGAAGCTCTGATTAAGAAGCTCAAAAGCGTTCTTGGTGGCACTGGATAAATTTATACCTATATTCTCATTCTACCTACTTATTTCAATTAATTCTGGTTTTATTGTTGTGCACGTAATAATTGTTTAGATTAATTGTAAGTCTGTGTGTCCAATTTTCTATTTGGAAACTCGAGTGTGAAGTTTGCATCACGAAATTTTTAATTTTTAAAACTTGTATTCTGGAATTTTGCCAAGATCTGAATTGACATTTTATGTGACTTTACAAGACCTCTCACGTAGGTCAACCAGAGACGGATGCAAAGTGTGTTGAGTCACTGAATTTTTTTGTTAGTTTTAATTATATACTCATGCATAATGATTAAGTTTATGTTATTAAGTTGGTAAGTTAGTGATCCCCGCTAGAAAGTTTGGTGACATCATACTCAAACAATACCAAATGCATAAGACAATGACGTGGTGATTAAATTTTCTTGATTGTCGTGTTGGTTCCAATCAATTTCTTTACTATTTTTTCTATTTATTTGAATGTTTTTTCTTCAAAAATTTACTTGTCTTACATATAATATGATTTTTTTTTTTTGAGAAATCCGTCAAAAAATATTTACATTTAGGCTAGCGATATTGCCAAGGCAAATTCCCTCCTGCCAAGGCAATTTACACTTAAAAGACAAAATTACCCTTCTAATCAATCTCTTCTTAAATCAATTTACACCTAAAAGTAGGGGTGAGTACCGAATTCGAATTGGCCAATTCGGCAATTTGAATTCGGTTTTTTCATTTTTTTTCTACCTCAAAAAAACCGACCGAATTCGAATTGACCGAATTCGTATTTGCCGAATTGGTGAATTCAGAATTCCGTTTCGACCGAATTGGCCGAATTGGAGGGTATATTTTTTTATTATATAATAATAATATTTAATTATTAAAAATTCAATAATAATATTTAATTATATATATTTAATTATATAATAATAATAATAATTAATTATTAAAAAATTGAATTTGAATTCGGTCAAAAATAGTCAAACCGAATTCGTCCCAAATTCGACCAATTCGAATTCAAGACCGAATTACCGAATTTGAATTGCCAAATTGAATTCGATTTCGGTCGGAATTCGGCAAAAACCGAATTTGCTCACCCCTACCTAAAAGACAAAATTCCCACTCTCAACGAAACTCTTCTTCTTATCCCCTCCTTTCTCTCTCCTACTGTGATTGCCATTTTTTTCATCTTCTTCTTATCTTTTGCAATTACTCAACACAAGAATGGTTTGCTTAAAGACCCCATCCCTGTCCCTAAGCTAATCACAATTCACATGTGTATATATAATTGGAAAAACTGTTTATATAGTAAATTCTGATTGGTTGGGATAGGGATGAGGACAGGAATGATGACAGAGGATTTTTTGCCGGAGGGGAGGGGGCGTGCACATTGACGGATTTGGAGGGCGACCGCCCCACAATATTTTAAAACATCACATTTTATATGCAAAATTTTTTCACAATAAACTATTTTATATTTCTAGTAAAAAAACATTATTTAAAATATTGGTATCAATAAACTACTTTTTTTATGACGGTTTTAACAAATTAACAAAATACGATGCTAAAACTACATCTGACAGTCAACTTTCCTCTTCTAAAAGAGGAGGGAATGAAGTGGAGGGACAAAAATGCTTCTAACTCCGGTGAATATTATAGTAAATGGAAGACTAGCGATATTGCCAAGGAAAATTTCCTCATGCCAAGGCAATTTACACCTAAAAGACAAAATTACTCTTTTAATCAATCTCCTTAAATCTTTCATCATACTCTAATCTTCTCTCTCCTAATAATTCTATTCTCTCACCAATCTTCTTCTTCTGTATGTAGATGAGTGACCCCACTGTCACTACATCCTGAATTCGTCATCCGGAAAAAGACTACCACTCATCAACTAATGTCATAGTTAAGAAAACGGTTCGAATCTTCTGTAACACTTTAATAATAGTTTTATATTATTCTAAACTCTATCAGGTAAACCACACGAATTAAAAAGACTAATTAAGAACGTTGCTGGGAATATTACGGATTAGAGAGGATCCTAAGAGGTTAGAAAGTGATGATCCTGAATGCAAATGAGATGCAAGGAAAGAAGTTATTCATCTCTTCGTGTGATAACAAATCACATCTTATTCGCACTGCACTATCCACTTGCTATCACTCTGATTTAGGTGTAGGAAGTAGCAAGTGGATTAATTCATGAACTTCATAGATCAACTCAGAGGTTTAATATATTTCGAGATCCAGTATAATCAATCTCGGTCGTGAGATGTTTAATTTAACGACTGAAATAATTATTTAAAATTAGTTATGTAAGAATAACTATTTCAGCCGTTAAATCAAAAGAATGCTCATTATAGTACTAAAAGAAAGATTATCAAGTATTAACATTAAGATCGGAGTGCATTTTTGCAGGTTTTTGGACACCACTTTTAAACAATTTTCTACGTAAACTTTCGATCTTAAGTATATATGTCTTTTCTCACAAACAATTTCAATTTTATCGTGGCGCTTTCGGGGCTGTGTGGCCCAGCTGACATATTTCCTTAACATGCATTGAGCATCTTCGATTCCTTTCCTCATGTAGTTTGTAAAGAATAAAAATAAAAGAATGAAAAATGCAACAAAATAATATTGTTCCTTTTTTTTTTTCTCTGAGCGGGGTTTGTTTATAAAGGAAAGGGAAATCAGCCTATTTAGTCCCTCATAATTCTTTTTAGTCCGTATAGTTTTCAATGTTTAATTTCAGCCTGTAAAGCCCCCCAAATTTTTTTGTTTAGCTCGTATAGTCCCCAATGTATAATTTCAGCCTCTAAAGTCTCTTATCTATTTACGGGGGTGCATATAGAGGTTCCACCACCTCTTATGCAGAGGATTTAGGGCAAATGGGTTCCTCCAAATTAGGGCAATAGAATTTGAGGTTTTCCTTTTTATAACCATTTTTATACTGATTTTTTGTATTTTGTAAATTTTATAGATTGAAACTGATAATTATTCCCTCGCTCATTAAGCACGTGGATGACATAAATTTGGGGCTGCCCTGATTCCGGCGCAGAAGAGGTGGTGGAACCTCTATATGTAGCCTGTAAATAGATAAGGAAATTTACAGGTTGAAATTAAACATTGGGGACTATACGAGCTAAACAAAAATTTCTGGGGGACTTTACAGGCAGAAATTAAACATTAGGGGACTATACGGGCTAAACAAAAATTATTGGGGGACCAAATAGGCTAATTTCCCTAAAGGAAAATTATTGAATAAATTATTTTTGATAACCTTCCAAAAAAAATCCTTTTTACATAAATATTTTCTTACAACTTGCAAATTTTGAAAGATAATGAAGAACTTTGTACACTCGATATTCAATTATTCACCGCTTTACTTTCTTGAACTCTTTTTTTTCCCTTGAAGCAAATCCTGGCTCGGTATCAAAGGGTGTACTGTAATTTTGTCGGTTTGAGTTTGATATTCAAATTGAAACGGAAATTATCTTTGAATTGTGTATGTGTCTGAAATCTGAAGCACTAAATCATAACAATTTTAATTTGAGTTCAAGACTAATCTAAAACTGAGACCATAATTCTCATATTAAAATCCAACCCAATCAGACCCAAAATTTTAACTCATTCACAAAATGTTTCTCGTGGGGTTCACATTGACATTTTCCTTGTAATTGGCAATGTTGAACCCACTGAAAATAAAAGTATTCGAAAACCATCAATCCACATCCAAGTTCTTTTCGTCCCTAACCTAACTTTCACTTCTGTTAAAGTCAAAGAAACCAATTTGAGTACTGTCCCTACATTTTGGGATAGTAGATATTTTAGTACAAGCACTTTGCTGCACGGGCAGCAGGGCATGGCGTAGGCCAGACTTAATGGTCCTGGTTGCACAATCCCTGAAAACTGTTAGGGAATAGTAAAATTAAGACCATTAGATTCGATTTACTCCATTTTTCTAGTAAGATTAAGGATATTGATCATCTTCTAACTGTTCTATTGATTTTATTTTAAGTTGTATGGTTAAATTAATTAGAAGACAGACTAGTCGGCTAGTCATATAAGTACCAATATTCGAGTTTCGCTAGCTCCATCTTATAGTTGTTGACAATGGCGGAGCTATGAAGGGGCAGCAGGGGCTCCGGCCCCCCCAAGAATTTTCAATTTTTTCATATATTAGGTATATATATCTAACGATTCAGAATAAAAGAGGTTTTTTTCTACTACGCCCCCCCTAAAAATTTTATAATACACACCGAAATCTATAGAGAATTGAACTAAAGGAAAAGAGAGAAAAATTCTCTGTAATTTTATTATCTCGAAATTGAAATGAAAAGTGAGCTGAAGATCAGCTTTTATACAAGGAAGAAGAAGAACCCATTTTTGAGATTAAATCCTCTACTACACAGCTATTTTGTCTTTATTAGTAAAACGGTTAAAAATATCTAAATGGATCTGGGCTTATTAATATAACATGCTTCAGCCCATTCTTACTCCTTTTATTATTTACTACGCGTGATCCTTAGCCCACCAGAGTGGACTTCTTCCCTTTTTTTTTTTTGCTAAATTTCTTCATTCCAAGTCTTCCATGATCGCCAATCAAATCTTCGTAATCGATTTTCTCTAAAATTCTCAGTTGCTATCAAAGCTAATCTATTGAGTCTTTCTTGCATATTGTAGAACGCATATATGACTTCAAAAACTTCAATCAAATCTTCAAAAATCGGGGTAGAAAACTCATTTGATGAGTTGATGAAGAATCAAAATTTTCTTTCGGGGGCCGCTGCCCCCTTGATCCCCCGCCCTCTAACCGACTAGCGGGACCGTCTGCCCCGGGTTCCCACTGACCCTAAGACTTTGTATATGTATTCGTTACCGTATTTTAATTCTTGATTTTCTTACTCCTGGGACTAAAGGAATAAGGTTGGTCTACGTATTTTGAAGTATAATTCGTGACAATAGCCTATGCAAAATAGTCAAATTTGTCTTCATTTTATAATTTTTTTTGTCATTTTTTTTTTAAAATTAGTTTATTTTTCTTTTCGAATATAAGTATCGTTTAAATTCAATTTTTCTAATAAAATATATAATTCTACCTCAAATATATCATTTTACGCCGTAAGCAAATTTTACTTTGACCCCCCCCCCTAAATTCAAATCCTGCCTCCGCCACTGGTTGTTGAGGAAATTTATGTTATTGGTATGATGTTTCTTTCCGGCAAGATGAATAATTTTATCTTAATCATCTTTTAATTTCTTATTAATAAGCGTAAAAAAATAAACCTAATGCAAATTATTTTTCTCACGTATATTGTAATTGGTAAGTAATTAATTTATTAGATGATAATAAATTAAGATGTGACTTTAATAAACTGTTCAAGAATATATATTTTTTCGTCTTTAGAGCTGGAAACTATAAAGAAAAAATGGAAGAAAAAAAAAAGAGAGGAGAAAATTTGAGTCAACACAAACTATTGCAAATGATCATCACCTTTTAACAAACACAAGAAAATTTAATATCCAATTACATTTATTAATATTAAGATAAAAAAAAAAATGCAGGCGGCCTTAAGGAAGGGCGTTATCATATTCATAAACACCTCCCCAAAAGGGCCGCCTTAATGTTCTAATAAAAGGTGTCCCACAAACACACATCATTTTTTCCTAATTTTTTTATTAATGCCTCAACGGAAATATTATATTCAAAATCCATTATTTCGAATAAAAAGTACTAAATTAATTATATTGTGTACCAAATTGGATAAATCATGCTTAAGCGTAAGAGTAACGGAAATGATTAGCTCTTCCATATCATCATCACGTACTCTTTATACCATTTGGGGTGACTTGTTGTTATCTTGAAGAACCCAAAATAAACCCTTTGATATAGTAATTGACCTCATTAGCAGACTCCATATTTAATGCATGCCCCGTATTCTTGATAACTTCCAACCTCGCTTTTGATCCCAGCTTTCTGCATTGGACAATAACAAAATCTTAATACCAACTAATTAAACCAAAGATAAGCATGTTCAATCTTTAAGTGAATTGAACGCAGGCCCGTCTCAAATAGTATTGAGGTCTTGTGTTAATTACTAAATTAGGCCCCTTAATTTTTTTTTTTTTAAAGTATAAATTATAAAAAATGTCAAAACATAAATATAGACTCAAATTTCAAGTGTGCGAACAATCAAAATATTGAGTGGAGATATAGTGTATTTTTTTTTAATACGTTAAGTATTTTTTAAAAAAAATTTGGAGCCCAATAAAATGAGAGGCCCGGTTCTGTATGGCACATTGAGCCTGTACAGAGCCGGGCCTGATTGAACGTGAATTATGTTTAACTCGACTCACATAGTTGGACTGATATCCCTATTATAAATTATAAAAGACGATTAATTACATTAACTAAAGAAATAATTACGCTTAAAATAAATCGGTAGTCTATGAAAATTGTGATTGGGTAATCGTGAAATGTACCTTTGCAAATCCTTGGCGAAGGATAATGGGAAGACCCTGTCCTTGTCACCCCACAGAAGTAATGTTTCCTAAAACAAGAATATTAGTGTCCCGTCAATTAATAATCACTGAATTATTATTTAATCGGAAAAAAAGATAGAAGCTGATCAATTATAAACTCACTTGAGTTATATCAGGAAAGCAACTCCCTGAACAATCCATCAAGTATACTGCTAACTCTTTTTTCTCTTTCACGTAACTCTTTCCCATCGCCTTATATAGGCCAAGCCGCCGCCAAATTCATGCAATTAGACAAAATGACAAATTAGTCCCCAACGTAACCATAAAAGTCAAATTAAGGGGAGGGCAGGGGAAGAGAGAGTTTCATATCATCTGTACCGCTTTTTATCCCATAATTTGTTATATCACCTGTAAATATGCGTAATAGTTTAATAAAATAAAATTTTTACGTGGCAATTTAATAATACAAAATGGTTTAAGATTATTTATTTATATTCTCCATTTCATTCTTTAGCTTATCTATAAATATTTGTCATTTTTTCGTAAGAGTTGTACCATTTACTTTTGAATATAAATTTTTTAAAAAGGAAAATAGAATTTTGAGAACGCGGCAGTCCTAGGCACTCCATTTTTTTTTTCTTTTAAAAACAAGAGTTTTTTTGGTACTCCTCCCCCATGTTTTTTTTATTTTTTTATTATATAACTTTACTTTGATCCTGACAAAGTTTTTGACGACTTTTTTTGTTTTAACATATATATTATAGAATCTTCCTGCGTTTTTTTCCCCATTGCTACTGGCCAGATTTGGTCATTGGCTTCGGTCAATGGTTAAATTTTGATCATTTTGTTCAGTTTTTATAACTTTATTTTGTACTACGAATAATATGAAACATTTTTCAAAGTTTTTTTTCTTCAAGATTCAAGACTCAATGGTTAGATGAGTCTCAGATCTTCACAGATATAGACTTTTTTTCTATGTTTCTAGGAGAATTTGTTCAACCCGAATTTGATCTGGGCCCTTTATCAACTTTTTACATCTTCCCGAGGCAATTTGTAGGACGGTTGATACGCCCATGGTCCTATGAATTGTCGACCCCTAAGGAAGTTATTGAAAGTGATATTCTCATGTCACTGTGGTTCAATGATTGCGATGAAGATGCTTTGAAGGAGAAGATTATGAATTTGTTTAGTTGGCTAGTTTTTCTAGTAGTTTTTCCTAACCATCCAAGTTTTTTTGGGTGTGTCTTTTGTCATGTTATCGTGATTTTTTAAATCATTGTATAACTTTTACTTTATGTATTTTCAGATTTTCCTTTGATTGTAATAGCCTCGGCTATTTGTGATTAATAGAAACACAATTTATAAAAAAAAAATCTAAACTTCTAATTTTGTGTCTTACGCTACAGAGTGAATTTCATTTTGATCCATATAAATGACTTGTGTAGTGTCAAATTCGTCTTTGAAGTTTTAGAAATGTCAATATCGTCCCTAGAAATGGCTAACAGTGTTAAGTTCGTCCCTGTAAATAGCTTGTAGTGTCAAGTTCGTCCATGAAATTACAGAAATATCAAGCTCGTCCCTAGATATGGCTCGCAGTGTCAAGTTTTTCCCTGATATTTAAAAACTGTCAACCTTCATACCAAGTTCAACATATCATTATAAAAATATGTATCACAATTTGGCTCTTTTCTCAAGAATATACTGGAGCTATAATAAATCTTAAAAATTGAAAATTTAAGTAAACGAAATTCAAAACCAATTATAATGAAACCAGAAACAAATTGCAAAAATATATATACAAAATTTTTTAAAGATCGCAACATCACTTGGTATGGATGTTGACTTTTTCAAAATTTCAAGGACGAACTTGACATTACGAGCCATTTTTAGGGACGAGATTGACATTTCTGTATTTTCAGGGACCAACTTGAAATTATGAACTATTTACAGGGACGATCTTGACACTACGAGCCATTTATTGAGACGAGGTTGACATTTCTAAAATTTTAAAAATAAAATTGACATTACGAACTATTTATAGGAATCAAAATAAAATTTACCTACGCTACATGGTAGGTTGTTAATAAAGAGACTCAAAAAGAATAATAAAATGAGATATTAACGGATAAGAGAGATGGAATTTACATTGATCAACTGCAGGAGGAATGCATCTGGGGCCCATTTGAAAGGGTCACGTTTGCCGAACGAGAGATTCACCAACAACCGTAGATCCTCCGGTCTCTGCGGTAACAACACCTCCGTAAAATCCTTACCAATCGTCGCTACCTGCTCAGCCTTCTGTTCTTTGGTGCACGTGATCCCGCTACTGGCGATCACCACCTTCTCCACCACTTCAGGGTTCATCTCCGCCATCCGATACGCCACAAATCCACCGTAACTAATCCCGTACACCGAGTACCGAATCACGCCCAATTTCTTCAAGCCTGCAATTATAGACGGAGCTAGAATTTGAAGGGCTAATATATAGAATACGCTGTTAAAGACTTGGTTAGGTCCATGCTGACAGTCACGCTGGAGGGGAAGATGAAGCGTAACTTAAGCAGTAAGTTGGGGTTCGAGTCATGTGGAAAAAAAAATTGTGGAATCACTATTGATAATTCTGAAGAAGGAATTTTTTTTTGTTAAAAAAAGTGACCGTATTTTTTGTTACCAACGTACGGATAGATTTTGGTTATGAAATAGTTTGATTGGAAAATAAATTAGTTATTCATAATCAATTGTTATTTAATAAAATAGTTACTGAATAATTAATCTCGTGTGATTAATCAAAATAATATGACATTCTAAATCTATCAAGACGACACTGGTAAAAAATAAATTATGTGCGGAAATTAAATAGATACATAACAATCCGAAAAAAAATGTGGTGCGTCCTTACCTGCAGCTACGCACCTGGCCTGGAACTGATCGGTCCGTTCGGGATGGTTGGAATAGGATTTCCCGAAGAAAATCAAATCAGGTGCGTAGACATTGAAACATTTGGACAAGGGACCCATTTGATTCATGAACTGCCATTTGGAATCCGCTCCGTAACCGTGGATTATGACAAGATTGGGCTTATTGGGCTTGGGATTATTTACGGCCCAGAAGTGCATGAACGTTTGATCGTCGACGTTAACGGTGGTCGGAACGAGTCCACAGTAACGGAAAAAGAAGCAAAGAAAAGCGTCGATGACGGAAACGAAGGCGGAGAAGTTTGGGATTGGAAGTTTTGAGAGTGGGTAACGGATTACGGTGGTGATCACGAAGATGTAGTAGGACCGGAGCTGCCGCAGGGGTAGTAGGCTCATTATCATAGTAGCCATATTGATCAAGACTAGATGGATATTCTAATAAACTCTGTAGGATTGGAAATGGAGAGGGAAGGAAGAGTTTGGAGCCATAAAAAGAGTTGTGATTAAGGGTTGTTTTGTCATTTCGTGTTTGAATGTTCACTTTCTTTTATGAAATAAATATTAATATGAAGTGCCTTTGTAAATCACAACTATCACGTCCACTTTCAGGAAATAAATATGGATATGAAAGTGACATTTAATTCAATTTAAGTGTTAAAGGATTTTTTTATTTTGTTGTTGTGTCTAATTCACTGTTTCATTAATTGAAAATAAAAATTGCCATGCGCCAATTTTATAAATTTATAATTTAAAAGAAATGACGGAACACTCGAAAAAATTATCATGTAACAATTATCTATTAGTAGGAGGACATGGGATAAAATAGGAATTCGAGGCAGCAATTTTTTACCTTGTTTTCTATTTATTTTTCTAATAACATTTAATTCAATTTAAGTGTTAAAGGATTTTTTATTTTGTTGTTGTGTCTAATTCACTGTTTCATTAATTGAAAATAAAAATTGCCATGCGCCAATTTTATAAATTTATAATTTAAAAGAAATGACGGAACACTCGAAAAAATTATCATGTAACAATTATCTATTAGTAGGAGGACATGGGATAAAATAGGAATTCGAGGCAGCAATTTTTTACCTTGTTTTCTATTTATTTTTCTAATATATATATATATATATATATATATATATATATATATATATATATATATATATATATATATATATGTGTGTGTGTGTGTGTGTGTGTGTGTGTTTTCTTTTCTACATTGGTTTTTCATTTTTTCTTCGTAATGATTCGAACTCATAATTTATTGATTGGAAAAAAAATATTTTATCGCTTGAGATGTATTTCGTAGTCTAATTTAAATGTTTGTTACCAACCAAAGCCTTTAAAGTTAATCAAGTTTCCATGGTTATCACATGGATGAAAATAGGCAATATTCGGGGAATACATGTTAATTAGGTCATAAGACTTGGGTAATGAATTTTCTTTCACAATTTACTGCAGGTTTTACGTCTAAATACACATGTGAATGTAGAAGTTTACAGTAAATTATGAGATAGAATTCATTGCACGAGTTCTAAGAATTTTTTCCAACAAAATTAATTAAAGTTACCTAATTCAAAAACTCTAAGACACTTACCTCAACCCTTGCATAATTTTGCCACTTATTAATTTTCATTATGACATAAAAATTATTATTTCTTATATTAACAAAAGCCAGATAGTACAATCAAAGGCTCAATCTATGAGATGGATTGGAAAGATAACGTTTTTCACACGGCTTAAAGTTGATACCGTATTGGATTTGAGTGTCCTTTAATCTAATACTCCCTCCATTCCCTATTAATTGTCGTTTAGGAGATATCTAGGTATCCAAATTAATTGTCGTTTAAGGTTGTTTTATTAGTTGTCAACAATTTATTCCAATTATACCCTTAACATTTTCCTTTCTTTATGACGTAGAAGTGAGAGAGAGGGAGAGTGGGGATAATATTGGAAGTTTAGGTGGAAATGACAACTTCCTTAATTTTCTCAAATTGTCTAAAGAGTCTTATATTTTGGAATGGAGGGAGTATATACTAGCAGTAGTAACTTTTGCGGCTCTATTTCTTTGGCTTGTCATAGGGTTAAGTAAATTTTGGCTAAGATTATTTTTTCACTATGCGTGTTTGAAAAAATATAATAGGTGTTATAAAATAGATTATTTAAATTGTTAAATCTTTTGATTCGACAGGTGTTTTGCACGTATGTTACTGCAGGGATGAAGACAGGGGGTGGACCCCCCAAAAATTTTAAAAATACTACTAGTTATAGTAAATTTTATATGTAGTTCGGAATATTTTATCAGTTTCTTCCCTAATAATTTTTTTTTACCGTTTTTATATGTAGTTCGACATACTATTACAGTTTCACCCCAAACACTAAATTTCTGGTTTCGTCCCTGTGTTATTGGGCATTTTAGCCCAAGTGAACATATGCATATTTGAGCTGATCATTTTGATGTGTTCTTGCAAATTCAGCTATAAAAAATAGTGAATTTGGCAAATCACGTGTTGCATGCGTTATATTGCCAACAGAACGAACCGGAAAAGGAAATACCGTAATTGAGGGTGCAGGCACTGGCGGAGCTAGGGGTGGGGGGGGGGGGGCACAACTTTTTCCAAAAAAAAAAAAAAAATTTATAATTTTAGTTTTGTTTTTATAACACCTCATCCCGTGAACATTTTGAATCACTTACGATTTAAAATTAGATTTTTTAGTTCGTGAATTATAGGAATTACACCACTTATATCTTAACAATTTTGGTTAAAATTGTAACAAACTTAATTGTGTAAGAGATTATAATATTTATAAAATTTCATCAAAAAATTCATAATTGCTAATAGATTATAATATAAGATTTTATCAAAAATAAAAAAATATTCGTTCACATTAATAATAAGCCCTTCATGTTTCCTCCAACTTCATCTCTAATACCCATAATATTTCTAAATGGCCTTTTATTTTGGTCTAATCATACAAAAAAGATCTTTGGGGCCTTGTTATTCAAGCTTGTTCTTTTTGGATTCAACAATCAAACATGATATATATTTTAATTTTCATTGTAAATATTTATTTTTTTCTTCTCGAGAGTCCTTCTTAGCTTTATAAGGGGTAATTATGAGGTAAGAATCATCGATCTGATCTCACATCTAAAACACAAATAAAGATGTAGGGTCTACTTTGAAACGTGTGGCCTATGTATTTTAGTAAGGCCGGAGCATATTATTTGTGTCAACAATATTGGTCCTAAATTCCAGCTATTCTAAATTTATCATTTTACAAGTAAAATAAAAAAAACTGTAATGAAAAATTGAATTAGGCTGGCACCTAAATGAAACTTAAGAGGTTGAGAATTAAAAGGCATGCATTTATGTTCCTGCAAATGACTACTTTCATTTTCTATTGCTGTTTTAAATCTCATTTTCCTCCTTGAAGAATGTTGGTTTCAGATGGTACATAAACTGATTCAATGTTTGGTGGGATAATAGCAAGTTAGAGAAATATACATATCTAGTTCATTATTGTCGGTACGTACATGCACGATCACAGTCATCAAGTCGATTTAATTCAATAGCGAAGTTTCAAATAAATCAATAGTTATTTTTAAATAACTAGCATTAAAAACTGGCTAATCGTTTATATTTTTTGTTAATACAGTACTATCAAAAAAAAAAAAAAAAAAGAAAAGTAAAAAGTTAGTGTTTGTGTGGTAACAAAATTGGTTAGTGAGGACAGATATTTAAAAGGAGTTGCTCTCATGATTAGTCAGATTTTATTGATAATATCGGCATTTTACGGCATTAAACTGATTGAGTTTGACTAGTCCATCGTATTTAATGGCTTGAGTCTTGGTTTGAAACTGGATTTTATAATTGATCTAAAAAAAAATTCAGATTTTGATTTTTTACAATTTTCATACTCCCTCTATTCCTTAATATAAAACTTTCAGAACATGTAACGAAAATAAAGAAAGAAAAAAGCAAGGTACTTTATTAGTCAAAATGTTAATATTACACTCTTAAATAGGACTTGTATACCACTAATTATATTTAAAAGAGTAATATTGATATTTTGATTAAAAAACAACTTAATTTTTACTTTCTTAATTTTCGTTACATGTGCTGAAAGTCTTATATTAAGGAAGAGAAATTAGCTATTTGTAACATATATCTATTTACGGGTCACCATTAATGTCCTCATCTTTTTATTAGGCTATAAATAGCCCTATATTTTTACGGGCCACTATAAGTGTCCAATTAGTGAATCCGGTGACGATTCAGGCAAAATTCACCACAACCCATTAGCCATCTCCTTTCTCCGGCCACCACCGATCTCAACTTCTCAATCAAAAGCCATCTTCTCTGATCCAAAGCTACAACAATGTCCAACCTTAACCGATCCTATCCAACATTAACATCCGAAAAAGTAATAAATTTACGACCTTTTTTTTTACCATATCAAAACTCATGAAACACCGAGTACTGAAGAAATCTAATTAACTCTTCTTTCTCCTTCAGCGACCCCCGCCACCGTCTCCCCCTTCTTTCCGGAATTCCAAAATTTCAATCCCCAAAATGAAAACCCTAGAATTATTGATCTTTTTTAAAAAAATCGAAAAATGAGGCGAAAGATCAAGGAGCATTGAAATTGAATCATGGCGACTGAGATGGTTCAGGCAGATCCAGAGGGAATTGACGGAGTTAGTATGACATGGAATGCTTGGCCTCGTACAAAAGTTGAATTAAGCAAGTGTGTGATCCCACTCACTGCCTCGATCTCTTCGATCCGACCACACGTTGATGTCCAGACACTGCCTTACCCGCCGCTCAAATGTAAAACCTGCACCGCCCTGCTCAACCCTTTATGCAAGATTGATTATGAAGCTTTAATTTGGATCTGCCATTTTTGCTTCCAGCGCAACCATTTTCCCCACCATTATTCGGGAATTTCAGCGACCAATGTTCTTGGGGAGCTCTATGGTCAATTTACTACTATTCAGTGTACTCTTGGTCCAGCAAATTTTCAACAACAAAAACCTATTAAGGATGATTTTGATAAATGGGCTACTTATTTGTTTGTGATGGATACTTGCATGCTAGAAGAAGAGTTGGATCGGAGAAGATGGTGTAGCTTTGGATCGAGAAGCTGAGATCGGTGGTGCCCGGAGAAAGGAGCTGGGGCAAGATGGGTTGTGGTGGCCCAAATTTTTTGGGACAAAAATGCCCCTCACGTGGCCGGCACGTGAGGAAAATTTGACCCGAATCGTCACCGGATTCATTAATTGGACACTTATAGTGGCCCGTAAAAAGATGGGGTTATTTATAGCCTAATAAAAAGATGAAGACATTAATAGTGTCCCGTAAATATATATATGTTACAAATATTTATTTTCTCTATTAAGGAATGAAGATAGTATTATTTACAGAAAAGAGTGAAAATACCACTGGGCCTGTACATTGGGCTTCTTAGTCAGATTTGATTTTTCTTCTCTACCAGCAGTCGTCTTAATAATGAGTCCAACTCGGCATGGCAACTGGGCCAACACCGCGGGTAAAGCATTAGGACATACTACCAAGCATCGAAAGTTTGACCCCCTGGGTGTCCGTTCGTATTTTGCGGACCAATTAATCTGAGTTGATTATGAAAACAATACAATTTTCATCCACATAATTCGAACACAAGACCTCTGGTTAAGGGAATCACACTTAATCTAATACGTTGGTCGAAAATTTGAATCTCGCAACAGTTAAAAATAACATTTACATTGGAAACATATATCCTATAGAGACAAAGTTAGTGTAAATTTTGTTGACCGTGTCCTATAAAAGATTCACACAATAAAGAATCATTTTTCAGACGTCCAATCTATTTATATTGTAACTCTTTTTAAATTTTCATAAGTGACTAATCATTAAACATTATTCACTCTTAAAATTAATTAGACGAAGTTGGAATAGTTAATTTGTAAAAGTAATTGAAAAGGAGATTTTCTTGTCGTCAAGTATGAATCCAAGTAAGGAAAAAAAAAGAGTGGAAAAATATTCCTTACTTGCGGCGGTTAGATAACAACTTTCTCATCTTTCCCCTGCCTTTATCATTTTCTTGTCTCAACTTTTTTGCTTTTTGGACGGCTGTTTTTCAAACTTTTTCCCGTAAAATGCCAAGCTTTCCACCTAGATTCCTTTACCTCTTCAATTTCCTTTTCCCCATTATAAATTTCATCAAATTCCCCTACCATCACCAACACATTTGAATTAGTTCTCACTCGTAAGGATTCTTGGTAGAAGTTTAGTAGATTTAAATAATGGAGACAATGCAAAATTCATCATCGCAAAGAGGATTAGCTATGGTATTAGCAATCGTATCAGCTGTAGCTCTTTCGCCATTGTATGTGCATCGGAAAAATTACGAGTACAGAAATGAATCGAAATGGAGCTCCGGATTTGTTCTACCTATGGTTCTTGTCGGATTGATAGTTGCTATTAAAACTACTTCTTCTTCAACGCAGAGAGGAGTAGTAAGGAATAACAGAGGATCTTTATTTCCATCTCCAGAAGCTTCTTCTCTTCTTAGAATTGGGAATTCTTCTTGGGGACTTGCTGCCGTTTTACTCATGCTATTCTGCGTTTTGTCGTGGCAATCTGCATTGAAACAATTCTTTTGGAGATGAAGATCGATCGCTCTAAATCATCCCAATATAAATTTATGTGTTGAAGAAGTTTATTTTCTAAAAAAAATTCCAAATGGGTAAGAAAAATATGTAATGAATGATCAATTTGGCCTCGAGGAAGTCCATTTCTTGTAAATTTCTCAATGTAACATTTCTAAAAATGTAAGGGTATTTGATTGTTTTACAATTTCTTAATATATGCCTCGAATTGAGATAATTAAAATGGAACAAGGAGTAAAATATATTCTTGAAGGAAACAAAGTACAAAACAGGAAAAATGGAAAAAAAAAAATTTGAATATTTCATCGGCAAGTGCCTCACTGTCTGTTTGGTCTTCTCTCCGCCACTGCTTGATCGTCTAATAATAAAACAATACGACAATCCAGATATACCTATATGATGTTGACAAATTACTGTGCAACAAATTGTTCCCACAAAGGCACAAACATATAATTTTAAGGGGTAACTAGGAGGTGGAACGTGCCTAATAAATTCAAACCCACATTCCACGCTCACAAATTTAGTTATGACACTATTTTTAAAAGCAAGCACACATCTACTGGGTCCATTGAAGCTGTTAAACCCAGTCCGGATCCTATGTGGATCCCTTTTTTTAGTGCATAGGAAACGTTTCATAACATGTGTTTTGACGCTCAGGACAGGTGTCCTGAAATTAAGGACAGGTGTTCTGAGTCTAAAAAATACGACAAGTATTCTGAATCTCAAAAATACGACAGGTGTTCTGAGGCTAAAAACATTTCCGTATTAAATTAATTTTAACTGTCAAATTTTTAACTCAATAGATGATGGAAGTTTTAAACGTACGAAGTTACCCATGTTACGCACTCGCCGGTTAAACCTCTTTTTTAACTGGCATCGTTTTTATCCATTAAATAAAACACTACAGTCAAAGGGAGGATGGCCTAGTGGTTTAGGCACCTCCCACCTAGGGATTGACTGAAACAAAAGAGGGAATAGTGCATGACAATTCCGTTGTAGTCTAGTTGGTTAGGATACTCGGCTCTCACCCGAGAGCACTCCGGATCTTATGCGGAACATAAATTATTCCGCACCATACGAAACAAAAATTATTCTACACTTGGATCGTCGAATGATAATTTTGAACGGTTCACATATGGAGAGAGAAAAGTTTTTATTTTTTATTTTTTAAGTCCAGCCGTAACTTTTCTTTCTCCAAATTTGAGCCGTTAAAAATATATCCGACGATTCAAATTGTTCCGCAAGGTGCAAAATTTTCCCTATTCCGTATAGAATTCAGACTGACCCTAGAGACCCGGATTCAAATCCCGGCAACGGAATCTTTTTTCCACAAATAAAAAGAAAAATAGAAATAAAGCAAAACGGGCTTTTTGGATCATACGCTTCGATTTTATAAACACATTTGGCCCAAATCATATGCAGAGCTCAATTATATGTATTCTATGAGCTTTAATGACTTAGACTAGTAACTCCGTTCATCAGTAACTAACGACTTTTGTAATGTCTGAAATGATATAATGAAAATTTTAGATTTTCTAAAAAAAATAATAATTAATAATGACTCTAGGCTCTAGCTACTGCTTTTCACAAACAAAACAATACTTTACATATTTCTAAAGGAAAGTAAACGAGGACACCAATAACTCATAAAATATCCAAAGATTCGGTGAATAAAATTTTTTCATCTTTCATTTCAGAACCATGAAACATTACTTATATAAAATATTACTCTTTATATACAAGAAAAAAATGTCATGATTACACCATCACTAACAAGGTGTAAATAACAGAGGTCAGCTCCTTAAACCAGCCATGATACTAGCCGAAGGAAATAATAGTAGAGAAATAGGAAGAACTTATCAACAATAGTTGTGTCGCGGACAGAACCACTGCCTTGAAAGCAAAATTCGGTACGACCTCGGTGCAATCTAAATAGCCGATCTGCTCCCCAAGGTTAACACAACCAATCCTCTAACACGTGCACTCGTGATAGAGGATTTGGAACTTGCAGTCTACAATTACTCGAGATACCAAATATAGATAATAGTTTGATCGAAGATAGATAAAGAGAATGGATTTTTGTATATCCTTTCTCACTTGAAGTATCATGTATTTATAGGGAGGAAAAGGATATTAGTGGAAGGAAAACATGTGAGAAAAATATGGGGAGTGAAGATAATGAGATAGGATTTGTGGGAAAGTAGTTTTGACTACTTCCACCAACTATCTCATTCAACACATGCCTAAAAACATGTTGACATTTTCCAACAATCCCCCTCAAATGACATACTTGTTTTATGAAATTTCGAGCAAAGGAAGGTAAATTACTTAAACATCGATGTCTTTCGATTGAATTGATGCATGGTGAAATGAGACAACAATATAGTCTATGAAGTGAATTACTCTTGAACTTCAAAGACTTAGATAGAGACCTCACGACACGTAATAAACCATAATGACTGCAAGTTCCGCGATACAAACAAAAATTCAAGCGCTTTTAGTGGCCATGCGCATACCTTGGGTTCTCATGAGTTCTCTAGAAAGACAGCCCTAGTCTTCCATAGAAGGCGGCCCACCTTCACACTCAAGTAGGTGGTTTATATTCAACCATTAAGAGTCATTTAGACTCAACCTCCACAAAAGATTATGAATCCATCAAGTCCTTCTCAATAGAACTGACCGAATATAAAGGGCTATGAATTCATAATCCACTACTGACCACATACAAAATGGTATAAGTAGTACAAAAAGAGAAATGATATGGCTTTGTTTGACCATAAGTGGTATCCACCATATTTTCTCAATCTATGGGCTTAAGTCGTATTCCTCTCGATATAATTCGAGAACTATTTCCCCTATTAATCCCTTAGTCGGGGATCTAGAAAATAATGCTAGTTTTTAGTAGTTGCTTTATCGCACCGTCTAATGTGATGCATCTTGTTTTACCATATTGTACGCATTATTTCTAGTAATCTCGATAGCTGTTTGCGATCACAATACAAAGAAATCGGGTCAGATGAGTTTCCCCACGTATGCATATCAGCTAAAAGGTTCTTAACCTTTCACGTTCTTGACCTGCCAACTCAAGAAAAATAAATATAGATGCAATTGTGGAGTGTTGCCATATTTACGGACATTCACAATATAACGCCTTCATCTAAAGTAACGGCATAAACACTAGTAGAGCTAACTTCATCATTATCAATTAACTAGTTGCATCACAAAATCCTTCTAAAAAAACAGAAGATAAAAATAAGATGTTGGAATAATCACACGATCTCATTCCCTACCCTTGAAGTTCCAGATCATCATCATTTGACAAGTTATTCCTATGTTATCAATAAACATAGTAAATAACACAATCGCCAACAAAGTAAAGCAAACATCCAGTACTAGCCAACTTAAAAGCAAAAAGGGTATTCTATAATTGTCAAGTCCCCAAAGTATCATTAAAACCACTCATAAAATGCATCAAAACAGTCCCAAGATCGAGAACTTCGCAATTGAGTTTCTGTTAACAAAATAAACTTTCATTCGAAATCAAGAAATAAGGAGAAATTCCCCTAACAAACGTCCCCGCAATATAGGAATCAAGGAACGAGATTTGAGATGAGGATTTTCGGATGATCCCGATGGGACAGAGTCAGCTTCAACATCATCGCCATGAGCGCCGCTGTGGGCGGTTGCAGAGAGTATAAGAGTGACGAATGAAGTGAAGAGTAAAATATAACGAGTCTTTAGGGACTTGAATTTTCCACCGTGCCAACTCTAAGTATGACAAATAAAAACTAATTTAGAATCCCACTATACAATTCAGAAATGCAGTTTCATCAGCTTGGATTCGCCTATATAATTAGTCACTTGTATTTATGACTATAACACCTTTCATATATAGAAATCATATAAAGAGACTGCGCATTTTTCAACATATAACCTTTAACCAATAAATATAAAAACAAACTATTTTTCTTTAAAAAAAAAAGAATAAGAGATAAACAACCAATTTATGAACCAAAGCTCAAGAATCAGAAACTATCACATTTCATTAATCGGTGGCAATTGTTGAAATTGATGGGTTCAAATCTCATTAGGCCATTCATTATCATCATGTAGGAAAAATTATGACTACTAAAGGCAAGAATGGTCATGATGTCTTATCTGTTCATGGTACTCTAACAATTCAGGGGTATCATGTTCAAGTCCAAACACTTTAGAGTTTTATCTAAAAAATATCTAAAAATCGTGCATGCATCATGCTCAAGAAGAGTAAATGAGTAATTATCAAATGGATCAGAAGACCAACTGGTAATATCACATTCGCATAGCATAATTATTGCCACTTTATTTATTAGTACTTCAAACCCTTATAATCGACTTCTCATTCATTGTAAAAAGGTATAAATCTATCAAATAAGCTTCATAAAGAAGAAAATAATGAGTTAATCAAGATAATTTCTTCACACATCATTGATGTTTCTCTACAAATATCATCAAGGCTCATATTTTCTTGGATAAACCAGTCTCATAGTAAGATTATATTAAAGTATCATCAATTACCGTTTGAGTCCAGCAGAAACATGACAAATATAAAGTTCAAGCTTGAACCACATCCCAGATCATGTTTATAATTGAACAAAATTTTCCAATTAGAAAACCCAAAACGAATTAAAACACAAATGTGCAATTCTAACAAGATTCAGATATTGAATTCTAGGAAACAAAGTTTATAATTGGTATCATAAAAAAGTTCTAATTTATACCCGTCAAGTAGAACTTTACAATTCAAAGTAACAACCATAGACATTCTCTACTGATAACGTAATATAACAAATTTTTCTTTCAAATTGTAGGAAATAATTGTTAGTAGTGCCCTAGGACCATTAGCACATGTTGTGCGTTTTATTATCTTTTGAGCATGTAATTGAATAGTTAATTTTGCTTTTGATTATCAAATGTGTGATTTGGTAGTAAAACTCATTAGCTTATGTAATTACTATTCTAGAGTCCCTAGTTTTATGTAATGCTTAATTACTATGAAATAAAACTAGTATGATTGTTGATTGATGATCTTGTTTTACTGATCATGTGTAATGGATACAAATCACATCATAGATGCAATATATATGGATACATTGTATTGGACGTGATCCGTCAGAGAAGTAATACTTCATGGTCTTAAGTCATAAGTATTACTTCCTCAATACTATTTTAGAATCCTTAGACCTTATGTCTTCATTGATTCTAGTATGAATGGAGCCACGTTTTGACTCGATCGGGGACGTTACTTGTAACGAGTAATCAATACGACTGATGATCGGATGTAGTGTCCTATCATAGCTTGAATGTGAGAGACATTGTAAGGAATTTGTCCCTCTCTATTATTAGAGAGAGATATCCATGGGCCCCTCGATAGGGAAAGATTGTTTAAATGCATGGCCGTGCTCAAATGTATTTGATAAAGTGGTTATCAAATGTTATTTGTCGAAACAGTCTACCTGGAGATCGAGCATAAATACAATTAAGCTTAATAAGGGTGACGACTACCATGCCTTATGCTTAATTAGGATATCGCGAGACAAAAGGATTAAATAGTAGATTGATATTAGGTTACGTTGTATATTCATTCACTTTGGGTAGTCACAATGTCCTGCTAGGGACCGCTTGTGATTTATGAACTCACACTACTACTAAGCGTGTTTTCATTGCCATTGTGATATGAACCTACAGGGTCACACGCATAGACGAGCTAACGAGCTTCATGTCCAGATTCAATGAATCTAGAATGTGTCTAGGTTCATTGTATCTGACATTCACTTTTCTGAGGATAATAAAGCGTTATTATTCGAATTAGAGATAAGGGGCATTATCAGTATAGTTGGGATTACGTGGGAGTTATTATCCGATAAGGACTCCCACTACCAGCGAAAGTCTCAGGGGACGTGGGAGTTAAAGACTCCCACCGCTGTAAGAGGTTGAGTAGACGTGGGAGTTGTTCCGGGAAACAACCTCTCACTCCCCTATAAAAGCCTCTCTTGGCCGAAACCCTAGGGTTAGACAATTTCAGCCGAAATAATAAGAAATCCGAAAACATGCTTTTTCTCGCTCTCTCACTTTTCTCTCTAATTTCCGAAACTTAGAAAAAGCGAAGAGCTAGCAATCGTCGCCTGTTTTAGTCAGCGTGGATACTCGGTAGAGGGACTTTCCGCAGAGGGAGATCAATCGGTGGCAGCATCCAATCCAAGAAACAGCTTCTTCCATTCAAGAATCCGATTATTGAACCCAAAAAGTAAGTCTTTTATTGTTGTTTTTCGATTCGTCTTTTATGAGCGGATCCTTCAGGGGAGGACTCATGGGTGTTTGGAACGAGTTTCCGCCTATGAATCCCTTCAATAATAGTAGAGAAATAGGAAGAACTTATCAACAATAGTTGTGTCGCGGACAGAACCACTGCCTTGAAAGCAAAATTCGGCACGACCTCGGTGCAATCTAAATAACCGATTTGCTCCCCAAGGTTAACACAACCAATCCTCTAACACGTGCACTCGTGATAGAGGATTTGGAACTTGCAGTCTGCAATTACTCGAGATACCAAATATAGATAATAGTTTGATCGAAGATAGATAAAGATAATGGATTTTTGTATATCCTTTCTCACTTGAAGTATCATGTATTTATAGGGAGGAAAAGGATATTAGTGGAAGGAAAACAAGTGAGAAAAATATGGGGAGTGGAGATAATGAGATAGGATTTGTGGGAAAGTAGTTTTGACTACTTCCACCAACTATCTCATTCAACACATGCCTAAAAACATGTTGACATTTTTCAACAATGATTACACCATCACTAACAAGGTGTAAATAACAGAGGTCATGAGCTCCTTAAACCAGCCATGATACTAGCCAAAGGCACTGTAATTGGTACGGTACCCCTCTCGTGCATACGTTGAATCTCATGTATGTACGATATCAATGATTTGTCTGGTATCAACTGAGTTAATTAAACGATATCCCATTTTTAGCTCACACACAGGGTCGGCAATAGGTGCATGGTTCAGCCTAGGCCTCAACTCTTCATTTGAAGAAAATTCATAATGAACCCATCTTGAGGTTCCACGACCGGCCCTTTCTAACAAATCATTGATAGTTGCATTTGTTAGTTCTTCTGTTACGAATATGAAATTAAATAGAAGCATAATATAAATCCATAAACAAATTCGGATTATATCCTGGACGAGGCAGTAGTAAATCACTTGCCCTTAAACTCAATTTGCTCGTCTAATTGCTTCAGGCCTATAAGAACAATGAGTTCCTAAGGTACAATGTCCAATCACACTGCTTACCAGAAGCTTAGAAGCAGTACTTCGAACCTTTTCTGTGCAAAACTCTCTATTACTAGTATGAATTGCAGAAATGAAGAAGGAAGAATAATTTTCGTAGCAAATAATTCTGTGGGGGGAGACTGCCTTTTATAGTAGTCGGAAACGGCAGTTTAGCCCTCACTCCCTCACCTCGTAGTGGAGAACGTGGGTAGCTCCCACTTCTCGTAGTGGGGTAATGTGCAGTTCTCAAAACTGATGGAGAATCGTGGAAGGACCATTTTGCAATTACACAAAAGTTATGTTACTCATTTGCAGTTACTCAATAGTTAAGGATTATTACGGTAATTTTGTCCAAAAAGATATTACTGCCTTCCCGGCAGGGACATGCGCGCGCGACGCGACGAGGCGTGGCGTGGCGAGACGAGACGAACGGAAGGACGACGCGCGAGGGGTATCCCCTTACCCACTTGTTTAATATCACTAGTCTAGCTTATGCTTATAAACTAGTTTTAATCGATTCTCACAACCGATATGGGATACCATCACACCTCCATTAATAACCTCTCCACTTTAACCAAATTTATCATTCACACCGACAATTAGTTTCCTCACGTGTTATATATCATCGCAAAGCTTGCGCAACCCACTCCGCGATGAATCCAAAACACTTTAAAATTAAGTGGTGTAACACACAATTAAATTTGATCAAATAAGTCCACTTTAAACATTAATTCTCCAACAGCATTGACATGAAAACATTATAGGGATCGAGATTCACTCCACAGGAATTGAACAGACATCTGCAAGAGACATCTGCAAGAGAAAACATTATAGGGATCGAGATTCACTCCACAGGAATTGAACAACTATTTAATTCTCAAAGCATGTCAAGGATACCCCACGATTCTAAAACATGCTCTCTCTAAATAATCTTCTCCTCCACACAAAAAAAAAATTAAAATAAAAAATAAAACAAACAACAAATAATAAACACTCAAGTGATTTGATTAGGAATAACCTGATGGAAATAAACAGTTAATCTGATTCACTGAAAAATAATTCTGACACTAATATATAATTATAATGCTACTGTTTTATTATTTTTACTGAACAAAATAATAAAAAGTACAGAAAAAAATTGATACAGCTTCTACTGACTAACTGTTATATCAGAATAGAAGAATTAAAACAATACAAAAAAAACATAATCTGAGACAGAAAATCCAGTATTGTAACAGATTATATATATACCAGAAAAATAAACAAAAAAACATAGAAATGTTACTGATTTTGTTTGTAGTTAATCCGGGACGAGACATCAGTATACCACTTCCCCTTAAGTTCAATATGTCCTGCCTTTTATCAGCTTCTGGCACTCCTGAACACTGAACTCCCAAGGTAAAATGTCCACACACTTTCTGTCTCTTTGAAACAAAAGAACAGAACCTTCGAACCTATTTACTAATAGCAGAACTCTCAGATATGAAGTGCAGGAATAAAATGCAGAATGCAAGAGGGAGAGGGGAATTTTCGGGATGAATACCTTCTGGGCAGGCAGCAGCCTATCCACACACTTTCTGTCTCTTTGAAGCAGAAGAACATAACCTTCGAACCAATTTACTAACAACATAACTCTCAGATATGAAGTGCGGAAATAAAATGCAGAATGCAAGAGGGAGAGGGGAATTTTCGGGATGAATATCTTCTGGGCAGGCAACAGCCTTTTATAGGCTCTCTCAAAGCCTTGTAACAGCTGAGGTGTGATGTTACAGTCAATACCTCTTTATGCCATGTATAATTACCAACTTCATGCTCTATTCAGGAATTTCGAAAATTCAAAATTAGTAGCAAAACTTGGTTGATCAGGCCCGCGAATTTTGGTCCGACATTCGTGTACGCAGGTAGAGCTCGCACACAAGTTCAAGCTAATTTGGTATCAACAGACCTTTCGTTTGCACCCCTGGGCGGGTGCACACGAGGTTATAACATGTGGGCACAATATAAGTAACACAATTTAAACCCATGTCAACCACTTTAACTTATAAGGTGATTTTCTCTTTTATGAATTTCCCATGTGGGATGTGAATTTAAAACTCAATTCCCACATTTCAATCATCCTACTTTATACCCATTTATCATTCACACTAAGAATTGATTTTCTCACATTTATATATCATCACGAAGCTTGCGCAACCTACTTTGTGATAAACTCAATAACATTCAAAACCGAGCAGTATAACATATAAATATATTAGCTCAAATATGTCATCACTACACATTAATTACACTTTAATTCTTTGAGAAAGACAATTTCTCCAACATAACCTATTCGAGGTGGAGTGGTACAATTTCACTAAAACAACACTGTACACTATGATATTTTAGCTACCTATAAGAAAAGACAAGTAAGAATAAGAATATGGGCAACACATATTTTCATTCTCAATCATGATACAAAAGCAAGTCCATCGGGCACACAAGAGAGTTTGCAATAGTAGGGACATTTTTTAAAATGATAAGGGAATGGATAAGGTGGATTTATTGAGTCTGAATAAACCATGGATGAACGATCTGAAGGGATTTATGGGTAGAAACTCGTTCCAAACACCCATGAGTCCTTCCCGAAGGATTCTCTCATACCATAGGAATCGAAAATTACTTACGAAAGACTTACGTTTTTCGGCTAAAGATTATGTCTTTCCGGATGTGTGCTGCTGCCACCAATAGTCTTCCTTTACAGAATTGCTCTCTACCGGTATCCACGCTACGAAACGAGCAGCGAGTGCTAGCACAACGATTCTGAGTTTCGGGAATCTATAGAGAAGAGAAGGACAGAAAATCCAGAAAACTGATTTCAGGAGTATTTTGGTTTATTGCGGCTCAAGCAAGAATAACCTAGGGTTTCGACCAAAAGAGGATTATATAGGTGTGAGAGTTTGTTCCGAAAACAACTCCCACGTCCTATCAACCTCTTCTGGTAGTGGGAGTTTTTATCGCATAATAATTCCCACGTAATTCCAGCTATAACCAAAATACCGAAAATGCCCCTCATTAATCTCTAATTCGAATAATAAGATATTATTATTCTCAAAAAAATAAATGTCAGATACAATGAACCTAGACACATTATAGATTCATTGAATCTGGACATGAAGCTCGTTAGCTCGTCAGCTCGTCTATGCGTGTGACCCTGTAGGTTCAATTCACAATGGCAATGAAAACACACGCTTAGTAGTAGTATGTGTTCATAAATCACAAGCGGTCCCTAGTAGGACATTGTGATTACCCAAAGTGAATGAATGTTCGGTGGAACCTAATATCAATCCACTATTTAATCGCTTTGTCTCGTGATATCCAAATTCAACATAAGGCATGGTAGTTGTCACCCTTATAAAGCTTAATTGTATTTATGCTCGATCTCCTGGTAGACTGTTCCAACCAATAGTATTTAATAACCACTTTATTAAATACATTTGAGCACGATCATGCATTTAAACAGTTTTCCCTATCGAGGGGCACATGGATATCTCTCTCTAATAAGAGAGAGACAAATCCCTTACAACGTCTCTCACATTCAAGCCATGATAGGATACTACATCTGATCATCAATCGTTTTAATTACTCGATTAAAAGTAACGTCCTGAGTCAAAATGTAACTCCATTCATGCTGGAAACGATGAAGACATAAGGTCTAATGATTCCAAATAATATTGGGGAAGTAATACTTATGACTAAAGAACCACGAAGTATTACTTCTCTAACGGATCACGTCCGATACAATATATCCCAATATATTGCATCTATGAAATGATTTGTATCCATTACACATGATCAGTAAAATATAATCATCAATCAAACATCATCTTAGTTTTATTTCATTGTAAAGAACATTACATAAAACTAGGGACAATCAAAATAGTAATTGCATAAGCTAATGAGTTTTACTATCAAATCACACATTTGATGTTTAAAAGCAAAATCAACTATTCACATGATATACTCAAAATATATATAAAATGTACAACATATACTAATGGTCCTTCACACTACCAGGTGAAAACCCATCGTTCTAACTCAACCATATGTTCCACAAATGATGAGTATATAAAACTCATTTGTATATCCAGTGATCTGCAAAGTCGTACTCGGCCTGCAAGTGCACCTATTTTGTTCAAATTTGAATTTCAGGTGGAGCCATTCCTTCACCCAAAACTACTGTGTGAAGAGACTGATACCTGCATTTATTGTGACTCAGTTAGAGGGAGGAAAAAACTCTCTCGATGAAAAACAAAATAAATCTCGACTTGTAACATTTATTTAGTGAACTTTGGGCACTATCAACCTCAGTCCATGGATATCATGAACATCATTCATATTCAACTTTTTCCTGTATAACATTAAATATATTAATTCGAATTGGTGAAATATTAATTCATCGATAAAGAAAACATGTAAAAAATTATTAAGTATGAGTGCAGAAAAGGGAGATCATACTTTAACATTTAAGAGTAGATGTTATACATGTTTTTGTGCCTCCATATAGGTTATGATAAGACATGAATCCACCTTTTAGAGCATGCTCTAATTTCTCCACTGCATAAGTAATCATAACATCGTCAAAAGAGTTCAGTTTAGACGATAATTCTCTGCGCTGATCAAAATTGAGGTACCTAAAACAGAAATTTTCAAGCTGCTCTTTCTAGCTAGAGATTTTTATACAGTTGACAAGAGGAGCAAATAATTCTAGAGTTTCATGGGCAAACCTTTGTTGCTTAGTGAAAGGTAACACATCCAAAGTCATCATATTATGTAACCAATCAACCAGTTTAATAAGAACAACTCTGGCATTATTCATTACAAGTAACATAGTGTGTAAACAATATGCCTCTACATTTTTACAAGCTGTGTCATTTTCACGTGTAAGATTGCTCATCTGATTCAGCTTCAATACCTAACACAAATGCAAAACTTTTATCAATAATACATACTAAACTCAATTTCAATGCAAATTTTAATGCAAATTTCACAATCAAAACGGTCAATGCAAAGGCCATCTAAAAATATCGGATTCAAACTCAATTCGAAATAATCACCCGTCCGCCAATCCAAATATACAAATACATATAATTTCTCAAATATGCCTTGACAATGCACATGTGTTTCCAAAACCATGAAATTTTCATATATCAAAGCATTTTTCGAAAAGAGTTATCCAACAGTCGCATATTTCTAACCGGAGCACCGTTCCTATGCAATTCTAATGAACATTTTACACAAACATTGGAGAACCTCTCCAATTTAAAGCAGTTGATAGCTAACCAAATGCTTAAGAATAAATAATTTATATTTTCCAAAATAATCATATGTCAAAATGAATAACTTTATAAACAAAATGAATAATGTTATAAACATATTGTCAACACTTTAAATATAGTAAATTTCGATTTGCGAACTCACATGTTAGAAGTCACTAATCAAATCCTTTATGTAGATTGAGTACTTTCTACAAATCCAAATGGCTTAACGATTTAATCAAACTTCATTAAAGACATAAATTTTACCTGACAAAATGATCCTATTAAACAGTGCTTGATAAAGTCAATAGAATATTCATTTCAATTTTTTGAAAAATGCTTCCATATTTTACCAAAAACGAAACAGATTTCACTCTAATTATAAAATGTATCAATATATATATATATATATATATATATATATATATATATATATAAACCTATCAAAATCTAGAAGAAAACAGAAGAAATAGATAAACAAAAAAGCAAGAAAAAATAACGAAGAATTTCTATACTTGCTTGCCAAGAATTTCATTTGTTTGGATGTTACGTATACTTGCTTGCCAAGAATTTCTAGTATTTTTTTTTTAAATATCAAATTAATATAAAAATTATATTTAATTAACACCCTTAAACTTGTTAAATATTTATTTTCAAATGCTAAGATAGAAGTATTATAATTTGTGTGTTTCCTAAGCTTACAAAATCGAACATCTAATCAAGAATTAATTAAAAATGGATACACCTAAAAATACTTACGGAGCGGGGTGTCACATTAACTATATCGATAATCAGGCAAGTCACTTGTTAACAGTTAACCCAATATGAATGTAATGTTAAGAATTTTTTTATCTTGGTAGGCTACTAAGTTTATAAGTTACATCCAAACCAATGAGTGCAGTACACGTAGGAAAGAGAATTGATATAACTTCAATTCTTTTTGCTACGTGTACTGTATTGATTGGCTACTCTAATATTAAAGGGTTTTTGGTATGATTTAAGGAAGTTCTATATTTTTTTATGCCCCATCATTTATTGTTGACAACCTATGTTATATGTGTTTGCTAAAAAAAATCATGACCTTGGAGTATTTATTATGTGTTGAAAGATGTAGATTTTTTTTTTTTAAAATTCCTTTTAATGAAAAATCTTTTTCTTTTTGTGATTGATGAAATTGATGGTAGGTATAAATAAGTTGAAAACCCTCCCAAGGTCTCCTTCCCCTCAACAAAACCTCTGTCCACAGTTTTCTTTTCTTTCTTCCCCTCAAAGACATATGCCTGAATGCCAACCCATTACCTATATTTTTTTTTAAAAATAAAAAACCCACAAAAAATAAGTATAAATTTTAGAAAAAAATATAAATCAGAGCCAACTTCAAGAACCCTAGACATTTTTTCACTTAAAACCCTAATCTCTCTCTCAATCAAACCTGTAAATTCTTTGATTCTATATGTTTTCTATATTCACGGAAGTCGTGATTTACGGGTAAGGCTTCGTTGATTTTCCTACATTCGATTTTCCATTCAATTTTTAAACCTTTTTTGTATAGCAAAGAAAAAGAAGCAAATAATCAAGAACTTGAACTATCTGAAATTGAATTTTAGTGTAATTGGAGTTACAAAGATTGCTTTTGGGGTTTAGGTTTTTTTTTTTTTTAAAAACTGTAATGGATGATCTCGAAAAAGCGATTGTAATAAGTTTTGATGAATCGGGAACGGTTGATTCAGTTTTGAAATCACAAGCTATTGCTTTTATTCAGCAAATTAAAGAAAACCCATCAATTTGCAGTATATGTATAGAGCGTTTATGTTTTACTAAGTTAGTTCAAGTCCAGTTTTGGTGCCTGCAATGTATACTGGATGCGCTTCATGTTCGTTATTCGTCAATGAGTGTGGAGGAGAAGTCGTTTATTCGGAAATCGGTGTTTTCCATGGCGTGTTATGAGGTTGTTAATGATAAGAATTCAGTTAGGGTTTTGGATAGCCCGTCATTTATAAAGAATAAGCTTGCTCAAGTTATTGTTACATTGATATTTTTCGAGTATCCGTTAATTTGGCCTTCGGTATTTGTTGATTTTTTGCCGAATCTTAGTAAAGGGACAGTAATTATAGATATGTTTTGTCGAGTTTTAAATGCAATGGATGATGAATTGATTAGCTTGGACTATCCTCGGAATTCGGAGGAAACGGCTGTCGCGGGGAGAGTTAAGGATGCTATGCGGCAGCAGTGTGTGCCTCAAATTGTTAGGGCGTGGTATGATGTGGTTTCAATGTGTAAGACCTCAGACCCGGATTTATGTGCTAGTGCATTGGAGTGTACCAGGAGATTAGTATCGTGGATTGACATTGGTTTGGTTGCAAATGACACCTTTATTCGGTTGTTATTTGACTTGATGTTATCTGATGGGTTGACGGATCAAGTGCGTGGTGCTGCTTCCGGTTGTGTTCTTGCGGTTCTTTCTAAGCGGATGGACCCACAATCAAAGCTTACACTTTTGCAGAGCCTACAAATAAGGAGAGTTTTTGGTTTGGTCGCTTCAGAAGATACCGACTCTGAGTTGGTTTCCAAAGTAGCTGCTTTGCTCACCGGGTATGCCAATGAGATTTTGGAATGTTTCAAGCGATTGGATTTGGGGGATGGTAAAGGAGTTTCAGTGGAGCTCTTGAATGAAGTTCTACCTTCTGTTTTTTATGTCATTCAGAACTGTGAGGTTGATGCGACGTTCAACATTGTCCAGTTTCTTTCAGTTTACGTTGGGACCATGAAAAATCTCTCTTCATTGACGGAGACACAGCTGCTTCACGTGGGCCAGATACTGGAAGTTATTTGTTCGCAGGTATGTTTTGACCCTATCTACCGTAATAATCTGGACATGTTAGACAAAATTGGAAAGGACGAGGAAGATAGGATGGGGGAATATCGGAAGGATCTCTTGGTATTGCTCCGCAATGTAGGTCGTGTAGCGCCTGAGGTGACTCAGATTTTTATTAGGAACTCATTATCTAATGCTGTAGCATGTTCTGCTGATAGAAATGTTGAAGAAGTAGAAGCTGCTCTTTCCCTTTTTTATTCTCTTGGAGAATCGATGACTGATGAAACCATTAGAACTGGAAGTGGTCTCTTAGGGGAGCTGATACCAATGCTTTTATCGACGAGGTTTCCTTGCCATTCTAATAGGCTTGTTGCACTTGTTTATTTGGAAACAATCACGAGATATATGAAGTTTGTTCATGAACATACCCAGTACATACCTCTGGCACTAGGTGCCTTTCTGGATGAAAGAGGTATAAATCATCCAAATGTCAATGTGGGTCGCAGGGCTAGTTATCTTTTCATGAGGATTGTGAAATTGTTGAAATCAAAGCTTGTGCCGTTTATTGAGACAATCTTGCAGGTATATATCAGAATTATACTCATCACATTTGCATTTTTACTAAAATCATCCTTAGTTTCTGTTTGGAGAGTTAATTGATTGCTGTATTACTCTTCTCCATCTAACTCACTTATCTAGTCACTGAATCTGCATCAGAGTCTGCAAGGAAAAGTTGCTCAATTTACGAGAATGGATTCTGCACCAGAACAACTTTCGGCATCTGAAGATGGAAGTCACATTTTTGAAGTAAATGCTCGGAGATTAGTTACTTTTACCTTGGTCATAAGGATAAATTAATTTTTCCTTTTCTAATTCTAATTCTGCTAATATTTTGCAGGCGATTGGCTTACTAATTGGAATGGAAGATGTTCCACTTGAAAAACAATCTGATTACCTATCTGCTTTGCTTACTCCTCTTTGTCAGCAGGTTAAGTAATATTTATATTGCAATAACTTTTGCAGTCCTCCGTGTCCTTTTTCTTCCTTCTGGATTACTTCCAAATGGCCCTCAGCAGAAACCTGTATTTATCTGTCGAAGAATCATGAGGATTCTTCAATAAACTCCACACAGGCAAAATACATGGAAAAGTCTCTTTACTTATGCTGAATAGATCTAGACCATCCTAAACCCTAGTTGACTGTTTATTTCTAGTTATTTATTTGCTGATTTATTCAGTAACTTTTAAACATGTCTATATTCACACAGTTGGGCTGCTACCTTGCGTCGATTTTGGCCTTGTTTGTAACTGGTATATGTGAGAATGATTCTTAATTGCGATTTACTGAAATTTGTGCACTTTAAGCAGGTGAAGGTGGCCCTCTTAAATGCTGATCTTCAGAACCCAGAAGAATCTTCTAGGAAGATTGCAAATATCCAACAAATAATCATGGCCATCAATGCCCTTAGCAAGGTCACACTTTCTATTCTTGAAATGTTGTACCCTATTTGTTTTTTCTTTTACCTCTCGTAATTTCCTTTTACCGTGGAGTTCGCACTTTTGCTTCATTCAACTGTTTGGCTCCCTTCTTGGTAGGCAGCAAAAGTGTTTTTCATTTCTGATATCGTCTTTCTTGGATAAAGTGGGAAAGGTTTCTTCCTGTTGCACTTATTTGTTTGTTCTATGATGAGATTGTGCTAACCTGCTTTTCCAGATTAGCGTTCTTCATGAGATTCTCGTCTTTGTTTGGTAAATCATGGGAATTTCTGAAATAAAGTCTCGATTATTTGGATCTCAGGGCTTCAGTGAGCGTCTTGTTACTGCCAGTCGTCCTGCAATTGGTGTAATGTTCAAGCAGGTTGGTGATGTAAAATGTACTTGTTGCTTTACGTATAAGTTTGCTCATCTTTTTGAGATTTCCACTCCTTTTGTAGGAACCCCAGGACCCGATATACAAGTTGAATAATGTCCCTCGTACTTTCGTCTGTTCATTGAGCTTTCTGTTTAAAAGCTATGCATATTGCATTCAAACACTAATGACCTTTGATATGGACCAACCAAATCTACCATAACTTCAATAAATTGAGATTTGATATATATATATATATATATATATATATATATATATATATATATATATAGGTTTTCAAGTCCAGTCTAGCACCATAGTGGGTGAATTATCGCAAAAGAACAAGGTTATTTTTGTGTCTGTCCTAAGCATGTGTCTTTCTCAGTCGTCCTTTGGTTTTGCTTCTCCTCCTTAAATTAAGATCTTGATTTTGTCTCTAGGATTTTGTATTTGTGATATCCTCTGTTCCACGTAAAATGTGCAGGCTCTGATAGTAAATATTATTTCGTTTCTATAGCTGGCTGTAATCTTGTGGTTGTTTTGCCTCCTAATTTTTTCTGTATTCTTTCGTTCTCAGACTTTGGATGTTCTGCTCCAAATTCTTCTTGTTTTTCCCAAAACAGAACCCCTGCGTACTAAGGTATGATTTGCAGTCCTTTGTTTGATTCTAAAACACAAGGGTCTCAACTGAACTCATTTTCAGGTCACATCATTTATTCATCGCATGGTGGATACTCTTGGAGCATCAGTATTTCCATTTCTTCCAAAGGCATTAGAACAGTTACTGGCGGAGAGTGAGGTATACAATCTGTTCTCTTTACTTGTGGTTTACTAGCTCCGCAGTAAACTTTTTCTGGCAACCAAGGAGCATAGCATGTTTTTCCTTCTATCGTTGTTACTGATAGTTAGACCGTTGCCTCCTCGAGGAATTTCTACTTTGAATGTGTTAACTGTGGTGCTCTGCATATTCAGAAAGTTCTATGGTATCTTTGGTTGCTCTAAGAATAGTTTTTAATCCTCTGATCATTTCATGTTTGCATCTTTGGAGCTGTTGTGGATTAAAATAAGTTTCTAGCTATAGTTACAAAATCAACTATATTTCTTACCTATTTAAGTATAGATAGTGCAATACTTCTTTGTTCGAGTCATGTGGGTAAATTTAATCAAGAAATATAATTTTGCTTTGTTTAGTTTCTCGATCTTCTAAAGTGCTGTGGGTTACTTCAGTAATTTTTGTTCTTTAGTGTAATTTAAGATTTATGTTTTTGTGAAAGATGCAGCACCATTATATTCATCTCCTGTGTCTATGTTTGATATAATTTCGAGTGTCCTGATTTTACTCATGCTTGTGATGCAGCCAAAGGAACTTTTGGGTTTCCTGGTTTTGTTGAACCAACTTATGTGCAAATTCAGTGCTGCTGTTTGTGACATAATGGGGGAAGTGTACCCTGTTATTGCTAGTAGGGTGTTTAATATTCTTCCAAGGGATGTCTTTCAAACAGGACCTGGTGGTAATACTGAGGTATGTGCCGAAGACGGTGCTGATAATTTTTTTTTAAATCTAACCCATTTGATTGTGTTGGTCCGGCCGTCCGGGCATAATAATTTTTATGCTACAAAGTTCAAGATCAGGGTCATGCTAGAATATATGTTGGGCTTGGGTTAGAAGTGGCTGGGAATTACCGTATCCGTATTCACATATATATTTAGAATTGGGCTGTGGCCTTATATCTTTATCCTGCATTCCATGTTTAGTGTATGCAATTCATGGCCAAACCTTATGATTCAGTTTGAGACCTTTCATCCCCACACTGATTATCTCTCCTTTCGTAACGTCAAGTCAAATTTTAATCCTCATTGATGCTTTCTTTGTTGATAGGAAATCCGCGAGTTACAGGAACTTCAGCGAACATTTTACACATTTCTTAATGTGATCGCTACACATGATCTGTCATCTGTTTTCCTCTCACCGAAAAGTAGGGTTTACTTGGACCAAATGATGCAGATGGTGCTATATGCATCTTGTAGCCATAAAGATATCCTTATCAGGAAGGTGTGTGCTTTACAAGACCTACTTTATTGGACCCCCTCTCCTTACAGTGTCGGTAATCTGCTACTTCTATGGTTGCGTTATTGTATTATATAGAAGCTAAAATTCTTTGGGATTTTCGTTTACTCAGGCATGTGTACAAATATTTGTCAGACTGATTAAAGATTGGTGCGTAAAGCCTTATGGGGAAGACAAGGTATCTTCACTCTTTACTTCTATTCTTTTGTTTTTGGCGCCTCTGGAGTTTGGAAATTTAATTTCAAAATTTTCCAGGTGCCTGGTTTCCGTAACTTTGTAATCGATGCGTTTGCAACCAACAGTTGTCTTTACAGTGTGCTTGACAACTCCTTCGAGTTCCGTGATGCAAATACTGTAAGTTTATGCTCTATTGAGTTAACACAAATATGTAATGAATTCACGACATCTTTTATGTGTCCTTCCTGTTATCGACATCTTTCCCTATAGCACAGGGCACTTGTTTGCACAACAGAAAGATTTCAGTTTGCTTGGAATTAATTTGTCTGGTGTGGTGTCTTGTACCTAGTTTTTTTGGTCCCTTGTTGATGTTTACATCGTTTGTTTTGCAGCTTGCTTTGTTTGGCGAGATAGTAGTTGCTCAGAAGGTTATGTACGAGACGTTCGGCAATGATTTCCTTGTTCAGTTTGTATCAAAAGGTTTCCCAAATGCCCATTGCCCTCAAGATTTGGCTGAGCAATACTGTCAAAAGTTGCAGGTACTAGTCATTCTTTCACGGGGGTACCCAACTTTCTCGATTATTTTGGGGATATGATGTTTTCACTGAGATAAACAGGGGAGTTGTAGTTAAATTGTCCTACGAGCTGTGATAAACTGTCCTATGTCTATGCTGTCTAATTCGGTCCCCATGCATCAGCTATAGTTTGTCCAATCTCTTCTTCTGTTCCTTCTAGGTTATATTTGTCTCTGAATGGCCATTGGCATGTCTGACATAATTGTTTCTCTGACAGGGTAACGACATCAAGGCTTTAAGAACATTTTATCAATCACTCATCGAGAATTTGAGAGGCCAGCAGAATGGAAGCTTGGTTTTTAGATAACATTGTCAGCCGATGCAAATATTATCCCATATTCTTCCTACATGCTTCTCGTTGGGAGCAGCTCCTCGTGGTCGACTTTTGTCAACCTAAGGTATTCAAGATGCTTTATTCTTTCTGTTTTCTTTTTGTTTGGTATTGAGCAATTCTATTTAATTGAACTTATATTTTGATGAATGTGGCAGGTTCTCTTACTGTAAATATTGTTTATATTGCCCTTGATGGACAACGAGGTATAGATCGTGTGATGACGTCTTGCACTTTATTGATTATTACTCCCTCTGTTTTAGAATGTAAAGCCTCCCATTATATGGCTTATTTCAAAATTTAAGGATTATTTTACTGAAGTTACTCTCACTCGTAAACCAGAAACACAAGTTGGTGGTTCAGGTATATAATAGGAAAAAATATATTTTTCCCTTCTTAATCTATGCTAAAATATTTAAAAAGGCATTTTATTATGAAACGGAAGGAGTAGTATATATCATTGTTTCATGAAAATAGTGTATAAATTGTGTATTTTGTACAGGTGTAAATTTTGGCGGGAATAGAGTTCTCCATTGTTGCTGAGATATGAAGAAAGATTCTGCAACTAGTGGTTGTGTATACTGCGATTTTGACAAGTCTTAGCCAAGCCAGTTACTATCTGGAGTCAAGATTCACAAGGAAAATGGGTTTTTATATGTTGTTTTGAGGTAGTGGTAGTTTTTTTTTTTTAAATAAAATAAAATTGGGGGAAGCGAGATTCAATCCGGGTCGAATGTCATACCACATTATCAGCTACTTTGATGGATGTTGGCCTGTGGTGGTAGTTGTTAAA
The DNA here is from genome assembly GCA_026122235.1 of Vinca minor. Classification (NCBI taxonomy): domain Eukaryota; kingdom Viridiplantae; phylum Streptophyta; class Magnoliopsida; order Gentianales; family Apocynaceae; genus Vinca; species Vinca minor. Next base: position 1,075,365 of record JAOCZM010000116.1, read on the forward strand.
GAGTGTGGATTGATTCTTTTATTTTACACTGTTATTTTTTATTTATTTATTTGTTTTTCTAAAGGAGAAGTGAAGTTTTGGGTTATTTCATTTAAAACATGCCTTTTACCTTTGTGGGGGGAAAGCTATTGGTTTCTTTCTTGATCATAACTCAATGATTAAACAATATTGATATTGGTTTTGTGGATTACTTGACGGGTCGGGTCGCTTAATCTAATTGTAATTATAGATTTTGTTCGTCACATCGCTTAATCTGACCGTCCAAGTATTGTTGGTTCAAAGTAATTTTTTTTCTCATCAATTGTTTAAAAAATATAATTTAAATAGTTGGATAAAATTCTGACCCGTCTGACAGTGCATTTTTATAAGCGGTATGATTATAAATGACCCTAAGCACTATAGCCGGACTAGTTAAATGGCCAAGATAATGGTTCGATGTTTGGCTATTATCATGATTTCAGGCAATTATTACTCTCTCATTGAACTTAAGGAGGGGAGCTTAAGGGCTATAGACCATAACTCATTTTCAGGTTAGTAATTACTTGAATAAAGAGGTTTGTATGTTCTGTTTATGTTGTGATTTCTTTCTTTTATGTTAAATTAGTTGTTTGTTGGTGATTTCTTTCCTCGGTGTTAAACTAGTTGTTCCAAATCTAATTCTCAAACAAATTAAGAAAATGGCGGATTGGGCTTAATTTTTTAAGTTAAATTATTAAGGAAATCATCATAATTTTTTTTGGATATAATTAATATTGTGCTTATAGAATTAATGCGCGAGAGTAAAATTAAAAATAAATTAATATTGTTCTAAATTTCTTAATTAACAAGTAATTTTGAAGAAAAATAGAGATTTAAATTCCTTAATGACGGAGAGAGCTTGAAGAATTAAGCCATTTGGGCTAGTGATATTGCCAAGACAGGTTTCCTCATGCCAAGGCAATTTAGACTTCAATTACCAATTTACCCTTTTAGTCAACATTAATCTATTATTTAATTTTTTTCTGCAATATTTTTTCCCAATCTAGGATATTTTTTAGAAATATTTCTAGGATATTTTTTCTGCAATATCCAAGAAATCAGGCCACAATCTCTCTAATATTTTCTTCCATAATATATTCACACTCAATCTTTAATTTTCTCTCTTTCATAGTGCTAGAAGCTTACAATATTTTCCCATTTTGAGTCAGTTTTCGATTTGAAATTAGATTTTGTGGTGCGTGAATTATATGAATAACAACACTTATATTTTAACAAGTTTTGTTAAAATTTTAACTAGTTTTTTAAAAAAAAATTAACAAACGTAAGTGTAAAAATTTGAAATCTTGTGAAAATTTTACTATATGGTGATTATCAAAGATATTTGTGATTGGCTTGTTTTCTATTCTTGTTGATGTATCAATGAAATAGCAAATGTCAGTAGTATTTCGTTATGTGAAGAATGACAAATATTGGAGCATATTGTTGGTATCAGTCATGTATCAAGTACTATCGAGAATGATATAATTATAGAATATTATTAAATTATAAAAACGCGTAGGGAACAATTGCAATGAAATATTCTATATGTTTTTATAAATTTATTTTGTCAATGTTAATTGTGACCCTCTTGTCTTTACAGTCTGCGTCCGCCAATGATTGTCTTATCTACTTACTTCAACGGTAAAAAATGGTTTAATGTATAAATATGACAAAAACATTTTAAGTAAAAGAAAATTTTATAGTGTTTTTTTTTTTTTTTGAACTACTACTATTGTAAGAGAGAAAATTTAGAGATTGAGTGAGAATAGATTACAGAAGAAAATAATGGAAATCGTGGGCTGATTTTTTAATAAGGGAAAAAATTAGAGATTGAGTGTGAATAGACTAGGAAAGAAAATATTTTGGAAAAAAATTAATTGAGAGATGTTAATTTTGACCAAAAAGGTATGTTGATCATTTAAAGGTAAATTGCCTTGGCAGAAGTAAACCTGTTGTGACAATATCACTACCCTTAAGCTTTATGCATGGCTGGTTCCCTTGAGGGAGACATTAATTAGATCATCCTGTTAAAATGATACAACCAGATTAAGACACTAGTTTAGCTTGATTTGGATTAAGGGGGAATGTATGTAAGATCTTTTGTTCGATCGTATTGTCAGACAATCTTGATTTTGTTGCCGTTGGTTGCTGGCTGATGCACATCATAATTGCCTTAATCTTCAAAATTCTATTTTTGGTTCACCCTGAGGGCACTCGGTGTCCACCGTTAACGGGATGATTAATTCGAGTTCGATCTGCGATTGGTCTGTAGCAGTGGCGGCTAACAGGGAGTTCAAAGTGATCGACCGCACAGGGTCTCCAAAAATTCGGGGCCTCAAATAATTTTTTGGGCCCCCAATTTTTTGCTAAGTATATATATATATAGCCAAAAATCTGAGGCCACGATTTTTTTTGTTTATATATATATAGTCAAAAATCCGGGGCCCCAAATTTTTTTTTTTAGATTATATAGGGGCCTTAATTTAAAATTTGGCACAGGGCCCACAAAACGTTTGAGCCGCCCCTGGTCTGTAGTGTGATTGCTAGTGGGGAGGACCTGATCTATAATGTTTTTTTTACACGGAACCCTACCATCGAGTGGCGTAGCTTCATGAGGGCAGGAGGGGGCAATGCTCCCTCCAATTTTTTTGAAAACTGCATATTAGTACTAGATATTTTTTTTTGTATAAATAGGTCCTTATAAATATAAAATATCTTGGTCCCATACAAAAATTAAAATTTAATAATAGTACCCTCTAACACATAATTCCACCACTAACTTTAATAATACTAATGCTATTTATTAGTATTAATTTTTTTTTGAAGGAAAAACAATATCATTAATCGATATCAGGAATTACATGAGAGGGCGTAAATCTGAGAGATACACTACCCTTTGAAATGAGACTCTAAGTCTCATAGAATGTCTAACCAACAAGTGGGTCAAAGCAATACATGACCGGAGGGCATAGAAAAAACTAAATAACATATTCCTTAAGATACGCATCACTATGCCCTTACAAATAGACTCTCTAACCAAAAAAGCAAAATCGGGGTCACGTTCAAACCAGAGGCCATCCACAGTTGTTAGAGTTCTTGTCTGCATACTTTCAAAACACTTAAAATTAGGAGGGGAGATCAGCTTAAAACTGCACTTGGTAGTTTGCCAGCGACCACGCCAGATACGAACAAAACGTCCGCTCTCAATCCTGCATTTGAAACCATGTGGCAGCTAATCTCTATCTTGAGGGATACTTCTCCAATATTGAGACGGTCGTTCCCAATTGACTGCTTACATTAAAACTTAAAATAAATACTAATAAAAAACATGGAATAAAAACTAATACTACCATGATATTGATCATGAAGTCTAAAAACGACTTTATTATGAAAAGAAAATTACTACGAGAAAAGTGAGCCATTATGAGGAGCACTAAGATTTGAATTGTCCAGGAATTGCCAATTCCCGAACAATTCCAGATTAGGCAACTCATGGGTCTAGGCGAGGCCGACTTGCGACCTCCGCATCGTCATTGTCTTCAAACTTTTGTTTCAAAATTGGGAAGTTTGCATCTAAAACTAGCGTTACAACCTCAAACATCAGCCAAATAAATCCCAAGTGGCCCATTAGGTAGCTCATTTCGGACTAGGCCCACTAGAGCAAAAAACCTGACCCAACAGTCTGGCCTAAAAGCAACCAAATTGGGCCATTCATGGATCTTGAACCATATCCACCTTCATAACCTCTTAGCCCAACCATATGGCCCAAGAACAACCCGCCTGCCCCCACCACGGTTCCTCGACCCAATCTACTCCAAACCTTCCATTTGCAACCCGACCCACCCTAGTCTCCCACCTGCAGCCTGACCCACTCCACCATCATATATGTAACTCTCCGTCCTATTGCCGGAAAGTCGTAACCCAAATATGTCTTCATCTTCTCCGGTAGCGTACCCACCGTCTCCTTCATGGACGTAGTTTCAGAGGACCGATCGCCTTGTAAAGAAAGACACAGACCATCTCACCCTTCGCCGAATAAAGACGACCTCTGGTCTTCTGCATCACCTCAGGCGGTAAGGCTATCTCCTTCCAAACTAACTTTTTGGGCGAACCCCCTTGTTTACCAACACATATGCTCCCGGTATACCTTTAGAAAGGTTGATCCGTATTGGCCCTCTCTCCACCATTGCCTCCCTAACCTCCAAACCGTACTCGACAAAAAGTCGCCAGCTGGACACCATTGCCGGCGACACCAAACCCCATCCTTCTCTAAAGCCCATGTCTGGTTGAACAGGCAGACTTTGCTGATACATGACACACAAAATCAACAGTTCCCTTTTATCAGTAAGAGCAAAATTTAACGTTCCCGGTTCCGATGCACCTTCAATGGTGCAAAGAGTGGGTGACCGGTACATGGACGTCACCCATCTATCACCATTGGTGATGTCAAGGGAGAAAAAATTCCGGTGGATGAGAGAGCTCATCGTCCGAATAGTACACGCCGCCGCAGCGGTAGTGGTGAAGAGAGAAACCTTAGAGAGTTTCAATGAGCGTTGATTCTTCTATTTATTAGTATTATTATTACTAATAAATAATACTAACTTTAATAATATTAGTGCTATTTATTACTCACTCTATTTGAATTTGAATGTACAATTTCAATTGATTAAACTTTATTAACACACTATTTTTTTAATTGAGAAGGATAAATTTGTAAACTTATTAAAATTCATATTCATCCCTTAACTTTTGTATAATAAAATGAGATATTAAATTTCGGACAAAAAAAGTATTTATAATGAATTGTATATAGCAAAATCAAAGTATACAATAACGCTCCAAATACATAAAAATTTCTCTAAAAATATACATACATTTAATTCAATAATATATTTTTTTTATAAATTTGTCATGCTATTTTGAAGTATGGTTTGTGACACTACCCTATGCAAACTAGTCGGATTTTCTTCATTTTTTATTTTTTTTTTGGTCAATTTTCTTCCTTAGTTTATGTCGTCTACCAAAAATATATCGTCTTACACCGTGGGTGAATTTTAGTTCGGCCCCTCTAAGTTCAAATCCTGGCTCCGTCACTGCCTACAATTGTGGAAAAATTCCACGAGAATCGATGTCTACCAAACAATCAAACCACTCATCAACAATGAGGCATATGACAATTCCAACCAAGTATCCCAGAACTCTGGATTCTTGAAAATTCTATTCTATCAATGGCAATAATTCTTATATTTTCTTGAGAGTTGAGATCTTCCAGAAAAATGATTATATTTGACATGTTTCACTACAATTGATTTCACTACAATTGACGAGTATTTCCACTGTCCAAAAACATTTATTACCTCCTAAATGTGGAAGTAAATAAAGTCAAGTGTGTGTGTATATATATATATATACAATTTGTACATGATATATCGTTTTTCAAGTAAACATGATAAATAATTACATAAACACATAATTCACATAACAAGTTCATATATCAAGTTAACATGACATACTATCAACTAACTTAAGTAAAGCAACAAGTCATATTGTCATGGTGATACAATTAAAGCAAATAAGTTTAACATGTTAATAAAGTTCAACATGATAAACAAATACTTAAAGCACATAATTCATTTAACAAGTTCATATCTCAAAATGTTAATAGAGTTAATACGAGATATGCCGTTCTTTAAATAAATAAATATATATATATATATATATATATATATATATATATATATATATATATATATATATATATATATATATATATATATATATATATATATAAACACATAATTCATATATCAAGTCCATATCTCAAGCTAACATAAAATATCATCAACTAACTTAAATAAAGTAGCAAACCGGATTTAACGTGGTGATACAATTAAAACAAATCAACTAAGTTACATGTTAATATAGTTCATGCTATATATAACAAGTTAAAACATCATAACATACGAGGTAAACATAACATATCATACCAAATAATGATATATAACACGGTAAATAAAAACATATTTCCTATTCCAGAATCTCTACCCAAGAACGCATCTTAAGTTATCTAAGAATCCATCCTATATTCATTCCATACTTAATTTTCTAATTAAGGATTTAAGCCTAATGTTCAACCTTGCTTTGATACCACTTATGTCACACCCCGTAACCAGAAGGTGACTTGTAATGCCTAATCTACCAATGAGACAAATAACCCTTAACAGAATATACTCTTCCAAGTCTTAAACTTAACGAAAAACTTAAACTTTATTATAAATTCATTAGTACTTAAAGGTAAATTACATAAACTTAGAACTAAAGTTATTCAACTTAATAAAGGTTCATCACTATACTATTACATTTTCATTACTTCTTTAAGTTCTACTTGTCGTGCTCCCCGTCCCAAGTCTCCTGATCAGCATCATCTACAAAACATAAGAATATAATAGGGTAAGCCACACTAGCTTAGTAAGAACTGATCAGCCTTGGGATGAAGGACCAAAAAGACTTCAACACGTTCCTGTTTCCCAAAACATTTGAAAATACTTCTTGACTTGTCTTAACCTGAAACATCTTGAAAACCTTTTTAAAATACTTGAAAACATGACATAAAACTTCAGAGCTTGCATAACTTGAACATGACCTAACTTGAAAGGAACATAAACAAAGTAAAAAGACCTCGGGTGATAGAACATTATATCGGACGGCCGATAGGGTCGTCCGAGATCAAGTGAGGACAATTTCAAGGCAAAATTTGTGAAAGAAAAGTCATTTTCTGCACAATCTGAAATCCCAACCCAAAACATTGTTTTTATACTCTTTATAATACTTAGAAACAATATCAAAGCATACACATAAAATGTCATAACAATACTTAATCAATCGATCACATACATATCAGAAATCGTACTCCGAGTACTTAACATAACTTGACAAAACTTGACATACTGCGTAGCTTTCCAATACATATAAACTTGACATGATTAGTACCAAAATGACATGCAACAAGTAATTCTACAACCGAGCTCAATTATCCAACCATAACTCTATCCAACTGTTAACAACCCAAACTTTAATGCCGTTTAGGAAGGCCCTTACATTTTTTTTTTTAACTTATAACATATCATATCATAACTAGTAGGCTCAGAAATTGCTATTTAAGGATATATTCCTGTCATTATCCATCCTCGTGGACTGAATGACACTGTTAACAGCCCTAACTTTTAAAACCTGCAAGGGACCAGATATCATTGGGGACTGAAAGCGCTCCCAGACACTTATATCATAAATTCAAAATATATCCTAGTTTAGGGTCATCAATATTAGACAAGAGCTCTAAATTGAGAATATGCATATGCTGACTCTCATGTAATGCATCCAGTAATTTATTCAACAACATACACAAGAATCAACAAATATAATCATGCAACGATGCAAATATCATTCGGTTCTTCATCCATATTTTTATGCAATAAAACATGTGAAAACTTCATACATCTTATCTTTAATAAAAGAATATTTAATGCATTTTTAGGACTGAAAAACAAGGACAAATGGTTCATACCTTGAACACTTAATCGGAAAATCAAAGGAAGATAGGAAAACAGAATTTCTGGTTTGTATAGGCGACTTCCAGATGCAATAACTCTAAATGGAACCGTTGAAACTTAATCTCCACCGTTCATAAAATACTTCTATAAGTCTTCTAACTTTAGGAAAAATAATGGGGTCGATCAGACTTCAATTGCTACTTCAACTTGATGATCTATCCTCAACACTCGGATTCTACTCGAACAGCCACAACCTTCTACTCCGATGATGTATCTCTTACTGCAGAACTTAGAATGCAAATTTCTTCGGTCAGAATCTAGTTTAGGGAGTCTAGTATCTATGATTAAAATATGGGAGTAATTCGAGATGATTTGCTATGTCTGCCAAAGCGTTCTTACTAGCTGTCCAGATTTTACAGCACTCTTTTTTTTTTTCTCTTTTTCTTTCTTATTTTTTCCTTCATTCCTCTATATTTCTCCTCTATTTATAGGCTACCTAAACTCTAGATTTCTGGAAGGTTATAACTCTAAAGTATGCAACCAATCATAAGGTACATCTCCCTTTAATCTTATCTTAAATGGCACCCCTTCATACACTAAATTCCATCCTAACATAACCAACTAAACTAACCAAAAAGTTCATCTTGTCAATTAGCTCCTCTAACTTCTTATCCTAGCTAGTGCGCCCCTAGGAATAATTAGAATAAAAAGTACATATAACACATAAAATATATAATCACATAAAACATGCTATCGAAAGGTCCTGGTTATCACATAATACATATATTTTCATGTGATTTAATGACTATTGCATAAGACGAGATTTACTTAGTGTGCACTTTTTAATAAAAGTTACGGATTCTCTTCTTAACCATAATATACATTTACTTTTCGTAAAATTTGTTAGACTATTGAATAAAACGTGATTTATCTAGTAGCAATAAATTTTCTTGTAAACAAAATGGCAATTGGGGCACGAAGTCAAGAGTGCCAGGGCCCAGTGGAGTTGGCCTCTGTCCCACAATCATGAGGTCGCGGGTTCGACACTCTCCTTCTACATGGGGTCAAATAATTCTCTTTCTAGGGCGTTCACCTCCACCTCTTATGAGGCTTAAAAAAAACAAACTCGTGGCCCATGAAAGGATTGTATAATAAGCCAAGAGAAAGAAACAAAGCAAAAAGACTTGAGACTTTTCCAAATAGCTGGTTCATGGTCATTGTGGACAGATAATATCTCCAATTTATGTGGATCACAAAGAGAAATAATTAGAAGATTTTTCACTTTTTAAAGAAAGCTATAAATGGCAAGAAATAATCAAGTCTAATTAAATCTTGCCCCTAGTCAAATTAAATCCATTTCCGTCTAACCAAATCAATCACTAGAATTTTTACCATTTGTGTTGGCTAGTGATATTGACAAGGCAGATTTCCTACTACCAAGGCAATTTGCCTTTAAATGACCAAACTAACCTTTTAGTGAATATTAACATCTCAATTAATTTCTCTCTCTAATATTTTTTTCCTTAATCTCTGATTTTTTCTCACTTATCTAAAAAATCAGCCCACTACCTCTCTAATATTTTCTTCCATAATTTATTCACACTCATTCTTTAATTTTCTCTCTTATACTTGTAGAAGTTCACCAAAAAAAACACTATAAATTCTTCTTTTACTTTAATGTTTTATCATACTTATACATTGATCTTTTTTTCACCGATGAAGTAAATAGAGAAGATAATCAAAGTCGTATTGAGCACTATACATTTACAATATTTTTTCTTACTTATTAGTTCTAATTAATCGAAATATTAGACAATGAATTTATTTTGGTTTATATCGTTTGTTTGTTTTTAATCGAAATATTAGACAATGAAATATTAGTAATTATTTGTTCAAAACGAGAATAATAACTAGTATGAATATTTTAGTAATTAATAAACATTTATTCAAATTTAAACTACATTACATAATGATTCACGTAAATGTATACACTGAATTGTTCCGCTTTGAGTCTATTTGGTATTTTATGAATAAGTATAAATTATGGACCATGACTATTCATGTTAATGTGTATATATATACCTAAGATAGTTCAATCCCTTGAAAAGAACTCCGCTATTTTTTAAAAAGAAAGTCTCCTGATAGCGACCGTCTTGATGAATTCGGTCGCTCCATAGTAAATCAGCGACCGACTAGCGATTGAATTCATCAAGGCGGTCGGTATGCGGTCGCTATAAGGAGACTTTCTTTTTTAAAAAAATAGCGGAGTTCTTTTTAAATAGATATATAGAAATATTTTGGTAATTATTTGTTCAAAAATGAGAATACGAACTAATATTAATATTTTAGTAATTATTTTGTTTATTAATTAATAAACATTCATTCAAATTTTAACTAATGATTCAAGTAAATGTATAAACTGAATTGTTCTTGTTTGAGTCTCTTTAGGTATTTTATGAATAGCTGTAAATTATGGACTATGACTATTCATGTTAATATATATATATATATATATATATATATATATATATATATATATATATATATATATATATATGATATACATAAATATATGTATAGAAAGCTGACAGAATCGACAGCCTTGATGAATTCAGTCGCCACCGAGCAAACCAGTGACCGAAATTGTTAAAACGACGTCGTTGTATATATTCGGTCACCAAACCCTAACCTTATACCCTAAGAAAGGTCGCTAGTCCGTCGCCATTCGGTCCGTTAAAAAAATTTAGTATTCCAGAAACAGAATGCTTAAAACTCAGTATACACCCTGCCACAATACAACAGAAAACATGCTCAAATAAATTCAATACCAGCAGAAAACTTAACTAGTTCACCATTATACAAATAACATAAGTAGTACACAAAATACAATAGTGATAATGCAAAAACAAACATACAATAGTGATAACGCAAAAACAAATATACAATAGTGATAATGCAAAAAAAAAACATACAATAGTTCAATATTATACCAAAAAAACATAACAAAAGTTGAATAATATACAAAATAAACTACAATATCTATTGACTGCCCAATACATCATCTACAGCTAATGGATCATCGTCATAGTCTGAATCTAACTCATCGTTATCTAAATTGCTCAATCTAGCTTCTAGCTCAGAGGGACTTAATATAGTGTCCTTTTTTGAAAACAGATCAAATAAGGTACTAGCTAATGCCTTATTTCTCTTTTTTTCCCTCCGCGCATATTCTCTTTCTTTATCTTCAAATTTCTTCTTCCAATTTTCGTTGATTTCTGTCATTTTTCGTTCCATTTCTGAATGAGAGACCGACTGGCTACCTCCCATCATTGCCTTAACCACATCGGAGAATGAACCGAGTCCTTGAACTCGTCCCTTTTTTAGCCCGCCCACTGCCTCAGCAAAGAGCGTAATCTAAGTCGGTAAATCAGGAGAAGGCTGGCCTGCTTGAGTAACTTGGGTTGCGGCGTCGTTATAAACAGAACGGAACACCCCCTGTCAAATAAAATGTAAGGTTACAGATAAATGCAAGTAAATAACTAATCTAAAAAAAAGGGAACCAGTGTTGAAATACTTATAGATAAGTGTCTAGAATCGTCATCAACATATTCCCCTTTCTTCGGGCCGGCATGGCGTTGATGCGTCCAATCGTAGCTTTCCGGGAATGGGATTGAACGTCCGGCATCCTTTTCTTGTTTACAAAATTCATTAAAACATTAAATATGTAAATAAAACACAAAATTTTAATGAATTTGAAAAATAATACAATTACCAATCTCTCGTGCTGCTCAATGTGGCTAAGGGAACCGCCCGTATGCTTTCATTGGGCCTTTGCCTCCCTACCCTCCTTCTGGTTTATTAATGCCTGTTTAGACTTGGCTTTAAACTCCGGAGTTTCCCAATACATTTGGAGTCTGGTCCAAACGGTGTTAGAAACCCATTTGGGCTGCTTCTCATTTTTCCTAGTGTCACTCATGATACTGCTGAGTCTCCTCTTCAGTATCGTGCACCAACCTCTCTTGACGCCCTCCTCATGCTCAGGAGCCCTATCGATACATTTTATGTTTTTTGAAATAATGTTAGATATTAAAAATTGATAGACATGTAAATTCAAACTTATTTGCTAATTCATTAAAGTTTCAAATACACTTACCGTGAACTCTTCCCACAACATCTTTTCTTCTTCCATGGGAACATCCTTTAGGTTGCTATATGCTCCCTTGAAACGCCCTTGGAATATACCGGTAATGGCGGCGGCACAGCTACAACTCAATCTAAAACTATAATAGCCGCGACAAAATTTAATTAGAGATTATAATGATTATAAGAATTATAATTAACTTGATTTATAAAGGAGATAAGTTTGAAATTAACTTACGTGCCATAAGTAGGCTGCAGGAGAATTTGAGTATCTAGTGCAATCGGTGCTCCACCAGTACTGGTATCAGTCGTCGTCTCTAGGACAGCAGACTAGCGAGTCGTTGAGCCTCCTACAAACGCAGACTAAGTGCGCGGTGCTGACGCAGACGTATCCCGAGATACGTGTACATCAGCAGACTGTGATGGAGGTGTCGCAGCTGGATCGGGGCCAAATGATGAAACTAGTTGGGAGGGCGTAGCAGACGTAGTCGGCTGACTAAATGGTAAGCACGATCGAATAGTTTTCTTTGGAGGTATCTCTGAAATACAGATTAAGCGAATTAAGAAGTAGCAAATTACCGATCGTTTTATAAGATGGAAAGTCTAGGTGTTTCATTATCTTTTTTTATCAAATTAGCTTTTCAAAAATAGTATTAAAAATTACCTTTTCAACTGCTCCTTTAATTTCTTGCTAATTATCCCGGATTGATGAAAATGATGCAAGGACTGGTCTTTTTCAATATGAATTTGCTACTTGTAGGTAGTTTAAGAAGTTTATTTGTAATTTGAAGTTTCCAAGCCAGATTTTTCTAGAATCTTTGAATTGATTTCACTTTTTTAGTTTTTGTAGGGAAATGATTAGATAAGAGGGTGGTCTGATATGAATAGCACAAAGCCGCCCGTGTGAGGTGTGCCTTGAGGAGTGAGGATCTTGATCATGACCAGAGCCAAAAGCGAAAAAATATCACAACAGACAGTCCAAACAGCTATTCCATTATTTTCAGGAAAAAAAAATTATCATTTCAGAAAGAAAAAAAAATATTGTATCTGTTTCCCTGCGTTCAAAAAGCACAAACAAAACCCCAATAACAGATTTTCCATACATATCACCAAAAAAAAGCACAAAAAAATAAAAAAAAATAAAAACTGAGGACTGTTTTCAAATTCCTCTTAATTTTCAACAGTTTGTCAGGCTCAGCAGGGTCCTGAAGATGAGAAAAAATAATATATGAAGAATATATCATAAGTTGCAATGAAGAACTTTAAATTGATGAGAAAAAATTATTTTTGATTACAAGTTTGGATACATTACTTTTATTGTTTTTCCTTGATATAACACTCTTCTGTAACAGGATTAGACGGAGATGGAAGGTAATGGTGGTGGCAGGAGTTGGTGGTGGACAAAGATGGTGGTGGCAGGAGTAGGTGGTCGAAGAAGAAGATTGAGGTGATGGCGGCGTCTGAGAATAGGATCAGGTGGCGCCGGAGAAGAGGATTTAGGGATTTTCAGACGGTGGATTCCAAAGGAAGAAGACTGCTTCCTTTTACATTTTTTTGAGATAGTAAACAGGAAAACGACGTCGTTTATTACGACCTTACGTCTTCCGTCATGTATTTGGTCGTTAATCCGTCGGTAAACGGTCGTTATTTACGTCGGTAAACGGTCATTACTTCCATAGGTAACCTAAACAAAACGACGTCGTGTATGTCCTTCATTTATAACTATTTAAATATACACCGTTATATATTCCGTCGGTATTCGGTCGTTACTTCCGTCAATAACCTAAACAAAATGACGTTGTTTATGTCCTTCATTTATAACTATTTAAATATACACCGTTATATATTCCGTCGGTATTCGGTCGTTATATATTCCGTTAGTATTCGGTCGTTAACTTCTGTCAAAATTCGGTCGTTAGTTTGTCCGTCGGCATTCAGTCGTTACTGTCCGTCCGCATTCGGTCGTTACGGGTGAACAAAACGGCGTCGTTTCAATTTGGTCAACGACACCGATATGGGTCGACGTAATGGCGACGTAATAATGACCGTTAGGTTTTCGGTTTCTATTCGGTCGTTACTCCATCGTTAATTTTGTGACCTAAAATTTTGATCGCTATTCAACTGTTTTCTTGTAGTTTTATATTCTCGTCCGAGAAGAGCGTTACCGGATTCATTGGTCAAGAACTCACGCTCCTGATCCATTGAATGGAACTAACAGACTCTACTTGCATAGTAGGGCCACTTGAAACATGAAAGGAAGACGGGTATAGGATACAATTTTTCCCGGAAGAGCTATATTGTGTTTATCTTTCTTTTACGATACTTATAACTTTAAGCACTGATAAAATACGTAATTCAGTTGGTCAATAGCACTTCTTACCACATATCTGTGCCTGACGTATTAAAAAAAAGGAAGACTAATAAGCTAATGTCTCATGGAGCCAAAATAAAGATATATAAGAATATGTCATTAAAAGGCGAATTCAACAATTTTATATTGAGAGGGCGGACATACCATTTGTGATAACCTAAACTTTTTTGGCATTCAATAATAAGGATCATAATTGAATTGTATGTTAATTGGTTTATTGTGTGTTTAATTGATGTACAATTGTTAGGGTGGCCTTTTAATATTGAACTAATTGTAGACTAGTTGGAACTTATGGACTAGATTAACACTTGTGAATAGTTGTATCTCTTGGGGGATTTCTGAAGTTAGAAGTTAGAGAGGTTAGAGCAAAAGGAGAAGAAAGAAAGGCTTTTCTGAAAAAATAGAGTGAATGTGAAAGATTTCATAATTGAAGTAGCAATTGGGAACCAAAATTAGTAATTCTTATTGCTAATCGAAGCTAACACATAAGGCTACGCGTGAGAAGAAACGGGGGTTGATTTCGAGTTCTCAGCAAACGAATTTTCGCGTTTGAAGTTACTTCTTGTGCGCAGATTTTCTGGTTTGTGTAATTGCTTACTTGCTTCCAAATATGACTCTTCACCCTTGTTTTTAATGTAAAAAAAACAAAAAAAAACCCTCATGAAATGTATACTTTATACTCTTGGAATTGTGTATTGAAAATATTTTGAACTCATGATTTCCTGCATAGGATGAAGCATTGAATTAACATATGTGTGTTGATCATTATGCTTGATTGTGCATGCTAAATTGTAATCATCATCCTTCATGATCATTTGAGTCTTCTTGTTACTGCTTTGGAGTCTTAAATGCTATGTGTTCTATAGAGTCGTTGCTGGTCGAGCTCTTGTCATTTAACCCGTGAGTTCTTGACATGAGTGAATGAGTGATGGTGAGCGCCCGTTCCTAACCGGGAGAGATGTTAGGGACTACAAACGATCTTTGTGGAGTCAAACAGTGGTGGGCAATAACACAATACGAAGGAATCATTAAAGTGTGAGCCCTTCGTTCGGGGAGAAACTGAACCCGTACTTTGCATTGAAAGTTTCCCCCTTCTAGGCTGAAAAGTTGTGGCCATTGTAGTAATTGCTTTAGAGTTGTGTCTTTACAATTGAGCTCTTCCATGTGAAAGTTGTGTCATAACATGAGTCGTATTCGAAGGATCCAATGTTGGGTATGTTCGTATGTTGGATGAGTGAATGCATGGAGCTTGTGCCACATTTTCGATGTACTAATGTTGGATTTAACAAGTGCGGTTTATATCTTATGTGTTTATATGTTTATAGTTGTCATTCCTATGTTTATATGCATCAAAACTGGTCATTTTGGGGTTGAGATTCAGATTGTGCAGAAATGCACTTTTCCTTTACAAATTTGCATTGAAAAAAGGGACTGACTAGATCCCGGACGACTGGTTCGGTCGACCGTGGGTGATATTCTGGCGTCCGATCAAACTACTAAGAGCAAACAGACGATGTGGAAGTCCATTTAGGTCAACCAGGTTAGTGAACCCCTCGATCGAAGTCCAAGCCGGTCGATCGGTTGGTGATACCGGTCTACCGAACTTTGGACAGTGTGTTTGTCCTATTTTTCTCAAACAGTTAGGTCGATCGGTGAGAGAGCCGGGTCGACCGGAGTAATGGTGTTTGGCACTTTTATGATTTACAATGTCTTGGTCCCTTCTAGTGATTTCTAAATGGTGATTGGTGAGGTTTGTGGTGTAAAATGAGTCTAGTGAAGGGACTTAAACTTGCATGGTTTCAATTGGGATTTGGGATCTCATGTAGTGTTTCATCCCGAGAGTGTTGATTCTTACTAGACTTTATAGCTCATGTCTTTATTTTTCTTACTAGTAGATGACGATGTACCTGACGATGGTGCTTATGTGGAGACCCGGGGATGGGGAGTTTGATGAGTGACATCATAAACTATCAACTCTGTAATAGACTAATATTTCTCTTTAGATACTTAAAACTTATTATGTAATAACTTAGTACTTCACACTTTATTTTCATGTTGGATTGTATAACTATAATAATTAATGGAGTTAATGTCGCTTTCGCTTATAATAGTAATGAACTCTGTTATTCTGCTTGGTTATGTACTTCATTGGAATATGAAGTGTTGTCAGATCATCACATGATTTTACAATTTTGGGGTGTGACACTTCTGAATAATTGATTTTCGAGATTGCCTCTTTGGCATGTACTCATAAACAAGAAGCCTATGCTCATCTTCATAGCAATTTCCAATCAGCTTCACCAAATGGGGATGTCTTAATTGCCCAAGAAACACAACTTTAGCCTCATCGCGATTTTAAGGCTTCTAACATCCTCTTGGACTCAGTAACTTTTTCATGGTTCTCATTAAATAATTCATTTTTTCCCTTATTTTCAAAGAACTTCCGACTTTATATGGTATATAAGTTTTGATTTTGATAATTTTCTTTTCCGATAATAACTTTTTATTTTTTTCTTGAAAAATAATAGAATTACGCTTATAAACTCTTTGATTTCAGACTTGCTAAGGATGGTTCAAAAGGAGATAATACACATGTTACAACCCGGATCATGGGCACACCGCACACACGGTTATGCCGCCCCTGAATACATCATGGCAAGTAACTAACTTATAAATCAATTCCAACTAATTAGGAGAGGTTCTCCTAATTATAAGAATTATAATAAGTAATAAACAACTAACACTCGAATTTATTTGACTTTTTTTTCCTAGGCCATTTATCAACTATGAACGATGTATATGATTTTGGAGTAATTTTACTGGAATTACTGAATGGAAAAAAAACTGTAAATAAAAATAGAACATCTTAAGAACATAACTTGGTAGAATGGGCGAGACCACTTTTGAAAGATTACCAAAAGCTCGATAGATTGATTAGACTCGAAGGTCAATTATCTATAGAAGGAGCAAATAAAGCTTCTTTATTGGCTTATCGATGCTTGTCCCACCATGCAAAATATGGACCAAATATGAACAGTGTGGTGAAGACTTTGGAGAATATTTTGAGCTTAAATGACAATTTTTTAACTGGTTCTTTTGTTTAAATTGTCCCCCCAGAACAGGGGCGAAGACAGGGGCGGAGGGATTTTTAAAAATACTACTATTTATCGAAATTTTATATGTATTTTGGAAAAATTTATCAGTTTGATCTCCTCAAGAATTTTTTTTGCCGTTTTTATTGCCCCCAAGAATTTTTTTTTTGCCCTTTTTATCACTCGAGCTCTATGTAGTTCTACATACTATTGCAGTTTCGGCCCCTAACACCAAATTTCTGGCTTCATCCCTGCCCAGAAGGCGAAAAACAGGTAAATTACAAAAATGGACACGATAAAAATGAAAGGAATGGAGAAGATGATAAAGAAAAAGTTGGTCGAAGGGGCAGAATTGGACATAGACATAGATACCGTGTGAGGTCCCGAGTTGTTTACTCGGATACTGCTCTCTATAAATCTCCCAAAGCCATGGCCAATTTGAAGGGTGGTGAAAAACCAGAAGACTGCTGTTCAAAGTGAAATATTTTTATTTATTTATTTTTAATAAATTTTCTTGTGCTATTTTGGATTTTGAGTATACAAATTTTGGTAAGACTTTTCAAGAATGATGAGGATTTGAAGCCTTATCCATCATTAGGGAATATGTAAATTTGATTAGGTATGAGAATATTTACTATTAAACCCACGTATTAACACAAAGAAATTTGTCATATACATTTTCAAGAAATGTTTGTGTACATTAATTAATAGTATAAAGTGTAGAATATGCACATAAATTGTGTTATAAATCCTTGTAAGGATAGACTAGGAGCAAATTCTTGGAAACTTATTAATCTATACATATTAGAGAGCTTAGTAGCATCAACAAATTTGCTAATTAAGTACACAACAATCTACTTAATTACATAGTGCAATCTAAAGACTTTACATCAAGCCATTCATCTCCAAGGGCATGGAAATTATAATAAAAAGAATACTCATACCTAACCTATTGATCATAATACTACATCTCGTAAAAAACTGCTGCAGTTGTGAGAAGAGCGTAGTCCAAAATCAATAGGTCTATGTCGGGCTCATATTGAGACACTATTGGGTACACCTCTACATGTTACCCCAGGGCCTGAACTCGGGGCCAAAAGCTCATAAGGAAGAACTCCAGCACCACATCTATTCCTCAAGCTAGTATCTCCATTTCTCTTATCAATCTCATTATCTATTCTTCTAACATCTGCTGAAAACTCGAAAAATGCTTCGACAACCTCGGCATCTCCCGACCACGTCGAACAATGTGTCCTCTCCCCTAGATATTCCTCGTCCGGCGAATGAGTCGACAATGTGTCCACCACCGCCATGTATTTCGTGGCTTGCAACAAACTTGGAAGAGAATATAGGAAATATTTCTGTGGATCCGCCATGAAAATGCCGTACTCCGGATCGTTTTCGTCCGGAATCAATCGGCGCATTAATGGCGGCCGGTTGGGCACGTACCCGCCGTACGGGTACTGCCCGAAATTTAAGGCAGCATGTTGAGCGGAGGAGAGCCAGATGATGGTGGTGAGAATTGAAGTGAGATCATCTGCAGTGGCTAAAGTGGGCCACCAGTTCTCGTTTCGGAGATCGGCGTGGCCCACGTTTATGGATTCTGCGTACCAGGCCTGAAGCTCCCTGTCATTACAAACTAGGCTGGAGTTGGGGTAGTAACGATTTACGTAGAAACGGACCCAGTTCTCAATTGCAGCCCATATCATTAGCCCATCTGCTGCGTAGGGATAGTCTTCCATCACTAGCTTTAGCCCATAAGGTTGAGTTGGATCAGGTACTGCCATTCCCCTGAATAGAAAACAAAAGCCCAATAAAATTATATCCTAATTGTGTGATTAACTGAATTTTTTTTTATAGACTTTGACTCGTTGATTCTGATTAGTGGTTACACACTTATTTTACAATTGCAAGAGTTTCAAGTTATTGGCAAATCGCGAGAAACATGTGAAGAATGTGCGGGGACCAGAATCAAGAAATCAAGTATAAGCTACAATTAACGATGGAAATGAGAAGTTATTGTCTATGATAGGTACCTTCTGATTAGATCAGCTGGAAGACCCTCCAAATCGAAACGCCAGAAATTCTTGTAAGCAGCGGCACTGATCTCCATGCAGTATCGACCAGGGGTGAAGCAAGATTCAATGACTCCATCGGCATTGATCAATCCCTGGCGAGCTAAGCCATTGATCTCCAATGTGTATCTCATATGTGGATCCAGAAGCTTAAAAATGGGGTGCATGCCACTTAGTTGCCTGTGTGCTGCCAGTATGAATGGTTCCATGCATGCATGTGTACGTAACCTGTACAGAAACAATAACCATTAATTTCAATTAGACTGACCCAAAATTGAGATATTTTTCATTTTCTTTTCCCAAATCGATCAGAAGATGGACAGGATAAGGAAGTTTTGCCTACCAGTGGTTGACAAGTTGATGAACACCGGCATCGTTGGCACAGACATGAGCTTTAGCGAGCTGCCACATCCAATTGGTTGTAGCATCTACTGGAGGTGTTACCACACGCTTCGAACGGGAAGTTGGACCTGCCTCGGGGAGGCTGAGCTCAATAGCAATGGGTTTGAGGGTTCCCAACTCCAGATAAGAAGAATATGGTGCGGGTGGCATAGGATTTACGGCCATCAAGGGCGTTAATCCGATCAAGAAATGGTAGGTAAGCATCGTGATGGTCCAGTATAAATAGCTTATGTGCATCCAACGCCTATGAATCAAACATTTGTTAATGTGCCAGTTGAGTTCAGTGTCCGAGTTGGAAGTATTACGTCAATTGTATTAGCCTTCCTAACAATTCAGTGAGAAATTGATTATATGAAATTCATGAGCTTTAATTGTTACCTCTTGCACAGTCATGCCGTTGAGTTGACCTTTAATATGTTCTTCTTTGAGTGCAGAGTCAACTGAACCGTAGATTTCATGGTCAAGCTTGCTCACTGGTGGGAATGCCTGAAGCCTCTCAATGCTTACAGGATTTACCCCAGCTATTACTTGGCGGGCAAATTCATCGTCCCTTAACCAGGCAAATTTGTCCTCTGCAATAGGACACAACATTTGTTAATTTACTCAATTGCATACAAAGCTAAATAGGGGGAAATTGATTCCTCGCCAATGTGTCAGGTCTAGAATATATTTTCCCGTAAATAAGTAATCTTAGTATTATATATAGTTGGAGGTATACTCACTTGATAGAATTTTGGGAATGTTATATTTGAGCAGATCCCCTTCTTTAAACTTATGGACTGCCTTAGGCAATTTGAGTTTCTTCAAAACTTCATCCTGAACTCCAAGTTTCAGAAGTAGCCCTTCAGTGTAGAGGCTGTCAATGTCCATGAAGCCTTTGAACTCATGGTTTTTCGCTGAGATGTTGGCCATCAATGACGGTATTAGGTTGTGCAGCAGTGCTTTTAGCCTTCCGGTGGCGAAAGCATCTTGCTTAGACTCCTCAAATTGTTCGTCCCGGGGAACGTACATTGGCAATGGCTTCTCAACACGGCTTTCTGCTTGCAAATCTGAATCAATGTTTCAAATACCCAAGCTTTAGTCATCCGCGTGAACATAACTCTTGTAATAGAAAGAATGCAGATAATTCGCATGGACTTATCATCATGTTCTAAAACACTGTATAGTACACCAATGATAGTAGCACATTTAAAATGATGTGATTAGCCAATGTACATGAATTCACTCTGGCTCAACAGCATCGCTAAATGTGGAGCAAAATAATTGGCGTATTATATACTAGATAGTGTACTAAAAAAAAATCTAAAGTCATTCACATTTATATATGACTATGTGTCTTATAATACATCTTCTAATACATGAAAGGGCTGCCAACGCCTGATTTTTAAGTGAGCTGAACCAGAGTTTGATATGGCTTTTGAGGCCCATATCGAATAACATAATAGTTAGCATAGTTAAGAATGTACAAGTAGTGTTACAAAAAAATTACCAGTATCAGTAGGAGCACGTCCGGTTCGGCACCGCCTTGGATAAGGGACATTTTGACCTCCAAGTGACGGCCGAGCATAATCAATTCCACGGTCAGGATTTCCCAAATCGTTGTACGTGGCAAAATCATAAATCCTATCTGATAATTTCCGGACGCCTTTGCCTTCGCCTCTCAACTCTTTCAGCTCTTTCTCTCTCAGAGCTTTAAGCCCCGCTGGCGTTTCATTGGGTAGATACGGCTGCTCATTCAAAAATAAATAAATAAATTAGCACGTTTTTTACATTATCAAAATTATGATAAATAAATAAATTAGCACGTTTTTTACGTTATCAAAATTATGATAAATAAATTATTTATCTAGTGATGAATATGATTTATGTGATCTGCGTTTGGGTAGTGGCCCGTACAAAATGGACCCACACATGATGGTGAAAATAGACCCAATAGAGAGCTCCACTATGTGAATTATGGGCTCTTAAATGGGGACACATGTGGCCCATTAATGTCCATAGTGGGTGATTTCTCTTATCTCTCAAGAGTTAAAAAGAGAAAACTTAGCAAAAAAACAAATATATGTAAATAAATAAATAAATAAGAAATAAAAACGTGGTGTAGTACTAAAGGTAAGGAATCTCATCATTGCAAGCCAATAGGCACCACATGCGGAACGGGTAAATTTCGCACGTGTAAAACTTACTTCGTCCGTTATATTAAAATTTTGATGGTTAAGATTGATTTAAAATGAACACATATTTTGAGTTTCAAAACACCTGTTTTGTTTTTACTGCGAGGAAAACATGTTCTTAAGCGTTCCGTATATACTAAAAAAACTGTTCTACATAGGATCTGGACTGGCCAATAGGGGTGTTACGCATATAATACGGACAAACTATTTATTCTCTTCTCAACAAAATTTAATCGTCTATTATCAAAAAAAAATTAACCATTAGATCAATTTACGTATTAATTTACAAACATTTCAAACGTATTACATGTTACGCACTAAATCTGAATCGTTAATAGGTGAAGTTTGAATAAACTTTTACAAAAGTGCTTGAAAATACTGCCGACACCTCCTTCCATATTAATAGTATTATTGTATTTGTATGTATATATGTTTTCAAGGACTAATAGTTTATGCAATTAGAAGAAAAGTACCAATATTTTATAGGTTGAGAAATAATGTTAATAAATGCATAGCGTACAAGATCCATCCAATAAAATATACTTGAAAATTTTTCCATTTGGTGTAGGCGTTATAGTTGACCTTTATGAGTTAAAAGGGGAAAAAAAAGTTTTGACTTTTTTTAAAATAAATGATGTATTTGGATCTGGTGTGATATGAGTTTGGAACTCGAATATAATAAACTCAATTATTTTTTTAATTGAGTTTCTAATAAAACCTCAAACCTTAGCTCATAGAAAAATTTGTTTGAGTTTGATACTATTTTGAGACTGAGACCAAATACAGTCAGACCCAAAGAAAAAAGAAGAGTAAATGTTTTTGTGGATATTTATGTGAACATCAAAATTGGTGTGCATGAACAGTTGAAATGCAAGCAAATATTCAACGAAGAGCAGCAGCTGCCTTTGCAAGTCGGGCAAACAATAAAAATATTAATTGACTAAGGTCATAAATTTAAAAAAAGAAAGAAAATTCAAAATAATTAGGAAAAGATGAAAACGATGCTTACTTGATTAGAAAAGAATATCCTTTTTCCAGGATGATCTTTTCCAGATTGAACCCAAGAATTACAGGGAAAATGTACAGGGCCACATGCAAAACCTTCAATTGTTATACTTTCCAAGAAGAACTCTTGTTGATGCTTGTTTGATACCGTAATTGCCCCTGGTTTCCCAAAATTTGAATCCACAATAAATTCAGCTGTGTAATTTACCCTCTCTGTCTTCAAAATTGATTTCTTGGACCAATCCTTTAGAACTGCTTGGCTGCTCTTCTTTGGGATGTTTGTTTCTTCAACAATGCAAATTAGTAAAATCCCAAATTAGTGAGAGAGAAAAAAAACTCAAATACAATAGGGGTATGAGAGAATAGCTTACTTGGATCAATATCAGAACTAACAAGTTGTAGAACAACATTTCTTCCAATTCTATCAGTGAGATTATCCAAGTGTTTGACGAAAGTGCCCTTCAAGTTTTCTTTGTCTTTGTTCTTCACGGTCAACACAGCTCTCACCTTGAACTGTACTGGTTTTTCCGGCACAATCTTTACCAAATTATTCCTCTCACTAATAGCTGCCACTGTAATACTAGTCCTCCTCAACAAACCCATCTTTTTTAGATCTAATCTTCTTCTTTCCAAAGGGATCATAGATGGCCTCGAAACAAATTGATTCTTTCTCTGATTAAATAAAACAGATTTTTCAATCACAGGGGTACCCATAATTTCTTTAGCAAGTGCCATCTGAAAATTATTAATAATAATAATAATAATAATAATAATAAAAGTTTTTGTTGTTGGGTAGAGATGGAGAGTGAAAAGAATTGAGTTAATTGAGGAACTACTTCAAGGTGGGTTTGGACTGAAATGAATTATATAGAAAGAGGGAAATGGAGGAGGAAGATCTCACCGTCCACACGTTTTCAATTTGATTCTTTAGTTTTGAAAGATTTTTCATATGAGAATTTTTGAAGGCTGCTGAGTCAAAAACGACTTCAGAATTTGCCCAGTAAAACGCGGCTGAGGGAAACTATGAAGAAAGTCGGAATTGCTTGAGCAAATGGACTTGCGCGCTGCCGATGTATTAAATGTGCGACAAATGTACTTAATTCAACCGACTTCATCTTTTATTTTCGAGGGTTTATTTATTGTAAGATTATTTGTTCAAGTTATAAGGTAGTAACTTTGAATCTGACTGGATTGTATATATTTTGAGATTTCTAATAATCTTCGACTAGTCTCTGGCGAAACTTATATTTTTTAAATTTTATATTCACTCAATTCAAAAAGATTTTATGTCTCAATTTGAATTTCAAATAAGATTAAACTTAAAATAAACTCAATCCAAGTACGCATCAAATGTCGTATCATCATATTTATCCTACATAAATATTATAGAATTTGTTGAATTAATACTTGAATATCGATCTACCAAATAAAAAAAAATGTGGTCTTATTATGTGTTTTAATTAGTGGACCTAAATCCCGAGCTCTGAAGCAGCTGGTTTGAGCTGCTTAAGCTGACGCCGTTGACGAGAGTTCGATTCCCGCTGGTGAAATTCGACTCTTGCGGGATTTCCCACGGCTGAGAACGCCGTTTAAGAGAAGTATGGGTCAGGCTCTCCCCTGTTGAGCGGTAACGCTGTGGCTGCGGGCCAACCGTGAGGCCGAATCCGGATGTAATCACCATATTGTCGGTGGATACCGGATGCCCCAAACGGGTAGAAAAAAAAATTAGTGGACCTAAAGGTCATTGTCCTCAACTAGAATGGCAACGAAGTCTATGTTGCATTAAAAGCTTGAATTATGGTAATTTGATTAGGAGGCAGTGTGAGAAAGATTGAAAGAATTGTTCTTGAACTTAGTGTGTATGGCCAATAAGCAAGTGGTGCATTTCATTTTGTCTATAAATCATTCAGCACTTGCTCCCATGTCTTGCATAGTTGCATATGATTATTTTTTTAGCTCTTACCATGTTATGTTTAGGTGAATTTTAGGTTTATTTAGTTCGCAATATAGTCATACTAATCAACAATTGATCTAGAAAGTTTGTGGTGAAAACAAGTTAGGGTAAAAAGCACTCACGCCCCTTAAACTATTCCCTTTTTTGGTTTTTGACCCTCAACTAAAAAGGGTCAAGTTTTACCCCCTAAACTATTCTGTTTTTTGGTTTGTGACCTTCCATCCATAATCTCCGTTACATCTTAACGGAAGTCCAAATAATGGGGGCATTTTGGGATGTTCTTGAAGATTTGGACGCTTTCCTCTTGGATTATTCTTCTTTAGGAAGATGTACAAAGGTCTGCTTTGGCTGATTTTGGAGTTCTTGGCTGGTAATCTTCCTAAATTAAAAGTTTATAACTGAAATTGGGGTTTCAGCGAATCGTAGTACTTTTCACTATTTTGCGTTTTTTGATTTATACTTTATGAATTATGATCTTACTTTACAGAACTTTACATAAATCTTCTTCTTTTAACTGAGAATAAGATCTTATGTTTGGATTTAGGAGTAATGGTCTCAAAAGATGGGGTTTTCCTTGGAAAAATCTATTTTTCCTGACTATTTTCTGTGATAATTTTTTACCGTTCTTCTTTTGCGATTTCTAGTTGATTCTTGATGAGTTTGAACCTCAAACTTCACAAATAGATGCGTCTTTTAACTGTGAACAAGTGCTTATAACTGGATTTTAGTGTAATGGTCTCATATGAGTCGGGCTTTTCTTTGGAAAATTTTGCTTTCTAGGATCTGTTTTTTGTGATTTGTAGTTCATTAGTTTTAGGCCTTTTTTGGATGATTCTTGAAGAATTTGATGCTCAAAATTTATACTATAATTCGTCTCTTCACTGTGAGTAAGAATATGTGCTCGGATTTCGTGTTGGTTCTCTGTAGAATTGAGTTTTTTGGTTGGAATATAGCTCAGTGTTCTTGAATTTTTGGACTTCGTTAAGATGTAACGGAGAATATGGATGGAAGGTCACAAACCAAAAAACAGAATAGTTTAGGGGGTAAAACTTGACCCCTTCTAGTTGAGGGTCAAAAACTAAAAAAAGGAATAGTTTAAGGGGCGTGAGCGCTTTTTACCCAACAAGTTATACGCAAACATACTTTTTTAAAAAATATAAAAGTGAAATATGTAAATTTCAAGATCTTGGCCCGTTGTCTTATAGTAATTAAATGAAAATTATAATATTCTACATGTATTTTTATTTCTACTATGGTTGAGCAGTATAGTGCCCTCTTTTTTCGTGATAAGCAGGTGATGTCAATTCTTTATCATGGCTCAACTTGAATTGGATTTTGGTTTTGGTTTGCTTTGAGTTTTGACAGGAGAAGCTAAAAAATTAGAGGGAGAAAATTTAAATTCAATTTTTTTTCAAATAATCGTTCAATTCCAAATTTTGGCATCAAAAATTTAGAATTTGAATTTATCTTGCCAATTTTAGAGACCAAAATTTGAACTTGAACGATTATTTGAAGAAAAAAAATTTGAATTTGAATTTTTCCCGCCAAATTTTTAGCTTCTCCCGCCAAAACTCAGACCCAAATCCAAAATAAAATTAAAACTCAATCCAAGTTGAGCCCATATGACTGGTAATTGGATGATTTTTTTTTTTAAATCGGTATTTTTGTATTTGACTTTACTAATTTAATTGAATTTTAATGATACTTTTACTCTAGTAGGAATTCCTGTGTATACTCGTTTTTCTACCTTTAGCAGGATTTAAACTCTCTCCTTGGGTACAAGATGAATTCTACTATTTCAATTATATCCGATCAATTGACTCCACAATTCAATGAAGAAGAGAAATGTTTCACATTCCTTCTATACGTAATTTGTGACATCAATCAATAATATTAAATTTTGATCTCAAATTACAAAAGGGAGACCGGAAGAGACACATCCCTCTTTCAGATCCACTATATCCAATCCCACTAAATAGTTTTATTTTCGTTCAAATAATTTTAAAAATTATATTCAGATTAATAAATACAATGCACGTTTATTAAAATATTAATTTTATAGAAGAGATAATTAACCTTTTTGTCCACATATATTGCATTTAATGGTCTAAAATTAACTCTTAAAGTTGTTCATTTATTAAGATAAAACTTCTCGGCTTAGCTTGTACGATAATTACACTACCTTGAAAATGCAGTGGAAATAGGACGGTGCGGCAGGTCGATTTCCACTACTAAATGAGTGAAAGAGACGATTCTTTTCTTTCCATAAATTTGTGAAATGCAAAAAGTTTGTTGAGAGTTTTTTGTGCAAAATCTCTGATTTCTTTCTAGAATAGATTATCTGTTGCG
Organism: Vinca minor; assembly: GCA_026122235.1. NCBI lineage: Eukaryota > Viridiplantae > Streptophyta > Magnoliopsida > Gentianales > Apocynaceae > Vinca > Vinca minor. Next base: position 1,102,495 of record JAOCZM010000116.1, read on the forward strand.
TTGCGTTTTGTAAGAGATGTTAAAAAGAGGACTCATATGTCATTAGCTGGAAAGTTGAGGGCATGATAAAGGTTTCATGCATGACATCCTCCTCCTTTTTTTAGTTTTTTTGGCAACATACTTAAAAAAACATTATTTAGCCCCAAACTTAGGGATCACTACCTCTGCGTCCCTAAAGTTGGTGGATGATTTAAATTGCAGAATTTAGTTAATAAATGATTGATTTCTGTATTTGACGGGCCTCATCTTATGAGTGAAGACAATGTTAATACAACACTACTCAGTGATCAATTTGCCAATTGAGATAAAGCCATAAACTTTTGCATGCATACCTCCTCTTCATCTAATGTGGATGTTATATTAATCATAATAATAACTACTATACTACTATTAAAATATTGATCCGATTATGGTGCAACTATTGCTAACACCGATTTTTGTCAACATCGTACTACTATAATTTTGATGAGGATTTTGAATCCAACAACCGGGGATAAGCAGGGACGAAGCCATGAAATTTGATGTTGGGGGGCGAAACTGGCAAAAAAAATTCTAAAATTCTTGGGGGAGATAAAAAAAAAAAGGCAAAAAAAAATTCTTGGGGGCCGAAATTGATAAAATTTTTCCAAAATACACATAAAATTTCGATAAATAGTAGTATTTTTAAAATTTTCGGGGGAGCGCGGGCCCTCCCCCCTCCCCTGTAATCGTCCCTGGGGATAAGTATTTAATTTCAATAGATATTCAACAATAAAGATAAGCTTATTATCAATTTAACCGTCATATCAACTTAGTTTGACGATTAAAATTTGGTTAATACGTACCGTCAAATATAAGTAGGCACTCGAAACCAAATCGTTAAAATATGGCGTGCTGGAATTCATTCTTTATACTTTAGTAGAAGAAGAAGACGAGGAAGGATCTGACTTAACTCAGTTTGGCAGCTTAATAAAGTATGGAATGGATAACCTTGGGGAGTTTGAGTTCATTATTAAATAAAATTCAATATTTTTCCGTTCTAGCTCTTCTTGTTCCGTGAAGAATTTCATCAATTGTGTTCTTTATTGCTGTTATTTTCTTTCTTTCCAGCCAATTACTTAGATGACTATGAAAAAGAAAAAAATGAACCCCGAATTCGATTTTTTTATTACTAATTGGCCTAGATTCGATGAGGATCGCAAAAAATGAGGGGAAGAGAGAGTAGTTGTACTTATAGGCAAAAAAATCGCAGTTCTTATTTTGTCTCCCGCTCCTTGTCTCAGAGTATATGTTTGTCACGTGTTCACGTTTTTCCTACATGTTTCACTATTTTTTTAGGTTAAAATTTTTTAATTGAAAAATTAATACTTGTTAATTTCTTATTAATGAAAAAAGAGAATGGAACACCGAACGAGAATAAAAAATTCCTAATCGTACTTTTATTACTTTTATCTCGTTTGATATGAATAAAAAGAAAATAAATCTACAATTAAAGACGAAATCAGAATGTGAAATTAAAGGAAGTCATTATAATTTGAGGAGTTATAATACGATGACTTTTGAGAGGAGCAAAAACAGGAATTTAGTAGAATGTAAGTGTCACACCCCCAGTAAAAAGAAATATACTTGACAATGCGTCATATACCAATGAGACAAAGAACTTATAACAATTTTATAAATCTTAAAATCATAAATATGAAAAGATTCTTAAACTTCATTAATAAAGATCTTTAATACATGCTTAATACTTGTACTTAAGTGTTCCAACTAAAATAAGTTCTACTAGTTATTACATAATTTATTTCCTTATTTCGAGAACTACTCGTTCGAGAAGGTCTCGTACTTGTCATATCGTATTGTAACTGGTAAGGCACTGTAAAGGCTATTTAAGGATATACCCATGTTATGTCATCGTTCGTCCTCCTGAACTCCACAACACTGCTAACACCCCTAACTTTTTACTTCTGCGAGGGTTCGGGCCTCGTAGGGGATAGAAAGCGCTCCTGATCACTTATACATATTAAATTCGGAATATATCATGGACTATGGTCATCAACAGACAAGAGCTCTAGATTGAGAATATGTGCATGCCGACTCTCATGGAATGCATCCAACAATTATACAAAGATACGCACACGTATTATCAAATTGATCATACAAGAGATGTAAATATATTTTGGTTCTTCATCCTAATTTTGATTCATTAAAACATGAGAAGTATTTCATACAACTCATAATTTGATAAAAAAAAATGATCAATTCATGTGTTTTAGGATTGAAAAACAAGAACGAAGGATCCTTACCTTGAACACTTAATCAGAAAATTAAAGGAAGAACGAAAAGCAGAAATTCTAATTTGCTGGGACAACTGAGGGCAATTACTCCTAATTAGACCGTTGGAATCTAATCTCCACTGTTCAGAATGTATTTCTTGAAGTGCTTAAACTTTAGAAATAAAAATGGAGTCGATCAGGCTTCGATTACTATGTCAATTAACTGTTTTTCTATGAACACTCGAATTCTCCAGATTTCAGAATATTTTTTTAACTTCTTTTTTTTCTCCTTCCTTTCTCTTCTCTCTTCATCTAATAATTTCTCCCTGCATTAACTACCCCGACTAACAACATTTCACAAGCAACACATCTACCCACAACTTCCTATATCCTCACTTGAGTCCCCAAACTTCCTAAACACAATAAAACAATCCCCTAAAAAAATATGTACATAACATATAATACAAGTAAAATCAGGTAAACACATAAGATTCAATTATTATCATACAATTATTAAGGTCAAAATGTCCTGGATAAAAAATAAATTACATAATAAAAATACCTTGATTTCAAAATCTGGTGGCCAAAGACCCCATAGTAGCATTAAGTCCGCCCATGTGTACAATGACAATGCAGTCCAAAATATCTAATATGAAAGGAAGAACTAATTTACATTCTATTCTCATTTACGTTTTCACCCTCTACTTTTTATGACCTTACCATTTATAATAAATTTTTCCTTTTAAAAAACGAAGGACTACATAATTTCTCCTTTGCAGCCGCTTTTTTACTTTAACCAAACTAGTTGTTAATAAAGAAGTATTTCCCCCATGACTTTCAGTGTAAAATTTTCGGCCAAAATAAGCAAGTTAAAATCATATACCCTTCATATATTGGGCTTTGCATTAGAATGATATTGGTTGGGCAGAATCATATACCGACAAATAAAATCAAAGACAAGGGTTTCTTCCATTACGTGAAGGAATGGCTTTGTGATGATTTTCGACCATTCGCAATTAATCAATAAAATTAAATAGTTCAAAAACATAATGTAACATGTTAAGAAGACAGAATAAATTCTTATCAAATGTGATATTAGATAATGAATTTAAGATTAAAGGTGACATAGCCCAGTGGGGCAGGCGCCTGCCACGACCTTGAGATCGTGGGTTCGATATCCTCCGCCTGCGTGCGGCAAGTTTTAATTTTCCTTTCTAGGAATATCTTCTCCTCGTCTGAGGTAGTTCTCTCCCCCTTTATGGGGCATCGCTCAATCGGAATTAAAAAAAAAAAAAAGATAATGAATTTAAGGATAGAGGAACGGTAAGAAAAGTGGATATCTACTGGTTAGAGGGAAGAAAGGAGTAGATTTAGGCTCGGATATATGAAGTAGTAATAACCAGCGAGCTTTGTTGATGACAGTATTTTTATAAAATCACGGATTCTATCTTGAAAATTTTGTACTACCTTCATTCATTAATATAAGACCTTTATTATTATGATGTTTTTAATCAAAATATCAATATTACTCTCTTAATTAAAAGTAGTGGTATACATGTCATATTTAAGAGAATAATATTGGTATTTTAACTAACAAAAGTATCATAGTTTTGACTTTTTTAATTTTCGCAACATTTAATGAAATTCTTTTATTAGCCCAGTAGGGCAGGCGTCTGGGTTCGATACCCTCCCCATACATGGGGCAAGTTTTAAATGTCTCCCTTTTTAGAGCTCTCTCCTCCTCTTATGAGGCAGTTCTCTCTCTCCTTATGGGGCAATCGCCCAGCCGGGGTTCAAAAAAAAAGGAAAGGAATGGAATGGAGGGAGTATATATTTAGTTTTGAAATTAGATGTAATCAAAATATAAAATAATTTTGACTATAAAATGTTTATTTTGACTTCTTTTTTTTTGCTATGATATTTTTTCTTTCTTCAAGGTCAAAGGATAAATTAATATAGAATGTTGCTTCGGCTCCGACCATAGAGTTCCTCTCTATGTTGTTAATGTGTCTCAATCCTCTGACCACAGATTAGTCACTGAGAACCATAATTTTTTATTCTCAAGTTTCATTTTAGTCATTAGTTTTGAAAACGTCAACCATTTTGACAAGTAATTTTGACCATTATAATTTATAAAAATCCAATCGGTCCACCTATTTGGTCTCAGGATGAACGAAGAGTTGAATGCAGAAAACAAAGACAAAGTAATGTAAAATTATATCAGAACGCAAAGAAAGGAAAATAGATCAACTTGATCAATTATTTCATACTTCCGGCATTCTATATTGATATAAATTTGCAGTTTGTTTGGATTGAGTCTCAAACTTAAAATTTCTGATATAGGCCTCGAAACGAAACTAGATTGCAGATGATTTAATTTTTCAGGTTTCATCTCTAGACATAATTCAAAGACAGTTAGAATCTTTTTTCACTTTCAGTTTCAAACAAAATCAAATCCAATTAGAATTAATCCAAGTATGTATGCTGACCAAGAGAACACTGAATATAAATGACAAGTGGCAAGATCAAGATTTCCGCTCTTTTGTTTTTCTAATTTTTTATTTTTCTGGCACGGAATAAGATTGTTTCATTCAATATTGACAATAAAGATGTATGAAAGAAAATGCGCCGAAATTGAGTATATTTGAATTGAGTTTGTCGGGTTTGATCTTGCTAAAACTTAGAATAAAATTTAAATTTTTTTTAAATTGAATATAAGTATGAAATTTTAAGTATCAGTCATCAAGAAAGACATGTTTTGAAGAATTTGATGAACTGGAAGAAGAATGAAGAAGACAGTGTTGGGGGAAAATTCTAATTTTCTCATTAAAAATTAAATCTGTACAATTAGCTAAACTGAAAACTAACTACATCAACCCCGAGCTTTGGGGCAACTTGTTGGAGTTGTCATATGCCTCACCGTTGACGAGGGTTCGATTCCCACCGTGGACATCGACTCTCGTGGGATTTTCCCCGCGGTGGTAGAGCTCAGTGTATAAGAAAGCAGTATGGGCTGCGTCCCTCCCCCACTAGCGGTCACGCTACTGGGCCAACTGCAGTCGGCCCAGTATTAGTCACGCGCGTTGTAAGTGACACCGGCGCTCTCTCGAGGTGAACCAAAAAAAAACTAACTACATCCACATCAGCTATGTCTATTTGGAGTAGAAGAATAAATATCTAACTGCTAAATGGACCGGGTCAACTCTATACAAAAACCCAAACTAATGGTACAGCCCAAAGAAATGTTCAGCCCACTAAATCTGTATTTACAAGTAATAAGAATATATCAAACTACAGATTAATACTTCAACTTTGCTCCTTCTGGTCTTCATTGCTTTTATTCAATTGTTGTTGTTTCTGATCATCACCATCCTTGTGTAGGATTCTCTGCTACTGGATATTAAATAATTTCTGCAGTGGAAAATTAATTTCTGGACTGATAAAATAATTTCTGGACAGAAAATCTGCACTGGAAAAATTAATTTCTGGACCGAAATTCTGCACTGATTTATACTGATTATTTCTGAACAGAAAAACAGAGAAACAGATTAACACTGCAGAATAATACAGAAAAAAGTAAGGAAAAAACTCAGAAATTCAACCGGTTTGGATTAATATCACGGGACGAGGCAATGAGCTTTTTCCGCTTCCCCTCAAGTTCAATATGTCTAGCCTTTATCGGCTTCAGGGCCCTCTTTGAACACTGAACTCCCAAGGTACAACGCCCTAACCCAATCATGTTTCTCAAGGCGGAAGAAAGCAAGATCTGCGAATGCACTAACGGTAGAACTCTCGGAAAGTGTATGCAAAATGCGGGTAAAACAAGAATGCAAAGGGGGTTTTTGGAATTTCGTATTTCTACGAAGTGCAATGGTACGCCTTATATAGAGTCATGAAAACCATTTCTGCAGCAGTTGAGGAATTACTCAGCCTTAATGCCCATCATAATTCTGATCTATTACGTAATGCGAGAATTATGATGGGCATATCTGTATGATCAAGGAAATAAGAGCAAAATTCAAATTCGAACCAGCAAAACATGGGTTGATCAGGCCCGCGAGTTTTGGTCCGACATTCGTAGTACGTAGGTCGCGCCGCACACAAGTTCAAGCTAATTTGGTATCAATGAGACCTTCGCAGTTTCACCCATGCGCGGGCGCATGGGGAGGTTATCACTTTAGGCATAATAGTGGTAATACAATTTAAACCCAAATAAACCACTTTAACATATAAAGTGTTTTTCTCTTTCATGGGTTTCCCATGTGGGATGTGAAACTTAAAACCCATTTACCACATTGCATTAACCCCACTTTATACCAATTTATCATTCACACCAATAATTGGTTTTCTCACATGTTATATATCATCGCGAATCTTGCGCAACCCACTTCGTGATAAACTCAATAACATTCAAAACCGAGCGGTGTAACACATAAATATATTAGCTCAAATATGTCCTCACGACACATTAATTATACATTAATTCTTTGAGAAAAACAATTTCTCCAACACCTTGTTCTTCAACATGTTTTTGTCTGAAACTAGTCAGCAATCATTTTATTTTAATTACCAACCCTGATGTTGGAAATTGGATATTCATTTTTATATAAATTAAATATGAAAGTAAATGTGTTATTACGAAAGGATGGCATATAATGTATATTTGAAAACAAGGAAGTAATAAGTTAAAACAAAATTGTTGGTCTTTATTCATGAATAGTGATTAAAAAAGATCTCTATTGTTTCTTGCAACAAAATTTCCATATTCCATTGTCTGAACTTTCTTATTAATAATTCGGGATTTTTTCTCTCTCATTAGTGATTCGGGGGTTGCAATATAAGTTTATTAAATAGAAATTGAAATTATTCAATATTTGATTTCTTGGGGGAGTGGGATTGAGGATTATTTCATTGATAATAGAGCTATCACTAAAACAATCCCTCTAATATGTCAAAAAAAAGAGGTGTTAAGGAACGATGATAATTCAAAAAACACGAATTTTTATTTATAAAATGTAATAGGAAAGCTCTCTCATAGTAAATACACTATATAGGTGACTGCAACGACGGAAGTCATTTAAAAAAAAAAAAAATTTAATTATATATGATGTATTTTACTCCATTTAGATAATAAATGTATAAATGACCCCGAGTAAATTATTGTATATATCAAATGACCCTCGATGATTTTTTTTAATTATATATGATATATTTTACTCCATTTAGATAATAAATATATAAATAACCGCAGTCAATTATTGTGTATATTAAATGACCCCAGTGAAATTTTTTCCTGGATCCGTCACTGGGTGACTGACATACATTAACACTAATCATGTTAAGATAACAAAGTAACAAACACATAAATAGCCTTCCTCTGCAGTATTCCATTGCCATCATAAAGAAACCAAACCATAGAGATCGTTAGTTTTTCAGAAACTTTGATAACACAAGGAATAGCTGGAAAGAATTTATTTATTCACTAGGAAATGTGAGCTATAAATAGCAAGTAAGAAGTAACAAACCACACTTAAATAGCTGGCATGTGGTGAAAATAAACAAATTCTATTCTTCCTAAAGAATAGATCCTCCTAGAGATTAGGACTTTATTACCATCTAATGACTAACACAAAGACTAATTTAAATTATCTAACAATCCCTCTCTTAAGCTAATTCATCTGACCTTCTCAAACTGCTTCAACTTCAATGGTTTTGTCATAATATCTGCAATTTGATTCTCAGATGTGCAGTAGCTCAGCTTAACGCCCCCATCATTCACCAAGTCTATAAGAAAATGGAATTTCACATTAATATGCTTACTTTTTTCCATGGAACACCGGATTTTTGGATAGCTGTATAGTGGAGCTATTATCACACATGATCACAATCTCTGTCTTCTCTTACACTCCAAGTTTTTCCAACACCCTTCTGAGCCAAACACATTGACACGCACACAAAGCTGCTGCTATGTATTCCGCTTCCGTGGTAGAGAGGGCGACTACTGTCTATTTCTTTGAGGCCTAAGAAATGTCTCTAGACCCTAACATAAACGCAAACCCAGAAGTACTTCCTCGATCGTCTAAGTCACCGGCATAATCGCTATCGGTAAAGGCCATGAGTTTCAAGTTGCTTCTTCGATCGTCTAAGTCACCGGCATAACCACTATCGGTAAAGGCCATGAGTTTTAAGCTGCTTCTTCATTTCTTGTAGAAAATTTCAGATTAGTTGTACATTTTAAATACCTTAAAATTCTCTTTGTCGCAAGCCAATGTGACATAGAAGGACTAGACATGAACCTGCTTATCAAAATAACATCATACATCAAGTCAGGCCTAGTCATAGTCAAATACATGAGGCTTCCAACCAACTGCTTGAATGAGTTTCATCAACTCTAACGCCACCTTCATTTTTGCACAACTTTGTACCTGACACTATTAGATTCTGCACATCATTACTGTCCTCCATACCAAATCTTGCTAATACTTTTCTTGCATATCTTCTCTGACAAATAAAAATTCCACGTGGACATTGTTTCACTTCTACTCCAAGAAAATGCTTCATCATTCCCAAGTCAGACATATCAAACTCCAACATCATTGAATTTTTAAACTCATCACACATGCTCCTATCATTCCAAGTAAAAATTAAGCCATCAACATAAAGACTGACAATTAATAGTTTACCTCTTTTTGACTTTGTGAACAGTGTATGCTCGCTGGGACATCTTTCAAAATTTTCTCGTACGAAATAACATTTGATTCTATTGTACCAAGCTCGCGGCGCCTATTTAAAGCCATATAGCGCATTTTTCAGCTTATAAACTTTCTCTTCTTCTCCTTTCTTTATAAACCCCTCAGGTTGCTGCACAAATACTTCCTTCTTGAGCTCTCCATGAAGAAAAGCGCTCTTCACATCAAGTTGAAAAATTTTCCAACTAAATTGTTCAGTAATTGCAAGGATTACACGGATGGTGTCGAGTCTCGCCACCGGAGCAAACATTTCAGTATAATCTATTCCATGGCGTTGCACATACCCTTTCACTACCAGCTTCGCTTTGAATTTATCTACATCTTCATACCCATCTTCGTTAAGTTTAGTTTTGAACACCCACTTGACTCCAATAGGTTTGATTCCTTTAGGCGGCACAACAAGCTCTCAAGTTTGGTTCCTCTCAATGGCTTCAATTTCTGATGACATTACTTCCCTCCAATTTTTGCTTTTCACTACTTCTTCAAACTAAGTCGGGTCATTTTCAGTTGCCATCATCATTGCATTCAAGCTTTCTTCTTCAGAAAATCCTTCTCATGTTTCATAATCTTCCATTCAACCTGATGCTCTTCTTTCTCGCATGCCCCTCCCTTCAGCCAATTCGCCATCATTTGAGTTTGGCTCATTTGGAGGTGAATCTGTCGGGCTACTCGATTTGCTAGAGCTGCTACTCGAGTTGTTTGAATTGTCGGAAAAGCTACTCGAATTATTTGGACTTGTTCCACGATTTCTTCTTCATTCTGGTCATCCACTCCATTGCCTTCATCTGCATCTCCTCATTCTAGTATATCTCCCCTTATTTCTTCATCAGATCTGCCCCAGTCCTAACATTTTTCTTCTTCAAATACAACATCCTTGCTCACGATAATTTTCTTTGAATCTGGATCATATAATATCCACGCCTTGGACTCATCGCTAACTCCTAGAAAGACACATCTTCTTCTTTTATCATCTAATTTGCTTCTCTTTTGATCTGGTATATGAACATGTGCTACACATCGAAAAATTCGGAAATATTCCACCACTGGTTTCTCACCGCTCCATGTCTCTTCTGTGGTCTTATTTTCAACCGCTACCGTTGGACTCCGATTCTGAATATGCACACACCATCTCGCAGCCTCGGACCACAACGCTTTGGGGACATGCTTTTCATTTAACATGGATCGAACAACATTCATAATCGTCTTATTCTTTCTCTCGACAACTCCGTTCTGCTGAGGTATATATGTTGTCATCAATTACCTGCTAATGCCCTATTATCTACAAAATTCTCCAAACTCATGCGAAGTGAACTCACCACCCCTATCTGTCCTCAAGCAAGTTATGAATGCGTCTGTCTCCTTCTCAACACTAGCTTTATAATTTTTTAATGTAACACAAGCTTCTGACTTTTCATTTAAGAAATAAATCCAAGTTTTAAGGGTAAAGTCATCGATAAAACTTAGGATGTACCTCTTGTCACTGTGTGGAGCTGGTTTGATAGGACCACATATATCTGAATGCACCAGCTGAAGTTTTTTTTATGCCCTCCGCAGACTCCTCTTTGGTATGGATTCTCTGTGTTGTTTCCCAATTAAGCAAGTAGTGCATATCTCCTTAGGAGATTTCAAAGAGGGTAAGCCAACCACCATATTTTTGTAAGATAATGTTCGCAATCCCTTGTGGTTCAAGTGCCCAAATCGCAGAGCCACACGTGAGCTTCTTTCTCCGACACATCTTCAGTTTGTAAACACATAAAAGTTTTTTTGTGGCATGTATGCTAACAGATAAAACATTCTATTCCCACTTATATTAGTTTGCATAATCAATCCTCTCCCAGGATGAAACACTTTACAAGTTCCATCCTGAATTAAAATGGCTAACCCATTTTCTTGAAGTTGTCATATACTTAATAAATTATTTTTAAGCTCAGGAATAAAGTAAACATCAGATATTACCTGGGTTATGCCATTCACTTGCACCCTTATACTTCCTTTTGCTACCACCGCCATTCTCGTATCATTGCCAAGCTTCACTATCCAGCTGAAATATTTTTCCAAATCTGAGAACCATTCTTTGTTCCTCGTTATGTGATTACTGCGGCCTGAATCAAGGAGCCATATTTCTTCTCTCTTTACTTGATGAAGCTCTACATAGGACATCAGTAAGAACTCTTTCTCTTCTTCCAATTCAGCATAATTAGCATTCTTTTCCCAATCAGGACAATCGTATTGAAAGTGTCCCAATTTGTGGCATTTGAAACATTCAATGATTACTTTGTTTAGAGGTTGTCTCCCTCTACCTCTGTCACGTCCTCCTCTAAACATGCTTCGACCCCCTTCCTCTACTTGACCTATCATCTTGAGCCACTTTTAACACATGTTCCTCCTCTTGGTATCCTTGCATCCTTTGTTCATGGACGAGCAGACTCACATGCAATTCATCAATGCTCAAAGTACTTAAATCATTTTACTTATCTATTGAACAAACGACATAATTAAATTTCATAGTCAATGATCTAAGTATCTTACCAACTACTGTACTTTGCTCCATTGTCTCACCATTTGTCTTCATCTTGTTCACCACAGTCAATGTTCGCCCCAAGAAGCTGTCTACTTTTTCTCCTTCTTTCATGGCAAGCAACTCAAATTCCCTTCTCAATGCCTGAAGTTGTGCCCTTTTCACCTTCGTGGATCCTTGATACTTCTGTTTCATTGAGTGACAAATTGCCTTTAACGTGCTCTTGTCAAGAATTGTTTCCAGGATTTCTCTATCAATTGCCTGAAATAGGAAGTTCTTGACATTTAGATCCTTAAGTTTGGCCTCTTCCATCGTCTTCCTCGACACTTCACTCTTTGATGTTGTCCCAACTGCCACTGTAGGGATTCCTTTGACCACCAGGCTCCACATCTCATTGCTCCTCATAAAATATTCCACCATCATTGACCAAAACTCATAATGGCCATCGAACTTCGGGAATGGATGGTTGCACAAACTTCTCTGAGATAGACATTTCGTTCTTTCACTGTTTAACTCACACTCTCAATTTTACACACTCAATTTGGCCCATTGCACAGCTCTGATACCAAATGTTAGTTTTTTAGAAACTTTGATAACATAAGGAATAGCTGGAAAAGAATGATTTATTCACTAGAAAATATGAGCTGTAAATAGCAAGCAAGAAGTAACTAACCACACTTAAATAGCTAGCATGTGGTGAAAATAAACAAATTCTATTCTTCCTAAAGAATAGATCCTCGTAGAGACTAGGACTTTATTAACCAACTAATGACTAACACAAAGACTAATTCAAATTATCTAACAGACTCATTCTCTCACGATATCCCTTACAAATCAACAATTTAAAAAACTCGGGTACATACTATTTCTTCAGTTTCAAATTAAATGTTTATTTTGTTTTTCAAATTATATAAAAAATAGACATTCAATTTGTAACGATATAAGTAAAAATAATCTATGCAAAAGGTGAAAACTTGATGGGGCCGAATCCCGAGTCTGTTTGTAGGGGTGAGCAAATTCGGTTTTTATCGAATTCCGACCGAATTCACATTGAAATTGGTAATTCGATTCAATAATTCAGTCACGATCGAATTAGAATTGGGCGAACTTGGGACGAATTTGGTTCGACAACTTTTGAATTCGGTTTGTCCGAATTCGAATTCAGTTTTTTAAATAATTTAATAATATTATTAATGATAAGTATATATAGTAAATATTAAAAAAAAATTTCTAACCCTGACCCTACCTCATCTCTCTTTCTCTCAACTATTAAGCGACAGAAGCCGCATCCTCCATCTCCATCTCCATCTCTTCTCGCTTCTTCTCAGGCGCTTGCTCCACTCAATAGCCTCCACATCGCAGTCACCGGCTACCACTCAGCAACCTCTATCCATTATCCCTACAGATAATCGAAAAGTATGTTTCAGTTTGAATTTTAATTTTGGAATAATCGAAAGGTTTGTTTCAGTTTAGTTTGAATGGCTTGGTTTTCTACGTTTATTTTGAAGCATCCATGGCTGATCTCAGAGCCCAAAAAATTAAAATATAGCAGTTTCTAGGGTTTTTGAGTAGTTTTCCACACAAAAAAAATCCCAAAATTAAAAATTTGAATAGTTGTCCAGAATCCTCCAATTCGGCAAAATCGGTCAATTTTTTAAGGAATGAAAAAACCGAATTCAAATGACTGAATTGACCAATTCGAAATCGGTGCTCACCCCAATCTGTTTCGAAGAAAATCTTCTAGACAGTCGTTGTACCATGTCAACGATGCTCGTGCGGTGCAGCGGACGGTTCAGATTGCTCCATGTAATCACACATTTTCCAGTTGGACACCCAACTACCATGTCATATTCTCTCCACTCCGGCTCCTATGCGAAACAAGAAAAGTTCCGCACCGTGCGGAACAATTTGGGCCGTCGGATGATAGGTTTGAACGGTCCAGATTTGGAGAACTTTTCTCTCTCCAAATTTGGGCCGTTAAAACTATCTTCCGACGGCCAGATTGTTCTGCATGCGGAATTTTTCCTGTTTCGCATAGGAGCCGGATTGTATTCTCTCTTTAAAGAAAAAAAAAAAAAAAGGGCAAATTATCTATTCATTGTATCATGTAAAATCAATTTTTTTTGGTGAGAAATGATGTGACCCCAAAGTAAATTGATATGATAAAATTCAATCATACAATCGTTTTTGTGGGACTATTCCCATAGCCCCTTACATGATATGAAATGGGCAATTTTGTAGATATAGGCTTATCTCAATTCATGTGAGAACTGTGAAACTAGTTCCACAATAACGGTCTTGGTATTGAGTAGTCCAAGGTATGAGATTCTAACACGTAATATAATTTTGTTTGGCTCATATAATAATAATAAAAAAATGTTGGGGATGTGGGGACTGTGGAGGTAGTATTCTGCCCGACTTCTGTTATGTAAGGGCCCTCTTTTAGAAAAAATTATTATGGGTCTTGTCCTACTTCTGGACCCCAAGAAAAAGAAGTTGGGCCCATTATGCATTAAAGAAAATATGGCAACACTCAAAGGCCGGTTGAGTGGGGTCAATAGACTCCTGGACTACATTACATAAATCTCAACCATTTTATCGTATACCCTTCAAAAAAAAAGGAAAAAAAAACTGAAAAAACCTTTTGTACACTACAACAAAAACAGTCTTTTGCGAAATTTTTGTACCAACGTTTTTTTCAAACGTCGCTTAAAACTAAAAAGAGTAGGTTAATGCAACACTTTTTGTAAACGTCGCCATATTTGAATTTTATACGACGTTTCTTAGAGATGGTTGTAGCGATTGTTGTTACATACCGAGCGTTTTGATGTTGATTAGCGACATTTACATTAAATGTTGTTATAAATTTTTACTTTTTTGTGACTCATATAGCGACATTTATATCTTATGTCGTTAGATCTTCCGATTTTTTCGGACAAATGACACTATATTTGAATTTTATACGACGTTTAATAGCGTTAGTTGATAAAATCGACATTTTGATGTTAGTTAGCGACGTATGACATTAATTGTTGTTATAAATTGTTACTTTTTTGCGACACATATACCGAGCATTTATATACTAACATCGTTAAATCTTGTGACATTTCAAACAAATGTCGCTATATTTGGATTTTATTCAGCGAATATAGTAATTCTTATTCTTACCGAAACAATTTCATGTTAGTTAGTAGACATTTACATTGCATATAGTTATAAATTGTTACTTTTTTACGACTAATGTATCGACATTTATATACTATATCGTTAAATCTTGTGACATTTCCAGACAAACACAAATACAGAGATTATGTTTCTGAAATATATTTTTTAAAGAAACATTAAAGACATAAATTATAATGTTTTTAATGAGAGTGTATTAATTTTAATATGATTCATAAAAATAAATTAAAAAACAAAAAGAAATTAAAATAAGTAAGTGAACAATTCCAAAATTCCATTATAATAAATATAATAGGAGGAGAAATAAATAACAAATGATCAATTAGCTCAGCGGCCCATTGCATGACATACATCTAGGAGGTCGTGGGTTCGATTCCCATCCCTTTGAGTAAGGGGAAATTTTATTCAACATTATTCAGAGGTAGCTAGACTCGACGGCTCGGTGTGGGTTGTCTAGAGCTCTGATCCCGACTCCGATTATTCAAAGGTGGCTAGACTCGGCGAGTTCGACTTGTCAGAAACCAGACTCCCGACTCGGGTATGCCGACCTAGTTTAAAAATTTACGAATGTCGGAATAACTATTTATTCACGGTATTTACAAACGTCGCAATATATGACCTGTTGCGATTATTTACAAACGTCGGAAAAAATACCTTAGGTACCGGTGCTTGTAACAAATGTCGTAAAAAACCATAACGACATAGGCAAATGCGACGTTTAAGCGACATTTGCAATAAATGTTGGTATAGATCTATAACGACATTTATTTGTCTTATTGCGACATATGACAAACGTCGCAATAGACATTTTTTGCTGTAGTGGTAGTAGGTTTGAGCCGAGATGAATTTGTTAAATTTGAATAAATATATAGTATTGTGTTGAAATATGAAGTCCCACATCGAGTGTCTAAGGAAGATCCAAATAACATATAAGCTCATGGGTTAACACCTCTCCTTACCAATTGGTTTTGAGAGGATATGGAGGCTCATGAGCTAATTTTCACATGGTATCAGAGCGGGCCTTTAGGCGGGATGATGGGCTCATAATGCCCAAGTGAGCTCTAATGGTCACCGTACGACCCAAGAAGGGCGATGGGCCTTAAATTGACTCCCACCTCGATGTGAGGGGGAGTGTTGAAATATGAAGTCCCACATCGAGTGTTTAAGGAAGATCCAAATAACATATAAGCTCATGGGTTAACACCTCTCCTTACCAATTGGTTTTGAGAGGATATGGTGGCCCATGAGCTAATTTTCACATATTGGATATAAAGAAATGTAAATAATGTATTCATTTTAACGACTACGTAAAAATTCTACGTTAATTTTTTTAGTTGACACTAATTATTTCGGACCAAGAATTTGTTGTTGTTGTTGAAGAATTTTTATTGTAAGCTTGCTAGGAAGGAATCTATTAAAGACAACAGGAAAAAAGAGAGGACAATTTAGATGATTAGATCCTAGAACTGGGTAAAAATCCTCTATTCTCATCTCTGTCCCCAACCAATCAGAATTTACTATATAAACATTTTTTCCAATTATATATACATAAGGTGAATTGTGATTGGTTGGGAAAGGGATGGGGAGAAGAACGGGGACAGAGAATTTTTTGCCTCAATGACTAAGCTACTCTTCAACACCATCCATAGGAGTCCTAAATAATGATAAATAAGCGTCACAAGTTTGTCTAATTCTATCGAGCTTTTCTTAGGTCACAAGTTTTTAATATTTAAAAATGGAAAATGAAGGAAATAACAAGATAATTTCCCCTCATATTGCCTGTAATGAAAAAATATTTTATACGAAAAATTCCAAGGTAAATATTACGGACATTCGCAATATAATCTCTCAAAAGGAAATGAATATTCGATATAAAACTAAATTAATGAATAATGCCTTAAGTTTGCAATAATATTTTGCAGAATTGGTAATGCCACTATCCATCATTTATTCGAAATCTTAGGGTGGCAAATAGTACATGACAGAATGCCACAACAGAATGCCACATGATTTGCATTCTTGTCACTACAAGAGTGTGATTGCTCTGGGAAATTAAAATTACACACGTATAAGCCTTGTGTTATGTACATTACATCCGATGAATAGAGAAAAAAATTCCACGTGGAGCAATCGATTGTGCATGACTCATGAGACATAAAAACTTTCACGAAATTTACCCTCACGAGATGGGTGCATCGTCTTAAATTATATGAAAGAGTGTGGGCAGCATCCCACGAGTCCCGCCTCACGCTGAGACCTTCCCATGAATAGACCTGTCTTTCAATATTATGTTTTTAAGTGTGAACCATCATTTCCTTATAAGATAGAAGTACGGAGCTAAATATTCTTTATCACTCTAAAACATTCTTTATCACTTCAAGATATTAATTTTGGTATAGTAGATGATCGTAGATGTTATCAGCCTGTAGACATGAGATCAGGGACGGAGTCTGAAATTTTATTTTGGGGGCAAAAATCTGCAACAGTATGTCGACCTACCTATAAAAACTGCAAAAATTGGAGGGCGAACTTGATAAAAAATTTTGAACTACATATAAAAATTACTATATATTACTATATCTAGTAATATTTTTAAAAATCTCGGAGGCGACGGCACTGCCGCTAGAATCGTCCATGCATGAGACATGACATTAATTTTAGAAGAAGATAATTTTCTTTGAACATTGAGAGAGTGGGGTTACATGCAGGAATTGAACCCGGACCAAATAGCCGGTAAAAACCGCCTCTAACCACTGGAATGCTGCCTTGTTCTCGATGATAATTTAATTTGAAACATCGCAAAATAGAAAGTAATATGCTGGTTAAAATAAACGGTAGTGATAAATTTACATTTGCTATATGCGGTTCATAACGCTTCTATACGAGTGTATTTACAAACGAAAGTAATATGCTGCCTTGTGTACCTTTTCAATACGGTTCATGACGTTGCTATATGCGGTTCATAACACTGTTATACAGAGTGTATTTATATATTTCAAATTCTTTTCGTATTTATGATCTTACGAGTATTTGCTTTATTTAATTCGTTTTATTATTCACGACTACAAATAAATTTAACTATTGCAAAATTTAAAATTCTCGTTTGGTACTATCTCAGTCATTTTAATTAAATGGATTGTCAATTGCCAATTTGCCATGCATCAATGTCCCCCGCCGGACTCCAAGTCCTT
Organism: Vinca minor; assembly: GCA_026122235.1. Taxonomy (NCBI): domain Eukaryota; kingdom Viridiplantae; phylum Streptophyta; class Magnoliopsida; order Gentianales; family Apocynaceae; genus Vinca; species Vinca minor. Next base: position 1,120,388 of record JAOCZM010000116.1, read on the forward strand.
ACCCCATGGGACCACGTGAATCCAGCTTAATAAAACCCATTTTAAATATGGGGAACTCTGTATCTGTGTCACTTCCGTCTTGCAAGTTGCAGTTGCAACCGACAAAAGAAACTAGGGACAAGTTTTCCGAAAATAAAGAAAAATAAACTAGGGACCAGCCTGGGATCTTTGACGTCCTAGCTGGCCTGGGAGCTCGCAATTGGATCTCCGCATTTATTCGCTATCAAATATTGATATAATTGTATTTGGATTGAATTCAGGGTTGGAATTTAAATCGAAACTTAAATTCTCTTTAAATTGAATTTGGTTATTAAATTTCAAGTATTAGTTATCTAAAATTTATTTTGATGCTGGTTTGAAATTTGAGATTAAAATAAAATAATCTTATACTAAACTCGATCAAATCAAACATGATCTTCTTGTTTTATATTCCTAACTAATTGAGCATACATTTATTACAAGGGTAAAAAGCGCTGACGCCTCCTAAACTATTTTTCCGTTTTTTTGTTTTTGACCCTCAACTAAAAACGGTCAAGTTTTACCCCTTAAACTATTTCGGTTTTTGGTTTTTGACATTCCATCCATATTCTCCCGTTACATCATAACTGAAATCCAAAAAAATGGGGGCATTTTTTGAGCAATCAGTATAAGATCCTAAAATTTTTTGTTTTTATATAAAAAAAATAAACCTATTATTCCGACTGAGTAAAGAAGAAGTCGTCATGGTGAACGAAATGAAAGGTAAAGTAGCTGAGCTGCCACCACTCATCTTCTCCAACCACCAACTGTAAATTCTAACCTCTAAAAAATTCTTAAAAGTGCCATTTTTTTCCCTTAAATTTAATTCTATTTATTATGAATTATATGATTTTTCCAAAAAATGCCTCCCATTTTTTTGGACTTCAGTTATGATGTAACTGAGAATATGGATGGAAGGTCAAAAATCAAAACCGAAATAATTTAGGGGGTAAAACTTGACTGCTTTTTACTTGAGAGTCAAAAACCAAAAAGTGAATAGTTTAGGGGGCGTCAACACTTTTTACCCTTATTACTATTTCTGTTTTTTTTTTCCTCCGGTTGAAACATTTATTACTATATTATTATTTACATTACTACTTCATAACATAGGTGGAAGAGAATCTTTTCCCTACAATTATTTTTCTTTTCTTTTTTCTAAAACTTGAAACTACTATTTAAAAGTGTGTTAAAATTAAACCCGTTGATAATATAAAATTACACACATCTTACAAATCAGACAAATTCATGTTCTAAAAATGGTAGCCCGTCCTTCTTGTAAATGTAACATGACAATTTATAGACATATTATCTCAGAGTTTTTGCAATTCTAAATTAAAATAACTAATCGATCAATTTGTATGCGGTCAAGTAATACATATATAGCTGGACAAAACAGAAAAATACATATATTACTGCATATAATTTTGATATCCTTTCTTTAGGATACTCTTTGACTCCTTTTCAGTACTTACAATTGTTGAAAATGTTTCAATGCATTTTAGATGAATTTTATCACATCAATTAGTATTATCTTCCAACAAATTTGCACTGAAAAATTAACTACACGGATCATAGATGACAAAGAGAAAAGAGAAAGATATAAAAAGAAATACATAAAACATGATATAATTTGATTTACTCCAACAGCTAAATGTGCTACAAATCTATTAATTAAGCGTACTTCCTTCACATACTTAGAGGCGGATCCATAATCTTGAGTCTGGAGAGCGAATTTTCCACATGAAAAACTTTAAAGAGCGGAACACAATATTTATAAGAAAAAATTACCTTTTAGAAAACATTGTTGGGAGCGGCAGTCACCCCTTTCCCTCCACTGCGCATACTATTGAAGGAAAAGCCCATAACCGGAACAGCAGAAGAAGTCTCTAATAGGACTCTTTGTTGAAATGAATCCATTGTAGTGCTCCCTTGTAACAAATCATTCTCTAGAGAAAGATAATAATCTTTCAACTTCTTAAGAATTTGCAAATACTTGATCTTTAGCAACTTCAGTTTTACACGCCTTACGAGTCTTACCAAAAAGAACCCTTTTTGGCCCGCTTTCTTTCCTCCTCCAAGGCGGATGGTGGGCACTTTTCGCCTCCGGAATGATAGTTTACGACGGGGTCGCTGGTAAGCGGTGGTGGTTGGAATGGAATGACCGGCGGTGGTGGTGGTGGGTATCTTGACGGCAAGAGCAGTACAAATCGAAGCCATTGAAGGAGGAGGAGAAGGAAGGATTGGGGGATGGGGAGTTATGAGGGTCGACAAGTGTGATTGTGACTAATCAAATAAGGAATGGGGGAAGGGAGTATAAATGGGAGCGTTGACTATGGTAGAGGGGAATCTTAGCTTGGGATGGGTAAAAAATTATCCCATCTGTGTCTTATTTTCTATTCTCACGAATGGATAATTGTCACATATTCACTGTTTTTATACGGACTCCATTATTTTTTTTAGTTATAATTGATTTAATAAAAAATTAACACATGTTACTTTTTTATTAGTAACACAGAGAATGAAACACTAAACGAACATAAAATTCATACCGGGCTAAGTGTTAACCCCTAATGTTTAGAGGAAAACTATGTTCACAAGCATGCTCTTTAAATTATACAGAAATAAATTGAAAAATTAAACATGCATGTCCAGTTACACTCGGTTGCATGCTTCAACCTGCGCAACTTGCACGGGGTAAAGTTTGCAACCGCGTGCAACTTACATTACAGGACTCCGCTCACAACCTGCAAATTTATGTAGTGTGATCCCTCCCACTACGTGCTCCTAAGTATGTGAGGGTGTATTTCAATTACTTTTTTAATATTTTAACTAAAAAAAGTGCAAAAAATTTCTATACATATATAAATAGTAAATATAACATTATATTAATTTTTTTTTATAAAGTAGTAGTAATACTATCTAAAGTTGAAGCAGATCAATAGTGACAGACAATTTTAAATAAATATTTTAAATCATTTTCAATTTAATGTAAATATAATGCCGTTTATTATTATATTGAGACATATTTCCTAATATTAATGTCTAAGAAAAATATAACTAACAATGTATATTTTATTTTTTATTTATAATTTGTACTAATTTGGAACCAATAATTATTATTATTATAAAGAATTTATTTCTTTATATAGTATTCTTATCCAGAATTTGTTCTGTAGTAATATTTTTATACTCCCAGCATACCAAACCCCATCCCATGCATTGAATATGTAACGAGAAATTAATATATATTAATCAATTGAATCACTACATTTAAGAATTTGCTAAAATAATCTGTTTAGGTGGGAGGGTACTTTCGCTATAGCCACCTAACTGAGCTTGCGACATGCAATGACGGATCCACAATGCACTGAGTGGGGTAAGAGTCCCCCACAGAAAAAAAATCATTAGTATTAGTGTATATAAATGATGTTTGAGGCTCATTTGCTAAATGAATGAACCCACTTAAAATTTTTGTGATCCTATACTCAAACAAAATTAACACCAAAGAATCAAAATCCATTCCAATTTGATGATTGAAATTTTGTTAGGAGGAAGAATATATGTTCTTCTCTTGAGAAAACTGAACAAGTATTCATCTCTTCAAAACAGATATTCAATAGTCTCAAGAGAAAAACATGTGTTCTTCCTTCTCAATCATCATAAAAAAGTAGTTCATTGATAAAAATATTATAAATGAAGGTATTTACTAGAAAAAGAAAATAGTTTTTTGGGAAAAAAAATATCGTAGAAAATGTGACATTTTTTAAAACGTCGCATAGTCGGCCACCTTTCAAATCCTCCACAGTGAAAGTCCCCTTCCCTCCCCTAACATTTTCGAAAACGTCAAAAATTTTATAGAAGAATTTAGTTTAGGGTAAAAAGCGCTGACGTCCCCTAAACTATTTCCTTTTTTGGTTTCTGACCCTCAACTAAAAACGGTCAAGTTTTACCCTCTAAACTATTTCGCTTTTTGGTTTTTGACCTTCCATCCATATTCTCTGTTACATCATAACGGAAGTCCAAAAAATGGGGGTATTTTGGGAAAATCATATCATTCATAATAAATAGAATTAAATTTAAGGGAAAAAAGGGCCTTTTAAGATTTTTTTTAGAGGTTGGAATTTACAGTTGGTGGTTGGAGAAGAGGAGTGGTACTCGGCTTCCGACTTCTTCTGTCACTGTTCTCACCGGCGACTTCTTCTTTCTTGTCGAATAATAGGTTTTTTTTATAAAAAACAAAAATTTTAGGATCTTAAATGCAGTTGCCCAAAAAATGCCCCCATTTTTTTGGACTTCGATTATGATGTAACGGAGAATATGGATGGAAGGTCAAAAATCAAAAACCGAAATAGTTTAGGGGATAAAACTTGACCCTTTTTAGTTGAGGGTCAAAAACCAAAAAAGGAAATAGTTTAGGGGGCGTGAGCGCTTTTTACCCTTTAGTTTATTTACTGACTCCTTCCGCAGGTGAGTGCCCCCACTGTCTCATGATTTTGGATCTACCATTGGCGACATGCAATCGTAAATTTCTATTACTCTCTTTAACTATTAGCTAGGGGCGGAATCAAGGACGATTCTAAGGGGCTGCCACTTCCGGAATTTTTAGAAACACTATTAGATATAGTGAATTTTATATATAGTTTAGAATATTTAATCAAGTTCGTCCTCATGGGAAACGGTTGCCCCAGTGGAAAAGGCACCACATTCCAGGGGTAAGACCCTGGGATCGATTCCCATATCCCCCCGGTGCTGGAAGGTCGGAAGGAGAAGTGTTATAAGCCAACCATAAAATAAAAAAATAAAAAAAATCAAGTTCGTCCTCCAATTGCGCTTTTTATATGTAGTTCGGTATATTATTACAGTTTTTCGCCCCTAACACACAATTTCTGGCTTCGTCCCTAAGCGGTATCAAGAAAGACAAAATTTGTCGGGCAGATTTTTTTATTAAAATTCTTTAAAAAAAATGGAACAATATACAATATTTATAAAAAAAAAAAAACACAATTTTTTTTTTATTATAAAAAAAATATATTTTTGAAAACATTAGGGGCAATCGTCCCCTCTACTCTCCTCGACTCCGCCACTACTATTAATATGAAAAACAAAACTAGAATGTGGTGTTTATTAGTATTCGCGAGAACAATTTTTTTCTTTTTTATGGAGAAACAGTAATCTTCCCTCTCTTACCCCTACCCCCAAAAATAAATGACTAATCAATCAATTTGTAAGCGCTTAATTAACATATATAGCTGTCTAGAAAAGTTGTATCAGTGGAAATGTTGCACTCAGATCTACTACTAAAAAAAGATACTACAAGGTCGTTCAAGAAGAAAGAAGAGAAAAGTACACCGTCTGTGGTTTAAAGTAAGGTTGTTAATAAATGTAATTTTAGGTAAATTCGGAAGAGGGGTGAAAGATTGTAAATTCGTGAATCGTAAAATTGTACTAAATAGTTAAAATATATTTTTAATATATAAATAGGTAAACTATAAATCATAATAGGTAAATTATAAATCATATAATAGAATCCAACAATATACGAAAAATTCATAAAACATAATCTTACAAGTTTTTCAAAAGAAAATAACGCAACAAACTTTATAATAAAGAACTTAGAAGTCTTTCAAAAGATAAAAACACAACAAAATATAGTTCTTAACTTACAAGTATTTCAAACGATCAAAATAAAATAAAGCATATAGTAAGTCTATGATCTAATCAAGCAAGTCATTCAAATACTTGAATTTCGAATCACCATCACTATCATCAACCTCCATATCATTTTTGCCTTTATAAACTCATCATCATAATGAGGAAGTTCTTAATCGTCTAATTATGCATCGATAGCACTAGTAGTAGCATCCCCTACAAATTCAACTTTAACTTATTTATCCAAATCCAACTCAGAATTCTCATCAATAATCCAATCATTCTCCGATGAAAGAACATCAATGTTACATTTAATCGGCTTTCGATAAAAGAACATCAATGTTATTTGTCCAATTATGTATTAGCCATTGCATAAAAAACACCATTCATTGTCTTTTGCTTCAAACAGTTTCTTATCTTAGTGTGAACCTAAACAAAACAAACACAAAATTAATTAGCACAAGAACTAAGTTCATAATGAAAAACAATTCATTTGAATGAAATTTGTAGGCTCGGTAGAAACGTCCGTTTTAACGATTAGATTCAACGTTTTTACTGTTTCTTTCAGTTTGCGATTTTATTCCCGATTCAACACGTTTTGATGTCATAGACTCGTAAAATCGTATGATCCTACAAATTAACTTGCGTTTTTAACAACATTGACTTAAAGCTTAGACAAAATGTGTTTTGATTTCCAAGCCTATACGAGATTTCACGGGTTTAAAGTAATTAGCACAACGCTCAAAATGATTGAGACGGTTCACGTACTATTTTGTATTAAAAAAAGAGTTAATCACTATTTATGCCCCTTCAACTATTTTCAAAAGCAAATTATACCCCTTTTGATATTTGTGTGCCATTTATACCCACAACTATTTACGGAGTGCCAAAAATACCCAATTGTGGCTGAATTCGGCGAACCACGATGGCTTTGCACACGTGCATCCCACATGTCCGATTTTGCAGGGGCAAAATCGTCCATAAATTCCACTTCTTCATCTTCTTCCACAATCCCCTTATTCAATTCATTTTCTTCCCCAGTCCCTTCATAAATTCTATTGCAAAATCGTCAAGAAATTTCATCTCTCCCCCAAATTTCTCTTCTTTCAAATCTTCTTCCCCAGTTCCTTCATAAATTTTGAATCTTTTTTAGCTTAAGGTTATGGGTTTCTTTTCAATTTCATGTTTGCTGAATTGTTGATATTCAATTTATGGGTCTTCTAGTTTTTTTTTCCTCATTAAGAGAATCAAGTTAGATGATTTCATTTTTGATATTTTTGCTCTTGATGTATGTTTTTGTTTAGTTTTTGGTGTGTGTATGTGTGGAAAAGTTTGAATCTTTTTGAGTGTTCATATTCTTGAAATAAACATTTGTGTATTATTCACTTTATGGGTCTTCTATTTTTTCTTATTTAACATTGAATTCATTGAAGGGATGAATGATTTGGGGGAGAGATGAAATTTCTTGACGATTTTGCTCATCATTTTGCAATGGAATTTATGAAGGGATTGGGGAAGAAGATGAATTGAAGAAGGGGATTGGGAAAGAAGATAAAGAAGTGGAATTTATGAACGATTTTGCCCCTGCAAAATCGGGCATGTGGGCGGAACATGTGAGCCACCGTGGTTCGTCCACAATTGGATATTTTTTGCACCCCGTAAATAGTTGTGGGTATAAATGACACGCAAAAATCAAAAGAGATATAACTTGTTTTTAAAAATAGTTGAAGGGGTATAAATAATGGGGAATTGCCTTAGTATGGCCCCCAAATTTCATAAAGGTCATGACATGGCCCCCCAAAAATGGGGGAGAAACATTTTTTGTCCAGAACGGAAGTCACGGGCAATAACGGAAGTGGGACTTCCGTCCTCACTGACTTGGCGGTTTTTCCCACGCGCCTTGCCACGTGTCCATGACGGAAGTCCCACTTCCGTTATGGCCTCCCAGTTTAAAAAAAAACTCTTCTTCTTCCCCCTCCCCCACCGCGACATTGGCTTTTGTCTCCCCCAAAAAAAAACATTCGAGCAACCTCCCTCCCTCCCATCGCCGCTCCAGCCGCCACCGTCCATCATCCCCACCACCACTCTCTCTCTCTCTCTCCCAAATTTTTAAAATTTAGAGGTATTGGTATTTTTGTTTTAATTTTTTTCCATAATTTTAAAATTCAATTGCCGATTAAAAATGTATTTAATTTAATTGCAATTTTGTGAATTTGATATTTATGTATTTTAATTGCAATTAATATCTATTTTTCCTTAATTTCACTATTTGTCGTAAAATGTTTATATTTAGTAATGATGTGAGTATCTAATTAAGTGAACATATCGTTTTTTTTTAATTTTATTATATTATTTAATAGAGAATTGGTGAATTTTTTGGTTTAGTATTTTAATTGCAATTTGGTGAAATTTATATCCTTATGATTTAAGTGCAAATTGGTTAATTTTATCCTTAAATTTTGTTTTTGTGAATTGTTATTTTACGCATTTTTAATTGATAAAATCTCACCGTTTTTTTATAGATGGCTTTTCCGGCCCACCTTATGCCCGGTCCGTACGATCCCAGTGTGTTGAAAAAACACACCTCACATAGATCACTTAGGATTTGGGGCGGGGATGTAGGCCTAGACAGAGGTTTGAAGGTCATTAGCTATGACGGGAGTTTTTTTTAGGCCTACCAACGCAAGGGCAACCTGAGAGTGCTAGAGCTCAATGACCGTATAGGTTTTGGGGGTTGTTGTAGGATAGATAAGATAAAGATAGACCACGAACTGGTCACCGCATTAGTAGAGCGGAGGCGCCCGAGACGCACTCCTTCCATCTGCGATACGGTGAGGTCACCATCACCCAAGAGGACGTAGGATGCCTCCTAGGACTGCCAACCGCGGGCAACATGGTGACGTGGAACGAGGACTACAACATGACCAAGCGTCAGTGAATTGAGCGCGTCCACGAGAGCCTAGGATTCCGCCCCCCCAACCGGGTCAATTAGGGGTAACGCCATCGAGCTTGCAGAGGTGTATGCCTACATTTTCGAGCCCCTAGGCGAGGATGCCAAGGACGTCGCGGTTGACCAGCGAGCCCGGTCACTGATTTTTCTCTGCATCACCACTTTCCTTTTCCCAGATAAATCCGGGTCGCGCAGGAACATGCGCTATCTCCTGCTCATCAGCGACGGAGACCACGCCCTCGACCATCATTCCTGGGCCAGCGGCGTCCTGTCCTACCTATGCCGCCAGCTGTGCACCTCTGCACAGGCAGTCTCTAAGGACATAGCTGGCTGTTGCCTTTCGATCCAGGTTTGTGTAATTTTTAATGGTTTTTTATTGGTTCCCTGCATTTTTTTAGTATTTGATGATTAATCCGTGTTTGTTTGTACCAGTTGTGGGGCGTGGGAACGCATATCATTTCTCCGGCCGGCGAACCGGGGAGAGATTATGCATGAAATTCCCGCGGACGGCTGAGCGTACGGGGCGCGTTGGAATACCGCCCGGAGTTTCAAGAACGCGCCGAAATCTCAGCTTACGGTGTTTCGCAACCAGCTTGACCGACTGACGGACGCTCAGGGGTAAGGTTTATCGTATTTTTCGTATTTTTTTTTTTAATTTGCGCAATTAATTTATGCTAATGTATAATTTTTTTTGACAGTTCATGTGGAGGCCGTACCCTGACTAGGTTATTGCCGTCCGGGCCGCTCGCGATGACGGCTTCCTGTCCACCTGTCGGGCCCGTACGCCACTCGTGTGTTTCGAGTTGGTTGAGTTTCACATGCCGCACCGGGTTGCTAGGCAATTCGGATTCCAGCGGGTGATATCAACCCCATCGGTGGCGGAGGGTACGACAGAGGGCCAGACGTCCACACCCGCACGGCGGGAGCGAATATGAACTGGGAGAACGAGCACAAAGTCTACATAGCCATGTGGGATGAGCGAGTGGATGCACTGGTAGACGTTGACCAGGTCCCCGGTAATGTGATCTTACCAACCCGTGAGTACATGAATTTGTACAATCGCATTACCGTGCACCTCCTTACAAACCCACGCAACAGGGATGCCGGTCCACTCCCGATGGGCATTCAACCCATCGCTCCTTCCGAGGACATTATTGTAAGTTTTTTCTTTTTGTTTGTCTACATTGTTTTTCCTTGTTTATAATATACTGACACGAGAATTGATGTTGCATGTGGATGCCAACAGACTTTTAATCACTGAACTCGATAAGCCGGCCTCCAACTCAATCGGCCACTACAGGTCCCTCGTCACCTGGGTTTCAAATACAATCAAAGAAGCGTTCGTGGCGGCCGGGAAGTCCCTGTCCTGCAGATCGCGAGCTGCGGATGTGGCAGAGTCTGCTATTCTGGAACCGGTTACGCAGCCGAGGGAGCCTGTTCAGGCCCGATCCCAGGTGGGGAGGCAAGGTACGCGGAGGAATCGGGAGGCCGCGCGGGAGGACTTGGTGAGAGATGGCCGCATTTACTTCCTGCGACCGGACCCGAGACGCCCCGATCGATACACACCTTCGGCGCTGTAGATAGATTTTCATTTACGTTGTTTACGTTTCATTCATTGTAGTTACGAAGAATGTTACTTTTTTTTCGTTGTAAAATATTATTCCGATTATTCCGTTGTTTGTTTATATATTAATATACAATTTATTCATTTTTTCTCAAATTTTATTAAGCAATGTGTTTTGGAACTATTGTTTTTGTTGTTGTAATACAAATACCTGAAAAATATAACCACTAAAAAATGTAGACCCCTAAAAAAAACTAAGTGTTTTTTAGACAACACACTGCCAGATTGAGGGATCGAGGGCAAACGGAAGTCCCCACTCCGTCCCCGGATGACGTGTGCAGCGCGTGAGGAAGGCTGCCACGTCATCCAAGACGGAAGTAACACTTCCGTTCTGGACAAAAATGTTTCTCTCCATTTTTTAGGGGCCATATCATGACCTTTATGAAATTTGGGGGCAATACTAAGGCAATCCCCTAAATAATGATTAACTCTTAAAAAAATAGAATGTAGTACGTTACCCAACCCAAAAAAGAAAAAGAAAAAGAAAAGAATATAGTGCGTTAGTGACGTTTGACCACATCCACGCTCTTATTGGGCTCCGGCACTAAAGCATCTTGAAGACGCACCTATATACGGGCTTCAGTTAGGCCCATGATATCTCTTTAGTGTTTACCTTGCGCATAAAGCCCATTACTTTATAACGGCTGGAAAAATATCCAAAAATCATGAGCTCATTCTTCATCAGATCACAATTATATACAAATCTGCAAATAAATTTCGCAAAGCCATTAGCTAAAAAACCTCTAAACCTTTTTGTAATTCGTTGATAATGGATACCGATGTAACTATGGTCCCGGCCGAAGAAGGAGGACCTTCATCGTCGAAATCAGTTGCTTCTTCTTCTTCTTCTAAGAAGTCTAAACGTTTCGAGATCAAAAAGTGGAATGCTGTTTCTCTTTGGGCTTGGGGTACGTTAAATCGATTTTCTGAAACCCTAGGATTTCATTAGCTTAGCTTAAGTTTATTATATTTAATTTTTTGTCGAATTTTATTATTTCTTATTCTATATTTAGTAAATTTTGATTTGGATTTGAGATCTGTGCAATTTGCCGGAACCATATCACGGAAAGCTGTAAACTATCTTCGACAGAGACACTAATTTGAGGAAACTAGCAACTTGAAAATATTTTAGGATGCACTATAACAAAAGTTTACTGGCGGAAATAGAAAAGTGTAAATAGTTTATGTATAATATGGCCAAAAAATCCTCTGTCCCCATCCAATCACAATTCACACTGTGTATATATAATTGAAAAAATGTTTATATAGTAATTTCTGATTGGTTGGGGACAGGAATGGGGACAGAGGTTTTTCACCCGTGTATATGTTGTTTTTCTCTATGTTTATTAGTATTCTATAGGTAGCATTATGCAGATATTGTTGTGTATAACTGTGCGATTTTGCAGAACCATATATATATTACTATTTTCGCTATTGACAAAACAATCAACTCGAAAATAGTTTAGGATCCACTAAGGAAAAGTTCACTGACAGACATAGAAAAGCATAAATAGTTCATGTTTCTATGTTGTTTACTTTTTTTTTTGGCCGAATTGTATTGCTGCTTATTCTCTGGGTAGCAAATTTTAATGTGGATTTGAGATTCTTTTATGCAGATATTGTTGTCGATAACTGTGCGATTTGCAGGAACCATATCATGGATCTATGTGAGTGTTCTGAAATTTCTTCCTTCATAGTTGTTTTACTCCTGTGTTTTTTGTGTATCTATGTACTATGTAGACAATTGAATTTTGGCTTTGTGTAGGTATTGAGTGTCAGGCGAATCAGGCTAGTGCTACTAGCGAGGAATGCACCGTTGCTTGGGGTATGTACTCTAATCTATAGCAAAAGACTAGACAGAGTCCTTTACTTTAGTACCTTAGTTTAACTTATTTTGTGGAGTTTTTTTGGTTCTGAATCTGTTGTTAATTGGATTGGATAAAAGAAAACAGGAATTAAGGATCCTCGTGATTTTCTAGCTCGGAGTATAGAGAATCTTTTGTCATTATTATTTGGAGATGTGGAGTAATCTAGTTTTATCAATGTGAAGCATAGTTCAATCAAGCATGTACGACTTCTTAAAATCTTTCAGTTAATAGATACTCTTTAGTGCTTTAGAACTAGTATTGTTGGTGAAAAAGCTGTTTGTGCCACCGTGGATGTGTTTATAAGGTTATGGAAATAGCTGCTTTTAACTATGACGTTCTTGTTGAGAAATTTCATGCCAGGGGAATATGTTGATGAGATATAGATAATAAAGATAGATATAGAGGCTATGTACTGAGTCTACTGACCAACCCTACACTTACGAAAAGTTTAGGTAAGCAAATTACTAGTCGAATATGAAATTTGCCTTTTGCAAGGGTCTTTGGAGTTATGATTATTTGCATTTAACTATGGTGTTTATAAGGTTATGGAAATAGCTGCTTTTAACTATGACGTTCTTGTTGAGAAATTTCATGCCAGGGGAATATACTGACCAACCCTACACTCACGAAAAGTTTAGGTAAGCAAATTACTAGTCGAATATGAAATTTGCCTTTTGCAAGGGTCTTTGGAGTTATGATTATTTGCATTTTGAAAAGAAAACTCTTGCTTCAGGTTAAGATGTAAAAACTTCCATCTCAGAGTCGGTTTTTTGGAGACCTCAATGATCATAGAGTATCTTGCTAACGATGAAACATGTTTTAACGTAAAAATCAAGCCAAGTGTGATAGTCAATGCTTTCCATCTTTTTCTGGCCCAACTTCATGACCAAAAACTAATACACAAGGGCCTGGTGGATGCTTCACCTTGGTGCAGTATTTTCTAGTGATTTAGGGCATGCCATGTAAATCAGATCTTAAGCTTTTTGTTTGAACGTAGAGGGTGAAGATCTTGTTGAAATGATCCCTTGCAATCCACTTGCTGATAGTGTACAGTTAAAGAGTCAGTTTGCTGTTTGTTGTTTGTTGTTTGGTCATTGATATTTACTCATTCATATCGTATTAAATTATCTTAGAGTTTATGTTGTATGAGGAGTGTGACACTACTTATTCCCTTTGTTACTCTATGAAAATCTCTTTGTTGCTTTATTATCTGTGTCAGCAAGGTTTTCTAGATACTATCTGCCTTCTAAGTTATTGGATGCATATACCTTGTTCTAGCTCACCAGGTCTAAAGTGGCTTCTTTGCGGCTCAAATGATAAACTCCTCATATTATTAGTTTCCATATGGTTGGCATTTAACTTTTGTGATTTAGTATTCCCAATATATTAAACTGTTATTTGTTGGATGGATTTATATATCTTTTCTCAAGAATGTTTAGTATAAGTAACATGTCAAAATTTACTCTACAGGTGTTTGTAATCATGCCTTCCATTTTCACTGCATCAGCCGTTGGCTCAAAACCCGTCAAGTGTGTCCACTAGGTATTGCTTTATTTTATTTGTTTGTCTTCAAATTACTGATTCAATTAGGAGCATGCTAAACTGCGTAATGTTTGGTTTCTTCCTCAGATAATAGTGAATGGGAATTTCAGAAATATGGGCACTAGATCTTGTACCCAGGAAATATCAGATAAGGCTATTGATTCTGCTATCTATGAAGAACAACCTAATGCCATGAATTCCTCCTCCTCCTTGATCTAGTTTGACTTTTGAGAAATTCTTTGTAAATGGCTTTACTCCTGGCATATCCAACTATTTTCAGACATTGAACCATTTGACTTACCTTTTTGCCATATGCTATGGATGATGTTTTTGTTGCAATGACTATGAATTCTTACAAAATATGAATCTGAAAAGGATTTTCTTGTGCAAGCATTGTTAGAAATTACCATGATACTTGGATGGAGCTTCATCGCTTGACAACTGGAAACAGTTTTGCCTGGAGGTAAGTTATGTTAGTACTATATTAATTGGGTATGAGTCGGTTGGTTTTTGGGAATTGTCAATCCTTGATTGAGCAAATCTAGTTATGCCTTTAGGTTCGATTCAGATAATCTGTAACAGTCCCTAAATGCTTTATTTAGTAGCGTTCCAGGGAGTGTGATATAGGATTCAAAGTGCTTCAGGTTCAGGAAGAATGAGTTCGTTGAATGTTCTCTAATTTGTGCCTACTTAGCTTTTGCTAAATCTGTTAATGCTTGACTATTTCCCACCAAGTCCTCATCTTACCAAACGAGTGCTACTAGCATTTTTTGGGTCTGCATAAATTGATTGAACTGTGCCCTTTCTAAGCTTTTCAATAGCTGCAGTCGAACTTGAAAACTTGGTAAAGGAAAACTATGAACTTGATTCTTAAGAATGCGTCTTCATGCTTCATTTTAGATACATACAAGTGTACACTACAACATATCTGGAAATTCATGCATAAAATCATTCTTTTCAAGGAAAGTAGAGAAAAGTAGGTACTTTGATACCAAGAATGTCAAATGGCTCTGCTGAAGAAAAACTTTGAAGCAGTTCACTCCGAATGCTTGTCTCGTCCTGTATGCTTCGTCTTTATTCTCTGCAATTTCATCAATTCTTCATCCTTAATGTCATGATCTTTACAAGCCATTAGAGTACAGCACCAAATGCTTTATTCCACAAATGTACTCAGCAGAAGGCTGAAGCAACCACAAGAGACTGAGAAATCACATGAAATCCACGGAGGCAAGACGCCAGACCACAGCGATAGGGCTCCTCACAAGGTGCACCCCGTCACTCCATTCTATTGATCCAAATGCAGACTTTATACTTCTAACCCCCTCCAACTCCATTCCACCAGCACTGGTAAACGTTACCTCGTAAGACAATGTATCATTCTCCTCGCTGAACGCCAGCTTAGAAGGCGAAACGCTCACCTCCACGGAAGGTGGAGCATTCACTTTCACCTCATACAGAGCATCTGCTCTCTTTCCAACATTCTTAACCACTCTTCTATACTTGACCACACTTTTTTTAGGACTAAACACAACTGAAAACGACGGATAATTCAAATTCCCCGGACTTACCAAGCTCCCAGAACTGCAGTTCATCGGAACAGCACCATCTCTTACAAACACAGTGATTCTCTTCGGACTATATCCAATGGAACACAAGAATGAAACGTAGTCACTGGTTCCGATATCATAAACCAATCCTGGATCCAGCGCTCTATTCGGGTCAACATGGCCCGCTCCATGAACAAAGGGGGTCGATTTCCCGCCAGTAGCGAGGTCAGTAATGTCATTTCCAGTATTGTCCAAATTGTAAGCCGTTGTCATTAGAGCTGATTTTATAGCAGCTGGGCTCCATGTGGGGTAGGCCTTACGAAGAAGAGCTGCTAAGCCACTCACATGAGGACACGACATCGATGTGCCCGAAATAATATTGAACTCCACCCTTCTCAGATCAATATCCAGATCTGTGGGACTCGTTGACCCAGTCCAACCAGCTAAGATATTCACTCCCGGAGCTATAACATCAGGTTTTAGAACCTCCGCCGTTAAATGGTTCGGTCCACGGCTCGAGAAAGACGCAACGCGCGGTGACGACGGTGAATCTCCGACCACCGTTCCTCGGAAAGTAATCGTGGCCGTTGGTTCCGGATCACTCTTCAAATAACTTCGGATTTCATCTCCGGCTTTTTCACCTACCATAGTCGCTGGAATCAGATGCGAATCGGCAATTAGCTCTTCACCGGAATCTGCTAAATTCTCCAGAATCATTCCCGCTCCGCCAGCGAGCTTTACTGCACTTCCTTTCTCAGCTCTAGCATTACCTCCACGATCACATAATACAATCTTACCTTCAAGGGCATAATAAGGAGTAAAGTTAGAAAGGTCAAACTATAATATATATTATTATAAAATTTTTGGAGACGTAAAATACAGGGAGTAAGTATATAAAAACTGGAAAAATTGTAATATAGACCTGGGCTATATGTGTGGGTTGTGGATCACTTGGTTCACAATCAATCACATCACCTATTTTGATTAAAAAATAATAAAAATGCCTCAAAAAGCCCATCAAAAGGGGGAGTATTTTTATTATTTTAATCAAAACTGTGATGTGGCTGAATGTGGACCAAGTGGTCCCATGATCACTTGATAGTCCAGGTCTATATCAGAATTGTTCTAAAAACTGTTGAAAACCACGTTTAAAATAAAATGTGTCTCTCATAATCCACTGTAAGTCCTACATCTAGATGCATGAGAAATTAATTGCACATGTTCTCGGATCTAGTTACCTCTATATGTATTTTGTACCCAAATTTCTTCAAGATGAATTAAATTATCATCGTGTTATGATGTAAATTTTGAATCACAAGTTCTATTAGATCATGACAAAATTATCCAGATAGGTCCATGTGCTTACCTTTGATCTTGGAAGAATCAAGTTTCCCTGGGTAACAAAACTTGCTTCCGCAATCATCAGCATATACCAAAGGAAGCTTTTCATCGCCGAGAGGCTTCCCAGAATACAACGAAACACCGCCTAATATCCTTCCGTCTCCGAGGATAACATCCGCGGGAAACTCGCGATCAATTGTGGAAGCACCGACAGTAAGAATCCACGGAGCAATATTGACAGCTGTATACGGATCAGGACCGGAATTTCCTGCGGAGCAGGACACGACAATGCCATGTTCCGTGGCGCCAAATGCTCCGATCGCGATAGAGTCCTGATCATACTGCGGAGCAAAACCGTTGGCGCCAACTGATAGCGACATTATATGAACTCCATCGGCAATTGCTGAATCCATTGCTGCTAAAATATCGGAATCGTAACATCCTAAGGCCCAGCAGATCTTATAAGCAGCAATTCTCGCCTTAATCGCCATTCCTCTGGCTTCGCCTCCAGCATAGTTGTAAAAGCTTGCATTATGAACCAAAGATCCAGCTGCTGTTGATGCAGTGTGGGTCCCATGACCTTCCGTATCTCTCGGGGAAAGTTTTTCATACCTCAAATCTAATGAACGGCCGAGATTAGCTTCATAGCCGAAAAAGAAATGTCTGGCGCCGATGATTTTTTTGTTACAAAAAGCAATTTGGCAAGTGCCTTTCCAGGTAGAAGGAATATCTGATAATCCTTCATCTGAGAAGCTATGGATTTCGGGCCAGATTCCGGTGTCCAGGACGCCAATAATGACGTCCTCGGCGTAATTAGAGTTCGGCCAGAGGCCGAACGAGTCGGCTAAGCCGAGAAAATGAGTTGTACGTGTGGTGTGGAGGTGACGGACACGATCTGGGACGACAGCGAGGATGCCGGGGATACGGTGGAGTTGGGCGGCTTGGGAAGGTGTGAGGCTGGCGGAGAAGCCGTGGACGGCTTTTTGGTAAGAGTAGAGGAGTTTGGTGGGGTGAGGAGAGAGATGAGAGAGGGATTTGAGGATGGAAGAGTACCAGTGATGATGGGTAGTGAATATATGTGGCTTTTGAGATCTGGAGACATGGACGATGAATGTTTTGGGAAGATCGGTTGAGGAAGCTGTGGTTATTGATGAAGGAATTTGAAAGAGAAGGAGGAGAAGGAAATAGATGAAGACGGCCATTGGAGACCACTGTGTGGGTTCAAACCAACTTTCAGGACTGTTTATTAAGTATTTGTAAAGATAATAAGATGGGATTTATTTAGAAAGAAAAAAAAAGATAATAAGAGGGGCCCACAGGTATCTTCATTGCGTCCAGATTGGCGAGTCCTTATCGTCAAAAGATTGTCAGTCTATCTGACATTCAAAATTCGTCACGTAAATAAAGAAAATAGATTTTTTTTACAGATTTTTTTATTTTTTTTAGTTATAAATTTTTTAATTAAAAAATTAATATATATCAATTTTTTATTAATAATACATACATGAGTATATAAGTTGGAATAGATAATTTTTAGCCGAACTTATCGGGGGCACGTTGTGGTCTTTGAGTGGCTAATGCTTATCTAGATATTTTTTATTTGTTTTTTCTCCTATATTATTGCCCGCAAGTATGGGTAAACAGTAAAGTCTGCATTAGTATTTTTGGCAGTTGGGGTATGGTATGGGCTGCGCCATCTGCTATCAGAAAATGTATTATGAATATACCGATCTAATTCAATTTTTTGTCTTTTAACGAGTATGAGTTAGTTTGATATTTTTTAAGGCTCGAGGTCAAAATTTAATATATAATTTTTAAAAACATCTCAAACAAATTTAATTTTAACATCTTTAATTTTAACCAAATAAAAATATTTAATTTGTTATCACAAATATTTAGGAGGGATTTGATGCCTTTTAAGTAAAGTCCAATCATATACATAGAATACTACTATGTTGGCAGCTTCCCAGCAAGGAATCCTTATCCGATATTAGACCGGATCAGATCAATAACGTTATAAACAAAAGTTGAAGAGCATAAACCCGCCAAAATATTTAATTTAAAATAAGTGAATCTCATGAATCACTGAAAAGAATGAAACATATTCTCTAATCCAGTTATAAGAATTCTCAACTGGTATCCAAAAGCTTATAAGCTATGCTAGTAAAAGTTTAATAGTTTAGTGACAACCAAAATTAATATCTAATGTCAAAGCTAGATTAAATCTTTAAGCAGAATTAACGTCAACCCACTTCCAATAATGCTTCTTACAAGACAATGCCCCATCAGCCAACTTCTTACCATTCGCCGCATCCTCGTACTCATCAACCTCTTCCGACCAGAAATCCCCTTCGGGCAACCCCACAACAACTCTGCAATCCTTGGTAGGACTTCGAAAACCTTTTCTTAATCTTCTCAGTAGTATAAGAATTTGGAACAATCTTATGAATGCAATTATGACCAAAATACCCTCCACCACTACTAATAACAGACCCAAACTCTTCTTTGACTGCCCCTATAAACTGCATCCTCAACTGACTTGTCACTAGGCTTCATCTTTTCGGATAAGGGACGGAGACGTTGATGAACGTCTCCGTTAGATAATTCTTGGTGAGATTCAGCAAGGACTTTATGATCTTTTTTCTCTAATAATTCTAACAACCACGACCTCTAATGTCCTAACAGGAGGGGTAGATTCGGTATCAAGTGAAGTCTCGCCTTCCGATAGCTCGAGCCAGAGATTATGGATGTTCTTGGTACCAGGTTCGATTCCCCAAGATGCGTAAGAATCGGAGGGTAAACGGGGTTTAAGCCAATCGGAGAGGGATTCAGGAGTGGGGAAATTATTGGGAGATTTACTATTGGCCAAGGACATATCGGTGATTTTGAAGGATCTGCTAGGGTTAAGAGGGAAATATAGTAATTTAGGAACAAGGGTGACAATGGTGGTGGTGGACTGACCGCGATGGTGCGGCGGTACTGTTGGTCGTAGAAGGGAAGACATAACTTCTTACGCAAGAAACACTTATAGACTCGGAGAGTCTTAAATTCTTTAATTGCCAATGTGATTCAAGTCTTGGGAAGATATCTATTTATAGGTAAAAATGGAGCATTAGGTCGCTTGTTTATTTGTACTGAGTTGTTCAATTTTATTGGGTTTCATTTAGAACGACCCATTAATTATAATCCGTCATTTGATGAGTTTTTATTTAATTATATTTTAGACTTAAATTAATTTAATTCAACTTTATTTATTCTTGGGGAAATCTATAGCACTTAAAATTTATGAGGGTTAATAGTTGCTTTTGAAACATACTTAAAGGGCATAAATGGTGATTAACTCATTCTAAAATCTTTAAAACTTTACTTCAAATGGACTTCCAAAAGCCTTTTCATTCTTGTGTTTGTCTTTCGCTTATTATGTAAATGAACATTTAATAGCTTGATGAAGCATGTGGAATTATGGTGTATTTGGTTTGTGTATAATTTGAGACTTGAACTGATACACAAACTCTCTTTAGATTAAGCCTGAGAATGAAATGTCAAACACTAATCCATGAAGATTTTAGTTTAATTTGAGACCAATCTGAAACTGATACTAGAATTCTCAGACTAAGACCCAACCAAACTTAAATAGAGACACAAACTCTCTTTGGATCGAGTATGTGAATGAAACTTCGAGCACTAATCCATGAAGATTTTGGCTTGAATTTGAGACTAATCTGAAATTGATACACCAAGCCCTAATCCATGAATAATTTGGCTTTAATTTGAGACTAATCTGAAACCGAAACACCACACACTTTAATTTTGACTTAAATTTGAAATTAATTTGAAACTGATACCAGAATTTTTAGATTTGAGACACAATATAATTATACCCTTAGTTGGTCGGGGTTGTAATTGGAGATGGTATCATTTGTAATATCTACAATTAATAATTCTAGACGTGATAATGTTGTTTTTGAAATGGATTGTTCACAAGTACTTGTTTATAGTTTCTCTTTTTTTGGGCTTAGGATGGGTTATGATTGATGTGCTCTTAATACTCTTTTCTATTATTCTTTACCGGACACTTTCTCCGTACCCTCCACACCAATGTACAGAAGATCCCTTAGAATTAAGGATAAAAACATGTATTAGCGTCGTAATCAAGCCTGATCGGCCCGACAGAAAGCAACTAATAGCCTCTAGACACCCCAAGCATGGCTATCGATTACTTCTTATACACAACTGAACATATTTTCTGTAAATTCTGTATCAAGCACCCTAGAAGTCTTCGCTAGCCACTCCGTGCAACTAGTAAACTTGATTGAAAGGGTCACAACTGAGGTCTAATGCAAGCACCCACCCTCTGTTTCAATGGCGGATCTATGGGGGACGGGAGTAGCAACCACTACTAGAAATCCCCCCCCCACCCCCCAATCATCACATTGCTCAAGTGCTGGATCCGCCCCTTCAAATGTTGAACATACACCCGTGTGAATTACAAGAAGGAACATATTAGCTTGTGCCATAGTCATAGGAGGAGCTAGAAGCTTCATGTTTGGAGCAAAAGACAACTTTTACATAATTCTTGAAACATAAGGATGGAAAACAGATTGATCAAGCAACCACAGGGATTAGAACAATATGATGAGGAAATAGCTTCAAAGGCCAACAACTTGATTGTACACAATTTTACAGGTATTATCTAACAATTGAACAGCTTTGCTTATAACTACTCTTGCTTCAGATTAAGCGCAGAACCAAAGAAACGGCTTACCCTAGTCGAGTAATCTTCATAATGGCCAGGCTGCATATACATTTTTCTGATTTAAGCGAAGCTTTTCGGGAAGGCAAGCAACTCTATCTGAATCCACATATCCCAGCATCAAACACACTGAGAAATTCACATTTTCTTTGAATGACTAGGAACAATATCTTAGAAATTTCTTTGGAAACCAGATATGGTATGTTAGAAGAAGGGACTGGGGTGGGGGTAAGGAAATGTTCAAATATGGGATCAATCTGGAAAATATAACAATTACAGAATCAACACTGGCGGCTACATAAAAGTATGTATACAAATAGAGAATAGAAAATTTCAAGGTCCAATGGACTGTCGAAGAATTCGTGGTACACAATAAGACTGGAAGATATATACACCTAATATGGATTCTTTTAAGTGTCAAATGTGGTTGCACCAAATAGCCAGGGGAAAAAAGCAGCTAATGTTATATGATTGCGAAAAGAAATTCGTGTCCCAGTGCAACGAGATCTAACCTGTCCGGGAAATTTCAACTTCTCAAGTCAAGTAACAATGTACAAACTCACCTTTCTATACAAGATTATAGGAGATCAACTTACTCCAGGCAATGAAAGGACGCCAATGGCACCACTAACCCTTAAAAAGAGAAATAGCAAGTAAATGGTGATAAGGCCCGTTCCAAGTGTCCTGTTAGGACGCATGCCATTCCTCGGTAGAATTACTAATGCCCATGTAAGTGCAGAAACAAGGAAGCCCATAGTGTAATATAAGCTTTTGTCTTGTGGAACTGTGAAGAAACCAGGTTTCTCTGACCAGGCTCCTAGCAAAAATGAGATTCCTAAGCCAATTAGTGTATTAAACATCGGACCTGCATAGCATCCGGACATAGCTATCTGCACACCATCACCGCCATTCATTGCCAAAGCAACATTTGACACTAAATCACCCATTGAATTTCCCCAGGCCAATACAGTTAGCCCAAGAATTGAAGGATTAACCCCTAGAATGACACCTAGTCCAACCAACAGCCCTACAAGCTCATTTGCGATCATATAAAACCAAACAATACTCATCAAAAATCCCCCTACAACCCATGGAAATAAAAGATTGTGAGGTGGGCGATCTGACCTTGTGTACTTATAGGCAAGCATACCAAGCACGCAGCCAACTGAGATGCCAACAAAGTATGCAACTTTTCTACTTAGATCACTTGCATTGTCTTGGGTATTCCACAGAAACGCTAAAAGTATTGGAGCCAATGACGCACTACTTACAGCATAGAACTTTGACCAAGTTTCTTCCTCAACTAAGGGAATTGTTAATCGCCTTGGCACTATCAAAGGAAGCTCCAAAAGGGAACATAACCTAGAACAGGAGAATGACGGGCTCACAACTTCTATGCTGTCATCCTGCCATCCCCATAAAACTCTCTCATCATCAGGCCCCTTCACTGATAGGTTTGAATAGATTGCCACATTCGAAGCCCACATCCACTGCGGCAAGGAATTATTTGACTGCATTCTATCACTTTCAGCCACGATATCCAGCAAGGGATTATAGAAAGAGTCATCCTCCACGGATCCTTGAGAGAATATGCTTCCTTTCACAGGAAGCAAAGGCGTAACAGCATCCAATTTCAACATCTGCGCCTGCTTCCTCAGAATCTCGTTTGCAGCAACAACAAAGCCGTAAACCAAGTATATTGATAGAAACGCAATTGCTCCCACAACACTAACTTTACCAACAATCAAGATAACCATTAAAGACAACAGAGTTACAAGAAAGAAAACAATATCCCGAATAAAGCATTTCTGATCAATCTGGACATCCAGATCAGCAACACAAAGAGAAACAACACCAACAACAATACAAGTTACAAACACCGCGCCACCCAGCACGCTATTAAGTCCAACCTCACCAGCACCAGTGCCCATAAACGCAGCAATACTCGCAAACACATCCGGGGCACCATTTCCAAGAGGAAGAAGAGCAACTCCAGCAACTGAAGGGGAAAGCTTCAATAACCCTGACAGCTTCTCCAAAGAACAGCAAAAGTAATCGGCCGCGGTATTTCCCAATAAATAGAACAGTGCAAAAAGCCAAATAGCGAAAACTACAAAAGCCCATGAACTTCCATTGCAAGAACAATAGTAAAACTTTATATAATCAAAGAATCCATCAGAAGTGCACTTAGGGTTTGCTTTCAAGAACTCACAACTACTTTTATAACCAATATGCTCAAACAATCCAGAACAAAACTCCGGGTTTTTCGCAGACTCATTAACACTTGATTCAACCATTTGTCGACGGTTTACAACCTTATATCCATTAAATCCACTGTTAAAGCTCCATTGAGATTGGTAATCTAATAAATATGATGACTTTCGAAATAATGGGTTCTTAAGAATATCATCTCGATTGTAAAAAAAGAAGATTAGAACTAGGGCACAGAACCCATTAAAAATTCCCCAAAATTGGGATCTTTTAGTAGTGTAAAATCCATTCAATTGCCTCATGCCCGGTAATTTACACCTCAAATTGCTCGCATATACAACAAAATTTAGAACCCTAGAGTTAATAACAAAGAAAATTGATGATTTTTAGATCAAATTGATTGAGAAAACAAAAACATTAAAGGATTTGAGGATGATAAGGTTCTTACCAATTGAAAATTGGGAGGCTGATGCAGTCTATTGAGACGAAATCAGATGATTAAGATAAGAGTTAGCCGCAGAAGAAGAAGAAGAAGGTTTTGGAGTTTTGTTAAAGAATTGCAGAAAATAAGGAGGTTTATTCCTCTTTTACCTGCCTTGATATGGTCAATTTTTTTTTTTTTTTTTTTTTTTGGGGGGGTTAACCGCGAGGGGCACCCGGTGTCCACCAATATGGTGACTAATCCGAGCTCGGCCTGCGGTTGGCCCGTAGCATAACCGTTAGTGAGGGAGGACCTGACTCGTACTGCTCTTTTTACACGTAGCCTTACCAATGCCGAAAAATCCAATCGAACCCTCATTAACGGTGAGACATATGACAACTTCAACCAATTGCCACAGTTCTCGGGGTTGATATAGTCAATTTTTGGTTATACAGTAATGATATGGTAATCTATGCAATAAAAAGCATTCCTTTTCATTCACTTCCTATCTCCCAAACTCCAACTTTTGTTTCAAAAAAAGAAGATACGCATCCAACTTGCCTAACAATGAAGAATAATAGGCATGAGGCTCCACTTGCTTTTTTCCGTCTGAAACTTAATCTCGTCCATCGAATTGAAATTTTAATGGTCAAAATTGATTTAAAATGAACATATGTTCTGATTTATATGACATATGTCTTGTTTTTAAGAACACGTGCCTTATTTTTTGCGCCTCACAACACCTATACTAAGTCATTCCGCATGTACTGAAAAAGACATTTTGCATAGCATCCGGACTGGAATAATAGTGCAAGAAAATTACAACAAAATTCTCAAATATATAAGGTTAATTATATATAGGAAGGAGTGTTGTTTGTCTGAAGAAAAAATAGTTATATTTATTACAAAAGTAGTTTCGTATGTTATTTTTGTAATAAATAATTTTTTGGAGTTTTTTTTGTTACAAAAGTATTTTTTTTAAATATATCCCCACAATCTACCACAAAAGTACTTTTGCGTACTATTTTTGTCACAAATAGTTTTTCGGTGTCTTTTCTACCCTAAAATAAAGAGTAAATGACTATTTATGGTACACAACTATTTACGTATTTCTATTTATGGTACTAAACTATTTTTTTAGCTAATTATATCACTCATCTATTTGCGAGTGTCAAATAATATACAACCACCATTTTTTTGGATGTTTTCCGGTCAAAGTTGGCACGTGACTTTCATGTGCAGATTATTGAGGGGCAAAATTGGAAATTCGCAATAATCCAATGATCCGTGCTTTAAAGATTTGACCCGCAAACAGAAAATATGCGGTCAAAATCGGGTCAAATCTTTAACTCACGAATTACTGTTTATTGCGAAGTTCCACTTTTACCCCTCAATAATATGCACATGAAAGTCACGTGCCAACTTTGGTTGGAAAACCCCCCAAAAAATGGTGGTTGTATATTATTTGACACTCGCAAATAGACGAGTGATATAATTAGCTAAAAAAATAATTTAGTACCATAAATAGAAATACGTAAATAGTTTAGTATCATAAATAGTCATTTACTCCTAAAATAAATTCGTATGCTATAAGTTTCATAATACAACATATCCAATTTATACTCAATCCGACTCGATCAGATCATTAACCCGACAGTCTCTTCTCCAATATATGCTAATTGATGAGTAAAATTAGTAAATCATTTAATTTCAACAAATTCTCCCCAACTCAACCATTAACCCAACATATAAATATTAGAAAATATCAAATTCGGCCCATGAAATAGTTTATTTTTTAATTTTCAAATAAAAAATCAAGGGTGAAAGGTGCTCACCCCCTAAACTTTTCTCGATTTTGGTTTTTGATCCTGGACTAAAAAACACAAAGTCCTTAACCCTGAACTTTTATGGAGTGTTAATGTTTCTCTTTCCATCCAATTCCACCATTAAATCTAACGGAATGTTTCTCTTTCCATCCAATCCCACCATTAAATCTAACGGAATAGCAACATGTGACTCTCACATGCCTTAACTTAGGGGCATTTTAAGAAAAAATAAATTATGACTAAAAAATTCAAAATGGGATAAGAAAACGGCTAAAAGATAATCAATTTACTTTACTTTAAAAAGCCAGTGAACAATCTGAAATATATAAATGACTTCGTCCAAACATTTATATTGACATTTTCTACTTAAAGAAAAATACATCTGTCCCTCTTATATAAAATAAATAAATAAATAAATAAATAAATAAATAAATATATATATATATATATATATATATATATATATATATATATATATATATATATATATATATATATACTGATCGTTTCAGCTTTCAACCAATCACAATGCTTTACAATCCTATGTGTAATTTTATGGAATTGTTTGGTTTTTAATTAGTTTAAAAAAACATGATCTGGTTGATATTTTGCATATAAATACAAAATTCTTATATATTTTTTTCTATATAGGTATGTTGAAAAATAAACAACAATATCCGTGTAGAATGTCATTTTTCACTTTTATGCTATTTAACATTTTTTTAAACAATTAATTTTGTTTCCGTGCATAGCATGGGTGATTAGGCTAGTATATATATATAACAAACTACTAGTAATATGTATTTGGTCCATTCTCATGTTATTTGAAAAAATTGAGAAATTCATAACAAAATAGGTTTACCAAACAAATATGAGGAAAATTTTGGCGCATTTTTCTTATCCCATTTTGAATTTTTTTTATGTCAGGACATATTTTTTTCAAAATGTTCATGAGTTAAATCATATGAGAATCACATGTTGCTATTCCGTTAGATTTAACGGTAAAATTGGATGGAAAGGGAAATATTAACACTCCATACAAGTTCAAGAACAAGGAATTTGCGATTTTTAATTAAGGGTCAAAAAATTAAAATCGAAAAAAATTTAGGGAGTGTGTACACTTTTTACTCAAAAATCAATTCATACTTCTACCTATTAAACAACACCTGCATGCGAGTTGCGACTCTCAAAGTTTTGTTCCCAGTAAAGTCCCCAATAATTAATGTTTTAGATTTACAGATTTAACACGTGCTTATTTAATAGGAGTAAAAATTTAAACTCAATTTATGGAATTTTTTTTATATATACCTGTGCTATATGTGGGGTTGTGGATCACTTGGTCCACAATCAACCACATCACCTCATTTGATTAAAAACAAAAAAAAATGCCTCATAATGCCCACCAAAAGGGGAGTGTTTTGATTATTTTAATCAAAATTATTATGTGGATCAAGTGGTCTAGGTGATCCAGGTCCACAACAGAACTGATCCAATTTATGCGGTGGCACGACGAAATAAAACGTTCCAGTTAAAGGAGTTCTCCAGTGCTACGTCTCATCGGGTGTCTTCTTACTATAAATTGCTTCGTAGTTGGATCACTACTAACGAAAATACGAAATCATCATAAATTTTAGCTTCAATTGTTATTCTAACCTCAGTCTAAAGGGGTTTATTCAACTATTCAAGTAAGTGATAATTATTCTGCCCCTCAATTTCTTGATCTTCTTTTGGGGCACTTTATTATTTTGTAGAAATAATAAGCAGAGTTCTTTCTTTTCTTTTTTTTTTTTTGGTGGGAAAATGCAGAAATGAGTTTGGAAAAGAAAGAATATGAGTTCCTTAAGGAAATTGGAATCGGGGCTCGTAATCTTGGTTGCTATGTTAATGGTAATTGGAAAGGAAATGGCCCTTTAGTTTCCTCTTCTAATCCTGCTAATAATCAGGTGCTGTTCTTTGATCTCATCTGTTTCTTGATTTTAATATATCTTTGTTTTTTAACTTTAATTGTCTTGATGGGATCGAAAAAAATTGGATCTTTTTGAGTGGTTTGGATCTTCTGTAACATTCCTGTAACACTATGATAATAGAAACTTTTATTCATGTATCTTAAACTCTAACTGGAAAAAAAGGGTATAATTTTCCCGAGTGCTTTTAGAGTAGTGAATGTTTCATTTTTAAAGAAGGAAATAATTTATAGGGGTGTCGGATTCGAACTTATTATTCCGAGTTGGAAGTGTTGTGTCAATTGCGCGACTTCCTTGACAGTAGTAAACATTTTGTACTCGCCCGTACATCTAAGATAATTTACTCTTGCTGGTTAAAATGAAGCATATAGAGCTGAGAAGAAAGTAACCAACTTTGCAATTTGTGGTCTTCTAAGAGCATTTGTTCTTACCCAACTGCTTGAATTGGCTGATGATAGATGAAAGACATGATCTTGGACTTATAGAGTTTAGTTATCTAAAAATGGTTAATTAAATGCCAGATAGAGTGATATAGTGTCATATTAAATTTGTTCTTTGAGGTTCTAACAACTCTGGGAAAATTGTCTCTTTGCATCAGATAATTGCAGAAGTTATTGAGGCCTCTGCAGAAGATTACGAGGAAGGCATGCAAGCTTGTTCTGAAGCTGCAAAGATTTGGATGCAGGTTTGTGCTTCACTAGGGGCTGCAAAGATTTGGTTCAAGATTTTATGTTTTGGGATTTTCTATATGATTTAGCTTTCTAGAATTTGCCAATCTTGGAAAATGTGGTGATTATTCTATAAAGTATTTCAACACCTTTTGTCAAACTGCAATTGTCTAATACTAATAGAAATCATAGGGATGTTCGTTTGCTTCAGATTCCAGCTCCGAAGAGAGGAGAAATTGTTAGGCAGATTGGCGATGCACTAAGAAAAAAACTCCACGAACTAGGTCGACTTGTATCACTTGAGATGGGAAAGATTCTTGCTGAAGGAATAGGGGAAGTTCAAGTATGTATATTACTTGTCATGAACTCGAACATTTCCATTTCTGATTATATAAATTGGCAGTGTTGCAAAAGTCGCTAGTCGGTCGGCAGACAGGGGACTAGCGACTAGTCGGCCTAGTCGGGGACTAGTCGGCGACCCTAAATTACAATGCATTTTTCAAAATTCTGTTATCATATATAATATTTCTAGTCAAACAAAACTTCAGAATAAATTAACAATCAAATAAAAAAAACATAATCCATCCATAATAACTAAAATCAACATCAAATACTAAACATCATTTGCATTTGTTGGTTGTTCATCATCTTGTCCATATTGTTCTAAAATACGTTCTTCATCTGATTCATATTCAATTTCATTCACTTCCTCCTCACTATCGGATTCAAATTCTTCCTCACTAAGTTCCAAATCATGTACCTCAAGAATTTCATCATTATTTCTTCCAATTTGCACTTCCGATCTCAACGCTTTATCATCATCTTGCTTACTTCTCTTCTTCACCTTGGCCTCATTAATAGCATTTTTGCACTTTAATTGATCATCTCTTGTTGACTTCGCACATGGAGCCACATTCCCAGGCACATGTGCAATGTGTTGTTTCAATCTGTAAATTCCTCCACACATTACCTTCCCACACAAAATGCATTTTACCCTATCCAATCTATTTGGATCAACCAAAATTGCATAATCCCAACCAACATCTTTTGATTTCCGTTTAAGTTCAGAAATGGCAGAAGATTCAATTGATTTAGAAACACTAGCGGATGCAGCACTTGAAGATCCCATTTTCAACACTATCAAACAAGAAAAGATCAAATAATGGCGAAAGTTAGAATAACTACTGCCTACCTATGCATAAAACAGTGTTACAAATGGAAGTTCTAAATAGCTACTGCCTATAACATCAAAAATTGCACATTTCTGTGACAATGGAGCAAAAACAGTATAAAATAAAAATGGAGCAAAGACCATTAATTTAATAACAGCAAAGACCATTAATTTAATAACAGCAAAGAACATTAAAAAAAACTACTGCCTCTGCCTATGCACAAAACCAGTGAAAGAAAAAAAAAACCTACTGTCAAATGTCAATGTCATCTTTCTACTGATAAGTAATATCTCAGTAAAAAAAAATAAGTGAAACACAAAGGATGCTTCCATTAATGTTGAAAGAAAAAAAAAAAAAAAATAGGAAACACTTACCGGAGAAGATGACCCAGCCGGAACCGGAGAAGATGACCGTAAATCTTCAGTCGGACTTTGAAGATGAGCCCTTGCAGTTGCCGATTTGGAGTCTGGAGAAGAATCGCCTTTGCCTGGAGAAAATTGTAGACGCCTTCTTCCTTCTTCGAGAAGAACAATGCCAGAGACGACTTACAACACAGGTATGCTTTATTTTATTTTTTAAATCTCTTTTCAAAACGACGTTGTTTTGGGCAGAGATTATTTTTTAATTACTCGGACCAAAAC
The DNA here is from genome assembly GCA_026122235.1 of Vinca minor. Taxonomy (NCBI): domain Eukaryota; kingdom Viridiplantae; phylum Streptophyta; class Magnoliopsida; order Gentianales; family Apocynaceae; genus Vinca; species Vinca minor. The sequence continues at coordinate 1,150,583 of JAOCZM010000116.1, forward strand.
GACGTCGTTTTGGTAAAAAAAAAATGATTTTTTAAAAATCGGTCAACCGATGTTGACCGACTAGGCCGATTGTTGACCGATTTTTCGCCGATTTTTCTAGAACCGATTTTTATACCCGATTTTTGAATTTTCTAGTCGTTTGGAGGCCGACTACCGACTAATCCCCGACTAGTCGGCCGACTAGGCCGACTTTTGCAACACTAAAATTGGAAAGTTTTATATATTGGCTGCAAATCGCTAAGCAACTCCTTGTAGGACTGCTTGCTTTGAGTTTTTGTATAGTACCTGTACACCCATTTATATGTTTCCGACTTAAAACTCCTGCAGGAGATTATCGATATGTGTGATTTTGCTGTGGGATTAAGTCGCCAACTAAATGGATCAATTATTCCTTCAGAGCGTGAGTTGCAATCTTCAGTTTTGCTATTTTTGTTGGATAAGTAGTGGTTTTTGGTATACTGATTTTTGTGTGTTTACCAATTTAGACATTACATATCTAATCTGCTGCTAACCATCTATTTGAAAATCTTTTACCTGAAATGATTTTGGTTACTCTTACAACAGGTCCCAATCACATGATGTTCGAGGTATGTTTATTTTGATGCTCAGAAATTCGAGAAAGTATATATATATTTGAAACTGATACTTTAATGTTCTCTATGAATTATGTTTGCACAGATGTGGAATCCTCTTGGAATAGTTGGTGTAATTACTGCTTTCAACTTCCCATGTGCTGTTCTAGGTGATAATTCATTTTCTATCATACCATCCTGGATCCTGACGAGCATTCACAAGCAAACTTCGTAATGAATATTCTAGTTGCTGCTACTTTTTCTACCTGTGACAATTGTACTAATGACTCTTTAACAATTGGATGCTAACAAACATGTTACTCGTCCTATTTTCCTAATTTATTTTACAAGAAGAGTCTTTTTTGTCATATTTTTCATGTGTAGCTTGTTAAACCGTTTAGCTGCTTAGGCCTTGGCATATTTCCAGAGTATCTCAGTAAACAAACAGAGGCCCAAAGAGTATAATATATCCGTCAAAAACAGTTCCTTGATCTGTCTCAGTTTTCAAACTCTGCAATTAATGAGCTTGAAATCATTTTTGCATGGTTTTCATTGAGTTCCGACTACCTTTAACTTTTGATTCACCCCAGGATTTGGCATTTAATTTAAGGTTTTAGTCTTGGTTGAACTTTTTAGAGTACCAAATAGTTCATTGACTTGGAACGGCGAATGAATACGTTTGACTTCTTGATGGTTTGCTCATGTAGGGTGGAATGCATGCATAGCTCTGGTCTGCGGTAATTGTGTTGTCTGGTAAGACATAACCTTCACAAAACTCTTGAGTACTTCAGCTCTTATTTTCATGTCATTTTTTTCCCTTTAGTGTGTAACAGGTGCCTCTATGTAATGTGCGGTATATTTGCTGCTGCTATTCTACATTATTCTAATAAAATCACCCGTGTTAAAGGAAGAAAAGATCACCTTCCATTGTCGACTGGAGAGTTCTTCTTTGCACTCATCACTACGTTCTTGCAGTGGCGGATCTAGTGCCCAAGGGGGGTTGGGGGGTGGGCTCTACTCCATTCAAAGAAGCCTTTTAAAATATTAGCTTCATCCTCCAAAAAATATTGAATTTTTTTATATGGTCCTTTGATATATATTTCGTTCCCTCAACATAATTTTTTTGGATCCGGCACTGCGTTCTTGGATCCCATTTCTCCATTTCATAGAAAAACAGCCACGAATACTTCTTTGCATGTTATCATTGCAGGAAAGGTGCTCCAACTACACCTTTGATAACCATAGCAATGACAAGACTAGTTGCTGGGGTGTTGGAGAAGAACAACTTACCTGGTGCCATTTTCACGGCTTTTTGAGGTGGCGCTGATATTGGCCAAGCAATAGCAGAAGATACACGCATCCCTTTAGTTTCATTTACTGGGAGCTCAAAGGTAAGTTCAGATAGTTTCTCTTGAGCAAAAACATTTATATAGAAGCTTATTTATGTAAAATTCTTACTTTTTTTTTCCTCGTATCCCTTTATGCTTGTATGAGGCAACAATCAACTAGCCGTTCACTTGTGTGTAATCACATAATATCTTGCTTTCGTTAAAAATCTATCTGTTTATATTGCTTCTTGGTTTTGTCGCCGTCTTTTTCACTTGGTTCATTTATGTCTATGATAGGTGGGTTTAATGGTTCAACAGACGGTGAATCAGAGATATGGAAAATGCCTGCTTGAATTAAGTGGAAATAATGCAATAATTGTTATGGATGACGCTGACACTGAACTTGCTGTGCGCGCTGTCTTGTTTGCTGCAGTTGGTACAGCTGGTCAACGCTGTACAACATGCCGTAGACTGGTATAAATGAAATTGGTTTTATGTTCTCTACCCCATTTTTGGTTGGTAAAGGTAAAGTACTTACATTTTTCGACTGCTCTTTTGAATATTGAAGCTTCTCCATGAAAGCGTATATCAGAAGGTACTTGACCGCCTTCTTGATCCGTACAAACAAGTTAAAATTGGTGATCCATTAGAGAATGGTACACTGCTCGGACCACTGCATACTCGTACCTCCAGGGAGAACTTCGAGAAGGGAATTCAAGTCATCAAATCTCAGGTATGTTCAGTCTCTTAATACTGAAATAACCAATAAGGCATAATCAAATGATTTCATGGTCATCCACCTTTGCTCGTCCAATTGAAGTCATATTTGACAGAAAGTACACATAGAAATCAGAATCGTCAGTTTTGTATACTTATCTATTGTTAGTCTCTTCGTCATCTGGATGCTCTTCCAACTGCCTCTTGAAATATCACAATATGACCAAATTCAATGCGACTGAAGTTCCACACGTGATTATATTCATCCTTATTATTCCCTTTTTTAGTTCGGGCAAAGGGGTTGGAGGTCTGATTTGGTGCCTTGCGCCGTAATGCTTAAGCGACAAATTTCAAACCTTTCTTCATTTGCAGGGAGGAAAGATCCTAGTTGGTGGTTCGGTTATTGAATCCGAAGGAAACTTTGTGCAACCCACAATAGTTGAAATTAACCCAAGTGCAGATGTAGTCAAGGAAGAGTTGTTCGGTCCAGTTCTTTATGTTAATGAAATTTCAGGTAGAGCTCTTTCTGTAATATATTTTTCGGTTTATCATAGGTATTATGTACGACCATTTAATTTCTCATTCTCAAGTACAATATCATTGCAGACTCTGAAGGAAGCAATAGAAATAAACAACTCTGTACCTCAAGGTCTAAGTAGTTCCATCTTCACGCGTAAGCCAGAAATTATCTTCAAATGGATTGGGTGAGTAGTGATTTCGGCTAAATTTATGAAATTCTACCCCGTTTTATGCAATGTATGGGGTCTTTCATAACTGAAATGGTATGCTAACTTTAAGCATCTTTTCATGGAGGCGTTAGTTAATTGACATGTTATCACTTTTCGGTTCCTCCTTCTATTTGCTCTCTCCTTGACATGTTTAGTGATGCAGGCCTGCTGGAAGTGATTGTGGAATTGTCAATGTCAATATACCAACAAATGGTGCTGAAATCGGTGGTGCTTTTGGCGGTGAAAAAGCTACAGGAGGTGGCCGTGAGGCGGGAAGCGATTCTTGGAAACAATACATGAGACGCTCAACTTGGTATATAACTGTTTTCTCATTTCAATTGCTGAATATTTTCTCATTTCAATTTGAATCAAGGAAACTTATGCTACTTATATCTAGGGCTGTTAGCGAGCTGATTAAATCGCAAATCGCTCGTTAATCGGTTCATTAAAATCGGCTCGCTAACTCGCTCGGCTCGTTAACGAACCGGTTACGATTCGGTAAAATGGCTCGTAAATCGTTTTAAATCGCTCGTTAAACCGGTTAATAATATTCTACCGATTTTAGCGAGTTAGCGAGCCGATTTTAACGAACCGATTAACGAGCGATTTACGAGTTAACCGATTTTAGTGAGTTAGCGAACCGATTAACGAGCGATTTGTGAGTTAACCGGTTTCGCCAACGACTTCTAGTTTTGTAATAGTATGATCCGATTAACGAACCGAATTACGATTTAATGCGAATTACGATTTTATGCGAATTACGATTTTCGATCCGATTAGCGAACCGGTTTTGCGCGGTTTGATACGGTTCGATTAACGAACCGGTTTTGTACGATTTTATTTCGAACCGATTACGAATTGAACAACCGAATCGGTTGACTAACGAACCGATTAACGATCGATTCGGTTTTCTTAACGATCCGAACCGATTTGGCCCAAAACCGGCTCGGTTCGGCTCGTTAACAGCCCTACTTATATCTATCTCATTATTCATCAGCAAACTTAAAATTCTGTACTATATTGCCAGTCTTTTTTTTTTTAAATATTTTATTATCAAGATCTCAAACCTAGGACCTATGGTTCTGAGCTGGAAATGCTACATCAATTGCACTAGTCTTCCTTGACCACCATTCCGGTTCTGGTGCCGACACCTATTCTGGCATCACGATGCTGAAGCAATCTGGGCAATCGAATCAAATGTTCTTGAACAGCTGGTCGGATCAACCGACTAGACAACCCAGATTGGTTCAGTACTGTGCTTCTCAGCACCGGAACCAAAATGTTTCTATATAGTGTGGCGAGAACTGTTTAAGCTTAAATCGCTAACCTTCTCGACTCTTTCATTTTTTTTTCACAGTACAATCAACTATGGAAACGAGTTGCCATTGGCACAGGGAATCAACTTTGGTTGGTCAGTTTCTTCTTCATCATTCATTAATGTTTCTATTCATCAATAACATCAACCCAACTTTTCAAGGTAATAAATACATTACCTTCTGCTGATTTAATTCCCCTCTTGGCTTTGCAGAGTTGGAAAATCTCGACAATGTCGGTTCCAATTCTCTACCGCGAAAATTTATTTTCTTTCAACTATGTTTCTACGGCCAAAATAGTAGCTTAGTTGGTAAAACATTCTTTACTAATATGAACTCAGTTAAGATAAACAACTTTGTCAATGTGTGATTTCTTTTGCTAGAAGTTGTTTACCTAATTTGTTTGATTAATATGAACTCCAGTTGTCATCCAATTCATTGTTGGCTGACTTCTGATGCATATTTGTGTAGAAAGCAACACTACAAAATCAATTGCAAATGGTCAATGGTTTTAGGGGAGTGGCATCATTATTTATTTCTAAACAAATGGATAACTGGAAAATAATTTTTTAATAATGATTTTCATTCGTTATTGCTCTTATTAATCGAATTGGAATCTAAAATGCACTTTCAAAATCTAAAATGCACTTTGGTCGATTTAACTTTCTGCAAACTACATATTGTACTAGACAGAAGTCGCACTTTCAACATTTCATTGAGAGAAATACTTTATATTTTACTTTCTTCGTTTAATAATAGAGGTCTTTCTAAAATGCATCTTCTCAAAAATATGTCATTTTCCAATATATATTTTTGAAATTACTCTTATTATAGAAAGAAGGGAGAGATTTGTATTTGATAATAAAATAAATTATTTAAAGGTATGAAGTGCAGCCCGATGCACGAAGTAATCTCATAATCACATAAGATCTAGGGAAGGGTTGCATGGCACATGGTATATTGTAGGCAACTTACCCTAATACAAATGACAGTGGCTAATTCACGACTGAAACACGTAATCTTTTAATCACACAGAAAAAATTACTGTTGCTTTAAAACTTCTTCCTTAATTTATATTAGACCTAATACAAACGAGTACCTATTAATTAGTACAAGGCGGCATTGGCAATGATAGAATTATACGAAAGCGTGTAAAAATCCCTTTTTAAATAGTCCAAGGCTTCCTGAAATTATTCCTAGCTTAGACAAAAATATAAAATACTTTGATCATGCTAATCACTCTTAGTTTTCATGATATTATTATATTTCAAAGTTTCTTCTCTTTGATCTTAAAATATTAGCCATGCTTGGATTGATTTAGTTCTGTATATATATATATATATATATATATATATATATATATAGCCTAGCAGAGTCAGCTCTAAATGGGCATTTCAGTTTTAGGAATTTGGTTTCATCACGTTATATTCTTCAACAATTTCCTCGCACAAACTTTTGATGACGTTTGTTATTTTATTTTTTTTTATGGTGGGTGTGGTTTGCTACCTACATCAACTAATTATTTCTTTTTTTTACTCCTGTTGTTTGGGTATTATTAGTCATATTTTATTTTATTTTTTAAAATAGGGAAATTTTAACTAAATTTTTTTACTACTTGGGTCTCAATATTAATTACTAGACTAGTGGCTCATCGACTATTAATTGACTTAATATAGTTGAAAATTATAATACACTTTAAACGACTTGACAAAAATTCTTACAAAAAAAATATTACAATTGTCATTCTCTAACAATATAATGGAGTTGAACACCCTACATCGAAAACTTCAATTCTTGAAACTAAAATAGACTGATTTTCGTAAAATAAAATAGTTCAGTCAAATAAAACTATTTTTTTATTATTAATTATTAGATTTTGATTTTGATTTACTTTTTATCTCTTTTGCCTAGACATGAGAACAGGAATGGATGAATTCGACCATGAGAACAGGAATGCAATGAAGACCAATAAATCCACCCTTTGTCATTTTTGTAACCAATATCTTGAATTATTGAGCATTGAACAGAGGCCATGTACATTTCCCACCAGCTCCAACAACTCTGTTGGCAGATCCAAGAAGGTAACTTAATGCCTTGTCATAATCCAAAAGGTGCAATAACAGACCAAGAGAAGGGGAAGGTAGGATTAGGAGGTGAACCGGATCATTTTGATCTAGAACCACCTCCAAGATACATACAACTGATCACCCTGACCTTGTAGACAAATGTGGATCTGCATCTACAAGTGAAGCTGAGAAGAGTTGTTTGTCTTGGATGTGTGCCGGACCTAATGATCCGGTTCTAGCCCCAATTTCCCAGGAATGTGAGAGGTGGGCGGGATCCATTGGTCTTGGTACCATGTCCTTCTCCGACAACAATGATGGTCTTACATGTAAATGTTGTAAGCAAATATTTTGAGTAAGACGTATGATCAAGACCAATGGAATAGTCCGGTATTATTTTTTCCAAGAGAAGAAACAACAAATGACCGGAATATGAATGAAGACAATAACATAATTGAGTTAGTTGGTCTGCAAGCCGAGTATGATTGAGGTTTGGTGTCCGAAAGAAGTTGAAAGATGAAGGAGGGACCAGAGATGGCTCACAATAATTGATGACTGGTGCCTTATTGACCACGGGGTTCTACGGTCCCACTGGCTAATATACTCAATGGAACAAGAGGGCATGGCCGCATGGTCTATCCCACTACTGGACTTCTTGCATTGCATTGCATGCAAAATCCAGAAGTTTCTGTCTTGCAGAGAAGCCACAAGGGGGCTCTCCGTTCTTGGTACTTGGACCCCACATGTAATTCTAATGAATAATTCTGTTATGAATTATGTCCAATAGATTTGTGGTTGAAAATTTGCTACACTATTATAGGATGAAAAAATAAACAATCTTGTAATAATGTAAATAGTTTTAGATAATCTTATTAGAACCGCGACTTATGAGTCTTAGTAAAATATGATCTTAATGTCACCTGCATCCTCATTCATTCCTCTCTGGGCATCTGAAGTCCATCAGAACAGGGTAATGCATACCTTATTAGAACTTAGAACCCACCATGATTCACTGAACAGAAATTAAGGTTATGGTCCTGATGGATCCTTATCTTTGGGCAAACAGGGATTGCTTGCAGATATATATGTCCCTACCACTCAAAAGATACATGGAACTATAAATAAATAAATAAATCACATAGCAAGTCCAAACTCGGATAGGAAACAAAAGTACTTCCAAACAAAACGTTTGTTTTACAAGTTTTGAATTGCATATGAACAAAATAACTTTGGGGGAGATGAGCAGAAAGCTACTTTTATGGGCAACCAATACAAAGAAAGACATGGCAATTTTGGATTGACATCAACTTTTCAAGACATGAAAACCACTATAACAAATTTCAACTAATATCAAGTTATCTAAATTTAACTGGTCAAATCTGTAATTCCTCAAAATTCGCCAAATGCAAAATCACAAGTTCGAACCGAGACATGGTAGATGAAGATTTGCCGAATTACTTAGAAAATTTCACCATAGTAACAAAATTGAATTTAGCAAGAAGAAACAACATTCCAAAAGCCAAAAACAACTAAAAATACAGAAGAAAATATATTGTTACTATATTACATTCCATTAATTGATTAAACTTTTTACAATTTTTTTATCATCTATTCCATCCTTTTGTTTTACCTTATACGGAGAGCAACGTTCCTTTCCCTGCTACAATTCACTATTTTGTAATTTCATAACTTGAAATTCAGCCGTTTCCACCAAAGAAAGACTCGGAATACAACAACTCTCTGATCTCGCCAAAATGCTTCCACGCTTTACACCATTCCTCGTAGGACTACAAGGCATCGACCTTAACGATTTCGGCGAATCGAAACTCTTTCTCAATAACTGTCTCATCGCTGATATTAAATGAATAGTAGGATCTGGTGGTGGTCCAGATGACCTAAATTTATTACAGAAGTTAACATGACGATTTAAGGCCTCTTCGGAACTTATCAGCCTTTCTTCGCATCGGACAATTTCGTCTTTAATGGCCTCCGCACAAAGTCCGCATATCCATTTCCCTTGATATCGTTCGCGAATCCTCTCTATATATTCCGGAGTACATTCCTCTGTCAATCCACAGCAATCGCATTGCGCGAAATCCACCTCCATCGCTGGCGCGTTAATTTTCACGGCATGTGATTCCTGTGACGTCATCACAACTGAGTAGCCAACAATCGTCGTAGACATCGCTGATAGAATTCAATTCAAAATTGAACAAAATCAATTAGCAAAAAAACGCCGTAAACCTAATTCAGTTCAAAATCTAGCAAAAACACTGTAAAAGTAAAATTCAATTGAAAATCAAGCTAAATCGATTAGCAAAAAAAATCATAAAACTACTTCAATTAGTAGAAAAATGAACCAAACGAGAGAATTAGCAGTAGAATCAGATTGAAAGTGAATAGAGAATCCTTCTGATATTATTTTTTTGGTAAGAGAAATAAATATTGATCCGCTTCCGCTCACCGCGGAATTTTTGTTGATGAAACGAGATAGATCTATCGTTTTATCTTTCTTTTTCCCACTCGCCTTGTTCAGCCTTGGATTCCTCTGGAAGGAAAAATACATAAAGGAGAGACATTTCAGATATGTATTCAGAATAAATCAACTATAAATTTTTTCTGAATTCCAGACCAGAAAAAATGCTGATTTTTGTGACGGGCGAACAGGAAATCAAAATCGATCGAGAGAGAAAAATAAAATGTAAGAAGATTAAAAAGAAATATTTTATTTACTTTCTTTTTTACTTCTTAGAAAATAACTTTTTCATTCTCAGCGGCAGAGAGGCGGAAGGCGGAGAGGATATATAAAGTGGAGGGAAAGAGTATAATGATTGGCGGGTAAATGGAGATGCTAATAGAATCCACGTCATCGATTATGCTGTCAAAAGAAGTTCTGGCCGCACATGATTGGATTGCCAGCTGTGCATCATCTTGCGTTTGAAGAGCTGTCCGTATATTTTCGTTCTAAATTCTTTTTTTTTGAACAGAAAAATTGAATATTATTTAATATCAGAAAAAATTTGTGTGGTAAGAGAAAATTTCAGGGCGACCTCCAAACCATTGGGGATGAGTGTCTTTGACCTCATAGCGTATTTAGTCAATACATCGCATGATCTAATTACACAATCCCATGAACATATGATATATTGATTTAGCTCTAACCCCCTACTTCTTTAATGAGACTAACGAAGAGACTCTACTGACGACAAATCTTCTCCCTTTCGCTGTATGCGAGTGACTAGTGCTTTGCAGTCGCTTTCTACAAGATCAACCTAGTAACCATTGGAAGCAGCAAATTTAATTCCCTCAAGGAGTGCCAAAGCTTCTGCATGTTCGGGACTGGGCAAATTGTGGAGATATTTGGTAAACCCGGCTATGAAGGCACCTTCATGGTTCCGAATAAGTGCACCGATACCACCCTTGCCGTCCAGCCATGAGCCATCAACGTTTAGGTTAAATAGACTGTGGTCCGGAGGTTTCCAAATCTTGGGACCGGTCGGCCTGTTAGCCAAAATCCTTGGTGCCTGGCTAGGGTCATCTATATAAAAAAGTTTTGCCTTCCCTTTAAGCATGTACCGAATCTGATCCTGAGTAGGTAGAATTTCCGGGCCGTGGCCAATAAAAGAGGCATAGATGCTGCTAAACTCTACTACGCAAACCATCGCAATGTTAGCAATTTCTTTAGGCTGTTTCATTTTACCTTCAAAAATAGATTTATTCCTATTGCACCAAATGTTCCATGCGATATAAACAAAGGGGGTTACAACTTCCTCCTTTTCCCATAAGATAGGGATAAGACAGGAGGGAAATGTATCTTTGACGTGATAGTAGCTATCACGCCCCGTATCCGAGAGGCGAGACCGACCGTGTCAATAGCCCATACTACTGACACAAGGTCTCTTACTTCTTAACCTCAAGCTTGTTAAAAATAAATATATGAACTTAAAACTTCATCATCTATAACTCAAAAGAAAAATAATCTTTACAAGAGATTACAGCGGAAACTAACTTCTAATAAACATTAAAAATATCATTTCATAACAAAACTCAAATCCATAAAACACATAACATCACCATCAAAGGCACTTCTTTCAATCTCATCATACAACATTAACACTATTGCTAACTTCACCTGAAAAAAAAAAACATGGAAAGGAGTGAGCTTCCAACTCGAAGTAAATTTAAACTCCTCCCGGAATCAAACAGTTTGAAAACATATATATTCATTAGGAAAATTCTTGACTTGAAATAGTCCTTTACCGTAAAACGGTACTTTAGTCGATTAGGGAAAAACATTGACTCCTAAGAGTCCTTTAACCGACCACACTTTCTTTAACATTTAACTTTTCAATATTTTCTTTGGCACTTTCCGTAACACATCGAATTTGACTCATCGAGTCCTTAACCGGGAATATACTTCGAACATTCGGCTTAGGTTGCGGGGAATTTGACTCATCGAGTCCTTCAACCGGGGTATACTTAGAACATTCGGCGGTTGCGGGAACTTGACTCATCGAGTCCTTCAACCAGGGGTATACTTCATATAATACTTCAAAATCCATTTACATAATAATATCATTCTTGAAAATAGCATGCTTGATTCCTATTTTTCTTATATAAAAATAAACGTTTCCAAATTCCAATCGAATCACAATTTTCATAAAAGATGCTTATTAACATTAGTTTATAAAAAAGGCAAGAAGGGGTTCAATTCCCTACTACAACGCCGATATCGAGAAAATCCTAAAATCTGCACTGCCCAGTCTTACTCTCGGAGCTATAACTTTCTTCTTAGGATTCGGAATGACGTTCCGTCTACTCTCACTCGAAGCTTATTCGAACGCGGTCGTGTGGATATATTATGGGTCAAAATCGGACGAGTAACGATCCCTCAGTGATCTCTCAAAGTCTGACCATAAATTTTGAAACTCACCAAAAATTGCCTACTGTTTCCTTGCGGCTAATAGGCTGCCAGCAGCTTTCTTTATTTTCTTGTTATTAGGCACGCCTCCCCAGGTCCCCAAATCCCACAGCTGCTTCTCTAATTTTATTTCTTTAGTTTTGTTTGGATATCCCCCCTGATATATGGTGATCTACTGCCTATATATACACTAATTCTAAAGGAAACGGAAAATGCTTCCTTTGCCTTCCCATTAAACTCATGCATGTAACTTATGTCTTTAAATTCTCTAACCCCCAACCCATGAGGTCCTTCCATTTATCTTAATAAACACACATCAATACTCCACTTCTCCCCTTCCTAGAATAATGACGTTACACATCCAAAAATCCTATTTGCACTTAGGTCCCTAAAGAATGTAATTATTTCTATCAAACACTTAAGCCCTCAAACTTTCTAATTGTACATGTAACACATGAAACTTGTTGTGAAAATAAAGTGCACATAACACATAATCAAATTCAATATACATGATGACAAATTATAATCACATAAAACACGTAAGCAGAAAATCGGGTTCTCACATACTTCCCCCCTTACAAAAGTTTCGTCCCCGAAACTTGCACACCCTACAACATGCATACTAACACTCCCCACTAAATGAACAGGCTCTATGGCATACAAATAGCAAGTATGGTACTAAATGCTCTCTAACAATATAATACAAACAATAATCACATATTCACATAAGTGTACATAACACGTAATCAAATAACTAGTTCTCCCCAAGGATCATAAACCTATTGCTCGATACCACTCTATCACGCCCCAGTATCCGAGAGGCGAGACCCGACCGTGTCAATAGCCCATACTACTCGACACAAGGTCTCTTACTTCTTAACCTCAAGCTTGTTAAAAATAAATATATGAACTTAAAACTTCATCATCTATAACTCAAAAGAAAAAATAATCTTTACAAGAGATTACAGATGAAACTAACTTCTAATAAACATTAAAAAATATCATTTCTTAACAAAACTCAAATCCATAAAAACACATAACATCACCATCAAAGGCACTTCTTTCAATCTCATCATACAACATTAACACTATTGCTAACTTCACCTGAAAAAAAAACATGGAAAGGAGTGAGCTTCCAACTCGATAAGAATTTAAACTCCTCCCTGAATCAAACAGGTTTGAAAACATATATATTCATTAGGAAAATTCTTGACTTGAAATAGTCCTTTACCGTAAAACGGTACTTTAGTCGATTAGGGAAAAACATTGACTCCTAAGAGTCCTTTAACCGACCACACTTTCTTTAACATTTAACTTTTCAATATTTTCTTTGGCACTTTCCGTAACACATCGAATTTGACTCTTCGAGTCCTTCAACCGGGGTATACTTCGAACATTCGGCTTCGGTTGCGGGGAATTTGACTCATCGAGTCCTTCAACCGGGGGTATACTTAGAACATTCGGCTTCGGTTGCGGGGAACTTGACTCATCGAGTCCTTCAACCGGGGGTATACTTCATATAATACTTCAAAATCCATTTACATAATAATATCATTCTTGAAAATAGCATGCTTGATTCCTATTTTTCTTATATAAAAATAAACGTTTCCAAATTCCAATCGAATCACAATTTTCATAAAAGATGCTTATTAACATTAGTTTATAAAAAGGCAAGAAGGGGTTCAATTCCTTACCACAACGCGATATCAGAAAATCCTAAAATCTGCACTGCCCAGTCTTACTCTCGGAGCTATAACTTTCTGCTTAGGATTCGGAATGACGTTCCGTCTACTCTCACTCGAAGCTTATTCGAACGCGGTCGTGTGGATATATTATGGGTCAAAATCGGACGAGTAACGATCCCTCAGTGATCTCTCAAAGTCTGACCATAAATTTTGAAACTCACCAAAAATTGCCTACTGTTTCCTTGCGGCTAATAGGCTGCCAGCAGCTTTCTTTATTTTCTTGTTATTAGGCACGCCTCCCCAGGTCCCCAAATCCCACAGCTGCTTCTCTAATTTTATTTCTTTAGTTTTGTTTGGATATCCCCCTGATATATGGTGATCTACTGCCTATATATACACTAATTCTAAAGGAAACGGAAAATGCTTCCTTTGCCTTCCCATTAAACTCATGCATGTAACTTATGTCTTTAAATTCTCTAACCCCCAACCCATGAGGTCCTTCCATTTATCTTAATAAACACACATCAATACTCCACTTCTCCCCTTCCTAGAATAATGACGTTACACATCCAAAAATCCTATTTGCACTTAGGTCCCTAAAGAATGTAATTATTTCTATCAAACACTTAAGCCCTCAAACTTTCTAATTGTACATGTAACACATGAAACTTGTTGTGAAAATAAAGTGCACATAACACATAATCAAATTCAATATACATGATGACAAATTATAATCACATAAAACACGTAAGCAGAAAATCGGGTTCTCACAGTAGCTATATTGAAAATAGTCTGATCCCAAACACTCATGGCCACTGGGCAGGTGAATAGCGCGTGTAAGATGGTTTCAGATTCACCTTGACATAATTGGCATTGAGACCCAAAAGAGCTAATTCTTCGGGACAAAGCTAAGTTAGTGGGGAGAATGCGCTGGTAAACTTTCCAAAGAAAAACCTGCAGCTTAGGTGCAACAGGTAGTTGCCAAATCTTGTCCCAAGTCCTTAACGGGCTACCACTCGAAGTTGAAGGCAAAATTCTTTTGCCTTGATCTATATCCATTTTAAGGTGATATCCGTATTTAACAAGGTAGTGCCCATTGTTCCCGTAGGCCCATACAAGGCGATCCATCTGCCAGGTACTACATAAGGGCACCTTCAAAACCTCTTCTACCTCATACACAGATAGGTAGCACCATTTTCGTTCTAAATTTACAGCGGAACATATATTTTTTGATATGTATTTTAATTATTTAATTGTTAATTTTTATATAACAGTTGAAAATTTATCTTTTTTTTAATTAATAATATTACATACGCAAAATAGATACAATAAAACCTCTATACATTAATACTTTCGGGACCGGATAAAAATATTGTTATAGGGAGGTTATTTTTAAATAGAATCTTACATATACAAATTATATTTTTAAAAAATAACTAATATGCATTATACGACACTTGAAAATGCATCCCTTAATATTTTAAAAAAACATGAATTTAAAAGATATATAAGATTAATGAGTTTAAAAAAGAAATATGCGTACATCATGCACGTAGATTATGTATATATTAGATTTAGAAAATTCATTCATGTACGTACAATATTTAGAAAATGTAATATATATACACATCATGTATGCATTTAAAAAATTTCCTCATTGTCACAAAAAGCTTTAAATAAGTATTTCATATCATCTTAAGTTTAATTTAACATAGTTAAATAATTTCGATATTTTATATATATATATATATATATATATATATATATATATATATATATATATATATATATATATATAAATATTTAAAATTTAATGTTATTTTATTACTATAAAGAGATTATTCTTATATCGAGTATTATTTTATAAAGGTTTTACTGTATTGATCAGACAAAAAAAACTCAAATATTAAATGAATTCATGCGATAATTGAGATGTATTTTATACGCGTGGATAGAAAATTTGATACCCGTAACTTTTTGTTTACGTGTTATTTTACGTGTACTTTATTTTTGGGTGACTTAGTGCGTAGCGTAATTTATTTCGTGTGATTATATGTTTATTTATTTTTACAACATGTTATATGTTACTTTTGGGTTGTGAGGGGCGTTTCGTAAGTGTATCGTATTTGAGGGACCTAATAGTAATTCACCTAGAGGAGTAATTAGTTGGAATTTGAATTGAATTAGGAATCCTATAGGTTTAGGTAGATTTAATATAAATAAAGAATAAGGAAAGGTAGTATAATCTGTATAGTATATATATATATAGGAAAGTGCCCAACTCCTCAAAAACATCAACTAGAATGGCTAAATTCACAAATTGAGCGTGTAAAATGACTATCATACCCTTTTGGGTTACTTTTAAGATTAAATTGAGCTTTCCTTTATTTTTAAATGGTCTACTCTACCTATACCTATACAACATATTCTACTATATCATCTCTCTCATTCTTCGTTCTCATCAAATGTTAAAGAGTTGCCCAGTAATTTTTTTGGAAAAGACGATGAACATTAAACGCCGGCAGAACTCCAGTTAACCGCTGGTTAGACTCCGGTTAAAACACGCGGCAATGCTTACCCTTTTGGAGAAGACAATGAACAGTAATTCCGATTGGAGAAGTCGATGAACAGTAACCACGTATGAAACACTCGTCTTGGTTAATTTGAGAAGACGATGAACAATAACTAAATAGTTGAACTAATACATCTTAAGGACAAATGCAGAGAACATAGAAATCTGAGATAAATGGTTTCTTGGTTTGGTATAGGATTTTGAATTCTTGTATATTGAATACAAGTTCGATCCTCTCCTTACACCAGTTTTACCATGCTTTTTCGTGGTTTTGTTTCAAATAAGTTTACTTAATTAATCAAAGACAAATCAAGACAACGTAATGCATATGGCATAAATGGCTACTTGGTTTGGTATAGGTTATTGAATCCTTATATTTGATTACGAATTTGATTCTAATCAATGTATTGATTTGACCGAGAAGTCAGGGTTTGTCATCATCGCCGACTACAGTGCGTAATATCATTTTTGAAACACCGTACGGAACCCATATGAGCCGTCTGATCAAATATTTGATGTTTGAGATTATTTGGGCCTCCAATATTATTATAGATAAGTTGTTATCCGAATGATCTAAGCTGTCAGAATTCTGATCTGACGACCCAAAATAGTTTCGCATTATGCTACAAAAATGTTGTTACACACAGTATCCAGCGATGATCATCTGAGACCTACCAACTTCATTCATTACTGTAGTTGATCATCATTATCATCAATTTCCAACTTCATCACCTTTCTTACTTCTCCAGATAATATTTCATCTTAGGAATCAAGGTGTAGCCCAATGGTTGAGGTTGCTCCTTCCCTGGACGAGGTCCTGGGATCGCTTCCCCCTTCCCCTTTCCCCTACTCCCTCCCAAAAAAAAAGTATTTCATCTTCTTTAATCTCGGTCTAAAATTACTCTTCTAAGAACTATTTGTTTTTCACCTATAATCTCAGTTTAAAATTCCTCTTATAAGAACTCTTCTTCTTTCACCTTTCATCTCGGTTTAATCAACAATGGTTTCCCTACTATCACTTTCACAAGAAATCTTTACAAAAATACTTGCACATGTTGCTGCCTCATCACATTTGGAACCGTTCATGACAAAATATGTGTAAGTCTTTTTTTTTGTATTTATTTTACTTTTATTTCTTTACAATATTCTATTCATTTGATTCCTTTGATGTTCATTGTATGTAGTTGTAAGAAGTTTTACAATATACCCGAGGAAGATGAAGGAGTCATTTATCAACAAGTGTCTTTGGAAAGATTTTCAAAGAGTTTTTGGAAATATGAGGAGGAACATGAACACTTCTTTAGGATGTGTGTTGAAAATAAAAATCCTGAAGCACTTTATAGGGAAGGAGTGGTACGTATTGTGTATGCTAAAAATTTATATATATGCTGAAACACTTAAAATTAGTTTCTGCCAAATTCTCTGTTTGTTTTTTCTGCCACAATTATATTTTGAGAGTGATGATTTTTATAATATTTCTGCCACGATTATATTTTCAGAGTGATGTTGTTGATAATATTTCAGTCACAATTATATTATTGTTATGCTCGAATTATGTTGATAAAATTCATTTGGATTGCATGATAGGCACTGTTTTTTTGTGGTGGATTTGATGAGGCAATTCTTTGCCTTAATGAAGCTGAAAAAATGGGGGATATTTAGGAGCTCCTTATGCAAAAGCAATTTTATTTATTTTTAATGGTGGCCTTTTCAAACAAGAAGGGATACGTGTATTGGGCGAGATGAAAATATAAAAAATTGTAAGGAAAAGTGTAAGAGAATGGCGTGAAAGTTTGCACCTTATCGTTAGAAGGCTATGGGCAAGTAAAAAGTTTGTGAAGGGGATTCGACTTGTTGCACAATAGGGCACCCAAAAATGAGGCTGGGTTGGTCGAATTTTGAGAGTGATGATGTTGATATTATTTGCGAAGCTTGTTCTCGTGATTTAGAAGTTAAATATATTTATTCTTATCTTAGATTGTAAGCCTTATGTAATATGTGTATTAGAATTATGAAGAAATATTAATCTTTGCTCCATTTTTTTTTGATGAATATTGTTCTCGGCTCACTTTTTTTTGTCATGCACCGTTTTTTCATACTAGCCATGCAAATCATTACTTGTGTTATTCATCCAACAAAAAGAATGAAAAGTCACATAAAGCAAGTGCATGTTTCGATGACATTTAGTTAGAGAATAAATCGAGAACATTAAATTAACAGAAATATGCACATACAACTTTTGGTACATGGCTAAATAAATTGAACATACAAATTAACCTCTAAATGCGCGTATTGTGTTTTCTAAAAATATATATAATGCCGAAGCACTTGAAATTAGTTTCTGCCAAATTTTTCTTTTTAAAAAATTTCATCCACAAATATATTTTCAGAGTGATGATGTTGATAATATTTCTGCCACAATTTTATTATTGTTATGCTCGAATTATGTTGATAAAATTCATTCGGATTGCACTTTATTTTTGTGGTAGATTTGATGAGGCAATTATTTGCCTTAATGAAGCTGCAAATGTGGGATATTTAGGAGCTCCTTATGCAAAAGCAATTTTATTTATATTTAATGGTGGCATTTTCAAACAAGAAGTGATACGTGTATTGGGTGAGATGAAAAAAAAATTGGTGTGAAAATTTGCACCTTCTCATTTCAAGGCTATGGGCAAGTAAAATTTTTTGTGAAGGGGGATCCGACTTGTTGCACAATAGGGCACACCCACAATAGTCAATCCTTATCTAGTTTTTTCAGACCCACTAGCTTCAACTTCTAATAATCGAGTGCTTTTACACGGTCTAATCCCAGTCTTATCAATAACCGCTAGCTTCCTTTTAACCATACTGACCATAGACAGTATGTGTTTGTGACTTCTCATAAATCTAGACTTTTCCAGTATAAGGTCATGGTTGTGATATTCATTTATTTATTCATTTGAAGGTAATGATCATATAGTTTTTTATTTTTTTAACCTCACAGAGGGAGGTGGCCTCACATGAGGAGGAGCCCAAGAAGGGTGAAATTTATTAATCCCCACGTGGGAGGCGGGTATCGAACACTCGACCTCACGGTCGTGGGCAGTTCTAAACCCCACTGGGCTATGAACACCAAGACTATTAAAATAAGATCCAACAATTATTTGAGTGGATACCTGATTTGAAGCCATTAAATATGTTCCAAAAATTTCTTCTTCCACCTCCTCGCCATTCGTTTCATCAGGAATAATTTCTTCGGAATCATCAATACGAAATGGCTGAATTTCTTCGTCAGATAGTTGGAAGATTTCTACATTGGTCATTCAAAATGAATTTTTTTTTTTTTTTTTGTGTGAATAATTTGAAAAAAATACCTCACACTTGAAATTTTTTTATCAAATGAATGAAAAACACAAGTAGTACACGGTTAAATTGGTAATGAACACAACAACTACCAACTTGTTTTAATTTCACTCTTTTACCACCCCAAAACAGTGACATTGTAATCGATCAATCAATTTCTTTACCATTTCTTTTGCTATAGCCAGCCTGCACGACTAGATAGTATGGACCCGCATCATTAAAGCACTATTTCTAACCACAATAATGTTTTAACCTGTATATTTTCTCTTCTTCTTCTTTAGGTAATCTAAGAAGGGTTGACATGAAATAACATGAATATAATTTACAATGCTACTGAAAATTTACATAAATTCTCAAAATTTAAATATTGTAAAAAACAAAACATAAATATTTTACATACACACAAAAGGAAAATAATAATAATCTACATTAAAGCCGCTAATTATCCGTAATACATATAATTAAGAAAAAGAAGAAATTTTACAAAAAAAGAAAGAAAAGAAAAGTCAATATTCACTAAAAAGAAACATAGTCATGGTGATGGTGATGGATTTTCGTCTTGTAGTAGGTTGGGAGAGAGCAAATGTTCTAGATTTTCGTCGGCACTTGGCGGTTTTGACCAGTAGTTCATTGTGGATAACGGTGTGCGAAACAACATATCAAAAGATCTTAAACTTGTTGGATTAGGGGGTGGTGGGTTTAGATTGTCAGTGGGGAGTTGAGGAGTTGTAATTAACGATTGTGTAGTCGCGACAGCGTTGAGTAAATCAACAGATTATGCATGGGTATTGTGCTTACCTATGGAACATAGTTCATATTGGGTAGGATTAACGGTACAGAACTGAGCAACGGGTATACCATCATTGGAGTTGGGCCAATAACGAACCTTGGATTTTGATGACAGGAGTATATGAAAACACTCCAAGTTCGTTCTACTCGGTGGGAGTAAGGAGTGAGATGAATAATGTGGCGGATTATTCGAGGTTGTACATATGTTTGTAGGTTAATTTGGTGGAATAGTTGTTAGATTGACATGCAAGCATGTTGCATGCATTTGGTTGTGATAGTGGGAGTGTCATCATTAATTGTGGAAGGGTAAGTGATAGATTGCTAGTATGGATTTTGTTAGTGAAGCCATCATTAGTATCATCACAGTTTAAAGGGGATAGTTGTTCTTTCTGGAATGAGTCCCATAACATCCTATTGAATAAAAAACTCTAATCTAGTTCTTTTTCAATAGATATAATATATAATTATAACCAAGTAACCAATTCAACAATTTAATACATTTGTCATAAATGGCTACTTGATTTGGTATAGGTTATTGAATCCTTGTATTGATTACAGGTTCGATTCTTTCCTTCCACCAGTATTTCTATATTTATTTCTGGTTTTTTTCGTATATATGTACAAAAATAATCACAGACAAATTACAACAATGTAATACATCTGGCTTAATTGGCTTCTTGTGTTGGTATAGGTTATCGATTATAATCTTCAAAAAAAATTTGGTTTATTTTTCCGACCACATTTCTTACACATCCTCATCTGACATAAATACTTAAACAGTGATTTCCGACCACTGATGAAAAATGCTTCGAAAATGAACAATAATTTATTCATTGTGGAGTTTTCAGACGATGAACAAATGTTCTCGAGGATGGTTCATTAAATTTATTTTTTTTTTTTGAAAAAGTCATTTTGGAGCCTTGATTTTTTATTTTTTATTTTTAAAAAAGTGAAGGTCATTTAGTGTTGAAAAGATTACAATTGTCCAAAAATCAATTTGAATTGATTTTTGGTCGATCAATTTGAGGAACCATAGGTCATTAGACTCACATAACAAAAGAATAAAAAGAAAGGGGGCAGCCGCAATCATCATGTAATAAGAACAGGGGAGTTTAGTTTCTGGGGAGCCGTGCCAGAGAGAGAGAAGGCCAGCAGTGGCTTTTGAGCTGCAAGGTTCTGTGAGTTTTGGTAAGATAGTTTTCTGGGCAGACTTTGAGAGATTAGCGAGGGAGCATTACTCGTTCGTTTTTGACGAATTATATATCGATTTTGAAGAGAATTGAAATACCTTCGAGTGAGCGCAGAGGATCGTTATTCAATATTCGGGGAAGAAAGTTATCGCACCAAGAGTGGGACTAGGCAGTGCAGATTTCGGGTTTGTGTGTTTAATTACTTTCGGTTCAAATAGGGACCCTCTACGTCGTATAATTCTCGCATATAATTATGTATAATCAGTGGGTAATGTTGGGTTTACGTTTTGGGACTGTTTGGGTGATTAATTATCGCATAAATTGTTCAATTACGAAATAAACGCATGAATTGGATTTATTGCTTATGATATTGTATAAACTGTTTTGGGGCTTAATTTCAATGCATTATAATCTTATCCGTAAAATGATTTACTACTTTACTATACTTGAAATTACGTGTTTCGTTATCGATAAGTGTCATACGCGTATCGTGGATCGTTATTTGTTTGTTTGATGAACTTGCCTAATTGCTTATCATTTTAGTCGTCCTATTTGGTGTCGTTATTGTAAGTCTTATGTGGTTTAGTTGACCGAATCTTCGCCCCTTGTAAACTCTTGTCTAGGAACGATTAATTAGCAGGATTCGTTCGCTACTGCATATGATACTTATTCTGTGACCCCGAGATGTCTTCTGTTCTGCACACTCTGAGTCCTCACCTGATGAGTCTATCATTGGGACGGTGGTTTTGTGGAGCCCACAGTGGTGAGTGATGACACAATATAAGAATGGATCATTAAACCTTGGACCAGTCATTTGAGGGACCGTACCAAACACGCGCCTGCATTTTCTGAGTCGTCCTACCTTGGATAATAGCTAGGGTCATTACCGTTATTGTGGATTGTGAGTGAATAGATGAGTCAGCTCATGTGGCGGGATTGTGTGTCGTAGCGGTAATGATGTTTTTAGTGTTTAAACAGTGTTGTAACCAAGCTGTAGTGTATGAGCAATGTGTGGTGCTTGTCGTGCATTCGGTTATGTAAGCGTTTAGATGCGAGGAATATGGCTACTTAGCTCATTTGTTGTTTCTACTTGATTATTCTTGTTTTGGTCATTAGTTGCTACTTGGAATGGTGTCTTTTTGTTTACTTTTGAGTTGGGAAGTTCGGGTATTGATTTGGTGCATTTATGCATAAGTTTAGACTTGTTTTTCTGAAAAGCGCAAGTCGCGGACGAACCAGTCGTCATAGGTTTCGTTCGCAGAGAGACAAAAGCTACTGTATTAACGCAGACGATTCTGTGGACGATACCACAGACAAATCCCTTCGTCCACAGGTATCGCCGGTCTACTGATTGTCTACTGAGGTTGACCGGAGCCCCTGTTCACATTCTGTTATCCTCTGGAAGATTTTCGGTCGACCGGAACCCTGGTTAGGTCGACCGGATTGTCACTGCCATGTCATCATTGCGGAGACGCGGTGTGACAGAAAATGTCTTGAAAATATAACATTGCCTTAAAAATGTCTTGAGGACGAATGTAAGATGGACGAGTTTACCAACTGCGCCATTTCTCGAATTTTATTGGCTAGGGTGCTGAACTGGTATATATTCAGAACCTCAGGGACATCATATGGATGGTTGGATTAAATTTGACGGACGGATATTGAAAGAGATATTTTAGAGTGGAAAACACCAAATTCCAGCCCCTTTCTTGCATCCAACATTCTCTCTTCTAGATCTATAAATTTTTTCCCCACAAATCGCACATTTCCAAACTTTTTGTATCATGATAATCTCACATCAGATTTAATCAGTAGGAATTTTCATTATTCTCTCCCCTATACCTTTGAAGATATTTTTCCAATTTTTCTCCCATATCTCCATAATTTTGGCCTGCATTTTCAAATCTCATTTATCTCTATATTAGTTGTGTTTCTTACAACTGTTAAATTTCAGATCTCATTTATCTCTATATTAGTTGTGTTTCTTGCCACTGTTAGATTTTCATATCTCATTTATCTCTATATTAGTTGTGTTTTTACCTCTGTTAGTTATGTTTTTTAACCGGTTAGTTATGTGTTTTACGGCTATTAGAGAATATGTTTCTGACAACTTTTAAATGTTTTCTTTACAATTGTAAGAAATATAACTAAAGCGGTAAAAACATAATTTACAGCTGTTAGAAAAAACATGTAACAATGGAGATAGAGGAATTCAAAATTTTTGGAGATTGAAGATAAATTTTGGGAAGATATCTTAAAAAATAGGGGAGAAATTTATAGAGATATGTGAGAAATTTAATGAAGATATAAATGGATTTTTTCTAAAATTGAAGGAAAATGGGATTCGGTGTTTTGTGTGACTTAAATGTCTTTGCATTATCTAGCCGTCCGATTTAAAGTAACAGTTCAGATCTTGTTCAGCAGGTAGCCGAGTGGTTTATATGTATGTCTTTGGAGATCGCACAGAGATATTAAGGAAGCTCCGATTAAGGTTTTTTTCCAACTAAATTTTCAATGTTAGCCCCTATCACTCATAGATTTTTACACAACATGGATCAATATTTTCTATCTTCATCCATTTCATACAATATTTTTTTCCTGAATCTCCTACAATTTGTTTCATAAAAACATAATTAAATTTAGAAATTAAGATCGACAAGCTCTGAACCAGCTCCATCGAGGAAATTATACAACCTGATATGTGAAAGAAAACGAATTTATGAGAAAGCGAGTTATTAGTGGCTGACTCAGTGAAAGACGACGGCAGAGTTTGTCGAGTTTTGACCGGGTCAAACCAGATCTAAGCGAGTCGTTGGAGAGTATGGCTCGGTACCAAATCTTTAATCTAAAGAGCTCGCGTGGTGGCCGGATAATCTGTGATTTCTATTGGTTTTCTATTGAAGAAGAACGAACGAATTCCAGGAAAATTTGAGATCTCTCTCTCTCTATTGGATTTCTCCATCCGTTCGAGCAATCTGCGATTTCTATTGGTTTTCTATTGAATTTATCTCTTAAGAATTGGGATTAAATGAGGATTCTTGAAAATCTGGTTCTCGTAATTTTCGGAGAGAGACTGCGAGAGGTGATGGTGGCAGGGCAGGTGGTTTTAGAGAGAGAAAATGAAAGTAGAAGTTCGGAGAAAGGACGAGAATATTAGGTAGAGAGATGGTAAGGCTACTGCACTGGGTAAAAGCGTCCCGGCTCCAGTGCTGAACATGCGGGACACCATCTCAGCCATCGAATGAGATTTTTTAACGGTCCAGATCTGGAGAGAGAAATTTTTTTATTTTTTTATTTTTTAAGTCAGCCGCAACTTTTCTCTCTCCAGATCTGGGCCGTTCAAACTATCATCCGACGGCTGATATTGTTTCGTACGTGCGGATTTTCCCTGTTCCGCATAGGAATCGGACTGGGGGTAAAAGTGGATATTTGTTTTTAACTTTTGTGTATTATGAAATGGATGGAATTCTAGAGTGAATTCCACCACAAAACTAGAATATAATATAAAGATGAAGTATACAAGAACAAGAGATAGAAGAAGTATTTCTATATTATTTCATGAGTCCCTTTTACATCAAAATAAGCCCTCTATTTATAGGGTTAGAAAATGTAGGTTATGAAACCTTTCATAAATGGTAGATAATGGAGCTTGAATGTGTAGGTTATGAACTTCTTGTAACTCCTCTTTCAATAGAGAGTTAAGGTATCCATAATGTTGAAGTGGTTATGGAATAAGGACTCCAACCTTAATATTTTCATAACATTGTGGACATAATATAAACGACCAACATTGTTTTAAATTTTGTAGCACTTGTTATAGCAATTGAACAAATGTCACAATTTTTTGTAGCACTTGTTAAATAGTGCCACGAAAACGTGACATTTTCTCAAAATTTTGTGGCAACTATTGAGGCAATTTAAAAAATGCCATAAATTTGGTAGCACTTTATGTAGCAATTGAATAAATGCCACAATGTTATGTGACACTTGTTAAAAAGTGCCACAAAAATGCGATATTTTCTCAAAATTGCCATAATTTTGTGGCACTTTACGAGGCAATTAAAAAAATGTCTTAAATTTTGTGGCACTTCTTATAAAGTGCCACAAAAAACGACATTTTCACATAATTGCCGTAAATAAATGACATATATCATAAGTGCCACAAGTTAAGTGTCACCAAAGTCCAATTTTGCCATAATGTATATAGCTGTAAAGTGTAGATTCCCTTTCACCTTTTTTCATTGACTTGTTAACAAAGCGAGTCGCTAGTGATGTGTATATATACAACAATTTGTATAGAAATGGTTATCACATCCAATACAAGAAATCAGAGAAGTTCTCTCTCAAAGTTCAAGATGGTTTTTCTGGATTTTTCTAACATATCCCGCCGTCAAATCTTTTGTACATGCACATTTCTAAACCTTTTGAAGCATGACAGGAAATGAAATACATACAGGAATTAATTATTGTATATTGTAGCCTTACCAAGTATTATGCCACTTTGACTGACCAAGCATGCACCGACCTACAAAATTAAGCACGTACATATTACCAATTTAGACATAACAGTTTGAGAGACGGGGGATAGGTAAAGGAGAAAAGAAATGCAGTCATAATCACAATATGGCCCCTTTTTCCCTTCCTTCTCAAACAATAATTCACCACTCCACCAATGACGAAGACAGCCGGCCCCCCAAGATTTTTAAAAATACTACTCCCTCTATTCCCTATTAATTATCGTTTAGGAGATATCTAGGTATCCAAATTAATTGTCGTTTAAGGTTCTTTTATTAGTTGTCAACAATTTATTTCAATTATACCCTCAACATTTTCCTTTCTTTTCTTTATGACGTATAAGTGAAAGAGAGGGAGGATTGGGTAATATTGGAAGTTTAGGTAAAAATGACAACTTCCTTAATTTTCTCAAATTGTCTAAAGAGTCTTATATTTAGGAATGGAGGGAGTACTATTTAATAAATAACTAGTAAATGTTGAATATTACTACTTTATTTTATAATCTCACCATTTTTTATTTGAAACTTACTACTTTTATCATGAATATATATTATATAAAATAGTAAATTTAGATTCAATAATGGTGAATTTCATGACATAAATAGTAATTTATTTTATAATAATGGTAAATGTGCTAAAAAATAAAATTTAGTATTTAAAAAATGAAATTTATCACATTAAGTTCTAATATTACCATTTTTATCTAAGTTGTAACCAATTGATAAAATGGCAAGTTTAGTGAAAAATTCGGTTATTTTATTTACATTGTTTGTAACTTTTGTAAAGAATAAAAATCACTATATAAATATCCAAATTCAAACAAAACTTACCATTTTAGTTTGAATTTTATTATTTTGTAAATTTTACCAATAATTTGGTAGTTTTTTAAAATAAATTTATAGATTTTTTTTTTCTCACTTTCCAATGCCTTTTGTATGGTCTTGATTGGGAAGTCTATGTATAATTTATTGTGATAGTTTATTTGGTCAAAAGCATAATTTTAAGTAATTAATTTATGATAAATAAATATGAACTTCTTTTTCATGGTTTGGAAAATTGGAACTCTATACGTACATAATTTGTTGAGTGATAACGTAGTTGCTCATTTAATTAAAAATGTTCTTTATAGATGTGTTCAATTCATATTCTTATCAATTCATGACAACTTAAAAGAGTAAAGTATATATGTAAAATATAATTGTTACGATAAATTTAGAAATGTATATGTGAAATGTGTTTCAAAGTGATTATTCGTTAAGTTATTAACTTAATTGTATCTAACCCTGAACCCTAAACCCAAATTCACCCCGCAATAGTATTTGCAGAGCCGTCTGGAACAATATTTAGGCCATGTACTAGTTTTGCTCTGCAAATGTTTCATCTAATATACTCCTTTCAAACCAGACAAATCCAGAGTATGCAGGGAGGGGTGAAGCAGAAAGCATTAGGATGAATGTAAATTGGATAGGGTAAAGTCCCTTCAAGGTTCATCTATGGAATCGCAATAGTGTTCCCATATGCTGTAGGGATTGCTGTAGAAAGCAAACATCAAAGAATATCTTACAAGCCACAACAGGTGAAGGAGAAAAACATGGAGCATAAGGAATTTGGGGTTATTGGAAGGAGAAATAAGAAAACCTTTAAGGTTGACAAAAATGTGATGACAATCACACATGCTGTATCCAAATTATATAAATTGCATGTATATACTAAAAATATAAGAAACTATTCTAAGGAAACATTATCAAATTCACACAAAAAAGAAAAAAGAACAGAGATAATTGAGCATAGATAATTCTGTGAGGAGTGGTGGGTGAAAGAGATGAAGACTGAAGAAGTTTGAATGGAAGTTGGAGGGAAAATAAATTAGTTAAAGTAGTATTAATTAATCAGTTAGGGCTTAATCGAATTGGAGATGTAAGTTACCCAAAACGACACCGTCCTGTTTATTAATAAATTAGTTAATTTAATCATCAATACGGCACCGTTTTAGTACTTCTATTTTGGGACTCTGCTTTGGCTAAAAGGGGACACTCGAAGATTCCTTCTTCCTGCTCAAGAATCAATGGCTGATACTCTTCTTCCAAGGATCACTGTTGATTCCTCTTTGTGTCAGAGTTTCGCTGAGCTGGATGGGCGAGATCAACATGGGAAAAGGAACCCTAACTATAAAAGGGCAAGGTCATAAATGGAAAGGGCATTAAGCAAATATATCCTTAAGTTGGCAGCTGCATTTTTCTCCATTCTGTGAGTTTTTCCTTCACTCTTATCACTTCTATCATATATTCCATACTTCTCTGTTTCTCTGGGCTGATATTCTTGTTCATTATGTGCTTCAGGAAGTTCTGGGCAAGCCTAGCAGCTTTGGAGTGCATTTGGAGCTAGAGTCAAATTTCTATATTCCCTCTTCCATTTCTTGTTTGGAAAGTAGATATTTAGTTAAGTATTAGTTATTGAGTCATGTTTGATTGATGAGATAATTGTATTGAAACTTATATTCTGCTTTGAGCCCTAATCTATCTTATCTTGATGTTCATTACATTCTATGTTCTTGAATTGAGGCTGAGGACTACTAGCTGTTAGAAGTTAGTTAGAATTGTGTGTGGATTGTGTTGGGATATAACAAATTCTAGCACTTTATGAATTCGAGAGCTCAAATAATACCCCTATGTGAGGGAGACTTATAGAGGAATTGAGAAGCACATATTAATTCAGTTATTTAAGCCCTAAAATTGAATTTCGCAGTTCTGATTCGAAGTATTTCACCCATTTTTTAGGGAAGCAATGGAGGAGAAGATGGCATGGATTCTTGAATTTAAAACAATTGTGAAAGTATTTGAGGGATTGAGGCAAAGAGAGGTGGAGATGTGGAGACTTGGGGTAGAATGGAGGTGGAGGAGGTGGAGACGTGATGGAGCCATGGAGGAGGCACTGTAACTTTTCTTTTTAGAGAATAGGAAAAGTTTTTTTTTTTTTAGCCTCACCAGAGGAGGAGGACCGCCTTAGGAAGGGAGTATTTATTTGCTCCATGTAAGGGAGAGGTGTCGAACCCTCGACCTCATGGTCGTGGGGGGCTATGATCCTTTTGACAATCATTATAGATTATTTTGATCATAAAAAAAGCGAAAAATTCAACTTAGAAATTCCAAATTCAGTGCAATGTAAACAAATTATGAACTATTTTGTTTAGTATTATAATTTTTTTGACTTATTTTGTTTAATTTTTGTTTCACTTTATTTTATTTTATTTTTGTGCGTCATGGGCGAAGTAAGAACTTTTAGTTTTTCGTCCCCAACCTAATAATTTTGGCTTCGTCCCTGTCCAGACTAAACAAAATTGTTCCTCGTAATGAGGGATCTTAATCTTCAAAATTTTCTTAGTTATTCATATGCCAATCGTGATTCGTGACCATTAGTTTGTGATTAATAATTCACGTTAGGAGATCGCATTCAAGTCCAGTTCTTTTTCTCTTAAATGGAGGGACATTTACTGGAAAGATTTCCAGTACTTGGTTCTTTGGGCTACAACCCATATTTTTCTAATACCTGTCGAAAGTTTATGTTAATATGGATTAAATATATAGTAGGTTAAGTTTTTTATTTTCTTTATTTATTTTTTTGACGCCACGATGGGCGACAGCCCCACATTGGGGAGTTAGAACACCTAGATAAGGTAGAATAAAGCTTACCGCAACGCCGGCGGAGGGTATCGAACCCGGGGCCTCTCGGTCACGGGTTGGCCAATGCCCCACTAGGCTATTGGCCTCTTCGATTTTTTATTTTCTTTATAGTTCTATTTTTCATAGAATTTTTAAATTTTGATGTAATTAAATTAGGAGTGAATTTCCTATTTTAGACTTAAACAATTTTTGCTTTTTAGACTTAAATTTTGTTTTCGACCTTTTGTAGACTTAAACAATTTATGGGTACCCCGATATAGATTTTTTTCGAATTTCGACCAAAAAAAGTCACATGACAAACACGTGACTTTTTTATGGGGGTAAATTTGTCCACACAATAAAGGGCTAAAGCCCTACCCGACCCATAAAATAAAAACCACCCAAAAACCCTTTCAATTCACCTCTTTTCAACATATTTTTCAAGTCCAGATTTTTAAATCTCATCCCATGGGTTTTATACCTTCTCCGACATCTGTGTTCTTTGCAAACCTATGTTCTTTGATCTGACTCGAATAAGGTACTGTCAAAGGAGGAGGCTGAGGTGATGATGGCGGTGGTGGAGGTGGTGGAATAGCAGAGCTAGGGAGAGGGGACGAAGGCGGCGGTGGCGGTTGCAAATGCTGGTGCATTTCTATACCAACCGCACACCCAAGTTTTTCTAAGGCATTTCTTGCCTTCAAACACCACCCATATGATTTCTAGTAATATGAAGAAAATGATAAATAGAAATAGAAAAAAAGGAAAAATAAATTGAAAGGCTGAAAGCAAACAGCTATGAGGTCCAAAAATTGACATCAAATCTAACTGATCTATGGATGAAAAGACGAATTTTCTGGAACTTCAGCGAATTTTGCTGTGTTGAAGATGAAGATTTAATGGGTCGGGTATGTTTTAAAGTGGATTACACTACTTGTTAATGTGAAAGGACATTTTTGCCCCTGTAAAACGATACAGTTTTGCATGTCGAGAAAAAAAATTATATCAGGATATTCATAAATTGTTTAAGTTCACAAAATGTCGAAAAAAAAAGTCTAAGTCTAAAAGGCAAGCAAAAAATTGTTTAAATCTTCTTTACGCCCAGCGATTGCCCTAGAGGGAGAGCGGAGAGTACCCTAGATAGGGAGATTGTAGCGTACCTCATGCCTGGGGAGGGAAGATAGCCTCATAAGGAGGAGAATTTTATTAGCCCCACTTGGGGAGATATGGGAATCGAACACGGGACCTCCGCCCCGTGTTCGGATAGCCTTACCACTTGGGCTACCCGATTCCCATAAAATTGTTTAAATCTAAAATAGGCAATTCACTCTTAAATTAGCATAATCAACTATATTTAAATTAATGCGTATCCCAAAGCACACGTTAAAGAAACCCTAATTATTGTGCTTTTTAATTAGGATAATAAAGGAAGTATGTGTTATAAATAAATTGAAGATCGATACAATAATATTCCTATGCAAACTGTTTCTTCCTTAACTAATTCGCTAATACCCATATTGGTCATTTATCCATAATCTAAACTAAATTAAAAATATATGAACGTGTCACCTACTTTTGTGGAGAAAAAAAAATTGTCTCTATAAAAAAAAATTAAATAAATTGTGAGTTCTTATCTGTCAGATTCAAAGTTTTGCAATTGGCTTTAATTCTTGAGAAAAACCAGTGAGTTTTCCACATTGACATAAATATTCCGATTACTATTCACCATTCCAGTCTTCTTTTAGCCGCACCTTTTTTTTTTCAACCCTTCTTCTTTATCATCATCATCTTCTTCTTCAGCTAGTAAATGTGGTGGAGGCATTCCTAATTACTGCTGTTCCAACTCTTCAAAGTTCATTGCAAATTCGAGATAATTTACACCCGCCATCGCTAGAGCTTCAATCGAAACAGATATGATGTTGTAGACTTCTTAAAAACTAAAAAGACAACACGTGAAATTTACGTGGTTTTATTGACCTGAGACAAAGTAAGACAAACTTTCTTGTTGATGTAATAAATGTTATATATAGAACGAATATAATGATAAACGCTTAGCCTATATATAGTCACCTAATCTCATCAGCTCCGCAAAATCTAATCTTATTAACTTTAGGAAATCTCAACTAGTTAAAAAACCATACAAATTAGAAGAAATGTGTTGTGGTGGCGAAAAATAGTTTTTCGGCACCTAAAGATTAATGATAGACCAATAGATTTGAGACATGTGGAAAAAATGACATGCAATAGCAAGTTTTCAGTTATTTTGTTTTTAATAAAAATTAAAATAATGACATGGACGAATGCGAGTTTGCCACGTCATCCTAGTCAAGTGACTGGTCGCAATTGAACAGATCGAGCAAGCTCGAATTGACGTAACATGAAACCTATTAATCCGAAAGCGCCATGAAGAGCAACAAAAGTCCACAGACCGCCTAATTGACACCAACGAGTAAAATCTCCTTGTGCTTCAGGACCCCATAGTAACAACAAAGAGTGTGCTAAACTATTAGCAGGAGTAGAAACTGCGGCAGTTAAGAAATTGCAGCCTTCCAAATAGGAACTGGCCAATCCATGGGTATACCATGAAGTTACAAAGGTTGTACCTGTGAACCAACCCCCTAAAGCAAAATAGGCACAAGGAAAGAGCAATAGACCGGACCAGCCTACAAAAACGAAACGGTCCCTACGTAACCAGTCATCCATAATATCAAATAAATCAGTTTCGTCTTTGGTAAATTTACCAAGGGCTATAGTCATAGTGATCCTCCTATTCAACTACTTCGACCATTTCCGAGCACCTCATAGCATTTTCGGGCCGTTCGAAGATTCGATCATTTCTGTATGATTTCTCTTGCACTGCCCCACTCCAATAGGTTTCGAAGATAAAAATCCCTTATTGGCCCATAAATTCGCCTAGAGAAATTCAGAAACTCAATTTGATTCTTCCTTCTTACTAAGTATCTGAACCGTGAATTGTCTTCTTATGACTCATCAATCAATCAGATATATGAATATCTTTTGAAAGACCTGTTCGAGGAAGAATCAACCCCCTCTCCCTCTCTCGCTCCCAATCGATTCTCAGACCTAACCTTTTGTTCTTGTTCCATTAATTAATGTTATTATTAGATCTTTTTCGGGAGATTGAGAAAAATCTAAATATTTAATATTTATAGAGTCTTCTAATTTCTATGTGTACCACCTGTCAAACCGGTCAACACACCTTTGTTAACCAGATATTTTATTATTAGTGACTTTGGTATTTGTAATGGTAAAATTAAAACAAAAGTTGGTAAATTTTAATAAATAACTAGTAAATGTTGAATATTACTACTTTATTTTATAATCTCACCATTTTTTATTTGAAACTTACTACTTTTATCATGAATATATATATATATATATATATATATATATTATATAAAATAGTAAATTTAGATTCAATAATGGTGAATTTCATGACATAAATAGTAATTTATTTTATAATAATGGTAAATGTGCTAAAAAATAAAATTTAGTATTTAAAAAATGAAATTTATCACATTAAGTTCTAATATTACCATTTTTATCTAAGTTGTAACCAATTGATAAAATGGCAAGTTTAGTGAAAAATTCGGTTATTTTATTTACATTGTTTGTAACTTTTGTAAAGAATAAAAATCACTATATAAATATCCAAATTCAAACAAAACTTACCATTTTAGTTTGAATTTTATTATTTTGTAAATTTTACCAATAATTTGGTAGTTTTTTAAAATAAATTTATAGATTTTATTAACTAATTGGGGAGAAATCTTTTGGCAAAGAAGGCTCCCCACAAGTCTTGCCACGTCGGCCCCAGGACGGAAGTCCCACTCCGTTCTCCCCCCCCCCCCCCCAAGACGGAAGTGGCAATTCCGTCCTCATGCTAACCCTAATAAATTCCTGAAAACCTAGAAACCCTAAACTCCGTGACTTGAGGACGGAATTGGCAATTTCGTTCTCAATTTGCAGCACTTTTGAAGTGTCTAATCTTTTCTCAACCTAGCTTTTGCTTTTGAATAATTGAAGACTGAAAATGAGAACGGAATTGCCAATTCCAATTCCGTTCTCATTTCTGACCAATTTTTAGAGCCTCCTCAATTTCGAATATAATTTCAAAAAAATTCAAAATTTGAATTTTTTTAACACTCCATTTATATCTATAAATAACCCTCAAAACACTCTACAAAAAATTTCAATTTTATTATCTTATTTGAAAGAATTCAAAACTCTTCAAAATTCTACATAAAATGGCAATTTTTCCAAAATTTATTAAAAAAGAAATGGTTAACAAATTCAAGTATGTTGATTTTACTAAAGAATGGTCTTTATAATACGAAGAGGCGTTAGAAATTTGTTATGAATTAAATTTACAGGGTATCAATGATGAAAAAAAATTGGTCCGATTTGTACAAAGAAATTGTCTACGCCATGAACTCCATCACCGGCGGATTTTTCACAACGGAAATGATCGATGCATACTTAGCAAAACTGCGCAGGAGGTTTTGGGATTTTGAGGCACTTTTGCACCAACCATGGTTCAAATACGACAGCATGACAAACACGATAGATTTTAATGGTGCTGAAGTCAAGTGCATGGGTGGAATATGTGAAGGTAACTTACATGTTATTATGGAAAATTATTATAATATCAGTTTCTCATAACTTACATTTATGGTTATTTTAACTTTGCATTAGGCTAATCCAAGGGTTATAAGGTACACCATGCAAGGCAAACCCTGATTTTTCCTTTTAGGCATTATTTTTGGGTAAGAAGGAGCAAATATTTCTCAGTACGGGCAAGGAAGGTACGCTGCTGAAAGAGAGGTTGCAAGTTGTGTGGACGAAGCCAGTGAGTGTTCCAAAACACCGAAAGAGATAACTGTTGAGGGTCCCCCGACTACCCGATTTCAGATGGATCGTGCACCAACATTTCTGTGCGTGAACGGATTGCACCTAAATTTCGTAAGAATAAGGGTGTGAATGATCGGGAGTAGTAGTTGTTTTTTTCCCCAATATTTTATGTAATTTATTTCTAGCAATTAAATTTAATTGAGATTTTTTATTTTGTGTGAAATTCTTACTTTTATGATATTAAAAAATATAGAAATACATAATATTAAAAAAATTCTTGTGAACACACAAGAATGAAAAAAAGGTGAACATAGGAGAACGGTATTGTGAATTCCGTTCTCCTATGCCAGAAGGTTTTCCACGGGAGAAACCTTTTTCCATTGATTTGTCACATCCATAAATCATTTATTTCCATATTTTTAGAGATAAAAATCTTATCCCTTCACCACCAAAAACTCTATAAATCTTCTATCTTTCATTTCATTTTTTTCACATCAAAAAATTTCTTTCAATACTTTTCTCATACAAAAAACCCTATATTCCTTCATATATTTTTCTCTGGAAAAATGGCACTTGAATGTCCGATTAAATTGTATTTACATTTCAACCACAATTTAGTGTACGAAGCCGGTGGTTTTTCGCGTTTCGCAGAGCCAAATGAAAGAAGTATGGAATTAATAGACAAAATTTCATTTCGACAACTTTGCCACCGAATATGTCGGTGTAAATGAGTCGATCTTTCTAGTGTCACTGTTCGTCTAATAATGATTCGTCCATTTTTATGGCGACGTACGGCATGGTGGTGTATGATGTCGTACATCTCAACGACGAAAAAGATCTTGACAATTTGTGGGGAATCCAAACCGATTTAAAACTAAAAGGGATTCACATTGGTGTATTGTTAGAACTCTGTGTAGAGACATGTATATAACTTTGTAATGCCGACAACTGATTTATCTGAACAATCACAATTTGTTACGGAAGTTTATTTTCCGGAATCAAATCCCATACCAAGTTTGGCCCCACCGTCCAGTTACGAACCAACTGTACCAAATGATTCTAATGTAAGTAATGTTACACAGTTGGAACTTTTCGATCTACCTACAATTGAAAATGATAATTCGGTAATGGATTCGTTGGGTCCAACATCGGACATTAAAGGTGTTCCGAAAACGGAAGACGATGGGGGAGATGATAGTGATGGAGACCACGAGAATGGCGCAGTCGAGGAAGATCTAGAGGATGCAGAAGAAAATGTTAGCCCTGAAATCCCCCAAGAAATTCCTGAACCAAGTAATGACGAGTTAGTCCAAGAGCCTGAACAAACACCAACTTCTTCCGTTATTCCGCATTGGAATATATCATCATATGGTAATTATACTAATTTTGCTTGTTGGAATGATATGGGTACCATGCAACCTGTTGCTGACCTGACTTACAGGAAAAAATCCATTAAAAGATGGAATCCTGATTTCCCGAAATATGTTTGGGGATGCAGTTTAAGGATAAGCGGGAGGCAATGTTAACAGTTAACATATGACATGACCAGGTTGCCTTTAGGGAATGGAAAAGAGACATGAGCAACAAACAATGGTTTAGCGGAGTGTGTAGAAACTCAACATAATCCAGCCGATGCAGTTGGTATATTCACGTTAACCATAGCAGAGTGGATGAAATGTGGAAGGTTACCAGACTCAAAGAGAGCCACTACTGCTCGATGGATCAAAACAAAAAACGCAACATGTCATCCTGTTACATTGGGGTAAAAATTCTACACCTTATTCGGGCTGATCCCGAAATATCTGTTAAATTGATAAGGGATGCATGTGAAGATAAAATGTCTTTTATTTGTACATATAGAAAAGCTTGGTATGCCCGCCGAAATGCTATGGAAACACTGTTTGGTACTTGGAAATCAACTTTCCAAGTACTACCACAGTATATGTGGGCACTAAAAGATTCTAACCGGGGTGCACAAGTCAAATTTCTTTACCATCCACAACTCACCGTTAATGGCCCTAAGGTGTTCAAGTCATTGTTTTGGACATTTAAACTGTTAGTTGACTGTTTCAAGTGGTGCTGGTCTATAATTTCAATGGATGGCACACATCTTAGGGGGAACTATAAAGGGGTACTTATGGTTGCAAGCACTCTGGATGATAATAATCAAATTTTACCCCTTGCTTTTGCCTTGGTTGAATCAGAGGCAACTTCTACTTGGTCTTGGTTCTTTAGAAGCTTAAGGGAACATGTTGTTCAAGACTTACAAGTTTGCCTGATTAGCGATCGTCATCCCGGAATTCTTAGTGTTGTGGCTAGCGTACCCGGATGGCAACCCCCAATGGCAGTACATCGATATTGCCTTAGGCATTACAGATCAAATTTTCATACTCATGCCAAAAATAAAGAATTGAAAGATTATGTGTGGCTTACTGCTACACAAAAGAAGAAAGTTTAGTGTGATCTTTATCTTGACCTTATAAAACACAAAGATAAAGATGCATTTAACTGGTTAATGTAGCATCCAAAAGAGTTGTAGACTTTGGCATACGATAGGGGGAAGCGCTTCGGGTGCATGACGACTAACATGTCTAAAGCGCTTAACAGTGTTTTGAAACAGTCTAGAGCGCTGCCTTTGAAAGCTCTAGTGGAAATGGTTTTTTACAAGCTGGTTCATTATTTCAACTTCCACAGGGAATACACTAATAATTGTAAAACGCCATTCCCTAAGAGAATATGGGATCAGTACTTCACTTACGAACAAAAAACTACAAGTTTAACTGTGCAAAGACACCACAAAGACCAGGAATCTATAGGGTCATGTACCGACATAGATGACATGGTGAAGGTGGAAAAATATACACAGTCAACTTATCAGCTCGTGAATGTAACTGTGATAAATGGTCTACTTATACAGCTCAATGCACACATGTCATTGCAGTGTCTAAATCGGTCATGGATGATGCTTCAAAGTATATCCACCATGTGTATTCTCTGGAGTACTACAGGAATACATACAAGTCCATTTTATATCATGTACTTGATATCATGTATTGGAGACCTACTCCTTTTGATATGACACATTACCCTCCTAACATGAAAGGTTCACATGTGGGTCGACCTCAAATGCGGAGATTTCAAATGCCTATGGACACAGAGAACCGGGGAAATCCAAGACCAAAGAAGTGCGACAACTGTAAAGAGATCGGTCACAAACGGAAGACTAGCCCCAACCAAGCAACTCCAAATTAATTGTATTTTAATTTTTTAAATTGTAATATTTTAGAATGTATCAATTATCACTTTTTTTTTGTTTGTTTGCAATCTTATCAACTTATTTTAATTTTATTTCATTCAATAATAAAACATTGCAAATAATACAATGACGTATTATTAAAGATATTCTATTCCATTCTCAAAACCAGCCAGCTCGACCCTATAATCAAGGATATCGTAAGGGGCTGGATGGATTTGTACATGATCACCGGGGTACAATCTCAAAAAACAAAACAAACTCAGGCCACCCTAAAAAATAGTAATCGTCTCCGCCTTAGTCTCTAGTCACGCGGAGTGTCAATTTGTTCCCGTGACTATTACACATGTGTAGTACTTCAGGGATTCCAAGCTGCATTCTACCGCGCCATTGCATTTGTTTCTACCTATCCACTATAGACAGAAAAACAAATTTCAATAAATAACTTTAAGAGGAACGAATATTTTTCCAAAGTTTTAATATTAAAAAACGTACAGGTTTTGAAAATCCCGAGTACGTATTGTAAATGTCTATTCGAAAACTCTGCCGAAATAAAGCCCCGTTGGAGGGATACGATAATTCCCCCGTAAGGTAACCGATCCCGGGCTTTATAAAAAACCCTCTCTTAAAATAAATATCTAGTAGGTTCATTGGAGAAGGGATAAAATTAACTGTATCTGTCACCCGAAAATTGTTGTCACGCAAAATTCTTGTAAACCGCCGTCTAGGTAGTACTTGTCATCTATTTTGGTTACATAAACGCACAATTGATTTTCAATGACGTCTTTCAGATAGAAACATCTTGCAACGCCGAGACCAGTACGCTCCAACCAATTTGTGTACATTGATGGTATACGCTAGATAATGGAATATATGTTAGATAGCTCAACACATTTGATAAAAAAAAATTACACATTACAAAATAAGATATTGCCATTTTTCTGTTGGTTTGATTTCCGACAACAATTTTAAATTGGTGTTTGAAATACTCTTCCAGGGCGGGATCCATATCGCTATTCATTTTCAAAATGCTAAGTTTACATAGTAACTACCTAAGTATGGAAGAAAATTTGGAGAGAAATATGAAAATTGATATTATTTTAGAAGGAAAATTATGTATGTATATATGGGTTAAATGTAGGTTTAGAGGATATATCCACTACAAATTGAGAACGGAATTGCCAATTCCGTCCTCAAGTCACGGGAGTCTAGGGTTTCAGGAATTTATTAGGGTTAGCATGAGGACGGAATTGCCAATTCCGTTTTCCCCCCAGGACGGAAGTGGCACTTCCATTCTGGACTGGAATGTTGGTCTAAAAAAAAAAGACTGCCATAGTTTGCTCTTTATGCCAAACCATGGTCAGTCCAACGCAATCCCCGTCTATATTTATTGTGGCATGTTTGGGTCATTCTGGATGATTCTTAGCTTAAATTTTATCATATGATATAAAGTTAATGATGAATACAAAAGTTTATTACTAGTACATCCTAAAATAATATTAACATTTTATCTCTAATTTTTTCTAAAATAATACTAATATTTACAACATCACTAAAAATTTAATAAACTTTTACCCATTTCACTCCTCTCATTACTCTTCTTCTAACTATTATTCTAATTTTCAAGTAGTTAATGAGCATAAATTAGTCTTTTAACCCTGACTCTTATTGTTTTAAAAAATTAATATATGTGAAAGTCCAAACGTTAATATTATATTAGAATGAAAAATTAGTAAGTAATGTACCAAGTTATATAACTCGTACTCTTAATTCAGGGCTTTGTCTTGGACTGACCATGGTTTGACATAATGGGCCAATCTTGCTAGTCTTTTTTTTTTAACAAACATTTTTTGCCAGAATGGATTCCCCAAATCCGTTATGAGTTGAGAACGAATTTGAGGAATCCGTTCTCGGCTGAGGTGGCATATTCCAGACGCGCTCGCCACATCAGCCGTTGGGGAATCCGTTCTCGCAGATGCAAAAGCTATGTACAAACACTCATTCTTTCCCCAATTCCAGAACGGAATGGATTTGGGAAATCCGTTCTGGACTAGCAGAATTTATGTACCAAAAACACTTCAATTTTTTTTTGTGCTTGGCCTATAAATTGTACAGTCCATATTTTACAACAAGCTCCAAAATCACTAAAAAAGAATATTATTAACCAAAAAAAGTGTACAAATTTACTTAAAAATCATTAGCTTTATTAATAAAACTCAACAACGTAAAAACCAATAGTATGTTACATAACATATATTTATGAATTAAAATAGACAAATACAGAGTATGCATGGGGGGTGAAGCAGAAAGCATTAGGATGAATGTAAATTGGATAGGGTAAAGTCCCTTCAAGGTTCATCTATAGAAACGCAATAGTATTCCAATATGCTGTAGGGATTGCTGTAGAAAGCAAACATCAAAGAATATCTTATAAGCCACAGCAGGTGAAGGAGAAAAACATGGAGCTTAAGGAATTTGGGGTTATTGGAAGGAGAAATAAGAGAACCTTTAAGGTTGACAAAAATGTGATGACAATCACACATGCTGTATCCAAATTATATAAATTGCATGTATATACTAAAAATATAAGAAACTATTCTAAGGAAACATTATCAAATTCACACAAAAAAGAAAAAAGAACAGAGATAATTGAGCATAGATAATTCTGTGAGGAGTGGTGGGTGAAAGAGATGAAGACTGAAGAAGTTTGAATGGAAGTTGGAGGGAAAATAAATTAGTTAAAGTAGTATTAATTAATCAGTTAGGGTTTAATCGAATTGGGGGTGCAATTTACCCAAAACGACACCGTCCTGTTTATTAATAGATTAGTTAATTTAATCATCAATACGGCACCGTTTTAGTACTTCTATTTTGGGACTCTGCTTTGGCTAAAAGGGGACACTCGAAGATTCCTTCTTCCTGCTCAAGAATCAATGGCTGATACTCTTCTTCCAAGGATCACTGTTGATTCCTCTTTGTGTCAGAGTTTCGCTGAGCTGGATGGGCGAGATCAACATGGGAAAAGGAACCCTAACTATAAAAGGGCAAGGTCAGAAATGGAAAGGGCATTAAGCAAATATATCCTTAAGTTGGCAGCTGCATTTTTCTCCTTTCTGTGAGTTTTTCCTTCACTTCTATCATATATTCCATACTTCTCTGTTTCTCTGGGCTGATATTCTTGTTCATTATGTGCTTCAGGAAGTTCTGGGCAAGCCTAGCAGCTTTGGAGTGCATTTGGAGCTAGAGTCAAATTTCTATATCCCCTCTTCCATTTCTTGTTTGGAAAGTAGATATTTAGTTAAGTATTAGTTATTGAGTCTGATTGATGAGATAATTGTATTGAAACTTATATTCTGCTTTGAGCCCTAATCTATCTTATCTTGATGTTCATTACATTCTCTTTTCTTGCATTGAGGCTGAGGCCTACTAGCTGTTAGAAGTTGGTTAGAATTGTGTGTGGATTGTGTTGGGATATAACAAATTGGTATCAGAGCATCTTTCCTATACCTGTGAGGATGGTGCTAACTAGAACTCAAATTAAAGAGGACATTCCATCTGAGTGCAATGAGACTGATAGGATTAAGAAATTGGAAGAGCAGACAAAAGACATTCATAATGCCATAGAAAACCAAAAAGAAAACAAACACATGATTGAGGATCTGAATAGGGGACAACTCTAAAGGGATTCATGGGCAGAAACTCGTTCTAAACACCCATGAGTCTTCCCCTGAAGGATCCGCTCATACCAAAACGAATCAAAAATTACTTACGAAAGACTTACATTTTTCGGCTTAAGATTAATTCTTTCAGATGTGTGTTGCTGCCACCAGAGTCCTCCCTTGAGAAATTACTCCCTACCGGTATCCACGCGACGAAACGAGCAGCGAGTGCTAGCTCTTCGTTTATCTGAGTTTTGGAATCTTGAGAGAAAAAAAGGCTGAAAAACCAGAAATCTGATTTCGGCTTTTAGGTATTTTTTGCCGCTCAAAAAAATCATTATCTAGGGTTTCAGCCAAGAGAGGTTTATATAGGTTGTGAGAGTTTGTTTAAAAAACAACTCTCACGTCCTATCCACCTCTTTTGGTAGTGGGAGTCTTAACTTCCACGTCCTCTAGACTTCTGCTGGTAGTGGGAGTCTTTATATGATAATAACTCCCACGTAATCCCAGTTATAAGCAAATACCGAAAATGCCCCTCCTTAATCTCTAATTCAAATAATAACGTTTTATTATTCTCAGAGAAATAAATGTCAGATACACTGAACCTAAACACATTCTAGATTCATTGAATCTGGACATGAAGTTCGTTAACTCGTCTGTGCGTGTGACCCTATAGGTTCATTTCACAATGGCAATGAAAACACACTTAGTAGTAGTATGTGTTCATAAATCACAAGCGGTCCCTAGCAGGACATTGTGACTACCCAAAGTGAATGAATTTACGCTGGAACCTAATATCAATCCACTATTTAATCTCTTTGTCTCGCGATATCCTAATTAAGCATAAGGCATGGTAGTCGTCACCCTTATAAAGCTTAATTGTATTTATGCTCGATCTCCAGGTAGACTGTTCCAACAAACAATATTTAATAACCACTTTATTAAACATATTTGAGCACGGCCATGAATTTAAACAGTCTTTCCCTATCGAGGGGCCCATTAATATCTCTCTGTAATAAGAGAGGGACAAATTCCTTACAATGCCTCTCACATTCAAACCATGATCATCAGTCGTATTGATTACTCGATTAAAAGTAACGTCCGACTGAGTCAAAACGTAGCTCCATTCATGCTAGAATCAATGGAGACATACGGTCTAAGGATTCTAAAATAGTATTGAAGAGGTAATACTTATGACTAAGGACCATGAAGTATTACTTCTCTAACGGATCACGTCCGATATAATATATCCCAATATATTGTATCTATGTTATGATTTGTATCTATTACATATGATCAGTAAAACATAATCATCAATCATGCATCATACTAGCTTTATTTCATTGTAAAGAAAATTACATAAAACTAGGGACATGTAGAATAGTAATTACATAAGCTAATGAGTTTTACTATCAAATCACACATTTGATGTTTAAAAGCAAAATTAACTATTCAAAGACATGCTCAAAAAGAAATAAAACGTACAACATATGTTAATGGTCCTAGGGCACTACTAACAAACTCAACTTGCAAAAACAAGTTGAAGGGTTGATAGGGCAAGTGATGCAATTAACTGCTAGAGATAACACTATCAACACCACCATTTAGGACCTTAACAGGTATGAGAGAAGGGATGGAAGACAAGAAGCTGGTCAAAGCAGTGGAGTAACTGGCCATAGACCTGTGTATGGCTCCCCCACCATTAGCATTGACTCTGGCCAACACAGAAACCAAATAGGCCATTGGAGGGAAGAAATAATTGACTTTAAGGCACCTAAACTGGATTTTCCCATCTTTGAGGGGAAAGGACCAGAGAGTGGAGAGGGAGGTGCAAGTTGTGTAGACGAAGCCGGTGAGTGTTCAAAAATACCGGAAAGGATAACTGTTGAGGGTCCCCCGACTACCCGATTTCGGATGGATCGTGCACCAACATTTCTGTGTGGGAACGGATTGCACCTAAATTTCGTAAGAATAAGGGTGTGAATGATCGGGAGTAGTAGTTGTTGTTTTTTTTCCCAATATTTTATGTAATTTATTTCTAGCAATTAAATTTAATTGAGAGTTTTTTTATTTTGTATGAAATTCATACTTTTATGATATTAAAAAATACAGAAATGTATAATATTAAAAAAAAATTGTGAACACACTAGAATGAAAAAAAGGTGAACATCCCGTGGAAAACTTTGTAGCATAGGAGAACGGAACTCCTATGCCAAAAGGTTTTCCACGGGAGAAGCTTTTTTCCATTGATTTGTCACATCCATGAATCATTTATTTCCAGATTTTTAGAGATAAAAATCTTAACCCTTCACCACCAAAAACTCTATAAATCTTCTATCTTTCATTTCATTTCTTTCAACTCTTTTCTCTTACAAAAAACCCTATATTCCTTCATACATTTTTCTCTAGAAAAATGGCACTTGAATGTCCGATTAAATTGTATTTACATTTCAACCAAAATTTAGTGTACGAAGGCAGTGGTTTTTCGCGTTTCGCAGAGCCAAATGAAAGAAGTATGGAATTAATAGACAAAATATCATTTCGACAACTTTGCCACCGAATATGTCGGCGCAAAGGAGTCGATCTTTCTAGTGTCACTGTTCATCTAAAAATGATTCGTCCATTTTTCATGACGACGTATGACATGGTGGTGTATGATGTCGTACATCTCAACGACGAAGAAGATCTTGACAATATGTGGGGAATCCAAACCGATTTGAAACTAAAAGGGATGCACGTTGGTGTATTGTTAGAACCTGTGCAGAGACAGGTATAGAACTTTGTAATGCCGACAACTGATTTATCTGAACAATCACAATTTGTTTCGGAAGTTTATTTTCCGGAGTCAAATCACATACCAAGTATGGCCCCACCGTCCAGTTACGAACCGACTGTACAGAATGATTCTCATGTAAGTAATGTTACACAGTTGGAATTTTTCCGATCCACCTTCAATTGAAAATGATAATTCGGTAATGGATTCCTTGGGTCCAACATCGAACATTAACGGTGTTCCGAAAACGGAAGACGATGGGGGAAAATGATAGTGCTGGAGACCACGAGGATGACGCACTCGAGGAAGATCTAGAAGATGCAGAAGAAAATGTTATCCCTGAAATCCCCCCAAAAATTCCCCAAGAAAATCCTGAACGAGTTAGTCCAAGGGCCTGAACCAACACCAACTTTCTCCGTTATTCCACATTGGAATATGTCATCATATGGTAATTATACTAATTTTGCCTGTTGGAATGATATGGGTACCATGCAACCTGTTGCTGGCCTTACAGGAAAAAACCCATTAAAAGATGGAATTGCCACTTCCGTTCTCCCCCCCAGGACAAAAGTGGCACTTCCGTTCTGGACATAAATGTTGGTTCCAAAAAAAAGACTGTCATAGTTTGCTCTTTATGCCAAACCATGGTCATTCCAATGTAATCCCCGTCTATACTTATTGTGACATGGTTAGG
The DNA here is from genome assembly GCA_026122235.1 of Vinca minor. Classification (NCBI taxonomy): domain Eukaryota; kingdom Viridiplantae; phylum Streptophyta; class Magnoliopsida; order Gentianales; family Apocynaceae; genus Vinca; species Vinca minor. Next base: position 1,195,228 of record JAOCZM010000116.1, read on the forward strand.
TCATTCTGGAAGATTCTTAGATTAAATTTTATCATCTGATATAAAGTTAATGATGAAAACAAAAATTTATTATTGTACATCCTAAAATAATATTAACATTTGATCTCTAATTTTTTATAAAATAATACTAATATTTACAATATCACTGAAAATTTAATAAACTTTTACCCATTTAACTCCTCTCATTACTCTTCTTCTAACTATTATTCTAATTTTCAAGTAGTTAATTAGCATAAATTAGTCTTTTAACCCTGACTCTTATTGTTTAAAAAAAATTAATATGTCTGAAAGTCAAAACGTTAATATTATATTAGAATGAAAAAATAGTAAGTAATGTACCAAGTTATATAACTCGTACTCTTAATTAAGGCTTTGTCTTGGACTGGACATGGTTTGGCATAATGGGCCAACCATGCCGCGTCTTTTTTTTTTAACCAACATTTTTTGCCAAAACGGATTCCTCAAATCCGTTATGGGTTGAAAACGAATTTGGGGAATCTGTTCTCGACTGATGTGGCATATTTTAGACGCGCCTCGCCACATCAGCCGAGAATGGATTCTCAAAATCCGTTGGGGAATCCGTTCTCACAGTGCAGTAGCTATGTACAAAACACTTAGTTTTTTTCCTCCAATTCCAGAACGGATTTGGGAATCCGTTCTCACAGGGCAGTAGCTATGTACAAAACACTTAATTTTTCCCCCAATTCCATAATAGATTTGGCAAATCCGTTCTGGACTGGCAGAAATTTATGTCCCAAAAAACACTTCAATTTTTTTTTGTGTTTGGCCTAAAAATTGTACCGTCCATAGTTTACAACAAGCTCCAAAATCACAAAAACAGAATATTATTAAAAGTGTACAAATTTACTTGAAAAACATTAGCTTTATTAATAAAATTCAACAACGTAAAAACAAATCGTATGTTACATAAAATAAACAAAACAAAACAAAATAAATTCCTCAAACTAAATTCAATGTCTTCTCTGCTGGTCCGACGGTGTGTATAATATTGTCCTCTTCGGGTTCTTCCGTAGATAGTACGTGTGGCCATCTCTCATTCTGAGGGCACTACCATGCTCAGTTTCTATGAACTCCCCACACCAGGATCCCCCGAATTGAAAGCCCTGTTGATCTACACTTCACGCTGACCAACTTACGTTGCTCGGGAACTCATAAACCCATTGGGAGGGTACTTCAGCTGCATCCCTGCGAACTTCAGTTTGAGTCTGAGTCTGAGTCTGATCCTCGGGTGGTGGAGGAGCTCTTGTATCTCTGTCGGATCGCGTGCGCCGTATCCTATCATAATGCTCTTACGTAGCCCAGCGAGACCGACGACCACCCGTCCTCCTACGCTGACCCCTACCTTCAACATGTTGTCTCGTTTGTGCCAACGGTCGCTCAATGACAGCCTCCGCAATGTCGGAAGAGCGCGGTCTACACGAAATTGCCTTCCCAGTCGCCTCGAATACATCTTTGTTGACTTTGCTCGCCCAGATGATCATACTTTTGTAGTGGCTTATAGTTTGGTCTCCAGCTTCAGACTTCACGAATTCCTTGAGAATTCTTCTATTTGTCACCGCTTGTAATAATAAAAAAAAATTTACACAATAAAAAAAGTAACTTAAAATTAATAACAATAATATTTATTACAAAAGGAAAAAAAAAACTTACCAAAATTTGTTCCGTTGTGGCGTTAGGTTGAAAACCCATCGGGAGGTGCGTAGTTTCCTTATTTTTTTGGTTGCTGATAAGGAGGACGGTAATGTTCTTGTACCAGGTCATGTACTCAGGGCTTGGTAAAATAACATTACCTTCAACTGGAACACCTTCCACGATTTTATCGAAGCGTTCATCCCATAACTTTATATATTTGTTGTGGACACTCTCCCATTTCTTGGTCGGGACATCTTTGATTTTGTGGACGTCCTCACCCTCAACTATACCGAGCGTCCCTGCCTCTACTGGTACCACCTCCCCGTATCCAAATTGCTTCATTACCCTGTCCGGCAGATGGTACTCCACTATATCCAAATTGCCTCATTACCCCCGTTCCCGCCCAGAATTGATTTTGTGATGGATTTTGCGTGATTTGAGCAATCCCAAATGCGATTTGAGTCCGAAAATCTCGGACTTTTCATTTAAAATTTGAATTTATCCATCAAATTCGGCACCATTCTTATCCTGCCACGAGATTAACCATATTTTGAAGCTTTTTTTCTTAAAAAATCCCCAAAATTTAACTTTCCCAATTTCCATTTTTTCTCTTGCTTTTTCGGATCATGATAATCTCACTTTTAGATTTATCCATCTCTTTCCATCAATCATATCTGAAGAACATCCAAATTTTCGCTCAAAATGTTTTCTCCAAAAAGCTTTTGATTAACACAGCTTTTTTTTTTGTCCAAGATTTTTTCCCTCATATCTCCATTTTCAGATCTAATGTATATCCATATTCCAATTTACAATATGTACATCTAATAGCTATTAGACACATCTTACAGTTGTAAGATCCACTATTTTCACGATGTATGTCTAATAGCTATAAGCTCCACTCTTACAGCTATTAGACACACATCTTACAGCTATTAGACATACATCTTGTAAATAGTGGATCTTACAACTGTAAATAATATATAACTTTTAGGAAACAAATTACAACCGTAAAAAACTTACCAACACAAAATGCATAATAAACAGTTATGGATGAAGGTTAAACAGCCCGTAATGGAGCTCAGCTATAGATTAATGGAGAGTTATGTTTGAAGCCGTTGGATTACAGTTATCAAAGATTTTGAGAATCATGGTAGCCGTTTTCAAAAGTTATCCAAAAAAAAAATTTGCTCAACTGATTGAGAAGAAAGAGCAAGAAGATGAACAGTTCCCTTGTTTGGGCGGTTGATTGAGAAGAAAGAATAAGAAGATGTTTTTTTTTGTGATTGATTGAGAAGAAAGAGGAGGAAGATGAATGTTTGGGCGACTGATTGAGAAGAAAAATGAAGAAGATTTTTTTTGGGTCAACTAATTGAGAAGAAAGAGGAAGAAGATGAACAGTTACCTTGTTTTGGGCTGCTGATTGAGAAGAAAGAGGAAGAAAATGATTTTTTGGTTGGTTGATTGAGAAGAAAAGGGAAGATGATATTTTAGCGGCTGTTTCTCTGTATTTTTGTTTGGATCCAATGTGGCAGCCCTAAAAGTTGCCATTAAATGGTGCGCGTTTTTTGTCCATTAAATGTAAGATATTTTCATCCAATGGTTATTGTTGTGTAGGTGCTGAACACCATGTGCTGAACAACCCTAGCTGAGTCGATCAAGTACAACGATACTAGTACTTATAAACACTATGTTGTATAGTTTAATCTTTTGGGATGCATCTAATACATTGTTATTAATGTATAAATCGTACGCAACGGTTAAAAAATCAACTTTAAGGATCCAACTCTTTTGAACTCTACAAATCTTTACACGTGATAAACTATTATCTAAATAGGTTTTGCCCTAGTTTTTTTTTGTCGTAGTGTCTAGTTATACGGTCATGAAATATTGTTCTATAATGCACTTATTCTTTAGTTTTTTCTATAACCTCGAGTCTTGTAATGTTCTGCCTCATTGGTTAGCTGAAATTTTTGTAAGGCTTGCCTCATTTCAAAGAGTAGGGGATCCATTGGAATTCCACCTCTCTCATGTAGTTCCTAATATCTATTAATGATAGTTTTTTTTTAAAAATAAAAATAAATAGTTATACGTTTGAGACTTGAAGGTGAACAACTGCGTGAATGGATTAACAAGACGAAATAAAAAGAAAATTCAAACACCTCCCTTCTCCAAAGAAAAAAAAAAGTGAGTACACGTAACATTTGAGCTGTTATTACAGTTGCAACTTCTTCACAATAAAAGCGGGTTTCCATGAATTAGATTGAACATGAAAAAGAATGGATCGGTCTCGTCAAAGCCTTCCATCTTTCCCTGTTCTTGGGTTTTTTACTAGGAAACAAAAAAAAATATCCTGACAAAACAAACCATGAATTTTCTCCAACTGTTTTACCACAAATTTTTTCCAGACGATAAACAATCCTGAAAAAAAAATTGTACATTTTTGTTAACCAAAAAAAATGTTCATTGTTGATGATAATAATATTAGATCATCATATTTAATGTTTTTTGTGTTGATTTTAATACCAATGGCAAATACAGTTACTGATTCTGAAGCATTATTGAAATTGAAGAAATCGTTTGGATATTCTTTGGCTCTTGAATCATGGAAGCCCGGAACTGATGCATGTGACAAGAATAATCCCTGGAAGGGTGTCACGTGTTACCATGGAAAAGTTGGTAATCTTAATTTGGGTCTATTTAATTTATCAGGAAGTATAGATGTTGAAGCCCTTGTACAGATTCGGTCTCTTCGAAGTCTTAGTTTAACATACAATTTATTTTCTGGCCCGATGCCTGAATTTAATCGATTAGGTGCTTTGAAGAGTATTTATTTAACAGGAAACAAATTTTCAGGTGAAATTCCATCAGATTATTTCGCGAAAATGTTATCATTGAAGAAAGTATGGATTTCAGAGAATAAGTTTTCAGGTGAAATTCCGTCTTCCTTAGCTAAGTTAACCCGATTAATCGAATTGCATCTTGAAAACAATCAGTTTAGTGGCACAATACAAGATTTCAAAGAATCAAGTTTGAAGGAATTTAATGTTTCCAACAATAACTTAAGAGGGGAAATCCCAAAAAGTTTAGCAAGTTTCACTGAAAGCTCATTCCAGGGAAATCCAGGGCTCTGCGGAGAAATATTACACCATCCTTGTAATGAATCGAATAACGATACCCCTCCTCAATCTAATAATCATTCAAGTTCTAGGAAATACTACATTGGATTCCTGGTTGCAACTGGCCTAATACTTGGAATTGCGTGCTTCGGAATATACGTGCTTCATAGCAAACAGAAAAGCGACATTGATGGATCATCAAGGGAAGAGCTTGATGGGCCAAGTTTAAGGGATTTGACGCCGCCAGTGCAAAAGGCAAGCGGATCGTCTCGTGGCAAAGGAGGAGGAGGAGAATCAAGTAAAAAAACGGATATTGTAATGGTAACTAATGATAATGAGAAAGGTGAATTTGGGTTGAGAGATTTAATGAGAGGAGCAGCAGAAGTGCTTGGAAATGGAGCATTAGGATCTGCTTATAAGGTAATAATGTCTAATGGATTTACGGTAGTGGTGAAAAGGATAAAAGAGATGAATCAAATTGAAAAAAATGAATTTGATGCCCAACTAAGACGTATGGGAAGAATTAAGCATAGGAATTTGTTGCCACCGTTGGCTTATCATTTCAGGAAAGAAGAAAAGCTATTAGTTTATGAGTACATTCCACAAAAAAGTTTGCTTCATATATTGCACGGTATGACTTCAATTCTTCTCCTTTTATTACTTGTCGCATTCATCTTGTGTACAAATGAACTTGCAAGTAGCTTAGGAGAGGGATCATAGCTCAAATCTTATAGATTGTGAGATCAACTTTAACATATTCCCCTGGACATTTGGAGCAAAAAGTTTGCTGGACTAAATATCTACGAATACTTTATTTTCCTATAAAGTATCTGGACCATTTAGTTTAATGTAATGTCCAATCATATGAACTTTACGCCGCATATATCTATCCCATGACATAGATTTTGAGTTTATTCTATATTATTTTATTTATTATCTTCCTTTTGAGGTACATTTTTTAATGGAATTACATCCCAGTTCATTCCGTCTCTTGAGCATATCTTTCACAAAGAAAAATTTAAGACAATTTTTCAAAACGAGAGATTGGATTTAAACTTCATTCGAATACAAATTCAACTGTTTCTACTTCTTTTTTTTTCACTTATTCTTTCACAAAATTCATCATATATCCTACCAAAATTAAAAAAGTTGAGTTTTCACTTGAATGAAGATCGCCCTTGTATCAATCATTATATTTTAAGATAGGAAATATCTGATATGGACCGGGTCCATGTGGATCATGTGGTCCAGATTTACCCACATCCCTGCAGAATGAGGAGAGAGAAGGAAATGCGATGATGTGGCTGAATCTGGGATCGCGTAGTGCCCTGAGCTGATTCTAGTCACGAAATGTAGCGCTTTTAAGATATATAAACAAAACTATCATAATTAGAGTTTTAAAGAGAGTGTTACAAAGAGTGGTACATTGATCCAACAGCTCTACTAATTTGTATTCTATTTACATGTTCAGGAGATCGAGGGACCTCTCACACTGAACTAAATTGGCCTACTCGTGTAAAGATAATCCAAGGAATAGCTCGAGGATTAGGTCATCTTCACTCCGAACTCGCCTCTTCTGAACTACCTCACGGTGACCTAAAACCAAGCAATGTCCTTTTAAGCCCTAATTACGAACCATTACTAACTGATTTCGGTTACAATCCTTTGATCAACAATCAGGCCAAACAATCATTAACAGCATACAAATCACCGGAAGCCGTAGAATTTCAGCAGGTTTCTCCGAAATCCGATGTGTATTGTCTAGGTCTGATAATCCTGGAGATGATTTCGGGGAAACTACCAAATCAGTGTGTGAAAACAACAATTGCTGAGGGTAGAACAACGGAATTAGTCGATCCGGAAATTGCGAGTTCGATAAATATTTCACATGAGGATGTGGAAAGATTGCTTCATATTGGAGCTGCTTGTATGGAGAGTAATCCGGAGCTTCGGCTTGATATCAGAGAAGCTATTAGTAGAATAGAGGATATACATGTAGATGAAAGTCAGGAGATTAGACCTTTTTCTCATGAACCACCAACAGTTTGAGATTGATTTGCCGATTTAACAAGAGGTTGAATCAGGCTCGGGAGGGAAAATGAAAGCATTGCAGGGACGGCTTCATCTGCCTTATTCTCTATAATGTCTATTACATTTTTTTGGTCAGTTGTTAATTGTGAGTCACCAAATCTAAACTTTATTTTGGTATATTCGTGGAATGCTCGACTAATAGACTGAAAGTTTTGAATTCGATTCTATTTATTTTCCTAAGATAGTAGCAATTTTATTGTAACATACTCAGATGTCCCCGCCTGTGCAGGATTGAATCGCAAATTCTACTTTGGCAATCATTTGTTATTTTTTGCAACTGTCATTTTCAACCTTTCATAATATAAATTAAAGAAGCAGAGGTAAGTATTTTATTAAGAGTTAATCACCATTTATACCCCTCAAGTATGTTTCAAAAACAATTGTTACCCCTCACAAATTTTAGGTGCTATAAATGTCCCCAACAATTTACGAAGTGCCATTAGTGCCCTAAAGTGGCGGGAAGTGGCGGCGATGCACATGTGTAGTCCGCACATGCGAACTTTCAGGGGCAAAATAATCCACCCATTGTATTTATTCTTTTTATCAATTTTATTTTTTTATCATATAGTTATTTTTAAAAAAAAATTGTTTTAACAAAACAACGCGCACACACCAAATCCCTTCATTTTCCCCTCTTCTATCTTCGTGATCTGGGCTCCGGTGGACCAAAATACCTATCTTCAAGAACACGGCGAAGCTCAGCTCGCCGGCGAATATAAGAAATCGATATTCTCTTTCTCTTTTGCTTTTGATTTATTGACCTTGACTTCTTTCTCTTTCTCCTACAACAAAAACCAAATTATTTTGCTCCTGAATTTGCAAAGCAGATATATAAATAACAAAAACCAAGATCCTCATTTTCTTCAAACTCATTTAAACAAACAGTACAATATGTCCCTTCAATCAACTTTTCGCCTTTCTTATACTTAAAAACAGTTATTGAATCAATCAATTACTCATCCAATCCAACAGCCGCCTGCCATTGATTTAGAGAATTTTCATCAGTTGCTAAATTTGAAGAACTAATTTGTCAGATCCTTGAATAAAGTTCATAAATAATTAAAAGGAAAAGGTAGTCATGGTAATTAAGTTAGTTAGTAAAGAAGGAGGCGGATTTGGGGATTAGGGTTTGGTAACTATAATTATTCAGTATTTTCCCTAAAACGATGTCGTCCCATTTAGTCTATTTATGTTTAGTTAAAACTGTTCGAAATAGAAAGGGAAAGAAGTTCAATGCTCGAAATGGAAATGCTCAATTTGGAAGGAGAATCTCATCTCCACTGTTCATCCTCTGACAGTGCAGCAGCTTGGTGACATGGAGGGGCAGGATCTTCATGGGGACTAAAACCCTAACTATAAAAGCTGAAGAATGAGCACGAAGAGGGGCATTCAGAAATATTCCCAAAAGTGGCAACAACCATCTCTATTTCCTTGTGAGTTTATCTCTCCTTTCTCCCTTGATTCATTCACTCTATTCTCCCCCAGAACTTTCCCCTTTCTGTTACTGATTCGAAGTTGCCATTGCAATAGTGGAGGTTTGCTTCGCAGCTTTGGATGCTATTCAAGTTTGCCTCTATTTCTGTTTTCTAAGTTCAGTTATTTACTTAGTATTTAGTGAGCTTTTGAGAATTGTGTTCCTACTGATATATGCTACTAATTATGTACTGAGATTGTTCATATTATTCCAAGTAATATATCAGATTTGCTTTGGTTATTTTCTTGCTTGTTTTGTTGGTTGAGACTGAGGTCTCTTAACTGTAGAAAAAGGAGTTTAGACTGAGTATTTAGCTGTGTGAATCCTTTGGAATATCACAAATTGGTATCAGAGCATCAATCTTGTCTGATCTGTGGAAAATGGCCAATACTAGATCACAAACTAGGGAGGAAGGATCTCAGGATCTGGTAGAGAGTGACAGATTAAAAAAAAACTAAAGAATGAAACTACATAACTTCATATAGAAAACCAAATGAAAAGTTCGGATCTAGTTAATCACACACTTAAGGAACATGATCAAAAGATTAATGTGTTAATAAAAGGTCAAGAAGGGATACATAGACAGTTGGAAGAGGTTATGGCACAAATAGCTATACTGGCTAACACTGTAAGTGAATCTGGGAGGGTGGATCTGGGGAAGCAGCATGACATGGGACAAACTAGTGGGGTGACTGTGGGTAGAACTCCCCTTAATACACCAAATGCCATGGAGTATGGCTATGCCAGGAATCTCATAGGAAATAGGAGAGAATGAAGGATTGAATATAAGGCCCCTAAGTTAGAGTTTCCAGTTTTTTATGGAACAGGAGCTAGGGAATGGAGGGGTAGGTGTCAAGATTATTTCAAATTGCATTATGTTGAAGAGGGAGAGAAAATCATTTTGACTAATCTAAATTTTAGAAATATGGCTTACACTTGGGCAAGGGGAAGAGCAGCTACACATCCCCGTGAAACCTGAGATCAATTTGCTTCTGCTGTTTGTAAAAGATTTGGAGAAGCTGATGAGAGGCAACTTATGGAGGAGTTTAGCAGAGTTAAACAGAAGTGAAGCATAGAAGAATACATAGACAAGCTTGAAGAACTTAGGTCTATAGTCTTAACTCACATGTCTCATGCAAATGAAGAATACTATATCTCTGTGTTTATGGGGGTATTAAAGGATGAGTTTAAACATATGATTAAAGTTTTTGAGCTACACACTTTGGATGAAGTGTGTGAGAAAGCAATATACTTACAAAAGACCTTAGAAGCCTTACCAAGCCAGCTAAAAAATCTTCTGCCCTATTGCCTACACCTACACTGCAATACTTCAACCCTAAAGTGTTGCCTAACACCAACTACAACAAAGACAACCCTTCTACTGTTAAGAGCACAAACAAAGAGCCAGTGTCTTTCAAGAGACTGTCTGAAGGAGAATATCAGATGAGGAAGGATAAGCGACTTTGTTTTAGGTGTGGGGATAAGTTCAGCCCAGGCCATGTCTGTCCCAAAAGAACACTACTCAACATTGTAGTAGTGGAAGAAGTGGAGGAAGATGAAGATGGAAATGAATTCATTTTGTATAACAGAGGTAATGAAGAGGAATGGGAGGAGGAGAAAATGGCTGAAATTTTCCTTAATGCCATGACTGGAACATTGGGGCAAAATACTTTCAGGATTTCTGGACGGCTGAAAAAGAGAATGGTGTCTATACTAATTGACACAGGAAGTACTAGTAGCTTTATTGACAACAAGATGTTGAAGGAACTGAAGCTGAAAGAGTCCAACAGTAGACCTATGAAGGTAACAGTTGTAAATGGTGCATCCATGAGGAGCACTACTGTGTAAGGAGTTGGAATGGAGGAAGGGTAATGAAATGTTCTTGCATAATTTGAGGGTGCTACCATTAGGAAGCAGTGATTTAATCTTAGGGTTAGACTAGTTTGAAAAGTATAGCCCCATACTTTTTGACTTCATAGAAGTCAGCCTAACTTTTAAGAAATATGTGAAGGATATGAATTTACAAGGAGAGAAGTATAGGGTTAAGATAGTGGCAGCAAAGGCTGAAGCCATTTTGAAGTCACTGGAGCAAGGAGATCAAGTGTATGTTGGTCAGCTAATTGCCACAGGCACTGAAGATGAAGGAGTGATACCTGTGAAAGTAGCTAAGATTATTCAAGACTTTGAAAAAGTTTTTGCAAAGCCCCAAGGTCTGCCACCTTCAAGAGGACATGAGCATAGAATCACTTTAGTAAAAGGAAAACAGCCATTTAAGATCAGACCATACAGATATCCATATTTTCAAAAAATTGAAATAGAAAGACTAGTGAAAGAAATGTTGGAGGAAAGCATCATCCAACTTAGGAACAGCCAATTTGCTTCTCCTATGTTACTAGTTAAGAAAAAAGATGGATCATGGAGATTATGTGTAGACTATAGACAATTAAACAACATCACAGTCAAAGATAATTTTCCAATACCAATCATAGATGAACTACTTGATGAGTTACATGGGGCTAAGTATTTCACTAAGATTGACCTAAGATCAGGCTATTTTCAAATTAAGGTTAATCCTGAAGATGTTCGTAAGATTGCTTTTAGGACACATTTAGGATTATATGATTTCTTGGTGATGCCTTTTGGCCTCACAAATGGTCCTACTACATTTCAAGCCTTAATGAATAAGGTTTTTGTACATTTTCTCATAAAATCCATTCTAGTATTCTTTGATGACATTTTGGTTTACAGCTCCCATTTTAGAAACACATCTCAGAAGCATGTTTGAATTACTGAATGAACACCAACTCTATGCTAAATTGAGCAAGTGTATTTTTGCTCAAAATCAAATGGAGTATTTGGAGCATATCATAAGTGGACAAGGGGTTTCTGCAGACCCTACTAAAGTACAAGATATAGTAAACTGGCCCTCCCTAAGAACATCACTCAACTTAGGGGATTTTTGGGTTTGACAGGTTACCATAAAAGATTTGTGAAATGGTATGGCATAATGTCACACCCCGTAACCAGGGTCGATGACATGGCAGTGTCTCATTGGTTGATGAAACACCAAAGCCGACAAATAGAGTTACTAAAAGGAATTCATTTATGATATAATCCAAAGACAAGAGTTAAGTAGCGGAATTAAATTATTCTAAGTGAAATACTAAGTATTACAAATGAAAAAGGTTCAACAATACTATAAATGAAATAGTTCTACGAATAAGCGAATAAAAGAACTAAATCCGTTTAGGGATCACTCTTCATGTTCCCCTTCCCAAGCTCTACCAATATCATCAATGTAATCGTCATCACCTGCACAACAAGCGGATGGACCGAGCTCCGGTGCTCAGTAGGGACCAGATATTCACAAATAATAAACACGCGCAGACACATAACACATTCCCAAAATACAAGTGAAACAACAAGTAAGCTAAATAGTCACATTATTCGCATCTAAACGCTTTCACAATCGAATGTATGCAAAACACCATGCTTTACCAACACAATACACTCCATCACTACATCGTTTAGACACTAGGAACATCACTACCACTATGACACTAAATCCCGCAATTCGAGCTCAATCGTCTATTCACTTATTAATCAACAATGACTGTAACGGCCCCAGTTATAGTCCAAACTAGGACGGCCCAAGATGTTTCAACACGTGGGTTCAGTATGACCCCATGAACTAAGGGTCCAAGGTTTAAGGATCCATTCTATGTATTGCCTCATCATCCCTCACCAGGGACTCCACAAAACCGTTACAGTCCCAATGATCTCCTCATCAGGTTAAGGCCCTGGAAGTTTCACTGTTCACTTAGACCACAAAGGATCTTCTTATATGACTTGATATTCGAATGAATCCTGCTAATCAATCGTTCATAGACAAGAGCTCAAATAGAAGGCGACGACTCGGTCGACCAAAACCAAAAAGGACTAAACGACGACAACCAAATATGACAAATCAAAGCGATATAAATAGATAGGCAAGTTCATCAATTGACCAATTAACAATTCATGAATAACTATAAAGGTATACAATTAGATATATAACGAATTACTAAACGGTGAAAACATTTCAGATTATATCTCATTAGGTATACATAACAATTTCAAGATAGATATTCGATTAATAAAACAGTAAACACAAACGTGCAATTAATTCGTAACCTCAACAGTTTATACACTAATTCACGTAAAATCAATAATTAAACAATCCAAAACAGTACTAACATATATATATATATATATATATATATATATATATATATATATATATATATATATATATATATATATATATATTCCAGACAGAAAATAATGTAAGGGACAGAGGGTCCCCTACCTCGATCAGAAGCAATTAAATACACAAACCCGAAATCTGCACTGCCCAGACCCGCTCACGGTGCGATAACTTCCTGCTCGGGACTCGGAATGACGTTCCGTCTGCGCTCACTAGAAGCTTATCTGATCGCCTTCGAATCAGTATATTATGAGTTAAAAACGGATAAGTAACGATCCCTCAGTGACCTCTCAAAATCTGCCCAAAATTCACTCAACTCACAGAATATCACAAAACTCTGTATTCTTGCGGTGGACCTACTGTGCCGCCTAACCTTCTCTCTCTTTCTGGCACGAATCCCCAATAGTAAAACCTCACGGCTGCTATTTCTTTAAACTTTGGTGATTAAGCCTCTGCCATATTCTCAAATATATATATACTATTTACAAAAAAAAAAAAAAAAGGAAAATGCTTCAAATGCTTTTCCTTTAATTACATGCCAATAACTCGCACCTTTTTAGTTTCTTTTTGTTTTAAATACTAAAACCCCTGCTGCTGCTGCCAATTGATTTACTTTCACTTAATTATTATTTTATTTAATAAGTAATGATTCCATGCCCACGCAACCCTTCGCATATATAATATATATTTAATCCTCACTAAAACGTACACAAAAAGTAACACGTAAAATGTTACAAATAAACTCATAATCATATGAAATATATATGCTACACACTTAGTCACATAAAAATAAATTACATGTATAATAACATGTAGGCAAAAAGTTACGGGTACCACACATAATCAATAAAACTCTTTGCAAGATGCTACAAAAAGGGGGGTTCAAATGGATAGAGAAGGCAAAAGAAGCATTTGAGAAACTCAAGGAAGCCATGAGCTCAACTCCTGTGTTGACCATGCCTGATTGGAACAAACCTTTTGTCATTGAAACATATGCTTCAGATATGGGGATTGGAGCAGTCATCATGCAAGAAAAGAGACCAATTGCTTACTTAAGCAAAGCTCTAGGCCCCTAGACATAAAGATTTGTCAGTTTATGAGAAAGAACTGTTGGCTTTAGCCACTGTAGTTGGCAATTGGAGACATTATTTGGAAGGCAGTCACTTCATAATAAAGACAGATCATCAGAGCCTCAAATTTCTGATGGAGCAAAGGGTGACAACCTCAGCTCAACAGAAGTGGACATCCAAATTAATGGGATTGGATTTTGAAATCCAAAACAAGAAAGTAAGTGAAAACAAAGTGGCAGATGCACTTTCTAGGAAAGAAGAAGTAAATGTTATAACTATTGTATCTCCTACATGGACAAAAGAGGTCATCACTAGATATGAGGGTGGTGAGGAAGCTCAGGGGACTATTGTTGAAGTGCTGGTTAATCCAACAAATCAACCAGAATTGACCTATAAAAACGGGATCCTTTACAAGAAAAAAAGAATCTATTTGGGAACTAAGGAAGACATAAGGGACAAAATCATACTGGAATTGAATGCCACCCAACAAGGTGGGCATTCTAGCATGCAAGCTAGTTACCAAAGGGCAAGATAGATTTTCTACTGGCCTGCAATGAAGAAACATATACAAGAAATTATCAAACAGTGTGATGTGTGTCAGAAAAGCAAGGATGAGAAGCTGGCATATCCAGGACTTCTGCAACCATTGCCCATTCCTAAGAAGTCATGGAGTCACATTTCCATGGATTTCATAGATGGTTTGCCTAAGTCTGGGGGTAAGGATACCATACTAGTAGTGGTTGATAGACTTACTAGATACTGTCATTTTATTGCAATCTCATACCTCTACACATTAGCTACAATAGCAGATACCTTTCTAGATCAAGTCTACAAGCTTCATGGCATGCCAGAGAGCATTGTAACTGATAGAGATAAGGTTTTTACCAGCAATTTTTGGCAGAGTTTGTTTAAGAGTTTTGGAACACAGTTGAGCATGTCAACTGCCTATCATCCTCAAACTGATGGGTTGATAGAAAGGGTAAATCAAACTCTTGAAATGTTTTTAAGGTGTTTTTGTAGTCACAAGCCTAACAAGTGGAAGGAGTGGACTGGCTTTGGCTGAATGGTGGTATAACACTACCTACCACACTGCAATACATATGACACCTTTTGAGGCTATCTATGGATACAAGCCACCCCTTTTGGCTCTTGGTCTTTATGAGACAGGAAATAATGTTGTTGTGAAGGACTACTTGGAGGAAAGAAATAAAGTGGAAGGGTCTGCTTCAAGAAAACATACAAAAGGCACAAGAGAGAATGAAATTTTATGCTGATAAAGGAATAACTAAAAGGGAATTTTTAGTTGGAGATTGGGTCTATCTCAAATTGCAGCCTTACAGACAAACCTCAGTAGCCATCAGGAAGAATTGGAAGCTGTCATCTAAGTACTTTAGGCCACCATATATTACAAAAAAATGGGCAAGGTAGCTTATAAATTGTCATTACCTGAGAATTCTCTTATTCATCCAGCGTTTCATGTTAGTTTGTTGAAGAAAAAGATTGGAGAAAACAAGGTGGCAAGCACATAATTGCCTTACATTGGAACAGATGGACAACCTAGAGTAATGCCAGCAGCAGTGCTTGACAGAAGGCTGTTCAAAAAAAAGGGAAAACAGGACCGCAGTGAAGTGGCTAGTGCAATGGGCTAACTTACCTATGGAATAAGCTACTTGAGAAGAAACTGAGTTCATGGAAAAACAGTTTCCAGAATTTAAGCATTGAGACAAGGCTTATTTCAAGAGGAATCCTTGAATAAAGTTCTTAAATAATTAAGAGAAAAATGTAGTTATGGTAGTTAAGTTAGTTAGTAAAGAAGGAGGCGGATTTGGGGATCAGGGCTTGGTAATTATAATTATTCAGTCTTTTTCCTAAAACGATGTCGTCCCATTTAGTCTATTTATGTATATTTAAAACTGCTCTAAATGGAAAGGGAAAGGAATTGAGCTACTGAAATGCTCAATTTGGAAAGAGAATCTCATCTCCACTGTTCATCCTCTGAAAGTGCAGCAGCTTGGTGACATGGAGCGGCAGGATCTTCATGGGGACTAGAACCCTAACTATAAAGGCTGAAGAATGAGCACGAAGAGGGGCATTCAGAAATATTCCCAAAAGTGGCAGCAGCCATCTCTATTTCCTTGTGAGTTTATCTCTTCTTTCTCCCTTGATTCATTCACTCTAATCTCCCCCAGAACTTTCCCCTTCTGTTACTGATTCGAAGTTGCCATTGCAGGAGTGGAAGTTTGCTTCGCAGCTTTGGATGCTATTCAAGTTTGCCTCTGTTTCTCTTTTCTAAGTTCAGTTATTTACTTAGTGTTTAGTGAGCTTTTGAGGACTGTGTTCCTACTGATATATGCTATTGATTATGTACTGATATTTTCATATTATTCCAAGTAATATATCAGCTTTGCCTTGGTTATTTTCTTGCTAGTTTTGTTGGTTGAGACTGAGGTCTCTTAACTGTAGAAAAAAGAGTTTAGACTGAGTATTTAGCTGGGTGAATCCTTTGGGATATCACATAATTGAACATCACAAAATCCCCAATTTATAGGGTTCATTTCAATAAATCACAAAAAACAATCAAGAATATACTAAATTATTGAAATTCTTTGAAATCAAGAATATCCAATCCACACGGCCGTCAGATTTGAACAGTATCTTGAAATTCTTGATGGTGGTAGCACATCTCTGCTCCGCCTATGATTTCTTATGGTTCTTCAAAAAAAACCTAGAAATTGGATTTGAATATTAAGAATTTTTTTGGATTTTTTTGTGCTCTTCGAGATTTGCATGCTATTTTAATTTGCAGAGGGCGGAGGTGGCGGAGAGGTGACAGGGTTGGTGCTCCGGTGAGCTGTTGGAAGCTTATGGATTAAAGGAGTATGGGAAATTTTGAATGGAACAGATGGTGCAGGCTAGGAAGGGGGAGATGGTGGATGTTTGTGAAGATAGGTATTCTTGTTCACTGGAGCAGGGACGAAGCCAGGAATTTGGTGTTGGGGGGGCGAAATTGCAAAAAAATCTTAGGGGAGAAAAAAATTGGAAAAAAAAATTTGGGGGGGCGAAACTGATAAAATTTTTCAGAATACACATAAAATTTCGATAAATAGTAGTATTTTTAAAAATCTAAGGGGGCGCCAGCCACCTCCCACCCCCTGTCTTCGCCCATGCACCGGAGCCCAGATAACGACGAGAGAAGAGGGGAAAGGGAAGGGATTTGGTGTGAGTGTGCTATTTTGTAAAACAATTTTTTTTTAAATAACTATATGACAAAGAAATAAAATTGAGAAAAAGGATAAATATAATGGGTGGACTATATACATTGTTGGTTTGCTTCCGAAGTTTATCACTTGTTAGTATATAATTTAATTTCAGTTTGTTAGTTCTATGGTATTCTTATTTTTTCTCGTTGAAGTATTGTTATATATATTTTTTTTTTTGGCTCAATTGCCTATAAAATGATGTCTTATTGACATAAATTTATCATGAAATATTATTTTAATAGTTTTGTCGGATCTTCCGATCCGTGCTACAATCCTCGTGTTTACGATTTTTAGACCCTTTCCTTTCCGAGTCAAATTTGCAATCTTGACAACCTTAATATTAGCCCTCAAATTTTACTTTTACGGGCCGAACATGTGGAATACCTCCCTCTCGCTGGATTCCGCCACTTTTGGATATTAATGCTACACTCGTGAATAGCAGTGACATTTATAGACCATAAATTTCGAGTGATAACAATGCATTTTAAGGATAGATAGCAAGCATAAATAATGATTAACTCTTTTATTAATTAAAATATCAATATTATTCTTTTGAATTTTTAACAAATTCTGAATATTAACAAGTCACTCCAGGTTGAGTGGAAACAAAAAGCAGTAAAAATTGGAAAGGAAAATGCTTCAAAATCAGTGAGCCACCATTTTTATTTTTATTTTCAATTTCTCTTGACTATTATTTCCCAGTCATCATCTTTCAGCTCTACTAAAGCTCACGTTGACTCATCGTCGTAGTCTTCCCCCAAAAAAAAACCTCACAAGTATCCTCTCTCCTAATTCTCCGATTCCATACTTACCGGATTTACCCTCCATGGAACCACCGGGAAGCGACGTCGTTCCATCTCTCGACTCTGCCGAGAAAATCATCCTCCGTTGGGACTCCACTGCCTCGGAAGACGCTAGAGAGAGAATGATTTTCGACGGCGATCGGCAAGAGATTGACAGATACTTACAAGCCGTTGATGAAATCCAACGGTCAATATCCGATTCCTGTTCAATATCCGGCAACAGCTCGATCCAGATCGCCATGGCTCGGCTCGAAGACGAGTTTCGTAACATCCTCATAGCTCATACCGGCGCCGTCGAAGCCGACTCGCTCACTACAGCCACCACCGATCCTAGCTCGTCTTCATTCCACAGCTTTGATCAGCTCGGCGAGGACTAGTAGTAGTGAGATTAATTTGAAGTTACCAGCCGATGACGAAGAAGAAAAAGAAGGATTCTATTACGATTCCGAGACGCCGCGGAAGGAGCTTGAGCATCAGGAGAGTGGAAATAGTAATTATAAATCTACTAATAGTATTCGCGAAATCGATCTGATACCAGCGGAGGCGATTTTTAATCTACGAAGCATAGCGGAAAGGATGATAGCTGCTGGATATTTACGAGAGTGTATTCAGGTTTATGGCAGCGTACGGAAGTCTACTGTGGACGCGAGTTTTCGGAATCTAGGGATTGAGAAATTGAGTATTGGAGATATTCAAAGATTAGAATGGGAAAGTCTGGAAACGAAGATTCGAAGGTGGATTAAGGCGGCTAAGGTATGTATTCGGATACTTTTCGCAAGTGAGAAAAGGTTATGTGAACAAATCTTTGAAGGTTTAGGTAATTATGATGATGATGATGCTTGTTTTATGGAGACTATTAAGGGACCTGCTGTACAGTTATTTAATTTTGCTGAAGCTATAAGTATTAGTAGGAGATCCCCTGAAAAGTTGTTTAAGATATTGGATCTTCATGATGCTTTATCTGATTTATTGCCTGATATTGAGATTGTTTTTGAGTCGAAATCTTCGAAGTCTATTAGGGTGCAGGCAGTTGAGTTATTGTCAAGGTTGGCAGAGGCTGCGAGGGGGATATTATCGGAGTTTGAGAATGCTGTTCTTCGGGAACCATCTAAGGTTCCTGTCCCTGGTGGGACAATTCATCCTTTGACTAGGTATGTGATGAATTATATAAGTTTGATCTCGGATTATAAGGAGACTTTGATTGAGTTGATTGTTTCTAAGCCATCAACAGGGGTCGAGGTACTCGGGAGATCCTAATACACCGGATATGGACTTGACGGATTTAGAGGAGAAAACTCCTCTGGCACTCCATTTGATATGGGTGATTATAATTTTGCAATTCAATCTAGATGGCAAGTCGAAACATTACAAAGATACATCTTTGGCTCACTTGTTCATGATGAATAATGTCCATTACATTGTTCAGAAGATTAAAGGGTCGCCTGAGTTGAGGGAAATGATAGGGGATGATTATTTGAGAAAATTGACGGGAAAGGTTCGGCAAGCAGCCACAAGCTACCAGAGAGCTACTTGGGTTAGAGTGTTATATTGTCTTAGAGATGAGGGGCTGCATGTAAGTGGTAGTTTTTCATCCGGTGTTTCCAAAAGTGCTTTGAGAGAGAGGTTTAAGACCTTTAATGCTATGTTTGAGGAGGTTCACAGGACTCAGGCCACTTGGTTGATTCCAGATGTCCAACTTCGTGAGGAGCTTCGTATTTCCATATCGGAGAAGTTGTTACCTGCTTATCGTTCTTTCCTTGGACGGTTCAGGAGTCATATTGAGAGTGGAAGGCATCCAGAGAACTACATTAAGTACTCTGTGGAAGATCTTGAGGTTTCTGTTTTAGATTTCTTCGAGGGTTACCCTGTATCTCAGCACTTGAGGAAGAGATCATCGTGAAAGGAGCATGTGATACAACCATTAGGAAACTAGGAACACGATTCTTTAAATTTTTATGTAGTGCTTCGGGTATGAGGCTCTGGTTGGTCTGACATTTTGTGAGCTATCAAAAATGGCTAAAGAAAATTCAGATTGAATTTATTTGAGAACAGATGTAGGTATTGAAGAAGCATGAAAGATCAGTTATAATCCTTCCCAATAGCTGTTCATCCTCTGCCCAAACACTTCAGCTGTGTAAGCTTGTTTGTATTTCTCTTAAAACTTTTTGATTGCTTCATTTGTTCATATGGGGATTGTTGTAATTTAAACTAAGGTTTCATCACGCAGTTATGATTTAGAAGAAAAGAAAAGGCTAAGATCATTTTTATGTGCTTAAAGGTTTGACAAGATAACATCAGTGTGAGAAAGAACCAAGAATCTGGCACTTTCGATATCAACCATATCGATTTTGTGATTCATAATTCACAATTGAGGAATAACTATTGAGAATAGTTTGGGGGTGGGGGGTGGGGGGGGTTTGGGAGCTAGTAGTCTGGGCGCTGCTAGCTCGATGTCGAACTCACGACCACGAAGGAGAGCCCCACTGAGCTACGGCCTTCTTGACAACTATTGAGAATAGTTAATAATTCTTCATCTACCTTTTTTCTTTGATAATAAATTGTAAACCTCAAAGCCTAAGGTTCATATGGTGAGACATAAATAAATCTATACCACAACTTTTCTTTATTCGCACACTGAACTAGCAATTTTTGTTACCATTTCTGCTATGGAATAATATGGGATATCAGTGTACAAATCTGGTAACTAGCTGGAAACCTGAGTTCTTCCACGGTCAAACAAAAAGAAAACAGAAGAACTCAGATACGCTAGCCAATCTTTTACCATATTAAAACCCTCACCTGACTGGGATTTTCTTCATACCATTTCCAGCTCCATTAAGTTTGCACTTCAGTAAGATGAGATAGGGACCAGGAAAACTTACATTAACCAATTACAGAAGCTAGAATCGAAAACTAATGTTTTTTTTTGTGAATGCTACAGAACGGTACCATCAATGTAAGAGAGGCTTAAAAACATTCCTCCAGTCCTTGTTAAGATTCCAGCATCCAGCTGCCGCGATAATATTTGCGGAAGATATGGTACCAGCTTTAAGCATTGAGCAGAACTGGATATCGGGAACATATACATCATCAATCCATATCAAGAAACTCCATTCTCTTTCTCATGGTTCCTTTAAGATCTGTAGCCTCCCTTTCTGCCTTTTGTGCCTGATGAATCCAAGCAAAAGGCCAACAAAGCAGAGTAAGAAACCGCAAGGCTAAGACAAGTTGTAAGCAAGCTTAAACTTGAGGACAATATACTGCGGCATATGAATTTTAGAAAAGACCAAAACGGAAGATTCAACAACCAAAGCTAGCATGTGTGTTACCGCCCTCCATTTATAGAGTGGATCATCGACAAAGTCATAAAAGACAGGAAAATGATAAATTAAAACTCTAAAGCATAGCCCGAGTCAAAGGGGAGGCTTTTTGTTCGTTCCCTTGGCCTCAATGCAAAAGAGTTCAATAGGGTGGACCTAATGATTAAGCCAAAAATTAAGCAACTGGGTCCTAATGCTCGAGAATTTCTTCTTAATAATATTTTTCCAATACTTTGTTTGCAGTTTTACTGACCTAAAAATAGAAGACCAGTGCAAGATAGTAACTTGGGAATTGATAGAGAGCAGAAACAGAATTAGACTTACCCTTTTTATCTCTGCTGCAGAGACCCGAGTCATGTGTTGGGGAAGTTCTTCTTTATCCAAATCCTGGGAGTTAAGTGATATTTATATAAAAGTGAATGGAGAAGGTCTTTTAAGGAGCACTATAAGCATAAATGTACGTAAAACTATGGAATTACCAGTTCACCAATTAGAACAACATTTTCCCCTCGGATTACATATAAGCCCAATGGAATATCACAGTAAAGTTCACCAACAATAACACGTTCACACGCGCCTTCAAGAACAGCATTAGCTACAGAAGAGATAGTGCAAATTTCATCTGTCAGTAATTCCATGGAGGTCATAACTGACAACCCTTGGATGATGAAAGAAAAGATAACTACCGAATTGATCAAAAGAACGAAGAGTCCCCATTAACTTTCGACCATCCCGCAGCAACACAAGGAGTTTCTCTGTTAGAATATGAGGCTCAAAATAGTTCAGCAAACAACAAAGATCATACATATACTGTTAGTACATACATAACCAAATCTACAAATGTTCCAAGTAGGAGGTGAAAGGAAGGGGGAACAAAGAACAGGGTTTAATAATGACCAGAATGGAAGAGCTTCGTTTCGATCTAAACCCCAACAGCCTTTTGTGTAGAACAAGTCAAGGTCAATATTCAAGACAATGAAGTAACTTTGACTCTGCAAAATTACCTGCTGCTACGAGTTCTCTTCTTTCTATAATATCAATAAACACGACGATAGTGAAATACCATAAAATGGAAACACCTCTGTAACAACATCAAATTCTTCTTCACACTTGAAAACTTGAAAAACTGAAAGACACTGTTTTCTTCTAGTAGTCACGATACAGTACTTGTGCATACTGAATTCAACTACATATTATAAGAATGTGCAGCTACTTATTTGTTGTCTCAGATTAAAACGAGACTCCATTCTGACCCAACAAAAGTCCTCTTTATAATATTCTTACCTTTTTCTCCTTCAGACTCCCAAGATAAGATGTACGAAGATTGAACATCAATCGAGATTATATATAACTGCTGCCAAGTTTACTCCTTCAGGTATCTAACAAGTAGAATGAAATACAAATCCAGGAAATATCTTCTCAATAAAAAATAAAAAAACTTTATTAATGCGGGGAGGGGATAGGTCCTTAGATTCATTATTGAGGTATGGATTTTAGGGGAAACCCCATTAGGAAAACCTGGATTAGGGGCTAATTTAGCAAACCCTCGGTTCTTAAAGAAGAACGGAAAGCCGTAGGCTATTTCATATTAATGTCAAAGATATAAGTTTATAATGCTGGAAAATCGATTATATATAGACTAATCCTACTTCCCTAAACTAATAACGATTCTTGCTGCTTAAGAAGGTAGAGAATATGAAATTAGTTATATGGAAACTAAAATATACTAAGACCCTAAACTCTAAATTAGAGTAACTTCCTAAAAGGATTTAGCCCTAATCTCTCCAGCATCATTTATCTTGCAAATGAATTGCAACACCAAGAATCAGTCACAGTTGATTCTACCAATCAAGAACATTCATTTCCATTCTTTACATATTTCCGATACATTCTTCATGTAAATTAACTTTAACTCCGCCAATTCGTATCAAGATTATTAACACAGACACTTTGTACCATACATAACTAGCACAATTAATAGCAAAATTAATAAAGAATATAAAACATCATCAACTCAAGACTGCACTATTTAGCAAGAAAAATCTTCAAAACAAAAAGAAATTAGAAAATTCGCGCACAAAAATTATATCTTGATAACTAAAAAACAAGATTCTGGAAATACAAATAGAGATAAAACTTACTGTCAAGATAGCTGGCAAGAGAAGTAGAAAGATAGATATCTTCAGGGCCTGCCCAAGACATTGTTGTTTGCCAAGGAAACTCAAAAAAAAAGTCTGGTATCCCAAAAACCACCAAAAAATCTTCAAAATTCAATTCAAATAGCATTGGCAGCTCAAATTCACCTCCTTTTAAATTGCCCCCAAACAAGCAATTCCAATCCCAAAAAAACTTAAAATACTGAAACTCCTATGAAAAAAACGCACAA
Organism: Vinca minor; assembly: GCA_026122235.1. NCBI lineage: Eukaryota > Viridiplantae > Streptophyta > Magnoliopsida > Gentianales > Apocynaceae > Vinca > Vinca minor. The sequence goes on from JAOCZM010000116.1 coordinate 1,218,647, forward strand.
TTCTAAAACCTAAATCAAGAAGACTGGGAATGAAATTGAAATTGATTGAATAATTGACTTCTGATTGTTTGGGGTTTTTGTGAATTTGTTCAGATCTGGTAGAAAATAAAAACCCTAGAAATGGTAGAGAGAGAGTTTTGGGCCTAATCCCCAAATCTGGGGTTGAAGGCACATTTGATATAATGCGACGCTTGAAGACCACCTTTGGCCTTTCCCACCTACCACTTCTCTGATTTTGTTGTTTTTACGGTTTTAGCCCTTGTATTTTGTATTGTCTCCATTCCTCAATGTACGACGTTTAAAACACTTTAAAAAAATTAAGAAACTCAAATAAATAATAATCTTTCCACAATAATTCTAATAATACCCTTTCCTCCCTCTCTTTCACTTTTGTAATAAAAGAAATGTTAAGAGTATAATTGTAATAAATTATTGACACATAATAAAAGATATGTAAATAACAATTAATTTGGATACATATATATCTCTTAAACGACAATTAAATGGGAATGGAGAGAGTAGTATTTTGTATTTTGTTCATTTACATGCTTAGATACATTTGGTATTTTCAATATGACCCTCAGTCAGTGAAATTACTATTAATTAAAGGAAAAACAAAATGGACACTAATTGAATTTCAAACTTTACAATTATTTTTTGTATATTAAAGAAATTGAAATAAAGATAATGAGCTGCATTCATTTTGGAGAAGTTACTTCTGTTCAGTATAAGATTTAGAACGTTTTATTACATCTTTGGCAACAAATTCAACATTTAAGATAATAGTAGTATAGTTTAGAAACAAGAGGGCATGATAATTTACATTGATCCAATCCCTCTCTATTTCCATTTCTTAACCCCCCAAAACCAAAGAAAATGTAAATTAAGCTATAAGAAAAATACATATATATTCTTAATAGCTTCTTAGACAAACTACATAAATTACATTAACATGAGTTGTATCTATGACAGATACAGCCATGAAAAAAAAGAGTGAAGATCCCATTTCCAGATGAACTTAATTTTATCTTTCCCTTTGAAGTTCAAATCTCAACAATGGAACTCTTTGACCACCTGTAATTGTAGATAGTGACCTCTCTCTTTATTCCTTCACACTCTATAGAGGGAAAGAAAGGTTTTCTCTGTATTGCTTGCAATTTAAATGCCCCCAATAAGTTTCTTCTTCTCAATCTAAATCTAGAACAATATCTGCATACACAAATTAGACATTGTCAACATCGCGTACATTTTATAGGAAACTGGACATTCAATTTGAGGCTCAGGGGAATATAGTTCTAGAAATTGAAAGAGGTAATTAACTTACATTCAGAATCAGTCTTCACCCATTTACATCCTTCTCCTCTTTTTCTCCTGAGATTCATCGTCATCTTTCTCTGTTCTCGGGTTAGGCTTGTCTTCTAAGTATCTTTTCATCCATGATGCTCCTGAAGCATTTTGTGGGTATATTTTCTTGGAAAGCATTGTCCTTAAAAGCTGTATTCAAGTATCAGGATCAAATATTAGCAAGTAGAAAAAATGGATAATTAAATGATCAATTAAGTAGTGATTCGCATAATAAATTACCTTCTCCATTCTTGATTCTTGCAATGTTTCTCTCAAGCTAGGAGTTGGTGCAAATCCACTTCTGCAAACAAACATTTTCTTCAGTAAGAAGGAAATGGATTTCTTCCCAATTGATTTCTTCTTGTTTTGCATACAAACTTCTTTGCATCTTCCAATAATAACCCTAATTGTCCGATCGATGTCTTCTTCATGATCTTTATCATCTGAATGGATGCTAAATCTATTAGAACTTGTACGATCCACTTCCAAGCTTGATGGGCAGTTTAGAAATCTATCCAAAGGTAGATCAGCATTTTCTGCTTCAGGTTTTGGTTTCCTTTTTAAAAGCTTTTTCAACTCTTTCTGTAGCTGTCCAACTTCTTCAGGTGTGAATTCCGCTAAATCAGGAGATGAACTTCCTTCCTGATCCTCTGGAAGGATTTCGTTTTCTTGATTTTGTAATCGTTGGCTCTCGCTATTTTCAGGTAGATCCTGGTTACCTAAAGTCCCAATTGTTAGCAGTCCATGGGACCAATCTTTGTTTTTGTCCTTCTGAGGTTCTTGCTTTTCATGATCTGCGCCAACAGAAGATTATAATCAAACAAAGTGGCAAATGCAAAGCTCTAAGTATATATTACTATAATTAATCTTAGTTGAGATTTAGTAGGATGAAGAAAATACTGTTATGTGAACCCTGGTCACACCAATGACACATTCCAATAAATTACAATCTCCAATACCTCGTTGATCCCTTCTGGGAGACTGTATTGGTGGTGCATGTGAAACAAACATCTCCAGTTTTTAAAAAAGGGAAAACATGAAACCAACATACGCCCTTCTGAGCAGTAAGCCTGATACTAGTCAATTCGTCCACAATTGAATGTTCAGTTTTCTATACAAAAATGAACAAGGAAATAAACATCAATTCCTAACGGAGGGACTATCCATAGAATTGAACGGTTGGGTTTGTTCAGCCTCAGAGCCAATTGTAATCTACTCTAATGTGAATGTGTATTGATGATTATGATCATGATTAGTAAGCGATTAGGATCAAGGTGCATGCTTCATGAATATTTAGATGAAAAACTCAATGGGATCTCTCATGAACCTGATCATGTATTAAATTTAATTGCATGGCTGGGTCATCTCTAGCTATGGACTAATTTCCAGAGCAAAATTTCATGGATATTTTAAAATTTGAAGAAGAGAAAGAAAGACTCACATGCAGCAGGAACCGGAACAGCACCGAACTTTCTATTTTGCTGTCCTCCATTGAGCTTATTTTGCATCCAGTTGAAGAACTGCAAAACCAAATCATGCATATCTATATTACCAAAACCATAGAAATAAAATCATAAAATTAAAGCTACCACATAAAGAATCCCCATCTCCCATTTCTCTCATTTTTCATTTCTCAAGCCTCACCTTCATTTGTAAATAAATTCAGAGCCAAAGTATATGATCCTAAATCTTGATTAGTGTCGCACAGGTGGCAGTGGTGGCGGTGAAGCTTGGTGAGTATAGTGAGAAGCAGATCCCAGGAGCCAATGAGAATTAAGCTTTGGAAGTACTAATAAATAAAGATGGGTGCAAAACTTTTCTATAAGCCTTTTATTCCCACAACTCTCCTTCCCACTCTTCTTATATCTCCGCCTATGATAAGTGATCTTTTCAACCATTCCACTCTCCTGTCAAATGGCCCCAATCCTCATCAGATATATTGCATGGACACATCAAATCACAACACTCTCCATTTTTAATTAATATGATGATTATTATTATAATAAGCAATGATTATTATAATAAGAAGAGTTAAGGTGTTGAAAAGTCATTTTCCTCAACGTATGCGGATTGATTATTAGTCCTCTTCAAAATAGATATTCCAACTATTTCAAGAAGATAAAAGGTATTTTTTAAGTCCCTCAAGCATAGGTAACTGATCAATCCATTACAAATAGTGTTATGTTAGCATTGTCTTCGCTCATAGGGTGGAGTTTCATTTCTGTCAAGTACAAAAATCATCCCCTTGTAAGTTTTTTGTGTACAAGCAACTGCAATGAATTATATCCAGCAATTTAACTCCTCTACATAGTCGTAAGGACGGAGCGGTAAGACAATTATGGAATTCAATCCTGTACTTTTTTTAACTGTTGAATTCTAAATTTAACGATAAAAATTTATCAACACCAAAGAAAAACACTACTCAACGCCACAACCAAATCCTATTATAATTAGTAGTCCGTTTAGCAGATGTTATAATCTTCGTTTTGTGTAGTCTTCTAGACATACACAGCGATTTGAGGGAGCATTCGTGGCAATGCTTTAACCCGCTCGTTAATTAAATAAATGATCTTAATTAAACCAACCTTAAATAGTGAATCATCCCGAGGAAAGCTACCAAATGGTTCTAAAGTTTACACGACTTCAAGTTTTTGCCCAATGTTACTTCAACTTTAGGACTCTAATAACCGCAAGTACTTTTCCAAATGGAAAAAATATACAAAAAAATTGTATCTCAATAATCGAGTGCTTGTTTAGAAATGTAATATAAAAAATGTTAAATTCTTAAAAGTAACTTGAGAAAAATATATACCCACAATATGGTGCTGACAGGAGTATTAAATTCTCAAAATTAATTTAAGAAAAATTATATACTCGCAATTTGATTCTAGCGTTTGACAATTCTTGAATTAATTTTGGTCTTTTAATGGTTTAATTTAATAACTGAAAAAATTATGCAGGAATAACTAATCCAAAACTATTCATAAACATTTATTTAAATTGATCGGATCAAATGTTTTCACGATAAAGATTGATATAACAACAACTGAACCAAAATGCAAAATTGATGATGATAAAGGACAAACAAATTTGGTAATGGATTGTCAAGAAGAAGGGTGACACTCTTTTCATTTCCAAAAATTTATGTCTGATGAAGAGCGACCCCTTTTCAAACCTCAAAAACCATCCAAGAGGTAAAAACCAAGTTTAGCCATGTTTTTCGCTTGCAACTTGTTCAAACCATTCTTATTTGGCCAAACCCACACAGTACCACAACTAACGCCCATAGAATAATTGAACAAAAAACCTTAACTCAATTTTATTCGGATAATCTCCTCAAAAGGAATTTATTCAAAATTCTTCTAAAAGTAAAAGCAAAAAGAAGGGAAGCGACTACAAAATTGGACAAGCAATGAAAGAAAAAAGAAAAAAAAGGGGGGAAAAGGGGGGGAGAAAAAGGAATGCTACGTGTCACGTCAGGATAAGGCTCTTCATATAGTGTCGGACCAACACGTGTACCAAAGGTACTGTAATATATTACAGGTTCTAGAGTTGAAAATCTCTATCAAAAAATGTTTCTTAGCCTAGTGGGGCAAGAGTTCCTCAGTGAATTTGATACCCTCTCCGCGCATAGAGCATACTTTAATTTAACTCCCTTTTAGGGTTACTCTCTCCTCCTCTAGTGAGGCAGATTCTATCTCCCCGTTCATGGGGCATCGCTCAACGGGCGTCAAAAAAAAAGTTGAAAATCTCTTCCCAATAGAAGAATGTTGAGTTAACCTAAGCCATTTGATTGGTGGGCAAAGTTACATGACTTTTTTTATTTTTTTATTTTTTTTTATTTTTTTAAAGTTACATGACTTGAATTCAAAAACTAGTTATCTGATTAAAAAATATTTTATTACCAATTGTACCACCTTCTTTGGCAATATTCACTTTTACATTCAGTAAATCAGTCCCTTACAAACCAATTCAAGAAAAAAAATTCAGAAAGAGTAGAAGGAAAATGGGGTGACACTAAATAAATTTGCTAATTCGGTCATTTGAAATCGATTTTTTCAATTTTTTTAAAATCTAAAAAATTGACCTAATTCGGATTCGAAATTAGAATTACCAAATTGGGGAATTCAGAATTCAGTTTTTGCCAAATTAACCAATTTCACAATAAACCTAATCGAACCAAAACAAATTCAAAATCAAAATAAACAATAAATTCATAAAAAATAATAGAAACAACAAATTAATCATCGTTTGATTCAACTATATTTACACAGAAAACTAATAGCAAAATCGTCAAAATGACAACTGTTAGGGTCTATTTACTTTATATCTTCCCTATATAATAAAATTAAAAAATTATTAAAAAATAAATTCAAATTCGGTCAAACCGAATTTAATAATAGTCCAACTGATTTTGTCTCATTTTCAATTAAATTGAATGTATTCAAATTGCCGAATTGAATATAACTAATTCGGTAAAAACTGGATTTGGGAAAGATAAAGAAACTGAGCTCCAGTGATAGTGATAAGGGCAAGAGGGAATGAACGTCATCGAAGTTGCCACCAAGTAAATCTTGGAATTTTTTATTAAGTCACAAAAAAAGAAATGGTAAAAATTCCTCGAGATGCAGGTAAGAGAAGAAACGAGAAGATTGAAGGAGGGAGAGAGTAGAAGAATGCAAAAGAATCACTCCCACCAAGACAATAACTTTTTATAACAACAAAAAAGAAAGAAGATTAGCCATGTGAGTGAATTGTGGAATCCAACCGATATTTTCCATTCGCAGTCCAGACTTGCCAAATAAGGTATGTCTACGCCTTCCTATAATTAAACTATGAATCTATGTGATGTGGACCTCTATCCCCCATATAAAGTTGCACCTATAATACTTGATTTTGACTGGCTCGTTTTTCATTGAATCTTCATTGGTGGCCTATATTTTATCAAAGCTCCTGCTTTTGCAAAATATGGTCCCTTCAAGCATCAGGAAATACATTACATTAAGAACACCTTAGTAGGGGAGGGTAGGGAAAAGAAGTGAAACAGAAAGAAAAGAAAAGAAAGAGAGAGAGAGAGGGAAAAAACAACACCACAAGTATGATATGAACACCTTAATAAACTAAAACAAAGAAACAGAAGTATCATAGATGATAGACAGCACATTACTTCCATCTTGCCAAAGTTTTGCTTTTCTTTTTTATTTTGGCAAAAGTCATCTTATTTCTTGAATGAATAAGAAAATCCTAAAACATCAGGCATGCTCAGTTACAAGGTGACAGAACTTTTTGAGCCAAACAATTGGATTGCAAAATAATCCCAAATTTGACAATTATTCCAAGGAAATCCACCATTAGACTATATGACCATTCAACTCAATCTCAGGTAAATCCACATGAAAGAAAGTGATTGCTGACTTCTGTATGTTTAAGGTAAGGAAAGCAGAATACAGGAAGCCACTCAATGTCATGTGCATTGTGCTAAATAGCTTTTAACCCTTCCCATAGCAATCAAAATGACAAGCTTTTTAAAATTAATGCAGTTGGAAAATTTTGAAAGTCAGATTAGATATCCACCTGTGAACGGCGGCAAAATATATTGAAACGTTAGCATCACCTCGTCTTTTATTTGTAGTTCAGTTGCAGTAAACGTGATTACAACATCTGGATGGATAACCATTCAGCTTTTGTTATTCACAAAATCATAACTCGTCATGGTTTGGAATAGATCCTGCAATATGAAAAACAGAACTAGACGATTCCTTATCGAAATAAGGAAGAGATCTCAAGAGTCTAGGCAAATACAAGGTGCAGAAAGTTTTTTTCCTTTTCTTTTTTTAACCCCCTCCCAGGATCAATAGTGGTTCTCCACTTCCCCTCTTTGATAACTCGAACACCCTACCTACCGGTTGGAGGAGAAGCGTCATACCGCTTGAGCTGCAGAAAGTTGTTGTATCAGTACATTCTAATTTTTAACAGGGAAAATACTGTCTCATTTCCTCACAATCAACTTGATTCAATAATACTATATCTCATTTCCTCACAATCAACTTGATTCAATAAGTCCTAATCTAATATCCAAGTTCTGCTAAAGAAATTTCATTTCTCCTCTCTGTTTAATCTTGCTTTCCCAACACTTCGAGCAATATCTATCAAGATTACCAAAATAACAATACGTGAAGTCCGCTGCATATCCAGACATACTTTAGCACAAAACACATTCAATTATCCTAATCAGTGCCAAGTAATTTCCGTTTGATGTTAACAAAATTTATATCCTTTGAGTAGCGAAGTAACATTCCTTAGATTTTACTATAATTAATTCACTGTAAATGCTGGATCAATTATTTCACGGAAGGCCATATAGTTATTATACTTAAAAGAAGCTAGAGGAAAGCATGTGTTCTAGAGCCTATATAACAAATGAAGAGGGGGAGGAAGTTAGAGCTTCACTTGACCTGTCAATGAATTTGTAATGAAAAACGATATCTCTCTAGCAGCAGATTGAGGTGAATCTGACTCATGGATGCAATTTCTCAGCTTATTCAGGCCACACAGGACTCTGATACTGTTGATGAGAAAAGACCAATTCAAAATAGACATGGTAAGAATAAGTTAAATTTCTATGAAATCAGAGGAGAAAACACGAATCACAGACAAGAATACAAGAAAATAAAAAAGAATAACCTCTGACGATGAGTAACCTTCGCTATGCCCGCATCAGTGGGTTTGACTAATGTACGCCAATCAGCAATTGCATTTACCTTTTCCAAAACCATTATCAACACTGGACCACTTCTTAAGAAAAACGCATGAGAGAAGTAATCTTAAGAGACGATTAGTAAATGTTCTATTGTCATAGTAGGAAATGTTCTATTGTCCTATGACATCCAAACGGGCTAAGACCTACCTAGTGGACTTCTACTATTCAAGTATGTGGTTGTTCAGAAGGAACAAGCAAATAACTATGTCCGGTCTGGAGTTAGCAACAATAACCAAATAACTACTTGCAAAGAGCAAATCTAATCTTATACAATACTTGACAAAGTAATTGCAAGAAAAAAAAGATCAATAACCTCAAGAAAGCTTTAAAGGCTTTGGAAATTGCAAACGTTTTTCTCTGATAAGATAATTATGTTTTTGGAGCAATAATTATGAGAAAATGGGAAGTTTATATTTTATGTTTTTACCACCAGATCTTCAAATTGTGTCAATCGGTGAGGGGCCAGGAAACATTGGGAAGTAGGAGTGATAGCAAGGAAAAAATTCTAAGAGTTCCATAAACTGTATACCTTGTCATGCATTGGACAAGACCGGGAAAGAAGCTTCTTTCAGAGTACTCGGCATAAAAGTTCCTTACAGTGTCTTCATCAAGCTGAACTAGAGCTTCTCTAACAATGCTGAACCCAGAATCTAGAATAATTTTCTTTATAGCACTAGTGTAGTTCACAGAAACTCCATCTGGTTTTATCGTAGCAAGTGTCTGCTCCCTTTCCGTAGTTTCATTTGCCGAATATCTATAAATTTCAGAAGTAACATAAAATTAAGGAAAATAACTTTGACATGAGCTTCAAATATCTTAAATCTGATTTGTTTTTAGCTTAAAAAACAAACAGAATACTCCTGCCGGGGAAAAAATATTCCATCAATGTTTTAGGGAGTATCAGCCATTTCCAACGGGTGAGATTATTCGGTCAATATCCACTGCAAAACATGCTTTTTTTTTCGCGTGTGAGGACACATCTCAGCCTTTCAGATCACTTTATCTTACGGTTGATGTTCGAATTAAAATGAACAGGTTGTTCAGTCCAGGAATTTGGCGTTGGGGCGAAAACTGCAACATTATGTCGAACTACATATAAAAATGGCAACCAAAAAAAAAAATCGAGGACGAATTTGATAAAATATTCCGAACTCCATATAAAATTACTATACCTAATATTTTTAAAAATCTCGTCCCCCACCCCCTATATTCGTCCCTGGTTCAATCTATCCAACAACATGTGTTCATCTATTCCTCAACAATCGTATCAAGTGACCTTGCAATCATGTATTACACGTGCAAAATAAACACGTTACACACTAAATCCTGAATTATAACGGAATTGGAAAGTTTGCCAGTGTGAATAAACAAAACGTCACTGTAAAAACCTAATATCGGAATTAAAACCAATAACCTCGTGACAAATAGCTATAAACCCTAATTTTGTTTACCTGTGAGGAAGAGGCATAATTGAGACCAGAAAATAGAAATACAGAAGCTTATTGAAGAAGTACGAAGCCATTTGAAGAAAATAAACTGCGAAAATCAAGTTAATCGGAAGTAAGTTATCTACGATTACTACAATTTACAATTAGTTTAGTACCTCAGAACAATTTTTAAAGAAATCCAAAACGAATAAACCATGATCCGACTGAAGTTCTAAGCAACAAACAAGATATGATATTAGTGATCTAACCTGTGATTTCCGGCAAACTTTATGCAGAATGTTTATGAGTTACGATCCTCAGAGCTCTCGATTAGCTTTGTTGGCGGGAAAACTAAAAGGGGGAGGGAGGCTTATTTCTTTTTCTAACTTTAGATTGGCGCCATCCGAGCGGTAGCCAAATATATGAAAAATTCGATATAGGCGCTAGCTCTGCAGTGGGGGCATAAGCACAAACTTAGTACACAATCAACCACATCCCTCTTTTGATTAAAAAATAATAATAACGCCTCAAACAATGCACCAAAAGGGGGAATATTTTTATTATTTTAATCAAAACTGTGATGTGGCTGAATGTGGATCAAGTGGTCCATGTCCACTTGGTAGGCCTGGTCCATGACAGAATTGATCCAAATATATAGTGTCCGTCCAGATTCTAAGTGGAATAAAAATTTTCAATAAATATAAAACGCCGCTCAAGACAGGTATTTTGAGTCTCAAAATATATGTTACGCGCCTTAAAAACATAACAAGTGTTATGAGACTCAGAACAGATATTCGTTTTAAATTAATTTTACCTGTCAAAACTTTAATCCAACGGAAAAAAGAAATTCCGCACGTACAAAATTACTCCGTTCCGCACTGAAGCCAATGTCATACAGTGTGGCTTTCCTTCCACACGGCTTGCCTATAAAAAGACAACGGGTTGGAATTGCTACTGAGCAACTTAAGTTTATTTTATTTAAATATCAGTTGAATTATTGGGTTGATATTTAGTTTTTTTTTTTTGCTAAATAATAAATTATCAATTAATTATAAAATAACCGAAGTCATTACAATCAAAAGATAAAAAGAAAATATAAAAAAATAAAAGTTATACAATGGTGGATACCACAATGATAACATATAAAAGTCCACACCCCGGACTAGGTAAACACTACAAACAGTAGAAAAAATAAATACATAATAAAATTCTTCGCAGCATCTTCTCCAACATCCTTGAACAGCAGTAGAAAGCTCAGTTCCAATACTTTCTTAGAAATCAACAATCTACGAGACCATGGACGTATCAACCGTCTCATAGATTGTCTTGAAAAAGATGAAAAAAACTGAGGAAGGGCCCAGAACAACTCCGGGTTTAGAGGAAAACTCCAGATCTGGAAGGATCTGTAGTAGATCTTGCATCTGAGTCTTGAATCTTGAATCTTGAATCAGAATACCTTGAAAAAAAATTTATCACGATTTACGGGAAAATGATGGGATGAAGACACCAAAAGTGAAAGAAAGATGACTAGATCCAACCAAAAATGATTGGATATAGTCATGAAAGCCAAAAAATGAAAAACTTCAAGAGGAAGAAATAGAAAAGAAAAAAAAAAAAAAGAGAAGAGGGCTCGGGTGAAGTGTCAACTTCGTGTATGGGATTTTTGTAGAAAGGAGAAATATATTAGACGGAGAACAAGTTACAGAGGGTGAAAAGCAACAACCAGATTACAACAACAGTGATCAAGAAGAAAAGGATACAAAAGTAAAAACATCATAGATCCGACATATTTAGGGCCCTAATTCTAAGGTATGGAATTCCAGCCTTGTCCTTGAGCCAAGCTTGTTTAGTGAAGTCAGGAAAGTTTCTGAAAATTTGTCGATCATGACAGGCGTGGATCTTCCCATGCTTTGCTAGAAGGTCAGCCACGTGATTGGCTTCCCGTGGAGTGTGGTTGATCTTGTAGGAGATGAGCCGAGCTAGAATGAATCTGCAATCAGACAAAACGTTAGAAAATTTTGATAAGGATGTAGTGTGAAGCAAATCGAGAATAGTTTTAGAATCACAATTGATGTCTAGGTATTAGAATTGATTCTCAATTGCAAGTTGCAAGCCAAGCCTTAATGCCAGAAGCTCTGCTTCGTTAGTGGTGGTGGCCGGAATGTGGGAACTGAAACCTAGGATCCAATCGCCAGTGGAGTTTCTAAAGATACCCCCTAATCCACCCTCACCCAATTTAAGATTACAAGATCCATCTGTGTTTAATTTGTAGAAAGGTAAGTCCGGAGGTTCCCATTTAACCGAGATAGTTTTAGGCAGAATAAGGTTACTCATATGGTTGTTAGCATAACTGTACTCGGCACTTCTTGCCATAACCTCATGGGGGGTTGGCAGCTTTTGATGTGTTATTCCGAAAGATTCTATCGTTTCTAGCTAACCATAAATGCCAGCAACCAAAGGTGAAGGTGGTTGACCACTGAGTGAAGTGATTTTTAGCATGAAGGGTGTTGTTAGTCTTGATCCAGTCCAAGAGTGGAATATTAATGTTAAGGAAGGAGTTGGTGTGCCCGAAAGATTGGAGTAAGTTGGACCAGAAATCTTGAGCATAAGTGCAAAGTCTGAGGATATGATTGGTGTCCTCGGGTTGATTCGCACAGGTGGTACAAGATGAAGATTGCAAGATTTTCCTTTTATGCAACACAGAAGCATGAGGAAGACGATCTCTGGTACAAAGCCAAATAAAAAACTTGATCTTATGTAAAGTAGGTATTTTCCAGATCCAATTATAGTTAAAGTCAATGGAGTTGGGGTCAACAATATTGGTTAATGATTTATAAGTTGAAGCGACCGAGAAAGCCCTTGAACTAGTAAGAGACCAATATGGAAGGTCCATTTGTTTAGAGAAAAGAGGGGTTGGAGTGTTACAGATGATTGCTTGACAAGAGGGGGGAGATCGAAGCTAATAGCTAGCTGGTTGAATTGGTTGTTAATTAGAACGTATTTAACACAAAGGTTGATGTCGGAAAGGTTTAAAGGTCCCTGAATGAGTGACCTTAATTTCCCTAAATTACTCCAATTGTCATGCCATAAGGAAACATCATCCCCATTTCCAAGTTGCCATTTGATGTGATTGGAACAAATGTTCCAACCAATGAAAATGCTTCTCCATATTGGAGAAGGCGCGTAGTGAGAGGAGAGATCGCGAAGGGATTGATTGCGTCTATGTTTGGCTTGAGTGATTTTGGCCCACAACGAGTTCTTATTGGTCACTAAACAGCGCCAAGCCAGACTGGCAAGAAGAGAAAGGTTTTGAGTTTTAGCTTTACGAATGTTCAACCCTCTTTCAGAATAGGGTCGGCAAACTTGGTTCCAAGAAATGAGGTGAAGCTTACGTTTGTATGACGTAGAACCCCATAAGAAATTCCTACAAACTGAGTCAATAGCATTAGTGATTTTGGATGGTAGATAATAGAGTTGCATGACGTGGGAAGACATAGCTGCTAACGAAGATTTGATAAGGTTACATCTACCAGGATAGGTTAGGAAATTAATTTTCCATGAGGCAAGTTTAGATTGCAGGTTATTGATGATAGAGTGAAAGTCACTACTGCGAAGAGGATCAATTTTAGTAGGAAACCCTAAATACTTTCCTAAGTTGTAACTTCGAGCAATTTGAAGGGATTGACAGAGGGAGTTAGCTTTACTGGTTGAAATATTTTTTGAAAAGAGCACTTTAGATTTGGCAAAGTTGATTTTTGCTCCTGAATGATGGCATAAGCAATCAAGAGAGTTAATGATAGTATCAACGTTTTATGGTCTGCCTTTGACAGAAGAATGATTTCATCAGCGAACATCAGGTGCGAAATAAGTGGAGCTGTTCTGGCTATTCTGATGGGGTTCCAACCAGATAGGCGAACTGATTTATTAATGCTAAAGGAGAGATATTCAAGACTAAGAATAAAAAGGTAAGCGAAAGAGGATCGCCTTACCTAAGTCTGCGAGAGGGGTTAAAAAACCCTGTAGGGTTACCGTTGATAAGAATCGCTAAGGATGAGGTTGTGATGCACTTCATAATTAATTTGATTATGCTACTGGGAAAATGGAAAAAATTGAACATGTTATAGATAAAAGACCATTCAAGTCTGTCAAAGGCTTTGTCTAAGTCGATTTTTATGGCCATATGGGCAGTTTTACCTTGTTTCTTATTGAAGGAGCAGAGGATTTCCTGGACAATACAAGCGTTGTCTGAGGCTCTACGATCGGGAATGAAGCTACTTTGGGTTGGACTAATGATGTTTGGAAGCAAGAGCCTAATGCGTCTGACTAAAATTTTAGTGATGATTTTGTATATGGTACTGCAAAGGCTGACAGGTCTATAATGATTGATGGTTTCAGGTTTCTTGATTTTTGATTTTTGATTTTTGGGATAATACAAATAAAGGTTTTGTTGATATCCGTATGGAGTGTTGCATGAAGGAAGAAATCCGAAATTAAAGTGGTTGTAGCCTTTTTAACGCCATCCCAATATTTTTGAAAGAAAAAGGGATGGAGACCGTCCGGCCCCGGGGCTTTGTGAGGTTTAAAGGAAAGGATGGCCTTATGTATTTCTTTCTCAGAAGGCACATTAGCTAAATCATTATCTAGCTGGGGAAAATTGTTGTTGAAATCTAAAGTATGTGTAAAGGAAGAACTGCAGAGATGAGAGGTTTCAAACAGATTACTAAAATGTGAGAGAATATTATTTTTAATATCCTGCGGGTTGGTGAGCCAATTACCCGCAGGTCCTTTAAAGTCGTAATCCGGTTTTTCTTTCTCCTATTTAAGGTGGAAATGTGAAAGAATTTAAAGTTACTATCTCCGTCTTGGAGCCAGGCAATTCTGGATTTCATTTTCCAGAATTCCTGCTCTTGTTTTAATATAAGCATGTATTCATGTTGCAGTGTAGTTTCTAGTTTAGTGAGAAATAGGTTGTCTTGTTTGCTGAGATATTGCTGGATCCCATTAAGGCGTGCAATAATTTTTTTTCTTTTATAAAAAATATTTTCAAAGGCTGTTTTATTCCATAATTTGGTTTTATGTTGAAATGAACAAACTGTGGTACAAAAATTGGATTCTTCTGCCCAAATGTCATGAACTAGGGATGAGAAACTAGGGTCCAAAAGTCACATAGATTCTAATCTAACGGGTTTTTTTTAATTTAGGTTCTCGAGAGGTTTCCAAAAGAAGAGGGCAATGGTCGGATTAATTGCCATTTGGGTCCCCAACATATTTGCGCGCAGCCAATTTCATCCTTTTTCTTTTTTTTTTTTTAACTTTTTCGGTCATCAATTTATTTTCAAACAGCCACTTTCATCCCTTTAAACTTTTTTCAGCCACTTTCATCCCCAATATATTTTCAAACTGCCATCTTCATCCCCAATATATTTTCTAGCAGCCACTTTCATCCCCAAAAATTTTTCAAACAGCCACTTTAAAAAGGATGAAAGTGGCTGTTTGAAAATATATTGGGGATGAAAGTGGCTGGAAAAAGTTAAAAAGGATGAAAGTGGCTGTTTGAAAATATATTGGGGATGTGAAAAGTTAAAAAAAAAGAAAAAGGATGAAATTGGCTGCGCGCAAATATGTTGGGGACCCAAATGGCAATTAATCCGCAATGGTCAGACATGATATATGGTAAGTGTGTAACGCGAGAATCAGGGAAGTATTCTAGCCAAGAGGGATTAGCGAGAAATCTATCTAGTCTTTCCATAATTAATTTCCTTCTACATTTGCTTTTGTTGGTCCAAGTATAGGGTTGACCGTTAAAACCAAGATCAATCATGTTACAAGAGTTTAAAAAATTATTAAATTTCATAGCTCGAGTGAGGTTAATTGGTTTACCTCCAAATTTCTCACTTTGATTAGATACTTAATTGAAGTCGCCAAGCATTAGCCAAGGATAAGAGTTTAGCGTAGCAATATTCATAAGTTTATCCCACAGGAACCTTTTAGAAGATAAAATGCAGCTAGAGTAAATAGCAGTTAGAAGGAATGTTAAATGGGGGTTTCTTACAGTGACCATTAGATGCATGTCTTGAACGTCTTTGGAGATTACATCCACATCCACATTTGGATTCCACATTGCAGTAATACCTCCGGATTGCCCTATGGATTCCACACATTTAAAATTTGTAAAATTCATATCAAAGGTTAAATTCTCAGCCCCAATCCTTGAGTGTTTGGTTTCGGTGAGAATAACTAGGCTAGGGCCGTGAGTATTGATCATGTCCCGGAGCGTGACTTGGAAGTCACGACAAATTGCTCCCCTACAGTTCCCTAGGAGAACTATCATCGGAAACGGTTGTGTGGAGTGGGTCCTCCAGGGAGAGATCCTGGAGCGCGAGTTGGTTAGTTGTAATTCCAAGTTTTCTGCATGTGGGGATGCATGAGGGTTCCTGCAAGTGGGAATGAGGACCGTGGAAAATGATCTCACATCTGTCATGAGGTTCAATGTTCTCATTCCCATGGAGAATTTGAACACACTGGGATGAAAGGAGAATATGGGAGCATTTCTTGAGGTAGTGTTTCATGACGCTTACGTGGGGGCTTTCCCGAACACTTAGTAGTTATAAGAACCTCCGTGTAGGTCTTTCCTCCTCTAAGAGGTCGGATAGTAGCAGATGACTGGTATCTTCCGTCCTTGGGGATGGAGGGGATTGAGTGTTTGCTGAGACTGACTCGGTTTGGATCATTTCTGGTGGGTTTTTTGAAATCAGTGGGTTGGTGATGGCTGGGAACAATGGCGACTGTATTGATGTTGGATGGGGTGGGCTCACATAATGCTGGTTCATGAGAACCCAAGGGTATATTGATTGTTGGAGAGGGGACCAAGGGTTGCTGAAGGGAGTTGGTTGAGTGAACCAAGGGTGGTGCATGAGGGTTTGGATGCTTGCTTGGATCCCCGCTGTTATCAAATTCGCTAGAAAGTGAGGATCTTGGATTTGATATGTGTGAGTTTGATTTTCCATCTCGATGTTGAGCAGTAGAAAATGGTTCTGCAACCCCCCATTCCAGCCAGGAGAAGGGTTCCGAATTCTGGTTCATTAGGACTTGTCTGGGCAGGGTTGGGTCCTGAGCTGGACTTAAGTGACTCAATAAGAACATTGGTGGCTGCTGGGGTAATAGTATTCTTTGGGCCCAATTTAGAGTTTGTGGGGTAACTGGAGAGGTCTGTGGAAGTTGGCTGTTGAAGGTTGTTTGAGCAGGGTAATTCCTCATGGGGAGGGAGTAAAATTCCATTTAGTCTCGGGGAATGGTTCTGCGGTTCAGAAGAGCTTGGTGGTGGTGGTTCCGTTGGTAGTGGTGAGCATGATTGTGCCTCTTGAGTCGTTCTGGGTAAGGGGCTGGGTGTGGAGGATTTCGGTGACGTCGGTTCTGGCTTTGAAGGGGGAGACGAGGCATTTTGAGTAGGGTTTGCTTGGATAACTTTTGTAGCTAAGAGTGAGGTTGAACAAGTGAGGGTGTTAGGATTATAAAGGGTGGAGGAAGGTTGAGAAGGCGTATAGATATGGATTTGGGGAGCTGATTTGGTTGGAGTCTAGGTATTGGGACTACAGTCTAAATCTATGAGTTTGGAAGCAGTCTAAATCCATGAGTTTGGAAGCTTGTTTTTGGATTATATGCATGGATGTTTTTGTATCATTATGAGAGGGGTTTTGCACTTGAGTTTTTTCCCCAAGTGATGATGAATTATCATTACTTTTATTAGGGGTTTATTTTCAGTAAGGGCTGATTTGTACTCTGGTTTTGGATTTTGCAGACTGGTTTGGGTAGGAACCCGGGTGCGGTTGTGTCAGGAATAGTGATGGTAATGGATTTGTTTTGTGCTTCGTTATTAGCGACATGGGTGAGTCCCGAGGTGGGGATAATGTTGGTTGTGGGATTTTCTTGAGTGATAAGGAGGGTAAAATGATTACTTTTGTTGTTATCAAGTTGTTTTATCTTAGGTATCCATTTTTTGTTTATCTTTAAAGATTGCTTTGTTGTTTTCTGTGTCAGGAGATTTTATGTGCGTGTCAGAGAGCACTAGTGACCTGTCCCGTGGTTTTTTATTTCTTGAAACTACAATCCATGGGCCTAATTCAGCTGGTGGGACGGGTCTTGGGTCGGGTATGGATACCCCGTCTTCCTTAGAAGCAGGAACAGTAAAATTGCATAAGTAATTTTTATTACCCAACCTTCCACATGAAAAACATACATGGTTTAAACCTTCGTAGATGATATGCTGTTTATGGTTCCCCAGGTATATGTCATGTCCAGGCGAACTTGTACACAGAGTCTGGTGTATTGTCCTCTAGTAATTGAAAGAGTGGTTGCATCAATTTTTAGCAGCGTGCCAAGTAAGTTCCCAGCTCTGGTTAGTATATCCTTGTCGAAAAATTCGGCTGGAAGCTCTGGTAAACTTGCCCAGATTACTGTAGTACTGAGATTTGCTTCAGAGGCTTTGAATTTTGGTTCCCATGGTCTCACAGTCAGAAAATTTTGACCAATAAACCATGGGCCTTGTGTCAGAACTTTTTGATAATTTGCCAAATCCTTGAATTTGATGAGAAAAAAGTCTCTACCAAGATCCATAAGATTGAAATCATCAGTGAGGTTCCAGATTTCTGAAAGCTTTTGGGAGAGAAACCTATAGCCCGTTGTACGACCAAATACTTTAACTATAACTGCATTCTTCCATTCATTGTAGATCCTAATTTTGTCCGAGGCGGTAATAGGGATGAAATTGGGACGATGACTAGTGTTATCTGACTCATCAGAAAAGTCGTGGCACAGAAAACTCATGGTGAGAGGATTTGTACAGGGATTTATAGATGTTTTCGATGTGAGGGAGCCAAGGTATGATAGATGAGGCTTTTGGTTTATCTGACTAACTGAGGCATAAGTGGGCGTTAAGAACGAGGGAGAGTTATTTGTGGCCAAAGGGGCTGGTGGTGGAAAACTAAAAGGCACGGGGGAGGATAGGTTGAAATTACTGCTCTTAATTTTCTTTTTGCTTCTATCAAGGGAATCAGCTTCTTCAGCCGATGGAGGTGGTTGGTGGATGCTGAGGCTAGTGGGGGTGGATTTGCTCACAGGGGAAAGGGGAGGAGGTTGGGAGGAGAGATAATCCATTTGAATATTTGCTTATTATCTAACTATGTGCATGGGTTGATATTTAGTTCAATCAAACAAATATATAAAGATTAGTTTCGATACTGTATAAGTCTAATGGACTATACTGTTTAAAAACAGTCAGATAATCTTATTATGAGTAGAGACAATATAGTGTTGATATATCTGATTATATATTTAAAAAATCACATTGACATGATACATATCAAAATTATCTATATATATATATATATATATATATATAAATAAGGCTATTTATATCTTTTACCAGACAAGCTAATATAATACTATGAGTAGAGACAATATAGTGTTGATATATCTGATTATATATTTAAAAAAAATCACATTGACATGATACATATCAAAATTATTTATATATATAAATAAGGCTATTTATATGTTTTACCAGACAAGCTAATATAATTATAATTTTTTTAAGTACTTTCTTATATATTTAGGTTGTCGGATTAAGTGCTTCGATGTTTTATAATAAAAGTGGGTTCATAACAGTTGTTTAGGACTCACTTTTATATGGGACGTAAAATCAAGCAATAAAATGAGGCATTTCCATAGACACCATATTTAAAAGAAACTTATAAATATATTAGTTAAATTGTAGATTTATACTATGCAATGTACTTGGTACACAGTATATTGTACAATCGTTCGCTACACCTCGCATTAATAGCTCAGGAAAAGGGAAATTATATTGCTTGAGAAGAACGATCCATTATTAGGTGAAAAACGGATGTTCATTATGCACATGCGAAATACATACCAGTCGTTGAATTACTTAATTCGACAGTTGAAGAACGTATAAACATTTATTCTTCGATAAAGTGAATAGCTTTTAAATTATTTAAAAAATAACTGTTTACTTTTACTTAAAATCTCAACTATCAAATTAAATAATTTAACAATGGAGATATATCCATACGCATGAGAAAAAAATTTGTTGCGTACCGAATCTTTACTAGAGCATAAATATGAAAAAAGAAATAAGAGTCTCAACGCAATACTTGAAATATAGGTTTTTGTGTCGAGACTGTTTGCGTCGGCCGTGTACCATCACAAATAACTATCATTTGCATCAGGATTGACACACTAACACAAATAACAGTACAACGTCGTTTGGTGATATGCATTTACGACCGCTAATTAGGATTTGTGTCAGCAAATTAATTCGTCGTGAAAAATGAATTATTTACGATGGCTTCAATCTGACACAAGAAGTTTCACCGCAAATAATCACAATTTGCGATGAGATTCTCCGGGGGATTGCATTAGTATGGCATTTGTTTAGTATAATGGTCATGACATGGCAGTGGAAAAAGTGGGAGAAACATTTCTGTCCAGGACCACTTCCGTCCTGCCGTGGCAGTGCCTTATGCAAAAAAAAAAAATTATTGCCAGAACGGAAGTCTCACTTCCGTCCTACCAGTGTATTGTGCCAAGAACACTCATTTTTTTTTTGTTGCATTTATTTGAGCTGGTATTTTTACAACATAAATAAATCACGCCTTGGTCACCGCATTAGTAGAGCGGTGGCGCCCAGAGACACATACTTTTCACCTCCGATGCGGTGAGGTCACCATTACGTTGGAAGACGTAGGTTGCCTGCTAGGACTGCCTACTAGGGACAACGTGGTGTCGTGGCACGAGGACTACAACCTTATCAGGACACAGTGGATTGAGTGTGTGCACGACATACTAGGTTTTCGACCCCCACCCGAGTCCATTAGGGGTAGCACCATCGCCCTTGTAGAGGTGTATGCTCACATTAATGAGCCCCTAGGCGAGGATGCCACTAGGGGTGTCAATCGAGCTATGTGAGCTGAGCTTGGCATAGCTCACGCTCAGCTCACATAAAAATTCAAAAGCTCACGCTCACGCTCAGCCCGGAAAAGCTCATAAACCTTGAGCTCACGTTCAGCTCACATTTTAACACGAGCTCGAGCTTAGCTCACGAGCTTCCCAAGCTCACTTATATTAGCGAAGAAAACGAAAATCCTATCTCAAGAAAAGTATAATACAATGAGCCTTAAAAATAAATTTGGACAAGAATACACAAAAAGAAGCAAAAGTTTCAGAATTGTTTGATATGCTAATAAAATGAGTCTTATATAAAAAAAAAAAAAAACCAAGAGAATCCATGCACTTAAAATTTTAACAAATGATAAATTTGCAAATTTCAAAAGATTTATTTAATTCCATTGTCGGTGGCAATTCCAATTTTGACAATCTCATTGAATTCTTCTACACCATCACACTTTTTGTTGCGATTCATCCCAATGTATTTTGTACCGTGTTTTCCCACGCTGTCTTTTCCTGTTTTCTCTCTTCCTTTAACTTTTGTACATATCTCTCTCCTGTTTTAAGACTCCTTCTTTAATATAATCTCCTTTCTACCCAAAAAAAAAAGATTATTGAGTTAATCCACACATTATAATTATAATTATAATGTATATAAGTTTTTTTTAAATTAGTATTATTATTATTATTATTATTATTATATAATATTTTAATTATATTAATCTTATTCGGGTTCGAGCTTTTTTCGGGCTGAGCGGGGTCAAGCTCACGCTCAGCTCACATAAGAAGCGAGCTTGAATATTAAGCTCACGCTCACATTACCTCAGCTCACGCTCACATTTTTTCGAGCTATGTGAGACGGGTTCGGGCCCCTAGATGCCACTGAGTTGGTCGTAGATCAGCGGGCCAGGGCACTTATTTTCCTGCTGATGTCCACCTTCCTTTTTTTTCAAACAAATCCGGGTCGCGGGGGAACATGCGGTATCTCCTCACCATCAGTAACGGGATCCTGGTAGAAGACCAACATTCATGGGCTAGCGCCGTCCTTGCACATCTCTACCGACAGATGTGCACCTCTGCCCGGCCGTTTCTAAGGACATAGTTGGATGTTGCCTTCTAATCCAGGTTTGTTTACTTTTTTATATGGTTTTATTGCAGGCCACTCAGGAGGACTTGACAGCTAGGAGACTTCGGCAACGGGGCGGGCCACCGGAGCCGGCACAACCTGAGGCTAATCCAATAGGGTCTCCGGTGCCCACACAGTTTCCCAGTGCGAACGAAAATTGGCCACACGTACTATTTGAGCGAAGACATGAGAAGCCCCGACCGTTACACCCCGTCTGAGCCATAGATAGGTTTGAAATTATTTTGTAATCATATCTTTCATTTCATTGTTGTTTCTAACAATTTAAATTATTGTACATTATAACATATTTTATTTTGTTTTGGAACGTTGTTAGACTTTTATGGTATAACACTTTGTTATTTCTCTTACTCCAAATTTGGTAACTAATGTTTATCGTTGATTTATTTATGTTGTAAAAATACCAGCTCAAATAAATGCAACCAAAAAAAAATGACTGTTCTTGGCACAATACACTGCCAGGGCAGGACGGAAGTCCTGGCAATAAATTTTTTTTTTTTTTTGCACAAGGCACTGCCAGGGCAGGACGGGACTTCCGTCCTGCGGCCAAGACGGAAGTCCCACTTCCGTCCTGCCTGACGTGGCAAGGCGCGTCTGGGAGACTGCCACATCAGCCAGGACGGAAGTGGGCCTCAGGACGGCCACTTCCGTCCTGGATAGAAATGGTTCTCCCACTTTTTCCACTGCCATGTCATGACCATTATACTAAACAAATGCCATACTAATGCAATCCCCAGATTCTCCTGCCGCATAGGAAGTCGATGCAAATGACCATATTTGCGACGGGCTTCATTTGACGCAAAATGTTTCGCCCATAATAATCAAAATTTGTGATGAGATTCTCCCGTCGTATAGAAAGCTAATGCAAATGACCAAAATTTTAGTATTAGTTTGGTGGTGGAATTCCCCGCCCTAAGATAATTATGTTTTTTTAAAAAAAAATTGTTACTCTAAAGTAAGTATAATATTAATTGACGAGATTTGAACGCAACCCTTCTCATTTGAAAATCAAATGCTTTAACCAATAGACCACAAGAACTTTCATCATATATTTTAACTATATATTTATATAACTATATTTATTTATATAACTAATTGTTTCACAATGTTGTTTTGTAAAATTCGAAAACATTATAAATTTGATATACGAATTTTGAAAACATAATAGATTTTATATAATATAGTACAATGCATTTTTTAATTTTAAAAAATAAAAGTATTTTTAATGAAATATAAAATTTAATTTTTCACAGTCACTTGATTACAATTAGTCATGATCATTAATCGATATATCTTAATACATTTAATAACTAAAATACTCCAGCAGTCATATCATCAAGATATTTTTCTTTAAGTTATTTAAATTTAACTTTTATTTTTAATATTATTTTTATAAAATTTGTCATATATATAATGTCACATTATGAGGCACTTTTACGTATATGCCAAAACTTTGTGGCACTTGTTAAAATGAATTTAGATGAATATTATAAAGTAAAGTTTAATCAGTATTATGATTTAATAACATTTGTAATAGAATGGATTTAAATTTGTTTAATGTATCAAGATCTTTTAATTAAATATGCCATTTTAAATATATGAAGGTGTTGTTTACTAATTAACGATCCATTTTTTTAAAATTTTTAAAATATTTATTGAGATTATTTAATAATAATTTGTGGATAAATATCAATTATAAAGTGGATTCACAATTTATTTTTGCACAAAAAAAATTAATTGGACCCAAAATCCCTTAAAGCTAAAAAATATAAAAAATAAATTGCAATATTTTTTTGCATACAACTCTTTGATATGATGATTGTTTTCCACCAATAGAGAAAATGGAAAAAAAATCCGTGAGGAAAATGTGTTTGTAACAAAAAGTTTCGTCCTAAAATAAATTTTTTTCTTTTATAATATATTGTTTGTATATGATGTATTTATATTGTTCTTCTTTCTCACGTTGAATGTATATTTCTTTAAAATGAAAAAGGAAAGTGACATTGCAACAGAAACCAAGGGAAAGTATAAATAGTTTTTGTTTGTGTAAAAAAAAAAAAGAATATAAATTTATAGGTATATATGCTATAATCTAGAATATAATTTTATTTTTTATATTTGTTTAGTAATACATTAAATTTATTACCAAAAAATAATATATACATATATAATAATTTTATTCATATTTTGATAACAATTTCATACAAAAATACATAGATTATCTTTCTGAAATATATTTTGAAAGAAAGATTAAATACATTTAATTTTTTAAAATTTAATGAGAGTGTATTAATTTTAATTTGATTAAAAAAAGAAAGGAAATCAAAACAGAGAGAGAAATTTAAATAAGTAAAGGGTCAAAATTAAAAACTCTATTATAATAAATATAATAGGAGTAATAACAATTAACAAATGATGAACTAGCCAGTGGCCCATCACATCGTACGACATACACGCGGGAGGTCGTGGGCTCAATTCTCATCCCTTTGATGAAAAACTATTTTCGACCGTATATAAGGTGCCGAATAAAATGTTTTTGTGTCAGTTACTGCGTCGGAAATTATAAGCAATGCAAAAAGTAATCGTTTTTGCTAAGTTTTCACGCCGAGAAAATAGCGTCGCAAATAGAAAAACTCCCGTTAAAACAACTAATTGCGTCAGGCGTTTCTGTCGCAAACCTTTTGCGGCGCCTCTCCATGTGACCCCTCAATGGTTGTCGCATGGCCGACGCAAAAACATTTTCTCGTCAGAAAATGTACTTTTTGTGACAGAAATCGCCTAACGTAAAATATGTCATTTTTAGTAGTGACGGTATGTTGCTTGATGAAGAGAAATTAATGGCCATCGAATCCCACTTATCAATAGTCTCATATTAATTCAAAATAGTTCGAAATCCCAGTAAAAGGAATCACTTCATTCTTTGTGGTAGAACGATGGGGCTTATGGTGGACATTACATAGGTCCAAAGCCCACTTTAACATTCCTTCTATATTTTTTCTTCCTAATTCATGATGTTTTGGTCAAGTTTGCACACAGAAGAAGATTTGATAGACAGAACTATGGGTATTTATATTTCGATTTGATGCGATTTTATACATTTTTTAAATTAAACAAATATTTTTTATTCAAATTTTTTGAATTCAATCAAAACTATTGAAAACTTCAAGCATTTACATTCGATTTAGATTTATTTTGTTCAGTTTCACCGATCTCGTGAAGTAAAAAATAAAAAAATAATTACCCATTTTCATAAAACTAACTATTTTTCATTTTTAACTAGAGAGATGAGATGGGTCTTTCCACTTTAACTTTGGTTATACATGATATGTGAAATAGTATATGTTTAAAATAAATAATTATTCCTGATGAATAGTTGCTTATTACAAAATCTTTTTTCCCAATGAAACTTTTTTTTTTTTTTTACGCCCGAAGGCGATTGCCCTCGAAGGAGAAGAGCGGAGAATACCCTAAATAGGAATATTGTAGCATGCCTCAAGCCGGGGAGGGAACTTAGCCTCACAAGGAGGAGGATTTATTTACCCCTATAGGGGAGATACAGGAATCGACCACGGAACCTCCGTCCCGTGGTCAGGTAGCCTTACCACTTGAGCTACCCGATTCCCATCCCAATGAAACTTAAACATTTAACAATACGTTAATGTTCCAAACACGTCAGAAGACCTAATTTGCTCCAAATTCAAACTGTTCACAGGAAAATGGAGACCAATAGGCGGGGTCCACTGGGAGCTGTCACGGGTCGTGACAGAGCCCTCTTCAAGACTTTGATTAAATGAGATTTAATTCGTCATGTGATTCACATTGCTTCTCAATGGATTGATGGGAATGGCGAAGAGACCTTTATCAAACAAGTTGAGGCCGCTAGAACTTACTACGCGTATGATTAAGGCACCCGGCTCCTATGCGGGATAGCTTTTTGTTCTGCACGTGCGGGATAAGTTATCAGCCGTCGAATAAAATTTTTTAACGGTCCAAATTTAAAGAGAGAAATTTTATTTTTTTAATATTTTAAGTCTAATCGTAACTTTTTTCTCTCAAATATGGACCGTTCAAAATATCATTCGACGGTTGAAATTATTCCGCACGTGCGGAACAATCCCTATTCCGCATAGGAGCCGGACTAATGATTAAGAATAAGGAAAATTTTGAACCGCTGACATCGGTTTACAATTATTATAAAATATTTACAACTGTTAATAGCTATATATACAGTTTACATCGTTCCATACAGCACCTGCCGCGTAGAATTTAAGTGCCTTTCCTGGCCCACCATTTCTTGCGTTGAAATATTTTTGGTCTATTCTGTCATGGACCAGGTCCATTGGACCATAAGATCCAGATTTGGCCACATCACTGCATTTCTTTCTCTCTCCTCATTCTGCAGGGATGTGGCCAAATCTGGACCATATGATCCACATGGACCCGGTCCATATCAGATATTTTCAATATTTTTAGTACTTGCGATACTTCAAATTTTACTTTTAAAAGTTAATTTAAATCATTTTTCATACATATATTGTTTTTAAGGACATCTATTTTCTTTTTGTGTGTTTCTAGACACCTGTACTAAGATATTCCGCAGTAACTGAAAAAAATAAAAATAAAAAGACATTCCGAATATGATCTAGACTGCATTTCTTGCAGCCTCCGTCCGGGGAATCTCTTTATTTATTTATTTTCCCTTGATCTATTTGAAATTGCAAATTCATTAGGAAACCACAAAATTTCAAGAGTAATATTCGTTCTAACAAGAAAACATATTTTTTTTTAAGGAATTCAAATTATTTTGTTTAAAATCAAACACTATTTAATTTAATTCTCAATAAAACAATATATTGGGTGTTTTCATATTAGGTTAATTCGAACTTTTCACTCGTAAAATTCATATTAGTTATGAGGAAAAAAATTCACTTGCACGTAATTACGTAAGTCGAGAAGTTTGAAATGTACATAATCCGATTTTAATGCAAAAATATGTGTTAGTTTTTTTTTTTTGGTGAATAAAAAAATATGTGTTAGTTTGTACATAAACAATCATCAAGAGTGACAACTCAAATTCATTAATTTCACAAAATGGATGACCAAAGGGAGTCGTCGGCTGCTAGAAATTTCCGCAGATTGGACTTTACGGGGCAGTAGTAAAATCAATAGTGGTGGCGTTGGTTGTTAGACTGGCGAAGCAAAGATGAAAAAACGTGAATTTGGTCTTTCCTTTGCAGTAAAAAGGGCCCACCCACACCACATTGTGTAGTCTCCTCCGAGTTTCCATCCTCCCTCTGCATGTCGACGGGGTGTGCATTCGGAACAAAATTTCGAATTTGAATTTCGATTCAGTTTTTTAACGTTTTATGAAAATCAAACCAAAATTTTATAAAAATTGTATATCGAATACTGAAATTATTTCAGTATGGTTTGGTTCGGTTAAGTTTGTACCGAAATTTATTTTTTCCTTGTGGAGCTCAAATTAATAAAAAATAGACAACTATAAAATTATAATGCACAATTAAAATAAAAAAATAAATTAAAAATTAAGAATAAAAATACAACTTTACAACAATAACATAACTCATTAAATTCCCCAATCATTCGGGGTATTGGCAGTAACATTTGGCAATAAATGTACAAAGTGTCTGCTCCCCGGATGTCATTGAAACAGATTGATTGAAAACAAATCTAAGTAATATTAATAATACGTATAAATATAATACATTTTTTAATAATAAAAAAAATTAGCCTATTCGGCATTTTGGAAATTCAATTTTTAAAAATTGAAAATCAAATTATTTTGAATTTTTTCAAAATCGAACCGAATAAACCAAAATATCGAATAAACCGAACCATACAATATAATTCGATTCGATATTTCGATTTAAGCAGATAGTGAACACTCTTAATGTCGGCGACCACCATATCGTTTTTTCATTTGGTCCTATATTTTTCTTATAACAATTTGTAATATATTTACTTAAGTTTAACTCAATCCTTCGAAAGGGGGTGATTGTTCAATTATTATAAAGAACCAACTTTCTTACTAGCTAGTTGATGTGCAATTTTCAATACACTCCCTCACGCCCAGGACTAGACATCTGCGCGTGAACATCAATTGGATTCCAACATCGAGTTAGTCGATGTGGATTCTCAACACACACCCTCACGCACATGGTTTTATATATGGAGTATGAACATGGGCGTGAATATCAATTGGGTTCCAACATCATCTTCACATCAATGGGGTTCCAACATCGAGCTACTCGATGTGGGATTCTCAACACACTTACTCACGTTTAGAGCTGAGCATTTGGAGTAT
The DNA here is from genome assembly GCA_026122235.1 of Vinca minor. Classification (NCBI taxonomy): domain Eukaryota; kingdom Viridiplantae; phylum Streptophyta; class Magnoliopsida; order Gentianales; family Apocynaceae; genus Vinca; species Vinca minor. Next base: position 1,246,612 of record JAOCZM010000116.1, read on the forward strand.
GAACATCAATGGGATTCTAACATCGAAATATGTGGTTCTGATACCTTGTTAAAAGTTGACTCAAGTTTAACTTAATTTCTCAAAAAATGTCTAAAGAAGTGAAGGATTGCTCAATTTTTATAAAAAACAAACTTACTCACTAGTTATTTGATGTTAGATTTTCAAAACAATTTAATATAAGGAGACAATAATCCAAGTAAAACTAACAAAAACAAAAAAACAATAATCCAAGTAGGTCCACTCCACTTCCAAAGTTTAAAGATGCCTCAGCTTCTGATAAGAATATTGATTAGAATAAAATAAACCGGACACGATTATCAGATGATAAGAAAAAATAACGTTGTATTCACTAAAAAAGAAAAAGAAAAAGAAAAGTGGGGTTGCACCTGGTCCAGTCGTTCAAGTGATAATAATGTCGGACGAATGTGTGTTGAATACGGCAGTTGGTTCTTGTGTTAAAGCCACGGTGGTAAACTGATCTCAATTATTAGTGGTATGGTTAGATTGTGTTTGAATTTGAGATTTTAATATCAGTTTCAAACAATTTCAAATTTAAATTAAATTTGGAATGATTTAGTATTTTAAGTTTTATATTTATACTCAATTCAAAACTGATTTGTATATGGATTTTAGTTTCAAATCAGACTAAATTCAAAATAATCAAATACTAAATAGATTATCTGACTGTTGAAATAAATATTTAAAAATAATTAGGAGTAATTCATTACAATACTTACAAAATTGCTGTAGGCATCAGAATTGATATTCATATTTTATAAAATAACAAATTTGAATTTGGTGCTAACTGATTATTTGTTAATACTGGTACAATCTTAGTTAATACTCACCCATTCATAAATATAAGATTTTTAGGACAAGTAGTAAAAATTAATAAAACAAAAAAAAAATATTGAGATATTTTTTAAACAAAATATCAATATTTTTATCCTAAATAGAATTAGTGGCATACAGTTCTATTCTATTAAGATACTAATATTAGTATTTTGATTAACAAAACATCTTAAAATTTTCTTCATTAATTTTCGCTATTGTCTTATATTTAAGAGTGGAGGTAGGAGTTAAGAGTGTCATAACCCAGTGGGGCTGGTCTCTGTCCACGACCGTGAGGTCGCGGATTCGACACCCTCCCTCTACGTGGTGCTAAATAATTTCCACCTCCTTTCTGTGAGGTAAAAAAAAAAAAAAAAAAAGTGCAGGTAGGAGTAAAAAAAATATATATTCAAGAATATTGTTCTATTTTTAATTGTCGATCAATGATTCAAATGTTCAATAGTTTCAGAGTATTAAAAACTCTGTCAATATCCAAACAGGCTGAGTTTCTATAATCTCGAATCTACTTTGCATTTATAAGCCCATGTTCTTCTGAATCGCTGCCTATGAAAGAGGTTGAAACCAAGTGCTTGCCTTTGGAGTTCGAAAATGGCGATGAAAATGCTGCGGAGAAGACTATCTTTTGTTTGTTTGTTAAATTAGTAGTTTTAATTGCTTCCCACCTTTTGGGGTGTGGGTTATTATCCGTTACTTTGTGTAACTTTATTTTTCTGTCATGTTTGTCTTTCTTCTTTCCTCAACTCTTCTCTTTTATTGTATTAGAGAAAGAGTTTGAGAACTTTTCAAGTTGTAATGGCCCCGGCCATTTTATTATTAATGGATAATCCTTTATTCATCAAAAAAAAAAAAATCTACTTTGCATTTGGATTATTTTTTTAATTAGTGAATGTTTGCTTTAAAAAAAAAGTAAATTATTTATTCAAAAAAATGTAGAGTTTAATGTAAATTTTATGTTGAAGAATGTAACATAATAATAAGGGTAAAAGGTGCTCACGCCGTCTAAACTTTTCTCAATTTTGGTTTTTGACCCTGAACTAAAAAACACGAAATCTTTAACCCTGAACTTTTATGTAGTGTTAGTGTTTCACTTTCTATCCAATTCCACCGTTAAATCTAACGGAATAGCAAACATGTGACTCTCACATTACTTAAATTATGGGCATTTTAAGAAAAAATAAATTACGACTTAAAAAAAAATCAAAATGGGATAAGAAAACAACTAAAAGGTAATCAACTTACTTTACTCTAAAAAATCAGTGAACAATCTACAAACACATAGCACTTCGTCCAAACATTTATCTTGACATTTTCTGCTTAAAAAATATATATTTTCCTCTTCTGTAAAAAAAAAACTAGTAATATGTATTTGGTCCATTCTCATGTTATTTGAAATTTTTTGAGAAATTCATAACAAAATAGGTTTACCAAAAAAATCTGAGGAAAATTTTGGAGCATTTTTCTTATCCCATTTAGATTTTTTTTAAGGTCAGAACATATTTTTCTCAAAATGTTCATGAGTTAAGTCATGTGATAGTTACATGTTGATATTCCGTTAGATTTAACGGTGGAATTAGATGGAAAGGGAAAAATTAACACTCCATAAAAGTTCAGGGTTAAGGACTTTGCGTTTTTTAGTTCAGGGTCAAAAACCAAAATCGAGAAACGTTTAGGGGGCGTGGACACCTTTTACCCTAATAGTAATGCATCCAAACTCGAGGCTTCATAACTATGGAACAATTATTTTTTCGCATGTACATATGGAAATGACGTCAAATAAAATTTCTATGAATAACCTGAAATTTAAAAAAGGAAAAATAAATTTAACAGTTGTTTGGAACTCAAACTCAAGTCCATATCTCCTACTCCCTCCATTCCTAAATATAAGACTCTTTAGACAATTTAAGAAAATTAAGGAAGTTGTCATTTCCACCTAAACTTCCAATATTACCCCACCCTCCCTCTCTCTCACTTTTACGTCATAAAGAAAAGAAAGAAAAATATTAAGGGTATAATTGGAATAAATTGTTGACAACTAATAAAAGAACCTTAAACGACAATTAATTTGGATACCTAGATATCTCCTAAACGACAATTAATAGGGAATGGAGGGAGTACTTTCCTGCGGATTGACGTTTGCAAATGGAAATTTTTTTCACTTGCCTGTCTCATCTACTCCCTCAATTCCTTTTTGAAAAACCCTCAATTCCTTTTTGTTTTTTTAGGAGAAAAATAAGTTATGTATTTAAAATATGTGGTAGAAGAAATTATGGAGGCAGGCCCCTCTAGAACAATAATGAGGCATGTGCTAATTACCAAAGTTAGACCCCTCAATTTTTTTTAAAAAATTATAAATTATAAAAAATGTCGAAAACATAATTATAGACTCAAATTTTAAGAATACGAACAATCATAATATTAAGTGGAGATATAATAATATTTTTTTTTAATATGTTAAGTGATTTTTTTTAAAAAATTTGAGTCCCATAAAATGAGAGGCCCGGTTCTGTATGGCACATTGAGCATGTACAGAGTCGGGCCTGCCTGGAGGGTCTCCAAGTCCAAACCATTGAGACGAGGTTCTAGTCCTCGTAGCATACTTATCCAATACATCAGGTGGATAGTTGCAAGATCTATGAATATATGAAATGTTGGCACCTGTGCGCCCTAACAAATCTCTAATAAGGTTAATAAAATGTCCTACAATAGAGAGGTCGTCTTCCAGCCGGATGATACTATTGACAACTCCTATACAATCACATTATATTTCAAACAATCCTAAGCCTTTATCCATGATGAATTTGATACCTTCCAGCACCCCCAAGATTTCAGCATTCTCTAGACTAGGCGAGTTTGGGAGAAATTATGAGAACCCTGCAACAAAATTGCCGTCGTGATCTCGGATGATAGACCCAATTCCTGCTGATCCTATAACCTACGAACCATCGACATTAAGCTTCAGCATTCCATGCTGCGGTGGACGCCATTTGGAGGTTGCAATTTCTTGCCTTTGAGATCTTTGGTTGCTTTATGGAGTTGTATCCCTAACTGGGTCAGGATAAGCCTTGGCATTTCCTTTAATTATATTATGGAGAAGGATAGTCGTAGGTACAAGTTCACGAGGCGTATGATCTGGGAATTCTGCAAGATCAATGACCTGTTTGTATTTAGCAGCGACTGTGAGAGCTAGACTCACAATTTTCGTAGCAGTACGCCTTATTCCCCCAAAGATGAACTTGTTTCAATTACACCATATGTTCCAAGCCAGATAGACAAACTGGGCAGCTGCCTTTGCATCTCCGCCTAGTATTCTAAGGAGATTCTTCGGGAAAGTCCCCTTAGTAAGGAATTTGTCTAGGTCATAGACCGTGAGATGCCAAAGGTTTACATCAGAAAGGCAACCCAAAAACGCATGGCCCATTGATTCGGGTGCCTGCCTGCATAAGGGGCAGACTGGTGGAATATTTTTAACGCGTTTAGACACTGCTAAACACGTAGGCAAAATCCCTTGGAAAATTTTCCACATGAAACCATTAGCTTTGGCGGAACCGGAAGACGCCATATTATATTCCAATAACCCAAAAAAGGGCCTACCTAATGTAGAAGCCCTAGATCGCAACTTTTTCTTAAGTTCCACCCCGAAGGTGGTAGGCTAACTTTACCGAGAATGAGCTATTTTTCGTGTGAGCCCAGACAAGGCGATCACGTGGCCAGGAATCGCATAGAAGAACCTTAAGGATTTCTGAGGCCTCAAAAGGTGAGAAGTAACGTGGAAGGTAGTCAATGTCCCAAGAAGCTTTTTGGTAGTCAATGAAGTTGGACACCGCCATTATGTTTTGCGAGAAAGACATGTTGGGCGGCTCCAGGAGTTTAAATGAATGAGGTGTTGTGAGCCACTTATCCTTCTAGACACTAACCCTTGTTCCATCTCCAATGTGCCAGCGCCTTGTAGGAGCAACTTCCTACCTTTTAAAATACTACGCCAAATGAGAAAGGTTCAACCATGTAGAGGAACTGTTAGAAAACGGTCCAGGGGAAAGTACTTAGCTTCCAGAACCCGAGAGCAGAGAGATAGGGGTTCTGAACAATACGCCAACTTTGTTTAGCGATTAGAGCTCTGTTAGCGACTTTGGCTTGCATAAGTCGGCCCAAGCCCTCCAGTAGATCTTCCTATGGTTCTCATCACCCCTCATAAAAATCGCCCGGACCATGCTAGTCATTTGTTCTAGGATGCCTTTTGGTAGATTAAAGCAAAACATGACATACGTCAGAATGGCTTGAACCTCCGATTGGACTAGAACAACTCTTGCAGCAAATGAAAGTGTTTTATCCTTCCAATTGCTCAGTTTTTCCCAAACCTTGTCCACCACGAACTAGAAGACTTCTTTTTTTTAGCGGCTTGTCATATAGGCCAGTCCTAAGTATTTCCCTTTTCCGTCTCCCTCCAGGATTTCTAGGATGGCCGAAGCGAGTTCTTTTATTTCAGCTGGTGTATTTTTGCTGAAAAGAGATTGGATTTGTCGAAATTAATCATTTTCCCGGAACAGGTCTCATAGGTCCTCAGAACATCCTCAAGTTTCCCAAAGCAGCGTGCATCTGCTTCGAAAAATAGTAGAGAATCATACACAAACATCAAATGAGAGACCGAAACACAGTCACTGACAGTAAAGCCCCGCAACGTTCTTCTCTCCTCAGCCGAGCAGATAAAGGAAGATAGCCTCGCCGTGCAGATTAAAAAGAGAAACGAAGAGAGCGGGTCCCCTTGCCTAATGCTTCTTGAAGGTTTGGACATTCTAGTTGGGTTGCCATTTAACATAATATGGCAATTCACTGATCTAATACATTTCATAGTCAAGCTTAGGAGCTTTGGTTGGAAATTCATGCAAGCCATCATTGACTCTAAATAATTCCATTCTACACGATCGAAAGCTTTACTCATATCTAGCTTTAGGGCCATCTGGTGTGTCGTAGAAGGTTTAACAGTCTCGAGGCTGTGGAAAACCTCAAAAACGATAATGACGTTATCCATGATAAGTCTACTCTGTAGAAAATCGCTTTGGGACTCATCAATGATAGAATTCATGACCCTTTTGAGCCTATTAGTCATAGTCTTAGAAATTAGCTTGTAAACAACATTGCATAGGCTAATAGGCCGGAAATGGGCCATCGAGATTGGCTTACTTATCTTAGGAACAAGTGCTATGTGGGTTGAGTTTATGACACTAACATCCAATCCATCATTTAGGACACCAAACACAAAGTTAGTGACAGAATCCCCTAAGATATTCCAGAGTTTTTGCATGAAAAACACATGCATTCCATCTGGACCGGGAGCTTTGTGATGGTGCATCTATTTTAGTGCTTTAACAACTTCTTCTTTGGTATAAGGCTGCTCAAGCATTTTTACCTCTACTGGACTAAGTTGGCTAGTAATCAAACTCGGGTGTAGAGAAGCTCCCGTCCCTATTTCAATGCAGTCTTCCTCAGTTTTGAGAGCACCGCTTGAATCAATTATTTCCTCAGTTGTATTTCTCTTACGTCTTTGCGATGCCCTATGGTTAAAATAGATAGTGTTACGATATCCTTCTGTAAGCCAGGTGGCCCTACTACGCGCTTTTCAGTAAGCTTCCCTCATATCCTAGATTCTGCCTAACTCAGTCGAGATAGAAATTTCCTCCTCAAGTCTGTAGGAAGGTAGACCCCCTTTGTTGTTGTTGAATTTTTTCCAACTCATGCTCTGTTCGTTTGAGTCTTACCTCTAGATCTCCAACAGTTTTTTAGCTCCACTCAATGAGTTCTGTGAGAAATAGATTGAGAAAACTAGACAAAGTCGCAGCCGACCAGTCATGTGGCGGAGTCCAAGCATTGCTGCGCGCAAAATCTAAAAAACTCAGCTCTTAAAACCAAAAGGGTTCGAATTTAGGTGGCCGAAGCTTGGATTGTCTTTTCCTCATTTTCTTTTTTCATAGAGGGGGAGATAATAGAATAGGTAGGTGGTCAGACTCATTAGTAGAAATGTGGTGCACATTTAAAGTAGGAAAAAGTTGCTGCCATGAGGGGTGGCTAATCCTCGATCCAAACGGACAAAGATTTCGCCATTCCCGTCTCTAAAATTACAACATGTATAGGGGCTACCATTGAACCCCAAATCACTTAGATTACATTCGCTTATTGCATCTTTAAAATTTTGCATCCAATGATTTGGTTGGAAATAGCCAGTTTTTTCACTATTATTAGTAATTTCGTTAAATTCACCCATGCAAAGCCATGGTAAAGAATTAATGGATCTGAGACGAGTCAACAGAGACCACGATTGGGGTCTAAGTTCAGCATCCGGGTTTCCATAGAAACCAGTGAATCTCCAAGCAAAAAGATAACCGGATGACGTTATTTTAGCATCAATGTGACCCTTAGAGTAAGATAAAATGTCAACTATTATTGAAGAGTTCCAAAATATGCAGAGGCCTCTACTTAGGCTAGTTCGATTAACATAAAAAGGCAATGGAAATCCTAATATATTACGAATTGACTCTAACTGAAATGACATAGACTTAGTTTCAGACAAAAAAAACAAGACACGAACTATGAAGTTAACATAAGCGATCTAAATCTTAAATTGTCCGAAACTTTTTGCAGCCCCCGGCAATTCTATGCTAAGCAATTCATTTTTATTGGTGGAGTCGCTTGGCGATCTCCACCTTACCCTAATTAACAGCAAGAGCCACTCTTGGGTTGTCAAAATTTTCCACTATGTCTGGACCAGTTGCAACAGTTTGGTTTGTGACCACGTCTTCAGAGCCGCGAGGAGTATCTTCATTGAATGGGACGGTATCCCAGTTCCAGCCAGGCTCATATATTAAAGACGAGACAAAATCATCCTCATCTTTAAAACTAGGCTTCGATATGTGTTTTTAATTGGGAGTCGTGACATTGCAGTCTTCAAGAATATCATAACAAATGACCATATTAGGAGACGAGATTTTCGCCTTGCGAGACCAACTCAAGTTATGAGAATAAAAACTTGTTTTTTTAGGGGCGGAGTTTCAATATCATTCACCAATAATTTTAATTCTATTTTCTTGCCTAAAGTGTTTTTTTAGGCAAGGGCTTTTTCCGATCTTTTGTCGAACAAAACTCTTTTAATATTTTTCTTCCTTGGTAACACGCATTTTTTTACCTTTCGACACAGTCAACGCCGAGTCAAATCCTGTACGCTGCCTCGAGGTAATAACACCTGCCATCAGCCTATGTTGTTCAAGATTCTGCCAAGTTGTAACATATTCCACATTGAGATCAGCTTCAATAGCTTTGAATTTGCCTTTCCTAGCTACATTAGCCACCCGAGATCGCTCCACTTCTGCCATTACCTTCGTCTGCCCAGTAGCCGTGTCTTCTGCCTCAACAGTTTCGTTCTTCTTTGCTGCATCAACCACCCGTAGACGCTTATTTACTTGCACTAAATCCGTCTCAACAGTCACACTTCCAAGCCGAGGAGCGAGCCTAGAATGCAGTGGACGATCACACCTCGACGCAGCAGCTGAAAACGCTTGAGCTCGCTGCGATGTTGGTGTTCTTGACCCAGAAGAGACATCCCTCCTTGGCTGCTCAGATAGTGTAACAGAGGCACCAGCAGTGCTGCGAGATACGGGCTGATTATCCCATTTCACTGCGCAACTGGGACTCGAGCATAATCACCATTTTCATTGTGAGACCAGGCCATTGTTGTCATTGAATTAAGCCCCCTAGGAGCATGTTACATTAGCCTATATTCGAAGTTTTCCCTTTCCAAAGGTGTAAACCCCGATGGAAGCTCGAGACAGTGTATTGGACCATGATCAAGCATGCCACACTTATGGCAGAAAGATGGTAATCTCTCATAGCAGAATCGCCCCTCAAACTGACCAACTAGTAGCACTTGACCAACGAGAACGCGCCTTAATGGTACAAAGATATCAATATCCGTACGAAATCGTAGAAAGCAATTCGTGTCCTCATCCACTCTGACTTCTACTTAAACACAGTTGTCCAAAGTGCGTGCAATTTTTAGTGCCATTTTTGGAGTTGAGAGGATGTGATTATCGAAATATAACTGCACCCAAAATGGGCAAGTAGTAAAAATCTTATCCGAGATAGTTTCGTGCAGCCCCAGAAGTTTAACAACCAAAAGATCATTGCCAAAGCACCACGGGGCGCCGACCATAACGCCCTCAACGTCTTCTTCTGATGGAAGGAATAAGTGTAAAACACAAGAGGGGGGGTGAATTGGGTTTTAACTAATCTTGGCAACTTTTTCGAATCTTTGCAATGCAAGTGAAAGTATAAGCAAGATGAACAAAGGCTAAAGCAAAACCCAATCAACAAGACAAAGGATTTATAGTGGTTCGATTCACTTAGAATCTACCTCCACTACCTTGAGCCGCACCCAAGGATTTAAAACACTTCACTAAGAAGATGCCCACACAAAGTAGGACTTTACACTAGTGGCTAACTCACAAAGAGTTTTACACACAACCACTATACAAGAAAACTCACTAAGAGCTTGCCCACACTAAGTAGGTCTTTTACAAGATTACCCTATCACTAAGAAAGGGAATGAAAAGGTTTAAGAACAATAGAATTAAGTTCACTCTTCTAAGTGAAAGATTAATACCTTTGAAGCACAACAATTTATAGCTCTTTGAACATATGAAGTTCACTCTTTGTCTTGCTTTTGAAAGAATACTCTTGAATGCTTTTAGATCATAAGGATGAAGAGTATTTTGCTTTGAAAGTCTTTAGACTTGATAAGATATCAATGTTTTATGTTTGTCAAAGTCTTAGAATAATTCTCTAGCTTTGGAGTATATATATATTTCAAATATGGCTGAAAAAGCGACTCTCCAGCGGTCAAAAAGCGGCTAGAAAATCGCGAGTTCGGTTGACCGAAGTTCAACTCGGATGACCGAAGCCATACCGGATCCACTTTCACCAACTTCGGTCGACCGACCTATGCCTTAGGTCGACCGAAGCTCCATTTTGAAACTCTCGGTTTCTCGGCAGTTCAACCGAACTTGAGCTCGGTTGGCCGAACTTCCAAAGTGATTTTTCACACGTTTTGAAATCTTTTGAAGTCTTTTAAAGTCTAAAAGGTTTTCCTAAAAGGTAACAAGTAACACAACATTGGAAAACTTTTCTAAAAGACTTATCTATGAAATCGAAGGCTTTTTGGATAAGAACACATGTAAAGATCATTTTGAAACTTAAGCCTTTTGAAAACGTGTTTATGAAATCATGTATGCAAGACTAGAGTGAGAAGCTTATGTTCATAAGAGCTTTGGTTAGAGCTTTAAAGATTACGACTAATGACGACAAAGCTAAACTAACCAAACTAAGTCTTCAATCTTCAATCTTCATAGATGAGCCTTGAATAGTATGACTTTGAATCTTGAACATGGCTTGATTGAAGTACTTAGAGCTTCCTACAAGATTTCCAATATTCTATCACAAAGATTAAGATCATTAGACACAACATCAAATGTTTGTCCAATATCAAAAACAGAGTTCGTTCGCCCTTAGGGCTTACAATAAGCGGTAAGTATTGAAAGATAGTCGACGCGGAGTGACGCTTGAGCACTTCCACACTAGCTCATTAGATCAAGAAAATGCCGAGGGTTCACTGCCTTGATATTTTTTAATCGGACCACGAAGCTTGCCTTAGCCTCGTCTATCCCGACTTAAACATCAGAATCGTAAAAAAAAAGGTATATTTCTCTTTGCCACACAATGTCATTCGCCGCAAACATGTGGCACTGTTCTTCATGTCACTTGAACTTAGGGTACCTGCCATAAAATATGATAAAAATCGCAAAAAACTAGTGCAGTGAGAAGAATGGGATGCGAGGCAGAAACTCTTGCTGCTGCCCAGATTTTAAAGGTGCACAAAATGGAGTCTGAGATGTGTTCTTCTCCTGTTACTAAAAAGAAAATTAAACAGAACACTGAATTTCGGATTTAATCCTAGACGAGGCAGTAGTACACCACTTGCCCTAAAACTCTATTTGCTCGCCTAATTACTTCAGGCCTACAAGAGCAGCGAGTTCCCAAGGTACAACGTCCAATCACTCTGCTTACCAGAAGCTTAGTAGCAGAACTTCGAACATTTTTTCTATGCAGATCTCTCTCTTAACTATTATGTAGTGCAGAAATGAAGAAGGGATAATTATTTTCGTAGCAAAATATTATGAGAGGGGAGACTGCATTTTATAGCAGTCGAAAACTACAAGGTAGCCCTCACTCCCTCACCTCGTAGTGGAGAACGTGGGTAGCTCCCACTTCCAGTAGTGGGGTAATGTGGCAGTTCTCAAAATTGCTGGAGAAATCGTGGAAGGACCATTATGTAATTACACAAAAGTTATGTGACTCATATGTAGTTACTCAATACTTTAGGGACTATTCCGGTAATTTTGTCCAAAAAGATATTACTGCCTTCCCGACAGGGACACGCGTGACGCGACGTGGCGAGACGGACGGACGGACGGCGCGCGAGGGGCACCCCCTTACTCACTTGTTTAAGATCACTAGTCTAGCTACTGCTTATAAACTAGCTTTAATCGATTCTCACAATCGATGTGGGATAACATCACACCTCCATTAACAACCTCTCCACTTTAACCAAATTTATCATTCACACCAATAATTAGTTTCCTCACGTGTTATATATCATCGCGAAGCTTGCGCAACCCACTGCGCGATGAATCCAAAACACTTTAAAACTAAACGGTGGAACACACAATTAAATTTGATCAAATAAGTCCACTTAATAATTAATTCTCCAACAATCCCCCACATGAATGAAATTTGGCAGGAATGATGCACGTGTAGCCTAAAAATGCAATTTCGAGAGTTCAACGTGAAATCGCTGCTTCGGGATAGGTGGTTGTGAACCTTGAACCTTCCCTAGTAAATACCATTGGGTACACTTGCTAACCAGTAGACGCGATACCTTGAACTGTTCAGCTTTCTATGTGTATCAAGACAACAATACTCACACAACATTTTCTCTATACAATTAGTCGATTCTTTCGTTGTTGTCCATTTCGGCCCTGGACTGCCTTGGAAATATTCATTGAATGCTCTAGAGATTTAGCCCTCAAGTAATCTCATAGAAGTGGCCCCTTCACATTCAATATATGTGATCTCTTATTAGAAGTATCTTGTCATACTCCACGTATTACGTATAAGGATCATTAAAAGTTTAACACTTATCCTTCGATGAATAGGTCTATCACTCTTTCATCGCAGGAATGGGCTGGGAATTCCTTTCCCGAGTGCTTCGTTCGACTCCCCCCACAATTCGGTTTTCCCGTTGAACCTGCAAATTGGGTTTTCCAATTCAGGTTGGGTTGCCATCATGAGTGGTAATCATTTTCACGGGCTTCAACCACATTCCCCTCGATGAACTCTCTACTAAGTCTCTTGTTAGACCTTTCGTTAATGGGTCCGCTATATTTTCTTTGGATCTTACAAAGTCCAAAGCAATAACGCCAATTTTTAACAGAGTTCTAACGGATTCGTGTCTTTGACATATATGTCTAGACTTCCCATTATACACGTTGTTTATTGCTCTTCCAATAGCTGACAAACTATCACAATGTAAGCTAATTGGTTGCATTGGTTTTGAATACGTTGGAACGTCCTCCAAAAAACTACGTAGCCAATCAGCCTCTGCTGCTGCTATATCCAAAGCTATGAACTCCAATTCCATAGTTGATCTTGCAATGCAGGTTTGTTTGCATGATTTCCAAGAAACCGCTGCACCTCTCATCACAAAAATGTATCCACTAGTGGACTTTATATTTTTGGAGTCTGAAATCCAATTCGCATCAGTGTACCCTTCAAGTACAGCTGGATATCTCGTATAATGTAACCCATAGTCAGCAGTGTATCGTAGATATCTAAGCACTCTAACTAATGCTTTCCAGTGCTCGTGACTGGGATTACTCGTATACCTCGTCAGTCTGTTAACTGAATTTGTACACTAAAAATCTGTATGCACTACTTTCTTGTGCATATCCTATAAACACGCAATCTACCGTTTTCGGTCCTATCCTAGTCCGCTTAGGTGGTGGAATCGGAACCTTTGCTAGACATTCCCATACCTATATAAATTTGTAAGAAGGTACATGCCCTTTCCACAATTCATAAGGTGTTTTGTCTAGTCTTTTATGCGGTAGTCTGTTTAGGATGTGATTTGCGGAAAGTAAAGCTTTCCCCCACAAATTCTGGGGTGAACCAGAACTAATTAACATGGCATTCATCATTTCTTTTAATGTTCTGTTTTTGCGCTCCGCAATTCCATTTTGTTCTAGAGTATACGGCGCAGTTGTTTCATGTATAATGCCACTTTCAGCACACAATTGAGCGAATGGATATTCATATTCTCCACCTCTTTCGCTCCTTAACCTTTTTATTTTCTTACCATGTTGGTTTTCAACTTCATTCTTATAATGAACAAACATGTTTATTGCTTCATCTTTACTTCTCATTAAGTAGACATAGCAGAATCTTGTGCAATCATCGATAAAAGTAATAAAATACTTCTTACCGCCTCTTGATTGTATAAATTTAAGATCACATACATAAGTGTGTATTAAATCTTATGGTTCTGAACTTCTCTCAATTGATTGGAAAGATGACTTATATAACTTAGCTTCTACACAAGTCTCACACTTGTAGTTTTTGTCAACATTAAATTTTGGCAATAGGTTTAATAAAATTAATTTTTGTATACTTTTAATACTCACATGACCTAATCTATCATGCCATAAATGAAAAGATTCAGTCAAATAAGCAACTTGTTTAAATTCATTAGCCTCTTGGGCAACATTATTTCCAGGTGAGCTAGTAGAAGCCTCAGTTACATTCACGCCAGTAGGCTCAGTTCCTGGGAGTACAGTCATTACATTAACTTTAAAAAGACTATTAGCTAAGTACCCCTTTCCTAAATACATTCCATTCTTTGTCAGAATAAATTTGTTTGCCTCAAACATAAGTCTGAATCCTTTGTTGTTCAGCACAATCCCAGAAATGAGATTCCTTTGAATTTCAGGCACATGGAGCACTTCAGTGAGAGTCAGCTCCTTCGCAGAAGTCATCTTTAGGACAATATTGCCCTTTCCTTCAACTTTGGAGAAGGCAGAGTTCCCCATGTAGCAAACTTCATCCTTAACAGTTTCATACGTCTTGAACATCCATTTATTTATACAAATATGGCGAGTAGCCCCCGTGTCCACAAACCATTCCTTTGGGTTTCCCCCTATCATATTCACCTCTGAAACAACAGCAACAAGGTGCATGTCCTCCATTCCAGAGTTCAGTTTACCGGCCTCAGATACATGAGCTTGGCCATCCCTTTGGTACTTGTTCTTGTTCCCGTTCCCATTGAACCTCTTGTTATTGTTATAGTTATTACTTTGACCGTCCACACGACTACGACAGTCCTTTGCTTTGTGATTTTGCTTACCACATACGAAGCAGCTTCTCGTGAACTTCTTGTTGGAGTTCGACGCTTTCGAGTCAATCGGCCGCTTCCTCTTTCCAGCAACTTCGACAACATTTGCCTTTGAAACAGAAGTATAAGGCCTTTTTGATGCCTTCCTCACATCTTGTTCAATTCTCAACTTCAAAATCAGATCCTCAAGTGTTATTTCCTTCTTCTTATGCTTGAGGTAGTGCATGAAGTCATCCCAAGAAGGGGGTAATTTCTCAATCATCAACGCCACCCTGCAGCGAGTCGTTGATCCCCATGCCCTTAGCGGCAAGATCGTGATAAATTTTCTGTAGCTCTTCACTCTGTTCGAGGACAGATTTTCCATCGACCATCTTAAAGTCGTGGAAGCGAGCAGCAATGAACTTCTTAGCACCTGCATCATCTATTGTATATTTATTAGTTAGTGATTCCCACAGTTCTTTTGCACTATTCTTTTGATAGTAAATTTGGTAAAATGAATCATCTAAACTAGTAAGTATAGTATGACGACACATATAAACATTACTAATCCAAGCATTATATGCTATTACAGATTGAGAATCAGTTTTATCCTCCACAGGAGTTTTCTCATTTACATATCGAATTAAATTTAGCGTGGTAAGGTAGAAAATCATTTTCTCCTTCCACATTTTGAAGTTGCCCCTTTAAACTTCTCGGGTTGTGCAAATTGTCCAAACTGAATAGGACGAGAAGCCATTGGAGGCACAAAGGCAGGCATCCTAGACATAGCAGCCTCAATACTGCTTGTCTGACCAGCTTTCAGATTAACTCTGTTCCAGTAGCGTTAGCGTTTGAATCATTTGCAGCCATTTTGTTTATCTATATATTGCAAAACAAAAAAGTTAGTAGCAATATAAAACAAAAAACCAGAAAGGAAATAAACTGAATATATATTATGAATTTCCCAGTACTACTGTTTAAGTTTCTGTAATAATTTGTTAAAGCAGAACAGAGAAAAAAAAAACAACAAATAGAGTTTAAGATTGTTCTTCTCCTGTTACTAAAAAGAAAATTAAACAGAACACTGAATTTCGGATTTAATCCTGGACGAGGCAGTAGTACACCACTTGCCCTTAAACTCTATTTGCTCGCCTAATTATTTCAGGCCTACAAGAGCAGCGAGTTCCCAAGGTACAACGTCCAATCACTCTGCTTACCAGAAGCTTAGTAGCAGAACTTCGAACATTTTTTCTATGCAGATTTCTCTCTTAACTATTATGTAGTGCAGAAATGAAGAAGGGAGAATTATTTTCGTAGCAAAAAATTATGAGAGGGGAGACTGCATTTTATAGCAGTCGGAAACTGCAAGGTAGCCCTCACTCCCTCACCTCGTAGTGGAGAACGTGGGTAACTCCCACTTCCCGTAGTGGGGTAATGTGGCAGTTCTCAAAGCTGCTGGAGAAATCGTGGAAGGACCATTATGTAATTACACAAAAGTTATGTGACTCATATGTAGTTACTCAATACTTTAGGGATTATTACGGTAATTTTATCCAAAAAGATATTACTGCCTACCCGGCAGGTACACGCGCGACGCGACGTGGGGAGACGGACGGACGCGCGCGAGGGGCACCCCCATACCCACTTGTTTAAGATCACTAGTCTAGCTAGTGCTTATAAACTAGTTTTAACCGATTCTCACAATCGATGTGGGATAACATCACACCTCTATTAACAACCTCTCCACTTTAACCAAATTTATCATTCACACCGAGAATTAGTTTCTAACGTGTTATATATCATCGCGAAGCTTGTGCAACCCACTACGCGATGAATCCAAAACACTTTAAAATTAAACGGTGAAACATACAATTAAATTTGATCAAATAAGTCCACTCAATAATTAATTCTCCAACAAGATGTGCTAGGATACTCTCGGTAGCGAATCCGACGGTGGAAAAGCCTCATGAAGAGGTGGTTAGCCTCCAAACTCATCCTTGAGTAGGTTTCAAAAGTGAGATATGCATCACTTTGATAATTATCCCCAAGCGAAGAGAAGACTCCATCTAAGGCAGAGTTTTATTTTCCTGAAGGGAAGTACCCTCAATTCCATAATATAAATTTTTTATTATATATTGTGAAAATTAATGAAATAAAAAATAAAATATTTTATTAATTAAAATATAAATATTATTCTCTTAAAGATAATTTGAATACCATTAATTTTATTTAAGAGAGTAATATTAATATTTTAATTAAAAAATATTTTATTTTTTACTTTCTTAATTTTCACAATATATAATGAAAATAAAGAACGAAGTTAGAATCGTCTTTCTCTCACAAAGCAATTAACACGTTCAAGAAAAAAGAAAGAAGAATATGTTGATTAATTTCACAATATTCTCATAAAAAAGACCTCTTTCCCACCCAAAAAAATAAATAAACAAAAACAAAATAATTCTCCACGAACACGGAAACAAAAGCCAACTTGACCTAAAAAATCGGGTTACTTTAACACTGAACAGGTTTTATAGGACGGACCACACGACTCTTTCAGATTAGTTTGAGTGAATCTTATCTGCAAATTAGGTCACACCACCATACATGTGAGAGGATTATGGAACCGTCTACAATGTCGATCGTATATTATAATTTTTTTTAGAAACCTGACTTGCAATCTCTCTCCCCCTCCATATATTCCATTCATTCCTTTCCTTCTCTTGCATGTGACTTGTGAGTAATATATATATTTCAAGTTATTCCCAAAAACAGACATACAATAATACTCGATCAAAACTACTCCCTACTGTTATTACCTTATTTTCCGGAAGGTTAATTTTGGAAAATCTTCGTTTTACTATCCGAAAGAGTCGGAAGAAGAAGATGTCGAATTCTCGTCGGCAAGTTTTTGGCCTGAAAAGGACGGCGGGTAAGGTACCGGAGAAATCGAATTTCGCTCATACTTGTAATCTCTTGAGTCAGTATGTTAAGGAAAAAGGCGGTCTTAAAGATCTAAATCTTCTCGGAATCGGTGGAAATTCGGAAGCTTCTTCTACTGGTACAGTCTTTTTTCCCAATTAATTTCACCGTTTTCCTGTAGAATGTGAAGCTTGTTTTAGGTAGCGAAAAAATAAGAAGAAAAAAGTAAGATATTTTTTTATTATCAAAATATCAATATTATTCTCCTAAATAGAATTAGTGGTATACAAGTCTTATTATTTGATAGAGTAATATTGATATTTTAACTAATAAAATATTTTCTTTTTTTTCTTCCGTAATTTTCGTTAAATGTCATGAAAGAGCTTAATAAGAAATGAAGCCAGTAGTTTTGAGAAGTTTTATCTTGATAGATAAGTAAGTTTAAAACTTACATTTAAACTAATGAATGCAATACACTTAGAAAAGAGAATTGACTTTTTGGTTTACACTTATTTTATTTATCGGTTTGGAGGTAACGTTTAAACTTACTCACTCACCAAAATAAAATTTCTCAAAAGTTTTAAGTTGAGATTGAATTGAGTTTGAGTTTTGAATATTTGTATCAGGGAAATCTAATGTTACAACCCAAACAACAATGAATTTACTAAGCAATATCAAAGATATGGGGCAGCAGGCCAAGCCTTTTCTGGATCCCCTTCCTCAACTTTCCACAGTGGTTCCTGAGGAAGAGGCAATGGGGGCTAAAAGATCTCAAATGACTATATTTTACGGGAATCAAGTTATTGTGTTTGATGATTTACCGGCCGACAAAGCTAGAGAAGTAATGCAATTGGCTAGCAACGGAAGCTCTAGTCGCAATCTAGCTGCTCCGGTAGCTGAGAAATATTGTTCATCTGATGCAGCCTTGCCCTCTAATTCCAAGGCGCCATCGCCTCCGGTTTCAGCATCAGAAAGGCCTCAACCACAGGCTGAAGCTAACACTTCAGGTAATTGCTTGTGTTAGAAATATCAACTTTGGAGGTTACTCATAATTGAGAATATATTGCGTTGAATTTAGCTATTTGTGAGGGTAATCGTTTTTAATTTTGGATTGCTGATAGTTGAAGAATGACTTTTTTTTTTTCTTTCAGATTTGCCAATTGCAAGAAGATCCTCACTACATAGGTTCCTTGAAAAGAGAAAAGATAGGTAAGATTACCCTTCTAACCATTTGAACAAAGGAAAATTCTAATATGGATTATGTGGTTCAGATTTATCTAAATCAGTTAAATAGCTATCTCTCATGATGTGAATTAAGAGAAAATTGATTTATATATACACCAAATTTTTTTTTTCTTTCTATAAATAGGTTTAACAATACTTTAGAGTATTTTTAACCGAAATAATTTATGGAACTGCTATTTGTGTCTAAATAAGGAATTAGGCAAGTTTTTTGGCCAACACCGTCACATGCTAAGCACGTGCCATCGGCCCTGAAGGAAAAATTGTCATGGTCAGTATAGAAAGAAGAAATAATTGCCTAATTCCTGATTGAATCATGGTCTGTATCGAAATTAAGTTTTTCACATAAGAAGGAAAGAGTTTATCAATATTTATTAAGTCTAACTCATAAATAAATGATGTAATAATACTCATATGTAACTTTATTGGTTCATGCAGGGCTGTAACTAGATTACCATATCATCATCAGCAAGTACAAAACGCACCAGCATCCTCTTCTTCTTCCAAGAATGAGGAGCAACTTGAGTTGAAATTATAACTCTACACAAAATGCGATATCCACGCCCCAAGACCCCACACCACTCTGATCCGACAGAGTAGTTTAGAGTTGAAATGATAGCTGATCTCTTGTTTCTTGGCTTTGACAGAATTTTTGCCCAATTGATTCTATTTTTTGGCCTTATGATATCTGGCTTCAACCCTTGCATACTTCAAGTTAAACTTAGTTATGAGCTAATTAATTTTTTTTTCTATTACAATTATTTATTGGACCTCACCAGAGGAGGAGCCCATGTAGGGCGAATAGAAGTTCGGCTGAGCGGGTGCCCCATGAGGGGGAGTAGTAGAAGCCCGTTGAGCGGGAGTAGTAGAAGCCCGTTGAGCGGAGTAGTAGTAGCCCGATCGAACAGGGTGCCCCATGAGGGAGTAGTAGAAACCCCGACTAGCGGGTGCCCCATGAAGGGGAGTATAAGACCCACACAAGGGAATCCAAAGAAATTGCAATTAAATCATTTCCCTTGTGTGAGGGGTATCGAACCCATTGTGGGTAGGCCTTTGCCCCATTGGGCTAAGGAATATTTGATTTGCATACTTCAAGTTAGCCAATAGTTCGAGTTTAGTCAAGAACTTCAAGTTCAAATCATTGACAAAACACTTCAGACTCAAATCAATACTCTGAACGAAGCTCAATATTTTTAATCATCTTTAGATTCATGTGTACTTATTGAGAATTATTTAGCAAAAAAAGAAAAAAAAACGATATGTATTGAGAATCACTTGCAAGTGGAGGCACGAATTTTCTTTTAACCATGGAAAAAAATTAACCGAAGAACTAGTCGTTCGTTTGTAAAATCATATGGAACCTATCAATTTGAAAAAAATGCGGAGGGATAAAATCCACAAATTCACAACCTGTGTTTTATGGCAGTGTAATGGTTGGACTGTTACACCTTCTGCAATTCATTTCAAATAAATGCGGTTGACTGTAACAGCCAATATTATAGTTATGGTTGAGCAGTTTTAGGCCTACTTAAACACTTAACTCCCAAGGATCTGTCTCTTTTTTGCTTCAAAGAAACAGAAGAGTTTGGGAGTTTGGGCGTTGTACCTTGGAGTTCAGTGTTCAAGTAGGCCTGAAACTGATAAAGGCATGACATATTGAACTTAAGGGGAAGTGGTGTGACTACTGTCTCGTCCAGGATAATTATCCATTATCGGTTGAGGTTCTGAGTATTTTTATTCCCTTAATGTTTTTCTGCAATAGAAATCAGTATTTGTATTTTTACTCAATTTTTTATTTTTCTGTTACAGAAAATCAGTACAATTTTCTGTTTTGGTATTGCATTGCTTTATTTTAACTGCAACAAATAATTATATGTAGCAGTATTCTGTCTCAGTTTTATTTTTCCTGTACTGTTTTAATTTCTTATGTTCTGATAGTAAAACAATAAACAGTATAACTGTAAAACAATATCAGAATTATTTTCAGTGAACCAGAATGTGTCCAACATAACCTTCTTCTTCGCAGCGTCTTCATCGCAATCTTTGAACAACAGAGGCAAGAGAATATCAGTTTCAACATTTTCATTAGGGATCGACCATTTATAGGACCATGTGCGTATCAACCGTCCTACAAATTGCCTCGGGAAGATGTAAAAAGTTGATAAAGGGCCAAATCAAGTCCGGGTTGAACGATTTATCTTAGGAACAGAGAAAATAAGTATAGATCTGAGAAGATTTGAGACAGATCTAACCCTTGTATCTTGAAGAAACACAACTTGAAAGAAATCTCATATGATTTGTGGTACAAAATAAATATATAATACCCGAATAAAAGTAGTAAATAAAGTTAATTGACCAAGATTTATTCATTGACCGGAGCCAATAACCAGATCCGACCAGTAGAATATGCAAGAGTAGGCTTGCAGAAAGGGAAAATGGAAAAAAAAGAAGTTGCAGGAGCTCTTTCCTAACCCCTCTAATTTGAAAGGGTAGGTTGCAGGAGCTAGTTATTATGCCACACGAAAATAAAGAAGATGCACATGAGTAATACTTCAATTAATTTATATAAAGTTAGAAGCCTCCAAACACCCACGTTTTTGTTTTGCTCTTTTCATATGTTGGCTCTTTACTTAATTCACCAAGTGTTCTAGTAAATTAGTGTGACCACAAATATTTTTTTGGGGTGGGGGATGTTAGGTGGGATTTAATTTAAATGTTATCTTGAGAGGAATTTTAAATTATAAAAGAAAAAACACATTGATTTAAAATAAGAGAAAATCGATATTTATAGTACATAACTATTTACTAACTTTCGATTTTTAGCACAAACTATTTATTAAGCGATAAATAACATTACTATTTACGAATTGTCAAATGTGACCAATTAAAAATTTTGTTCAGTTTTTAGACTAAAAAATGTCACGTGACAAGCACGTAACATCGGAATAAAGGGTATAATTGTCCAAAAAATCACCCAATTTCAAAACAAAAAACCCGACCCATTATACCCGAATACCAAACGATTTATCCATCAACTACCCTCTACCCCTCCTTCTTCAGGGGTTACTTGGAGTAGCATTAAAGACTCACTACTCCCTTCTAGACCCAACCCTTCAACGACTACAACCCGATAATCCAAATCCCTTTCCTTCATCTTCATCTTCATCTTCATCACCCACCCTCACCCCCTTGCAAAATCAATCAATCGATCAATCAACCATGGAATTCGAACTCAAAACCCTTAACCCGACCCCCACTAGGTTAGGGTTTTCTCTTCTTAGGTTAAGAATATATATATATATATATATATATATATATATATATAAAGGACTAAAATGGTAATATAAATAATTATCACATAAATCCTATAAAATACTTATAGTACAAACAAGTCCTAAATTTAGAAATAATTTGTATTCAAGTCCGAAATAACTTTTAAAAATTACATTTTAGTCCTTATAAGTTTATATTTTATTTTTAAGGTCCGTTAAAGCTTATGAATTATTTCGAGAAAATTTATAACACTAATAATAATATATATATGAGATATTTATGTCTTCCCACACAAGTTAGTATAACATATATGATAACAGAATTTTTAATGGGATCCAAATGCCCAAATCTAGACTCACATTTATTAGCGACTTTTGCAACACTGACCTTAAGTGAAAAGATCCATATCCAATATAGTAGAATTTGGATCCAAACAATTTTTTGGTGAGCCTAAGTCTAGACTCAATGTTATGAGCTCAATAGACTCAATTGACACCCCTACATATGGACCTGATCCATATCAGAAAAATTCATTTTTTTTTTTTTTGTTTTGTTGAGGGAGGCTTCTAAAATGGTGCTGTTGCAAAAAAAAATAAGAATTGGAAATTGAACTTTGTTAATTGGGATTGCACTACTTATGCCCATAAAATAGCTGATTGGGCCAAGTTTAATATTGTATTCTTCTATATAATGCCCTCAAATAGCTCCCAATAGTTGATAGGAGCGACATTTTTTTTTGTAAACTTACATTTTCTTGATGTTTGTAATGATTGGAAGTTTACTTGGAAAAAAGAAAAAAAACTTGCAAGAAGACATTATTTTATGACGTTCTATCATGAGCGCTCCTACAACTCTTGTGAAGAAGATAAATTTATCGTAGAATGTGCAACACAAGTAAGAAATCAAACCAGTGACCTTACGAGTTACCACCATCTATAAACTCGCTCTTTTTGACATTCATATTTTAATATATAGGGGGTGGGATTTTTCCAAAAGAAAAAAAAAAGACATAAAATGTGAGTTGGAGACGACAACCATTTTGATTGCTTCTACTTGGGCTGTGCATTTTCTAAAGTAGTCCGCTCAAATTCAAATATGGGCTTTTCCTGAGGCCCATTAATTCCTCCATTTAGAATACGAGGCCCTTGATGCTGGGAAGAAGGGGTAATGTAAATCCCAAATTTTACTGCGATAGTATAACGACTCGGTAAAAAGTTAAAAACTGTCCTATAAATACCCGTGCAAGCCGAGAAAATTCCTCCCTTCAAGATAGGCTTATTTTTTTTTCTGTCTTTTTTCTTTTTCTTTTTTCTTTTCCATTCTTCGAGGCCTTTCTTCTCCTCTCTCTCTTTCTTACTTCGAAGTGGAAAAAACCCCCTAACTTTTCATCGGAAACCTCAAAATCGATCACGTCCGTTGGATCGTTGTCGGAAAATGCAGCATCAGAGGTTGAAGCAGCAGCAACATCAGGCGTTGATGCAACACGCGCTTCTTCAACAACAGTCACTTTATCACCCTGGCCTCTTAGCTCCTCCTCCTCAGGTTCGAATCTTCTAGAAGGTTTACCTTTCTATATTTTGTTGTTTTTTTAATATTGAATTTTAATTTCCTCATTTGATATATTTAATTTAATAGGATTAGCTCGACTTCCTTGTTTTGTAATTATATTGCTAGGTTCGGATCTTCGTGTAACACTCTAATAATAATTATATATCATAAACTCTAACTAACTGGTAAACCTAAAGATTAAAAAGGCTAATTATAATTAGGAATGTCACGTGAAGTGTTGAATTTTAATTTGTCCTTTTATATGTTTAATATGATTAGCTCGACTTCCTTTTTTAAATTTTTTTTATTAATTGGGGAGGAGATTCAACCGCACGACCTCTACATCATGAGGCGTTAGCCTTGTCCACTAGACCGATGTCTTATCGGCTTCCTTATTTTTTTGAGTGTTCTAATAAGTTGGTCTTAAGATGCCTCATGAAATGATAGCCAAGATACAGTTCCAGTCACGATCCACCAGAGTTATGTCTTGTGCATAAGCCTTTTAGTGATCGAAAATCTTTTCAGTTTTCGTCCATTGACAGTATTCACTATCACTATCCTATATCTGCTAGGGAAATTTAAGATGTGGCACTTGGCGGAAATGATATTTTTTTCTCACATTCATCCTTTTCCTAGAGATAAACCATATACATCAAGAGACATAGGTCGTTTTTTCTTTATTTTTATTTTTATTTTGCAGATTGAACCAATCCCAAGTGGAAATCTGCCTCCTGGTTTTGATCCAAGTACATGCCGCAGTGTGTGAGTGTCATTTTGTGTTTTTATTTTCCTCTTGAAATTTTTTAGTTTCTCTTCATGATCTGAAATACAGTTTTGTAAGATCAACAAACCTTAAGAAATGTTCAGTATAGGGTTGTTATTCTTGAATAGATCTAACTTTTAAGCGCTTTATTTTCAGTTGTTTAGCTTAATCTTAAATAGATTGCACAGATGTACATCTGTTATGTAGGGTTGTTATTCTTGAATAGATCTAACTTTTCAGCGCTTTATTTTCAGTTGATTAGCTTAATCTTAAATAGATTGCACGGATGTATACTGTTATATTCCCTTTTTTTAACATTTCTGTTGCTTTGCTTTGTCTTCTAATTTAGCAACCAAGAGTGTATTATTGATTCATCTATTCATATTGTTTGTTTTGTTTGTTTTCTTTTTCCTTGTAAACTTCTAGGTTTTTCATTTTTGAGAAAATGCAGGTATGTTGGAAACATCCACACACAGGTTACTGAACCTCTACTTCAAGAAGTTTTCTCGAGTACAGGTCCTGTTGAAGGTTGCAAGCTTATTAGGAAAGAAAAGGTAGTATTCTTTCTCATTATGAAATTTTGGATCTGATGATTGTTTGGTCGTATAATATCATTACTTTGCTGGATCTTTTTTTTTTTTTTTTTTTTTTTTTTTTTTGTGTGTGAAATATTTGTGACTTCCTCTTTCCCCCACTCCTTGCAGTCATCTTATGGATTTATTCATTATTATGATCGTAGATCGGCTGCACTTTCTATATTGTCTCTTAATGGAAGACATCTGTAAGTAAACTAATATACTAGTATTATCCCTTTACTTTAAATATCTCTTTATTTTGTATTATTTCTTATTTGGTGATTTGCAGGTTTGGGCAGCCTATCAAAGTTAACTGGGCATACGCCAGTGGTCAGAGGGAGGACACATCAAGTGAGTCCACCTTTGACCTTTCATGTTTGCATTGTATTAATAATTATCATTACAGAGTACTAATTCAAGCATCACTTGTTAGGTCATTTCAACATCTTTGTTGGTGATCTCAGCCCTGAGGTCACTGATGCCATGCTGTTTGCCTGCTTCTCTGTTTACCCCAGTTGCTCGTAAGCCTCGATCTGTGTGTATAGTGTGCTACTTCTGTGCCTTAAATGACTTCTGTGCCTTAAATGAGGATGCTATGCTTTTGGTAATACTTAGTTGGAGATACTGTTATATGTTTGACCTGGTATTTTATTTGATCATAGTGACGCTCATGTCATGTGGGATCAGAAGACTGGGCGTTCTAGGGGCTATGGTTTTGTGTCTTTCCGTAATTCACAGGTACTCCATTTTCTGCTGCTTCCATTGCATATTCTTGTAGCTCTATTCATTGTTGATTGAGAATCTAAAACTTTGCTTTTGTTTCTAGGATGCCCAGAGTGCAATCAATGATTTGACAGGTGAGAGAAAGATGATTTTTGTGCGAGTCAAGTTGTTTTGTTTTGTTTTTTAATGCTGCTCTGTTTTCCATAATACTGAATTATGAAATGTACCACAACTGTTTGTATCTTGGATCTTATTTGCTAAATTTCATCGTAGGATACTTTTTTTGGATCGTAATACTCAACTGCATCTACATGGTTTTTTGTTTCAGGGAAGTGGCTTGGCAGTAGGCAGATACGTTGTAACTGGGCTACAAAAGGTGCTGGCACTAATGATGATAAGGAGAGTTCTGATGCTAAGAGTGTTGTGGAACTAACTGGCACATCGGGTAATAGCCATATTTAATTTGGCTGAATCTGTGTTCTATTTATCTTGTGAGGGTTTTGATGATCTCTCCAGAGAGTTAATATACTCATATTCTGTAATACAGATTTTGGAACAAAAGAAACAGTATTAGTAAAGATATAATGGAGGACATGCAGTTCCCTGGAATATCCAGATAGTTGATACCGTTTTTGTTTATTTATTCTACTCCCTTCTTTTCAAAATAAGGCCTTTTTCCCCTTTTCCCCTTCTCAAAATGTTTGTCATTGTACCAATTTTAAGTTTTTTTTGTATAGTTACCCTCGTCCATAAGTACAATACCCTCATTGTCTGTTATATTAGTGGAATTAGTTAAGGGTATGCTGGGAAAAATACTTTTCATTTCTTCTTCCTTTTCCTTGATCTATGCAAAAAGGACGCCAAATGGCCTTATATCAGTATTTGACCACTTGAGGCAATGTGGTAGTTTTATGAGCTTCTCTCATCGGGTTCTAGGTCTTGGATTTGATTCTCAACCTCCCTTGATGTACTGAATAAAAGTAGTGGTTGACTTGTCTTCACTTTTGCAGAAGATGGAAAAGAAACAGCAAGTAATGATGCTCCTGAGAATAACCCACAGTTTACGACTGTTTATGTGGGAAATCTTGCTCCAGAGGTAATAACATTTTCTCTTCTGCTAGCTCACTTCCTTACTCTATGGGTGGGGGGTTCATTTTCGCATGACTTGTCTATGTGTTTTGCTTCACATATGCAGATTTAAGTTTTGTGCTCACTTGTGCCCTTATGGTGGTCTTAGTTACCTCTCCTGTCCCTTTCTTCAGTAAAGTAAAGAGAACTTATTATTCTCAGAAGCATGGTAGTAAATAATCATAACAATAATAAATATTTTTAGGAAAAATGCTGGGTGCTATGATACAGTTATAGATTATTGCGCCTCATTTATATCCATGTGACTATTTTCACTGACCTCTTATACATCAGGCAGATGAGTTCATCAAATTTATTATTGTTTTTTGCAAGAATTTGCACAACATTTTAGGTGTGTATACCCTCCTTGGAACTTTATGAGAGTGCGCTTTTGTTTTGCAGGTTACCCAACTTGATCTTCACCGCCACTTTCATGCCCTTGGTGCTGGAGTAATTGAGGAAGTACGGGTCCAACGTGACAAAGCATTTGGCTTTGTAAGATATAGCACTCATGCAGAAGCAGCTTTGGCTATTCAAATGGGAAACACTCAGTCCTTTCTTGGGAGCAAGCAAATTAAGGTGCTTTTTCATGTTTTGTGGCAAAATACATCTATACAATATAAACATTCATCAATGTTTGCAGGGCTTTAAGTATAGGCTAACACTCATTCTCTCTATACTAACAACTTTGAATTAGTGGTCTAGTACTTGGACGAAAGAAAAACCTACTTTTCCTTGGAAGTATTAGATTTTAGATTTTCTATCTTTATTTACGCTTTCTCCTAAGCTGTCCCAGAAGTTCTGTTTCATTTACGTTTTGGCTTCCCCTATCTTTCATTTATTTGGGTATTGGTAATCTGTTGTAGGCAGCGCTGCTGTGTTTCTTGTAGAAGTATTTACTATTGCTTTTGCCTTGACTTGTATCTGTTTTTTATTGTCTTAGTGCTCATGGGGAAACAAACCAACTCCACCCGGAACAAGCTCAAACCCACTTCCCCCGCCGGCACCGGGACCCTTGCCAGGCATTTCAGCTACAGACATTTTGGCTTATGAGCGACAGTTAGCAATGAACAAGATGGGTGGCATCCACGCCCTCATGTATCCCCAAGGTCAACACGCGCTGAAACAAGCGACTATGGGAATGGGTGCTGCCGGAGCAAGCCAGGCCATATACGATGGCGGGTTCCAAAATGTTGCTGCTGCACAGCAGCTTATGTACTACCAGTAATAATACGAGAAGACTACTAGTAACGCCAGCCCTATCAATGTCCTTTAGGATGTTGTTTGAGTTTAAAACTTGATTGGAGGTTTTCAAATGTTTGTTTCCCTATGGGAGATATAGATTGGATGGTTACCACCCATTACATGTTTGCTATATTATGTATCAACAGATGAATTCCTATGCCGCCTTTTTTTTTATTATTTATTATTATTATTGATTATGTAGAAACGAGTGTCTGTTATTATTGGAAGATGATGGAATGTTAATTAATGTTGATAGTTCCACTATGTTGTATAATTGCTGTAACATTTTTTGCTTAAATCATTTTTTTTCTGGGTTTTGGTGCTGGAGGATTTTGGCAGTTGTGTTCTTGGTTGTCAGAAGATCTGCATACATGTACAAGCTGGAGCATCTAAATTGTTGATTCTGTTAGTCAGACTTCCATTTCTTGGGATGGAATCATTTTACTCCAGAGATAACATTAGGAGTAAAGGCTAGCTATGAAATGTGTTGTCTTATAGTTACAGGAGGACTAGGTAAGCTATCACATACAAGAGGGATTAATTACTTTTTGTTTTCCCTAAGATGGCAGCAAAAAGTGTGTTGACCAGTATGATAGGGTGGCGTGACAATCTCTTATTCGCTTAATGTCATTTAGTTAATTGTTTTTTTAAAATAAAAATCTGAAAACCTGCTATTGCAGGTAACATGTCAATTATTCATTAGATTTATCTCTAATCTTTAGGTGCCGAAAATTTAGCCTTTTTGACACCACAATAATTCTCGTTATATGAAATTAATATACCAAGTAGATAAAAAAAAATATATAAAGGAAAACATACCAACGCTTTGAAATTTATTAATATATATTATCTCAAGTTTATAACATAAATCGTTTAAATCTTTTACACAAAGATTAATAATAGTGAAAATAATGAAAGTATGTGTAACAAAATATCTTCTATACTCTTACCAAATATGGAGAGACAGAATGAAATAGAATCGATAAAATAACATAATGAAATATTCAAAGTAATGTGTAAAACGGCTTCTTTTTATTAAAACTCTTCTTCTTTTTTTTAATGTTTTTTAATTATTATTTATAGAATAAAATAATAAAACTCACTGTAAAAACAAAAATGTAAAAAAAAGGTCGTAAAGACCTTTGCAGCTCAAACACTCTCTAGGGTTTAAGCTCCTCTGCAACGCTTGGAATCTTCAAAAAAAATCTTCTCAAAACTCAATTAAAATGGAGGAAGTTGATATGGAGACTTCTCCCAGCTACTTCAACCCCGAAGATCTCAACATTCGAGAGCGGTTTCGTCGCTACGGGTATGAGCTCCTTTCTTCCCTATTTCCCACCTAATTTTACTTCATTTGATTTACTTTGTTCTGAACTTGATTAACAGTAAGTAAATTAGAGGAATCCAAGTAGTAAGTTTTCGAACCGGAGCTTTACTTGGCCTTCTTTTTAGGTGTCCAAACCTATTTTTCCTCGTCTTGTCTTCAATATGTGCAATTTCTATCTTTGCTCGGATGATCTCATTTCTCACTCTATCATTTCTATTATGCCAACACATACGCATCTCTGTTATAGAGGAGTATCTCGATAAATATTGGCTTAGGCGAAGTTTTTGAATATGTGACTAAAAACCTAGAAAATCAACTAGAACAAATTTCAAAAGGTGTCGGTGGGCAGCGGCCTCCCTGCTCCCCTTGGTTCTGTCTATGGTGCTGTGCTACCATTTTGAATTCATTATTAATATGTCCTAGTTATCTATGTATTGCTATTAGTAAATGGCTCCTTCTGCAATCATGTGAGGCTGCAACTTATTTCCTCTTACATGGGATATTGGCCATCGGAGCTGGAAATTATTCCCTTGTACTTTAAAATGAAAGTGAAAAATTATTATCGTTGTGGAATTTGTGGTACACTTGCTAGAATCAAATATCTTCTACTGTGTATGATGCGATCAGCCTAAGGGACTTTGTGCAGGAAAAGGCCTTCAGCTTCAAGCCTATCGCCCCAACATGAAAGCACACCTGCTAGGCTTAGTGAAATCAGGTCAAATGCTGCACTTTTTCTTGAAGATATTAAACTAGAGGTTGAAAGCCTTGACACTTATCACGGAGGAACATCTTCTAAGATGCGTTCTGCTTCGAAGAGGAGATCATCAATTTATAGTTGTGGAGCATCTGAGGCAGATTTTTTGGATGAACCGGTCAGTGGACATCATTCTTTGAAAATTTGCAAGCAGGAAGAGGATGATCTACTGGATAGTGGAGACACAACATTTTCATTGTTTGCTTCTCTGCTAGATTCTGCTCTTCAAGGTGCTTGACATTGTTTTTTTTTTTAACCCAATCTCTGAAATTTTGCTTACTTTTCCTCGGTTTGTCTTTCTTTGCTTTACTTTCCGATATGGATGAAATCCACATACCTGTTAAGTTACAAATAGAAGTTGTGAAACCTTTTCCTGGGTCCTCTCATACTGTTTTTCGTAATTGATTTTCTCGTGCTTTTTCCTAAAAGTTTTAACTGCTATGTTATTGTTGTTATCAGTGGTTGGGGATGGGGAAAACTGCTTAAGTGGCATGATATGCAACATAGAAATATCTGCGGTAGGATGTTCAACTGATTCGAATAAATTTTCTAGATGTCAGAAAAAATGCACTAATTAAGAAGACAGTGAGTTCGGTGGGTCTTGTTGGCTGTGGTACTAGCACCAAAGATATGCTCACCATATAATTTTAATGCACATTTCAGGGACCCTAAGTTGGTTGAAGTTTTTACTTGTTGGATATTGCATTTTCTGTTTGTGGAAGTTCTGGAAAGATAGTTCAATTTCCCTACAATATTATGGTCGTGTTTTATGCAAGCGTAGCCTAAAATTCACAATAAACTTTGTTGTTTGAGAATAGTTTTGTAAATTTAAGCTTGAAGAATGAGTGTGGAAGGGTGGAGGCAATTAGGAAAAAACTACTTTTCCAATTTGTTCCGTCTTTCCTGTTATGCACTGATATATCTTTGCATTCATTTGTGCAGTCATACAGTACTGTAATATATGTACTCTTTAGATTAAAGCAATAGGAAACTCTTGCACAGTTGCTCAAAATTTGGCTGATCATATTTTGCAGGATTGATGCCTTTTCCAGATCTGATATTACGGTTTGAGAATGCATGCCGTAATGTTTCAGAGTCCATTAGGTTTGTCTCTTATTTAGAAGAAAGTTTCATCTTGCCGGGCTGACTTGGTTTGAACATAAAAATATATCATTTTGAACTTTGACCGAGAATCTCAGTGTGCCAAAGGGTTAATTAGCCAAATTTATAGTTAGCTTTAATTTTAATGAATTCCAGTTTGAAAACATCCACATTGATAATTGGGCAGCTTAACCAGCTTTATGAGCCTCTAACACTGTCAATTTTGCTATCTTGTTTTTCATTTCTGTACTTTCTGGTTTTGTTTAGCATGTTATTATCTATGGTTTTAGAGATATGAGCATTATCCTGTTAAATATTTTGGAAGACAACTTTTATTTCGTAGAAATCAAAGGGTAACTGGTGGATATGCTAGTTTCATAAGTGTGAATGGACCAGAATGCTTCTCCATCAACAGAATGAAAAAATCGCTTATGTTATGGTGCATTGAAACGCAGTACAAATTTGATGCAACTGATGGAATGTTCTTGCCCACTCCATTCCTTTGACAATGAGTTTTACTGCTTGTCCTGTAGATATGGCTCCAATGAGAGGCACAGAATTGTTGAGGACAAACTGATGAGGCAGAAAGCCCGACTCTTGCTTGAAGAAGCTGCTTCTTGGTCTCTTCTGTGGTATCTATTTGGAAAAGGAAATAAGCCTTTTGACCTTTTTTATATTATGTATAGTACAAGATTTGCATATAACTCTGAGTATTTTTCCAAGTTTTTGTTCATCTAATACCTTGATGGCTTAACATTGCCAGTTCCTTCAAATACTTGATTTCTTTCAGTTTGACCCTTGGTTATATTTGTTGTTGTAAAAAATTTCTTCCATGCCTGCAGGAAGTGAAGAAATCCCCGGAGATTTAATCCTGGTGCTACATCTTTGCCTTACTAAATATATGTCAATGTTTTTTCTGTTCTGAGATGCTACTTCATTTCAAATTCTAACTTCAGTTTCATGCTTGCTTCATAACAGTATCCCCCCACGTCACATTTAGAGGCTTGTCAATTTGTTTCAACAAATCATACTGCACAATTATGTCTCCGAATTGTTCAGTGGCTTGAGGGATTAGCATCTAAGGCCCTTGATTTGGATAACAAGGTAAAAAGTTTTTTTTTGGAAATAGAAAGGATTATATTGTTGCAGTTATCCTGGGTAATTAGATGTAGTTTCATAAGCCCCTGCAATTGTAGCTATTTGTTTTGTATTGTCAAATAGCACTGTTTTCTTTTGCCTCAATTGCTTGTCAATCTTGTGTATTGCTGTTTTGCAGGTTCGAGGTTCTCATGTTGGTACTTATCTCCCTAAATCGGGAATTTGGCATCATACTCAAAGATTGCTGAAGAAAGGAGCCTCAAATCCAAAGACAGTTCATCACTTAGATTTTGATGCTCCAACACGTGAACATGCTAAGCAGCTAGCAGATGACAAAGTACTCTCCTTAAAACAATTATCACTTGCCCTATTTCTCAAATTATATCGGCTACTAGGAAACAATTTATGCAATATATGAAATTCTTATTGTTATGGTGAACTATGTAAAACAAATTGGAAGGATTAACTACTTTGTGTGATATAGCCGTACGTGTGACGAAAAAAAATCTTTCATCTAATTGCTAGTATCTGTTTATTGAATGCATCCAAGTATATAATCGAGGCAACATAATGTAAATGGACAGAAACAAGATGAATCTCTGCTGGAAGATGTTTGGATTTTGTTAAGGGCAGGAAGATCAGAGGAGGCACGCAACCTTTGCCGTTCTGCTGGACAGGTATTCCATTCTCTTGTCAAATATGGCTTATAGTCTCTCTTCTCATGTGTTATTATCAGAAAAATGAGAAATTTCTTTGCTCCAACAGCCTTGGAGGGCTGCGACTCTTTGCCCTTTTGAAGGACTTGACCTTTTCCCATCCACTGAAGCCTTAATTAAAAATAGAAAGAACAGAAGCCTGCAGGCTATTGAATTGGACGGTGGCATAGGCCACCAGTGGCGTCTCTGGAAGTGGGCTACCTATTGTGCATCAGAGGTATGCAAAGAGGAGTTAAATTAAAAAGCTTTCTTGTTCTTATTGTTCAGTAAGTTATATATGTGTGTGGGTAGGCCTGTCAATTGAGCCTATTGAGTCTATATGTATATGTGTGTAGGTAGGCCAGACTCAAGCCCACTAAATTGAGACCCAAGTTGGATTTCTATTGGATTGGGTCTAGATCTTTTCAACTAGAGTCCGGACTCAACTACATTGGGGTTTGGATCTAATTTGGGCCCGCTCATTAATTTTACTTATAATTTTATTGACACTCATTTTTATTGATCGAAATGTGAATATTTTTTTAAATAAAATGAATAACGATTATTAGCGAAATATTTTGTGAAAAAAATATGCACCGTTCATTAACATTAGCATCATATCCTTGGGTTCTTATAAAAAAAAATAAAAAAAACAATCTTAATTGGGTCTTTGGGTCCTTGGATCTCTTGGGCCGATACAATTATAATTTAGACCCACAACTCTTGGGTCCCATACTTGGCTTGGATCCTACTCATATAAGTTCCGACTCAATCTAAATCTGAGCATAGAAAAGTCTATCTAGACCCAAATTGGATCTTATGAGTCTGGATCTGGATCTGGGCTCAAGTCCAATTGACAGGCCTGTGTGTAGGTCCTTATATCTTTTTTTTCCATCTTACTTTATGGACTCTGCATCTTAATCTTGTCTCTTTTGAGGTTCAATGAATTTATTATCATTAGAATATCCTATTGTAAATGTTCTTTTGTTTTTGTAATTTACATTGTAATCTATGTGGTCTATGTTGATACCATGTTTCTTTCAGTCATGGTGCATTTATTTGATTGCTTTTTTTCTATTCTGATGATTGGTCCCCCCCCCCAACAACCCCAATTTCCCTGTTTCTTTACTGAAGCAAATTGCAGAGCAAGATGGTGGGAAATATGAAACTGCAGTATATGCATCCCAATGTAGTAATTTAAAGCGTATTATTCCTGTTTGTACAGGCTGGGAGGTATCTTTTCTATTCTTACGATTTATTCCTTCACGTTTTGTTTATATTTTTGTTGTTAACAATCAGTATACAAATGGTTAAAGAAATCTAAGATCCGTAAAATAGTCTCTTACTTTCTTTCTGCAGTCTGCTTGCTGGGCAATGGCCAAGTCATGGCTTGATGTCCAGGTTGACATGGAATTAGCACGCTTGCAACCTGGTGGGATAGATCAGTTTAAAAGTTATGAGGAGGCGATTGAGAGCACTCTGGAACAAGGAAATGGAGGTAGTGAGCAAATAGCTGGACCAGATAATTGGCCTCTTCAAATTCTACACCAGCAACCTAGGAACCTTACTGCACTTCTTCAGAAACTCCATTCAAGGTGAAAATCTATTGACTTTCTCTTGAATTTCAGTGGATTTCTATGTTGTATAATTCTTTCGATGGTGCTCATGAATCAGTGACACTGTGCTTGAATCTGTGAGTCGAGCTTGCAAGGAGCAGCAAAGGCAAATTGAGGTAATGATCTTCATCGAAGGATCTGACCTTGACTAGAACTTTGTATTACCATGTAATATCATCAAACTTGTTCTAGCTGGTAGTTTTTTTAGATTGAAATGATTGGTTTTACAAGAACAAATAGATGTTGGCCAGATTCTCTGAACTCTGCATAAACAGTTTCTTTTTAAGTAGATACATTATCTTTTCCTCTCCTGAACAACATGTCATTGGTCTGTCCAACCTCTCTTCTGTGCTGCAAACTTTGTTTCAGTTCGCAAATTCCCTCTATTTGCTTTTGCATGCATGTATCTGAGTATTTCATCTATCTAAGCTGCCTCATTTGGAAACACAAGCCATACCCGCCTCTGCTTGGTTTCTAATTGGTCTTCTATCACTGATCAAATCTTCTTGACAGATGAATCTTATGTTAGGAGACATACCAGCCGTGCTTGATCTCATTTGGTCATGGATATCACCCAAGGAAGACGACGAAAATATTTTCAGGTAAAAATTTCTGCTTTTGAACCTGGTAGTTTCATGCTTTTTATGCTATCTATATTGTTTCTTGATCTTGAATATCTTAGGATTTCAATTCAAACTAAAACTGAAGGCCTTCTAGGAAATTGTTTACTTTGGGTTCTTAGTCCTCCTTTAGTATAAAGAATTAAATTAGGGTGACATCAGGAATAAAATCAATTGTTTTCAAACTGAGCGTATATTTTGCTCCTTGCAGGCCTCATGGTGATCCCCAGATGATGCGCTTTGGTGCTCATTTAGTGCTTCTGCTTAGATATTTGCTTGCAGGCCAAATGAAGGATACTTTCAGAGAGAAGATTATGACAGTTGGCGATCTCATCCTTCACATGTTAGACAACTTTCATCCATGTGCATTAAGTTTCTGAACTGAAAGTAGTAGTTCATTTATTCCCTTTCTACATGCACTCTTTTCCCAGGATATGTCTAGCAACATATACTTTAGGAACACCGAACATTTTCAATGACAAAGGACCTACATATTTGAGTTGCTACACATTCAACATCTGTAGTTTCCCTCGTGTTTTTTATGCTACTGATTATTCACTTGTTTTGTTTGTATAAGAGTGAGACTTGTACTTAAAATCAGTGAGTATTGAACTATATATGGAGAATGGAAATTTTATTTATTCAGCGAAATAAAGTCACTCAAAAGAGAGGGAAAAAGAGTTGCTCTTGGTTTAGTGGAAAAATGGCTCCAGATAGATCTGGATTGATGGAAGGAATAGTGTTGCTACCTTCTTAGAGTGTGAGAAAAAGCTTGAGCCAAGTATTGAAGTGAAGATTTTTAAAACCTACAGTAGCACATATGGGCTTAACTGTCTACAGAGGCAAATGATTATAAACGAAGGATACATGTTAGGGGATCGATGTTGTTTGAAACAGAATCAATGTGCATTGCAATTCTGTTTGCTGATTCATTCTTCCGCAATCTTCTTAATCTTTCCACTTTTGTCGTAAATTGCAATTTCTGTTGAACTTTGATGTAGTTGATTCATAGACATACAATTTGGAACTTTTCCCCATGTTTCTTAGTATCTGGTGGTGGACATAACTTGGCTCTCCAACAATTTCGTGTTTCAGGTATGCTATGTTCTTGTTTACAAAGCAACATGAAGAACTAATCGGTATCTATGCCTCTCAGCTGGCAAACCATCGTTGCATTGACCTCTTTGTGCATATGATGGAATTACGGCTGAATAGCAGGTAGAACTGAAATGCTGCAATTCATCTACTATCCTCTCATTCCTGTTTTTAACAAGACTTTTAATCATTGGAAGTTAACTTTTTGCATGTACTGGGTTTGTGATTTTGTGGCTGATATTTTCCTTTTACTTTATGTTTCATTCTGGACAGCTTGCATGTCAGATATAAGATCTTCCTCTCTGCAATTGAGTATTTGCCCTTTTCACCTGGAGATGATTCGAAAGGCAGTTTCGAAGAAATTATTGAGAGGTAATTTAATTTCCTGAAATATATTTTAATAATTTTCTGATCAGATGAAAGCATTGTAACTGAAGTTTGCAAAATACCATGTCTATTTGCTTACACTTTTCAAAACAGGGTTTTATCAAGATCTAGAGAAATTAGAATGGCGAAAAACGACGAGTCATTTGATGTTGCAGAGCAACAGCGGTTGCAGTCTCTTCAAAAGGCTATGGTAATTCAATGGCTTTGCTTTACACCTCCATCCACAATCAACGATGCTGAGGTTGTTAGTGCCAAACTCCTTCTCCGGGCACTAACGCATAGGTAATTACTTACTCCTCGTTCTCAATTATGTCAAGTTCTTCTATAAAAGGTCTTTTTCTAATCCCCCCCCCCCCCATCTCTCTATAACAATGTCTATAAAATTGATCTAAATTTTTTAGGAATGTTTTAAGTTGTAATTGGGTTGTGACTTTGCATGTTAGCTCTCTCTCTCTCTCTCTCACACACACACACACACACACACACACACACGAACACCTAATTATGCAAGATTGAAGGATTATTTCTTATACTCATTTTTCTGAAAGGCTTTACAAATTCGTTGGAGTTTCTTTGAGAATGCTACTTTGTTTGCTTTTTTAAAATTTTATGGGTGAACTATTTAATTTTCATCTCACAGAAAGAGAGGGGAAGAAGGGAGGAAAACAATTATAGGATTTCTTGGCATCTAGGTGGACTTGCCCAATTGTTAATGCTTTCCTTTTCCTCTCTTGCTCTTTTTCGTTTACTTATCTACTTACTATTGGGCTTGTTTTAGCAATGTCTTGTTCCGAGAGTTTGCTCTCATTTCAATGTGGAGGGTTCCGGCAATGCCCAGTGGGGCTCACACTTTACTGAGCTTACTTGCTGAACCATTGAAGCAGCCAACAGAAACTCTTCTTTCCACAGTTGATCATGATGTTCCAGAGAATCTGAGAGAGTTCCAAGACTGGGTACTTGGCTGAGTTCTATACTAGTTTTCTGCTGTTATGAATTAAGTTATGGTTAATGTTTCCCGTTTATTTATTGATTCATCTATATGTTATCAATCAGAACGAATACTACTCTTGTGATGCAACATATCGAAACTGGCTAAAAATTGAGCTAGAGAATGCTGAGGTTTCCCACCTTGAACTTTCACTAGAAGAGAAGGAAAGGGCAGCTGCAGCAGCCAGAGAAACATTAGCTTCATCACTGCTGTTGCTACAAAGTGAGTTATATGATGGAAAATGTTTATGATTGAACTCAGAGATTGATATCCATGAGGACACATTTACTTTCATTGCTAATTTTCCATTTGGCTCGAGATTTTGTTTACACTGTTATTACTATGTGTTGCTTGTAAGTCACATTGATTGTCATGAGGAGTAATAAGATGCTTTTCTATTTTCCATGCGAGTAGGAAAAGAATTGCCATGGTTAGTCCCAACTCAAGATCGTGTATATGAATCCATGGAACCTGTATTCCTAGAATTGCATGCCACTGCAGTGCTCTGCTTACCTTCTGGTGAATGGATGGCTCCGAATGCTACTCTGTGTACAACCTTAATGAGTGCTTTCTATTCTTCAGTGACCGAAGAAGAAGTGGTGAATCGTCAGCTGATGGTATGTTGGCTCCTGTTTTCTAAACAAAAAAAGTAGGGGGGATTAGTGAAAGATTTAAACCGTACAGTGAAGAAAACTTAATCTCCTGATAATTCTAACCTTTTCTTTTCCATATCCCTCAAATTCTTCTTGATGTTTTATTAGAGCATTTTCCCTTGATTTAGTTTGTTTTTTTTTCTTTGGGGAGTGAGGAAATCAAGAAGGTTTTAGTCGTCCATGGCGTTCTTACGAGATAATCAACATTATAATAGTGGTAACCATCAGGAATTTGAGGGCTTTCAACCGAGAAGAAAGCAGTGCAAGTTTCTATTCCTATATGAAGCCGGAGAGCTTTATTTGAGTTGAATTATGGTTGTGGAGGTTGTGAACCATCACTAGTTTAGGCGGTTTGCTTGTATTGTATGGTCATCTTTCATCCTTAATATGCAATGATATCCTTGTCGCATACAGGTAAATGTATGTATATCAGCAAGAGATGCCTACTGCATTGATGTGGTACTTCGCTGTTTAGCTACCGAAGGGGATGGACTTGGTTCACATGATGTCAATGATGGTGGTATTCTTGCTAATGTCCTTTCTGCTGGCTTTAAAGGTGCTATTTGCGTACCTTTGCAGTACATGTACATCCTTTTCTTATTTCCCCCCCTCTCAATAGGCAGGTCAATGTGCGTGCTTATCTATCCGCTTGTGGCAATTATTTTGTTGTAACCAAGTCATTTATCATAGGTGAGCTGGTCCGGTTTCAAGCTGGAGTAACATTGGAGATCTCTAGATTAGATGCTTGGTATTCAAGTAGTGATGGATCTTTAGAAAGTCCAGCGACATACATAGTGCGTGGCCTTTGTCGACAGTGTTGTATTCCAGAAGTAGCTCTGCGGTGTATGCAGGTAGGAATATTCTTCTGAATACTCCAAGAGAATCACAATATCCTCAACAAGAGTCCCCAGCCCCACCACCACAACATTTCCTGTTTCAGATTTGAGTTATCTACTTTACTTTTTCAGGTTTCTGTTTCGCTTATGGAGTCTGGCAATCCACCTGAAAGTCACGACGACTTGATTGAACTAGTTTCGTGCCCTGAAACCGGACTTCTTCATTTGTTCAGTCAGAAGCAGATGCAGGTGAGTAGAATTTCTGATTCTTCGTTTATTTCCTGTGTCTTTTCAACCTTGTAACTGTGAGTGAATTATTTCTAATTTGGGGCCACATATGTTTGAACTATCATATTATCAGTTTAGAATAACTTGCGTTCCATGGTTACTCGTATTCTTTTTATTACGACCAAGCATCAAATCATAAAATCGAGCTAGTTGAATTTAAAATTTGCTTTTCTGCAGGAGTTTTTGTTATTCGAGAGAGAATACTCGATTCATAAAATGGCATACGAGGAAGAGCTTCATGGTTGACTGTGTTTGCAGATGGAGCTTCTGAACTTGCTAAAGCATTTGCCATGGCGATTTTTACATCTCTTTTAATGTCACCGAAATGGAACGACACTTTTTTTCTTCCTTTCTTTTGACAGAGGGCAAGGTGTCGAACTTGGGACCTCTGGGCGGAATCTTTTGCCACCACTGCACAGCACTTCATGTATCATAGAGTTGAAGAAATTAGCTGCTATTAGTAGAATGATAGGAGTCGTTGTTTAGTAAGTTATACCAATAGTTATGCACTTTTCGTTTTACTTTTAGGGTTTTAAAATTAAAAGAAACACATTTATGTTTGTGGAAATGATTTTACTTAACGTTGAGAAGTTCTTTTATTAATTCAGGTGGTCAAATATCAAATTCATATATTGTAAAAAAAAAAAAAGGATCAAATGCATATAAATATATATTTTTTTAATTTGTTCCAATCAAAACTTAAATTTTATCATTTCAATATTGAAAATTTAAGCAAATACTTGACAATCCATTCTTTTTGCCATTTGCATGTATAACTAAATAAATAAATTTGATAGAAAAATGGAAAAAGAAAAATATCTTCGTGGAAAATACATGTAATTTTAACGTGACTAACCTGAATGAGGGCTCCTCTACCCTTAAGAATGTAGTCATGACATTTGTATGAAGTTATTGATGTTGAAAGGGTCATCCCTTCTTGAATCTCTGCAGTACTTGATTCAGATTAATTAGGCTTGTCGGATTTGGACATTAGATGGTAAAAAAAGAAAAAATACTCCCTCCATTCATAAATATAAGACTTTTTAGACAATTTTAGAAATTAAGAAATTTGTTATTTTCACTGAAAGTTTCAATATTACCCCTCTCTCACTTCTATAACATGAGAAAAGAAAGGGGAAAATAGGGATGGCAGAGGCGGTAAATAAAAAAAATATCGAGAGTATAATTAAAATAAATTGTTGACAATTAATAAAAGAGTTTTAAACGATAATTAATTTGGATACCTATAAATCTCCTAAACGATGATAATTAAATGGGAATAGAGGGATTATATTTTAACGTGACTAGAGCGGCCTTCTGGGCTGTGTCCAAATGCAGTAGGCCCAATTCTATTCATATTTATGGTTTATTGTAGAACGCTACCCCTAAGTTATTCAATTGTACTCCCTCCATTCCTAAATATAAGACTCTTTAGATAATTTGAGAAAATTAAGGAAGTTGTCATTTTTACCTAAACTTCCAATATTACCCAACCCTCTCTCACTTTCAATTATACGTCATGAAGAAAAGAAAGGAATATGTAGAGGATATAATTGGAATA
This sequence comes from Vinca minor, assembly GCA_026122235.1. Classification (NCBI taxonomy): domain Eukaryota; kingdom Viridiplantae; phylum Streptophyta; class Magnoliopsida; order Gentianales; family Apocynaceae; genus Vinca; species Vinca minor. The sequence goes on from JAOCZM010000116.1 coordinate 1,287,364, forward strand.
AATTGTTAACAATTAATAAAAGAACCTTAAACGACAATTAATTTGTATACCTAGATATCTCATAAACGACAATTAATAGGGAATAGAGGGAGTAGTACTTTAGTCCATTATATTAAAAAACATTTCCAGGAGTCCCAGAAAAAGTAGTAAATGATTTAGGAAGATAAAATTGGATTTATAACTATAGAAATACTAGTTATTGACAAAATATATTGTGAGGAATATAATCTCATCTCAATAGTTTGAAAACTTTCCGAGTTTTCTCTTATCATATGCAATTTATGATATTACTTAATGATATATTTTTTTGGTTAAAAAAATAAAAAAAAAATAGTAATAACTTTCATTTATTATTAAAAATTATATAATTGTTCATGTCGCTACAAGTAGACATTGAAAGAGGTCAATCATGTCCTCAAGTATACAACTTTTTGCACATACAATATTAGTATTTTATTTTTTTTTTCATTTTTCAAGTGAGATGTGCCAGACCAAGACTATAGTGCAAAGTTAAGACGATACACGAGAGAAATCGAGAAACAAGCCATCTATTGTAGTCTCTTCTTAAAAAAAATTAGTTGATATCGTATAGACTAATGATCCACATATAAAATACTAAACTAATAAAAACATATACTATTGATCTTAGCAAAAATCTAAAAAAAAGTATCATATAACATTAGGTTAAAAACTACGATTTTTTTTTTTTGAAATTATAGTAATAATTACACCTACACCAATACGAGAAATCATGTGATTTTTCGTGATAACGAGGGGTATACTTTGCATTTTTTCATTAATATTTAAAAACGATTCCATTTTTAAACATGGACAAACACAACTGTGTAGGGGAGAGTTTCGAATTCGAATTCGAATTCGGTAAATATGTAGGCCATCTTCATAAATGCATCTCAGGCCTCTTTCAAAGAATGATCTTTCTCTAAGTATTAAAAACATTATACATAATAAGGACTCAAACGAGGAATAATGAAGCAGAATTTTTAGCACTCAAACAAGGACTCAAAATAGCAAAAGATTACAACTTTCTCAAGCTGGACATTGGAATTGATTCACAATTTGTGTTAGATCTCCTTAAACACGGTTCAAACACTGTCTATGCACACATAGTCAACGACTGTAATTTTCTAATATCACAATTTGAACAATGCAACGTTCAACATATCTTTCGTCAGGCCAACTTCGTGGCTGATGCTTTAGCAAAGTTTGCTTGTTCCCTGCCTTGGATTGATTGCCAAATTTTCAAGACAGTTCCACATTTTGCTCATCAACAATGGCTACAAGATAAGATAGGGGAAAAGTTTCCAAGATATCGGACTATATCAGTTTAGTTTTATGTAGTAGTTATGTTTTTTATTTTCTCTATTTGTTGTCGTTTTAATTTCTAGTAATTTCTTTCCGAACATGTAATGTTTTCCCCCTTTGTAACTTTTCTATCTATTAAAAAAAAAGTTTGAAATTGTTTTTTCGATAATTTGATTTTTGAACCTATTTCGAATTGAATTTTGATTTACCGAAATCATAAATATATATACTTGAAAAAATTATAAATATATATTATAAATAATTATGTATATTTAAACAATATTTCAATACGAATTTGAATCCGAATTTGGTAATACCAACATATTTGATCGATTTCAATTCAAAACTGGCAATACCGAATTCTATAAAACGAATAGCATATTCGAGCCGCTTTTGAAGTTTTCGAATTCGATAGGATCCGAATCACCGAATTCAACTCAAATTCGGTCGGTAAATCAATTTTTACCGAATTTGCACAACTCTACAACTGTAAACTTCTAAAGACTTGTTTAAGACATGGAGGACTAAACTGCAACTATCCCAAATTTAAGTAGTAAACTGCAAACAAACACTTGTATTTATATTCCCCATTTACTTTCTCTTTCCTCAACTGTTTGCAGCTAAAAAAAATACCAAAAGTTCGTCAAAAAGTTTTCTTCTTCTTCTAGCCCTAACAAATTACATTGTAAAAACAATTGAAATGATGAATATAAGATTATGAATTCCATTTGAATTTGTTTATTTTTCATAATTTTGAATCCCATCCAAGTTCTGAGAAATTCAGAATGGGAGTTTCTTTTAAGGTTTCAAAAACAGGTACTAGGTTTCAACGGAAATTGCTTCCTCCGACCGAAATCAAAGATGAGGAAGAAGATATCGAAGCTTCTAGAGAAATTCAGCCAGATCCAGGGCGAAGGCAGGGGATTATTGAATCTGGTTCAATCACTACTCGAAAGACCGCGGTATTGTTGTTTTCTAGAATTTTATATATATATATATATATATATATATATATATATATATATATATATATATATATGTGTGTGTGTGTGTGTGTGTGTGTGTGTGTGTGTGTGTGTGTGTTCAATTGTGGAGTTATTATAAAGTTTCTGCCTGGTTGTTTAATTTATAGTTTGTCAGAAGAATTTTGTTCAATTGTTTGGTAGCAGTAATCTTTTGTAGTTTTATTGACACTCCGGATCCTCTGCAACATTGCTAATTATAGTATTTTTAAACCTTAGGGGATTTACAAGTTAGAGTTTAGGTTATATGGAAAAAAATCCATTATTATAGTGTTACTGGGAGTGTTATAGAAGATCCGAACAGATTTATTTATAGTCTTTTACGGTTGGCATGGGATAGCACTTGAGTTTTGAAATTTTGCTTTAGATTTCGTAAAAAGCTGAATTATTTGTGAGAGGAGATGTGGGCCAGAATATGAAAGCTTAAGTTTGTGTTTGAATGGTGATGAACTATTGGAATTAACATGGATAATTGGACGAAGCCAGGAATTTGGCATTGGTGGGCGAAAACTGCAACAGTATGTCGAACTACATATAAAAACTGCAAAAAAATGTTGGAGGGCGAATTTGGTAAAATATTCCGAACTACATATAAAATTTACTATATCTAGTAGTATTTTTAGAAATCTCGGGGTGGCGACTGCCAACCCCCGCCCCCTGTCTTCGTCCCTGCATGGATAGTTGCAAAAAGTTTACTTCAAACTAATGAGTGGATATGGATTTTGCAAGAAGTAGGTCTTTATTGACAATCTTTAAGTGGATCCATGAGTTTTGATTTGTTTGCTTGACAATCTGTATATGTAGAAGAACCAGATAAACTAGATATAGTAGCAAAATACTTAAGCTTTTGGTTTAGTTGGGTTGTTTCACTTCGAGAGGTAATGCATTGACTATATAGGAAGAAGGACCTAAACATTCTATTCTGATAATAATTTATTAAGCAACTTTATCGGTTCTTTTATGTTCTCCTGCTGTATGTTCTGTAAGTGTGTGGGAAGATGGAAACATGAAACCATTGGGTGTCTACTCATTGGTAGTATTTTTCTTTTACTGGATAATTTTTTTCCCCATTTGTCTACCAAATTTTACTGTTATATATCAAAGTATCTTTTTTCTACTGTAGGCTGAGATTAGCGAAATGGATGAGAGTTTGACTGCATTATGTGGTAAGTCAACAATATCTGCTCAAAAAATTGTTGTTATTTCTTTTATTAATACCGGTACATTGAGTTTACTAATTGCTTCTCTTCAACTTTTGACAGATGGTGAAGTTTCCTTCACGCTTAGTCTTTTCCCAGGCGGATATACTATTGGGAAACCCCCTGAGGTTTGTGTGTTGCTCCTTTAATTTGGCAGTCACAGGATAGCCTCTGAAAAATGAAACAAGGAAGAAGTTGTTGGCTCTGTATAGTGCTACAATTTACATTTCAGATTTCTTTATGTCAGGTTGAACCTGTGCATCAAAATTCCATCGAAGTTCCAAAATTTCTACATCCTTATGATCGAGCTTCTGAAAGCCTCTTTTCAGTAAGTATTATAAATGGTTTAGTTGTGAATGTCATCCATAAACACTGTTTCAGTGTTCAACGCAAAAAAGTGGGATGGTTTTCTCAGCCTTCTTCATTTCCTCCTCCTGTTCAGAGATGAATGTCATTTCCTTACAATTCTTATTTTGTTCAGAATGTTCTTTCATTAATGAAGATTCTAGATTTTCCTTGTACTAATTCTTCTTTTCTTTCGTTTTGTATCTGAAGGCCATTGAGTCTGGCCGACTGCCTGGAGATATTCTGGATAACATACCCTGCAAGTACATCAACGGGATGCTTGTTTGTGAGGTAATGTGGAGATGGCTTATCTCCCTCGTTCTCAAATGGATTATACATTCATACAAAAAAGGGACTGATGTATTTGTATTGAGGCTCACGTGCTCTCATATTTTAAAGGGTTAATCTTTTATCACAACTTTCCTCATCCCCCCCCCCCCCACCCACCCCCCCCACACCCAAAAAAAAGAGAAAATAGTAGTGTGTTTGTGTTCCTGTTGGCGATTCCTTATTTAATACAATGGAGTTGACTTCACAAGCAACCTTTAAAATAATAAATCAGTACTTAGTACTTACATGAATAATCATGTATGATAATATTTTGCTTACATTATTTGACATATTTGGACGAAAATCCCATATTAACCAAAGTGCTTCAAGCAAATCTTGACAAGTAATAAAGCACATGCTCTACTAGACATCTTTAGAGCCGCTAGCTTTGTCTCCCGTTGTATATGCTTTTCTTTCTTAATATGAGCTTGCTATACGGATAGAAGGTCTGGTGATAACTTAAGATGTTGTTACTACAGGTGCGTGATTATAGGAAGTGCTTTTCTGAAACAGGAGCTAACCTGCTCTCTATTGATGGCTCCCCAGTAATTAATAAAGTACGTCTCAGAATGTCTCTAGAGAATGTAGTAAAGGATATCCCTTCGATCTCAGATAACGGTTGGACATATGGTGATCTGATGGTAAGTGTAATATTCCTTTCTTGTGCAACTCAGGAAGGAAATATTGCCTTATATTGTTTTTATTTTCTGTAGGAAGTGGAGTCGCGGATCCTGAAAGCTCTACAACCAAAACTTTCCTTAGATCCAACTCCAATGTTGGATAGACTTAGTGATAGCCCCATTCCAACTAAGGTATGGTCTTTGAGTCTTGATTTTGTCAAATTTAATTTCTTGTATTTATCTCACGCTGATTTTTGCTTGCAGTTGAATTTGGCTCTGCACAGTATGCGCAGGAAAAGGCTTAGGCAAGTTCCAGAAGTTACAGTAACATCTAGTAATAACATTCATGGGAAGAAAGTGTGCATCGACAGAGTGCCAGAAAGCTCAAGGTTGGCAGACCCCGGATCCATGTTCCAGCAGTCTGCACTTGAGAATCTTCCCAACCAAAGTAATGGTCCAGCCAGTATGGTTGCACAAAGGGTTAATAGCTTTGGTTCAAATGCCTCTGGCCCATCATCACCTTTGATGGCTCACCCGCCAAAGTATCAAATGGGAGTTGGAAGCCCAAGAATTATGCAGGATCACCGGTCAGGATCTGTTCTGAATGCACCAGGATCTTCTGTTCTTGGGCAGGACATGTCTATTTACTCAGAAAATATGAACTCTGGAGCTGTTTCATTCCATGGTAAGAGAGAGAGTCAGGAAGCCCAATCGTCTCCCATATCTGGTTCGAACAAGAGGTGTAAGATTACTCCTATGGGTATGGATGGAAATCAACAGCAACATGTTGGCTCACAAGTGGAAGGCTTCCATGGAACCGATTCTCAGTGGAAGAACACTCTGTTGCAGCAGCAGCAGTCACTTGCCAGAGGGATTCAGTACGGTAATACAGGAATACAGAAATATCCTCAGCAAATCTTTGATGGTAGTTTACACCAAGAAGCTGGGGCATTGCCCTTTAACCAAGGGATGAGATTTGGCTTAAAGGAAGAGCCTGTTGATTCGGAGAGATTGGACAAGCCAGAGTTAGGAAGAACTAAAAATGATATGCGCATGCTAGAATCAGAACTAAATCATATGGACTCCCAGCAGTCCAGGCTACAGCAAAGGACACCACAACAACTTATGAGATCCAGTTTCCCTCAGTCCGCTTGGAATGGTCAAGGTCAGCCTCTTGAGGGCAATTCTAGAAAGGAGGATCCGTACCAGAAGAGAAAATTAGTGCAAAGTCCTCATGTGTCTGCTGGTGGTCTACCACAATCTCCTTTGTCTTCAAAGTCTGGAGAATTTTCTAGTGGTTCAATAGGGCACCAGGTTGGAGCAGCTGTGACAAGTGGGTTTGTGTCATCCCAAAAGGCCACAGTACATCCAATTGGTGGTGCAACATCTTTGACCTCAAGCGGCAATGATTCCATGCAGCGGCAACACCAGGCACAACTTGCTGCAAGACGGAGGTCCAACTCTCTCCCTAAAACCCAAGCTATGAGTGGAGTTGGGTCTCCTGCTAGTGTCAGTAATACAAGTGTTCTGCCAAATGTGAGCAGCCCTCCTGGTGGAACTGATCCAGTAATGCTTGAAAAGTTCTCCAAGATTGAGATGGTGACTAGGAGGTATGATTCTCATAATTTGGTTATCCAATTTTATTTTTCTTCTTTTTGTTAATTTTGGGCATGTTTCTGTTCCATTCGTGAACATTGAACCGACTACTCATATTTACGTCATCTTGAGAACATTCGTGATTTTGGTAAACACTTCTATGAGTAAGCTTCATTGATGATATTTGTCATATTTTATTCCATGGTTTACAAGTGAACTAGAAGACTTGCAAATGTAATTCACTGATCCGGAAACAATATCATACTCAACACAGCTCTAAGATACCTAGGATAGGATTTTTTTTTGGCAGAGTCGAGGGTATTGGGATGAGTGTAATATGAGCAGAACTAAATTGCAAATAAATGCTCCTTCAAGATACAATTTGTTTTAAATAATTAACATATGCATCATATCGTTCCAACAGAGATCAATTTATGTTCCTTCCTTTGTTTTGATTGATTATTCGAGGATGATAAGTAAGTTATCTCCAAACTTAAGAAGACATGCCACTATATGTTCTCAAGTCAAAGAATCGTTGCACGATGGAGTTTCTAAGTTGCTCATTTGATTTGTTTTTGTCTCAGATTCCATCTGAACTCGAAAAAGAATAAGGTGGATGAGTTGCGTATCAGGAAATCATTCAACACTCAAGACTTGCAACGTCAGCTCTCGGCCTTGGCTGATTCAAGCAATGAAAATTGTAAGGACGAGACATCTAAAATGCCGTTGTCAAAATCCATTGTAGGTGGCAGCATCAATGTTTGTAAGACCAGGGTCTTGAATTTTATGCAGACAGAACGTATAATCCAAGGTCTGTTGTTCGTGTACTGCTACACTTTAATGTTATTCTCTATTAAAGTTGCGCTGATCTATATTTCGTTTGTTCTCATTAATTGCTGTCAGGTAATAGCTTTTCAATTGTTCCCAAGGGACGTACAAGATTGATCATGTCAGAGAAGTCAAGTGATGGTACTGTGGCAATGCATATGGGAGAAATCGAGGATGCTCATTACTTGGCTGCAGAAGATTACCTTCCTACCCTGCCCAATACTGTGAGTTCTGATGTTATTTCCTTTTATGTTTCTATTTCTATTCTCCCTTCTTTCTGGTGCATGTTATTGACTATGAAAATTTAAAATTATTTTTGAACAAGCATTGCTTGCTTAAGTTATTTGAATTTAGCACTTATTCGGCTTTATCTTTCTTACTTTACCACACAACTTCCCTCCTTTGCTGAAATGGAAATTGAAAAGTAAAGAGCAGACCAGAATATTGAAGAATTTCTAAAAAGACGAACATTAACCTTTCTAAAATATGTCTAGTTATGTCATACATTCAGTACAACCCGTAGACGAGTTTCTCTTATAACGTATATTATATTAGTACCTTGAGGTGTTGTTGACCTATGCTTCTGAATTTGTAACAGCATACTGCAGATCTGCTTGCAGCACAGTTTTGTTCACTGGTGAGTCATGTTATATTTTATTAAATCGATTATCAGCAAAGTCTCTCAGCCAAATGCTCTGGTTTCTGATGTGATTTGGTTTTGCAGATGATACGGGAAGGATATCTTGTGGAAGAACATGTCCAACCAAAACCAGCTCCTATGATACATGCCTCTAGTGGTCAACCTAATGGTCCAGGAGTTTCTCCTAATAATGCTACAACTGAAATGCAGTCGTATTCTGAAGGAGTTTCTGGTGTGACATCAAATGATATTGCAAAGCCATCTAATAGCGCTGGTTCATCAGTGAATCCTTCACAGAATTTACATGGCATGAGAATGCAACCTTCTGGGAATGCTCAGGGATTACAAATCTCTCAAGGACTCCTAGCAGGTGTTTCAATGCCATCAAGATCTCAACAGTCTGAAACATTACCATCGTTGTTACACCAGCAGCAGCAATTACAAAATCAACAATCACTGATGCAGCAGCAACATTCTCAGTTACAAAGATCATCTTTAATGATGGCTGCAAATCAGATGTCGCATCTGAATTCCATAGGTCAGAATCCAACTATGCAGTTAGGTAATCAAATTGATAGTAAACCGTCGCCTCTCCAACTTCAGATGCTCCAACAACAGAGGCAGCAGCAACAACAGCAACAGCAACAGCAGCAGCAGCAGCAATTGCAGCCACAACAGCAACAACAATTGCAGAGGAAAATGATGATGGGCCTTGGAAACGTAGGTATGGGTAACATGCCAAATAACATGGTTGGGCTTGGTGGTCTGGGAAATGTCATGGGAATGAGTGGCATAAGGGGAGTGGGTGGAACAGGAATATCATCGCCGATGACATCTATTGCTGGAATTGCCAACATGGCTCAGAACCAAATCAATATTAATCAGGCTTCAAATATCAGTAATGTAATTAGCCAGCAGTTCCGTTCCGGAGCTCTTACTCCAGCACAAGCTGCTTACATGACATCGAAGCTGAGAATGCCACAGAATAGAGCAAATATGGTGGGGACTCAATCCAGTATTGGTGGTATGACTGGAGCTAGGCAGATGCATGGTAACTCCTCTGGCCTCTCAATGTTGGGCGCTGCTTTGAATCAGGGAAATATGAACGTAATGCAGCGAACAATAGGACAAATGGGCCCACCAAAGTTAATGGCAGGGATGAACATGTATATGAACCCGCAGCAACAGCGACAACAGCAGCAGTTACAGTTGCAGCAGCAGCTCCAACAACAGCAATTACAGCAGCAGCTCCAACAACAGCAATTACAGCAGCAGCAGCATGAAACTAGTACACCTCTTTCGACTGTCACAATGTCACCTCAACAGGTGGGTTCACCTTCTAACATGGGAATCCCACAGCCAATGAATCAGCAAATCCAGCAGCAGCATCAACAAGCTAGCCCACAGCAAATGAGTCAGCGAACTCCAATGAGCCCACAACTAAGCTCAGGGGCTATGCATACCATGAGTGCGGGTAATCCTGAAGCATGCCCAGCTAGCCCTCAACTGAGTTCTCAGACCCTTGGCTCTGTGAGTAGCATCGCCAATTCTCCAATGGAGCTACAAGGTGTCAACAAAAGCAACTCCACGAACAATGCTTGATTCTGGTTGAAATCTTCTTTGGGTTCCTGATGGTAGAACCTCTTCGTGATGTACCTTGGTTAACCTGTCCACCGAACTGCTTCATCGATGACAAATGGTGATGCTAAAGTTGAAGCTCTGCCCATTTGTATGATTCATAAGGAACATTCTGGTATGTTTTTGTTCCTATAGTTATTAGCAACAGTACATAAAACTTTTTAGTATCAAGATTGTAGGTGCAAGTGTTGGCCCCAGGTAATGTGGGTCCTGTGATATTTGTTGTTATTGTGGTAATGCTATTAGAAATTTTGTTTGTGTAGAGTTAATTAGTTTTAGCTTATCATGTTGCTGCCAGGAATTGCATAACTATATTCATAATGCAAGTGTTAAGTATTACTCTGAAATATGCTGGAAATTTCCTGCTTTATATATACATATTTGGAATACTTTACATGCATCGTAGTGTCTTTAACATATTTTGCAATACACTACAAATTGCTTCTCTCTGGTATAATTCTTTGTAAAAATAATTATTTTCAATTTTTTTATATTGAATATCAACTTTATTAGGTTAGCTCTTCAACATAAAAAGTGTTTTATCTCCGACAGATTCAGTAAAATATTGCGATTTAATATGAAATATGGAGTCCAATAAATTAATATTATTTTAGTCACAACCGTCCAAACTAGCCAGAGTAGTTGGTAATCGCATTTCAACTCAATACATAGAATTTGACATTTTGTAAATCCCTTGTTCATTTAAAAAAAATCACTTTATAAATCTCTCACAACATTAAAGAATAAAAAAAATAGTCACATCCTACAAAGAAATAAGCTCTTGCCCTCATTTAGATAAGCAGAATCCACTTCTCTCAAGACCGAAGATGATGTATTTTTATGCGTAAAAGGTGGATCCAGACTCTTTAGAACGGTTTCACCCCTTAATTTTCCTAAGAATCTGTCATGCTCTGTCATAACATGCTGTCTAGCGATGTCCTCGACGGAGCAGCAGCCAGCAAGAGCCATGGTGACCTCAAGCTCGTTCTTCAGCATGTTAATTACTCTTTTAACCCCATTTTCTCCCTTCGCTGCCAATCCGTAGAGGACTGGCCGTCCAATCTGCATCATTAATACACAACACATCAGAAGATACTAGGAAAGCCGTACAAATCAATATTTCAGAAACCACGAATTTTCTAACAAATTTGTTTTTTCATGAGATTTTCTTATAAATATTATATTCCGTTCCCCTCCTCCCCTCCAAAACTTTCAGTAAAAAAATTTGCCAATGGTGTGACAAATTCCTCATTTCGTCCCTTAATGTCAGTGCAGTTTTATATTATAAAGTGTATCTGAAACATAACGGTATATACTGTACAACGAGCCGCAACAATTAGAAACTCAACTGTTGCGACCAAGACCCAATATAAACATAGAAATTACCAAGACAGCTTGTGCACCAAGAGCCAAAGCCTTGAAAACATCTGTTCCTCGCCTCACACCACCATCCATAAGGACCGGAATTTTCCCTTTAACAGCATGAACCACCTGAAATATCACCATTGTTAACAATTTCCATTAGTATTATATGTGGGCTTCAAGATACTAAAATCATAAATATGTAATGTAGATCCACTTTTCTTACCTTCAAAAAAGATCTTTAGACTCCCAAAAATTATTAGTCAACGAATTAAATAGTAAACGGTTATTAAATCAGCATGAAAATGGCAAGTATATCTCTCATTTTATAGCTGATAATGATATTATTATCAACGTCGTCGTAAATTTGTAAACAATTTTAACCTCTTCTCCAGTGAATGATCACAAAGTTTATAATAAATATGCCTAAGCGCTGAAGGGGATTACAATTAATTATAGACTTGCACACTTATAAGTGAGAGACACATTCGTCATTTTCATACGAATCTAATATTAGTTTACTACTTTACTCGTTGACTAACTGTCTTGGGACTTCTAAGAATCTTTTTTAGACATTGGGGACTTAAAGCGCAACTATCCCTCCAGTCTGGCTCCTATGCGGAACAGGGATTGTTCCGCACGTGCGGAACAATTCCAGCCGTCGGATGAGATTTTGAACGGCCCAGATCTGAGAGAAAAAGTTGCGACTGGACTTAAAATATTAAAAAAAAATTCTCTCCAGATCTGTACCGTTAAAAAATCTCATCCGACGGCTGGTAGCTTGTCCCGCACGTGCGGAACAAAAAGCTGTCCCGCATAGGAGCCGGGACCCTATCCCTCACCTAAGGACAGTAAACTGTAATAAACCCAAAATTTGGGTAACTAGTGATGTAATCATCTCACAAAAATTCACCCAGCACTATGCAGACCTTACTTTTGCAAGTAAAATCGAGATGAATTTTTGTGAGACTGAAGCTATTAAGACGGTTCAATCCCCCAATTTGTTTCCCTCCAAAATTACCTCTTCCAGAACAGTAATGGTAGCTGGGGAATAATCTAGCTGGCGACCTCCATGATTAGACACCACGATTCCGGCAACTCCCACTTCCAATGCTTTTAGTGCTGCAAAAGGAATTAAATTACAAGGACTTACATAAATCATCTAAAGAGAAAGTAAATCAACAACTCAAGTTATGTTTTATTACTACTGAAAGTGCAAAACAAATGGAGAAACTCTTACCATCTTCACTAGTGAGAACTCCCTTTATCAAAACTGGTAAATTAGTAATGGATTTTAACCATGCTATATCCTGCAAAAGTGAGGCATACAAATAATTAGAAGATAGTGCAAAGGGATATCTTAATTCATGCATAAAATTATGTCACACTCCATACTTGCGGGCCCACAAGTGTGATTTAGGGACCGATCAATTTTGCATAGTTAATTACTTGTCAACCGTGAAAGTGATCGTCTAGACACATACTCTCATACCGTTCACACTTCTTATACATATATGTGATGCGATATCGCATAAAAATGACTGAAATTGATCAAACTAATAGAAAAAATACCTCCCAAGAAAGAGAGGCATCCTTGGTTGCTGCTACATAAGCTTCAAGTTCCGAACGCTTATCCTGCCAAAGTATTGGTAAAATCAATACTAATGGTATTTTTTGTCTGTACAAATTTGAAATTATTATTATTTTTTAAAATTAACAAGATATTTGATCGTGACCACTTAAAAATTATTTATGTCCCTTAAGAGATTGCACTAAAGTAGCTAACACAACATTATATTAGGATGGTCTATTTCACTTACACAAACAACTTCATTTGAGATGAGAGCCTTGACATTTGCCAATTGAGGAATAATCATCCTGAAAGAGTTACAAGTGTTAATGCTCTAATTTTATTTGGGAAAAAAAAGAAGAAGAGAACATCCATATGCTATGGGATGACAATCTCTCTCTCTCTCTCTCTAGATTTAAAATAGTTTATTAAAAATATTTGTAAATTCCAATCTTATGGAATGGTAGACAAAATGAATAAAAATCCAAAACCAAATGGTAGACAAAATGAATAAAAATCCAAAACCAACTCCCTATCCCCGTGACATATAATCCAAAACCAAAACCAAAACCAAGCCCTTTATAAACATTTAGCAACTCTTGAATAGGAATTTTTTGATATGACCAGGTTCATATGAATCTTATGGTACAGAATTGAACACATCATTACGAAGTTGTCTAATTAACTTGATTTATATCAGAATTATTTGATTAGGGTCGATCAATTATTTTTTTCCGAAAAGTCAATATAGGTGTCCAATTTTCACTAAAAATCAATAATGTCATTTGCAATTGAAAAAAATGGAGACGAACAAGTCTATTGATTATGGTTTCACTCATCACCCACAATATCAATCAACCCTACATATAAATGTAAGCACCTATTGAGTAAATTTTGTAAGTGGAGCGTAAGATTATAACCAATAAGTCCGATCCACCCGACCTTCCTATGTCATTGAGGTATGACTTGATGGAGTTTTGGATTTAACCCTAGAAAGAGTTTACTCACTTATTCTTGATGTCTGCCTCTCTTCGACCACGTCTTGGAGAATCAACAGTGAGAATTATAGCCTTGAACCCATTTCTTTCAACTCTTTGTACTATCTGAGCAGTTATATCTCGCCTTTTGTAAACCTAATAACCCCAATGGATATTGTTACTACTTATTTTATATATATATATCATTTTAAAACAATATTACATATAACTGAAAGAAGCGGACAGCATCACAACTTGAAGCAACCTCCTCCAGAGTGCAGTGCGATGAGAAGGACACTGTCTGCAATATCCAGATTGACAATTTATTATTATCCGAGTCAGAATTGCTAAGTTAGCCCTTCTTTTGAATAGAATGACAAATGGAAAATTTCATACCATTATGGTATTACATGCAGCTGCGGCTCTAGCTGTTGCAACTTCCCCTGGAATAGAAGACAATTTCCATTTCAGAAACCAATTAATTAAAATTAAAAAAGAAAAAAAGGGTAAAAGAAATGAATTATACCTTGAGGGTGTGCAAATCTATGCATGCCAGTTGGAGCAATCATAATGGGGGATGAAGTTCTATAACCAAAAATAGTTGTAGACATGTTTATTTTCCTCACATCCACTAGAATTCTTGGACATATACTGGAAAATTCACACAAAATTACTAGTTAAATGCCATAATCTTATGTTTTCCACATTAGCATGGTTCAAAGTCGCGGTATTCTTAAAATTGCGTATTAGGAAAATAAATACTACCTAGACTAAATTAGTAATAAAATACTCTTCTAGCAGGCTTACGTGATTCTTTTAAATGCTTCTACGTTTTCTTGGAGTGTATACTCATCTTCAGCTCCTCCAGAATAGTAATCATAATACATCTTTGGAAGGGCTTTCTTTGCAAGTTCTTGGAATTCATTGACGTTCACCGGTTCATCTGCCATATTTATAAATAAAACCTGTCCAAAAAGTTTACATATATCATGATTTCATCATCATAAATTCAAGGTGCGAATCCACAACCCTTACAAATTATATATGTAATAAACTTCAAAAATAAATTGAGGGGCGAAATGTAATATTATAAGGAGATTTCTATAGAGGAATACATTTTACCTGAGGTGAAAACCAAGATTTTCTGCTCCAAAGGCACTTCTTCAGGCTCTTAAGAAAGGATGAGAAAGCAACACAGAGAGTCACAGATTTTGAGTAAAGAGCGGGGTTTATATATTAGTAGCCTACTACTGTAGGGGTGGAACAGAGTATGTAATGTGCTGCTAAAGAAAAGACCATGACGACAACAACAAAGACAAAGTCTTAATCCTAAATAATTAGGATTGGATATACGAATCAGAGAAATAATTACGTGTACTCGTTAACATGAATACATTCTCTCTATATCTTTTTATTTAGGAACATGCTTTTATCAAAATTTAACAAATTCATTAAAGGCTGACCCAAAACTAGAAATTATGGAGAGCCGAACCATAATATATGTTACCAGTGGCGGACACACAGTGGAGCCTGGCGGGGCAGTCTTTTCCCCCCAAAAAAAAAAAAAATTATAATTTTAGTTTTGTTTTTGTAACACCTCGTTCCGTGAACATTTTTTAGTGTATCCATTTTGAATCACTTTTCGATTTGAAATTAGAATTTTTAGTTTGTGAATTATAGGAATGACACCACTTATATCTTAACCAGTTTGGTTAAAATTTTAACAAACTTAAGTGTTCAAGGAACGATAATATTTATTTAATAAAAAAAAAACTTAAAGAGAGTTGCTTAAGAAAATGCTGACCAAACTATAACTCTAAGTCTACCTACCAGTAGTAGTGTACCACAACCACAACCACAAATCTAATTTTTTCTACACAATATTCACAGAATACTTAATCGGCTAATCCTAAAAAATGTCTAAAAAAAATTCTCTCAATTCTGGCTCTGTGTTTCTCATTGATCATCAATACTCAATCCTCATCCTTCAAGATTTGAATTAAATAGGTAACCCCCTTTAATACTTCTTTAATCTTCCAATTTTTGTTTTGTGAATGTTTCTCACTTAATTTTATCATTTAGTTTTTTGATGACGGATAAATTCTTTGTGAAAATCGTATGATTCCTGATCTTTATGTACATTTTTTTTTTTTTGCACAGTTATGGATAAATTCGTTATTAAACGTAAATCTGATCTTGTCTTGTTAAACAATTGAATCAAACTCAAAATGATTATCGAATTCGGTTGAACGCGTCTATTTGATTGTGTTCGCTTTCTCTTACGACAATGTTTGGCCTTCCGTGGACATGATGAATCTAAAGAGTCGAGTAATCAAGGTAATTTTCTTGATCTTTTGCACTGGTCATGTGATCATAATAGTGAAATTAAAGGGGTGGCTTTGAATGATGCGCCTGAAAATCTCCGCGTGTTCAAAAATATATTGTTAGTGTCATTGCTTCTACAGTTTTAAATATGATTACAAGCTTTTGACATTGACTTTAATTCTACCAGTGGCCACTGCTTCAGTCGAAAGAGCATTTTCTGCAATGACTTTTATCAATAATCGTCTACGCAATCGTAATTGTTCCCCCTGTTTTCCAAGTCTGCACTGTATGTTACTATAGAATTTTTTATCAAATATTTGGGGAGTCAAAGTGGAATTAGGCAAAATATAGAGAGAGACTACTTTAAAAACTCTAGAAATTATGGGCTTTAAAAAGAGGATGGGGATAAGGTCCGTCACCGAAAGTCATATATTCGGTCCAAATTTTTCTCGACCTCCTCCACTTCTTACAAACTCATTATTCACCCTTCAATTTTTCTAACACAAAAGATTTTTTGTCTTCTTATCTTCAAAGATGTCACTCCTATCTTTTTTTTTGTGTGATCTTATTTCTCGCTTTATTCTTTTTTGTATGCTCATTATTCATCTCAATATAAACATCTCCACCACACCTATTTTCTAATATTATATTTTTTCGTAGTACATCATTCTCAGTTTTTTTTGCTAAGTCTCTATTATCATACAATACAATAAATCATGTTTGATTATTATTCTTTAAATCTTTCCCCTAAGTCTCAATGGCATTATTACGGTCAAAAGCAAATATACAAAAACAAAGACATAAAAAACGTGGGTGACTTTTATCAAAATTGAAAATGATGGGCCACCAACGGTGTCGCATTATCGAAGGATCATTGATCTTTCGTCCCAGGCGTTGGGGAAGAAGGCCCCATCTCTGTTCATTGTATTTGTTGGGGAAGTTGATTTCCAGCTTTGTAGTCTTTGGATTTTACATCTGCAACTTGTTAGCCTTTTAAGCATGTGAAGCAGTTCCTCCAACCAACTACAATGATTGTCCATTTTACCCAGCAAGAATCGCGAGTCTCGGATTTTCTAGTACACCAATATAATTATCACAAGTGACGCTACTACATCTTTGAACTAAAAAGAATTAATGAGTTTGAATTACTCATTAGTGTACTAGAGAATGTACTAGATCATTCATAGTCAGAATCCGGTCATTGACCTTAAAATGCCCCATGTTTTTTTATGGCTTCTAAGCCTCTATAAAAAAGCAATGACAAACAGGTTGTAAAAGTGGTTAAAAAAGAAAGTGAAAACTAAGACAGATGACACAATATTTCTAACTCGTAACAATAACATATTGTTACGTATTTGATATCCATGCCTCGATATTTTTTAAATTAAAAAAAAATAATAATTGAAAGGCACGTGAGATTTGATTGACAAAAGATCTTTCTCAATTAACAATGACAGTGAAGTTCCCTAAGGTCTGGTACCACTTGCTTTTCTAGATACAATAGCAAACTGAAGAGAATGGAAAAGGTCACAAAAGGAGGCGGAGCCCTCCAAAGCAAAACTATTCTCTACCTACTCAGCAAGCCGCCAGACACTTCTTCCTATTCAAACCCTCTACCGGTCCGGTTACAATGCTGACATCCAATTTAGTTAGTACCGTTATAACTTTACGGTGATTTTCGATCTAACAGTTAGATGATAAATGTATAAGTGACCCCACTAATATACAAATTATTTAGTGACTCCACTAATAAAATAAAACCTCTCCACAACTTTTACCAATATCGTGTGCCCCAGTGTTCTGTATTTCTAGATCGGCCACTGAGAACAATAATCATCTTGTTTAAAACTTAAGTGCCAGATCACTCTAATCCAACATTTAGAAAAGAAACTATTCACCAAAAAAGAGATATTAATTACAATAATATAACCCATTAAATCACCAATATTAACTGACGTCAAGAAAATAAATTTTATTTCTCCCACAAAAAATTGGAAAAGTTATAATAATAACAACAATTCCTTCCATCATCCAACACTGTTTCAGTAAAAGTAGTGGGATTTAAAATAAAACTAGTGGGGCAAATATGCCCTAGAATTGGTATTTCAATCACATCTTGCACCATTTTCTATCATGTACTGTCCTCACATATTGTCTAGTGACGTCCTTAATAGAGCAGCAGCCAGCAAGGGCCATGTCATGCTCAAGCTCATCCTTCAGCATTTTGATTACACTTTTCACCCCATTTTCTCCCTTTGCTGCCAGCCCATAGATGATCGGGCGTCCAATCTGCGGCATAAACACACAAAACATGTTAAGGAAGGCTAGCACATTTGGCGCAACATATCCGACTCATAACATTATATAGGTCATAGGTTCGACAACCTTCCCTCCCCGATAGAGAACATCAGAAGATAAGGGAAAATGGATAGTCCCAGTTTGCATTCAATTTAAAACATAGAATATTACCAAGACAGCTTGTGCACCAAGAGCCAAAGCCTTGAAAACATCCGTTCCTCGCCTCACACCACCATCCATAAGAACCGGAATTTTCCCTCTAACAGCATGAACCACCTGAAATACCGCGAATTTCATTAGGTTATACCTGGGCTACTAGACACCAAAATCTCATGACCAAAAAAGAGAGAGAGAGTAACCTCTTCTAGAACAGAAATGGTAGCTGGAGAATAATCTAACTGGCGAGCTCCATGATTAGACACAACGATCCCAGCAACTCCTACTTCCAGTGCTTTCATTGCTGCAACGAATTAAATGACAATTTAAGTAACCTACAAGTACTTGATCCAAGAGTCTGTCAGACAACAAGGTTATGCTATTATTAGGACTTTGATAGTAAGAAAACAGATAAAACTAGAAACAGAATTTTCAGATTCCAGGAGGATCGGAATCATATAAGAGAAAGTAAATCACAAAATCAAGTTATGCTTATCCTAGAAAGTGCAAGAAGAATAAGGAAACTCTACCATCTTCTCCTGTGAGCACTCCCTTGATCAGGACGGGTAAATTAGTAATGGATTTTAACCATGCTATATCCTGCAAAAACGAGGCAGAAAATAATTCGAAGAGAATGCAAAACGGTCCCCTCTTGCTTCTCTATATGAAAATGACTAAAATGACATTTGCCATTACATATACAACAATCTCCGAGCAGTTACAATTTATAGGGATTTCTGAACGTTCTTACAGAGGAACAACTACAAATGGGAATTGAAGAGCTTGCAGCAAAGTGTGAAAGGGAAGACTGATTCCAAGATAAGTTTTCTTTAAAGTATATTCACAAGTCATGAGGACAAAACTTCTAAAACCATACCTTCCAAGAAAGGGAAGGATCCATAGTTGCTGATGCATAAGCTTCAAGTTTTGAACCCTTGTCCTGTCATAGAGTATTGTGAATCAATAATAATGATATTCTTTGTATAAACAAACGTGACGAATTTCTATTAGTGGAGCCTTTGAAGGGATATATCCAGCTAGTTCTTGTAATTTGGTTTCCATAAATTATTTCTAATGGATACTTATTGTCACTTGGTTGATAGAATATAAGAAGCAGCGTCACTCCAAATAGTCACATAACGTTACACTAGGAGTTGATCAGTTTTACTTACAGTTGTTACAGAGTCAGAGACAGCCTCTTGCGAGAACAGACCCTTGAGATTTGCCAATTCAGGAATAATCATCCTGAAAAAAAAGTTATAACGGTTATGGTTCAATATTGTCGGAACAAAAGGGAACCTCCTTATGTTATATGATGACAAACTCTCTTTTCTTCAAATTTAAATAGTCCGTATAAACATTTCTAAATCACAATCTCATGGAATGATAGACAAGATGGATAAAAAAGAGAGTCATTCACTTGTTCTTGATGTCTGCCTCTCTTCGACCAAGTCTTGGAGTATCAGCAGTAACGACTATAGCCTTGAATCCATTTCTTTCAGCTCTTTGTACTATCTGAGCAGATACATCTCGCCTTTTGTAAACCTAATAACCGATGCATATAGGATCATGTACTCAATCACATGCTATAACAAAGAAATATATTCACTCTAAAACAAAACAAAAAAAAGAAGAAACTAAGATCCAGTAATATTACATATAACTGAAAGAAACGGACAGCATCACAACTTGAAGCAACCTCTTCCAGAGTACAGTTCGATGAGGAGGACAACGTCTGCAATCCAGAATGACATTTAGTATTGAAGTCCTTACAGCAATGAATTCAAACCTCGAAAAAATTACGTACCATTATGGTGTCACTTGCAGCTGCAGCTCTGGCTGTTGCAACTTCCCCTGGGATAGAGATAGTTTCCATGTTAGAAACCAATTATTTAAAAAAAAATCGGAAAGAAAAAGGGGAAAAGAAATGTATACCTGCAGGGTGTGCTAACCTATGCATGCCAGTCGGCGCAATCATAATGGGGGATGAAGTTCTATACCCCAAAATAGTAGTAGAAATGTTTACATTGCTCACATCCACTAGAATTCTTGGCGCTATACTGGAAAATTGACACAAAATTACTAGTTAAATGCCATAGTCTTATGTTAATGACACTAATAACGGGGTCTTGCAGCTTACGTGATTCTTTTAAATGCATCCACATTTTCTTTGAGCGTATACTGATCTTCAGCTCCTCCGGAAAAGTAGTCATAATTCATCTTTGGAAGGGCCTGCTTCGCAAGTTTCTCGAATTCATTGACACTGACTGGTTCATCTGCCATTATCCTGCAGAAGTTCACATATCTCGACATTATCATCATAAATCCTAGCTCAAACTTGCAGATCATCAATAAACAAAGCATAAATATAGCTTGCAACAAAAAACAACTAATCCAAGTGATCAGTTTCCAAATTATTGATGTACTGCTAGCTTGACTATCATTAATTCATTGGGGCAGGAACATTAAAGGATATTTAGAAGCAAAACAAGTGTTCTACATATTAAACTAGACAATCAACATTCAAGAACAACTTTTGAAGTCCTTTTATTTAACATCTAGAACTAAAAATAGGAACAAAATGCTAGATCAAAATGAAATAGTTTAACTTTGACATGGAAATCTTTTCAGCTAGAAGGGACTTTTCTGCGAGAATCAGTTCTGAGTAAATTTATACTACAAAAAAAAAAAAAAAACTACATGTACCTGAGGGAAAGACCAAGGTTTTACTGTGCAAAGGCTCTGCAAAATCTATACAAAAGGAACTTGTTTTGTTCTTATCAAAAAGAAGAAAAAAAAAAGATTCGAGCTTTATATTATAGCCTTGGATTTATTTGAGCCCTTTTACCATATGAAATTGATCCATTATTGAGAGCATGGGTTTAATCATCATTTTTTATTTATAGTAAATGATGGAATCTTTTGCTTGAAATGTGTTGTTTTTTAATGGATTCAACTATTTCTATAACAAGCATAAAGGATCTTTTATTTAAAGTTCTAAAGAAATTTAAAGACAAGAAGATAGTGTGATAGATGGAGAGAATTCACCCCAAAAAAAAAAGTGACAGGTGGAGCGTCTCGAACCGGAAATATGTTTTGGGGACAATTTTGATTTTTTTTCTGAGGGCCCAAATGTTTACTGGGTTAGGCAAAAAAAAAAAAAAAAAAATGTTTACTGGGTTTTCAGTTAACTGAAATATTGGTGGATATTGGCTTTAGAGTCTTTCTTTTTTCCATCTTCTTTGTGTTTCTTTTCTTCATCACCAATCGAATCACTGTTCGCGACCCAGGATTCTATTTTATCATCAATCCAATCCCCGTTCATGTTTTTTCTTTTTATTTTATCCATAAATTAGAAAAAGTCATAAAGAAAAATAGAACCAATAAAGTCAAATTATTATGAATAAGGTGATGAATAAATATGTTCGCTCATTTACGTAGTAGACTCTGATGGGCCAACCCAATAGCCATAATCTAGAAATGAAACGATTACCAAAAGAAAAGAAATTGGCAAGCAAAAGAAACTCGACTTTTGATCCGCACTTTATTCTTTTATTGGCCGATTTAGCATCAGCAGGATTATTTTGGTATTGTCTCTCAAATATCGAAGCCAACTATTAAACCTCGTGGCAAAAAAAAAAAGAAAAAAAAAAGAGAAATTGTTCAAATTTGTTCTGCAAATTTCTTAACTGAATTAGTCGAAGAACCCCGAATACTGATCCACCAAAAAAGAAAAGAAATTCATAAGGGGGGGAGGGGAGAGACTCGATAAGTGAACCTAACTCAGTTGATTTGACATTTAATATTTAAAGATTTGCTCATGATAAGTTTCTAAATGATCATATCACATTATTATATTCATTTTACACGTTATTTTATCAAATTAGTCGAGTTGTATTCAGATACCCGATACTAAAAAAGTGTTGAGGCTACACTGCTGCCGGGCCTGGGTGCAATGGGAAGCGCAAAAGGCCTTCCATTCCAAAGTTCAAAGACAATAAATTGGGGTATGGTTGTATCACTGTATATATAATTAAGAGGAAGTCTTCGTCTCCGTTCCGACTATGGCTAAAATAATTATTCTTCATAGCCAAATACTACTAATTGAATTGAAGGGTCAATGTTACATCTTCTCAAGAATCTTAGCATTAGCTTCACATACTCCGAATCTTCTACTACATTGTCTAATAGTACAGTAATCATAATCAGTCCAAGTACATGAACACTTCATGTAAAATAATTTTATTAATATACTAGACAATGTATTAGAAAATTAAGAGTCATACGCAAAGGATCTATACTCATGACAAAGCTACAGCTTCTGTTTCTGCATGAACAAGGTTGACGTAGACACCATCAAGGCGGGAAGCCATGAGTTTATCATGGCTTCCATATTCAGCTATAGATCCCTCTCTCACAACAGCAATGGCATCGGCTTCTCGGATTGTGGAAAGCCGATGTGCCACAACGATGGTAGTGGCTCTCCTGGAAACCTTCTTAAGTGCAGATTGTACATGTTTCTCTGATTCCAAGTCCAATGCACTGCTAGCTTCATCTAATAACAAGATCTTCGATTTCTTCATTATTGCTCTTGCTATTGCCATTCTTTGCTTCTGCCCACCTGATAATTGAACCCCGCTATCACCAACCTGTGAAAAGGATGATAGGAAAAGGTAAGTACTATGATACTGATACTTGTAGCAGAAGTAAAAAACCTAAGATATTGATGTCTGCCTCAATGGGGAAGCGCATGGATCAAACATAATGATCATGGCGCCACGTCCCACTCATAGCAGCAGCGTCCAAAAAGCTACTTAGTAGACACTACATTTGCATGTAGGGCCATGTAGCGCCTGCAGATATCATGAGGGGATTGTGGGTTGAACCCTAGTGGTCTAGCCCCACGCCCCCATCACGGCATTGTCCAAAAAGCTGCTCAGCAGACCCAACATTTTCATGTAAGGTCATGTAGCGCTAGCAGTTATAGTGAGGGGGTTGTGAACAATGCTGTGATGGGGGCGTGGGGCTAGACCATTAGATTCAACCCACAATCCCCTCATGATATCTGCAGGCACTACAGATCACAACCGAATTAGTCCGGAAAGTGTTTTTTTTTCCAGTTCTTTAACAAGCATACCTCAGTTTCATAACCTTGAGGGAGGCCAGTGATGAATTTGTGAATATAGGCTTCTTTAGCTGCTTCTTCAATTTCAGACCATGAAGCATTAGGATTTCCAAATGCAATATTCTCTCTTATGCTACCAGCAAATAATGCTGGTTCTTGACCAACTAATGCTGTTTGGCTTCTCAACCATTTCAAGTTCATCTCCCTTATATCAACTCCATTAATCATTACTTTTCCCTGAATTGGATCATAAAATCTTTGTACCATCCATATTATCGTCGATTTTCCAGAACCACTTCCTCCAACCAAAGCAACCATTGTCCCTCCTTTGATCTTCAAACAAAAGTCTCTCAAAACTATTATATTAGGCCGAGAAGGGTACGAAAATGTCACCATTTTGAACTCAACATCAAATGGCTTTGTCGTTTCTATCTTCTTGCCTTTCTGACGTTGTTCATTGCCAATTAAGGGCCTTCGGTTGATTACATTTAGAACTGCTGGAATTGCAGTTGAGGCTGCTGAAGTATCTGGTGCAAGGCCAGCAAGCTGTCCTACGGAAAATGAACTCAAAACAAGTATCAGAAAAATCTTATAAACGTCTCCAAAGTTAGTGTAGTCTCGTTTTACTAAGTAAGCGCCAAACCAGAGGGTTAAGGTATAGGCTCCATACATAGCACCTTGAGAAATCCCAAGAGCTAAACCGAGAATTTGAGTCCGTCTTACAGAAAGTTTCTGAGGCTCAGATAATGCTTCATCAAAGGACCGAACAATACGTTCTTGAGTTGAGAAAGTTGAGACTGTTCTTATATTGGATACTGCCTCTGCAGCAATATTACTAGCTCTAGCATAAGAGCTATTATCTAATTTCGGCCCAACATTAATGATCAAGCTGAAATAACTTGCACCGAGTGTCAATGGCGTGAGAGCTGCAGCTAAGAGAGTCAATCTCCATTCGATCCTAAATGATATGCCAAGACCTACAGCAGCAGAACTCAACCCCATCAACAGAACCGATATCCGATCACCAAGGGCTGATCGGAAACTAATGCAATCACTTGAAAGTCTTGACACGAGAATTCCTGTGGAGTTCTCATCAATATCAAACCAACCAGGCTCTTGTTTTAGCATAGCTCGGAACAAGCAATCTCTAACTCGTTTTGTGAGCTTTGCACCCGCCCATCCACAAAGGCCTTGTTGGCCTGTCATGAAGACTATACATCCAAAACCAAGCCCCACTAATATCAAGCAAAGATTTCCAACATCCTTTTTCAACTTTACTGGATCTGAATCGGAGTATACTCTAAGTGCTTCGCCCAGAATCAAAGGAAAGATGGAGAGGATGGCACCTGCAAGCATACCAAATAGAAACCCGAATATCATCATAAGCAACTCGGGTTTCTGCAGGGCCCAAACCTCTGAAAGTTTATAATTTTCCGACTCCACTCTTTTTCCTTCTACATTTTCCACTTGGCTTCCCTCTTGCATGGATTTCAAGTACACAGATCTCGAGATTTCACGAGCATCATTTCCTCTCGATGTACCATGAACCGATTTAGCATGCATAGAGAACTCTGGATTAGTTGTAATATCATCTTGTTTCGACATAGGTTTCGAGACGGCCTCAGAAGCAAGCTTGACAAGCTTATAGTAGGAGCCAGATTTTTCCATAAGCTGATGATGGTTACCAATTTCGGCAACAGAACCTCGATCAAGAAAAACAATCGTGTGAGAATTCCGGATGGTTGCTAGCCTATGAGCAATTACAAGTGTGGTCCTGCCAATGGAGATCTTGTCTATGGCCTGTTGAACCACCGCCTCAGACTCAGCATCCAATGCACTTGTGGGCTCATCTAAGAGAAGAATTCTTGGTTCTTTGATAATCGCTCTAGCAAGCGCAATCCTTTGCTTCTGACCTCCAGAAAGTAGTGTTCCTCCAACCTGCTCAGACACGAGGATTTGAAACTTGAGAAAATTACTATATATTAGCTAAACTGAAACTGTAAGATCATATTATCATACCATGGTGTCATAGCCTTGTGGAAGACCAGAAATGAAATTGTGGCAATTGGCAGCAACACAAGCTGCAGTAGCCTCTTTCTTGGTAGCGTTTTCCTTCCCCATCAGCACGTTTTCTAGTATCGTTGTTGAAAAGAGAACCGGTTCCTGACCAACCATACCAATTTGACTTCTGAGCCATTTAACTTGCAACTTTCTTAGATCATAGCCATCGAGTGTAATAAAACCTGGCAAAGTATAGAATCCAGAATCATCACTAGTTGCCTGTAACGAAATGACCATTACATTTTCGTTTGTCGTAGAAAAAGAATAAATACCATAGATATATATATACCTTCAGTAGGATCATAGAACCTCTCAATCAGAGCAAAAAGTGTAGACTTGCCACCTCCACTTGTACCAACCAAAGCTAAAGTTTTTGAAGCTGGAATTACCAAGTTAAGAGACTGGAGAATCGGGATAGTTGGTCGAGCTGGGTAGGCAAAGTTAACACTTCTGAACTCAATTTTCCCTCTTATACTTGAAAGCATCTTTCCCTCATCATTGTAAGGATCAATTTCAGGAACTCTATCTATAACTTCAAATACTCTTGTAGCTGCAACCGTGCCTTGCGCAAATTGAGCAAAATATGAGAGTGAAAGAGCCAAGCCCCTGCAAAAGAGACATTCAAAATCAACTAAAGATTTATATTCATGTTCGTCAACTTCTTGATTCATTTTCCGTTGGCATTAACATTATATCTTGCATTATCCCTGCTGATCTTAACACATTCTCTCGACAAGATAACAATTTTTGTTTATTTTTTCTCGTGCTGTTAGGGAACGGGGTGGGGGCATGGAGGGAGCGAGAGATTCTACCTTCCTCCTACAGTGACACCAAAATAGCATGCAATGGCGGCACCTCCACTGATCTCTTTCTTTGCAACCAAGATTGATCCATACCAGAAAGCCAATGCCCATGTTGCATATGTGACCAAGTAAATAATTCCAACACCTATTCCCTTGGCAAAACCGACTTTGGCTCCTAAAGGCATCGACTGCTTGAGATATTCAGCGTACTTTGTAGCCAAAAAGTCCTCTGCCACAAATGAGAATACAGTTCTGATAGAAGATATGGCTTGCTCCGCAACACTGCCTGCTTTACGGTAAGATTCCTTTTGAAACAACAGAGTCAGTAGAGATTTCTAACTAGCAAAGAAAGTGTTTTATAATTATCGGTTTCTCTTTATAATTTCTGTCTTTACCTCTTCTTTTGCAGCTAAGCCCCCATACACAGCCTTATAGGCAATTCCACAAAACATTGTCAAAGGTGTAACTGCAAAAACTGCAAGGGAAATCTTCCATGATCTTATGAAACCAACGACATAACCACAGATGAACGTGAATATGTGATGAACAAAATGTGCCATCTGCAATAGAAGTAAGCATTTTAAATTTCTTAATTCCAAGGTGATCTCGGTAAAAATTACAATTATCTAGCATATATACAGTTTTATTATGTTCACGAAAGAACTTTCAAGTTAGTAAATATTGCAATGGACGATTATTAAAGCAAGAAAAAATCCGTAAACCAGTGATTCTATACCTTTTCGCCCATCACTTCTTGGATCTGTGCAACATCACTTGAAATTCCATGCATAATATCACTGGTACTTATATCTGTGTCAAAGAAAGCTATATCCTGTCTAAGAACTGCTCGTAAATACTTGGTTCTTATTCTATGAGCAGATCGTTCCCCCACCAGTCTCCAACAAGTAATCTCTGACAACGAAAACAATAACAACTTCATTAATGAGTTTTCCTCTTAATTAACGACTTAGAAAGTAAACAAAAAGGAATACATATAGCTTACCCAAGTATGCTCCAACCACAACTAATGCTGTTAGTCCAGTCATAATCAGGCATATCTGACAACATAAAAAAAATCGTTTTCATCCCAACAATGTATATGTGAGAAATATTAACAATTTTTTCTCCATAGATTAGTAAAACATAATATAGTTTATACCTTTTCCACATCCTTCATCATCTGGACTTTGTCACCAGATGATTCTTTTGAAATATTGTTTACGAATACCCCAAAAAGAAATGAATACCAAGGAAGAGATCCACCGTTAATGAGAGCTCCAATACAACCCAAAAACACAAGTACGAAATCAAATTTGGTTGAGAACTTGAATAAACCAAGCAACCCTACTGATTGAGGTATCCTAGCATCATCGTCCTCGTGGTAATCTTCTCCATCATATGCTGATTCATCATCATAATCATTGTGCATTTTGTGAGCCCTAGACATGTAATTTGATTGCTCAGCATCGTGAACAGGATGCAAATTATGATCAACAGATTGAAAGTCATCATTCACATTGTGAAGCTTATGTCCTGTGTGACCAAAACGTCCATCAAGAACGCGATTATTATCCAACTGGATGTGGTGATCATCCAACTTACTAGTAAAACTGAAATGTTGCATACTGGGACTAAGATCGCGTTGATCATCCTGGATACCTTGATCCATGTAAGCATGTGATATAGATAACCAGCCAGGACTTTTGCGATGGAGGACATCCGGACTAGACTCTAACAAGTGTATTTGACGATCTATATCCTCTGGTGCATCATAATCAACTGAGCTCAGCTCATCTTTGTCCCTCAAAGGCCCGCTATTTCTAGCATTCCTCTCCTTGATGGTTGATAATTTTCCAGCTCTGCCTCTACGGGATTTAACTGCATGTGCACGCCCAGTAAATGAGTCTTCACTATATCCGGAAACATAACTTTGTAGCTCAAGCCTTCCAGAAGGCAAAGAATGATCATAATAAGGATTTTTAAAGCCATGGAAACCACCAATATTAGTACGTGACATAAAATAGTCATTTGCTGATCTCCTGAATATCCTACTCCCGTTAGATGGGGAGGCAGCTGAACTCGCTTCCCAGGGGCTAAGTGCTGCACTGAGGCCACGGTTGTCACGCCACCCTGTAGGCTCAAATTGCCACGAGAGTTCGCTCTGCCATGACTTATCATCATCAGAAGCAAAAGGAGTGGCTGGAGTGGGAATCCGTTGGGGTGGTCTACTTGCACCAAAATTATTCGACGATTGAAATGAGCTCGAAAATGAATATGCACTACTAGAGGGATGGCGTGATCTTGCAGGCTTAGTGTAATGGCGCCTGTTGCGTGAATAATTTGAGCCATTAGATCGCGAGTGCTCGACTTCAAACGAATTTTCAGCCATTATCTTAATGTATTATTGCTCCCTGGATGGAGGAGGAACATACACTGGAGTGCAGAAGAAGGATGAATTAGAGCATTTCCATGAATAAAAGGCTTCGGGGAAAACTAGGAAAGCTTTGGCTAATCCGTAAACAGATGGTATAATCTTAGATGTTATCAAAGAACCTTTGTTGTTCTTTACACTATCTCACTTTGAGAATTGCTCCAGGGAATCAGGGGAATAATGCCTAAGAATCAACTACAGCTTTCAAGAATCATAGTCATTAGACAATGTTAGTCCTACTCCTAGAAAAAAAAAAACCTTATATCATCTTGTGCCTGTTTCTTCATTCAAAGGGGAAAGGCTGAAGGCGGAATCCCCACTTGTGTTCAGGGGTGGATCCAGCATATGGACTTTGGGTGAGGTGGAAGGACAAATAATCGTCTATACCCGTCTGTATACCTATTCCTATTCCCAACCAATCACAATTCACCATGTATATATATAATTAAAAAAAAATGGTCACATGGCGAATTTTTATTGGTTGGGCACAGGAATGGATACACAGACGGGTACAAACGATTCTCACCCGAGGTGGAAGGGGGATCGAAATGTTTGTTTTACACTATAAAAAAGAGTGTTTCCCCGGAAACAGTTTCTTTATGAAAAATAAAAGTAAGAGCTGCGTACATTGGGACCTTTCAATGCGAGAGCCTTGTGCACTGAGTGCAAGAAGTGATTTCTTATATATGTCTATTTCTTGATTAATGTGGAAGTGGTTTCTTCCAATTATAAAATTTGGCATTACTTGTTTCATTACTTGCATGCGGCAGCAGCATCGGACAGCAGATGCATAGTGAAATCCGGCTGTCTCGGCATATTCAACCACGTTGAACCAAAAAAATAATACTCTTTCCATTTTTAAATAGATGTCTTTTTAGATATATGTAGTTTTTCAAGTTTTAAAGTTATTTTTCTTGCATTACCTTTACTATACAGAGAAATATGAAGAGTTAGTGTTTAAGAATTAACTAAATTATATAGGGATATAATTGTAAAATGTTTGTTGTCTCCTCTTTCTTTAATGTATACTCCTTCCATTCCATAACATAATTAATTCTATTTAACAGAATAATATTTATATTTTAACTAAAAAAATATCTCATAATTGTTTTTTAAATATATTGTAAATTACTTATATTATAAAATGATAAAAATATTAAAGTAGCTAAAAAGACCACTGTTGAGAAACGGATGGGACTGATAATAAGACCGGCCAGCATGACGAGAAACGGAGGGACTAATGATAAGGGCGGCCAGCATGACATTGCTCTATCTTACCTTACATTTTGTTTGGAAGTGATTGATCCATCTTTACCTTAACAGAGGCAAAAAAATAAAAATTGCAAACAGTTGGGGCACGCAATAATGTCATATTGACCCATTTCACTGTCGTTTCTTCCTCCCTTTTGATAATCTCCAAAGTAAAGAAAACTCTGCTTCTAGGGGGTAGTTTCATTGTTCACTTGTTTCGGTGCAAATTAAATGATGAAGATATATCACAAATTCTTAAATTGCATTGAAAATTTTCTCCATTATTTTATGCACGGAAAAGGAGTCACACTCGTTCACTTCCCCTTGTGTGTTATTGTAAAGGCTGATGATATTGGTTCCTTGTGCCAAGGCAAATTATATTCAAAAGACACATTTGCCCTTGAATTTCGATGGTAAGAAGTTAATTGATTTTCTTTTCCTTTTTAACTGACCTTTACAACTCAAATAAATTATGCTCTTTCCCCTGATATCATCTCCCTTCATCTTTTTCTTTTTTTCTCCAACCAACAAAATCGAGTCACTAATTGTATTTTCTGTCACATACAATTTGAATTTTTTTCAAAAAAAGTTTAGTGATGAATTCATTCCTTAATTTCATATTCTCTTAATAAGATTTAGAATACCTCTCTCTCTCTCTCTCTCTCTCTCTAGATGGACAAATTTGAGTTGAAGCATAACAGATTATCTATGGAACCCTTTCTCATCATCAAATTGAAGGAAAACTTTTTTGGTGAATGAAATTGAAATTGAATGAAACCTTCACCATGTCATCAATTTCAGTTATTTGTTCGAACATTTAAAATTCAAAAAAATAAAAATAAAAATAAATCTGATTCACATTGTAATTGGGAAGTAAGAGGGATGAAGTCAGCAGCAGAAAAAATCGAAAGATCGTACAGGAAAAAAAAACAAAATGGGCAACGCTATTGATACATCCACAATAAGAGTCAATGACAGTGGTTTGGCAATGGGAAGAAAGAAGACGAGACAGTTGGAGAGAAAAAAAAACAAGAAGGGTAAAAGAGGAGAGAGAAAATTTTCACACATAAATTAAGGCATTAAATTTAGTGAAAATGGAAAAGAAAATTAATATAATTTCTTACCTTCCAAATCCAACGGCAAAGATGTCTTTTGAACAAAATTTGCCTTGGCAGGAGAATTCCTACCTTGGCAAAATCGCCAGCCTATTGTAAAACTCTATTCCACATAGGATACGCGGAGTGTGACAACGATCTCAAAGTACATACTCATCAAAAAGATATATATATATATATATATATATAGAGAGAGAGAGAGAGAGAGAGAGAGAGAGAGAGCTGTCAAAATGGGCAAATGCCTGTGGGCATGCCCTCACCGTGAGATTAATGGGCGGGTATGTGGTTATAAATTCCATGCCCATTTAAATGCGGGTATCAACGGGCATACCCATACGGGTAACGGGCTATGCGGGTATGGGCGGGTTGCAACCGGGCATGCCCGCTTTATTTATTTATTTATTTTTATTAATTTTGGATAGGGATTAATAAGGCTCTTCAGTCATATATCTTCATTATCTTCTTGCACGCGTTCTTACCAAATATATGAGTCTTCTTCTTCTTAGAAATGTACAAACTCAAATATTTGTAACTAAATTATGTTTCATCTCTGAAAGTAACTAAATTATGTTCTAACTTATCACTTATCATTTTCCATTTATAATGTTTTAACTTCTTAAGGTGTGTGTTTTATATGTGAAGATGATGAGGAGGAATCAACATTATCTAAAATGAATTCAAATAATACTTATAGTGTTCATAATTTAGATCAAATAGATGGATGATATTAAAAAACAATATCTATTTTTTGCTACTTTGACTTCAATAATATGTTTGTTAATTTTGGACAGTTGATCTTGAATTATTCTAGAAATTGTGAATTTTGATTTGATTAATTTTTTTTTAAAAACTATTTTGGATATTGTAGAATTTGATTTGATTGTTCTTGAAGTATTTTGGATTTTTATTTCCCCTTCATATGATTGTAAACTGTAAGTGAATGAGAAAGAAGTGCATTTTGTTGATTTTTCGGATTTATTATATATTTTTTTTAAAAAGAGAGAAATTAATAATAAGGGTCGCGGACATGCCCATCTGCCCACGGGCATTCGGCAGGCGGGTACGTGTATCCCTTTTGATGGCCCGTTAAAAAAGCGGGCATGCTCGCCCATCCCCATTTAAGGCATGCCCATGACGGGGACGGAGTGAGGCGGGCAGACGGGCATACCCGTTTTGACGATGTATATATATATATATATATATATATATATATATATATATATATATATATATATATATATATATATTATTTTTTAGTAGCATAGCAGCAAATAAATTATTACCCACCTGCCTTATATTGACCTCAGACTCTCCACGTGTCCAAAGAACAGGGAATGCGACTCTTGAACCTCCTCTCTTTGTCTATGTTACTCTTCAATTTCTTGATCTTCAACGGTCAAAGTGCTTGTGGACTTGGAACTTGGAAGTAGTCCAGAAACAAAAAAAACATTAATTCCTCCATTCCTAAATATAATAATTTTATTATATCTTGCCAAAATTAAAGAAACAAAAATTACAATGTTTTTATAATTAAAATATCAATATTACTCTTTTAAATAATACTTTGTATATCACTAATTCTATTTAAGAAAGTAATATTAATATTTTGATAATAAAAGAATATTTAATTTATTCTTTCTAATTTTCGTAACATGTAATTAAATGCTTATATTTAGGAATGGAGGTAGTATTAAACAAGAGGCTAACATAATACCATTTCATGGAAGCTCTAGCTCTGTTTTTTTAATACGAAGAAGCAAGTCCTCCAATCCGTCAAGAAGGCTTTGGCCCGGTGGGCAAGGCCTTGACTTGTGTCCATGAGGGCACAAGTTCGACACCCGCCTCCAACGTTGAGGCAAATAAAATTCGCTAGAATTAGAGTGCTGATAAAAAAAAAAAAAAAGTCCTCCAATCCAAATGGCACCATTGTGTGTCAACCATTTAAACTCCACACCGTTGACAAATGATGCAACACAATAGAAAACCACTCACAATTTTTGAGTAATTGGTTACAACTGCGACCTCTTTGGCTTGACAAGAGCAAGAATGTTGTAAATTTGAGATATTTTAAAAGCGATTAATATAGTATTTTTGCAAAATTTCTTACCAGCAAATCACAATGTCTATTTCAGATTTGCAGGATTTTCTGTCAGTAAAACACTTCAGCGGAAGACATTATTGTCACACCCCGTAACCAGGGTCGATGACATGGCAGTGTTTCATTGGTTAATAAAACACCAAAGCCGACAAACAAAGTTACTAAAAAGAAATTCAATTATGAAATAATCTGAAATAATATTTAAACAGCGGAACTATTTATTACAAATGAAATTGTTTAACGAAACTAATAATGAAATAAACTAAATTCTTAAATTGAAACCGGTTATGAATCACTCTTCATAATCCCCATCCCAGATGCCATCATCTTCGTAGTGTTGCTCGTCACCTAAATCAACTGCACAATAAAAGCGGATGGACTGAGCTCCGGTGCTCAGTAGGAACCGATAATCACAAGTATAAATACAATTTAACACATAACCCATTTCCATTTCCCAAACCAAAATACAAGTTACATGACTATAAACCAAGTCTCAATTATGACCAAAACAATGAATAAACAATACAAACAATAAGTAAGCGAGATAACCATACTCTTCATGTCCAAGCACTTACACAACCGAATATACGACAAGCACCATGCTCTGCCCATACGGTACACACGATTACACACTTGCTTAGACACTATGAGCACAGCTAGTGCTAAGACACGACTTCCCACCATTCGAGCTCAGGTATCTATTCACGACTCTACGACAATAATTGCAACGACCATAGTTATAGTCCAAACTAGGATGGCTCAAATAGTTCATCACATGGGTTCAGTTTCACTCCCTGAACGATGGATTCACACTTTAAGGACTCATTCTACATTGTATCATCATCCAACACCTTGGACTCCACAAAGCCGTTGCAATCCCAATGATAGTCCACATCAGGTTAAGGCTCACGTAGGAAGACCCTCGGGATCCGCACCAAGGACATCCGCAGGACCACTCTCGAAATCTCCCCATAATCAGATCGCATGACCCTCGGAATCAGCACAAAGAGCACCCGTAGGATTCCTCGGTATCTGCACACATTCACATCGCAAGACCCTCGGGATCCGCACCAAGGACACCCGCAGGACCACCCTCGGAATCTTGCCAATCGAACGAGTCCTGTCATTGAGTAGATCCTAGACACGAGCTCAAAATAGGGCGACGACTCGGTCGACCAAACCACATAGGACTAAAGACGACATGACCAAATAGGACGACTCAACGTATTTAATCAATTAAGACGACCAAAACGATAAAACAATTAGACAAGTTTATCAATTGATCAATTAACAATTCACGAATAACTATAAAGGTATACAATTAGATATATAACAAATTTACATAAACGGTGAAAATATTTCAGATTATATCTCATTAGGTAACATAACAATTCCAAGATTGATATTCAATTCCAAAATAGTTTATACATTATTGAAAGCAATGAGCACAATTCATGCAAATATTTTGTAAATAGAATAGTTTATTCGCTTTTACTGTGCAGTAATTAATACGAGAATTAAATGACGTAGGGGTGTCCCTACCTCTTACAGAGACAAAAGATAACAGAAAATTCGAACATCACTGTCCAGTCTTACTCTCGGAGCTATAACTTTATGCTCGGGACTCGAAATGATGTGTCGTCTGCGCTCACTCGAAGCTTATTCGATTATCTTCGAATCGGTATATTATACACTGAAAACGGACAAGTAACGATACCTCGGTGATCACTCAAAGTCTGCCTAAAATATAAACTCAAGAAGAAAACTCACTGGCTTGCTTCCAGAAGGCTTCGGCTACAAGCTGCCCCTATATGTTGATTTATTCCTTCTATATTTTAGTGTTCTCTAACCCTTCCCTCATCACATATTTATACACAATTTTCCCTGATCCCCTTAACCCACGAAACTCTCTTTCCTTATTTTATTTATTAAATTCCCTTAATTAATGCTCCCCATGACCCCTCAAATCTTTGAAACCCACGAAACCCCTGTTCCCCTTACATTCCTCAACCCTCCACGAAATGCCTTTTGTTATAATATTATTTTTATTTTATTTTATTTCTAATTCAATTCCAATCCACCATCTAATTAAAATTACTCACTTAAGTGAATCACAATTCAACTCCCTTAATAACGATACACGTACGAAACGCCTCGCAACGAAACGTACCAAAAATGTAACACGCAATATGTTATAAAAATTAATTAGGCACGTAGTCACGTAATGACATTAAATAAAATACGCCTACACAATAAATCACACAAAATAAATTACACGTAAAATAACACGTACGCAAAAAGTTACGGGTATTACAATTATTGTGTAAATCACTTGGCAGAAAACGTAGAGCTTATGAATTTGGAGACAAATTAATGTGCAAATCTCAATTCTACAACCAATAAAAATGAGAAAAGTTTGGTAAAGATAATAATTCCGGTAATTATCATATAAGAATAGCCATCTTGAACAAGCCGTTTGCTACATACTGACATAACTATTCTGTTTTTTTAATTCCCATAGAATGTTTTAAAATGAATTGAACTTCTGATATACATCAATCACACCAGTCTTGTACAAACAAGTACAAAAGAATGCTTAGACTACAAAATCACAAATAGCATTCCACCAGCTATACTCTCAGCTAATATACATGTACTTGAGCAGAACTGCCTGCAATAAAAATCCCCTGAAGGTATTGGTAACAACACCCAGATAGAACTCAAAGAAAACTGTGGTACCTACCACATCGATCAATGAAGTGCGAGCATCTGTGCAATGTGCCTTCTTTCAAGAATGATCATCTAGGTTTCGAGTCACTTGCCTTGCTTCGGAATGAGGATAATGAAAAGAATGATGATCTTGGAGCTGCAAAGAGAAAGCGTAGATATGAAAAGATGAGTAGTCGCACACCATCCACTTAGAGCCACATTATGCCCCAAACATAAATAATCAGCATAGACTACCACTGTTGATGAGAAGCTACACAGTACTATATAGGGATTCATGGAACTGATGAAACTAAGTGACATCCAGGGGAGAAATCAAATCAAGGGCAACCAATTAAAAATCCCAGAATAACATCGCAAGGAGATGAAGTATGAAAATATATTTCTCCCTGGTTTGATCAAGTCAGACCAGTAATCAAATATGGAAACAAACCACTTGATATAAAATGAGTCACCTTTTATGGAGCTTCCAGACAAATGGTCCTCCCTCAGTTTGAAGTTAGCTGGAGGTGCTGGAATAGAGCTCCGTAATGATTGGACTGCAAGAAAAGCAAAAGCATTGGCTTAACAGAATTTATAGATTTGCCAGGCCGAAAAGCTATCATTAAAAAATTTCAAGTTTTCAGACAGCCCTCTGTGCTTATAGCAAGAAGATATACAGGAGATTAATATTGCATAATAAAGCTAAATACTTAAAACTAAAATCTAATACAGGCAAACTGAAACACCCAATTGTCAAAAGCAGTATCAATCTGGTTTCTTGGGACCTCCATAGAATAACAATTTAAACCAAAAAAGAAAAAGTAGATGCCTAACTCATGGATAAAAATGTCGAGTCATGCAAAAAGAAACTATCACAAACAAGATATTTGAAATTACAGGGTTAAGAGGAGGGGATCGGTATCGAATTAAATGTATGTTCAAGTGAGTTATCACAAGTCAATCGAACAATAAGAAATAGAAAAAAGGATATTATATATTTGTACTTTAACAATAACACAAGTATATATGATTTACCTTGCTCACCATAAAACTCGCTCTCATTGAAGCTATCATCCAAAGGATGTCTTTGTGAAGATCCCATTCTTGACTTCCGTAGATCTTCTGATGTGCGGTAGGTAGGATCTCGTCCATCTTCTGTGTCATCATCACCTTCAGAAGTGGTAGCAGAAATCCAGTCAACAAAACTTTCTGCTCCCCTGCTTTTCCTTCCAAATTTTAGTAGCCTTTTAAACCCTCTTGTCATATCTTTGCGTGACTGATTATTGGAAGAATTGACAACCAGCATTGGTTTCTGAGCTGTTCCCCATTTCTTGCGCATTCGAGCTGCATTGGTCTCGGATTGGCTCAAAGAATGTGAATTCCATGACGCAGGACTCCCAATTGGGGAATCAACAGAGGCATCAATGTCAGACATCTCATGGGAATAAGAAAATGGATGATGAGTACGTGAGTTCCATGAAATAGGACTTTCCACCGGTGAATCCTGCACAGTGTCATTAGAGTTGTAACTGGGAGGAACGGCTGCTGGCTGTTCGGCCACAAATGAAGATTCCGCTTGAGGAAAAGATCTCAAAACACCATTTTCTAATCCAAAATCCATGTTTTCTGATTCCTGGTCTAGTTCTGGTTCATCATTCTCCATATTTGAATAATGTACATTTGCAACAGTCTCAAACTCTTCTTCTTCATCATCTTCGACCAGATTCACTGGATCTTCTAAACCAAAGGCCAAGCCATCATATTCAGGTTCATCATTTGTAGCCTCTGATGCCCTAGTAGTTTTCAGCAATCCAACGCTTGATCGGGCTCCAGAATCTGTCCCAGGACCTCTCTTAGGAATGGGCTTTGACCCCACAGTCTTCGTGTATCTGTTATAGGGAATTTCCTCAGTTTTCGTCAAAATTCTGAGGAGACAAATCCCTGGACTCAACAGGATTTGCAGAACTCTTTCTCAAGGACTGAGGTCGGCGTGATTTTTCCTCCCTAACAAATGGTACGTCTTCACTGCTGTTTTTTCGGCGGGATGAGTTTTTCATTTGTTGCCGAGTCGTTCTATTGGCTGCAGAGTAAGGCTTGGTGTTTTCTTTCCTTAGTTCAGAGAAATTGGGAACAGATTGTGCAAGAGGATTTTCAGAATGAACCTTACGCCGTCCTGAACCAATATTGGAACCTTTCATGGCAGACTTTGGAATAGGAGCTGCTGGTGTGCGAGGAGTGGAGGAAGAAAAACTTTTTGCTGGTAAAAGCTTCTTACTTTGTGCAATCCTAGATAAACCATCCACCAGGGATGTTTCATTCAAAGATCCAACTTCGCCATTGTAAGACTGCTCTGGAAAATCATATATGTCTTCATCATCGTCAATTTCCCTGAAGTCTAACTGTTGCTGCCAAGGCGAAACTTTTTCATGGTCGGTTACAAATGTCAGAAAATAAACTCCAATCAACAACTAGAACAGCATAAATGATCTAGTAGCATTCATATCCAGAACATAACTAAAATAATACCTGCTCTCTTCTTGTAATTGACCTGGCATTAAACGATCTGAGTCTTTCTGCACGTCGCTGTGAACTGGATACTCTATCCAGTTTAGCTGTGGATCCTGAAAATTTGGCCTTCATCTCAGCCCTACTCCGATCAAGGCTATCCTGCATAGACTTCAACTTGGCTTCTTTTTCTGCTCCTCTGGAACTCCATTCTTCCCTAAGCTTTGCTTCTCTTTTCTTCATATATCTCTCATAAAATTTTCCTCGAGAACCTTCAGAAAAACTAATCTCAGCAAAATTCTTATTTAGAGCATCACTGTAATTTTGAGTATCAACCATTAACATGAGTGGGAATTCATTGAATTTGGATGAGTTTTTGGAACCCCCAGAAGGTTCAGACAATTGGCCATCATCAGGAAAGAAAGAGGGAGCACTACCATCTGCTGTCGTTTTCTTGAAAGATAAACCTTCAGAGGGTTCGCTTTGCCTGTCAAAAGGCCTGCTTCTCCGAGTATAATTAGACTGATCTCCAGGAACTCGTAGCTTGTGCTCAGCAAAAAGCTTTTCAAGCTCATTAGCTTTCATTTTCAGCTCATCATTCCGCTCTTGGTTTGCTTTTGATTGCCTAACCCTTTGCACATTGTCTGCAGGTGGAGTTGAAAATGAAACAAGACCGTCAAGATTCTCCGTCACCATTTTACTAGGGATAGTTGTACTGTTGTTTCCATAAACAGGAGCGCTGTCATCCCTTCTACCTTGAGCTTTCTTGAACTGATCAGAGGAAGTAGGTTGTGTCTCAAACTTCATTCTTTGGGGTCCAGAATCTTCAGATTTCACAGCAGGACTGCCAGAGAGCTGTCCAAAAGCAAACTCTTTCCTTTGGGCTTCCTCAGTTTCCAGAAAGGAGTGAAACCTGGGCAGTGAAGAAGATGAATTACCTTCAGTTCTTCTATACTGAGAGGTAAAGGCTTCTCGAATTCTTGACCCAGGGGCACCTTCCGTTGGAGATTCACCCACTGGCTTCTGAGGGGCATTGAAATGTGTCTGTTCAGACAATCGATCTCTTAGTTTACGGTCTTCCTTAAGGTCTGAAAATTCATCCCGGCCAAGTTGATTCAAATTAAAAGCTGACTTTGACCCCCTGACCTTGCTATCAGTCACTTCAAATTGTGACTGAGGACCCTTGTCCTTCTGTCCAGTAACCTGTGCCTCAAAAGCAACTGGACCTAAGACCCGCTCGTCCCCAGCATCAAAACCTCTCAACTTAGATTGAGATTTACCTTCTGGCAGTGGCCCAATCTTTGCTCCAGCATTTTGTTCCTTGGCACTAGTAAACCCTGGCCTATCTAAAAATGTCCTTGACTGAAGATTCCAATGAGTTTGATCTCTGGAAAAATCACTTTCAACTGAGTCCTCTTGCTTACCAGAAGAAACTGCCAACTGCTTTGACCCCACAACCTCTTCTTCTCCAGACGGCAGCTGAGACTCTCCCTGATCTTTTGACCCCTTATCATCTGTTCTTCCAGGAACACTCCTGGATTCTGGTTTAATGGAATTTTCTGTCTCTTTATGCTCCTCAAACTTGAGTTGAGAAACAGAAGAAGATGAAGGGGTGCACAGAGGACTCTCGATATCCTTCTTTTCGCCACTAAGATCAATGCTCATGTCGCTGACACCACTCCATCTTCTCAACACCGCCTTCTCCACCGCAGTTGGGGCAGATGAAACGTCTGAGGACAACCTCCGAAGTTCAACTGATTTTCCTACAGCCGGATTGCCACCGGTCCCAGAACTCTCTTTCTGCTTATTTTCAAACAACTTCACACGATCCTGGACACTGAGTCGTCTACCTGGTTGACTGGCTGCTATTGATTCAGCTTGATCAGCAGAAGTGGGGGTAGTACTACTCTCTTTGTCGACTATGGAGTCATTTTGTTTGCGTGCATCATCTGGTTCGACGCTTGATTCTCTGCTGCTGCGTAGGGAATGGAAGGAGAGTTTGGGCTGCTGAAAAGCGGACGGCCAGGATTGATTGGTGTTCTCTTGTTGCTGCCGGGTTTGGGTGGCGCCTGCTGCTCGGCCGGTTGAATAGTCATGGCTAAAGTGTTGTTGGGACCCAGACTCTGGAGTGCTGGGCTCCTCGTCGATTGACATATCCGAACTATAGGAGGACCGGACAGTACGGTCTTCTGCTCCGGCCTTCCATTGGTTGATCAAGTCCGAACGCCTCTCGCACATGGATATAAATTTACTGCATGCTTCGCTGCAAAGACACGGCAGCTCAAAGTATTAGTCTTTCCAACTGGAAAAAAAAACAAGAAAAGTAAATAGTCTTTAACATAATCCCGATATTTGGCTCACAATCTTTTAGCTACACAATCATTTCGAGCGAGCTTTCAGAAAAATAAAACCAATTCCAGAGAACTCGTAATGTGCCCGTATCAACATCTGATGGCATAAAGAACAGCAATGCGAGCATGAAGATGGAGACTGGACATCTCTCCATGCCTCGATTCAGCATAGTCCTGTCCATGAGCCCACACAAAAATCTCGGCCCTAAAAGAAAAAAGAACTTCTGGTTCAGGATCAAGATGCATAGTTTCTCATATGTGCAAGAGCGAACAGTCTGCAAGGGCAGCCCAATCCAATTAGCAGCAGACGACCAAACAAATCCCAAACTCCAGATAAATGATTAAACGAGCAACTAGTCCGGAAGTATTCCATAGATCCAAGCAGAATGGGAGCTCCATTCAGTTTCAAGCTCGTCATCAGATATTCCTTACCCTCAAGTTAGTAAATAATTCTGTTTTCCAATCTTAAAGATTCACAAACAGGTATCCATAGGCAAGCTATATTTAACTCATCCACCTTGTCTGTTCTCGAGCCTCGGCAAATGTGACACCCAAACATTTTTCAGTGTTGGCTAGCTAAGAAAATATGCATGTAAAGTGCAAGGATGAGAAGAGGGAAAGGAAGGGCAAGTCACCAACCAACCTTCATTGACCAAGCCAACAACAAACCAAAAATACTTCTAAGCCCGTGTTTTATTCTCTATCTAGTTCTTTTCTGTCATTAAAAGCAAACCTTCAGGCCTGTCCAGAATAACTCCAGCCAAGCTCATAACTGTTATTCCATTAGTTCACGGAATTCTTACCTAAGCAAAAAATAACATCAGAAATGAAAATGAAAGCAACCACTAGCCTCGAGGGGTATTTGATCATGTACAGAATTTCAATCTTGGCCAGTGGAATAAGCCTTAATCTTTAGTTACTCGTAACAACTCAACAATGCCTTTATGCTTTTTCCCTTTTTCACTAAATTTTCTGCATTCCCTTGTGTTGTATGATGATATCAACATACTTAATACCTGAATATATCATGCTAACATGCACAAGAATGCATGTTTGCGACTTGCAAGTGCATACTATAGCTCACAGAAAAAAGGGAAAGAAGAGTTCAGAAACAGAAAAAAAGAAAAAAAAAGGGAAGCTGAACTCAGAGCTCTTACTTTAAGCGTTGGGCACCAAAATGATCAGCAAACATTTGAAGTTCTGGGACAGTATCTGAATTAAAGCCGGCCGCAGCAGCACGAGCATATGCTCTGGTTAGGTCTTGCTGTACAGCAACAAGCCGAACATCAATGGCTCTCAGCAATTCCTTCCTGCTCAAAATGTGGAGAGGCAATAAGTAAATACATGCACAGCTCAAACTTTTAAGTAGCCTGTACCCTGTAGCAGTTTAGTTAACTAGGCATGCTAGAAGTTACCAAATCAGCGTCATGAAAGACGCATTTTTTCAATGCCAAAATAGGATAAGGTTTATCACTGCTTGAGCAGATTATAATTGTTGTCAAATGAAGCCATCATTTATTGCTAGTTGAATCCCAAATAACAAAGAGTAGAAAATTCACAAATACAGAAGCAGGCACAGGAAAATTTAGAAATAACTACTCAAATCAAGAAACAATACCAAACATGGAGAAAGAGAGGGTTTTTACTTTGTTGTGTCAGCTGCTGCAGTGACCCCAGATCCACCCCCACCTGGAGCAAATCATGAATGCAGTGTCAATGTAAGAGTTCTATAAACAAGCCCCCAACAAAAAGGTTGACCTCAAACTATATCCAAACTTACAGTTAGTCGGTTCACAAAGAAAATGAATTAAGCTAACCAGATATCTAGATAAAAGAAATATGAAACTGAAGCAATATGAAATACTGGAGCTTCTTAGCCAATAAAATTTAATTTGATTGTATTGGCAGAATAGAAGGCTTGACATCAGAACAAATGCCCCCAAAAAGGGAAAGGAGGCTTAACATACTTCTTTGTAACAAGAAGCAAAAACATATTCCATATGGATGAAGAAATGCCTGCATTCTGCAATTATTTTCCCATCTAAATCTCTGGTACAGGTGCAGAAACACTAAGGTTCAGCCTAAGATATGCTTGAGCAGAACTAACAGTCCAAAGACCCAAGTCACGACCTATTGTAGTGTTGATAATGGATCTTTAGAACAGAAAAAAACACTTTTCTTCAAATACAAGTGTGCAACACAACCTTGCAACTGTAAATCTAAGATAACTACTTCAAGTCATGGCCCCTGCCAATTGAGATTTCAACTTCTGCCTGTAACACATCATGCTCTTCTCAATATGAGGTTTGCCGGTTCCTATGAACTCTTTATACATCTATTCCAAGTTGACTAACATTTTGTAATCCAGGTTCCCATAATAAATTCATGCTTAGTGTTGTCAATCGCGGATGGCGGATCATGGCGGCAAGCAAAAAAAAACGCCATAACGTTATAGCGGGCGCTATAGCGCCTAATAGCGGACACATGGCGGACACAATAAAATAATGCAAATTATATATAATACAATGCATAATCTAAACAAAAAGCACAAAAATAACAACATTAATCAAACAAATAACTCAAAAATCATTAATCAACCATTAATTAGTATATCTCGCAAGTCATAACACATAAAATAACAAGCATGCATAACTCAAAAGTCTCCAAACACGATAAAAACG
This sequence comes from Vinca minor, assembly GCA_026122235.1. Lineage (NCBI taxonomy): Eukaryota > Viridiplantae > Streptophyta > Magnoliopsida > Gentianales > Apocynaceae > Vinca > Vinca minor. The sequence continues at coordinate 1,330,723 of JAOCZM010000116.1, forward strand.
ATTGAATTGGAGTTTTCTTCCTAGAAACAAAGGTCCTACAATTCTTCAACTTACGCAAATCCCAAAACTTGTCACTATTTTGAGCGGGAAAAAAAAACAGACATTAGAAAACAAAATTTAAAAAAAAAATCAAAAATTGCGGATAGAAAAGGAGAGAGGAAGATGGAGAAAAGAAAAAAAAAGAGAAGAGAGAGTAGAAGAAAACGTGGGTACGGGTGTCGGGTACGGGTATGTACTTAGGTGTCCGGTATTTAAACATCTAAAATAAAAAATACGGGGACACTTCTTCAAATTCGGACACGGGTAAAGTGATACGGAAATAAATTTTAATTCATAATAAAAAATAAAAAAAATAGGATCCTACAATAAATAAGTTTTATGCAAAAAAAATTATGTAAATAATTAAAAATATATATTTGAGAATATATAGAGAAGAGAGGAGATTTTTTTTAATCTGATATGGGTCTGTTTTAATCTAATTTTAGAAAAAAAAAATTAAAAGAAAATCAATGGTCCAGATTCTTTTGTATTTTTACCCCTATCAATGGTTCAGATTTGATCCTTCTCTACAAAAAATCCTAGCTGCATTTTACACTTTCCAACGCCACCATGCTTTTCTTATATCAATCTTCATTGCGTATAAAATCAGAAGGAAGAAGAAGAAGAGAAACAGAAGGATGGAAGAAAAAGAAGAGAAATAGAACCAGAACCAGAATGAACGAAGAAGAAGAAGAGAACAAGAACCAGAAGAAGAGAACATACCTGGTAATCCCTATTTTATTTTATTTTTAATGGGCAAAAAACACTTTTCAATGATGATCCCCAAAAAAACGCCGCCATGACCGCCATAAAACGCCATACCGTAACTGCCATAACGCCCGCGAAACGCTAAAAGGCGGACACCGCTATATTAGAGGATATAGCGCATTGCGTATTGCGGTGGGCCAAAAATCCGCAACGCCATAGCGCCATGGCGCCGCCATGGCCGCCATTTGATAACACTTACTTTGCTAATTTGCATTGTATGTGATTGGCAAAGCAGAGAGGAAGCTTGTATCTTTGAAAAGAAATATCTAAAAGTGATAGTTCACAAGCATTTGTCGATAAAATCATGTAAATAGCACTAATAAGTATATGACAACATAAAGGCATTACTTGCCACCAGCTCCCTCAGAAGAACTTTCGGTGATCATCTACTTAAAAAAGGCTGAACAGGAAGGCATGATAGATGAAATAATTCAAGAACCTTTAAAATACTCTAATGGTGCAATAATTGGAGATAGATTCATGAGAGATTGCATGTTTAACCCTACAGTAGACATAATTAAATAAATTCTAGAATTGGCAACATCGGCTTACCTGCACCAGAGTGCTGATCTTCTGATCCCTGGAGATTTAAGGAGAAAATGAGGGGGGAAATCTAAATACAAAATGCAAAAATTCAAATGTCTACTAATATTCCAAAATTTGGTACCTGTGAATATATCCTTCGGGCTGATTCCAGCTGAGCCATCTCTGCGTCAAATGTGTTTACCAATTCCAAAATTTCTGGAGTAGTAACAAAGCGCACAAACCTGGAATGAGCAGGCAACTATAACATTAAAGTTCATCCAATAGGCAAACAGAATTCATTGGCAAGTGGCAACATACACAAGTCCATTACCCCTCAAGAGTTCCCTTGGTGAACCACGACTCAGCATTTCTACGCCTTTCAATTTCAAGCTTAATCGACTGAACCGACATTGCAACCTGCTCCTCTGCAACCTTTAGATGTGTAACAAAGGGTTTCAATAGTCCTGATGCCAGCTTCTCTGTGTTTCCATCTCTGGAGACGAGTAATTCGCATCTGCAAAGAAATAAAATTCTAGTTAATCAATCAGAAACATAAAACCTTTACAATTAAGCATCTGGATGCATCATATATTATCTAACCTGGACCGCTTCGGAGAAAGCTGGAATACAGCATAATCCAGAGTTGTATCGGACCTCATTCTTGTTCCTTGACTCTGCTGCTTATTCCTCTTTCATACGAACACTCTCTGTCCAGTAATGGGAATAAATTCCATTCTCGAACCTACCACTAACATGTATCCCATTCTGGAAATTAATTGAAGAACAAAAAAAAACACTTTCTTAATACTCATCACTTGATTAGAAATATTAATTAATTTCCTAAAATCAATAGACCACAAATCTTAATTCAAAAATCAAATGTAGCTTACAGTGTAGCATTTGAGCTAATTCAAAACTAAACTAAAATTCTACAGATCTGATTATCCCCAAAAATAATCAAAAAATGCTAATTAAACATTTAAACATATCGGCGAAAACAGGAATATCCTGAGCTATCACTTAATTAAGAGTGTATCCTCTAAAACCCTATTAAGCTCAAGTAATTCAAAATGCAAGTGAATTTTTTTTTAAAAAAAAGGAAAATTCCGGCAATCTGAATTATTAAAAAAAATATGTACAACGATCGTGAGAATCGAAACTCACCGAAACAAATTTGAAGCCGGATCGTCGAATTTCGGTTCAAATCGAAACCAGCATTTTCAATTGAATTTGAACGAAGAAGATATAAGCTTCTTTATCCTGATTATTATTTTTATTTATTTAATTTAGCATTATTTTGGGGGGATCTTTGAGTTAGAAGGAAACCCTACAAATGAATGGTGGTTTTAGCTTTACTCCTTTCTCAAATGTATCTCTTTCTCTCTCCATATATCACTCCTTTTGATTTTTTTTGGTTTCTCTCTCTGTATAGAGCGAGAGGTGGAGGGGAAGTGGAGAGAGAGAGAGAGGGAGAGAGATTTGAAGAGAGTGGGTGGGAGCAGGGAGGGGTAAAAGAGAGAATGGTGCTGTAGGCTGTGCTTCTTCAACCAAATTATTTTGTTTTACTATTCCCTCCGTCCTCATTTAATTGTCGTTTAAGATATATATATATATATATATATATATATATATCTTTTATTGCAAAAGTAAAAGAAAAAGATGTTCTCTCCGGTGGGTGATGTACTTGATTAGGATCTTCTTTCAAGTCGAGGCAAGTGTTAAACACTTTTTCCGCAAGACAAGATTGCCCCGTATATAGTGTTTAGGGACTACGGCAACTCGTCTCCAAGGCACAACGACTTTATACTTCAAGATTGTCGCACTACAATGCTTGAAGCTTCGGCGAACGGACGGATATTTGGAACTTCTTTACAGAGAGAGAGAGAGAGAGAAGAAACTTCGCTAATGAATGCTTATGCAAGAGTTTCTGGGATGGAAATGAAGTAGAGGGGAAAGGTCTATTTATAGGAAATGGAGGGAGGCAAATCCGAAGTGTTGCCAACAATCTTGAGGAGGCACGAGTTGCGACCATTCTACGAGAGCATGCAGCCATTCGGAGGCACCTCTTGGCAAGTAAAGGCTGCCTTCAGGTGGCCCTTCACCTTCAAGTAGGCTTGCATCCCTTCGCCCCTTTTCTACCAGGATAAGTCGCTAACTTTAGTTATTAATTTCTCATTCACCCGAAATTGGATTTAAGAAAGTAAATATACTAGAATAAAGTACGCGAAATGTAGATTTCGAATTTGCAACTTAATTCGACTTTCATCGAATGGAACCTTATGTTAAAATTGCACAAAAGTCGGTCCATCACCAACCGTCATATGCCAATTTCCAACAAAAGAGGAAGGAAGGGTATTATTGGAATTGTGGTGGAAAAATTATTGTTTGTTTGATTTTCTTAATTTTTTTCAATGTGTCATAAACGACCTATATTGAGGAATGAAGTGACTACTTTATTTCTAATGACTTTGCTTGTAATCTTTAAGTGGGGAGACAATGGGGATACTACTTGCAACAAAAAAAATATATATATATATTGAGAGACAAACGGGCGAAGATGTAAATGTTTTTAATTATTTTGGTATGAAATTAAAGGTGTTTACTATTGATAGCAGTGAATAATATTTCATTATGGGACTTGATCACATAATATACTTTATTCCTCATAGTATGAATCAAACATTTCATCTCATAGTTAAATAATGAGATGTACAATCACCACAAAACAACTCGTAGTTTTAACGTTTTAAATTTTAGAAATAGAAAAAAAAATACAAAAACTTGTTGGTATCAGTTAACAGTGGCACAAATATAAATTAGAGTGAATTTTGAATTTCAAACTCTTGAGAATGTTTAAGTAATCTCCATTTACATAAAGTTACTGATATTACCAATGCATATTTCATCTTTCCAACGCAATTTGTCTTCAAATGACCAAATTACCATTTGGTCAACATTAACTTCTCTCATCTAATTGCTCTCTCCGATTTTTCTTCCTTAATCTATTCAAACTCAATATCTATTTTCTTTCTCTCATCTTGGAATTAGCACATGATCTCTCTTACTCTTCTCTTTCCATCATTTTCTATCATTTTGTGATAACCCGAACTTTTTTCCATTAAATGACAACACGCTAATTGAATTTTATGTATTATATGTTTATTACATGTTAAATTATGTGTACGTTTGTTTAGGGTGGCTTTATAAGTAAACATAACTTAGAGGACTTACGTGAAGGATTGAGAGAACTTGTGGAGTGGGTTTAACACATTTTGAATATGTGTGTCTCTTGGTAGTTTTGTGCATGAATTTTAGAAGTTATAAAGGAAACAATATGTTGGGAGAAAGAAAGGAGGAAAAAGTGAGAAAACATAAATCAAGAAAACAGAGTGGGTTGAGAGAATTAAACACAATTGAAATATTAATCGGATTCCGAATTGAGTGATTATTGTTGCCAAACGAAGTTAACTGATAAGGCTACGCGTGAGAAGTGATGGGGTTGCTTTTCGAGAATCCAGTGAACGGGAATTTACATTTGAAGTGGCCGTATATTTCTGGAAATTTTGTGACTTTAATTGCTTGCGTTAATTCAAGTAAGGATCTTCACCTTTTCCTTTTTGGTACTAAAAACTCATGAATTGACTTGTTCAAAGTTCTGGAAACCTACATTGACAGGATTTATATCATGTTTTAATGCATTGGATGAAGCGTTAAATTGATCATACTTGCATGTTGATATCATTGTTTATAAATACGTATGTTATTTGCATTATCATTCTTGTCATCATTTCTGAATGTTGGAGTCGTCACTAATGGAGCTCTTGTCTTGAATCGATTTCATTGCAAGGATTCATTCTTTTGCATTGTGAGTGTGTTGTCGTTGAACCCCGAGAGTTCTTGATATGTGTCACTGTCACTGGGCCTGTTCCTAACCGAGAGAAATGCTAAGGACTACAAATGGTTGTTGTGGAGTCCACGTTGGTGGGCAATGACACAATGCGAATGGATCCTTAAACATTGAGCTCTTCGTTCAGGAGATATACTGGACCCATGTACTGCATACTGACGCCTTTCCCTAATAGACTTAAAGTTGAGGTCATTGTAGTAATTGCTATAGAGTTGTGCATAGATGATCGAGCTATGTTGTGTGAATGTGAGTCATAGCATAAATTGCATTTGAATATGTCCAATGTTGTGTATGTCGTTTGTTGGTATGAACAACACATGGTGTTTGTGTCTTCATTCTGATGTGCAGATGCTGGATTTCGACGAGTGTAGTTTATTGTTTACTTGTTCTTGTTTCAGTACTTGTTATTATATGTACATATGCATAAAAATGGAGTATTTTGGGGTTTGAAATGTTAGTGTGCATAAATGGCCTTTTTATGTACAATTTTACACTTGAAAAACGAATTTATGCAGCTCGCGTCCGCCCTTTCGTCTGCCACTTCGTCCGCACAAGTACTGGGCTACTGTCTTACCTCGAACGATATTGCGAACGATGTGTTTCGTCCGTGGCCCTCTGCGGACGATGCTTCGTCTGTGGCTTCGTCCGCACTCAATGTTGACTAGTTTTTTACTTATGTTTTCTAAGGTTCCTTTTAGTGTTTTCTAAAGGTTGTGTTGTTAGGTTTTAAAGTGTATATTGTAATGTACAATGGAACCTAAACACTGCATATTTTCACACTTGTTTTGAGAAGTCGGGAATACGGATTTTAGTCTTATTTGATGTTTCATCCCAAGGGTGTTGATGCTTACTGGGCTTCATAGCTCACGTTTTTATTTTCCTTACTTACTGATGATGTTTATGATGCAGCCTGGGACGGGGACAATGATGAGTGGTCATAATATGTCTTGATGTAATAGGTGAACTAGACAATTTACTTATATGTTAAGTATGTAATAACTGTTAGAGTAAAACACTTTTATTCACGTTGAACTTATGATAAAAACTCTGATAATATGTAATCTGATATTTTCCTTTAGTAATGATATATCAAACTTTTCCGCAGTAAAAACAGCATTCAACCTTTAAGTTTGAATTTCAAATTGTCTTGTTGTAGAGCTTGAAGACTTGGCAAAATATTGTAGAGATTGAATAATGTTTTTACTACGCAAAAGTGATGTCAAATGAGAGAGAGAGAGAGAGAGATTATGGGCTGGTTTTTTAAGATAAGAGATATAAAATTTAGTCTGAATAAATTATAGGAGAAAATATTAGAGAGGGGATTAAATGAAAAATGTTAATATTAACCAAAATGGTACGTAATTTGGCCATTTAAAGTTCAATTGCTTTAGGAAGAGAAAATCAGCTTTGACAATATTACTATTCACTAGAATTTAAAAGACACAGATTCAAACAAAAACTATATAAATTTTACACTAATTAAGATAAAGAACAAGGAAAAAGAAAAGAAGAAGGCAGTCCAAATTGCATGACTTGGCATTAACGGAGTTTCAAGTCAGCACGGACCATAGTTTTTTTTTTTTAAGAGAAAAGATGTTTATTCAATATCCGCTAAAACTGCGAGAATACATGAGACGGGCACACTTTCTATGAACGTGCTAGTATGCTCTATAGAAGTACCAATGTGAGCTATCATATTACCCTCACGGCGAACATGCCGAACGTTATAAGATGGGAAGGCTTGTAGCTCTTGTTTAATGAGAGCTACAAGGTGCCCAACATCAGAGAGGTCCTCCTCGTCGCAGCACAGCCGCCTCACAGAGTCTAAAGAGTCGGTTTCCACAAGCAGCCTAGTGTTCGCAAACCTTCCAAGAGTGATGTGAGTTTCGCATGGAGGGGGAGACTAAATGCCGCACCCGACTTGTAATGCTACCAAACAGCTCACCTCGAAAGTTTCTTATAACAGCTCATATCACAGTTCACCTTGTATTCATCGTCCCATGGTGGGATCCATCGCCGGTTCCTAGACTGGTGCCATGGTGGAGGATTCTGCCATGACTTACTGCTGTGAGAGAGCAAAGAATTCTTTCGCAGAGGTATGGACTTACCGAATAATATCCTGCTCTTTGGAGATCCTGCCTTGGAAAATGTGCGAGTTCCTGTGCAGCCAAAGGAACCAGAAAAAATAGACCATAATGCATGAGTATCCTCTTGGTGCAAGAACCCAACAAAGAAATTCAAGAGGCAAGAAGCCGCAAATCTCCTCAACCTTTGGTATCCCTCCATGCAATCCCATATTGAGGACGTGTACGGGCAGTAAAAAAAGATGTGGTGATCAGTCTTCTGTGCATTCTTACAGCGAGAACATAGTTGACTTTTACTCGGAATACAGCGTGATATATTAACATTAGTTTGCAAGATACCCTGGCAACACCTCCATACAAACATTTTCAACTTGGGCGGTACTTGAAGCTGCCAAATAGAATTCCAAAACTTGCTCATAGCTGCCCCGGAAGACGTTCCCGCCCCAATCTCGGATCGTTGTAAATATTCCATTAAGGTCATATATCCGGACTTGGCTATGTATCGCCCGGATTTATGATATGCCCAAACAAGCTTGTCATCTGGCTTTGGATTGCATAGAGGAATGGATTGTATGTTCTGGACATCCATTGGGTTGAAGATCTGGCTTAGAAAGTTATCATTCCAGCAACCATGGTCTTCATCGATCAATTGAGCAACCTGCATGCCCGCTAAATGAGGGAGCATGGAAAGGTGACCCGGAAGCCATACGGAGTCGGTATCCATCTATCCCCCCATACCCGGATGCTACTTCCATTACCAACCCGCCATTTTAATCCAAGATGCAGAAGATACTGATCGTCCAAAATGCTCATCCACAGGTACGAGGCTTGTGTACCAATATTAACATTGCGAAAATTTATATTGGGATAGTACTTTGCCTTTAAGACCCTACTGACCAAGCTACAATGATTTTGAACAATTCGACATGATTGTTTCGCTAACAGAGCTAGATTGAAGGCCTCCAAATCTCTCAACCCGAGTCCCCCCACCGACTTTGGGGTACAAATACTCTTCCATGACTTCCAACATATTTTCCACGAACCATCACTATCGCCCCACCAAAAAAATCGCATCATAGAGGTTATCGCGTTCCTAATTTCATCGGGCAGTAAAAATCAAGATATGATATATGTCGGCATAGCTTGAATAGCATATTTAAGCAGGACCTCTTTCCCCGCCTGTGAGAGAAATCTTTCTTTCCACCCATTTAATTTCTTCCAAACCATATCTTTTACATAGGAAATTTTTTTTATTTTTCGAATGGCCTATTACATAAGGCATTCCAAGATATTTACCATTGCCATCATCTTCCACAACTCCCAGCTGCATAAAGATAGTTTCCTTCAAAGACGCATCAGTACCTTTTCCAAAATAGATGGAGGACTTGTTTCGGTTAATGAATTGCCCGGAGTGGTATTCATATTCCTTTAGTATATCTTGGATGGAATGGATATTCTGCAAGGTAGCTTGAGCAAAAAGGATACTATCAGTCAAACTCCTTGCTCATATCTAGCTTCAGAGCGAGCTCCGGAGAATATTTATCCTTGACATGCAAGTTATGAAAGACTTCGAAGGCTACAATAGCATTATCAGTAATAAGTCGCCCTTTCAAAAAGGCGATTTGAGCCTTATCAATTACTCTTCTCATAACCAACTTCAGTCTGTTCACAACTGTTTTAGAAACAAGCTTATACAACACATTGCACAAACTTATGGGGCGATAATCCGTCATGCGAATAGGGGATCGAACTTTGGGGACTAAGACAATATAAGTATATTTTAAAGGTTCCACATCATCAACATTATTCAGAATGCCAAGTACCATATCAGTTATACCAGTAGCACAATAATGCCACATTTTATGAAGAAAACAAGCATGCATACCATCCAGGCCAAGAGAGTTCATACCTGACATGTTCTTAAGGGCCTTAAAGACTTCCGCCGAACCGAAAGGCTGCTCCAGCCGTGACACAGCCGCATGGTCCATGATTTTTGTGAACAAAGTAGGGTCTAGTGCCAAGTGATCAGGTCCATGACTGGTTTTGAATATGCCTTTGAAACAGGGGCGGGTCCAGGATTGAAATTTAGGGTGGTCCCTCAACAATTTAAAATATAGAAGAAAACGATTATCTGCAAAAGTATACCAATATTACATAACCAAACGATAGTTTAAATTAGAACTCAAAAGTAAATGTCTGATTCTAATTCAGGGCAATTGCATCCCCCTCTTGGTCATTGCTTGAAAACGTTTGATGATATCTATATCATCGATTGTGCTAAACACTTCTTTCTCCACATAAGTAACTAAGCAATCATTGAGCCATGGATTCGCCATTTTGTTTCTCTTCTCATTCTTCACATAATTCAATCCAAAAACACTCTTTCAACAGTTGCTGTCGCCACTGGTAATGTCAAGCTAGCTTTACAAGTCGGTACACAAATCTAAAAGGCTTGTGCTTTTTTGTTCGGAAAAGAGTCTTAGAAAGATCCGAGATCCCCTTCAACTTGGAAAAATTATCATCCATCTTGACAGTCTGAATATAATTCTCAAGTTGACCAGACAACTCCTTATCAGTAACATCCTCAAAGTCATTTGGATACAGTCTTGCCAATCTCTCAAGTGATTTAGTGTCAAAAGCTTCAAATGAAGAGCAAGGACTAAAAAATGTGATACATTGCAACAATTCAGAATTTTCTGGAGTAAACCGGTTATTCAATTCTTTAAATACCAAATCTATGACATGAATAAAGCAATCATTTTTTAAATGGTGCAATGTTGACATAAAAGGAGCAAGACGGGTGGATTTATTATATCTCACGTACTGTGAATCCATGTCAGGCACTATGATCTCAAGGTTACTACAAGATGATACAACATTTTCATAAATTCTTCATCTAAATTGACGGTAAAATTCTGCCCTAAATTGACTAAAAAACAAGCTACACATTATTGAATATTGACAAAATAAAATTTATTGAAAAAAAAATGGAACCTGCTGGGAAAAAAATAGAAAGGGCCGCGCTTCTCCTTGACGTCGCCGAGATGGTGGCTGGAGCAGGGGGAACCTGCTGGAAAAAAATTTGAAGACGAAGCTAAAAAGAAAAAAAAACAATTTTGGTCTCTGGAATATGGAGATTAAAGAGAAAGGGGGAATGTTCCGGTGTGGGCTAGCATTTTAGCAAAAAAAAAAAAAAACTTTTTCTTTGATCTTGGGTGGTCCTGGGCATACCTTTACCACCACGTAAATCCGTCTCTGCTTTGAAATATTCAAGTGCTACTTGATGAATTTCCATATTATTCCAGTGGTTTGGCCGTTGTCCATTACAAGGCATTGTATAGTATTCCTGGCGCGCCTACTACTAGCCTTATGATGAAAAAACTTAGTGTTTATGTCCCCCTCCATAAGCCAGTCAGCTCGCGAGCGGGATTTCCAATATAGCTCCTGATCCGCTAGTAATGATTCCAATTTTCTCATTAGTCTTTTCTCCTCCGCAAAAACCAAAGGACCCTAGGTTCGCATCATGTGGAGCCGGCCTTCAACATCAGAGATTTGCTTAGATAACTGCTTGAATTTCCCTTCACCCCAGCGACAAAAATCATCCTGTGTAGCCTCAATTCGCTAAAAGATGTGCTCCGGCTTTGCCGAATACAAATGCTCCCAGTTTGCTTCCCAAATTTCACCACATTCTTGATGTCGTAACCAGAACGGAGCAAACCTCCTAAGCCTTTTTTCGCGATAAAGACGACCCTTACTCATTCACAAGGACGATACAAGGATAGGTAAATGATCAGACCCTCCATGGGAGAGGATATAAAGCTGTGAAGTTGAGAATTTGTGCTTCCAATAATCATTTGCAAAGCCTCTGTCTAGCCTTTCATAAATCGTATGAGGCTCATCCATCCCATTGATCCAAGTAAATTTTGGTCCAGAGCAACCAAGATCGTGCAATTCCGAGTTGGATATGGCATCACGGAAATGATCCATCTGACCCTGGGGTCGATCTAGTAACCCAGTTTTCTTATCTTGAAACAAGATTTCATTAAAATCCACTAGAACAAGCCATGGCAAACATTGCAACTAAGACAGTCGCGTGAGTAGAGTCCAGGATTCATATCTAAATTCATGCTTGGGATTACCATAAAACCCAGTTATTCGCCAAATAAAACTATCATCTTCAGTAGGCTGCAAAGCCCATTCAATCAGAAACCCCTCTTCAGCCCCCTTCTTAATGCGTTTGAAGACCCCAGTGTCATTGTCAACATTACTCTTGTCTAAAGGGCGCTTTACCACCTTGATGGTCCTCCTCAGAACTTCAGCAGACCCATCAGGCAAAGACAGTCGTCGTTCAAGTAGAAGAGGCGAAGCCGTCGCAGTGGTTGTTCCGAGGCTAGCCAGATATGCCTCCGGATCATAATGGCTAACCATAACATCAAAAAGGAACTTCCGTGACACCCCCAAGATTCATACCAAAAGCCATCGCCCTTTTATCCGTAACCTTCGCTGGCTTAGTAGTGCATGTTCGGTGACGCTGGCTTAGTAGAAACATAACTTAGGCAACCGCTCATACCGGATTTTGAGAAGACACTCACCTCCACCATGCATACAAAGTTTAATGAATCTCCGTAAAGGTTTTGTGAGGTCTATTAGAACCCGTAACCGCAAAAAGCTCTCCCCTTTACCACCACCAACAACACATATTTGAATCTCCTTGCAATGAATAAATCCACGAGCCAATTGAGCCGCCACCTCCAAGCTCGCCAACAATCTATCTCCAACAGCCACATGGATCCAATAATACTCAGCCGCAAAGTCCTTCGCGATCTGCACATAATCTGCCTTCCATGGACGTAGTATCACTACATGGTTATCAAAAGTCCATGGTCCATTGTTTAAAACAAAATCTACTGCTTCATCAGTGCCAAAGAAAAATTGGTAAAACCTGTTATCCAAACCCTGTACGTGGAAATCGCTGCAGCGCCATGCACGTACCATAGCCGATTTGAAACCTATATGATTGATGGGGCCATACTCATGCACAGTTCCAAAAAGGCTACGCTTACACTTCGCCAACCCAGCAACCAGGTCTGTGGCCGAGAGGCCAACAACTTCAGATTCCTCCTCGGTGAGGGTGATGGATTCAAGTTGAGTGGAAAGATCATGCTCCATGGTAGCGTCTGTAATGCGATAAAATTGAATCTGCAACAGAAACACGAAAATAATGCAACAAGGTAATCTTTATTAGTCAAATCAATAGTGAGTTACAATCTCTGGAAGGACTACAATTTAGCTAGAATGATCCTCCGATTCTCTTCTTCTGAATTTGTTTTGTCCTAGTGTTGGAAGACTTGATCTTGAATCAAATACGATTTGACTCCAAGCGTTGAACCTTTGATTTTACAAAGCCGTTATGCCTTCCCGTATTTTGTCGCGAAGAACGCCTTTGAAGACTGTTGAATATTTCCTGAGAGCTTTTGTCAGTTGAAGCCTGTCTGTAGCTTCCAAAATGATCTCCAGTATATTTTTTTAAGACTTGAGGAAGACCCCTATTTATAGGTGTAAATGAAGACTAGAGTTTTACTTATTGGGTTAAGCAGCCCATTCACTTATGTTGGGTTGGTCCAATCTTTATTTGGGGCGGCCCAATGTTTAATCCATTATCTTAATGGACCTCTATTTAACTTAACATTTTTGGCTTGCATTTCATCAGCCCAACTGAGTTTGATCCACTATTTTTCTTTGGACTTTATTTTCAGTGGATTCGGGCTTATTTAAAATGATTTATTAAATATGGCCCAGTTGTAGTGGTCCAATATTTAACCATTTATTTATTAAATTCAAGTAGCCCATACGAATAATATTTATTTATTAGTCTGGATTAAATAAATTTAATTACTTGAAAATTCACTTGTCTACAAATGCCCCCATTTCAAGGCTCGGATTGAGTGTTTGATCAAAGAGCTCAAAGACAAGACTCGAAGTATACTTATTTTAAGAAATTCCCAATCTCTTGAAGATGAATTTTGCTCCAAATTCAGAGGTTATAACAAAGCAGAGAAGTCGACATAGACATTGACTCTAAATTGGAATCCATAGGTTGGTCTCATCTTGAATAGAATTGGACACCATATAGGAATTGTAAATTGATAAGTAAAACAACTATTCTATTAGAATTCAAGTTGGACTTGAATTGAATGGCAGGCAACTTCCCGTACTTATATAAAGAGACGAAAAACCGAAGCAAAGGACATCAGATATACAAAGCAATAAAGGCACATATCAAAAGTCCTTTATCGTTTATCGTTTTCTTTTGTGAATTATAGTTCTTTATCGTTTTCTTTTTCGTGCTCAGTCTAAAAAACTATATAATAATAAATAATAAAAAATCAAGCCTCAGTTCATATTCTGCACAAATACCTGAGACAAAAAAAAAAGTCTCAATAAAAAAAAAAAAGTACCAAAATCCATAGGAACATCAGTTTGTTCAGGAAAGCATTAACATCTGATGCTCAAGACGTGAAATTGAGATGTCATATTATTAAAAAAAAAAAAAATTGATGACACAGCAGGCTACAAAAAAAAAAGAAAAAAGAAAAAAGAAAAAAGAGAAACAATGTGCTTATGTTGGCAGGCAAAGTTAGCAGGCTTAAAAAATAAAAAAATAAAAAAATAAACTCAAATAATTTGGAAGCAATTCATCATCAATTTTTTTTTTTGTTTTCTTTTAGGACTGCAATCAAAGGAATCATGGTAATCTTCAAGGACTTAGCTAAGGATGGCTTGGATTACTTTTTCATCCTCAAGCGCGAGGGAGAATCCTTGGAGCGAGCATTTAAGCTTCCCGTACACACTCCGATGCATGGCCGCTTTACCCCAAAATCAGTACTACCGCTAGAATCCGACCTGCAGGAATAGTCGGTCAAAGTTGCTCGGGAAGATGAAAGCCCAAGCCCGTCTTATTCCTTGCAAAGCTCTATTCACATAGGTGAACGGAGGCTTGGAGGCTTTGAAACGCTCGGGAGGCGAATCATAGCTGGATCCGCGTATTGGACCTGTGCATTGAGGCTTAATGGAGAATTTGGCTTTGTTCCAATGTATTGGGAATGACTTGAGGAGGTACTTGGTCGCAGTCGGAAGCTATTGAACAAATCCGAGATGTACCAGGCATTGTTTGCATCACTTTTCACTTATGACCGGAGTTCTGACATTGTGCGAGCATTTTTGGAAGCATGGAGTCCGGAGACCAACACTTTGCATACCTTAGCGGGAGAATTATCCCTCTCGCTTTGGGACTTGCACAAGCTAGGAGGGCTGCCCATTTATGGCGGGGTGTACGAGGAGGTTATTCCTTTTGCTAAGGAACTAACGGGCATGGATGCAGAGGGCAGGAGATTCATTCCGCAAAGCTGCGAACACCTATTTGCTGCATACCATTAGCTGCATGAGGAAGGAAGCAAAAAAGGCCACGTGCCCGTTTCGGAATGGGTCAAGTTCTAGTTCAAAGGGGACACAAAATATCCTCAACCAAAGGTCATGCGACACAAGAAAGCATCACGTCCCAAGCTAACACAGAATCCCAACGGGAGCATTGTTGCGCCTCGGAAGTGGTCTGAGGAGGCCATATTCAAAAAGCCTTGGAGTAAAAAATGACTTATGGGAAGAGACACACTTGGCGGCCTTCATTTCATGCTGGTTGTGTGTATTCGCACTCCCAAATGGGGATGAGAAGATTAGGCCAACAACTTTCAAAGCAGCAAGTATAATGGTTAACGGGAGGAAACTTTGCCTTGGTGTCCCAGTTCTTCTCAAAATTTACCATGGATTGAATGGTATTGCAGAATCGACTAACCCCCGGACGCGCGAGGGCTTGTCTCCCTATGCATTACATCTATGCTTGGATGGCGCTGTACTTTAGGACTCATTATGTGACCAGTAATCCTTTACCACTTCCCAAGATGACCGAAATCTCCGACGAAGCGTGGAGCGAGATATTTTGACAAGAACACGACTCGGGATCTCATTCACAAAGGCAAGGAGATCAATCGGCTTTAGCAACCGCAGATGTAAAAGATATAACGCTAGTTAATGATGGGAAGTTGCGGACGTCATCACTTGGGTACTTTCTCAGCATCCGCTCCGGTTACTTGGCATTTCATACCGAAAACTCCTTTGTGGTGGAACCTTACAGTCCATACAGATTTTCTCGTCAGTTTGGGTTTTATTAGGATATTCCGCGGGAACTTGGGGTAGAGCTTCGCGAGACCTTTTTTTTACACAGGCAAAAAACTTTGGCATTCTTGTATTCGTGCAAAGTCTTTCTCGCAGGTATCCTTCCCCCTTACCCTCCCGAGCTTCGGGAGAAGAACGCTTCCAAAGCTTACACCAAATGGTGGTCGGGAGTCCATGGACTGTACCTTGTGGATAATCGTGCGACTTTTGCTAGCACCGGCCAACCCAAAGAGAATGAGATAAACCATAGAGATGCTTTGAAAGGAAAAGAAGACCTAAGTACTTTTGGAGGAGTATCATTGAAGATTAAGCTTACCCCTAACAAGGACGACCAGCTTCGAGAGAAAGATCTGAAGCATCATGTTGGTCCTGGAAAAGGCAAGAACTTACCCGAGCCTCCTCGTATTACTTCATTTGTTGACAAGGAAACAACTCCAGTTTCATCCAAAGGGTGAGGACAGCAGAGCAAGAATTCATATGATGGGAGTAGCGCTAACAGCGATCGACATTGGAAGCGACAGAAAACCAAGGTAACAATTCATGTTGACGCTATTGATTTGGACCCTTTGAATTTTTTTAAGGCATTCCAAGTGTTTCTGTCTCGAACATTCATCTTTCACAACTCGTAAGCATTTTCTCAATTACTTACTTATGTTTCTTATCCTTGACTTGACAGTTTAATGATGAAGAATTAATTGATTTGGAGAAGGATTCTCATAGCGTGGACTCCATGGATGGTCCAGATGCTTACGATTTGCTGGCGGAGCAAGTTTACACCTCAGCACATTCGCAAGAGGCAAAAGATAGCGGAATAAATTTGAAAAGAAATTCGGAGAAGATTCTCCCAAAGCCTTTTAAGCCACCATATTTTCTAGCAGAATCAACAGTTTCGGAATTTCACTCAGAGAATGTAATCAAAAGCGCTCGCCACTCTTACACTTCCATGTTGTGGGCCAACTTGATAGGAAAACTGGAGAAAATGCATGCTTTTGAGGTTGAAGCTACCAAAATCCTCGTCGAGATGCGATATGGAAACCTTCCATCTATTCCCTATTTGGAAATCCTTTTCCGCACATTCTTTGAGAATGTTGCTCGATTTACCTCAGCGAAGTCCCAAGCTTCTAGTAGAATTTCTGCAGAGTCTATGGACGCCATGCGTTCTACTTTGGCAAATAAACTAGGCGAAGTGGAGTCCCAAGAACATGAACAAAATGAGAAGATAAAAAACGATGAAGCCGAGCTTGCAGAAATGCACCTAGAAAAAACAGATATGGAGAAGCGGCTTGAGGCCCTGGATGCTATAATTAAGAAGAAAACTTCGTCAATTGAGGAAGGTAAAGGAAAGCTGCCAACACTTCAAGCATCAAACGCATCTATAAAAGAGGAAGTCAACAAGCTTGAAAGTTCTACTCCCCTATCAAAGGAAGAAGAAGAAACTCTGAAGAAAACGCAGGACTTGCTCGAAGCCAGCCGCACTGAGTTGATGAACTTTAAACTTCTCCCCTAGTGCTTTCCATTTTTTCTTTTGTTTTCCTTGAGTTGTAGCTACTTCCATGTTTTGCTCATTCCGTACTTCAAGACTTGTAGAATGATAACTTTATTAATGAAATTTCCATTTGAATTTAACATCCTTTATGCAATTTCCTTTTGCCTTCATCATTATTTGCAATAATCAATTTCTCCTTTGACTATTTGAATGAAAACAATTTACGAATAACAAATACGTTAATTCATAAAGCGCACAATTGCACTTTTAGACTTTTTATTTTCTTTAATAAGAATGATTGAACTTAAAAGTGATTTTAAGTTGCCTACATATCCTAAGAGATAATCTTGAGAATCAAGTCAACACGCAGTTCAGAATCATTTTTTTTAAATGGGTGACTGAACTTTAATTTTTTTTTTAAGTTGCCTACGTATCCCAAGAGATAATCTTGAGAATAAAGTCATAACGTAGTTCAAAGGATTTTTTTTTGTTTAAAAGGGGTGACTGAACTTGAAATTTCTTTCAAGTTGCCTACGTATCCCAAAAGATAAGCTTGAGAATCAAGTCATAACGTAGTTCAACACATTTGACTTTGCAGTTTAAACTCGTGCAGTCTAGGAGTGTTTCCATACTATGCGTAATAACGCTTCAAATACTTGCCATTGATAGGACCAACTTTCACTCGATCTTTTTCATCAATTATCTTGTAAGATCCATTTGAGTAGACTTCCTGGACAACATAAGGACCATCCCACTTAGATGTAAATTTCTTCTTCTTTTGCCCCATGATGATTGGTCGTCTTACAGCAAGCACCAAGTCCCCAACTTGAAAAGAGCGAGGTCAAACTCTCTTATTAAAGGCCTTTGATATGCGGGCTTGATAACACTCTAAACGTTGTTGCGCTTCCAATCTCTTTTCATCAAGTGCCTCTAGCTCCTCTAACCTCAAGGAAGCATTCTCTTCTGTTGTCAATCCTTCTTGAATTGCAATCCTCAAGGAAGGAATTTGTTGCTAGAGCGGGAGGACTGCTTCGATACCATAAACCAAAGCATAAGGAGTGGCTTGAGTCGGCGTGCGATAAGTTGTCCTATAAGCCCAAAGCGCCTCACCAATTAGAAGATGCCAATCTCACTTGGACTTATCCACCACTTTTTGCAGCAAATTGCACAAGGTCTTGTTAAATGCCTCTGCCAATCCGTTTGCAAGAGCATAATACATGGATGAATTATGTTGCTTAAACTTGAACTTCTCACATAGCTTGGTCATCAAACTATTGCAAAACGGCTCCCCATTATCAGTGATGATGCATCTTGGGACTCCGTATCGAAAGATGATGTTCGAGCGGATAAAGTCAACAACATTTTCCTTCTTAACTTCCTTCAGTGCAACTACTTCCGCCCACTTGGAGAAGTAATCTGTAGCAGCGAGAATGTATAGATGCCCAGCAGATGACTTCGACAAAGGTCCAACAACATCAAGACCCCATGCATCAAATGGCCATGAAGAAACAGTTGGATGTAAAGGTTCAGGAGGTTGGTGTATGTAGTTTGCATAGAACTGACAGGCTTGACATCGCTTTGCGTAATCCATGCAATCCTTCACCATAGACGGCCAATAATATCCCATCCTTTTTATGCGAAGATGAAGCTTTGGGCCAGACTGATGAGCTCCACAAACACCAGAATGAGCTTCATCCATTGCTTTGGCAGCTTCCCCGTCACCTACATATCTCAAGAAAATGCCTTCAAAGGACCGCCGAAATAGTGTATCCTTGTAGTATATGAAGCGTGGTGCGCGACGACGAACATCGATGCGTCGACGATGATCATCTGGCAGTTTCCCATCTTTGAAATAATCAACAAATACTTGGCGCCAATCCTCTGTATCAACTTCATAGACCGAAACAGAATGGAATTTGCACTCCTCATCAATGTTATCATTGAACACAAGGGGTATCACCCAACTTTAGCATAACGACACTTGAGCATGTTTGTCCGGTAGACTTAAATTAGAGGCGAGATTTGCCAATGCATCGACTTGCTTGTTTTTGTTTCTGGGCACATGGTTTATTGTCACATCACCCGGCCATCCCATGAGGCGTCTTGCATAGTCATGATACGGGACCAACTCAGGCTTTTTGACCTCATACTCTCCGAGCAATTGCTTGACAACTAATTCAGAATCTCCATATACTTTGAGTTTCACATGCTTCATGTCAACAGCCAATTCAAGTCCCAGTATAAGAGCTTGATATTCAGCCATATTGTTGGAGCAGCCCTCAGATAAAGTGAATGAATATGGCAAAATATCACATTCAGGAGTAAGAAATACTACACCGGCTCCCGCTCCTTCACGAAGTGATGCACCATCAAAGTACATTCTCCATGGAGGTAGAACTTCTATTATAAAAACATCTTCATCAGGCAGCTCATCATCTAACTCCCATTCGACTCAAGTAATACAAAGCGTTTTCCTTTCTATTTTCATTCTCCTGAGCCAGTAATGCCCCCACAGAGGTCTCTTGAGCGGCAACATACAAAATCAATGGCTTTCCAGGGATTGGCGCAGCAAGCACTGGAGGCTTCATGAGGTATGATTTAATACTCCTAAAGGCATTTTGACATGCTTCATCCCATTCAAACGGTACACATTTTTTTATCAAATGACTAAATGGTTGGCAACGTCCGGCGAGGTTTGAAATAAACCTTTGTAGATATGTTAACCTTCCCTGTAAGCTCTTCAATTCGTGGATATTTTGAGGCTCGGGCATCCTCATAATTGCATCAATTTTTGATTGATCAATCTCTATTCCTTGACGACGGACAACGAAGCCAAGGAATTTTCCAAAAGCTACACCAACAGCACATTTCAAAGGATTCATTTTGAGTTGATATTTTCGAAGCCGCTCAAATGCTATCCTCAAATCCTGGAGATGATCGCCTCTTTGTCGCGACTTCACTACCAAATCATCAACATAACACTCCACCACTTTATGCAATATGTCATCAAATATTTTTTGCATTGCTCTTTGATAGGTGGCTCCAGCATTCTTCAACCCAAAATGCATTACCTTATAGCAATAAATTCCTTTTGGGGTAAGAAATGCGGTGAACTCTTTATCATGTGGTGCCATTCTGATTTGTTTATAACCAGATGACCCGTCCATAAAAGAAAGTGCTTCATGACTAGTAGTCGCATCGATCATTAGCTCGGGGATTCGGAGCAGAAAGTCATCTTTTGGACATGCGTTGTTTATGTCTCGGAAATCAACACAAACACGAATTTGACCATTTTTCTTCCGCACAGGGACAATATTTGAGATCCATGTAGGATATGTGACCTCACAGATGAACTCAGCTTCAATAAGCTTATTAACTTCAGCCTCAGTGGAAGGCACCAACTCAGGCCGGAAACGTCGTTAGACCTGCTTTAAGGGCCTTGCTCCATGCCTCACAGCTAATTGATGGACAACTATCTTTGGATCTAGGCCGGGCATTTCCTTATAAGTCCATGCAAAGACATCTTTGTATTCCTTGAGGAGGTCTATGTAAGCTTTTTATTCATCAGGGCTAAGGAGAGCACTTATATAAGTTGGGCGAGGATTTTCCACCGTACCCAAGTTGACTTCCTTCAATTCATCAACGGTGGTTTTCACACTTTCTTCAAGTTCAGGAGGGGCATCTTCAGCATCTTCTTCGAGAGAGAGATTCTTTACCACAACATTGATATGATTTACGGCGACAACTTCTTCATTATCCATTTGAACAATATTTTGCCTATTCTTCCTCTCAAATCTGATTGTTCTTCGGATTCTTCCACTTCTTGTTTGAACATTATGGATGGTTAGATTTTCGGTATTTTGGAGATAACCATCTTCAACCCATATTTCCACTTGCAGAGTGATTGTACTTGGCCTTTGAGCAGGCAAGGGAGAAATGACACCCTCAGCACAATTAATCTGATAGGATGAGCCAACGCTCTCTTCGTCTCCTTCCACAAGGGGATCGGTGAACACCACAGTGCATTGCTTAACTTCGGGCATGTTGTCGCAATCCACATTCACCATAATTCCAGAAATAACATCCTTACGATGTTTCTTCTTTAAAGTAGCATTGGTGCCAAGCCTTTTGAAAACCGATATATGAGAAGGTCCAAGTCGATGAAAGACCGATACTCGAGAAGGCTGATTTTTTTGACCAAGTCGGCGAAAGTCCGATACTCGAAGATCCACTATATCATCAACAACAACTTTTGGATTAGAGGTACCTTCATCATCTACAGTGATGTACTGAGTGGTCGCTCTCTTAATCTTGAGGCGTATGGGAGATGAATGTTGGTATCCCAAACCGGCTTTAGCAGTCAAGCCTTTTCCATTAGCCGCTTCTTGAGGCAGCTTTCCTAGCAAATCCCAATTTTGCGGGGTATATCCAGCTTTGGCGAGGAGTTTGTAAGCATTTGGATCAAAACCATCCTCTGTGCGTGCAGTTGGCAACTCACCATGCTCCACTTTTGCACCTTCCTCCGGTCGGACGAACCCTTTTAGGGGAGCAACCAGCGGTTTGATAGACTCAATTTTAGTTAAAGGCATGACAAAATCGCTTGATGCTTCCAAGCTACTTGGCGTCAACTGCTTTTGTTTGTAAATTTGACATATGACTAGTTTTTTTCCAAATGAAGCAAACATGTCGTCTTTCTCCTTCCCGTTTTTTGAGGAAATAGCTTTTTGAACTTCTCCTTTTGCAGATGAAAGATCTTTAGATGTTTCACCCTCCTTGCGAATGTAGTACTGGGCATCGATAAAGTATGTCTCAGCTTCAGTAAAAGGGCTTATCATCGGCAGTCACCTTTTTTCATGATCTCATTGCGGCAATACTTGAAACATTGATGGAGCGTAGATGCTATCACACCATTGTCATGAAGCTATGCTCTCCCCAAAAGCATGTTGTAAGAGGTTTTTGCGTCTATGACATGGAGGAAAACACTCGAAACCATATCATATATTAACAACTCAATTCGCAAGGCCCCAATTGCTCGTTGACCTCCCTAGTTGAATCTTTGAATCATTAGCCGACTTTGAGAAAGCTCATCCGTTGCAATCCCCAATTCCTTCAACGTGCGCAGGCGCTGATCCACCATCCAACAGGATCCGGTTGATTCTTTGTTCTTTTGCATATCCAGTCACAAACAAAGGTCTGTTGTGGGGAGTAGCTCCAAGCAATAAGTCATCATCATTGAAGGTAATTTCAGCACAATCTACTGCATTTTCCTCAAAGTCTTCTTCTTCCTCGTATATATGTGTGGGATAACATGAAGACATATTCAGATCCATGAATTCTATTGGCAGAAAATCTCTCAATGTGATAGGAAGTGGTGACCTTTTGGTCCAAGTACTTGGTGATATAGGGGAGCGCTCAACTTTCTACACTCTCGCGCTTGGTACATGCCTCTTGACGAATTTACTTCTTATGCGGCATGCGTTCCCAGTTTTTGCAGGTTTTGTGCGGCTTCTTCTTCTGCGAGTCACAAGCGTCCAGCCTTCATCCTAGGATAGCGCGTTTCCGCCTCTTGAAGACTCCTGAACATGTTGACCGCATT
Source organism: Vinca minor (assembly GCA_026122235.1). NCBI lineage: Eukaryota > Viridiplantae > Streptophyta > Magnoliopsida > Gentianales > Apocynaceae > Vinca > Vinca minor. The sequence goes on from JAOCZM010000116.1 coordinate 1,353,357, forward strand.
CTTCCGTAGTAAGAATGTGTCCATTAGCTCTCACTTTAATAGAATTGAACCCTCCAAACTTGATTTCATAGACTGGTTCTTCCAATAAAGCTAAGTCAGCATGAGCATATGCTATCGAAGTTTGGTTAGCAGTTGCCTTCTCCTCCTCGAGGAGCACACGTCCTTCACGGGCTAATCGCATTATCAAATCTTTGAAGACAAAGCACTTCTCAATTGAATGACCAACTAAGCGGTGGAATTTGCAATAATTAGGATCACCCTCACGTCCCGCCTCATCTGGTCGCTTTGACTTCGGCAACTCAATAGCATTTGCAGCAACAAGTTCATCAAACATTGTCGAGACATCGGAATCCAGAAACGGATACTCTTTCGCTTGCATCTCTTCTAGGGTTAATTTCTTTCGCTCACGAGGATGATCAATTCTCTTGGTCATCTTTTGAGACACCTTGGTGCATATCTTGATCGGTTCAGCATTCATCACCATAGACTCATTGGCTTCACTTTTGGAAAAAATCATGCCACTTTTCTTATTGTCCTGCTTCTCCTTTGCCTTAGCACTTGAGTTTTGGACTGGTGCATTGCCTCTATTTGCAGCAATGCTCAATTCCATGTCATGAGCGCGCGTAGCAAGTTCTTCAAAGGTTTTCGGCATAATTCCCTTGAGAATATATTGAAGCTCCCATCACATACCTTGAATGCACATCTTTATCGTAGAGGACTCACTCAGGCGGTCTCTACAGTTGAGGTTCAGATTCCTCCACCTGTTGATATAATCAATCACAGGCTCATATTTCCATTGCCAAGAATTGGTTAACTCTACCATGCTAACAATTCGCCGAGTACTGTAGAAGCGGTTGAGAAACTCCTGTTCAAGTTGATCCCAACTATTGATGGTTCCAGCCTCCAAGTCAGTATACCAATCGAATGCATTGCCCTTCAAAGACCGCACGATTTGCTTCACCAAAAGATCTCCATAGCTTCCAACATTATTACAGGTCTCATTGAAATGAGCCATATGCTGCTTTGGGTTTCCCTTCCCATCGAATTGTTGGAATTTTGGCGGTTGATAACCAACAGGCATCCTCATGCTATAAATTCTTTGGGTGTAAGGTTTGGCATAGGTATTAACAGACTTGCTACCTTTTTCGTTAATCGTTCCCATGACGAAATCCTTCAATTGGTCAACATGGATGAAGCCATCGGAAGAGACTTGAATACCTTGAACTTTCTTTGTCGATTCCACTTCCTCTCGGATCTCCGGCTTCTTTTGGGGAGCTTGACTTGTCTCTCCACTTTTCTCCAAGTGGCTCCTTATGTGGGCGATGGAGTCCTCCTGCTCTTGGGATCGCCTCGCAAGCTCTTCAATCAGCCTGGCTAGATACGCGAGTTGCTCCTCTGTACTTGTTGTGCCAGTCATCATGACAGGAGCAAATGAGGGAGCACTTGAATCCTCAGAGATGGAAAACCCTGACCTAAAAACACCATGAGGACCTTGGTTGGGGGGGAAGTTAACACTTGTTTCATCATCGTCGAACTTAGAGCATTTCTCCATGTGAGATGATGACTTTGAAGTTTCCAATGCAACACCTCGCTTTGGCTTGTAATTGATGGTGATGAAGCGACGATTCTTTCAAATAGCTTTCGATGCTCCTCGACTTCTTTCTCAGCGAATGCTTTTGTTCTGCTACTCGTCATCATTCCGGTGTTTGAGACTTGAGGGGTTGAAGTAGCAGCAACAACTCCCTTGCTATCAGCAGTCTTTGAACGAGCGAATTTTGAGTTGTCGTTCTTTGGTGCCATGGATTTGACTTGAACTTGAATGTGAATTTGATTTTTGAAGTTTTGAAGAGAAGATATGAGAGGCAGAGTTGTCCCATTGAGCGTGCCAAATTTGTAATGCGATAAAATTGAATCTGCAACAGAAACACGAAAATAACGCCACAAGGTAATATTTATTAGTCAAATCAATAGTGAGTTACAGTCTCTGGAAGGACTCCAATTTAGCTGGAATGATCCTCTGATTCTCCTCTTCTGAATTTTTTTGTCTTAGTGTTGGAAGACTTGATCTTGAATCAAATACGATTTGACTCCAAGCATTGAACCTTCGATTTTACAAAGCCGTTATGCCTTCCCGGATTTTGTCGCGAAGAACGCCTTTGAAGACTGTTGAAGATTTCCTGAGAGCTTTTGTCAGTTGAAGTCTGTCTGTAGCTTCAAAAATGATCTCCAGTATATTTTTTTAAGACTTGAGGAAGACCCCTATTTATAGGTGTAAATGAAGACTAGAGTTTTACTTATTGGGTTAAGCAGCCCATTCACTTATGTTGGGTTGACACAATCTTTATTTGGGGTGGCCCAATGTTTAATCCATTATCTTAATGGACTTCTATTTAACTTAACATTTTGGCTTGCATTTAGCCCAACTGAGTTTGATCCACTATTTTTCTTTGGACTTTATTTTCAGTGGATTCGGGCTTATTTAAAATGATTTATTAAATATGGCCCAGTTGTAGTGGTCTAATATTTAACTATTTATTTATTAAATTCAAGTAGCCCAGACGAATAATATTTATTTATTAGTCTGAATTAAATAAATTTAATTACTTGAAAATTCACTTGTCTACTGCGTCGTAACTCAAACACGTAACTGGGATAGTATAGAGGAACAAAAAGGATATAGAATGCAACAATTTTAGTGAAGAAAGGCACATGATCACAAAGGAGCAGTGGCGGATTCATACAAGGACCACCCTAATATCAAAGAAACAAGTTTAATTTTCACTCTAAATTGTTGTGGGACCACCTAAATTTCAATCCTAAATTGTCTAATATGCAACGAAATTTGTAGGTTCCCCCTAAATTGTTGAGGGGCCACCCTAAATTTCAATTCTGGATCCGCCCCTGCAAAGGAGGCAGTTTTAAGTGAACAGAAAACCCTAGCCTAGAACCCTAGGTTGAGAAACCCTAGCCGACTAGGGAGAGAATTCGTTTCTCATTAAAAACTATGGACCATAGTTTCAGTATATAGGCATTTTGGTCATTGCAGGACAAGTTAAAAGAACATGGTCAGCTCTGGATTCTCTATTTTAACGGTCCACTATAATATGGGGCAAATAATCGTCTGAAAACGACAGAGGTGTGCACGGTTCGTTGCTTTCATACTGATTTTTCCTGCCTTCTTCAAGAGCCAATAAAGGCACCACGGTTTCAAAACAAAAAAAACAAAAGTAATATGGTGATTTGTATATAATCAAAATATTATGTTAGATTTCTTTGGGTTCACCTCGAGAGGCACCCGGTGTCCCACTTACAACGTGGCTGACTAATCCGGCCGACTGCATGGCTGCACAGTAGCATGACCGCTAGCGGGTGGGAGGGCTCGACCCATACTGCTCTTATACACTGGAGTCTCTACCACCGTGGGAAAATCCCACAAGAGTCGATGTCCACGGTGGGAATCGAACCCTCGTCAACGGTGAAGCATATGACAACTCCAACCATTTGCCCCAGAGCTCAGGGTTATGTTAGATTTCTTTATCAAGACCCGAAAAAATCAATGGCGGATTCAAGAATCCAATATTTTTAAAAACCCAATGTTTTCTATCAAAATTGTTTTTGGATAATTCTGATATGGAACAGATCAATTGGACCCTGCGATCCAGAATTGCCACATCACTACGTAACGAGGAGAGAGATAACTTTGTGATGATGTGGTCAATTTTGCACCACAAGTTTCACATGAACCTGGTCCATATCAGAATTTTACATTGCTTTTTTAAAAATCCTTTAAAAAAATTATATATCGCCCTTCCATTTTTTTTAAAAGTCTATTAGAATGTATCTCCTTTTTATAATTATGCCATCTTTTTTAGGCATTTGATGCGTGACTTCATATTTCAACAAAAACAACTCTAGAAATTATAGATTGGGGTGAAATATAAATAAAAAAAATTACTAATTTTTTTTATTTATATTTCACCCCAATCTATAATTTCTAGAGTTGTTTTTGTTGAAATATGAAGTCACGCATCAAATGCCTAAAAAAGATCCAAATAACTTATAAGCTCAGGGTTAAAATCTCTCATTGCCAATTAATTTTAAGAGAATATGAATGTCCATTAGCTAATTTTCACATGGTATCAGAGTGGTTATTTAGGCGGAATGTATGGGTTCTAATTGTCACGTACGACCCAAGTACGGCGACGGGACTTGAAATGTCCTTGCGTGACCAAAAGGGCAGCGGGCGGGCGTTCAATTGACTTCCACCTCGATGTTAATAGAGTGTTGAAATATGAATTCACACATCGAGTGTATAAAAAAAATTCAAATAACTTATAAACTAATGAGTTAACATTCGTTATTGCCAATTGATTTTAAAAGAATGTAGAGGCTCATGAGCTAATTTTCACAGTTTTTTATTATGACATTTTTTTCAACAAAGATAGTAAAATATTTTAGAACTACGACATGAATGTATGAATTAAAAACTCGGATTTGTTGGGTCAAGGGTCGTAATTTTGTAACAATGTTTGTGTATGGCCTATTTTTGTTTTTCCTGATTTTTTTTCTTTTGGGTAATAATGTTTTTCCTGATTTCATACTACCATAAAAGACTTGGATTTGAATCGAAGGGGGAGCAATGCATATACTACCTCAAAAGTCGGGGAGCAGCACATGAAAATCATTGACTTTGTATTGCCACGAAGAAGAAGAACTTTGTTAGATGTCCCCATCTTGCCACGTATTTTCTTCTTTATGGTTGGTTGTCATGTGGAAGGAAAAAAAAAAAGAAAAATAGGCATCGTGATGGATAGTAGACACCCATGTGAAAAAGATAAACCCAAGAAAAAAATATACATGTAATTCGGTTTGTACATAAGTTGGTGCATTTGTATTAATTTTGAAAAGTGTTTCAAATCTCAAATGTTGTATTGTGACAAAACACTATCTAATATGTGTTTGTATATTTTTCTTGAGGCTAACTTTGATAAAAACTTTCTACATCAATAATAAATTTATGTTTTTTTAAAAAAAACATTAATCATTTTAATACTTATAATAATGTGATAGGGTAAGTAATAATATAATTGGAAAAATAGTTTTTACCAAACGAAATATTTTAAAGTTTGATGCTCAACGAACTCCTACCCATGATCTCCCTCTCTTCTTCTTTCCCCATCAAAAAATTTGAAAAGTAATACCATGGTACATTTTACTTAGCAAAAAAAAAAAATACCATGGTACATTTTCATAAACAAAGAAATATGAGGTACTCATCAATAGGCCTACAAACAGCTACAACAGTTACGAAAATAGTTATTTCAAATCAATATTTATTATCGTATCTGAATGTGAATGGGTCCAAATTATGTGTTAACGGCAAGGTTGTCAAAATCGTATTTTTGACTCGGAACGGTAGGGGTCTCAAGAATCGTAAACTCGAGGATCGTAACACGGATCGGAAGATCCGACAAAACTAGTAAAAAAATATTTAATGATAAATTTAAACTAGTAGAACTAAACAGTTGAAATTAAAAAACAAACTAACAAGTAATAAACTTCAAAACAAACCAACAATTCATAAGGTGTTTTAATCTAACAAGTTTCATAACAACAATTTTTCTAATCTAGTAAATTGTTCAACATGTCATCGAGTTCATTATCAATGCTCGGAATGCTCGGAATCTCCATGTCATTGGATGCACCTATAACAATTATTAATAGTAAAAACCATTATTCAAATGTATTGTGCAAAGATTAACAGGCTGAAATGAGTACTACTAGTGACTCACAACAAACACCAAAAAAAGGACTGAACAAGATTAACTAGGATTATCTATATATTGTTTCTGTAATCGGCCACAGACTTAGTCACTGAACAAGAAATGACTGAACAAAATTAGTACAGTTATGATCAAAATTAGGAATAAAATTAGTGTTTACAATGCATCCAACTAAAAATTAGGACTGAACAAAATGCATCCCACTAAAAACAAAATGCATCCAACTACTGCAATATAAATTCGGAATTTTTTCCATATTAATCAAAAATTCAAACCCTAATTCAAAACAATTCTCACAAAAATTCAATCAAAAATTAATGAAAAATTCAATCAAAACTTAATAAAAGTAAGCAATTACCCGTTTGGGAGGACGATTTGGGAGCAATTTTATGATTTGGGAAAGAGAAGAGAAGACGATTTGGGATTGGGATGATAATTTGGCTGCCGGCTCTGAGACGGAGCAGACGCTTTGAGCGCTCTGAGATAGAGAAGATGGCGACCTGAGATCTGCGACAACGATGCCGGAGCTGGAGCTGGACCGCTGGAGGAGTTCAGGTTCAGAGAGAACGACGACGAGTTCTCAGAAGAATGAGGACCTTTTTTTATAAAAAAAATTGAAGCAACCCGATTACACAAAACCCGACCCGGCCGCGACCCATTGGTTAAAGGAGAAAATCTAGGATCGTTTTGGATCGTCCGATCCTACGATCTTACGATCTGGATCGACGATCCAGAACGATCCAACATCACAGCGATTTTTACACCGATCCAACACGTTTTTGGGCCTTAGGATCGTAAAATCGTGCTAACTCGCGATTTTAACAACATTGGTTAACGGATCTGTGGTGCATGCTGTTTGCTGATGATATAGTTTTGATAGAAGAGACAAGAGCGGGTGTTAATGCCAAGTTGGATGTATGGAGACAAACCTTAGAATCTAAAGGTTTTAGGATTAGTAGAAGTAAAAGCAGAGTATATGGAGTGTAAGTTTAGCACTAGCAGTAACGACTGAGCAAACCCGTAGTAACTTTAGGTGACAAAAATATCTCGAGAGTGAGTATTTTCGATACCTTGGTTCTATTATTCAAAAGGACTGAGAGCTTGACTGGAGATGTAGCACATCGAGTTAAAAGCTGGTTGGTTGAAATGGAAGAGTGCGACGGGTGTTTTGTGTGATCGTAATGTCTGACTGAGATTGAAGGGAAAGTTTTACTGAGCCATTGTTAGACCGAAAGCATTATTATATGGTACGGAATGTTGGGCAACTAAGAGGTGTTATATTCGAAAAATGCATGTAGCGGAGATGCGTATGTTAAGATGGATGTGTGGACATACGAGAATGGATAGAGTGAGGAATAAGACTATTCGGAAGAAGGTTGGTGTAGCACCTATTGAAGATAAGATGAGAGAGAACAGTTTACGTTGGTTTGGGCACATTAGACGTAGGCCAAGTGATGCTCGGTTAGGAGAATTGAAGGATTATGTAATGTAGATGGCGTAAGAGGTAGAGGAGACCGAGGAAGACTTGGATGAAGGTGATAAAAGGGGACATGAATCTGTTAGAACTAGATGAGAGTTGTGTTTGGGATCGAAAGAAATGGAGAGATTGCATCCATGTGGATGACCTTACGTGATTCTTACTTTGGTTCATGTAGCCGACCCCAATCTGTTGGGATTAAGGCTTGGTTGTTGTTGTTGTTGTTGTTGTGTGGTTAACGGATCTGTCCATTCAGATCCAGATACGGATCCAATACTTGTTTTGAAAACAATCTTTGCTATTGTGACACTTCTACATATCAAATCACAAAAACACACAATTTGGCTTCAAAATCACCACAAAAAAGAGAGGCAAAAAGGCATATTTCGTCCTAAATGTATTTTCACCTTGAAGTTTGTGTCCTGTATATTTCTATTTCCCATTTAAGATCCTATTAATATTTACGATCTGCCATTATTATCATTCCGTCCAATTTTATGTGATTTTTTCGTCAACATAGACATGTACTCCACACGTGAGGTACTTTTGAAGGGTATTTCGGACAATTCAACTAATTTTTCATAAAAAATTTGTGTACTCAATTGTTAAATAAAATAACTATGAATATCCAATTTAATTTATCCAAAAAAAACCCTAAACTCTTCATCTTTATCCCCTTTACCCTTGTCCACCACCACCCTTCTTCGCCGCTGGAGATGAACATTTATGAAGGGGCTTGGAATCTACTTATGCAGCAAGGGAAGTTGCAAGGATGAGACTAAATGAAACTGGATATGGGTTTCACCAAGAACATCAACGACCATTTTCTTCCTCACAGAAATCCCAGTTCCATTTCTCTGCCACCCAGAAGCTCCATCCCGAATCTCGATTTCCACCTAAATCAACAGCCACATATTCCTTACGAGTATCGATCAAATGAACAACTATCAAATGTACCCCAGCTGAACCTTGGAAAAAGCCAGGTAATACTAAATTATTTTGTAAAAAAAAAAAAAAAACTCATCTAGAATAATTATTTTTTAAGTTGGTTGGAGTTATGGATATAGTAATTTGGATTTAGTAATTAATTGTGGGTAGTAAAGTAATAAATTCTTTTTTATGTGTTTTCCTTTACTGTTGTTCACATGCTGAGCATGTTATGGCTTCATGATGGGAACTCAAAATTCTCTTTGTAATTTGACCCAGACCTGCTCTGTTTTGTTTTTTCTATATTGCTTATTCAAAAAAAGTTCTAGAAGAGTTTAAATTTTATTCCACCTGTGAATCTGATACGATTTTTGGAGATGAAGATTTTGTTAGGGCTGAATATGGTGATGGGTTGGTTTAATTAGGAGAGATGCTTTTGAGGTAGTTTTTTTTTTTTTTTTTTTGAACGCCCGAGGGCGGAACCCCAAAGGGGAGAGAATCAACCGCAAAGCGGAGAAGAAGAGTACCCTATAAGGGAGACAATTAAAGCTTACCCCATTCTTGGGTAAGTATCGAACTTGGGACCTGTCGGTCACGTGTCGGCCAATGCCCCACTGGGCTATTGGACCTTTGATGAGGTAGTGTTGTTGGGGGTAGTTATAAAAGTTTCAACTGGTGGTGGGGGAATATTGATGGGCGGATGAAGATGGAGGGGCAAGAGATATATTTAGGGATTTTTGTTTAATTTAAATTGAGTATTCATATTTATTTTATTTATTATTTGAGTATCAAAAATTTTATTTTAGGTATTTTTTAACTGAGGGAGGGAAGAGATTTCCTAATATGCCACTGGGTAAAAAGGCACGCTTTGACCAAATAACCATTTTAACATATTTTTCACATAAAATTGGACGGAAGGATAATAATAGCAGATCGTAAATACTAATAGGATATTAAAAGGGAAATAAAAACATACATGACACAAACCTCAAGATGAAAATACATTTATGACGAAATAGGCTTTTTTGCCACAAAAAAAAAACAATAACATTTTAGCCAAAACTTTTGAAGCCATTTCTTCTATTGCATTGTCCTAATCCTAATGGTTGGAGTTATGCTTCTTATTGATCAAATATTGAGAATTGAATTCGTATTTAGTACTACCTCCATTATATTTTCATTACATGTTGCGAAAATTAAAGAAGAAAAAATTAAGATATTTTTATAATCAAATATCAACATTACTCTATTAAATAGAATTAGTGGTATACAAGTCATAATTAAGAGAATGATATTGATATTTTAATTACAAAAACATCTCAATTTTTTCTTCATTAATTTTCGCAATATATAATGAAAATCTTATATTTAGGAATGGAGGGAGTATAAGATAAGATAGTTCTCCCATGCAAGGTTGTCAAAATCGCGAGTTAGTAGAATCATACTATTCTACGATCCTAAATGTATAAATCGAGTTAAATCGTACTAAAAATCGTTGGAGGATTGAATCGTAGAGGATCGTCGATCTAGATCGTAAAATCATAGAATCGCACGATCCAGTGCGATTCAATCTTGCCTCTTTTCAACTAGGTCAGTACCGGGTTATCTCAAATAAAAAACATCTGCTTGTATTCAATCCAACCTCTCAACTCTCTCAAGTCTTAGAATCCCAGCTTTGTCGATCATCATCGATGTAAGTGGATGTGGAGATTACATGGACGATAACGATAACGTCTTGAATGGTTTGCTAAATTAGAATATTAGAAAGATAGATTTGTTGCTATGAAATTTGTTGGATTAAAAGACCTTATGAATTGTTGAATTGCTTTCGAAGTTTATCACTTGTTAATTTGTGGTTTGATTTCAGTTTTTTAGTTCTAATGGTATTTTTATTTTTTTCCCTTGAAGTATTGTTACATTATTTTTTTTTTGCTCGTTAGCATATAGAATTATGTCTTATTGACATAAATTTATTATGAAATTTTATTTTAATAATTTTGCCGGATCTTTCGATCCGTGCTACGATCCTTATGTTTACGATTTTTTAAATCCCTTCCGTTCCGAGTCAAATTTGTGATATTGACAACCTTACTCTCATGTTTATTGAATTTCTTTTGGTCAGAATGATATTCATATTTCAATGAATTAGTCAGGCTAAACAATTTTAACCCCAATCTAATTCTGAGCAACCATGTAACATGGTCCAAGTTTAGATCAATTATGTTGTGGACCTGGGCCACCAAGTGGTCATGGTCCACATTCAGTCACATTACAGTTTTAATTAAAATAATAAAAATACTCCCCCTTTTGGTAGGCTTTATGAGACATTTTTTTTTTTTTTTTTTAATCAAATGAGGTGATGTGATTGATTGTGGATCACTTACATATAACCCAGGTCTATATCAGAATTTTTCCCAAGTTTACCGATGGTAAAAGGACATAATACTTTAAAAAAAGAAAGGCCAAATAGGGGAATTTTATAGAGAACCCAAAATCTCCGCTGCCAGATCAGGCGGACTCTATTAGCGCGGAAACTCACTCTGAAATTAACATTTATAATTGGCAGCATTTGATTTTTTTAATTTCTAGCTCCAACGTTCTGAAGAAGCTTTCCTCTTCTTTCCCCGCCGCAGGTACGCTTCCTTCTCCCTCTCTCCTCTTCCTCCTGCACGAACGCCATAATCTATGCTTCTTCGTTGCCGGCACCGAAAATGTTACCATGATGCTTTCGATTTGAATTCTGAATTGTGATTGTAGCTTTACCTATTATCAATCGTTACAGCTTATTAATTTCCACAATTTGCGTAAGATTAAATTTACTTTCTACAACTGTTTTGGATTTTGTGTCGATGTGAATTGTGATTGTAGTGATCTCAACAATTGCGTGAGATTAAATTTCCTTTCTAGAACTGCTGTGGATTTTGTGTTGCTGTGAATTGATTGTACCTGTTATCGTAACAATTTGTTGATTTCAACAATTGCTTGCGGTTAAATTTCTTTTCTAAAACTGTTTTGGATTTTGTGTCGGTTAGCGTCTATTACAGATTGCTTAGCCGTTAATCACGCATGTCATGATTCCTCTTTGGTGTACCTGTAGCCATTTTTTCATATCTACATATGTATGCTGTTCGGATCCTCTCTCTTACTCTAATTATAGAAACTTTTATTTATATATTATAAACTCTAAGCAGAAGCATTGACTATACTATCATTACGATTGTTATAGGGAGTGATATATGAAGTGTTATAGAGAATCCGGTACTGTATGTATGATGCCTGAGCAAGTTTCTAATCTCTATCATTATATTTTCTGATGCACAAACTTAATTATTATTTTTTTTTCAAAAGTTGGATTAATCAGTATTACTATTTAAATTAAATCTACAAGGGAAGAAAAAATATTATACAATTACAATAGAGATGTTAATGTTATAGTAGTTGGTTTTGGACTCATTCCCTATGATTTTACATTAAAGTTAGTGTTAGCAATCACTTTTCGTTTAAAAATGTCTCTATAAGTACAGTTTTACAAAGTCTATTATGAAAACGAATACAGTCTCAATTTTGTCATTCAGTCATTTACTTCTTATTATTTCCTTCATTATGGTATGGACTTCTCATTTTGAAAGTGTGAGTTGGTGGTCGGAGTCGGCAGGTTCAAAGATGGTTAGGATTTTGAATTTGATTTACGGTATTGGTAATGACTTCATACATATTTTTCATCTGCTTGATGAACTTCTAAAAGCCACTCACTTCTTATTTTATTTTATTTTATTTTTCTTTTAGCTCGAGGTAGACTTTACCTTAAACTTAAGCCTTTGAAATAGCAGGAATATGTATATCTAGTAGAACTAGTTAGTGGCTATGCTTCCTTGAAATTTTTATAGCAGTGTGAAGTTTGGTTATGTTTTGCTTTTCACAAGAATCACTCATGTCATGATTGCTGTGTACAATGTACATAAGTGAAAGAGGTATCTGTTAGACTGTTACAATTATAGAAGAACTCTCTTCCGAAAAATTAATGAGAGCAGAATATTTGCCACCAGTCAATCATTTGGACCTTAGTTGACTGTTGTTGCACCTATAAAAGAACTTTTTCTTATTGTCATTACTTGGTTTTCTGATATTTTCAGAAGTCGTTAACCAAAGATCCATATGCCAAGGACTTATTGAAACAAACTTTGCTGGAATTCATGGAGTTTATCTTCTATAGGTTATATTTATGCTTGAAAAACTTACAAACAAATTTCAGAAATAAACAATTACAGGATGTAAATTACTTTATTCCTGAATCATGGGTTCAGTTAACATGTCTGGGGGCCTTTTACCTGGGAAAGTTCTGCTCATTCGTCGACCAGCATCAAACATGCCCTAAGAACTTTGATATGTCGATTAAGCATTATTTGTTTGCATCTCTGGAATCCATGGCATTAGTTGGATTCATTAACCACTTATATAAAAGAAAATGTTGGATTCATTAACCAAGAGAGACTTGAATGAGCCCAAGGAAAAATGTTGGATGTTTGGCTTCTTCACTGTCTATTCTTTATTTCTTTTGTATGCAAGTGTTCATGTGGCACTTGAATTGCTCAGGACCAGTCAGAATGTTTTTAGCTTCGATCTTTTGTACCATTAACTTTAACCGTGTTTAGCATGTTAGCTTTCATGGTTTTCAAGGAGATTTTTGACATAATAATTGGTACATTATGTTGTTCCTGATTTCAAGATATGATAATATTCAGATTAGCAGCTTTCTATTTTCCTATTCTCCATTTAAGAACAAATGTATGCTGTTAAGTATTTTGGTGGCAGAACATCAAACTTTTATGAACATTAACCAATTAGGCTGGAGCTCTTTATGTTGCAGAAATAATAATGGTATCTTCCAAAATATCAAAACCTAACTAGGAGCAGAAATTTGACTCACTCGGCTAGTTATGAGCATATGTCTACTAGTCTAAAGAAATAATTAACTTAATTGACGCATTTGGGTATTTTTATTGAACAATAGTTTTCTGGTGTGAAGTATTTGGTGGTTGTGCATAGACAGATCTACCTTCGGTTATTTGATGCAGACGTGTCTATTATAGCTGAACAATGAAGATGACCTGTGACCTGTCACAAACTTCTTTTACCTTCTAAACTCGGTTGGATTTGTACCAGCCGTGACATGTGAATTCTCATCAAATATATTACCCTCATTAACTTTTACCCAATTGGTATGATCACAGCATGAAAAATGTACAACTTCTAGAAATATGCTACTCCATTTATAAGTTGTATAATTTCTGGTCCCCATACAGATGAGCAACAGCTATTTGATTTCTTTAACTGCACACGTCTTGGTGACCTAAATTGAACTTGAATCAGTAAGTCATAAGATCTCTTAATAGGAACACCAATTAACTTCTTCCCGATGGATCTGTGAGGAAAGAGTATGATTTTCATCTCTATGGCTGAGACATGAACACCAGTCAGTAACATAATCTAGTTTTATCATATTATTGTGGGTGAAGTGGTAGTCACATTGAAGTCCTTTCCTCAAGTTACAAAGTATACTTCTTCTCATGGCATCGATTATCATAATATTCTTCAGTCACTCCCATGTTAGCAGAAGCCACCCTAGCCAATATATAGTAAGGTTTACTAAACTAACCTCAATTTTCGTTGCAGACTGCAAACGGATGAAGAACTAGCTCGTAAACTTGGCTGAGCATCTCACTCTCCCGGGGGGCTCCTGTATCTGTAAGTGTTGCAAACCTGTATTTATATAGATTTTCCAAAATGCAACACGGGATATTAGCAGTATCAGGGACGAGCTTACCTCTTTTGTTTTTAAATTTTAAAGAGTTTCTGCTTGGTACACAATCAAACAAAGATATGACTTTAGTTACATTCATTAGTTCGCAAAGTTCCAAACTCTTAATTGGATGAAGACAGCAGCATACTAATGTGCAAGAAATTGCAGAATGCACAAATAAACAACAATTACAAAATCTACATCTAGCCATTAAAATAATACTTTCAAGCATTTGGCGTTAGGTATTCAATCTGTTTTATACAAATGAAAGAAACAGATAGAAAGCATAGACACTGCACTACCTAATCCAGATACACAATACTTTTCAAGGAACATGGATTATTCTCCTTCTCCCATGGATTAATCCAACCAATCTAACCTGAATCTTAATGAAATCCTCAATTACTGCTGTCACTGTTATTGTTATTGTTATTGTTATTGTTATTGTTGGCATTGTTGTTGTTACCACTGTGATGTTGGTGGTTGCTATTTCCTCCTACCCTCCTATGTTGGTTGAGCTGCGAAAGCTCCAATTGTGTCTTCATGAAGAACTGCATTCTCTGCAATTCGAGCTCTTTTGTAAACTTCATCCTCTGCTTTTCCATGTCAACTAACTGCTGCAGCTTTGAGCTCTCAGCTTGTTCATAAGCTTCTCTAAATTTAAGAATCGCCCGAGTCAACTCCCTCACCGAATTCCCCCAGTTCTCTTTCTCTTTCCCACCTCCTCCTTTCTCCCTCTCCCCACTTCCTCCAACTCTGCCTCCTCCATCCTTGGACAACCTAGTAACACCAGGTGGTCCTGCTATAACTCCACCACCCATGTTCCTCAATTCCCTCTGAACAACCCTCGGCCTCTTTCTCTCATATGTCTCAGGTGGAAAATCATCACCAGAATCAGCCTCCGGTTCAGACTCCTCATCTGAATCCACTGGTGGCCTTTTCCTCAGCTGCATCTTTTGCTTCTGCTGTGGTAGTGTTTGTCTAAGCTGGGGAGCTGATCTAACTCCAACAGGTATTCCCACCGGCACCCTTAGGCTCCCCGAAATCGGCATAGACGGTCCCGCACCAGCACCAACAGAGCTAATTTTCGCCGTCGGACCTATCAATTGATCAAGCCTCTCATAAAAAGGCCACTTGCTAGGGTACCCTCCGGCCGCGATCTTCGCCTTCTCCAGCTTATACTTCTTTTTCACAGTGTCAATTCGATTCTTACACTGAATATCAGTCTTGGGGGTCTTTTGGTAATCTTCCCTGCTACTCACAACATCCGCCACATCTTTCCAGTGCTTCTGCTTAAGATTCCCCCTGCTCAGCTCAAGATAACGTTCCCCCCAGGCGTCAATTAGCACAGACGTAGCGCCTTCGCTCCAACAATCCTCTCTTCCTCCTCCTCCACCGCCGCTGTTCCCAGTGGGTCTCGGCTGCTGTTGCTGTATAGGCAAGGCCAGGGTTAACGCGCCCTGGGACGACGACGGTGGTGCAGCTGCCACCGTCACTGTAATTCTCCCGTTGGAACGAGGGGATACCGGAGGAGATCTAGAACCTCCTGATAGGTGTGACTGGATTTCTTCATCATCTTCCATAGCGGTAAATCGTAAACTCCGATCTAAGATTATCTCTAGGGTAGGTGGAGCGGGTGGGGGTGGGAGAGGAGGAAATAATAAGTGCTAGGTTTTTTTTTTTAGTTGACCGGCCGAAGTAATTGTGACCAGAGTTTTGTTATGTAATTAATAGATGGAGAGATTGGTATAGGGAAGAAAACACGTACGGCTAACGAAATCATGGCTTTTGAATTTATCGGTTGACGGAAGAAAAAAAACTGAAAAAAGAGAAGAGAGAAGATGAGGAGGGGGTGACGGCGTCGTCGGTAATGAGCGGAGAGGTAGGGGACACGTGGGAAGATCCGAATACATGTTCGGATTTTGTTGGGTTGGTCATCGGAGTTATTACAATTCCCTCTCCCGACAGTGTCATAGAGAGTCTCGGCCTTCTGCCGTCCTACTTTACGTGTTTTTTTTTTTCGTTTTTTTTTATGAATATTTTATGTGCCGCCTTTCTACTGGTTTTTGTCTGATTATTACATCACATTTTATCCCTTTTTTTCATTTTCATTTTCATTTTCTTTCTTTTTTTTTTTTTTTTTTGAGGAGTTTTTTTTTCCACTGATGATATTGTCAAGGAAATTATACTTGATGTACTCGGCAAAAAAAAAAAAAAAAGGTAATACTTGATGTAATGATGCTTTCATCCTTCTTGGTCAATCAAATTTTCTTGATCAATTCTGTCATAGACTAGATGATAGCACTTGATCCCACATTCAATGCATCATCAGCTTTTGATTAAAATAATAAAAAATATTCCCACTTTTTAGTGCATTATTTGAGCGCTTTTTATTGCTTTTTTAATCAAAAGAGTGGGATGTGATTGATTGCGCCTCGAAATAATATGTCCCCCACTTCAGAGCATGCGCCTATATCGAAATTTTTCAATTTTCTTCATCAATTGTTTCTCGTTCAGTGAGGGTCTCTATTCTCCTTCCTCCCCACACGCCAATCACCATAACTGCCACTGAACCTCGCATCCCCGTCTCTCTTTATATCTCTCTAATCTTTGCCTTGTATATCTTTCCTAGTCCTTCATCATTTTCACTCTTCCCCAGATCTACCCGATGAACAAGTTTTAAGGCTTCTAATGAAAGATGGATTTCTTCACCCCAAAAAAGAAAAAAAATGAAAGATGAATTTCTCAGCATAAAATACAATTGCCTTCCATTTCTTTCTTTCTCGGCGAAAATTTCTCCGGGTTAAGCCGCTAGTTGTTCCACGAAGCTATTTTTTCTCTTTTATCTTCCATTAGAATTTTGAAATCATGAAACTTTAGAAAATATTTTCCGAGCATTCTCATTCACACTCTAATATGGATTCTCATTAAATTCTACTGAAAACATGATCTGGAGCATTCTACAGACCAATATTTTAAAGCCCAATTTCTCAAATAAAATCGGTTGCGGAAGACATTTTCTGCGGTTTACTTTTGTTCTTTGCAATATTTAATCCTGTTGGATTTTCATCTAAACTTTCTAACGCACCTAACTAGTTTGAATGATGGACTCCACAAACAAAAAACTCTAAACTGATAGAAAATTAGATTGAAGTAAAGATATATCAATTTGATGAAGAGAGAATGGAGTGACAGAGAGATGGTGAAGGTACGACGGAGTTAAGAACTGGGGACAGAACAAGGGCGGATATACAGTGTGCGCAATTAAAAGGGTAAAAGTGACATTTGAAGAGTAATTGCCTTGGCAATATCACTAGTTTTATTTTTTTTTTTTTTTTTTCGTCGAATATACTCCTTGGGTAGAAATGGTTGCCACCTTTCCTCGACCTCTTTTTTCTTTTTTGCTCTTATAATTCTACCGCTCAGTACCATTTCCCCCACTTTTTTTTTATCTTGTACGTATCCAGAAACCGATATCTAAAGATGAAGCAAGCAACTTTATGTTAGGGTGAGAAGTAATTTTTTTAATGCTATTTTTAAAATTTTGTTTGGGTAAAAGGTACGAATTTAATTTTTTTTGTAGGCGGGACAGGGCCTTAGATTCATCCTTACCGGCAGTGGCGGAGCAAGGGGAGGGGTGACTACTTTCCCAACATTTTCAATTTCTGACAAATATTGTATTCCACCAAAAAAAAATGTATTAAAAATCGGTCTTTCAATGATAAATTCTTAATTCCTCCCCTAATTGTCGGTATCAGAGATAATATTGAGATTTTCTTGTGGTGAAAGGTTTATAGGTTAATGGTAATAATGGTGGTATTGCAGTACAGAGTGCAATTATAATGTCAAAGATGCCTTGAATTGGGAGTTGTGAAAATAGGAGGCTTGTCTTCTGTTCCTTAGCTTAGCATTCTTTGCTAGTCCTGTTCTTAATGGTTAGAAGGAAGACTTTACCAAAATGTTTTGTTCAGCGAAATGTCCATTTCCACAGGGGTTGTCATTGGCAAATGAAAATGCAAAGACAATATTCCTAGAAGTAGAATATTGGAAAAGAAATGCTGTTCTCTAGATTTGATTAAAGGACCTTGCTAGGCTACTAGAATTATTGGCTAAAAGATTGACTAAAATAGTTTTTCGGACCTTTTTACCCTTTATAGTTGGGTGAATCCCTTATACCAACAGGGGGTAAGATAGTCATTTAACACCTTCAATTTGGGGGTTTAGGGTTTCTATCCCCAAAATTCTAGGAGTAAATCATTTTCCTTGATTAAAATAGTTGGAGGAGATAATTTGGCTTCGATTTGGAATCATCAGTTCTAATCTTATTCTGAGTAACATTCATTATTGAGGACTATTGAGGACTTAGAATTTAGGAGATGGAACTATCTTAATAGAAATGATCTCATTTTATTTCACAAAACTCACTTTAGTTCTACTGGTAAAAATAGAGTTCACAATATTATTTCACTAGAGTAAATTTTTTTGAGACAGATGTGTTGGATGGTACCACGGCTCCTATGCTGGACAAGAAAATTCAGTATATACGGGACATGCTATCAGCCATTGGATTTTGTACTTTTGTACTTTTTGATCCAACGATTGTATAAAAAACAGGGGTATTTTAGAGATAAACTTTGAGCTCTTTTTCTCTTTTTTACTTTTAACTGGGTGTTCAATAATCAAGAACATGCATTCACTAATAAAAAACATGCGTTCTCTGATAGAGAACATGTGCTTACTGGCAGAGAACACATGTTCAATAATCAAGAACATGCGTTCACTAATAAAAAATGTGCGTTCTCTAACAAAAAATGTGCGTTCACTGATAGAGAACGTGCGTTCTCTAACAAAAAATGTGTTCACTGACAGAGAACGTGCGTTCTCTAATAGAGAACTTGCGTTATCTAACAAAAAGCGTGCGTTTTCAACAAAAATGTGTTTTCAATATACATGAACGTGTGTTCTCTAACGAGAGAACATGCGTTCTGTAGAAATATACCTATTTTACTTTTCAGTATGCAACTTTTCTCTCTCTCAGTAACTCCACCTTTTTGACTTTTCAGTATGAAACTTTTCTCTCACCTCTAATAAAATTACATATATATCCTTTTACCTCTCTTTTAAATCTCAACCATTGATCCTCTTAAAAAATGAAATCAACTAGCTATTTAGTTGTGTCCCCGCACGTGCGGAATTTAAGGCGTTCCGCACAGGAGCCGGACTGGTTGGATGGTTCCACCTCAGTTACACTAGAGTGGATCTGACTGAAGTACTTCACTCACAAAATAATTATTCTAAAAAATAAAAATAAAAATGTTTAAACAGAAACCAAATCCTCGTGAGAGAAAATTTGTAATAGCATACAAGTCAAGGGTGACGAAAGCACGTTGGCTGAGTCAATGAAATTTACTTAGGTTTTGTTGTTAAGGAATTGAGAGAGAGAGAGAGAGAGAGGATAAGGGCTGAAATTAATTTAAGGCAAGGGGAGGACGGAAGTCCCGCTGACGTGGCGAGGCGCGTCTGGGATTTACCACGTCAGCCCAGGACGAAAGTGGCACTTCCGTTCTTGCAAAAAATGTTTCTCCAAAAATAAAAAGACTCCCATGGTTGGCCCTTTCTACCAAACTATGGTCAGTCCAATGCAATACCCGAATATCCTACTCCCACCATAATTTGCTCTTGTTTTCATCACAGTTGCTAAAGAATTTCTTCTCCAAAGATTTTTTCCCTCTTGAAAGGTAGGAAAGAGCATCTCAAGATTGGTGTTTCGTAGTTTAAGCGCTAATGAGTGAAGCTACCATCTTCCTTCGACTCCAAATAGTTTATTTTAATTTTATTATTGAAGAGTTGAATTTCTTCTCGAGTAAACTTTGAATTTTTTATTCTAATTGAATGATTCTCTGCTGCATAACAGTTCAAGATTCTCTCTTTTGTAAATTAAATTAGTCATTAAATATGGGAAGATATAGCAATAATACGTTCTGCCAATCAGTATAGTTATAAAAATTACCTCAATTGGTAGATCAGAAATTGAAGTACAGCTAAAAGTGTGGTTTGAACTTGCCCAACTTTCCAAAATAGCCCTAATGCAACCAACCTAGAGTGTATAACACTTTCCACTTGATAAAAGAATAACCTAATTAAAAATCTCTCTTAGTCGTGGTCTTTCTTTGTGGGGGGAGGGGGGGTGGGTGGGGTTGGAGAAGAAGTCATTTTCATCCCTTAAGAATTGATTAAATAATGTTCTTATAGTAGCTTCTCTATAGAATATCTAAAAATAAAAATAAAGGTAGTGTTATGTGACTCTAATAATTGGCTATAATTGAATATAATTTGGGGTAAAAGCATAAAGAACATGTTTAGTACGATATAATATAATGACGATTCCAATTTCTTTTTTTCATTCCAGTGTTTGGTTTGACAAATTTAAAATGGAAAGGTAATTCCACGGGAATGACGATTCCAAGAAGAAGTGGGAAAAGTCATTCCATAGCAAACCATATAGAATGACCTTTTCAGGATAAGCTGGAATAATCAATAAATATTATTAAATGACATTTATACCCCTCTTTTAATTAATTATTACGTTCATTTTACATAGCAACGTATTCATATTTAGTCATAAATATTCTATTTCACATAGTATAATTTCATAGATGATAATTTTATAAATATTATTTTTATTGGTAGTATTTTTATAATCTATTATTAAATTTAAAGTAAATATATTTTTATTACTATGTTGACATTTTAATAAAAATTATGTTTCAACGATATATATAGTTATATATACATATTTTTTATGTATTAGATTAATGTTATTCAAGTAAGATTTTGTAAGGAATGTTTAATTAGGTTTTATCGTTAGCATATGCTAAAAGGGCATTTAAATCGTATTGTGTTTAATTTCATTCCATTCTGACATTAAAATATAGTTTTACCAAACACAGAAAAGGAATTGACATTTCATTATGGCTTTGCCTTCCAAACACTGGAATGGAAAGAGGATTCAAAAGTCATTCTGGGTGGAAAGCGATTCTGCCTAAAAAAGATTATATTACATTTCATTTTAGCGTACCAAACGTGGAGAAAATACCGTGAAAGTTTTTATAAATAGGGGAACAATGCTATTTTATAGCCTATTATTATTACGTAAATGTGTAAAATAACGTGAAATCCTTTATAAAAATAGTGGTCAGTTATATTTTATAACTGATTATAGCCAACAATTTTAGCTACAAAGTATTTCCCCAAAAAAAATCCTTCGTATAGAAAATTGGAGGTGCGGGTTATATAAATGACCTTTATTTTAATTCTTTTTCACATAATATTTTTTTATGTTGAGTAGTATATGATTACTGATCTTTACGTCTAGACAGTCTACATGTCTAGGGCTCTGGGCTCAAAGGACATTTGTTCTAGTTCTTCTTCCTTCCACATAGTATCCTCTAAGCTCACCCCGACTCCTATGCTGAACAGACTTTGTTCAGTATGTGCGGGCAGCACTGTGAGCCGTTGAATAAAGTAATTTTAATCCAACGGCTGGATCAAAAGCAGAGATATTAAATGATATAATTGTTTGGCTGTTCATTTAGACGGAAAAAATGAAATTTGAATCCCATTTTTCTCTCCTTTCCTTTTAATTGGTAAAAGAGATTTTCAGATCCCTAAAATCCCTCCAATTTCATCTATTTCCTCCTCTTGAGGCTTCGTCATTTTCTCTCCATGTTAATCGTGTTCAACCTCTTTCTTCTCGACGATATATATGAAGGATTAGCCACATCATTATCAGGTATTATTTGAACAACCTTTTCTTCAACTAATTTTCAATAAAAAAAATTTGTATTTTCTCTCTCAAATCTTACCCAAATTTTCTCTTTCTTTGAACACAACTGGGAAGAAATTGAAAAAGAAACTCAATTGATTTCTTCTGCAGAAAAGATGTCTAGAAGAGAAATATAAAGGATTTCTGCAACAAAAAATTTGAATTTCTTGAAAATTTTAAATTGTAGTTTATTTATGAATGAAAGGGAAGGCTAAATTATGGACAAGTTTTGATAAGTGCTTCATGTCAAATAATTTTCAATCCTTTGCTTTTCTGGTGTTTTTTTCTTTTTGATTAACTGTTGAGGAGAACGTTAAGATATCTGACAAGAGATCAAGTTTTTTTTTTTAAATTTTTTGAACACATGTTCTTTGTCACAGAACACAAAGAACAGGTGTTCTGTGACAAAGAACACTACAAGAAACAGTTAAATAGCGACTGCCGGTACCGTCGGTATTCGGTCGCTATTCAAGTTTATCGACCGATTGCCGACCGATAACAGTGGTCGTGTATTTATCGTCGCTAAGCCATATACCGACTGATTACCGACCGTTATTAGAGCGACAGATTATTCAGTCGCTATATTGCGACGGACAAGCGACCGAATAGAAAACTTGGTTGACTTTTTTAACATTGACTTATACCAACCGAAGTCCGACTGAAAAAGTACCGACCAAATGAGGCGACAGAATACCGACCGATAATAAAGCGACCGATTATCGACCGATAAAAACTCGACCGATTACCGATCGATACTAATGCGACCGAATACCGACCGATAATAAAGCGATCGATTACCGACCGATACTAATGTGACGGAATAGCCACCGACTAGAATTTATTTGACTTGACTTAGCAACCGCTAGTCTGTCGCAAACTTGTTTTGAATTTAAAAAAATAAATTTGAAATATAATTAAATCCCTATATAAAAAACTGCTATATGAAACAGAAAATCCAAAACAGCAATACAAACCAAAAACAATATCCAAAAAATCCCAAATAACAAACATAATGAATACAATCCAAAAATAACATTACATTACAACAATCAAAGCCTACAATTCTTATTTACATTACAACAATCAAAGTCTACAATTCTTATTTAAAGTAACAATCAAAGAATGCACTTCTAATTTACATTACAAAAAGCAAAGCGTGCACTTGTTATTTTGATTACAACAACTCAACCAAAGATTACACTTCTCTAATATTATTTTCGTCTATGAGTTGAAACCTGAAAATTGAAGAATAAAATTAAAATTTCAAATACGTCAATTAATTTATGGTCATAAAGTACTACAAAAATAACACAACAAATATTACTCATCTTCAATATGTGCAAGGAAAAAAAGATAGTTGTGAAGCCTGAAAGATATTAATAATATGAGAAATAAATGTTACAATAAAAGAAGAGTTAAAAAGTTATACTTGTATTTTTGCTATTCATAATCATCCTCCGACATGAATTCATCATCTTCTTCAGAATTGTCATCACCCGACATGATTTCATCCTCATCCTCATCCTTATCTTTATCAACACGACTCGTATCGGTCACAAGGACAACTTCAATTTTGCCTGACCGATGTGTAAGTTGACCAACTTCAGTAATAGTTGGATCAATGCGACTGGTCTCCTCCTCGCGTACTTCCCCCTGATACGTTACTAGAACACCAGGAACGTCAAATAGACGTTGTTTGGAACGACAAACAGCCAACCAATCAGCCCTAGATGTTGTCTTACTACCTGGATAAGGTGTGTAGTAGACTTGTTGACATTGGGAAGTAAATACAAAGGGATCGTAACCCTGGTACGTTCTTTTCCTATAGATTTCTACAAGTTTATATTGAGGATGCACCCTAAGACCTCGATTTGGAGTAGAATCAAACCAGTCGCATTTGAAAAGAATTATTTTTTGGTGAGGTACTCTAGCAAGTTCAACTTCAATGTCCTGCTTTAACTCTCCGTAATAATTTCCTTTAACCCATAACCCGCTGTTTGTAGTTTCTTTTCCTTCGATGTGGGCTTTTGTGTGAAATCTATAACCGTTAACAACGTAACCGGTGTATGACATCACTCTCCTTGACGGGCCCCATGAAAGATTTTTCAACAACATTTCAGAATGTTGCGGAAGGTTATGTATCTGTTTAGAACAACAAAATGTTAAATTAATTTAGTTTACGCATTTTTAAGACAACTACATTTCTACACATTACAAAACTTAAATGAGTTCCAAACCATTTGGAAAAATCATTATAAACCCGGCTTTGAAGTTCTTCCTCCGTTATATGTGGTGTTTGGTCATTTACTTCACTGACAAATTTCATGAATTACAAATTAATGGCAATGTTATTATTTGCCTACTTTCAATTATATAACAAAAATAAAGCAATAGATAGGTTTACTTACTGAAGATATGGTTCGACCTCTTCACAATTCATCAAGATATAATTCATGGCTGTTTTATAATCTTTATCAGAGAATAAAATCTTTTCTTTTTTTCCAAATGATTTTCCCGGTAAGTTGCAAATTGATAATAATTCAGGGGAAGGTTCACTTGTCTCGTCATCTCCATCATTTCGCCCAACGGTTGTAACTTTTGTTTTCACGTGGGGTTCGAAATAATAGCTAAAGAATGTATCAGCTTCTTCGACCAAGTATGCATTGCAAATTGACCCCTCAACTCTGGCCTTATTTTTTATCTTCTTTTTCAGATGGTGCAGATATCTATTTAAAGCATAAATAGTTAATCACGTTGTAAATACGAACATGATAAATAAAAATGAAGTTGAGATAACTTAAGACATTGGTTGTTACCTCTCGAACGGGTACATCCACCTAAACTGTACCGGGCCACCAACATTGGCTTCGTACGGAAGGTGAACGGGCAAGTGTTCCATCACATCAAAAAATCACGGAGGAAATATTCGCTCTAACTTGCACAATAAAATAGCAATAGTGTCCTCCAATTCTTGCATATGTGCCACACTCAACTTTGGGGAACACAAATCTCTATAGAACAGACTAAGTTCAGCCAAGGGTCCCCAAACACTTGTCGGTAGTATTTCTCTAAGCAAGGTTGTCAAAATCGTATTTTTGACTCGGAACAGAAGGGGTCTCAAGAATCGTAAACTCGAGGATCGTAACATGGATCGGAAGATCCGAAAAAATTATTAAAAAATAAATATTTTATTTTAAAATTAATATCTCAAATATATTTTATTTTAAATCATTCCCTTAAACATCTCATTTTGTTTTAATATCCAATTAAATACTGAAAATACAAAGTAAATAGTTTAGGACTTGTTTCAATATAATTATTTTATAAGGTTTTATAGGCTAATATTTTAATTGCACTTTTAACCCTAACTATATATATACTCTTAAGCACCCTAACCCTAACCCTAAAGTTTGTATATCATCATTCTCCTCCCATCCCAGTCGCAAGACCCCCCAGCCCCTCCCTTCTCTCTTTCTTCTCCGCGACAGACGGTTCACCACCAGGCCCACCGCCATTTTCCTCCCCTCCTCCCCCCATCATTCCTTCATTCTCCCCCTTTTCTCTTCCTCCCCGCCTCTACGCCGCTCTGCCTTTCCCGACTCCATCACCGCCGTCAAGGAATCGTCTCCTTTCTCCGTTTTCTTCTTCCATTTTCTCCGTCATCACCGCCGCGCCCCTACCTTCCTCCCTTCTCTTTTTCTTCGTCGGCTCCCTTCCTCTCTTCTCTTCTTTTTCTTGCTTGCCGGTTCACTCGGGTCCCCGAGTCCCGACCACCGCCTCTACGCCGCTCTTCCTCCGCTACTCCATCACCGCCGCCGTCACAACGTCCCATTTTCTTCTTCTTCTTCTTCACAGTTCCGTTTGTAAAAAGAAAAAATGTTGGATCGTAATGGATCGTTCGATCCTACGATCCGGATCGACGATCCGAGCGATCCAACATCACAGCGATTTTTACAGCTGATCCAACACGGTTGTAGGCCTTAGGATCGTAAAATCGCATGCGATTTTACGATCCAACTCGCGATTTTGACAACCATGCCTATAGGGATAAGTCGCTCCATGAATACATGAGAATCGTGACTCTTCATTCCATACATTTTCAACTCTTTCATATAAACGCATCGCGCCAAATTCGATGCATATCCATCTCGGGAGCCTTAATTCTTTAACCCACTGCAAAACCATCTCTTTTTTGTGCCTTGGTAAGAGTGAAACATGCCTTCGGGTTTCGTTGCTTTACCGCTGCCATCGTGTTTAATATTCAATTCGAGCCGATTGCAATATCTTTGAACATCCGTTCTAGCCTTAACATTGTCCTTAGTTTTACCTTTTCACGTCCCAACACGGTGTTAAAGACGTTATCAAACACATTTTTTTCATTATGCATGACATCAATGTTGTGTCTTATTAGAAGTGTCCGCTAATAAGGTAAGTCCCAAAATATGCTACGTTTGGCCCAATCGTGATATCGACCTCTGCCTTGCTCTTTACCAATCTCTTCACTGTATCGGTAATTTTTTGGATAATCTCTAACTCTAAACCACATTTCATCACCCAGTCAAAGCGAGATGGCAGTGTCTGCTCTCTCATGTCGCCGGTCCTTTCGAAATCCCTTTCAGATCTCTTCTAAATGGATGATCGGGTGACAAGAAGCTTTCGTGGCAATCGAACCACGATTGTTTCCCTCGACAGATGCAAATGGAACGCTTGTGTTTCCTCCATACAATATGGACAAGCGTGAATGCCTCGCTGTACTCCATCCACTCAACATTTCATATGCTTTGGGAAATCACTAATTGTCCAAAGTAATGAAGCTCTCGGTTTAAAAATTTTGCTTTTTAGAGATGTCATAAGTTTCTGCACCTTCACTCCACAGCTGATTCAATTCATCGATGAGAGGCTGCAAGTACGCATCAATCTTGTGTTTTGGATTTTGGGTCCAGGTACAATGATTGTTAAGAACATTACATTGTTCTTCATACACATCCAAGGGGGGAGATTATAAGGAGTTAGAATAACTGGCCAAGAAGAATATTGCTTCCCTGACATGCCGAAATGTGCAAAACCATCTGTACATAACCCAAGCCTTACATTTCGAGGTTCCGCATCCCTTGGGTGATTCATTATTCCCTCTTCTTTCTCACTGTGTGAGTGCCATGTCATGTGTTTTGCAGTTTTCTCAGATGCATACAGTCTTTGTAATCTCGGAGTAATTGGAAAATAATACATCTTTTTGCAAGCAATATCTTTTTGTCGTGTATTTTTTAATTTCTTTTTCTTAATATACCTAGCATGACCACAAAACTTGCATTCTCTACTCTCAACATCATCTTTCCAAGACAACATACAACCGTTAAAACAAACATCTATCTTTTTGCACTGGGTAATCCAAGACCTTTAACCAATTTTTTTCTTTTGGTAAAAGTCGTCTAATGCATTATTTTGAGGAGGAAGCGCATATTTCATCAACTGTGCAAATTTATCTATAATAGTTTTAGATAAGTTGTTTTCGGACTTTATATTCAACATTCTAGCAGTCATTGATAGCTGTGAATGGTTTGTACAACCTCCGTACAATGGGCTATCAACAGCCTTCAACATGTCATAGAACATTTGTGCCTGCAGATTGGGGGGTTCTTCAACGTCCCTATTTTTCAGCTCATTAAAACTAGGTCCAGCAGCATAAAAAACCATCTCTCGATAATTGTTTCTTGTTGTATGTCTTCTAGAATTATCCACATAATGAGAGGTTTCATTATTAAACGGAATTTGAGGCATTGGAAAGAAAGCCTCACCGTGACATGTCCAATTATAATAATTAGACACAAATCCGTTCATAATAAGATGATACTTCACCAAATCTGGTACATGAAAATCCTTATTTCTACAACCCGCACAAGGACACCTAATCCCATCATTTTGTACATTAGCAGAAATACTAATAGCGAAATTTACAAATTGTTTCACTCCCGCTATAAATTCTGGACTATGACGGGATCCACCATTAGATGTTGAATCCATATACATCCAACTACGGTCCTCCATTATAAACACAATATCTGCATATAACAAGTCTTCATAAGTAAATGCATAGAACCTTATTTTTGATGATTTTTACGTACCTATGTTATTAACGACATCTTATCTTAATTTTTGTCAAAGTTTACAATGATAAAGAATAATGTCAAGGTTAAAGTGTAATAAACACCAACAAATTTATTCCAAGTAAAGAAACATTGGTCCATCATAACTCAAATATATATTGTAAGTATATTTTCATAATCATTTATGGACACAAATAAATTTAATCTTTAATTTCAACAAAAGAAGAAGAAAACAAATGTCAAGGTTAAAGTGTAATAAACACCTACAAGTTCATGACAAATAAAGAAACCTTGGTCCATCATAAATCAAATATATATTGTAAGTATATTTTCATAATCATTTATGGACACAAATAAATTTAATCTTTAATTTCAACAAAAGAAGAAGAAAACAAATGTCAAGGTTAAAGTGTAATAAACACCTACAAGTTCATGACAAATAAAGAAACCTTGGTCCATCATAAATCAAATATATGTTGTAAGCATATTTTCATAATCATTTATGGAAGAAAAAATTAATTTAATTTTGTAATGTGGGAAAAAATAAGAAGAGGAAGAAGAAGAAATGGAGCACTAATAAGAAGAAGAAGAAGAAGAGAAGAAGAAATAATTAGCGCCTAATCGGTCGCTAATAATACTAATTTTATCGCCTAATTTTATTGCCAATTCAAAGTAGTATTGGCAATAAAATTAGGCGATCGAATACCGACCGTATATGCATACACGGTCGGTATTCGGTCGCCTAATTTTCCCGATATTTTCTCGCCGTGCCGGTTTTTTTTATAGAAACACTATTGACGACTGTTAAGTACTATAACTAATTCATATGTGTACACACACACACACACACACATTCAATTGAATAGTTAAACTTGTACACATTATTGACGACTGTTACGTACTATAACTAGTTCACATGTGTACACACACACACACATACATTAAATTGAATAGTTAAACTTATACACATTAATTTTAAAACTTGTTTAGACACGGGGCATGACAATTCAACAAGTAGTTCATCAATTGCCCGGGTCTTTTTAATTTTTTTATTCGGGGCGACCGACTACCGACCGTACACGCATTATCGGTAGGAATTTGGTCGCGGTAATAAAATTGGGCGACCGAATACCGACTGTATATGCATACACGGTCGGTATTCGGTCGCCTAATTTTCCCGATATTTTCCCGCCGTGCCGATTTTTTTTATAGAAACACTATTGACGACTGTTAAGTACTATAACTAATTCATATGTGTACACACACACACACACACACACACACACATTAAATTGAATAGTTAAACTTGTACACATTATTGACGACTATTACGTACTATAACTAGTTCACATGTGTACACACACACACACACACACATTTTCATATGTAACTAATTCATATGTACAATTTTCCCGATATTTTCCCGCCGTGCCGGTTTTTTAATAGAAACACTATTGACGACTGTTAAGTACTATAACTAATTCATATGTGTACATACACACACACACACACATTAAATTGAATAGTTAAACTTGTACACATTATTGACGACTGTTACGTACTATAACTAGTTCACATGTGTACACACACACACACACACATACATTAAATTGAATAGTTAAACTTGTACACATTAATTTTAAAACTTGTTTAGACACGGGGCATGACAATTCAACAAGTAGTTCATCAAGTGCCCGGGTCTTTTTAATTTTTTTATCTGGGGCGACCGACTACCGACAATACACGCATTATCGGCCGAAATTCGGTCGCGGTAATAAAATTGGGCGACCGAATACCGACCGTATATGCATACACGGTCGGTATTCAGTCGCCTAATTTTCCCGATATTTTCCCGCCGTGCCGATTTTTTTTATAGAAACACTATTGTTGACTGTTAAGTATTTTAACTAATTCATATGTGTACACACACACATACACACATTAAATTGAATATTTAAACTTGTACACATTAATTTTTTAAGCCTGAGCGAGCGAATGCCGACCGTATATGAAAAGGGCGACCAAATACCGACGGAAAATGAGA
This sequence comes from Vinca minor, assembly GCA_026122235.1. NCBI lineage: Eukaryota > Viridiplantae > Streptophyta > Magnoliopsida > Gentianales > Apocynaceae > Vinca > Vinca minor. The sequence continues at coordinate 1,383,317 of JAOCZM010000116.1, forward strand.
CAGCGGTCGCTAAACCCTAACCCTATACCCTAATATGGTCGCTATTCCGTCGCCCATAGCAATATTCCAGAGCCAGAAATTTTAAAAAAACAGTATACACCCTGCCACAAGTCATAAGCATACAAATAACATACAAGTCAATATTCCAATGAGTCAATATTCTATAAGCATACAATAGTGATAATAACAAGCATAGTTCAACATTAAACCCAAAAAAACATAACAAAAAGTGGAATAATATTCCAAAAAACCCTACAATCTCTATTGACGACCCCAATACATCATCTACGAGTTAAGGGATCATCGTCATAATCTGAATCTAAGTCATCATTATCTAAGTTGCTCAATCTAGCTTCTAGCTCAGTGGGCTTAATATAGCGTCCCTATTTGAAAAACATCTCAAATAAGGTACTAGCTAATGCCTTATTTTTCTTCTTTTCTCTCCGCGCATATTCTCTCTTTGTCTTCAAATTTCTTCTTCCATTCTTCGTTCGATTCACGTTATTTTGTGTTCCGTTTACGAGTGAGATACCGATCGATTACCTCCCCTCATTGCCTTAACCACATCCGAGAAGGGAACCGAGTCCTTGAACTCGTCCCCTTTTTTAGCCCGCCAAGCGCCTCGCAGAGACGCAATCTGAGTCGGCAAATCGGGAGGTGGGTGACACTGCTGAGTAGCTTGGGTTGTGGCATTGTCATAAACATAATGGAACACTCCCTCGTTAAAAAAAAAGGAAGGTTAGTGATAAATTCAAGTAAATAACTAATATAAAAAAAATGGAAACAGAATGGAAATACTTATCGATAGGTGTCTAGAATCATCATCAACATATTCCCCCTTCTTCGAGCCGGTATGGTGTTGATGACACCAATCATAGCTATCCGAGAATGGGATTGAATTTCCCGCCTCCTTTTTCTGTTTAAAAAATGTATTAAAACATTAAATACGTAAATAAAAACACAAAAATTTTAATGAATTTGAATTTTTTTACAATTACCGAGTCTACGATGATGCTCAATGTGGCTAAGTGAACCACCCAGTATGCTTCATTGGGCCTTTGCCGCCCTCCCCTCCTTCACGGTTGATTGCTCGCCTTTTTAGACTTGGCTTGAAATTCGGAGTTGCCCAATACGTTTTGATCTGTCCCCGATCGGGTTTGAAACCCATTTGGGCTTCTTATTCTTTTTTCGGTGGTCACTCATGATACCGCTCAGTCTCCTCTTAAGTATCGTGCGCCAACCTCTTTTGACCCCCTCCTCATGCTCAGGAGCCTATCGATAACTTTTATATTTTTTGAAATAATGTTAGATAATTAAAATTTATACGCTTGTAAATTCATTATAATTGATACACTTACTGTAAACTCTTCCCACCACATATTTTCTTCCTCCATGGGAACATCCTTTAGGGTGCTATATGCTCCCTTGAAACGGCCCTGGAATATACCGGTAATGGCGGCGGAGCAGCTAGAGCTCAATCTAAAATAATAGCAGCGACAAAATTCAATTAGAGATTAAAATGATTAAAAGAATTATAATTAACTTGATTTATAAAAGACATAAGTTTGAAATTCACTTACGTGCCATAAGTCGGCTGCAGGAGAGTTCGAGTATCTACTGCAATCGGCGCTCCTCTAGTACTAGGATCAGTCCTCGTCTCTGGGACATCGGACTGGTGAGTCGCTGTACCTCCAACTGGCATAGACTCGGTGGGCGGTGCTGCCACAGGAAAATCCCGAGAGACGTGCTCACCATCAGACTGTGTCGGATGAGTCATACCGATCACAGGGGCAGATGCAGCTGTCGACTGCGAACCGGATGATGAACGTGTCTGGGAGGTAGGGGCGTAACAGACACTGGAGTTTGACTAAATGGCAAGCACGCTCGTATAGCTTTCTTTGGAGGCATCTTTGAATTATAAATTAAGCGGATTAAGAAGTAGCAAATTATAATTTTCATTAAAATTAACATGTTGATCCTACAAGTGTTTCAAATCCAAGCATGTAAGAGAAAAATAAACCATACTGTCTTTTTTATTAGTCAGCAGAATCAAGCATTCATATGACAAATAAGAACTAATCAGCCACAGCTGAAATCATTCAAACTCCATACAAAACCTAAACGTCAAATTCTATTATTAACTTATCATAAGAACTAAATAAAACAAAGACATTTATTCCCCCCACTAGCTCCTCCTTGATCTTCAAATTCATGAATCAGATACATTTCTCCAATTCACAGGCTGTAACACCCCATCCCGTGAGCATTTGTATGTGTACCCTTTTTGAGTCAGATTTCGATTTAATATTCGATTTTGTGTTTTGAAAATTATAGTAAGGATAACACGTTTATTTTAATAAGTTGGGATAATTTTTTTTTAACAAATTTAAGTGTGCAAGTAAGACTTGATTTTTATTTTTTAAAAAAAAATGGTGCATGTGGGACAAGTGTCTCAACACTTGTCAACCAACATTTGAAAAAAAAACTGGACACTTGTGTTGTATAGAGACACATGGCAATAAGCGCCTCTATCCTAACCAATAGAAATGAACTAGAACCTTTAAATATATATATCAAAATTGAACCAGAATAAAGTTTTCATCGCTTCACTGTGGCAGTAACAAGAGGTATGTTCTCATTTCTCTTTTGTTTGCCTTTTCATTTTGCTTTTGTTTTATTTATTTTTTTCGTTTTGCTTAACTTTTCTTTGTTATGAGTTTTTAATTAGGTAGTTTTAATTCTTTTGTATTGTTAATTTGGAATATAACAGATAATTAATGTATAAGTTTATTTTTTTTCTGACAATAATTATTGTATTTTTAATTTTTTATAGTTCTTGTCAATTATTAAGTAGATTTGTATGATCAACCTAATATTATTATTATTATTATTATTATTATTATTATTATTATTATTATTTTGAGATTATTCTGTCTCAATCTAAATTATTGTATCTATATAAATGTTTGCAAAAATTGTACTGAAACTTTAACATGCTTTTTGATAATATTAAATTTAAATAAATTTCTTCAAGAACTCTGAACATTTATAGTGGGAATTAAGTCAAACTAATATATTTTTTCCTTGAAGACATTACCTTGTATGTTGTAAATGAATTTCTAAGCCAATTTAAGTGCTTTTCAATATGATTCTACCAAATACAACTGTGAAGTCACAAAGGGGCAAAATCCAGTAATTTTATTAATTATTTTTTTTACGATTATTTCTATTTTGGAAGTGTACTTTGCTTACCTATATTTCATGCAAACGTTGATTTCTTTACAACAGTAGTTATTTTAGTAACACATTTTTTTTATTATTATTTTGTGACATACTACATAAGCATTATATTATATTAGCTGTTTTATTTTTATAATTGATTTATTGATGGTTTTAGGGGTAAAAAATAAGATCCATTGATAAATTAGAATTTATGTCGTGTAGGGAAATTTAGTTGAAACCGTGAGTCATTTGTGTTTGTAGGAAGTTCCCTGTCGACGAGAAGAATTTAGTTAGCTACAACATTCAGGTGAATTTCGCAAACCGAAACTTACTGGATTTATAAGTGCTTACGATATATTTATAAAATTATTCATTTTGTTTATAAAGTTATTCATTTTGACATTTGATTCCTGTGGAAAATAGAAATTATTTATTCTTAAGAATTTGGTTATTTATCAACTGCTTTAAATTGGAAAGATTCTCCAATGTTTGTATAAAACGTGCATTAGAATTGCATAGGAGCGGTGCTCCGGTTAAGAATATATGATTTTTGGAATAATCTATTTTTCGCAGGTTTGCTTAACACATGTAAGTTTCAGAAAATGCTTTGATATATGAAAACTGCATTGTTTAGGAAACCCATGTGCATTGTCATGGCATATTTGAGAAATTGTGTATTTTTATATTTGGACTGGCAGACGGGTGAATATTTTGAATTAGATTTGAATATTATTATGTTGGTTGGCATTTATGTTGGCCCTTTTGATTGTGAAATTTGCATTAAAACCCCGTTCTGACCAGCTTTGATTTGGATACGATTCGAAAATGATTTGATAGCCTGAAGCGTTAGTGGATTGCACTGTACATGGCTAGTCACCTGTGTTAGGGCCTCTTCTGCTGGCGTGGAACGCATAGACTCTGGATTGTGGTACCACGTGAAAAGGGGCGTAGTATTCGGGGAGGGTTTGGCCCAACCGGTATTGCGTTTATTTGTGTGAACATCGTTTTGTGGTGTTCAGCTGCTCTGCGGCGAGTCAGGAGGGGCTCGACGTTGGAGTTAGTCACCAGGTGCGGGCTGGTAGGTGCCCCAGATTTCGTAGTCTGGTTTTGTGTTTGGGGAGGCATAAGGTATGAAATTCGAGCTCGTACTGGTGTGAGGCTGGTATTGACTTCAGGATTCGAACTCGTTTTCGTTGAGCCTGACTATGTTTTGAAAAATTGGTTCTCGAGGCTACGCTGAAGTGTCTTGATTCGCTCAGACTTTCCGGCTGCGTCTCGACCTTCCATGTGATTTCACATTTGAATTTGATACTCAATAGAAAATATTTTTAACTGCATTACAACCAGTTTTATAAAACATTTGCAAACATTCATGAAATTATTATTTGAAAAATATACTGGCACACACGCGAATTCACTGAGCTTTTTGGCTCACACGTTTATTTATGTCATATTTCAGTTAGTTGGGATAAGAAAGCCACAGTTTGAACACTTTTTTCGAATCAGCAGGGAACGCGTGGATTTCGTCGTATTTTGGTTACTTATATACGGGATTAGTACAACTATGTAACTCTCGGGTTACGCAAGACTGAATAAATGAAATTGTTTATTGTAATCGGTACTACTTATAAAGTAAATTTATGTAATATTTCCATCTTTGTAAAAAATGTGGTATTTCACTATTTTTAACCCTTATTGACGTAAACTTCTCGTTTTATATGTACTTCTGTACAGCTATTCTAGTTTGTCTTGTATTCGTTAGTGCCGAGAGGCACGCTGGTACCCTACTCAGCCGCAGTGAACCTAGCGGAGGGGTTGGGGGTATCACACAGGCCAATCACATTAAGAAATAAGTACCAAAGCACATCAAAATCAAATCCAATTCAAATAAAGAATTTTAGATTATGGCTTCCCCCAAGTAAGAGTTGAACTATCCTAACACAATCTAAATAGAGCCAAATTTAATTATGTGTCTGTAGCAAATATCAAACTCAATACCTCTTAATTTTACCAGAAACGCTAAACCAACTAATCTAAAAGGCCAATCAAAAGGAGACGAACAAGAGATAAAAAGCAAGAAACATAACATTCTCCAATTCAAGACAAACAATTGAGCTAAAAGTCAAATCAAAAGCATATGAATCCCAGAAACATAACATCCTCCAATTCAAGACAAACAATTGAGCCAAAAAAATTGATCTCATGTTATACATAAAAGCTGAAAATAACAATGGAAATCAAGAACAAGGGACCAAATAGAAATACTAATACATTATAAATCTTCTTCCCCCATTATATATTTAATCAAACACATACCAAACACTTAGTAATTTACCAGAAATTTATAAACCAAAAAAGAAAAGAAAAATTCCAAGCACCCTTTATACAATATATTCATTTGACATGGTCTAGCCTTAGTAGGAATATCTTCCTCATTAAAACTATCTTCATAAGGTAAACTTACAATATGCTTTTTCCTATTCCAAAAGGCATTAGTATGATCATTACAAATTTCTAAAGCAAATTGATTAGTTATATTAACTATTTTTTCCTTCAATTTTGGATTTTCCAATTTTTCTTCAATAGTTATCATATTAACTTCATGTTTTAAAAAACCTAATTGTTTTTCTTTATTTATGATATCATCATATAAACTATGTAACACCTTAGTAAAAGGTTTAGTTATAAACTCAAATCTTATTGGCTCACCTTTATAGGTTGCAATAATTTTTTCTTTATCTATCCACCTAAAAGGATAAATTTTATTTATAAAAGGTTGTCCTAATATTACTGGGGTTGAAATAGAGCAGGAGGAAAATTCAAATAATAGTGACAGCTCAATGATATCCTCCAACAGATACAAAGAACTGGAAGATTCCCAGGATCCATATGATATGGATTTGAATATCAAGGATGTGCTGGCAAGCGCTCAAGAATTATTAATGACAAGATTAGAATCTGCCTAAAAGCAGAGGGAAAGATAAGGAATGAGCAGGAATCTGCTTTTCGAAAGAAGAAGTTAAAATACTTTAGGAGACAGGATAAGATTCCTCCCTTTACTAAAATAAAGATGCTTTTATAAAGAAGATTAATAATGTAAAGTATTACTGTTGTAATAGTTTAGATAGATTTGAAGATAGTTTTGAAATCCGCAATCCATTATACATAGCGGATAGTTTTTAGAATTATCTAAGCTTTTCTTTACTCGGTCTCCTTTCTACTTTGTAAAATTTCAATATTAATAAAATCTCCAGAAGTTTGCTGTACATAAGGCTTCGCTCTTTTTAATTTTGTAAGTTTTATTTTTATTTTTATTTTATATTTTATATTTTATTGTTTATATGAGTCTTATAGGCTAAACTTTCTTATGTTGGATTATGGCTGATTAATAAATAAATTGAAAATCCATTATGAAGATGTCTTAGGACTAAGGGTTTTCAAGAAATCTAGCGTTATGGTTAGAATATGAGTAAGTATGGAGAATTGTTTCAGGAAGCTATGGCCGAACTACTGTTAAGCCTGTTGAGCCCGTCAAGCCGTTGAGAGGATAAAGGCGTTAGGGCGTTAAGGCGTTGTGTAGTGGCTGTTGAGTTCCAAATTTGTCTGTATTACAGGTTGAGGTCTCATAGCTCTTTCTATCTGCCAATTTTCAGGAAAAGTTATTTCTTCCCATTTAATAGATCTTCTAGTAGTTATATTAGATCTACTAAAATTGGTTTCAATGAAAATTGTTTCATTTATTGGTTTATCAGCCAATTTACAGTGAGGATTTAAAGTATATAAAGGCTTAAAATAAATCCTATAACATAGCCAATTAAGGTAGAGACTAATTTACAAAGTCCTCCTGAAATTAATAATTTTAAATCAAGAAAATCTTCTCCATGGGAGAAAGATGTAATTGAAAAGTTAGTAGAAATTCTACGGGGAAAAGTAGAAAAGTTAAGTTTAAATACTTTGAGTGAAGATGATATAAATCCTTTTGGCCAGGATTCTGATGAATCAAATAATAATGAGATAAATGTTGTAGTAAATGAAAAATGGGCAACTAAGCCTATTCAGAAGATGTATTATTATACAAGACCATCACCAATGAAGAGGATAATTTTAAGCTTAATAATACCTATGGTGGAAAATATATCTATGAATGGAACATGGATAATTTTACTCAGAAACAGATTTATAGTCATATGCATAGAATGTTGATGTATTCTACTGTTTGTAAAAATGAAGGTAATAGTGACCTTAATATTGCAAAAAATGATAGTAGCAGGATTTACATGCCAACTCAAAGGTTGGTGGGATAATTATTTAAAACCTGAAACTAGGGAAGGTATATTAAGAACTGTTAAGATAGAAAATGGTGAAACCAAAGAAAATGCTGTTTATACACTGGTAGTTCAAATAATTGAACATTTTACAGGAACATTTTCTGAGAACTTTATTACAAAATCTTAGGTGTAAAACACTTACTGATTTTTTGACAGTAGTACTTAAAGTATCATCTTCAAACAATTTCGATAAAGTTAGAAAATTACAATTTTCTACTTTAAAAGCTTTCAAAGGAGGATTAACATCCTTTACTATATTACCATTTAACAGTTTATAATTTCTTTCTATTACATTTATATAATCTTGGATATAGGTAGAATAAAACCAAGGAATAAAATATATAAATATACTTTCCTTAATAGAGTCTTAGAATTACCAGAGAGTGATAGTACTCACTGGAAGGCTAAATTTATTGATGGTTTACCTCATTTATTTGCAGAAAGGATTAGAAAATCTTTAAAAGGTAATAGACCTACAATACCTTACCATGAATATACTTATGGAAAGTTAATAGGAACTTGTACACATGAGGGATTAAATCTTTGTAATGAGATTAAATTAAATCAACAATTAAAGAATCAAAAAATTGTTGAAAGAAAACAATTAGGAGAATTTTGTAGCCAATTTGGTATGGATTTGCCTGCTTATAATAAAAGTAAAAGTAAAAGGAAAATTGTTGATAAACAACCTTATTATAGGAAAAAGAGAAGAAAATATTCTAAAAAAGAAATTAGAAGAAAAAGCTGATAGAAAAGAAAAGAGGAAATCCTCTAAAAAACAGAAAAGTTATAATAAGAAAAAAGACAAAATTATAGATTGTAATAAATGTCATAAAGTCGGACATATTGCTAAGAATTGTTGGACTAAAAAAGAGATTAAAAATCTAGATTTAGATGATGAAATCAAAGATAAATTATCAAAATTATGGTTGGATTCTACTGATAGTTCAGAACAAAGTGATAATAGTTGGGATATAATAGAAAGTGACTATTATACTAGTTCTAGTGAATCTGAACGTGAACCTTGTCAGATAGGACAAGCTTGTATAAAACCTAAACAAGATGAACAATTTTTTAAATTGATGTCACAATTTCAGGATAAAGATCATGAAATAAATGTTTTAGAATCTGATAATTGGATAGAATTGTTAAAAACAATTAAGGATCCAGAATTAAGATAAAAAATAATAGATGAAATGGGTAATAAACCTAGTACTTCTAATAATCAGAAAAATAAAAAAGAATTTGATATTGATAAATATAAGGAAGAATACAGTATGTCTGAAGTTCATAAAATGATTATTGATAATAATAGTAAAGAAAAACCAACTTCAGTAAAAGATATTCTTAAGGAGATTGATAATCTTAAATCTGAAATTAAAGATTTAAAAAATAAGAATTTAGATTATAATACTAGAATTTCTAATTTAGAAACTCTATCAATATTGGATAAAATTGATAAAGACTTTAGGGATAAAGGAAAAGAAATTCTTAAAGAAGATAATAATAAAGAAGAATTTTTACAAACTCTTGAATTTGTAACAATGCAAAAATGACATATAAAAATTACTTTGCTAATAGGTAATTATTATTCTCAGGAATTCACTGCTTTAGTAGATAGTGGTGCAGATTTAAATATTATACAAGAAGGAGTAATACCTACTAAGTATTTTGAAAAAACCACTCATAATTTGAAACATGCAGGTGGAGAAAGAATGGATATTATATCACATGGATCATGGGAATCTTCCAGTTCTTTGTATCTGTTGGAGGATATCATTGAGCTGTCACTTTTATTTGAATTTTCCTCCTGCTCCATATATTCTTTGTCTTTAAGCGCTTTTTCAATTTTCCATATGTTTGGCAATTATCTCTGCCTTTGACAAATTGGCTTCTTCTCCAAATTTCATCCGGCGATCTTCTTTGAATTTTCTTTCGTTATAAACATCCAATCGATCCTTTATTAATTCGATTGTATCTTGGCAATTTAATTTCTTTGCATGGGAGTCTTCCTTCATCATTGTATCCCAAAATCTTGTATATGAACATCTCTTTAGACATAATAAATTATTTTTATTATAACCAACTTGAGGTTCATTCCTCTAGATATACGGGATTGAGAATTCCATAAAGAAACCCATTTGATAATATCCTGGAATTATAAATTCAGATTTCCTTGGCGTAACTTCACACCATTCTGTATAGTATTCTTTGAATAATAATGGGAGAATTTCTTCCGAAGCACCATAAAATTGCCACCGGTCTATGAACCAGTTTGGAATATGGGAGTTATAAACTTCTGAATAGATTTTAATAAACCAAGTATGGCTTTTCTTGCCATTTTCATATAAGAAAACTTTATCAAAAGCTTGGATATAATCCCAATAGTTGCATCTAACTTGAATGTCCTTAACAAAGACAATCTTCTCTCTCTCTCTCTCTCTCTCTATATATATATATATATATATAATAATGTACTTTAGATATATTTTCGATTGTTCTAATGAATACTTTATAAATCCCCTATGTCAAGGTGAAGTGAGGCCTGACGTAGACATTTACCTAAACTTGGTTGATTTGTAAACAATGAAGAAAATATATTAAAAAATCCACAATGAATATGATCTTTCCATAATTTATCTGAAATCCAGGGGTATTTCCATAGACATGTCCAAATAAATCTCCTATATTTTCTTATCACAAAAATTGAAGTCAAGTCATAGATCTCCAAAGTCTTCTCCTTCATTATTTTCCATCTCCAAACTAAACAAAATTTGCCATGGATAGAGAACAAGAAGAAATGCAATTTTTAGGCCTTTTCGGTATATATTCTGAAGCCTACAAAGTGATCATAAAATGGAGAAAAGTCTTCAGCCAAATCACTTTGGCTTTGATTATAAAATGAGTGTTGTCCCAAAGGTTTGGAAAAGGCTTATGGTCACATTTTTTTTGTACTTTTATCGCTTTTTTTGTCTACAACTTTATTTCGGTCTTGTTACTAATTGTTTGGGTAATGACTCTTTTAGACACTTTTATAATAGATGTAATTGTTTTTATCATCATGGTTATTATATATGCGACGGGGTTTGTTTACATGACAATTTTATGGCAACTTGCTAGTGTTATAACAGTTTTAGAAGATTCATATGGGATCAAAGCTGTGATGAAGAGCAAGGACCAAAAAAGAAAAGAAAAATTCCAAGCACCCTTTATACAAAAAAGGACCGCAACCAAAGATCAAATTTTGAAGGGGGGTGGGAAGGTTTTGCCTTTAGAACCTAAAACAAGAACCCATTATTAAAAAAAAAAAATTGAAAAGGAAGATTCAATCTTACCTCTGGTGGGCCTGGAACAAGAGTGAGGCGGCGGTGAGATTGATCAGAGAGTGAAAGCTTCTATTAGAAATAAGAATGTATCATAAATGTATTTATTTCTTAAAAAAATGTCAATAAAAAAATTGAAAATGAAGATTCAATATTACCTCTGGTGGCGTTGAAGGTCGTCGGAGATGGTGGCGTCGAGATGGCGGTGAGGCGAGGCTGCAAGGATGGAGTGGCGGTGGGGCTTGACTGCAAGGATGGCGTGGCGGTGGGGCTTGACTGCAAGGATGGAGCTTGATGGTATGGGGAAAGGAGGTGGTGGCCGGCTGGAGGAGGGTGGGAAGAATTGGGCGAAATGCTTAGGTTATTTGAAGATAAAACGAACAAAACGACGTCGTTTTCAATATTCGGTCGCAAAGTTCCGTCGTTATTCGGTCGTTATATACTCCGTCGGTATTCGGTCGTGGTTATCCGTCAGTATTCGGTCGTTAAGTGTGAACAAAACGATGGCGTTTCAATTTGGTCAACGGGACCGATGTGGCCGACGGATTGGCGACGGTATAACGACCGATATGTTTTCGGTCGGTAAGTTCCGTCGGTATTCGGTCGTTATATATTCCGTCGGTATTCGGTCGTGGTTATCCGTAGGTATTCGGTCGTTAAGTGTGAACAAAACGATGGCGTTTCAATTTGGTCAACGGGACCGATGTGGCCGACGGTATAACGGCCGATTTGTTTTCGATTTCTATTCGGTCGGTATTCCGTCGTCCAAATTGTTACCGAAAATTTCGGTCCCTAAAGTCGGTCGCTATTTAACTGTTTTCTTGTAGTGGAACAGGTGTTTATTAAAGTAACCTTGGTTTCAGCTCTATTTGTTAGTTTCAACCATCACCAAGAATCATGCATATTTGGTGTTGCACTCGTGATGGTGGAAAAGGAAGATGTTTAAGAGATTTGTAAAGTTAAAAAGGCAGTAGGGTCAAGCATATTGAACAGCGAGAAAAAGATGCAGAAGACAAGGGCCAAGCATATTATGCAGCGAGTGAAAGAGGAAGAAGACACTTCCTACCTAGATGAAGAAAACATTAATCTCAGACTTTGAGCATTAGATATCTTAAATATGTAGCTTGTTGGTGTTGAACACCTTAAACATTAGACTAGTTATTTTTTTGGGCAAATTCATTGTTCAATTCAGTTGTTTTATGATATTGAACACTTGTTTTTTGAGTATGAGCGTCTATTTTTTTTAGTATGAACATATTTCTTTGAGTGTGAACACTTGTTTTTTAAGTGTGCACACCTGTTATATTATTAAGAATACATTATGTATTGGTTATGATAATCAACGTACTTTTTTAAGTCTACGAACACTTGTTTTAATTTTTTGATCTCTTGTTTTTTTGTAATGTAAACATGTTTTATTAGTGTGAACACATGTTCTTGTGCATGGAACACATATTCTGGTATTCTTAGCACATGTTCTTGTACTCTGAACACATGTTCTCCAAAATATTCTTTTCTTCGGGAATGAACTCCTAAAATTGTTATTTTTCTTCCATATGAAAGATATGTATCATAGTTATTGATTTAAAATTTTAACCAATCTTTATGAAGATTCGAAAGTTTTATTTGGGAAAAACACCAAAATTCTGATTCAAAAATTTTCAAGATGATTTTGGCTTTAGTACAAAGTTGCAGACATTGAAGAAGAACCATAGAAAAATAATTGATATGGAAGTTGAAAAATGATGAGGAATAAGAATAGAGTTTTGAGGAAGAAGAAGATGAAAAGGCATAACTTTTGATTTTTTGGATACAGTGAGAATATAATTACCGATGTGACTGTTTGGGTATTCTTTTATTTTAAAAAAAATATTTATTAAATTACTTATTTGCCCTTTTAACTATCATTTAAATCGCAGGCGTCAATTCAATTTTTTTTTGAATCAACAGTCAGATCCATGTTCGCACAGGAGCCGGACTGCTCTAAGCTTCTCTTGAATGTAGATGTAGTTAAGTAAAAATACATTTAGCGTGAGTATCAAAACTATTGGTTCATGTCTATCTCTCATGTTACACCATTTATATTGATCATGTTTTAGAAGTTTGTTTAAACAGGGCCATTATTAGTAAAAAAGATATCGTTGCTGGTTAGTATCATACACTGCTGAAAATGACCTGTAATCTTGGGAAAAAATTTCCCATGGGGACCCGACTTTCAGTAGATGCACTGTGAGAGGCACTGCAAACCTACTCCCTGCGTGTGGGTCGTGTGTGAGTCGCATGCGAAATTATGTAAGAGGAGTGTGGAGCCGGACCCATTGGGTCCGCCCCATGCCAGACTTTCCCGTAATCTTGATAGACATTTCAATGGGAGAAGATTATTAAATATAAAAATATAGTAGTTGTTGATAAAAAAGAAGAAAAAGAGTAATATAGGTACAGAAGTCAACAAACTGGATTAAAGTTTTAAGGACAAAGCATCACCCAAAAAAAAAAAATAAATAAATAAATCAAGAAAAACATATCAACTCTATCCACTCCAGGTCAAGATTCATCAAGTACTACAAACTATCTTATTCTTTCTTTCTTTCCCCTGGATATCATCTTCATCTCGCAGTCTTATTCTAATTACATTGTGCAGCCTCATTCCTATCCAAGCCTTACTATTTGCAAATTCTTCTTCTTTTTTTTTTTTTCTTGGTTAATTAGTATTTACAAAAGCATATATATATATAAAGGTTCCTACTTAAGCTTCCTTATGTACAAGATCATTAGTTGAAACAAGTGTTCTCCCGGAGGAAAAAATTGTCAGCTTCTCCCTCAACGATCCAAAGCACTTAAAACGATCCTGCAATGGACATAGGTGAGCAAGGTTATTAAAATCGGGATTCTACGTAGAATCGGTGAAGGGGTGAAAAATCGTAAAATCGGGATTTTCCTTCCGTAAAATCGTAGAATCGGTGAAGGGGTGAAAAATCGTAAAATCGTAGATTTAAATCGGGATTTTAACAACATTGTAGGTGAGGGAAACCTTTTCATTATAAAATGAAACACGAAATCTTTTAGATGTTCTGATTAATTAATTATTTAATTATTTAATGCGTGAGAATTAAAAACGTATTATTAAAAAGATATGAGAGGGGAGGAGAAAAGCACCAATCGTAGCCGGACGGGTTTCTTGGCTCCCCTTGTGGTAATGCCGCAGGGGTTGACTTTCTCCTTGTCAATCTCTTGAAATTCCCACTAGGAGTTGATGCTATACCCGCCGTAGGACAAGCAAAAAACAACCCCCATCAGAGATCCAGAAGAAAAATACTATCCAAATGCAAAAATAGGATGAGAAATTGAGGATCTAGATGGATAGTCTTTTGTTTTTTTAACGAAATTAAGATCATATATACTTCAAAAGTTCAACTAATCACTACGTCTGTATTGTAAATGCAAATACAAATAATTAAGTCTAAGTAATAAGAATAAAACCTAATACGACCCCAAATATAAAAACTTCAATCATTTCAATTTTGTCTCCAAAGGAAAAAATAATAATATCCATAACTAAATATTAATCCAAATTAACATGAATCTCAATGACCAAGAATGAAGAATCTATACATAAATTATTAAATATAAAAAATCCAAAGAGTTCAGTTCTTCAATTAAATACTTAAAACAGCAAATAATTTAACTTTAACAAAATATTGAACGTTTCATTTTCTAAACGAAACACTATCCAATTAAATCGTGAGAAAACCCGAACGATTATATATATAAGAGAGATTCCCATGCAGAAATAAAGGCTAGTACTTACGTGATTGAGGAGTAGTGGGGACAGAAGAAGAAGCGGCAGGAGAAGACGGAATAGAGCCGCCGGAATCAACGGAGACATTAACGTTCGGAATCTGAACGGGGTTGCTACGTAGGATAGTGATGCTCCTGGAAATTGGGAAAGACGGATCATCAACTGGAACAGGAGGAGTAACTACAGATCCAGAATAAGAGTTATACTTTCGGAGTTTCCCAAGGCCAGAGTCCGGTGGTGGGCCCGCGAGCGTTTCATCCCAGATTTTTTCGAGGAAACCCATGATGATTGTGATTATGATCTATTTCTAAAAATCAAGATCAAACGAAGAAAAGCTTATGTTGATGTTTTGCTAAAACCGAAAGAAAAAGAGGGAAATGAGGAATCTTATAGATGAGATAGGAGATGGATAAGATAGGCTCCGATGGCTTTTGGGAGAAATGAATGGCTGTGCCGGCTATAATATGGCTTTCTTTGAAGCCGTTGAATTTTAACGAATAAATCCAATCCTTGACTTGACCCTCCGTTTTGGATGGAAGGAAATGAACCCGGGAAAGAAAATATATAAATGGATTCAGTTTTTGACGTGGTTTTCTTTTTTAATGAAGGAAATAGAAGGGATAAGACTTAAGAGGAGATTGTGTGATTATTTATATGTCGCATGTTGACAGAAATTTTTATTGGATGGTTCAAAGTGTTTGTTGAGTGGGTCAAAATATAATTAAAATCTTAAGTGAATTAGTCGGGTTAAATGTCTAAATACCGATACTTAACAAAAATAGTGAAACTTGTATTTTTTTTAAATATAGAAAGTTAGTTATAATAGATTATTGACAAAATATTTGCATCTTGAGAAGTTAGACATTCCTTGTAAAATAATTAAAATAAAAAATGTACGTTTAATTTGAGACAGAGAGAATATTAAAGTATTTAACTGTCAGGAAGAAAAAATAAATTTTTTTGTGCCCCGATTAACTTAAATTACTCATATTATAAAATATTTATACTTAAAAAATATAAGTGAAACAACAACAAAATCATATTTATAAAAATTAAAGTTGATTACAGGATTCAAAGTTGTAACTTATCCATTCATTCCTTCCTACCTACCTACACGAAGAATAATCAATATTCTCTTTTTCTCTGATCTCCTCCGATTATTCTCTTTTTCCTTCTTCCGTTTCCATCCATAAAAAAAAATGATGGATAATATGGAGCCTGGCTGGGAAAATGAAGCCGCCGAAGAGCCAGCCAAGTCTATGAGTGGGAGTAAAAAAAGTATCCAATTGGGAAGAAGCTGATTTGGTCAATCTGGTAGAAAGTCTTAGACACGTCATCGGATAAGATTGAAACATATATCTACCGTAACAACCTTTACTTTGATACTGAAAAATTATGATATAGATTCATGATGAACTATGCGGTGTAAAAAATTTCACATCGTAATTGTATTTTTTTCACATTTTTTAATAGCATAGACAATTTTAAACTATAAAATCCATTAAACTAAGTCAATTTAACATAATTATCCATTTAATACCAAATGCATCCTAAAATATGGTCAATAATTTCACTCTTACTTGAGAGGGATACTCCATCCTCACTCAAAATGGGAAAAATAATCCTAATAAATTCACAAAGGAAAAACAAATTATATTAATAAAATGTTCATTTTTATATCGTGTCTAGAATTGACCATTTGGTAAAGTTTTTTTTCAAGATTAACCAAATACAAAAGTTGTTTATTCAATGATGGACATGAAGATTCAGCAAGAAGTGAAAGTTCAATGCTGACTTGATTTTATCATTTTCCTAGTGCAAGAGATAATGATTTACCATTAGAGCAAATAAACTTTTTCTGCTACAAAAGCTAATTCTGAAGTCTTATATCTGCCATTAAATCATTTTTTCAGTGCCTTTTCCCCTGCTATGAAACATTTTATGAGTGCTAAAAATGCCACAAATCATTTTTCACGTGCCTTTCTGCTATGAAACATTTTATGAGTGCTTAAAAATGCCACAAAAAGAGGGAGGGTGAAGGGAAAAAAATGCCATCTTTTTGTGGCATTTTTAGCACTCATAAAATGTTTCATGGCAAAAAAGACACGGAAAAACGATTTGTAGCAGATATAGCACTTGTAACTAGTTTTGTGGCAGATATAGCACGAAAACGTGATTTGTGGCAGATATAGCACTCATAACTAGTTTTGTGGCAGAAAAAGCTATTTGCTCTTACCATTAACTAGTGATATTTGATAGTATTAAAGACGAGGAGTAAAAAAGGGGGTGTTGCGCCACTGCGATTCATTGAAATCCAAGCAAGGACGAAGTGAGGAATTTAGCGTTGTAGCGAAAACTGCAATAGTACGTCGAATTACATATAAAAACTGCAAAACAAATATTGGGGGAGGCGAATTTAAAACTATATATAAAATTTATTATATCTAGTACTATTTTTGAAAATTTAGGGCAGTCCCCTCCTCCTCCCCCTGTCTTCGTCCCTAAATCCAAGTGATTATTTCTTCATGTGGCCCATGTATTTTCGGTTGCGGCAATAGTGCAAAATAAAAATATGTTAGTATATATTGAACAATGCGTGACCACTTACGTGTAACTAAATTTATTATAACCAAACTTATTATGTCAAAATGGATATTCCGATGTGATCTACTCAAGTTTATCTTGTATACGAGTCATAACTTTTATTTCTATCTCATATGGGATTTAGATTTCACATTAACTATTACTTAGGCTCATCTTATATATCAATCATACCTTTCATTTCTATCACATATGGAATTGGAGTTTCACATTAACTATATTTTTTTATTCTTTTTTTCCTTTTCTCTCTCTTCTCTTTCTTCCCCCTGCTCTTCCTGCGTCTTTTTTTTTTTTCCCTTTCTGCTTCTGGCCAGATTTGGCCATTGGCACCGGCCAATGGTCGAATCTTGGCCAGTTATCTCCTTTTGTTCACTTTTGGTGTCTTCACCCTTTGCCGTAAATTGTAATGAATTTTTTTCAAGGCATTCTTATTTAAGATTCAAGACTTAGATGCAAGATCTACTTCAGATCCTTCCAGATCTGAAGTTTTCCTCTAAACCCGGAGTCGTTCTGGGCTCTTCCTCAGTTTTCTATATCTTTCTGAGACAATTTATGGGACGGTTGATACGCCCATGGTCTCATAGATTGTTGATTTCTAGGAAAGGTGTTGGAAGTGAGCTTGCTACTGCTGTTCAAAGATTTTGGAGACGATGCTGCGAAGAATTTTATTATGTATTTATTTTTTTTTCTACTGTTTGTAGTGGTACCCGGTCCAGGGTGTGGACTTTTATCTGTTATCAATGGTGTTCCAGAACACCATTGTATAACTTTTATTTTTCTTGTAATTCGTTTTTATCTTTTGATTGTAATGGTTTCGGCTTTTTTATGATTAATGGATAATTTCTTTATTTAGCAAAAACTATATTTTTTTATTATAAAAAAAATATATCAAAACTTGGGAAATGAGAGCGGAGAGGCAAAATAAAAGTATAGAAAATATAAAGAAATGCTACAATTAAAATTTTAGAAAATACTTGGTCTAAAAAAATGGGAGGGGGCCGTTCCTGCCCCTACGTTTTTTTGAAAACTTATGCTAGAATATGTATATTTCAAAGATAATACTCCCTCCATTTCCATTTAATTGTCGTTTAGGAGATTTATAGGTATCTAAATTAATTGTCATTTAAGGTTTTTTTATTAGTTGTCAACAATTAATTTTAATTATACCCTCGACATTTTTTTTATTTATCGCCTCTCATGTCATCCCAATTTTTTTCTTTATTTTCTTATTCTATAGAAGTGAGAGAGAGGGTAATATTGGAATTTTTGATGAAAATGATAAGTTCTTTAATTTTATAAAATTGTCTAAAGAGTTATATTTAGGAATGGAGGGAATAGTATTAAAGAAAATTATAAGCTCGTCCCCTCGACAATGACACATCATTCTCTTACCACGAAAATTTAAGTTTGCATTCACCCTGGCTGGCCTGGCAACATGCTTTAACCCTTTGAGCTACTTATATGCAGGGGTTTATTGATGTAATCGTTGGAAAGCTACATGTATTAATTAGATACATGAATATTTCCATTAATAGTAGATAAGAAAGTGAATGAAAAATTCACTTGATGAAATGCATCAGATTTGTTTTCAAATTTACATTCAATGGAAGATAAGGAAGTGAATACAAAGTTCGCTTAATGAATTTTACCGGATATAATCTTCACATAAAAGTTATGTTTGTTTAATACATAACACTTCATTTATTTAAGATAAATTAAGTGTTGCCTTAATGCCATTCTTTTATGAATCCCTATCTTCTACTAGTATAAATAGAGGTCCTCACATTTCTTTTTCTCTACACCAAAAACAAGCATTCTCTTCCTATTTTAAAAATTTCTTCATAGTTTTCATATAGTGTTCAAGGTAATTTGTTAAAGTTCGATAGACAAAGAGTTGTGGTGCTAACTGCTTTGTTGGTATCCGTTTTATTCTGGGAAATAGACATCTAATTCAGCCTCGAGCACACATGCGGAGGGGACGAATATGTTTTAAGGAGATTGTGTCCAACACGAGACTCGGATTGTTGTCTTCTTCTTCTCCTTTTATTTAATTAATTTTAATGTTATTATTTTATTTATCCATTTAAAACAATAATTCTTTTCTCTAGAATTATTATTTTATTATATTTAGAATTATTATTTTATGTCATATTGAATATATACTTACGAGGTTTATTTTTATTTAACATTCTTAAAACAGATTATTCGTAGTACATATTCATTATGGCAACTGAGGTTGTTGAAAGTTCTAATGGCTCGCGCTCTACTACTACTGTTGCTTTGCAAATGCCTACAGTGGTTTCTGGTAACCACAGTGAAAAACCTGAGAAGTTTGATGGGTCAAATTTTAAAAGGTGGCAACAAAAGATGTTGTTTTATTTGACTACCATGAATCTTGCGAGATTCTTGAGTGAAGATGCTCCTAATATACCTGAGGATGAAACAGATGTACAAATTATCAACGCGATTGATTCTTGGAAGCATTCTGATTATCTATGCAAAAAACTATGCAAATCTTGTGGAACATAGGTAAGGGCAAAACTCTAAAGGCGATAAGAGCTGATCAAAGATCGGTGCCAAAGGATGAGTGATGAAGCATAAGTTTCAGGGGAATTGCTTCAACTGTGGAAAGAAGGGACATAAGTCCCCCGACTGCAGATTCCCAAAGAAGAGGAAAAGTCATGAGGTAAACATGATTGATGGCATCATCAAAGATGTTTCAGATATTAACCTCGCTGCGGTTGTTTCTGAAGTGAACTTGATCGGATAAAATCCAAATAAGTGGTGGATTGATACTGGTGCAACTAGACATGTTTGCATAAACAAAGACCTATTCACTATCTTTGAAGAAAGTGAATGAGAAAAGATGTTTATGGGGAATTTCGCCTCAGTTGATATCAAAGGTCAAGGAAAGGTGTTACTGAAAATGACATCTAGAAAGACTTCAACTCTGAATGATGTTTTGTATGTGCCAGAAATGCGCAAGAATTTTGTTTCTGGATCACTTTTGAACAAGCATGGTTTTCGCATGGTGTTTGAGTCAGACAAAGTTGTTTTGTCTAAATCTGGAATGTATGTGGGGAAGGGTTATGCAACTGATGGGTTGTTCAAACTCAATGTAATGACTATTATCAATAAAAATAAGTATTTTACTTATTTGCTTGAGTCTTCCGATGTTTGGCACGGTAGACTAGGACATGTTAATTATGAATCTATGCGTAGATTAATTAACTTAGATCATATTCCCTCATTCCATTTTGATTCACAACAAAAATGTGAAATTTGTGTTGAGGCGAAATTAACCAAGTCGTTTCAATCAATTGAAAGAAACACTAAACCTCTTGAATTGATTCATAGTGATGTGTGCGATCTAAAATTCGTTCAAACAAGAGTTGGTAATAAATATTTTATTACCTTTATTGATGATAGTACAAAATATTGCTATGTGTATTTGCTAAAAAGTAAAGATGAAGCTTTAGCAAAGTTTATTCTCTACAAAAATGAAGTTGAAAATCAACTCAACAAGAGAATTAAACGGTTGAGAAGTGATAGAGGTGGTGAATATGAAACACCTATAGGTGATTTATGTGCGCAACATGGAATTGTCCATGAAGTAACTCCACTTTATTCTCCTCAATCAAATGGTGTTGCTGAACGCAAAAATCGTACTTTGAAAGAAATGATGAATGCGATGTTGATAAGTTCAGGATTACCTCAAAATATGTGGGGCGAAGCAGCCTTATCGAGTAACTACCTATTGAATAGGATACCCCGGGAAAATGAAGATAAAACTCCTTATGAACTATTTAAAGATAGGCGACCATACTACAAACACTTGCGAGTGTGGGGGTGCCTTGCAAAGGTGATTATTCCACCGCCAAAAAGAATAAAGATAGGTTCTAAAACTGTGGATTGTATCTTGTTTGCACATAATAGTAGTGCTTATCGATTTCTTGTGTATGAATCTAAAGTTTCAGAGATACATAAGAACACAATAATGGAATCAAAGAATGCATCTTTCTTTGAAGATATATTTCCTTGTAAATTCAATGATGTGCAAGTTCATCGAAGCGAACTTTTGAAAATATGAATCAAGGAAATAATGAGGTTGAAAGTCTTGAACCAAGACATAGTAAAAGAGTAAGGGTGGAAAAATCATTTGGAGATGATTTTCTAACTTATTTGTTAGAAAACGAACCCCTAACTTATTCAAAAGCTGTGAACTCTTCTGAAGGTCCTTTATGGAGAGAAGATATAAAAAGTGAAATTGATTATATTCTACATAATCACACTTGGGAGTTAGTGGATCTTCCTCCTGGTTGTAAACCTTTAGGGTACAAATGGATCTTTAAAAGGAAATTAAAGTATGATGGATCCATTGATAAGTATAAAGGTAGACTTGTAATAAAAGGTTACAAGCAACGAGGAGGCTTAGATTACTTTGATACTTATTCTCCTGTGACGAGAATAAATTCCATCGAATAATTATTGCTATTGCAGCATTAAGAAATTTGGAGATACATCAAATGGATGTAAAAACGGCTTTCTTAAATGGGGATCTAGATGAAGAGATTTATATGGAACAACCTGAGGGTTTTCAAGTTCCAGGAAAAGAAAAGAAAGTCTGTAAATTGGTAAAATCATTGTACGGCTTAAAACAAGCACCAAAGAAATGGCATGAAAAGTTTGACAATGCAATGATTGCCGATGATTTCAAAATCAATGAGTGTGATAAATGTGTTTATACAAAGGAGACTGAAAATGGCTTTGTCATTTTATGTCTTTATGTAGATGACATGCTCATTGTTGGTAGTAATGATCAAATGGTCAAATCAACCAAAAACACGTTGAATTCAAAATTTGACATGAAGGATATGGGACTTGCTAATGTGATTTTAGGGATTAAAATCATAAGGACATTAGAAGGTTTTGATATGAATCAGTCTCATTATGTGGATAAAACTCTTGAAAAATTTAACAAGAATGATTCTGGCTATGCTAGAACGCCATTAGACAATAGTCTCAATCTATCTAAGAATAGAGGAGAAAGTATTTCTCAAGTTGAATACTCTAGAGTTATTGGAAGTCTAATGTATTTAATGAGTTGTACAAGACCAGATATTGCTTATACGGTCAGTAAACTCAGTTGATATACTTGTAATCCGAGTGCAGATCATTGGAAAGCAATAACAAGGGTACTTAGATATCTTCAGTATACTCGGAATTACGGCCTCCATTATACTCGTTATCCAGCAATCCTTGAAGGATATACTGAGGCTAATTGGATAACATATATGAAAGGTTCAAATTCGACCAGTGGATATGTCTTTACACTAGCCGGTGCAGTTGTGTCTTGGAAATCTTCTAAACAAACTGTTATTGCTAGATCCACAATGGAATCCGAGTTTATAGCTCTGGATAAATATGGTGAGGAAGCTGAATGGCTAAGACATTTTTTAGAAGACATTCCGAAATGGGAAAAACCAGTGCCTCCAATTTGTATTTATTGTGATAGTCAATCGGCTATTGGAAGAGTACAAAGTAATGTGTATAATGGTAAGTCTAGACATATTCGTCGTAGACATAATACCATTAGACAACTACTCTCGACTAGAGTTATCACCATTGACTATGTGAAGTCAAAAGATAATATAGCGGATCCATTAACCAAAGGGTTAAACAGAGAGTTATTTGAAAAGCTTACGAAATGAATGGGATTAAAGCCCGTAAAAGAATAAGGATTACAAAGGAAAACCCAACCTAGTTGACTGGAGATCCCAAGATCTAGGTTCAATGGGAAAACCTAATTGTAAATACTTATTGTGTTCACTGTGGGGGTAATCTCAAGTCATTCCTAACGCTGAAACAGTGATATTGAAAGGTTATAAGGCTAGCAATATAGAAATTGCTTTAATGATTCTTAAGTGAGTAATTATATTACTAAAGACTTAAGTTAATCACCTATGTGAGAGAGAAGTAGGGCTTATTCTCTAGAAACTCTTACAAAACCAGGCAGAAGTTCATGGCCAAAACGAACATAACCATGAGAACTGAACAAACTTGAAAATGATTCCTGTGTGAAATATATGCCTCCTTTACACAAAAAGCAGGACAGTTCAAATATATCGCGTCTACTGGACAGCTAGTAAGCGCGTTATTCTCACAAGGGAAGGTTCAAAGGGCAACACCTACTTATCCTATGCAGGTTTCAGTTTTAGAACACTATTGAGTCAAAATCAAAATATTTTTTTATTCATGTGGGGGATTGTTGGAAAGTTACATGTATTAATTAGATACATGAATACTTCCATTAATAGAAGATAAGAAAGTGAATGAAAAATTCACTTGATGAAATGCATAAGATTTATCTTCAAATTTACATTCAATGGAATATATCAAGCGTCACGTAACAGCGGTTTATGATCGCCTAAACAGTTTATGCGGCTTGTTAATCGGATTAACGACAGAAAGCATACAATCAGATCATGCGTAAATCATATTAAATTACAGACCGAATCATGCTATGGCAGTTCATGCGGTATTAATCGAATTAATAACATACATAACAGTTTATGCATATCAGATTCACAGAAACTTATAAAAACAGTCAAAGAAACAATCTTTTATGTTTTTCACACACACACATACCCGAGAGGTCCCGGGTTCGATACCCTCCGCCTGCGTGCGGTAAGCTTTATTCTACCTTATCTAGGGTGTTCTCTCTCCCCAATGTGGGGCAATCGCCCATCGTGGCGTCAAAAAGGAAGTGAATACAAAGTTCACTTAATGAATTTTACCGAATGTAATCTTCACCTAAAAGTTATGTTTGTTTAATACATAACACTTCATTTATTTAAGATAAATTAAGTGTTGCCTTAATGCCATTCTTTTATGAATCCCTATCTTCTACTAGTATAAATAGAGGTCCTCACATTTCTTTTTCTCTACACCAAAAACAAGCAGTCTCTTCCTATTTTAAAAATTTCTTCACAGTTTTCATATAGTGTTCAAGGTAATTTGTTAAAGTTCGATAGTCAAAGAGTTGTGGTGCTAACTGCTTTGTCGATATCCGTTTTATTCTGGGAAATAGACGCCAATTCAGCCTCGAGCACACATGCGGAGGGGACGAATCTGTTTTAAGGAGATTGTGTCCAACACAAGACTCGGATTGTTGTCTTCTTCTTCTCCTTTTATTTAATTCATTTTAATGTTATTATTCTATTTATCCATTTAAAACAATAATTCTTTTCTCTAGAATTATTATTTTATGTCATATTGAATATATACTTACGAGGTTTATTTTTATTTTACAGTAATTTATCATGAAACTTGATTATTTTTAAGTTAATTGAGCGTTCAATTAATTCTGGGGCTTCAAAATGGCAAAAAATCATCTGTTCCCGTGTATGTCATCATTCCTGTATCTAACTAAACATGATTCGCCATATGTATATATAATTGGAAGAAAATGTCCACAACGAATTCTGATTGGTTAGATACAGGAATAGAGACATATACGGGGACATACGATTTTCAATTTTAAAATATTATAACCTTATTTTCTTTTCCTTAAGGAAAAGAAAAAAATAAAATAAAATCATTATCTACTTGCAACTCCCTTTAAATAATGAAATAAAAACTAATAAATTATCAAAATTTGGTGTTTGACATCAATCAATCTATAGAATCCAGAATCATGAATGTACTATACTATACTGTACTATATGTTCTCTCATAAAATTAATTATTTCTTTCGGGTAAAGACTTCGACACACTGGACAGTTATAATTTGTAACAAACCAATGACGAAGGCAATGATAGTGAGACTTGTTATTGCAAACACCACAAACTATTGTGTTTTGATTCCGAAAGACAAATAGGGCATTCCGCTTCTTCTCCCTCGCCTTTATCATCGACATATAATTCAGCTTCTAAACGTGGATTAATTTTGCTTTCCTCAACTGGTTTTGTTATAGTAATCGATACATCCCCTGAAGCTTGAGGCCGTGGTCGTGGCTGATTGTTGTTAACAGTCGCGGCGGCGGCGGCGGCGGCTGAGGGTGCTACCGTCGGGCTTGTATGGGATGTTCTTGCTGAGTTTGGTTCAGCATGGCATCAGAAGTCTACCAGCAACCCTATAAGGAGCAATAATATACAGATAAATACCAAGAAGCCTAAACTCAATAAGTCGTCACCGGTAAGATGCATGGTTGATTCGGAAAAAAATATGATTAAGGAGGCCTATGGAAATAGGGAGAATAATTTACTATTATATAATTCTATGTATGTATGTATCTTGTGACTTGTAATGGGTATTTTTGTCATTGTATGTATCTAGAGTTTCTTGTGATAGAACTTTTCTTCTTTACAAATATGTATATAAGTTGATTACTGAATTTAACGGTTAGGATCTTCTGTTTCATTCCCTATGACATTTTAATTGTAGATTTTTCATCTATATATTTTAAATTAGAAAAAATAATTCTATGGATGAAAGATATAATTAGGGAATCCAACATAATCATATGGTGAAAGATATAATTAAAGTATGAACATGATATAATTAGTTAGGGGTGAGCACCGAATTCGAATTCGCCAATTCGGTCATTTGAATTCGATTTTTTTTTTATTTTTTCATACCTCAAAAAACCGATCGAATTCGATACCGAATTCAAATTGACCGAATGGGTGAATTCGGAATTCGGTTTCGACCGAATTGGAGGGTGCATTTTTTGTTCAAATTTCTGCAAAATCAAGTCCATTTCTGGTCCAATTCTGAGTAGAATCTGGTTAAGTACAACATAATTCCTACTCTATTTTTTATACAAAATCAAGCACAATTTACAGCAGTCCTAAAATCAGTACAAATGCAGTCCTAAAATCAGTTCAAAATCAATCCAAATACAGTCCAAACTCAATTGGATAGGGTTAGGGTAAAAGAAACATGTTAGGATTTTTTTATTACTAAATTACTTATTTTATATATATAATTATATTTAATTATTTAAAAATGACCGAATTCAAAATTAGTCAAATCAATTTCGTCCTAAATTCGACCATTTCGAATTCGGTCGTGGCCGAATTCGAATTACCAAATTGAATTCGAATTCGGTCGGAATTCGGTAAAACCCGAATTTGCTCACCCCTATTAAATTAGCTAATGTTGCAGAGGATACTTGGTGCTGAACTAATGAAATGCACGATTGATTTTTTATTTTTTTTGGTCTCAAACTCTCATTACTTCTTTTTACATTTACAATTGATATGCCCTGGAAGAAAAGGAAAAAAAAATGCGTTGACATTAATAAACCAGACATCTTATTTAGAAGAAAAATTAGTTTTTTATAATTATAAGTTGTAATTATGTGTGAGTTTGCTTTAGCAGTTGTCTAGTCGATTTAGGTTTCCTAAACATCCCTAGAGATTCTATAAGGATTCGGTTTTAGTGTTCTAGTTTGTTTTGATTTGTAAAGCTCCTACGTAAAGGTAAAAATTTGTATGTTCTCATGTTTGCCATTCACAATTCACCACGTATATATGAAATGTGAAGAAATATCCATTTGGCGAATTACGAAAGGTAAAAATATGTAGATATGTATAAGGACTCGTGATATTTCCTCCTACACAAAGAGCACTTTATCTTGTTTGAGTGGCTTGAGAGTTGCTCTCCCTATATTCCATAATATAAATCATTTATAACAAATAGTGAAAATTAATAAAAACGAAAAAAATATATGTTTTGTTAATCCAAAGATTAATATTACTCTCTTACATAAAATTAGTAGGGGTGTCAATAGATTCGGACCGACACACATAACTCGAAAAAATATGAGCATGAGCTTAGGTAAGTTGAGCGTGAGCCAAGCGTGACCTCAATATTTAAGCTCGAATTTTATGTGAGCTGAGCATGAGCTTGATTCCACTCAGCCCGATTAAAGCTCGCACCTGAATAAGAATAATATAATTATAAATATTATATATAATACTAAATTTCAAACTAAAAAAAGACCTATAAAAACTTGTTGCAAAACGTATAGTTTCTTTTTTCTATTTTGCAAACTCTATCTTTGATTATATTTTTATTAGTTTATCTTGCTAAAATTATTAAGCATTATTGTATTATATATATATACTAGCCTAATTACTTGTGCTATGCACGTGAACAAATTTAATTGTTAACAAAATATTAAATAGCATAAAAGTGAAAATGATACTCTACACTGATATTTTTGTTTGGTTTTTCAAACCTATCTAAATAGAAAAGAAAAAAAACAAATATAAGATTTTTTTTATTTATATGCAAAATATCAAAAAGATCTGGTAATCGAAGAATATTCTTTCAATGATTGCTCAAGGTCAGCGTTGTAAGTTTTCTTGAAAAAATTAACGGTTTAAATGAACCATACAAAAACAAATAAAGTATTTGTCTCCAATTTATTGGGGCAAATCCCAACTCATTTAATGACACAATAAGTAATAAACGACTCAAACAGCTAAAGTATATTTTTTGAAGTTTTTGCCCTTTTAATGAAAAAAGTTTGGTGACAAGTTCCAAAATGGGTTCAATAGAAAACTAAATGGTTCGGTAAACTAATTTTCTTTGAAAAAAACTTTGGCTGTTGAATAAAAAAGTTAAAAAGCAAATTAGATTTTCACTCAATTTAATGAATTAATTGCCATTTTGGTCATTAACGTATTTACGCTCAAGCATTTTCATCATTTTCAGTTTTTTTAACTTTTCGCATCCCCAATATATTTTCGAACCGCCAATTTCATCATTCTGTCTAAAAAATGCCCAGAAATCGTTAATTATGCTGACGTGGAATAACAGGCTTATTTGTTTCTCTCTCCTCGAAGGACAAATCTGTCCAAAAAATGTGATAACACCATCTTCAATTAGTTTCCCACCAAACACATCACCATCTACAGTTTTCCCCAAAGTAGAGAGCTTTAAACCCTAAATTGAACATCAAAAACTTTCATTTATTCTCTCCATCTCCTCCAGTCTACTTTTTAATTGCACAACAAAAGAGATGAAGAGGTGGAGGAGATGCCTCATTTGTATCTACAAAGTCAATTGACATTGATATCCCACATTTTAGATCCATGACATTCACTCCATCTGCAATTGTCTTACAACCTTCAAAATATTGCTCGTGTAAGGATTGTTGCACAGTTGGTACGTGAATATTTGCCAATAGATGTCCAAAATTAATGACATGAAAAGAAAATAGGAAATAAGCAAATATTATATAAACAAAAAGAAAGGTAAAATCAACTAAGATGCTTGACAATAGTGTGACTTCTCAAATTGAAATTTGTCCTTTGGACAAATTCCTCAAACAAACATTTCAATGAATTAGAGGACAAGACAATATTATAGATGACCAGAGGGAAACAACTAGAACAATAAATACAATCATAGAATCGATCATAACAAGCTCTAAATCACATCACATGTCGAATGCACAAGAAATAAAAAATGCTCTAGTAGAATTATGCAATGAACGACAGGCCTCGTTTGGAAATGTTTTTGTTGTGCAATTAAAGAGTGGGTTGGAGGAGATGAACATAATAAATGAAAATTTTGATGTCCAATTTAGGGGTTTAAAACTCTCAATTTTTGGGGAAATTGGAAATGATGATGTGTTTGGTGGGAAAATAATAGAAGATGGTGTTATAATATTTTTTGGACAGATTTTCCCTTCAAGGAGAGAGAAACAAATCTTCCTGTTATCCCAAGTCAGCATAATTAACGATTTCTAGGCATTTTTTGGACGTAATGATGAAATTGGCGGTCCGAAAATATATTGGGGATGCGAAAAGTAAAAAAAAAAAACTGAAAAAGTGATGAAAATGGTTGATCGTAAATACGCTGATGACCAAAATGGCAATTAATTCCAATTTAATAGACTAAAAGCAAATCAACAAAGTCATTCAATTAAAAATCATACACACTATCTTTATTTATAATATCGTCAAATTTCAAAAACTTTATACACTTTCGATGTCGGGTCTTGAATAATATTGAAAAAAGTAAAAGAAAATATTACATTAGGAAAATTATTAAAATTATTAAAATATATAATTTAATTTGAATTTGTCGAATATGAACTTTCCAACAAGCAAATAAAGCACGCATCTCAAATTCATTAAGGAAATTCCTATTCATTTAATGTTGCGATAAAATTAAATGGCTTGATTAATTAAGTTTATTTTTTTAAGTCTTGACCCTTTTAATGAAAAAGTTTAGTGAGCATGATTGAAAACAAAAACTTTTACTATTAGAATGAAAAAATATAAAAAACAAGTTAGGTTTGTCATCAAACTTTATGGACTAAAAAACAACTCAACCAATTAATTCAATTAAAAATCATGCTCAAACCCTTTATTTATAATGTTATAAAAATAAAAAAAACTTCATACACTATCCATGTGGGAGTTTTAATGATATTGAAAAAAGAAAAAGAAAAAATTAGAATAGAAAAAATAAAAAACTATTAAAATATATAATTTATTTTGAATAAGTCTAATATGCACCATCTGAAATTATAATAAAATCTGCATCTCCAATTCATTGGGCAAATTCCAACACAGTTAGTGATACGATAAGAATTAAATGGCTCGAACAACTAAAGTTTATTTTTTAAAGTTTTGACTCTTTTAATGAAAAAAGTTTAGTGAGAAGTCTCGCCTGCAGATTTAACAGAAGACGAAATGGTTAGGTGAATTAATTTTCTTTGAAACAAAAGTTGACTGTTGGAATGAAAATATTGAAAAGCAAATTAGATTTGTCACCAAATTTTATGGACTAAAAATTAACTCAACCAATTAATTCAATTAAAAATCATGCTCAAACCCTTTATTTATAATGTTTTCAAATTTAAAAAATTTCATACACTTTCGATGTGGGAATTTGAATATTGGAAAAAGAAAAATAAAAATTAGAATAGGAAAAATACAAAACTTATCCAAATTATTAATGTATTGAGTTGGATTTGTCCAATGAATTGAGAGGCAAACTTTATTGCTTTTCAGATGTTTCATTAACTTATTCAAATTATATTATAAATTGAGATAATCACTATTTATGCCCCTTCAACTATTTTCAAAAGCAAGTTATGACCCATTTGATTTTTGCGTGCCATTAATACTCTCAACTATTTACGGGGTGCTAAAAATATCCCCAAAATGGGCGGAATCCGGCGAGGCAAGGAGGCTTTGCATATGTGCGTCCCACATGGTCGAATTTTCAGGGGCAAATTCGTCCATAAATTCCCATACTTCATCTTCTTCCTCAATCCCCTTCTTCAGTTCACCTTCTTCCCTAATCCCCTTTTCATTTCATCTTATATATGAAGCTTTATTGGGAACCCATTTGATTCAAAATGAAATTAGAAAGAAACCCATCTCCTAAAATTAAAAAGGATTCAAACTTTTCCACCCAAAAAATACTAATTAAACAAAAATATCTCAAGAAACCCCATTGCTTCGAATTTGTCAAACAAATCAAAAACCACATAGAGGATTCATTTAGGGTGATTTTTGTGACCTTTTCAAGCTTAAATATATGTTCCTTTAATAAAACTGTGTAGAAAATATTTTGAACTTGAAGTGAGTTGGTTTGGATTTTTTTTTTTTAGACTTCACGGGAAGGAGGTGGAAATTATTTAGCCCCACGTATGGGGAGGGTGTCGAACCCGTGACCTCACGGTCGTGGGCAGAGGCCAGCCCCACTGGGCTATGGCACTCTTGACAGTTGGTTTGGATTTGAAGAAGATGAATGTGAAGATGAAGTTGGAGAATTTTAACGATTTTACCCCTGCAATTTCGACCATGTGGACCGCACATGTGCAAAGCTAATGTGGGTCGCGGATTCCGCCCATTTTGGCTATTTTTGGCATCCCGCAAATAGTTAGGGGGTATTAAAGGCACGCAAAAATTCAATTGGGCATAACTTACTTTTGAAAATATTTGAGGGGCATAAATAGTGATTATCTCAATTTATAATATAATTTGAATAAGTTAATGAAACATCCGAAAAGCAATAAAGTCCGCCTCTCAATTCATTGGACAAATCCAACTCAATTGATGATACATTAATAGTTAAATGGATTGATCAACTAAAATTTTCATTTTTTTAAATTTTGACTCTTTTAATAAAAAAGCTTTAGTGAGCAGGCTCGCCTACGAGTTCAACAGAAAATTATATGGTTCGGTAAACTAATTTTCTTTGAAAAAAAATAACTGTTATAATGAAAAAATTGAAAAGCAAATAGAATTTGTCACTCAACTTAATGGATTAGAAAGCAACTCAACTAATTCGTTCAATTAAAAAATCATGCTCAACCCTCTATTTATATTATTGTCAAATCAAAAATCTTCATACGCTCTCAATGTGGGATCTTTATTAATATGTAAAAAATAAAAAATTTACAATAGGAAAATTAAAAAACCATTAAAAAATATTAAAATATATAATTTAATTTGAATAAGCAAAATATGTCAAGTTTACTTTAAATTTAATGGATAAAATATTATTCAACCAATCAAAATATTTTAAACTAACTAGAAAATTCAAAATTAGTTTATTGGCTGCTCAAGTCCTGCGATTAATCCTTCATGTCCTTAAATGACTTTTAAGTCTAGCGATTATTCTTTCAAGTCTTTCAATGACGCCTCAAGGCCAGGATGGTAATTTTCTCGGAAAAAATTGTTTAATTGAACAATCTGAAAATCAAATAAAACCCGCCTCTCAAATTCATTAGACAAATTTCAAATTAGTTAATAATATTTTAAAAAATAATGGCTCGATCAGCAAAAGTTATTTTTAAAATTTTTACTCTTTTAATGAAAAAAGTTTAGTGAATATGTTCGCATGCGTGTTCAATCTAAAAACCATAACTCCTTAACTAGTTTTCTTTCAAAAAAAACTTTAACTATTTGAATGAAAAAATTGAAAAGAAAATTGGATTTTTCACTCAATTTAATGGACTAAAAACCAACTCAATCAATTCATTCAATAAAAAACAATTCTCAAACCCTTTATTTATAATGTTGTCAAATTTCATAAACTTTTTAGGGTAAAAAGTGCTGACGCCCCCCTAAACTATTCTGTTTTTTGGTTTTTGACCCTCAACTAAAAACGGTCAAGTTTTACCCCCTAAACTATTTCGGATTTTGGTTTTTGACCTTCCATCCATATTCTCAGTTACATCATAACGGAAGTCCAAAAAATGGGGGCATTGTGGGAAAATCATATCATTCATAATAAACAGAATTAAATTTAAGGGAAAAAGGGCATTTTAAGAATTTTTTTTTCAGAGGTTGGAATTTACAGTTGGTAGTTGGAGAAGAGGAGTGGTACCCGGCTTCCGGCTTCTTCTGTCACTGATCTCACCGGCGACTTCTTCTTTCTCGTCAGAATAATAAGTTTTTTTTTTATAAAAACAAAAATTTTAGGATCTTATTCAGATTGCCCAAAAATGCCCCCATTTTTTGGATTTCCGTTATGATGTAACGGAGAATATGGATGGAAGGTCAAAAACCAAAATCCGAAATAGTTTAGGGGGTAAAACTTGACCCTTTTTAGTTGAGGGTCAAAAATAAAAAAAGGGAATAGTTTAAGGGGCATGAGCACTTTTTACCCAACTTTTTATGTGGGATCTTGAATAGTATTGAAAAGAGAAAAAAAATAAAATAGAATAGTAAAAATAAAAAATAAAACCATTAAAAATATTAAAATTAAAAATTTCATTTGAATAAGTCAAAGATGTCAAGTTATATCATTAATTTAATAAATGAAAAATCATCTCAACCAATCATATTTTTTAAACTAATTCAAGGATAAAAAATTCTAGAATATTACATGTGGAATTGTGTAGGCTTGTGATTCGTTGAAACTGAAAACATTTCTTTAATATAAATATAGATAGATAGATAGATAGTTAAATAATATGATATGATATATGTTTAGATTAGATTATATGATAGGGTGATTAGTCAGTGATTTAAATTACTTAAAAAACCAAAAATAATTATTTTAAACCGCTTAATTAATATAATTTTTTTTTATGAACACTTAATTAGTATAATTTTGTTTGATAGATTTTAACCCCCTTCAAAATATACACGAAAAAATCTACTCTAATGCAGAAAAGGAGTTTTAAAATATTATAACATTATTTTCTTTTCCTCGAGGAAAAGCAAAAAAAAAATAAAATCATTATCGACTTGCAACTCCCTTTAAATAATGAAAATAAAAACTAATAAATTATCAAAATTTGGTGTTTGACATCAATCAATCTCTAGAATCCAGAATCATGAATGTACATGTACTATACTATATGTTCTCTCATAAAATTAATTATTTGTTTCCGGTAAAGACTTCGACACAACGGACAGCTATAATTTGTAATAAACCAATGACGAAGGCAATGATAGTGAGACTTGTTATTGCAAACACCACAAACCATCCACAAACTATTGTGTTTTGATTCCGAAAGACATATAGGGCATTCCGCTTCTTCTCCCTCGCCTTTATCATCGACATATAATTCAGCTTCTAAACGTGGATTAATTTTGCTTTCCTCAACTGCTACTGTTGTTATAGTAATCGATACATCCCCTGAAGCTTCAGTGAGCGGCGGCGGCGGCTGAGGGTGCTACCGTCGAGCTTATATTATGGGATGTTCTTGCTGTGGTAATTGGTTCAGCACGGCAGAAGAAGAAGTCTAGCAGTATTATCATAAGGAAAAATAGCACGTAGCCTAAACCTAATAGCTCAGCGTTATGATCCATTAATTAATTCGGAAAATTTATGATTTAACCTAAATTATTATAATTAAGAACAGCATTGCAGGTATATAAATAGTGGTGAATTTGATTAAGGATTCGTATGGAAATAGGGATTCTATAAGGATTCGGTTTTAGGGTTCAAGTTGGTTTTTGTTTATAAAGGTCCTACATAAAAGTAAAAAAAACGTCTGTCCGTATATATTTTTAATGTTGTTTCCAATAGTTTACAATTCGTCACGTATATATAAAATTGGAATAAATGTCT
The DNA here is from genome assembly GCA_026122235.1 of Vinca minor. Classification (NCBI taxonomy): domain Eukaryota; kingdom Viridiplantae; phylum Streptophyta; class Magnoliopsida; order Gentianales; family Apocynaceae; genus Vinca; species Vinca minor. The sequence goes on from JAOCZM010000116.1 coordinate 1,417,652, forward strand.
ACCTGACGAATTTCAAACCGTAAAAAACACGTATAAGGGTTTGTACAAGGACTTGTGATTTCCCCTCCTACACAAAGATCACTTTATTTAATTGTTTGAGTGGCTTGAGAGTTACTCCATCTATGTCGTTTATGACAAATAGTAAAAAATAATAAAGCAAACAAAAAAATGTTTTTGTTAATTAAAATATTAATATTACTCTCTTAAATAGAAGTAGTAGTAAGTCTTATTTAAGAGGCGAGCAAAAACTAGGATTTCTCTCTACTGAGAGTCCTCTTTTCTCTCGGTTGCTTTCTGGGGGTAATCAACCAAAAAGAAACTTGAGCCCTCCAGGGTATGCAAATATCCTCATAGCTACACAAATTCAATAAGGATTCAATAAGAACCTTGTGTTTTTTCTCCTAAAAACATGGTAACTATTAGAGTTGTTCATGAATTATATCAAAATATAGTCTTAGGTCTCCTAAAATCTCTAGGGTTTTCACGGAGACAACCGTATTATAAACTCCAGGTTATGATTCTTACTATTCACAACCTCCTCAAAGAAAACCAACAGGCCATAATTCTGCTCTATCATAAGCATCTAAACGCTCCAATGGTGTATGTCACTGAGCTTGTTTCGCGAGTCAAAAGCATGAACCTTCAAGGGGCTGAGAAACATACCACTGTTTTCGACAAATCTGATGACCAAGGAGGACTAACTGGTGTGCGAGCATCTCTGGTAGGCCACTTTATTCAACTTACCAACCACCTGCCACGTTGTTTCACTATTCTGCTCAATCGTGCTTGGAATTGCAAAGTCACACCACAAAAAATAGGGATGAATACTTATCGCTTTTTCCACCCTCACGTTGATCGCATTATGGAAACAAGTCCTTGGTGCTTCGATAACGTTTTGCTCGTTACAACACGGCTTAGCCCGAACAGTCGTCCCACTGATGCTCTGTTTCGGACAAGCCCTTTCTGGATCCAGCTCTTTTTCAAAGAGGATGCTCTGCTTACAAAGGAGATGGGTGTCAAAATAGCACAAACTCTAGGAAATTGCTCTGTTATGGAATTAAGATTAACAAAAGATGGAATATGGTTTTACCGCTTTCGAGCTGATGTAGATGTCACGGAACCACTCTGTCGAGTCTTCATAGGAGAGGTTCCGGATATTGGCAGCATTGAAGGTTGCTACCGGTATGAGAGGATGTCCGATATTTGCAATCACTGTGGATTAATTAACCATGTCCCCACAACTTGTCCTAAATTGGGCCAAGGAATTCGACAGGTTGATAGGGAAAACTATGCTTTCAATGTCTTTCTAAAAAGTTCATGGATTTCTAACACTCGACCCTTGCACACTGTCACTTTCAATGGAGGATTACCAACAGAAATTGTGAATAATGGAGCAATTGTACCATATGAGGGTGGTGCCGAGTAGCAAAGTGACATTGGTAGAAGTGAGCCTAGCCGAGCGGATGACGAGTAAGAAAGGCAAAGAAAGGGGAAGGGCCAGTGGCGGAGGATACAGGGGCGGCCGCCCCAAGAATTTTCAATTTTTTTATATACTAGGTATATATATCCAACTGTTCAGAAAAAAATAGATTTTTTTCTACTACGGCCCCCCCAAGAATTTTATGATACACACCGAAATACACCATTTAGAAATTTTTACAATCGTTTGGTCCACCAATGTTGAAGATTAGTAGAAGAAATGAAGATCAATTTGAAGTTCTTTCAAGTTGCAAGCAGAAAGATCAAGCAAAAGAGAATAAAAAGAGCTGCAAAAATACTAAGGAGAATGAAGAATGGACTTGTGATGTGGGCTGAAGATTTACGCATTGGGCCAAAAAAGAATTAAGTAAAATAGGTTCACTTCTCCTTGTAAATAAAATAACTCGGTTATGTAGGTTAAGCGATTTAGGGTTAAAATCGGGGCAGAAAACTCATTCGATGAGCTGATAAAGAATCAAAAAAAAAAATTCCGGGGGCGATGCCCCCGAACCCCCCCTCTTCCGTAACCTAAGATTTTGTATATGCCGTTTAAATTCAATTTTTCTAATAAAATATATAATTCTACCTCAAATATATCATTTTACACCGTAAGCAAAAATTTAGTTCGGCCCCCCTAAATTCAAATCCTGACTCCGCCACTGGGAAGGGCAAAGCTGAGATTTTGGAAAAAATTGAGAGGGAATCCGTGAAAAGAAGACTGGGATTCGGAGGTGGTGGAGAAAAATTAATGGTCGCCGCCATGGTGGCGGAAGCCCGAACTGCTGGCCGCCGCGGAGGACGGGGAGGTCGTGGCGCAGACCGGTCAACTAGAACTTATAGAAAGAGAGGAAAAGGGCATCCTGGATGGAAGGAATGAAGGAAGAAGATAGTGGCGGAGGAGGTGACGGGATCGTCACCGGCGTCGAAGAAGCCGACGCGGGACAGCCGAGCTCCTGCGTGGAGAAGACGCGGTGGTACTGCTGGGGCTGCGATGGAGAGGCGGGCTGAAGAAGAATTGGCCAAATTAGGGTCTGACAAATTTGGGCCGATCTCCCCTGGGCCTATTGAGGCGGGCCAGACCATCTCATCTGGGAAAAAACACTTCACTGGCCCGCAAGTTGTGAATAAAGTTGATAAGGGAAATGGGCCGAATAAAGAGCAGGCCATTGTATTGGGCCCAATAGCCGTTACCCTTCTCAGCTCGGATATGAATTATGCTGGCCCAGATATTGCAAATTTGGGCAGTGAGAAATTTCTGAAAGAGGACTATGCATCTGATATAAAAATTGAAGACTCGGATTTCTCCCCCAACTGGAAACATAAGCCAACACAACTGAATGATGATGATCTGGATGAATTTTTTTATGGCTGATGATCTTTTTACTATTGAGGAATTATTTCCTTCGGGGGCTCCTGCCGATAATCAGGGTAAGGTGGAGGTTGCTCAGCAACCCCACCAGGATCAATGAGTTATTTAGCTTGGAATTGTCGAGGAATTCACAACTCCAAGACAATTCAAGAGTTAGTGCACTTGTGCAAAGTGCACAATCCAGCTATATAGTTTTTTTATTTGAAACAAAGTCTTTGGCTCATTCCATGGGCTTTGTTCGTAGTAGTTTAGGTTTTGATTTTCATTTTCCTGTAAGCCGTAGAGGCCTTAGTGGTGGTTTATGTTTATTTTGGAATTCATCAATAAAACTGGATATTTTATCTTACTCTCCTGGTCATATTGATTCATGTGTTACATCTAACAATAATATCAAATGGCAAGCGCATTACTGGTTTTTATGGAAACTCAGAAGTTTCCTTGAGAACTCAATCTTGGCAACTGCTAAAAAGATTACACTCACTTAATTCACTACCTTGGCTTTGTATTGGGGATTTTAATGAAATATTAAGCAAAAATGAAAAAAATCGGTTTTTTCCCAAGAAGTCAAAAGCAAATAAACAATTTTAGACAAGTTCTCACTGAGTGCGAGTTAAGTGACTTGGGTTATATTGGCAGCCCATATACTTGGTGCAATTTCAGAGATAACACTGGGGAAGTTTTTGCGCGATTAGATAGAGGCCTAGCTAATTTGACTTGGCAAAATCTCTTTCCAAAATTAGAAATTCAGCACCTAGCCACCAAAGATAGTGATCATCTTCCTATCTTGCTTAGTGTGCTGCGGAAAAATAAAAAGAAAAGGAAATCTAGCAACAACCCTAGGCCACTTCGTTTTGAGCCCATTTGGTTTAAAGAACCTGAATTTATTAAGTTCGCTAACCAAGTATGGACTTTGCCCACCGTCACAACAATGGAAGGCCTTAGCATAGCCCTCTCAAATTTTAGAAATACACTTTTGGAATGGAGCACCAAGGTTATTGGGGACCTTGAGGAAAAAGTTGATGCCAAACAAAAAGAGCTCGAAACAATTCAGAATACACGAGGGCTTCCTCAGTACTCTCTTTCTAAAGAGCTGGAAGTCTCAAAAGACTTGGAAATATTGCAAGATCTTAGTGAATGCTACTGGAAAGCTCGAAGTAGAGCAACTTGGTTGACTGAGGGTGATCGAAATACTGCTTATTTTCATAAAAAAAACCTCTCAAAGAAGGGAGAGGAATTATATTGATGAAATTGTAGACTCTAATGGCAACTTAAAAACTGATGAGGATGAGATTTAGGAGGTAGCTGTAAATTTCTTTGAGAATCTGTTTTCAACAAACTCGGAGTGGAATGCATGTCATTTTTCTCCAAAAATTGCGGCATATCTTTGGAGACACGATAACGAGGTTTATTCTTGGGGTATTAAACAATGGTGATAGTATAGCAGCTATCAACTCTACTCATATTGCTTTAATCCCTAAAATAAAAAGGCCTCTCTCAATGACGCATTTTCGGCCAATTAGTTTGTGCAATGTCATTTATAAGCTCATCTAAAAAATTCTTACGAATAGGCTCAAGCTGGTTATGAATTCTATTATTAATGAAGCACAGAGTGCTTTCCTGAAAAAAAGACTTATAACGGACAATGCAATTATTGGTTTTGAAGTGTTTCATAGTCTTCAAACTTTCAAGCCAAATGGTTCCCATCAACTGGCCATTAAACTGGATATGAGTAAAGCTTTTGATAGAGTGGAATAGAACTACCTTGAAATGGTGATGGCATGCATGAACTTTCCCCCAAAATTTCTGTCTCTTGTAATGAATTGTATAAGAACTGTTAAATACTTCATTCTTCTCAATGGGATACCTACAAAATCTTTCTTGCCAACAAGGGGAATCAGGCAGGGAGACCCTTTATCACATTTTCTCTTTCTCATCTACACGACTGGTCTATCTTCACTAATGCGCTCAGCTCAAGAGCGAGAACTCCTAACCGGATTTCAGTTTGGTATGGGTATTTCTGTCACCCATTTGCTCTTTGCTGATGACTCTCTCTTTTTCGCTAAAGCTGAGGAAACAAGCCTACGTAAACTAAAAGAGATTCTGGGTACGTATGAAGCATGCTCTGGACAACTGATTAATTATGACAAGTCTAACCTGTTTTATAGTAAGGATACTCTTGATGAGATTAAAGAACTAGCTTTTTCCATTCTGCAAATCCCTGAGGGAGATGGGAAAGGGAAATATCTTAGGTTGCCATACATGACAGGACGTTCAAAAAGGAACTTTTTCAGTTTGTCGTGGATAAAGTCTGGAAAAAAACTAAGCAATTGGAAAGAAAAGACTCTCTATCTTTTGCAGCCAGAGTAGTTCTTATCAAATCCGCCATTCAGGCTATCCCAACATATATAATGTCTTGTTTCATTCTTCCACAATATATCATTGACTCCATCACTAGTATGATGAGAACCTTCCTATGGGGGGATCTGAGAATCATAGGAAGATATGCTGGAGGGCTTGGGCTACTTTATACAAACCAAAGAACCAAGGAGGTTTGGGGTTTCGGGACCTAGAAGCCTTTAACAAAGCACTGATAGCCAAACAGGGTTGGCGCATAGTCCACCAACCTTTCTCGCTCTGTTCCAGAGTATTGCAAGCCAAATATTTTCCTCAGGATAAGTTTTTTTCTATCCAATTAAAGGGACGAACCTCCATAGTATGGCAAGGAATCCTTAAAGGGAGAGAATTATTAAAGGCTGGTCTCAAATGGAGAATTGGCGATGGCTCAAGAGTCAATGTATGGGGAAATAAATGGTTAAACACCCCGAGTTCCTTCAAACTATAAACCCCGCCAAACCTGGATATCTTGCAACAAATGTTACTTGTTTCTAGGCTCATAGACCACCAAAAGGGAGTATGGAACATAGATTTTCTGGAATATTTTTTCTCAGCCTATGAGATTGCGGAGATACTTAAAATTCCGCTATGTGATACTTGGCCATCAGATCGTCTTGTTTGGGGATATACAAATAATGGACTATACTCTGTCAAATCCGGATATCACCCACAGATAGACATCCAAGATAAAAAGTGGGAGAAGCCTTCGACGTCTAAGAATAATGATGTTGATCATTGGAAAAGCATTTGGAAGCTGAATATCCCCCCTAAATTACAGGTTTTTTTATGGAAAATTATTCAACAAATTTTACCTACTTGTAAAAACTTGTCTAAACGGATTGCTTCCATAAAACCACAATGTCCCATCTGCCTGCAAGAGACGGAAACAACAATGCATGCCTTGTTTACATGCCCATCAGCTGTAGAAGTTTGGAACCACACCTATTTTGATATGCATACTTTGCTTACAAATGACGTATTTCCCTTTTGCCTTTTGTCCCATCCTAATGGCTGGCGAAGAGATGTCTACCCATTTCTCATACATAGCTTAGAATATATGGTGCAATCGAAATAGGTCTATATTTGATGAGGAAAGACAGATGCCGGAATAGGTGGCAAATCTGGTTCTCATCCATGCTGCTGAATATAGTGGTCTTCATTCTCCTCCAACGGGCGGCCATTTATCTTTACCAACTGATGGCCAAATTAAGTACATGCTAAAAGGTAAAGCAAAGATGTTTACTCCAATGGATATGGAATATCAACCAAAAGTCCATAAACGGTAACCAGAGTACAGATGGGAAGCTCATGATAGAGATTTTTACAAACTCAATATTGATGGAGCTTGGTATGGAAACTCAAGAGGAGTAGGAACGATTATCAGAAATCACAAAGGGAAGTTCTTAGCAGGAGCTGCGATTTTCCTTTCAATTTCCCCTAGCCCAAAATACATTGAAGCCAAAGAACTCCTCGAAGGGATTCAATTTGCTCAGTGTCAAGGATATCAACCTATCACAATTGAAAGTGACTACCAAATGCTGATTAACAAAGTTAATCAATTAGATGAGGATTTATCCCCCTTAGGACACATTGTTAGCCAGATACAAAATCTGTTGGGGATTAGCATAGCTAATTTATCTTTTGCGCACAGAACTTGTAATATTCCTGCTGATAGATTAGCCAATTACGCTATGAGGTTTCAAACCTCCACTCAATGGTTTGGAGACCCGCCGGTTTTCTCCTACCACATGTACTTCATGACATCGATAAGTGATATATAAAGGTCTTTTTCTAAAAAAAAGAGTCTTTTTTAAAAGAGTAAAATTGGTATTTTAACTAATAAAATATCATTTTTTTTTACTTCCGTAGTTTTCACTATATATATTAAACGATTTGTATGATAAAGATGATGAAGCTATCAGTGTCTATCTTATCAGAAATGATAAAGGGGATATCTTGGGGATATGGATTCAGAGGTTTAAGGCTAGAACACCATTTGAAGCGGAGACCTATGCTGCTCTAATGGCTATGGAAAATTTACAGTTCTTGAACATGAAGAATGTTAAAGTAGAAGGGGATTGTCTCAATGTGCTTAGAGGGCTTAAAAGGCCATTCATATGAGATTCATTGGACATGACTGAGTTGGTGAAATTGGGAAGAGCTGTCTTAGAGAGGTTTTAGCTTTGGGATGTTCATTATGTCAATAGATTAACTAACTTCCATGCTTATAATTTAGTACAATGGGCCAAATCAAACTCTGCTATAGGTAATATTGACCCTTCTGCCATTTCACCATCGGTTCTTTGTGATAGGGGAGACACTTTTTGTAATTTCAATCCATCTTCGGATTCATCTAATGGTTAACCTTTTACTTAGCAAATATATATATATATATATATATATATATATATATATATATATATATATATATATATATATATATATATATATATATATAGACAATCAAAAGCGCATAATGTCGATCTCCACATCGAACTTTCGCATAGCTCGCTTTAGGAAACACGACTTCTTAGCTTTTCCTCTTCCCCGCGCTCAAACAAGCATTTTCCTAAAAAATATTCCCACTAAAAACGACCTAGTCTTTGCTGTATATTTCCATGTATTTTATTACAATCTTTATTTTAAAAAAGAATGATTTTTGGTGAATTTTTTTACTTGGAAACTTGGGTAAATGTAATAATTCTCACTGCCCTTTTTCGATTCTAGTCTGATTCTTTCTTTCTACTACTCTTCGTACTATATTCTAGTAGTAGTAAAATTTCTTATCCAACGGAAGAACATTTTTTTTAATGAGTTGATATTTTGTGGGTTTTCTTGAAATTGATATATGTATTCGTTAAGATTCTTAAATCACACAATTTTATTTATTTATTTTTCAATCTTCTTTCTTTAAGTTGGAAGTAGCATTATATTTAGTAATAATAATTCTAAATTCTATTGAGTGGGCAGATTTTTAAAGCTTCTTCTTAGGGTTTTCTACTTTATTACTATTTGGATTTGGAGCTGCGGATTAAGAAGCCAAGCCATCGATCTCAGCCCAGATTTCTTCAAGATTTTCGATTTATTCTTTTTTTTTATGAATCGGGTCTGGTGAGTTTTCTTCATTTTGAGTGTTTCTTCTCAATTAGGGTTTGGTTTGGTTCTAGGGTTTTGAAGGATTTGTTTCTGGGTTTCCTAAAAACGCTATCTTGATGCAGGTGGTTTTGGCCATAATCGCTGAAACCCTCTTTGCTATTGACGGACTTTGATGCTTCTTGTATTTGTTAGGTACGTTCATAAAGATTAATGGAACTTGTTTTTTTTATCTGCTATTTTTTTTTCTACTATGTGTAGTTCCCAGGATTTTATTTTGATGGAAACTTTAGAAAGAATGTTATTGAGAATGTAAAGTTAAAAACTTTCGTTGCCCTAAAATCGATTGTTTTAAGGGGGAATGTAATATGTATCTCCTTGGAGTCTTGTTGTAATTAGTTGTCGTGTGCCATATAGTTCTTCCTACAATTTCTCCTCCTAAACTGAATTTGACTTCTGATATTGGTGATGCATTGCTTAGCAGTACTAAAAAAAGGTCAGTGCGGTCGGAATAGAGTGTTTTGTTTCTGGAAGAAGAGGAAATTGGAGGTTGATTCGGGTTGTCTCTTAGGCTGTAGAGATAAGTGCTGGCCTAATGTCACATATTCAAGGAGCTCCGAAGTACACTTGTAATCTACTTGCTGTCTTCTGTGGAAGGAATGCTGAGAATGAACAAAAGAATAATGTTGTGGATGGCAAAACTAGATATCCATTTCCAGATCTTGTATCTTCCGGGCGTTTAGAGGTGAAGCTTTATCCATGCTTGTTGTGTTTTACTTGGGGTTCTTTTCATTTAAGATTGAGTCTCCAAACAAATTACCTTGTGGTGGTCGTGGTTCTAGTAGTGATGACATTGTTTTTCTTTTTCCTCTTTTATGTAGGTTCAAACGTTAATAAATCCAAGTGCAGATGAGTTCAGCAAGGTTATGGATTCATGGCAACCAAATATTGTGTACTTGCAAGGGCAACAGCTCCCAGATGGCGGATATAGTTTGCTTGTACGGGGAGGTGTAGACTTCTCCACACCAAAAGCCATATGTGGGCTCTTCTCGAGTGTGCTTCCAACTACCGTATGTGCCTTATTTCTAGTAGTTTCATTTTGTGTTTATTGCTCCTCTTTTTTCTGGAACTATTTGTTTTGTCCTGTTTCTGTAAGAAATTGCCACGTTTCGTGGGCAGAAACAGTGCAACCTATTCTTTTTTAAGGCATTTATAGTGCTTTATTTAACTCAACTTGATGATAGTTTCCGCAAAGCAGAAAGGATTCATTTAGTAAGATGGTAACTGTTGTTGGACTTTTTAGAGTATGAAGTGGAAGATTTTTCTCCTGATCTTGTCACATGGATGAGAAAAGTTAGTGGGGTATTTAGACCTGTTGAGCTAGTGGAGCTTTATACAAGGCCTACACACTAATCTACCAGGAATTGACTGACTATTGCATTTTCGTTTTCAAGAAAAGCATCACTAGGAAGAAGATTGTATAGAGAATAAGAACCTAGGATAGTTTGTTCCTACTTTTCGTGTTTGAAATTATTTCTCCCCCTTCTTTATGGTCATTATGAATGTTATTTTGTGTTGTCTAATCCATACCAGGCTTTATAAAGAGCTTGAAGTTAAAAATATAGATACAGTTAGTTTGTGATGACTACAGAGGTCTGATTGAAATTTGAAAGGCACTAGAAAGGGGGTTTTGAGAAACTTTCAGGAGCAGTGAGCTTTTGATGCAATAGACTGATTTTATACCCCGTCTTGGAGAGGTGGATGCGTTCATTAACTGGAAGTCTGGAATTGCTTAAAATATATGGTAGATGAAGTTTGCGGTTGGTACCTTCAAAGAGTTGCGGTTGCTCCTGAAAGTTGTTCAGCAAGTTGGGTATTTCAGTGTGGAATGGACTAATGGAGTGAATACTTTGTAGAATTTGCATGTTTCTGTCTTTCTTATTCGATTACAAGTGCAATTTACTACTTTTTGGTGTCTTCTGTGTATCTGTTTTCACAATCTTTCATATAATTTTTCATGTATTGGGCTGATTTCCTTACAATTGAATGCTCCATGAAGGTTTATTTGGAGCTCCCAAATGGCGAAAAGTTAGCTGAGGCTCTTCATTCTAGGGTAGGTGGTTGAATGTGCTATTATTGACTATTTTTCGGAATTTATGCATAGAATGAGTATTTTGTATGTAGAAGTTTGCATTTGATGAAATTGCAGGGTGTTCCTTTTTGACCATTAGCTGATTTTTTCCCCAGGGGATTCCTTACGTCATATTCTGGAAGCACGGGTTTTCCTCTTTCGAAGCATGTCATTTTCGTCATGCATTATTTTCTGTGGTCCAAAGGTATCCATAATATTCTCTTGAATTCAGTTTAAATTCGAGGTTTACTTTTATCTGGACATCGTTATGTTATTGTTTCAATTTTCTGTCGTCATTCATGAATAAATCTGATTGTTAATATGACTCCCTTTAAAGGTTCAACACTATACTTAACGAATGTGACGTCTGATTTTGGTTAGTTGGTTTCTTCTTATAGGGCCATTTTCAGTTGTTTATTTTTGTATCCTCATGACCATCAAAGCTCGGAAGATTATGTGCTTCCTCTAGGCCTAGGACAACAGTTTTATGCTTCTGTGTCTCGACTCTTGAGTCTGTACTATAAGGGTACAAGTTGCCCTCTCAATTTAATTTCCATGGTGGAATGAATTACTAGTATGGAATAGATTTGCTAAACTTCCTTCTACTTTCGAATATCTGGAAATTGTTTGGTAGGAGCAAAGTTTTTCCTGCCAAAGAATATTAAACTCAATTGAATGATAAGTTCAACGGTGACATCTAGCACAATTTTAACAATACCACTTTAAAGTGTTTAAGATATTAGTTTTGTCAGAGAAAATACTTATTCTTCTGGTCTGTGAAAGACTGAAAGGTAAAATTGCTGAAAACCCTTACTTAAAATATGATAAGACCTTAAGTAACAGAACTTGATAACTGTATGCCTTCTTGGTAATAAACCACTGAATTTCAGTTCTTCTAGACCATCTAAGTGAGTAATTGAATTACTCAGTGATATTGTTTTGTCCTCTGTACTTTCTCATTTTGTGCATTTTGGAACATACCTGATAATTTGTGACCAATAGCTTTTTGTACTTTTATACACATTTAGGGCCTGCCAAATTGTGTTACCCTTTTTCTTTCTCATTTTTTTTTTCTTTCGGAAGAGAGGTGGTTGTGGCATTTTATGCCTGATTTTTTTGCCCTCAACTTGTAATGTCTTGTTGAAAGATGATAATTGGGATGTTTAACGGATGGCATTGTTTTCAATTTTCTATTTTACATGCATGAGAGTTAGGGCAATTCCAGTGGCATTTTGAACTTGTATCTGGATAATTATAAAACAGTAAGAAACCAGAATTTCTGACATATATCTTTTATGAATTTCAGCTCATCCTGTCATACATGGGATGCTTTCCAACTTGCACATGCTTCCTTTAGGCTTTATTGTTTTCGGAACAACCACCTTCTCTCTGGAGACGATGAAAGAGGGAATGGCGAGCTGGGTCCTGATCTTATTGGGGAGCCTCCAAAAATCAATGTACCACCTGAGGCAGGTCCTGATGATGATGAAGAAGAAGAAAGCTCTTCTGATTCTCTTCCCGCAATAAAAATATATGATGAGGATGTTAATATGAGGTTTCTTGTTTGTGGTGACACACGTTCTTTGGTAATAGAAATTTTCAAAGTTGTACATTCTCTTTGAGAGGAAAAAATGGCTAAATTCATCCTTGATATTTGCTTATGTATTAATTTTCTCCCCCCTTTAGGATTCAAGCATATTGGAGCCTTTGGAGGATGGTCTGAATGCCTTGTTAAGCATTGAAGTGAGTTCATTTGTGCTGCATATCTCGTCGTGCATAATATTTTGTGAGGAGCTGTTAGCCACTTTTATAAATATACATGCGGAGGCTGTGAATTGATCGACAACTTTTTGGCATCTTGAAGTTATTACTGTTTGCATTTTGCTTTCTTTTTTACGAGCGAGTACCTTAACTTCCATTCTGCTGTTTCAGATGCGGGGGAGCAAACTTCATAACCGGGTTAGGTATGTTCCTCTTTCCTCCCTGATAATAATATAAATCGGTGATGCTCTTTAGTGGTTGCCCCCTCACAAGTTTTAGCAGCTAGATGAGCATTTACGGGAATTGCAAAGAAGTGAACTGTGTTATGTTTTCCGGACTTCTGAACTTAATGAATATAGGAACTTATAAATGGCTGAACGTGCAGTGCTTTTCCTCCACCTCTTCAGGCGGGGACATTTTCTCGTGGTGTCGTGACCATGAGATGTGACATTTCAACTGGTAGTTCTGCCCATATCTCACTTCTAGTGTCTGGTAGTGCACAAACGTGCTTTGATGACCAGGTAGTTTTCCTCCTATTCTCAGAGTTTTTCATTTTAAAGTGTGAAGGAGTTCCAAGATTAATTTTATGTCTTCCTGAAATGGATTCTGACGAGGTGTTGTTTCCAGCTGTTGGAGAATCACATAAAGAGTGAAGTAGTTGAAAATACTCGGTTGGTTCATGCTCCACCAACTTCTGAGGAGAACAAACCACCTTTATCAGAACCTCGGAGATCTGTATCAATAGCTTGTGGGGCAAATGTATTTGAAGTTTGTATGAGAGTTCCAACTTGGGCATCGCAGGTAAGTCTCTCTCTCTCTCTCTCTCTCTCTCTCTCTCTCTCACACACACACACACACACACATTGAGTTGGAAGTCAATTTTCTCTCGACTGTTTCAAATGTGTTTGCTTTTATTTACTGAGACTTTCTAAATAGTTTTTCTTGCAAGGACATAAACACCAGTGTAACATAATGCAAATGTGTTATTGCCTTTGTTCCTTACTAGTTGCATATTTATGCAGATTCTGAGGCAACTAGCACCAGATGTTTCCTACCGTAATTTAGTGTCACTTGGTATTGCCAGCATCCAGGGCCTAGCCGTAGCTTCATTTGAGAAAGATGATGCAGAGCGACTCCTTTTCTTCTTCGCAAGGGAGGGGAAAGACGAGTCTTTGAACAATTCAAATATGAGCAGTCTTCCGACATGGTTAAGGTCACCAGCTCCCAGTAGAAAAAGAAGTGAACCGTGTCAACTAATAAACATTAACTCACAAAATGGAGTTTTGAAGAAAGAAGACCGAGAGGACAAGGAATCTCTGCTAAGGAATGGGGCTCACATGCCTGTAGTGCCTGCTAGACAAAAATCAAAAGTTGCTGCCTTGAGGCCCATTCCTCATGTTCGTCACCAAAAGATGCTTCCTTTCTCAGGAATTTTAGAGATGGATGGTCATGAAGGTGCCCAGGTGAAGCCTCATTTTCCTCCTGTTGCTCCCTCAAAACACAGTAGTGCTGGTGTAACTCCTGTTTCACATAGAAAAGTAACGTCTACTTCATATCAAGCAAAGCAAATTATATCTTTAAATCCTCTTCCGTTGAAGAAGCATGGTTGTGGGAGAACCCCTATACATGTGTGCTCTGAGGTAAGTTTTTTCTTCCTTGATTCGTGCAAAGCATAACAGTCTCTCTTTCTTCTTCTTGGCTCTTTGAGCTTCTTTGTTATACTTCCGTGCTCTTCAATTTCTTGAATTTGTTGCACAATTCTCTACAGTTTTGCACTTTGGTATTCTCTTAATTATTTGGCTTAAACTGGTTCTTAGTTTCACGGACTAGTTGCTACTTGCATTAACCTTCCGTTTCCTAGGAGGAGTTTCTAAAAGATGTGATGCAATTCCTTATCCTTCGTGGACATACTCGTCTTATACCTCAAGGTGGACTTGCTGAGTTCCCTGATGCTGTACTCAATGCCAAGCGTCTCGATCTATTTAACCTATATAGGGAGGTGTGCTTTGTTGTTTTGTGCCTAGCTTTGAAGGCACTGTAATGATCTTTGTTCTCTAGATATGGTAACAACTGCCTCTTTCACGCATCTATATAATTAATTTTCGAAATGGGAATCTTAAACAGGTGGTCTCAAGAGGAGGTTTTCATGTTGGCAACGGCATCAATTGGAAAGGGCAAGTTTTCTCTAAGATGCGTAATCACACGGTTACTAACAGAATGACAGTACGTACTGTAATCTTGATAGTGATTGTTTTTTCTGACCCTGATTGTTTACGAATGTTATGATTCTGTCCTGCTTAAGGTTTCAATGTCCATATTTTCACCAAGTAACATATTTCAATGCCTCAATCAAACAGTGTAACTAAATCATTTGTCTTAAAATATCATTCTTCATATAGTAGAACGATGATTTTTTCTTGTGGTTGGATCTAGCTCTAAAGTCTTTTCACTTTCACATCACAATATTATTTTGAAACCAGGGTGTTGGCAATACGCTCAAAAGACATTATGAAACTTATCTACTGGAGTATGAATTGGCTCATGAGGACGTGGATGGAGAATTCTGCTTGTTGTGCCACAGGTGATTTATTTCATTTCACTAATTTGTCTGCAGCCAAGTGACCTAATTCTTTACTAATACTTTGCTCTTAAACATTTCTGCAGTAGCGCTGCAGGGGATTGGGTGAACTGTGGTGTCTGTGGTGAATGGGCGCATTTTGGCTGTGATAGAAGACAGGGACTTGGAGCTTTCAAGGTAAAACCCGTGATTCTCTGGAATTTCCGGAACCCGAATCCCTGCTAATGTTCACCACCTAGATAAATATTTTAATTTCTTTTTCTTGGTTTTATTTTGAAGGACTATGCAAAAACAGACGGACTAGAATACATATGTCCGCAATGCAGCGTGTCAACTTTTAAGAAGAAGATTCAGAAAACGTCGAATGGGTATTCTTAAACCTCACGGCTTAAAAGGAAGGAACCAAATATAATGGTTTCATAATTTGTTAAGGGTAGTTGTTCCCCCCCTTGTACATATTAAGTAATTAATTAGTTAGAGTCTTGATTTGTATCAAACAGCAGTTGTTGTGGGGGGCATAGATGAATACTGAATAGGGTAGGAAAAAGGGAAGAAAGGAAAGTGGTAAAGGTACTCTCTCTATATGTGCTGGAAATTTCTTCTGAGAAGAGAGACATTTTGCTGCAGCAAGGGTCCCTTTAAATTTGGAAGGATAGAGGTTAGAGCGTTTGGTGCTGCTAGACCATTTTTCGACAAAAGAGATGCGCTTGCAGGTGCTGCAGTTTAGCAATTCGGAGGGGGCGGCTCTTTGTGCATTTATTGACAAATGTTAGGTCTGTCTCCCTTCCATACCCCCAATAATTTGGGGACTTAATGGGTTATGCTATTTTTGTTTTTTTTTTTTGGGGGCGGCGTACGGCTCTTGGGGCACAATGTGATCAGCATAGCCTGTTTTTTTTTTTTTTTTGGATAAGGTTGTAAGATGTAGGAGTATTTCTTTTGTTTTAGGTGTGATGATGATGAGAATATTATTGAAAATTCATATAGTTTTGTAGATTGAATACACCTTTTTGTTCTTCAATTCTATGTTCTGGTCTTCTTAGGACCTTGCGCTGAATAATATGCCCTGCAGGAATTCAAATAAAACGAGCTCTACACCGTAGTTCCAAAATGCATACCCTCGACTTAACCCTTTTATTTTGGAATTAGTGGGGGATTAAAACAGTAAACACACTATGTTATTGATCTAGAGCTTTTTCGTACGTATATTTGAACAATGTTTAGTTAGGGTTATATAAGATTTATATTTTTTCAGACAAAATTATTCAAAATTTTTTAATGTAATTTGAGACAAACCAATCATACACAACTCACTTTAAATTCTTGCAAGCACTTGGAAATTTGTATGCTGTCTTCCTTGACCGTTGAAGAGGTCGAAACAAAACTCATTAGAGAAACTTGGTAATTTATATATAGAAACTATAAATATTAAGGCAATCTTGATTAAATAATTCTGAGATATTTGTCAAAACTCAGGGATTAATGAGGGTTGATTTGGCTTTTTTCAAGTTGAAAATTTAGCAGAATTAGTCTCTTTCATTTTCTCTTTGTTTTGCCTCTCTATTTGCTCGCATAGTACACCATACCTACAAGATCATCATGATGCGCGAGTTGGGCTAGTGGTGTTGACTTGAATTCTATGCCACCCAGCAAATGATTGGAGCTAGTGATGGTGGCTTGATCTTCCCTTCTATATCTAACAAGCATGGTATGACTTCTAATGTACTCTTTAAGTACATAAATAATACTCCATCCATTCCCTATTAATTGTCGTTTAGGAGATATCTAGGTATCCAAATTAATTGTCATTTAAGGTTCTTTTATTAGTTGTCAACAATTTATTTCAATTATACCCTCAACATTTTTCTTTCTTTTCTTTATGATGTATTAGTGTGAGAGAGGGAAGGTGGGGTAATATTGGAAGTATAGGTGAAAATGACAACTTCCTTAATTTTCTCAAATTGTCTAAAGAGTCTTATATTTAGGAATGGAGGGAGTATTACTTAACATATAACAATATTATCGAATTCAAGTAAATTCATGAATTTGAATTAATCTCATCACTTCAGATATAATATTATTAATTTATTAAATAATACATTCAGAGTCGGGCCTAATTTGTACTTTGTGCAACAACCTCTAGGCTTTAGGGAATAGAGATGTATTTACATCTAAACTGTTTGTATACGGAAACGGATAATATCAGATATAATGATAAAATACAAAGTTGATGAACATAAATTACAAAGTTTTACGTATGATGCAAGAATTTCTCCAAGTGTATACATGAATTCCTTCACACATTACTTTCTTTTTCTCTCTGTTCCATTCATCCTATTCTTCTTCTTCTTGGTTTTTCTTTCATTTTAGCTCATTCCATGGCTAGATCCGTCCAAAAGTTTTGGTTACGGTCGGATCTTGGGCGAACCCACTCTTTTTGCCGTAAATTATAGTGAAGTTCTCTCTAGGTATTATTTTTTAAAATTCAAGACTCAAAACAATATCTTCTTCAACTTCAAATCCTTCTAGATATGAAGTTTCTTTCGATCTTTCTTGGTGATTTTTATCAACCCGGACTTATTCTGCGCCCTTGTAAATTGTTAACTTCTAAGAAAATTGTTGAAACTGAGACTTTTTTTTACTAGTAGTGTTTTTTTTTCTAGTTTCGGAGGGTAGATTTTATCTGTTATCATGATTTTTTAAATTAAGGTATAAATTTTATTTTCTTGTATTTTTAGATTATCTGTTGATTGCAATTACCTCGGCTATTATGTGTTTAATGAATAATTTTTTATTCAACAAAAAAAAATCTACAAGTCCTATTTAAAATAAATATAAATAAAATAAAATAAAGAATTACTTTGAAATGAAACCGCCTTTGTGAGACTGATTTCATGGTACTCTCACATGAGATGGGCAGGACCTACCTGCATATATCTCTGACCTACCGCCGACTGACTTTACAAGAACGCAATTAATCAATCTCCATAGGGTCAATTTCGTAAAACCAAATAGTCCAACGCGTTCCTACCGCTCCCGGCTCCTATGCGGACTGCTACCTACCTATTTCTCTTCCCCATTCTTCACCTCACCTCAAATCAGCTAAAAACAATTTCTCTATAAAATATTAATCTATCAGAAAATAAAATAAAATTATATTCTCTGAAAATCAGACAACCTGAGAAACAAACATGTGTGGTGGTTCAATTATATCGGACTTTATTATACAGCCAAGCCCATCATCACGGAAGCTGACAGCTGAGCTATTATGGGGAAGCGCCGCCGCTGATCTGTTCTCCGGGAAGAAGAAGAAGAGGAATCCGAGTAATTACTTCTCTAAGCCGTTGAGATCTGAAATCGTTGATCTCGACGATGAATTCGAGGCCCATTTTCAGGATTTTAAGGACTTCTCTTATGGGGAGATGGAGGAGCTGGAAGATGTTAAGCCCTTCGCTTTCTCTTCTCCTGCTAAACTATCTGGAAATGGAAACCTTTCTGGAGGTTAATTTCATCTTTCTCTCTATCTCTATTGTTTAATTTTGGTATTTATGGTTTGATATATTAATTATTCTTAAGCTTGGGTAAGTGATCAAGTGATTTTAGCTTGGCTGTTCACACTTGCCATTGTTCGAGGCAAGGTCGCTAGATTTGCAGGATTAGTGAGGTCAAATGTTTGGACACCGGTCACACACGAAAGTAAAAATAGTTGATTGTTTCCTAGTCCAAGAATAAGGTGTTTCAAGAGAGTTGTTCTGACGGAAAATTCTGATATGGACCATGTGGTCCACCTCTCTCCTGTTGTGGACCAATCTGTACCACATGTATCATGGTTCATGTTAGAATTAACCATCAAATGATGATTTTGACTATTATCTGTGTCATTGTTAGACTGTAAGAATTTGTAATTAATAGATTTTCATTTGTATGCCTCATGGGAAAGCTTAATTTATCTCAATACCTCTTAATAATCATTTGGATTTGGTTAAGGAACTCTTCTTTTGCAGCTTGTGTTATACATATGCCCTGAAAATATTTTACTCTTTTTTTACTGCTTGTGTTATACCTATGCCCTGAAAATATTTGACTTTTGCGGTTTCATTTCGTGAAGAGGATAGTTCGAATCATTTTATTAAAAAGAAAGGGAAAAAAAAACAGAGAGGCTAGTTTTCCCTGGCGTTAAGTTTTCCAGGAATTATGTAAAATTCTGAATTATATGTTGTGTGTGCACTGTATGCTTCATGATCTGTTTTTTTTATGTCTTAAGTTCATCTATTCTAAATATGCTATCAGCAATAAATGCGATTGGATCTAAGATATGTCTCCTTTTTCTTATTTAAGGTTCCAAGTCTGGAAACTCTGGCGACTCGGGTGAGGATACTGGCAAATCTTCAAAACGGAAGAGGAAGAACCAATATAGAGGGATCCGACAACGTCCATGGGGTAAGTGGGCAGCTGAAATACGTGATCCAAGTAAAGGTGTTCGTGTTTGGCTTGGAACTTATAATACTGCTGAAGAAGCTGCAAGAGCTTATGATGCTGAGGCGCGCCGTATCAGAGGCAAGAAAGCTAAGGTGAATTTCCCTGATGAAACTTTAACCACTGCTGCCTCATGCCGCTCTGCGAAGGTGAATCCTCAGAAAGTAGTTCCAAAGGAAGATCCCAACTCAGTTCAGCCCATCATGAATGAAAGTATTGCATTCATGAATAATGTGGAAAATGATTACTACAATCCATTCAGCGTCGTGGAAGAGAAACCACCAATTGATCAGTTTAATTATGTTGATGATTATCCTGTTGCTAGTGAAATGGAAGTTAAATCCTTTACCCCCTCGGCAGACGGTTCAAATTTTTATTTTACTTCTGATCAAGGAAGTGATACGTTTGATTGTTCCGACTTTGGGTGGGGAGAGAATTGCTCAAAGACTCCAGAAATATCTTCTGTTCTCTCAGCTCCCATTGAAGGCAATGAGGCCCAGTTTCTTGAAGATGCTGTCCCAGCAAATAAACTGAGAGCTGGTTCTGAGGTCTCGGGGCGGGGAAGCGAGAGCACTGTGAACACGATGTCTGAAGAGTTGTCAGGTTTCTTCCAGATGCCATACCTCGAGGGAAATTGGGAGGCTTCAATCGATACTTTCCTTGGAGATGCTACTCAGGATGGTGCTAACCCAATGGATCTCTGGACATTTGATGACGTTCCTTCAATGATGGGGGGCGTTTACTGAGAGCCATCTTTTCCCTCTTGTGTTGTTGGATTTCTGTAAATAAGGCTACAATGTTAGTATATGTTTTTGGCACTTGAATTATCGAATTAACTTATCATAACATTGACTTAATATCATGCTTTTTGGTTTGCATTTATCTGGGTTGATTTGAGCTTCTGGTTTTGATGTTTATTTCATCTGATCTTTTAGGTATGTTTGTTTGAACTTTCAAGCATGCTTAAAGACATGGATGGTCTGTGCCCTAGGCTCTGGTGATATTGCCAATATATAGGTTTAAATTAACGTCGTAAGACTCTCAATCGAGGATATTGGATGTTTATATGAATGATGGGTGTTAGAACCCAGTTTCTTACTCTCTCTGTCATATTATTTTATCTCATCTCCGTCCCATCGGTATGAAGTTTAATAAGTTTGGTTCCATTATTTCTTTTCTTTACGATCGATTAAATTTCCTTCTGGCTGGCTTGGTTTTTTGCATCCTTGGGACGTTTTGAACTTTGTTGGTGGGGACATTTCTTAGGTTCTAGACAAAGGAGGCATTTGTATTGTAAATAATAATGTTGACTATGAAGTGTAAGCACAACAGCTTTGGTGTTGAACAATGACGAATTTGGCAAGTAATGGCTCCTATCACATGTCAAGAAGTATGTTTGTAAAGCGTGGGTGTTTTTGGACTTTAGGGGATGCTTTGGTTGGTTGCTATGACCTATGACTGCTTTCTGGTGCGACTCTTCTTTTGTTTTCCGGACCTAATTCGATGTTTCTGGGACTATTCTTTTGGATTGACCGTTGAATTCGTCACGGCTATTGTGCGGAATTGATTTTCTATTTGTACCTTATATGTATAATATCTGTGAGTTGTTGAATAAATTGATTTTAGGACGAAGTGTTTTTTATAGAAAAAACTGTAAGATCGATCACCCAACAGTTGCACTATAGCCGGACTGCATTGGATGTCTGGTAGGTGCGACTCGGCTAGGGTGTTCAAGTGTTCAGCACCTGCTGAACAAGTCAATAACCATACAGATCAAGTAACTTGAGATCCAAAGGTCAGGAAAATGCGCGGCCTTTAGTTCCCCAAAAAACGCGCGCCACACAGGATAGAACCAGCTCTAAACCCACGAACAACACTGTTCGTCTTCTTCATCCACGTTTTCTTCTGGTTTAATGGCGATTAACCCCACGTTCACCACGAAATCCACCTTCACCTTCCTCAATAACTATTACCCACTAAACGACGCACGCGATCTCCACCATTAATCAATCCCAGAATTTTGGAATCATATAAAACGAAGAATGAACACGAATTTGAGTAAAAAATTGCAAAACCTAGAAAAACTTAAATCAATTTTTCAATATCATAATAGTTATTGTGGTTTTGATGCTTAATTATGGAGCAAAAAAAAAAAAAAAACAAATTGGTCAAGTGTCCACAGGCTATAAACACATTGTAGACATTAACAATCAAATCAAGGAGAACAAATCTGTCTACAAAAACAGATTAGAGAGGCTTAAAATGTCTGATTTTTTTGGATTCACCGAGATAAAATTATCAAAACTTAATTTTATGGATAGAACCAGCCGTTGACAGATGCAAGAAAACTTGATTGGACAAAGTATTTTGCAGCAGTGATGCACCAAAGCCTGGAAACAAATAAAATCAAAATAGCTCCAGAACAGAAAAATATAAAGACTGTAGGAAATATGCATTTCCTGATGGTATGTCCTGTTTACTCTTTTTATAATTGTGAATAATAGTTATGTATTACATTCTTAATAGCAGTAGTGGATATAGTTTACTGTTTTTGAAATATTATAATGATGGAGACTCTGCTGTATGATTTGTTAAATTTAGGAAAATTGATGTAACATATGATCATAATAGCTATAAGACATATAGAGAATAACTATTAAAAGAGGTGGAATGTAGTAAAGAAAGCTATACTGGTAAATTACAGCATATATAGCTATTATGTAAGATGTTAGAAGAATATAATATTTCAACTTTTAGTTAAATAACCGTAAACTGTGTTGATAATAGCTATTACACATGTATTTAATAGCTATTGATTTAGGACATTGTAGATATTACAATTGTATATTGTTTAACTGTTTTATATTGTTAACTAACACCTTATAATCTCTTTAAAACAGATTCATTATCTTGACTACGTGTCCGACCAACACACAACCGGTCTTGCAACAACATCAAAATACTGGGACAATCAAAATGTGCTGGTTAAAATGGAAAGCATTCGGGAGATTAGGTTCTCAAATATGAATGAGAGGATTTACAATAAAAACTAAAATATGTTCACAATAGCCGTAAGTCCTGTGTGTAATAACTATAAGTTATATACACAATACCTATTCTATAAAATTACAGTTACAATTGTTCCAGTGTAAAATTTGATTTCATTAGACAAGAAGCAGTCAACTCTGAAACGTCTTAGAATAATATTGGACTTCGCCCTCTGTGTGTGCAACATGATTTGACTTTTAATTGAGTCTATTCGGATTGGGTCTCTTACAGTAGCGAAATCCGGCTTCTTATAACAAACATCATCACCAAAATGGTTATTTTCTTATGACACACCAGGACATCCTTGATTAGTCAGAAAAAAAAATATGCAATATTTATCAACAAAAGACTAATAAATAACATAGCTATAAGACCAATGAATAATAAATATTTAGAATTAACAGACATAGCTAAAAGACTAATGAATAATAACTATTAGACATTCACTCCTAATACAGTTTAAAAATGGTATAATGAAAATTATACAACTATTTCCATAAACATAACAATAACAAAAGTGGAATTAACATAAAAAAACATACTATCATGAACAAAATCATCCAATACATTCTGCACTGTTAAATCATTAAACCCAGATAATATATGATATTGTTCATCATTATTTTCAACAATAATGTTAAATAGCAAAAATTGTGATTTTGCACCGAACTCCCTACATAATCAGAAACAGGAATTGATTGACTAGCAAGCAAATTTGTGAAGGAAATTGGTAGTTTCCAACTATCAATAATTGAATTATCCATTGTAAGAATCGAAAAAATTTGAAAAAAATAAGAACAGGAAGAACAAGCTTCAAATTAAGAGAGTTTAGGTTTTTTTTTGGTGTATTGAAACTCAAGATTATCGTTGATGTGAGGAATAATAGGCATGTTGCCGATTATAATTGAAAATTCCGTGAATTTTGCCCCAAATTGCGTTTGGGATTGATCAAATCCTGCAAAATCAAAGACCAACTATTTTATGAGCGGGAACAGGGGAAAATCAAAAAATCGATCCAGTGTGGTGCGCGTCTGTAGACAGCTTAATGACCGCTAGATCTAAAAGGCGCAGATCCAACAACCATCAATCCGTGCTGAACATGTTGAAAATCCATCAAGTCAACACTGTAGCCAAAGGTCTGGTAAGTGGCTGGGAGATAATAATACATGGGATCCATCAATATCCATTGTTATGGTGTTATACTAACAGTCCGACTTCTATGCGTAACGGGTTTTTTTTACTATGTGTAGAATATTTTTTTTACCTAGAAAATTGGTGATTTTTTGCTTAAAATAGTTGTTGGCAAACATGTGTTTTTTAAAAAAAACAGGTGTTTTTTTTTAAATCAATCTCATCCCTACAAATTTTAATCCAACGGAATATTTCCCGTTCCGCACTGGAGCCGTGGTGGTTATACTAATGGATCAATCCTCCTGACTTGACGATTATTGAATTTTTATATAGAATGAAATATGTATTTTGTCTACATGTTAGAATAGAATCTCGCTTTTGATAGGTTTGATTGATTCAATAGCTGGATTTTACACACGATGAACAAATGTTCTTCAATAGGTATAGTCAATAGCTATTCGAATAACAATTGTTCATTCTTTTTTGGGCAGGTAGATTAAGCAACAATGGCCGAGATTGCGTTCCACATATCCCTTTCTCTATGTAATTCTCAACTCCATTTCTGCCTTTTCTTTCTCTGATTCTCTCTCAATTCTCTTCTTTTTCTTCTCTGTTCGATTTTAGATTCTGAATTGATCAATAAAGCCTGAAGAATTGTTCATTACATAACAGGCTGATGAGACTAATGATTGGAGCGCCGCAAAGAAATCGATGGCTGGAAATGGGTTTGAGATGAGGGATAGAGGAGAAAGATGAGGGTTTTTCTCTAATTCTTGAGACCAGAGGTAATCAAGATTCGAACTTTTTCGTGATATTTGATCGTGTGATTAGTCCTTATTTAGATATAGGCCATTTTGATGATGCAATTCAGTGTTGTAAATTGATTAAAGAGCATGAATTTCAGCTACCTATCTAGGGTTGTTTAAGGATTCTTAATTATTTAATGAAGTCTAAATCAGGTTTAGTAGCTTGGGGTTTTTATAAGGAGATATTGGAATGTGGGTTTCCGTCCGATTTGATTTGTTTTAATAAATTGATGCATAAATTGTGTAAAAAAGATCAAACAGTGGAAGCCCAAGAAATTTTTGATGAAATTGGTAGAAGGTTTAGTAGGCCTACTGTTTTTTGTTTCAATACCTTGATAAATGGATATTGTAGATTGGGGAATTAATCCCAGTTTTCTGAGAAGAAGAAGATGTAGACAGCTTTATTAGGAAATGAATAGCCCCAGGCGGCCCTGTAAGCCTGCGGGCTAGCAGCGGAGAGGGTACGGACTGAAGGTTTGTTAGCCCGCAAAAAACGGGCATAGTCCGCCTTGGTCCGTTTTGATCTAAGCCATCGCGGGGCGGGCCGGATCAGCCCATTTGACAGTACTAGTGAGTCCCCCAAGAATGTTTAGTAGTAAAATTTAGGAGCACATTAACTTTGAGTAGAGTTGGATTTAATAACTAAATCCGCAAGGATAACCCAGTTGATTCCGGATGGCAAATTGTGTGGAGAGACGCAAGATCGATTCTTGGCAGCAGCAGTGTAAAAGTTTCTACCCTCCAATGTGGGGGTGGCTTCTTGTGGGCACCAAGTTAAAAGTCCTCCCACCTGCTCAGGCTACTAGACCGTCTTGATTTACATTCTCCAACTACTATGTCGGATCGGAGTGTGGGGTCTTGGATGTGGGTATCGCCTTTTTGTGTAGAGGATTTAATAACTAAACTATTATGTTTATAATTTTTTAAATGGAAAGTTCCAAGTTCTTGTGCGAAAATAGACCAATCAAGGATGGAATGGCCCAGTGAGGCAAGCTTTAATCTCTCTTTTTAGGGCTATCTCCTCCTCGTCCGAGGCAGTTCTCGCTCCCCTATATTGAGCAACCGCCCAATCAGGCTTCAAAAAAAAAAATGGAATGGCTAATGTGTATTCATTGATTTGATGCCCCATACACAGTCTTCCATGGCCATGGGGTTAACTAGAAAGGCGAAAAGGAATAGAGAAGAAAATGACTATTCTATCCCATTGGCCATTCCACTGTATTTTCAGCTGTTCCATCTAATTCTTACAACATGAACTACCATCTGGTTATGGTACTTATAGGTCTTACTATAGTACCATGCAGTGGCTTAAATAGACAAAAGATTATAATTGTTTTGAAATAACTGTTTTTGAACTAGAGTTAATGAAAAGTCCTTTCGAAATAATTTATGAACAGTCTCTTATTTTCTCTATTCAAACGGTGCTAAATGATTAATAATACTAGTCTAAAGCGAGAAAGAAATAGTATAGTATGATTCAATGTCCGAAAGAGGAAAATAAAGGCTGAAAACTTTTACAATAACCTTTTAATTATGTCCAATCAAATTAGAGGGTGAAAGTGATTATGTTAAGTGACATTATGATTAGCCTTTGAGAGTTGTAATTCAACGGTGCAACAATAACTGTGTTAGGCAGATGTCGGGAAATCAGCCTGTTTAGTCATAGGAATTTTAGGTTAGCTCAGTAAAGTCCCCAATGTTTAATTTCAGCCCAGTAAAGTCCCCAGGGAATTTTCGGTTAGCTTTCGTATAGTCCCCAATGTTTAATTTCAGCTGTAAAGTCCCCCAGGAATTTTTGGTCGACTTTATAAAGTCCCTTACCTATTTAATTTCAACTCAGTAAAGTCCCTTATCTATTTACATGTTGCATATAGAGGTTCCACCGCCTCTTCTGCGACGGACTAGGTAAGGGACTTTACAGGCTGAACGAAAATTCCTGGGGGACTTTACAGGCTGAAATTAAACATTGGGGACTATACAGGCTAACCGAAAATTCCTGGGGGACTAAACAAGCCAATTTCCCGCAGATGTCCCCACTCTTTAGCATTTTGGAGGGGAGTTAGGTTGTATTCCACTAATACACAGTAAAAAAATTTGATCCCATTTTTTAATTGGTAAATAAGTAATTGAATACAAATTTAATTAATTCAGTACCACTGATATGTATAAAATAAATATGATACTGCGACATTAGATTGTTTATTGTATTATTCAAATCTCTAATTTTATCATGGAATTATTTGTGAGATATTTTTTTTTTTTTTTTTTGAAATTACAAACCCTTGATAGAAAATCAAGTCCTTGTTTTACAATTAGGCTAGGCTAAAAAAAATCAAACTTCATAATTAGTCCATCCAGTGGAATAATAATTTCGGATTTCCAGTGAGAAACTTTCACCTAGATTTCCTTCACTAATTTTAATCTCCTTCCCATCTTTTTGCTCGAAGTCTGATAGAGAAAAAAAAAGAATTAATAGTACTTCTCTTTTTCTTTTTTCTTTTTTTCTTTTTTTCTTTTTTTTCAAAGCACTTATTTGGGTAAGATTAATTCAGGCTTGGTTTGACTTAGGTCGGTAGAGTCTCTGTTACTAGAATAAAGGTATAATCTATAATTTTTTTCGAAATTACAACTTCTCTCTAGTATCCATAGTTCTCTTATCAGCTACCTCAAGTGACTTAAAATAATAAATTTCGAGTTCGACACTCTAATTTCATGTGACAATAAATTTTTTTTAAAAACATGTGATTTGCCAATGAAACCACAATGGACTTTAGTGAGATTTTTTATGGGCTTCCCTTCCTAGTAAACTGTAACCCACTGGGCTTCATTAACCGGTGTTTTCTGGTATAGGCCCATTTAAACCGTCTTTGAGTTTTTTTATTTTATTTTATTATTCCTCAGGTGATTGACCTGAAGACGCAGCTATGGAACTTCATGAAGGTGAAGGCATGGTTGAGACAGAAATTAGGTGACGTTGAAGCGAAGAAGAAGCTATCAAGGGCAGGGACAAAGGCAGAAATTTAGCATTAGGTGCAAAAAACTGCAACAGTATGCTAAATTACACATAAAAACTGTAAAAAAAAACAAAATTTGTTTGGAAGAGACAAATTTGATCAAAATATTTTAAAATACATATAAAATTTAGAAATCTCGGGGAAGACTGTCACCCGCCCCTCTGTCTTCGTCCCTGATCAAGGGCCGTATATTTAATTAGCATAGGGACCAACGATTACAATACCATTTTCCTAACTAATTCCACCGCATCAACAATACGTATGGTCATGGGCAACTTGACAACCCTCATCAAAGTAAGTTTTGATCGCTCTCGACCATCTGTCTCATTTTTTTCTTGTCTTATTTACCTGATCTCATTTTATTGATAAGTGTGTCATAAAGTGGCTGCAAAAATGGAATTATGGGGGCGAGGTTGCAGTTACCTCTAATTAGAAATTGGTTTTTCAGGCCCGTATTATTCATTTGTTTCTCATATTCGCCCCTCTGCTTGAAAATGGTATCACATAACCTTCTGGGTGAAAATCGTCTGTCTACTATTCCTATATCTAATCAATTAGAATTCTACATGTGAACATTTATTCTCATTATATATATATATATATATATATATATATATATATATATATATATCACACACACACACACACACACACATGTCGAATGGTGATTTGTTGGGTAGAGCAATAGGGACATACATGGAGACAAATAATTTTTTGCCCAACTTTTTATGAATAATTGTCTCGCTTTTTTGTGAATAGTATTTGTAGGTCTACTTTTAATTTGAATTGTTGAGAACATGATCGAGGACCTCTAACACGTGTTTATAGATAATGTTATAAACATATTAGTCAGAACGTCTCCCCCCAATGTTTGCTCCAAAACTCTTTGATAGATTTTGCCCCAAACTTAAACTTTTAGGTCCGTCTATGCATGGCAACTCATCTACAATAAGACAGAAAAATGATACGCGACAGAAGGCCCCAACTGAATTTTAACAAACATGTTTCGTTTCTTATGAATTGTGCAAGTGGAGGCAGGAAACTTGGGTTTCTAAATTTGGGTTGTTTTCCAATCATGAGATTGATTAAATCCCAGGCAAGAGGTCACTGCTTAGGTGAAGTATCGTTCTTGGAAAAATTGCATAACCCCAGGCACTCTCCAAGGCCTTGTCGAAAATGGAGGATCAATTACCACCAGCCTTCAAATACTCACTTTATGACTTCAACACCGCTCTCAAACTAAGAATGAACCGCCCCTCACTATTTGGTACTCTCTCCATTCCCATTTAATTGTCGTTTAGGAAATATATATGTATCCAAATTAATTGTCATTTACATGTCTTTTATTAGGTGTTAATAATTTATTCCAATTATACCATCAACATATCTTTTATTGGAAAAGTGAAAGAGAATGAGGAAGGAAGGGGTATTATTGAAATTGGTGGAAAAAATATTATTTGTTTGAGTTCCTTAATTTTTTCAAAGTGTCCTAAACGATCTATATTAAAGAAAGGAAATTGCCTTAGTATGTCAATTGTTTAGTATAATGGTCATGACATGACAGTAGAAAAAGTGAGAAACATTTTTGTTCAGGACGGAAGTAGGACTTAATTTTGTGCAAGTGGACAACTCTCAGACGCGCCTTGCCACATAAGGCAGAACGGTCCTGGCCTCCCAGATTAAAATCCCCAAATCCCTTCTTCTCCCACCCACCCGCGAGCCCTTTCAGCAAAAATCCAAAAAATCCCCAAGTGCCCCGCCACCACCCCACCCCTCCGCTTCGCTGCCGCCGGTCACCGCCTTCCTTTCCCGCCAACAATCCACCACCATCTTCTCTCTCATCTCTCAATCTAGAAGGTATAAAACCTTAATTTTTTTTGGATTTTTTATATAAATTCAACATTTATGTTATTATTTGAAGTTTTAATTGTTGTGATTTTAGTTCTTTAGAGTAATTTGTTCCCTATTTGAAGTTGTATGTGTTTGAATTTGGTTTTGATTTTGTGAATTTAGGTCAATTAACAAATTAGGGCATTTTCCAATTTAGGACAATTTTTAATTTAGGGGATTTGTCAATTTAGGTTTTCGTGACTTCAATATTTTTGTTAATTGCGGATTATGGTGAATTGTGAATTGTTATTTTTTAAATTGTGAATTGTTATTACAGTGAATGGTGAATTGTGAATTGATTTTGTGTAGTTTCTGATGCATTGTATGTTATTTTTTTTAGATGTCTGTTCCTGCACACCTTCTTCCTGGTCCTTATGATCCCAGTGTTTTAAACAAATACACATCCCATAGAGCTCTTAGAATATGGGGCGGGGACGTAGAGTTAAATACTAGTTTAAAAATAATTAGCAACTACGGGAATTTCTTTGATGCCTACCAAAACGAAGGCAACGCAAGGGTGCTTCAGCTAATTGACCTTTTAGGTTTCGGGGTTGTTGTAGGATAGGCAAGATCAAGATAGACCACGCCTTGGTCACCACATTAGTAGAGCGATGGCGCTCAGAGACACATACTTTTCACCTCCGATGCGGTGAGGTCACCATTACGCTAAAAGGCGTAGGTTGCCTACTAGGGGCAACGTGGTGTCGTGGCACGAGGACTACAACCTTAGCAGGACTCAGTGGATTGAACGTGTGCACGACTGTGCACGACATACTAGGTTTCCGAACACCACCCTAGTACATTAGGGGTAACATCATCGCCCTTGTAGAGGTGTATGCCCACATTAGTGAGCTTCTAGGCGAGGATGCCACTGAGTTGGTTGTAGACCAGCGGGCCTGGGCACTTATTTTCCTACTGATGTTCACCTTCCTATTTCCAAACAAATCCGGGCCGCGGGGGAACATGCGGTATCTCTTCACCATCAGCGACGGGATCCTGGCAAAAGACCAGCATTCATGTGCTGGCGCCGTCCTTGCACATCTGTACCGACAGATGTGCACCTCTACTCAGGCCGTTTATAAGGACATAGCTGGATGTTGCCTTTTAATCCAGGTTTGTTTATTTTTTTATATGGTTTTATTGCTTCCATGTATTTTGAATATTTGTTGATTACTCCGTGTTTTTTCTGTACTAGTTGTGGGCGTGGGAGTGCATCTCATGTCTCCGGCCCGACTCTGCACGATATTCCCGTGGACGGGAGAGCTTACGGATCACAATGGAATACGGGCCGAAGTTTTCGTAACGCACTCAAAGCGCAGCTTACGATGTTTAGAGATCAGCTGGATCAGCTGACGGACGACCAGGGGGTAAGATTTTTCTTTAATTTTGTATTTTATGTTTAAATTAAAGCAATCGATTTATGTTAAGTACATTTTTTATTGGCAGTTCATATGGAGGTCGTATCCTGACTGGGTTATTGCCGAGAGGGCTGCTCGGGATGAGGGCTTCCAGGCCACTTGCCGAGCCCGTACGCCGCTCATTTGTTTCGAGGTGGTTGAGTACCACATGCCGGACCAGGTTGCTAGGAAATTCGGATTCCAACAGGTGATACCAATCCCACCTATGGTGGAGGGTACCAAAGTGGGTGTCGACGTCCACTCGTTTAAGGCTGGAGTGGCTCGGGACTTGGAAAAGGAACATGCCACATACATTGCTCTATGGGCTGAACGCGTGGATGCGCTGGCGAACGCTATCCCGGACCCCGGTAATGTGATCCTACCTACCCGTGAGTACATGGAATGGTACAATCGCATTACCGTTCACCTCCTGACAAACCCCCGAAACAAGGATGTCGGACCACTCCCGATGGGCATTCAACCCATCTCAACTTCCGAGGCTATTTTTGTAAGTTTTTTCTTTGCGTTGTCTAGAATATTTTTTCTAGTTTACAATATACTGACACGAGTATTGATGTTGCAGGAGGAATCCAACAGACTAATGCTCGAGGAATTCGAGAGGCCGGGCTCTCGTACAAATAGTCAATACAAGTCCCTCATCTCCTGGGTTGCAAAGACAATTAAAGATGCATTCGTAGCAGCCGGGAGGACGGTATAGTTCAGATCGCGCGCTGCGAATGTAGCAGAAGCTGCAGTTCTGCAACCGGTGACGCAGCCGAGGGAACATGTTCTGGGAAGGTATGTGGTGGGGAGGCAAGGTACTCGGAGGAACCGGCAGGCCACTTAGGAGGACTTGGCAGCTATGAGACGCCCCGTTGCCGGCACAACCTGAGGCTGATCCAATAGGGTCTCCGGTGCCCACACAGTTTCCCAGAGCGGCTGAAATCGGCACCCACTACGAGTACCAATTCCCGAGCATCGGTACTTACTATTCCAGTATTCAGCCGGGGGGAGATGCGGAAGCCGGGCCATCTACTTCGGCACAGCCGGGTGTATATTCTGGCCGATCGCCATCGTACAACCTCCACCTCACTCAGACGCACCACCACACTCTAACTTTCCAACCTGGGTACCTCGAGGAGCCGATATTTATCGACACCGAAGGGGCGGAGTTCATCGCAACGGAGCGTGGTAGCGGGGTGCGAACGAGAATGGGTCACACGTACTATTTGCGCGAAGACAGGAGAAGCCCCGACCGTTACACCCCGTCTGAGCCGTAGATAGCTTTGAAATTATTTTGTAATCATATCTTTCATTTCATTGTTGTTTCTAACAATTTAAATTATTGTACGTTATAACATATTTTATTTTGTTTTGGAACGTTGTTAGACTTTTATGGTATAACACTTTGTTATTTCTCTTACTCCGAATTTGGTAAGTAATGTTTATCGTTGATTTATTTATGTTGTAAAAATACCAGCTCAAATAAATGCAACAAAAAAAAACTGAGTGTTCTTGGCACAACACACTGTCAGGGCTGGCAATAATTTTTTTTTTGCACAAGGCACTGTCAGGGCAGGACGAAAGTGGGACTTCGGTCCTAGCTTACGTTGCAAGGCGCGTTTGGGAGGCTGCCACGTCAGCCAACTTCC
This sequence comes from Vinca minor, assembly GCA_026122235.1. Taxonomy (NCBI): domain Eukaryota; kingdom Viridiplantae; phylum Streptophyta; class Magnoliopsida; order Gentianales; family Apocynaceae; genus Vinca; species Vinca minor. Next base: position 1,449,871 of record JAOCZM010000116.1, read on the forward strand.
GTCCTAGACAGAAATATTTCTTCCACTTTTTCCACTGCCATGTCATGACCATTATACTAAACAAATGCCATACTAAGGCAATTCCCCGAGGAATGAAGGGAGTACTAAACATTTAAGCACAGTTTTTTTTGTTCGAATTCTTTGTAACACCGTCTCATATTATGAAAATTTGTATTCATATACCATAAAATATACTAGAAATTAAATACTATAAGAGGAAATAGGTAAATAGGGCCGGAACAGATCCAATAGGTCCATTCCCATCTCCCCTCACCAAAATTCAGCCAACGCTAAGATGGTATTGCGAACCCTATTTTTACAAGTAGGGACAGACTGATTCTTTCGAGAGGTGGGTAGGACTAGACCCATCTTCCATTTTCAGAGAAAATGTTATGAGAGATGTTAGAGAGACTATTACAGAAGATTCAGAGTACAATTTTTGTGATTTGGTAAATGGATAATGAGTTTTAATTGTGTAGGATTGAAGGAGATGAAAAGAGGTTGTTGTGGAACAGGGAGGTTTAGAGGAACACTGAGCTGCGAAGGGAAAAGGGCAGTGAAGGAGTTTCAACTTTGTGAAAATCCAGATAAGTATGTGTTTTGGGACTCCATTCATCTAATATGGACTGGATCAAATCATAATTTGGGACCTTATAGTCTCAAGAAATTAGTAGGTTGCTTATAGGATAATTGATCTTCTTCTTCTTTTTTCAACTAGTATATTATCATATCAATTGAAATATGTGAAAATCAATATAATTTTCGTAGCGCAAGTGATTGCAAACTCGTCTCATGATTTTTTACTTTCTAGAAAATTAAGATCGAGAGTTCAAATCTTTATACTTATATTATATTTGTTAGACTTATCCTGCTTAAATCTTTAAATACTTGAATACCAAAATGTTCATATAAAATATTTTTTTTTACTACTAGTTTTAGTTAACGTGCTATATACTTTGTTGGAATTTCAGATTTCTTTGCAAAATCTAATAAAATATTTTCTTTATTACAACCTGATTTATTGAGTTTAACTTTATTTAGAATGATATTAATTAACTTTTTGACATTTTAGAAGTATAATTAGATAAAAAAAATATTAAAGAGTCTAAAAAACAGGGGTTTTTAATTAGACTAACCATGGTTTAGCAGAATGGTCATACCATGGCAACGTGGCAGTGCGCCGAAACCGTCTCAACGGCAGGAAAATCCGACTTAGGCTCCTCAGACTCAGTTCCCGTCTCAACCTTAGACTCAGTTCCCCACTCAGCCCGATGTACCCACCCCATTTCAATACCAATTTTCGAGCATCGGTACATATTCTCCGGGTATTCAGACAGAGGGCATCCAGGAACAGGGTCCTCTACATCGGGACAGCAGGGTTTCTATTATGGTGCGTCGCCATCGTTTAGCATCGACCAGACTCAGACGCAGCAGCACACTCCACTGCTCCAGCCAGATTCACCCGAAGATCAGATATTTATAAACAAAGGTATAATTCATCGCAACGGACCAGAGTAGTGCTCTGTGAACGAGAGATGACCACACTTACTTTCTATGAAATAGTGGAGAAAGCCAGATAGATACACACCATCGCAGCCGTAGATAGCATTTACATTGTTTTGTCTACATTTGTTTCATTTTTGTTAAATACAATTTGACATATTTATGTTATAAACGATTTCTTCTGTTTTTACGTTGTTCGTTTTTTATTAATAAAGTCGGTTTTGCCTTAGTAATTTTCGTACTCAGATTTTAGTAAATATTCTGTTTTAGTCATTTTTTATGTTATAATAATACCAACTCAAAAAATTGCAGCAAAAACCAAGTGTTTTTGCCAAAACTCTCTGGCAGGTCAGAACCGTTCTGGGGCCAAGACGGAAGTCCCACTTCTATTTTGGGCTGACGTGGCAAGGCACGTCTGGGGAGCGATGGCGATGCACCAGAATAGAAACCCGGCTGTCCCGATGTAGAGAACCCCGCTCCAGGATGCCACCTGTCTGAATACTCGGAGAATAAGTACCGATGCTCGAAAATTGGTATTGAAATGGGGTGGGTACATCGGGCTGAGTGGGGAACTAAGTCTGAGGCTGAGACGGGGACTGAGTCTGAGGAGCCTGAGTCGGATTTTCCTGCGGTTGAGACGATTTCGGCGCACCGCCACGTTGCCGAAGGCGCCGTGCGGCGAGGTCCTCCAGAATGGCTTGTCGATCCCCGGCGAGTACCTTGCCTCCCAACCGCAGCCCTACCTGGAACATGCTCCCTCGGCTATGTGACCGGTTGCAAAACTGCAGCATCTACTACATCGGCAGCTGCGCGATCTGCATGAAACCGTCTTCCCAGCTACTACGAATGCATCTTTTATTGTTGTGGCAGCCCAGGCGATGAGAGTCTTGTACTGATTATTAGTTCGAGATCCAGGCTTCTCGAATTTCTTCAAGCATCACTCTGTTAGACTCCTCCTGTAACATAAATATTCAAATTAGTATATTTAAAATAAAAAGAATAATGTTGACAACAAAATAAATAAAACTAACAAAAATAGCCTCAGATGTAGCGATGGGTTCAATACCCATCGCAGTGGCCCGGGATCCCTATTTTGTGGGTTTGTCAAAAGGTGAACAGTAATGAGATTGTACCAATCCATGTACTCACGAGTTGGTGCAATAACATTACTGGGAGTGGGAGCAACGTCCGCCAGTGCATCGACGCGGGCGTCCCACAAATCTATGTATGTGCGGTGCTGGGCTTCCTAATTCCGTTTCGGACCCGCCTTGCATGTGTGCAAGTCAAAACCTTCGGTAGTTCCTTCTGTCCCCGCCTCGATTGGTACCACTTGCTGGAAGCCAAATTTTCTCGCAACTATGTCAGGCAGGTGTACTCAACGATCTCGAAGCAAACGAGCGGCGTACGAGCTCGATAGATCATCATGAAGCCTTCATCCCGAGCCTCTCTCTCGGCAATTACCCAATCAGGGTACGGTCTCCACATAAACTGCAAAAATAAATTAAAGTTAATGTAAAACAATTTTTTAATTTAAATTAAAAAAATACTAGATTACCGAAATTAACTTTACCCTTTGTGCGTCCGTCAACATATCTAGCTGATCGCGAAACACCGTCAGCTGCGATTTTGGTGCATTGACGAAACTCATGCCTGTATTCCACCGTGACCCGTAAGCTCTACCGCCAGCGGGAATATCATGGAGAATCGGGCCTCGATTCGCAGGACGGAGACATGAAATTCGCTCCCACGCCCACAACTAGTAAAAAAACGGCATCGATTATTAAATATTTGAATTACATGTTAAACAAAAAACTGTATACAATTTAGAAAACCAGAATTAGCAAGCATCAGTCGGCCATGTCCTTGGAATCAGCCAGTGAAGAGGTGCACATCTGGCGGTACAAATGTGCAAGGACACCGCTAGCCCAAGAAGTCTGGTCTTGCTCGAGGATACCATCACTGACGGTGAGGAGATAACGCATGTTCCCCCGGGCCCCCGACTTATTGGGAAAAAGAAAAGTAGACATCAAAAGGAAAATCAAAGCCCTAGCCCTCTGCTCTATCGCCAACTCAGTAGCATCATCGCCTAAGGGCATATTAATGTGGGCATAAACCTCTAACAGTTCGATGGTGTTTCCCGAAATTGAAGCCGGTAGGGGTTGGAATCCTAGCAGGTCAAACACGCTGGTTGGTTTCTCTTTGGTACGCCTCAAAAAACTTACCGTCGTTTCTAATAATCTTTAGTGAAGTGTTTAGTTGAACATCCCCGCCCCATATTCTTAAAGATTTATGAGATGTCTGATTGTTTAAAACACTAGCATCATAAGGACCAGGTAGAAGATGAGCAGGAACAGACGTCTGCACAAAAAAACAATAATAAACATACAATCTATCAGAAAAAACACGTTATATCATCAAAAACAAAAATTCTCTAAGTATAAATTCACAAATTAACAATTAACAATTCACAAAAACCCTAAATTCATAAATGTCCTAAATTCATAAATGCCCTAAATTCACAAATTCACAAATACAAAAACTTCAAAAAAAGAAAAAAATTACTCTAAATTAATAAATTCACAACTATTTATATACACAATTTGAAGATTTATAGTTAAATTCAAAAAAAAAAAAAGGTTTATACCTTTGAATTTGAGAGTTTGAGAGTTGAGAGATGAGAGAGATTGAGAGAAAGATGGTTGAGATTGGTGGCGGCAGCAGCAGCGGGGAGTGAGGGGGTTTCCTTAGGAATTTATTTGCTAAGTGGGGGTCGCATGAAGGGAGAAGAAGAGGTATTGAAGTTTTAAATTTGGCAAGTCATAACGGAAGTTTTCGTTTTGGATAAAAATGTTTCCCAATTTTTTTACTGCCATGTTATGACCATTTTGCTAAACCATGGTTAGTTTAATGCAAAACCCCTAAAAAACAATCTAAAGGTATTATTAGGATGTGAAAATTAAATGATCAAATCGTCAAATCACTAAATTGATATTTTTCACTTTTAATATAATATATGATGTATGATTTTATATATATATATATATATATAAGAGATCAGATCAAGAAAAACTGATATGATATTGTTTGACTATTAATAATCTAAAATTATTGGGACATTATCCATCGAATATTAAGATTCTTTACTCAATCTCAAAACTGATTGTTTGAAATAGCAACAATAATTGAAAGCTGAAGTTCCAATATAGTCTTGACTTTTTGTTTTCTTTTTTGGTTGTTGAATAAGGTAGTTTTGACTTAGAACAGTAGCCGATCATTCAACTTGCCAAATTACTCTTTCAGAAATTGGTTTGTTCAAAATAAAATGGGAAATTAGTTAGGGCATTACATGACTCATTAGTTCAGAGTTCATGTAGCTTTCACAATCTTTAAGATTTTTTGTTTAGTGATTCTATTTGTGAATGTAAAACCGTAAAAGGGGTGTGGAAAGAGTCAATCCTAAGTAATAGTAAGGAATTTCGGTCTGATTTTATCCGTTCTCTATCCTATTAATAAATAAGAATTATTATAAGAGGAAAAAAAATTATTAAAAAATTTATAATTTAAAAAAATAGAAATTTAAAAAAAAATAAATAAATATGTGACAATTATCTATTAAAGAGACCGAAATTAAAATTGGAAACCGGGACATACAATTTTTCCCCTAGGTAGTGGTGGGAGGCATTGTCACACAAATTTCTTAAACCAAGGTTTTCTAAGTATTTACACGCTTTATTTTGACTATAATTTTATTTTGGTCCCCAAATATTTTAACAATTTTTTTTTTGTAATAACATATGTTATAATTTGATACCCATTTCTAATCTTGCATACGCTAGATGAACTGAAAATTCTTTGTCCCCATAACTATATTCCCATTTATGTTTCTCTTATAATGTAACCTATCACTTTAACACTGAAACATCTATGGTAAAAACAGTTTAACACTTTTATGGGCTACGTGGTATAATCTTATATCCGCAATGGTTACAAATAGTAGAGGCAGAGGAAGTCTGACATTGGACAGGAGCCGTTCATCATCAAAGCTTGAAGATGGGGAATTCTTGTATTCAACTCTTTTCCATACTTTTCTTTGCAATTCTGAGCTTTACAATCCCATCTCGTTGTTCTGAATCTGATCACCATAAAACCCAACCAAAAGTTGCCCTCTTCGTCTTTGGCGATTCACTTGTTGATCCAGGAAACAACAATTACATAAACACTACAACTGATTTCCAAGCAAATTTCTCGCCATATGGAGAAACCTTTTTCAAATACCCAACTGGGAGATTCTCTGATGGTCGTCTCATCCAAGATTTCATTGGTAAATTAAGAGACCAATGAAATCTTAAGATTTTGCCCTCTCTGTTTTTTTATTAATCTTTAAATTAATTTCTTCTTGCAGCTGAATTTGCTGATTTGCCGATTATTCCATCGTACTTTAAAGCCACTAAACAACAACTGGCTTATGGAGTCAACTTCGCTTCAGGGGGCGCTGGTGCTCTTGTTCAAACTCATGTGGGAATGGTATGATACCATCCAATCATCTATGAGAGGATTTTTTTTATCTGAAAATCTTGTGCTTTTAGGTCGTAAGCTGATCATCCTGACTAATTGGTCCTTAACTCATGTCCTTTTGAGTAGTTTTATTTTAGTTAATGCATCCAAACCAATAAATGCAACACACGTAGGTAAAAAGTGTCAATTCGCATTAAATTTTGTACCCTACTTGTATTACATTTATTGATTTAGATATAAGTTTTAACTTACTCACTAACTAACAAGATAAAATTTCTCATGTCCTTTCATAATTGTTAAGAATTTTTAGTTACCGACAAGTATGACTAGTTGTCCACGGCTATAGTATTTAAAACGTGGTAAAATCAATACATGTGAAACACTGTTTGGACGAGTATTAAATCTTATGTAATATGTTTTCTCCTTGTGACCACATGTTATAGCATTGCAACATGTATTTTATCCTGATGAACAATTGTTCTTAGGCATGTAACACTTTCATTATTGATGATAATAACTTATTAGTTTATAAAATACTTTTTTTTTGATAATTTTGTAATTTCATTTTTCAGGTGAATGAACATTCCACAGAAATTAAATTGCTTATATAAGAAGGCTTCACATACTTTTACTTTTAATTAATAAGGATTGCAATTTTTGGTAGCTAGATTTTTGTTGGTTTGCATTGGTATAATTTTATATTGTGTTAATTTTTTTTCTTTTTTTAGAGTCTTTCCATATTATAATTAGTAAAAAGATATTAAACTTCTATTATATGTCATTGTCCTAAGAATATCTCTTGATTTATTTTGCATCAGTTGGATAGTAAACTCATATTATAAGTCAATGTGCTTTTTCTAGTATATTTATAGATAAATGAGATGATGAGCTAAGTTTCAACAACAACAACAACAACCAAGCCTTAATCCCAACAGATTGGGGTCGGCTACATGAACCAAAGTAAGAATCACGTAAGGTCATCCACATGGATGCAATCTCTCCATTTCTTTCGATCCCAAACACAACTCTCATCTAGTTCTAGCAGATTCATATCCCCTTTTATCACCTTCATCCAAGTCTTCCTCGTTCTCCCTCTACCTCTTACGCCAAACTAATTAGATAAAATATGAGTTAGCAAAATTAGTGTGAGATAAACCTGAACTAATGTTAGCTAAACTCAGCTCATTTTCACCCTTATGTACGGTGGTCTAGTGGTCTTGGTCCCAAATCCACTCACGATATCTGCAGTCACTTTATGTAAATGTTAAGTCCCACTGAGATGTTATTTGTGGTTATGATATTTATGAAAAATGTTGTGTAAGTTCAGAATCAATTAGTCAGGTTCAGCGCCCAATTCTCCCTTTTGGGTACTCGGTTAAGTTAACCTTCATTCTCATTTTTACAGGTGGTTGACATGAAAATGCAATTGAGGTACTTTGATAAGGTTGTAAAACAATTGAGCTCAATGATTGGTGGAAAAGAAGCGAATCAACTCCTCTCGAATGCAGTTTATCTAATTAGTTTGGGCGGTAATGATGTTTTGGCTCCCAATCCTATATTTAACTCATTGTCTCAAGAAGAATATATAGAAATTGTTCTTGGTAATTTCACTGAGGCCATCAAAGTAAGTAGATGAACATATTATTGAATGTCCATTTTTTTTATTCGATTTGCGTAGAAAAATAGTATTTGGGATATTCTATTTATTTTTGTGTCTCATCTCATGTCTAACTAATTATAATTTGTTAAGCGTTTCACTTTTCCTTAGAGTTTCATCACTCATGAGTGGGATATGAGATGTGATACAATATGAGACAGAAAATTTTATAAAATGGAGATTAAAATATGGGACGAATAGAGTATTTAGTTACATTGGATCAATTCTGGCCCTGAAATATTTTTTCTTTTTTTTAATTTTTCTCAATAATTAACAGGAAATATATGAGAAAGGAGGAAGGAAATTTGGATTCATAAACTTGGGTCCCTTGGGTTGTTTACCATATCAAAGGGCTCATAAGGAGGTAGTTGATGGTGGATGTGATGAAAAGATAACTGCCCTGGTGAAGTCATACAATCAGGCATTTCCCAAGAAACTCGAAGAGCTAAGGAAGAAGCTCCAAGGTTTTCAATATTCAAAATTAGACTTCTATAATGCTGCTAGTGACATGATAGATAATCCATCAAATTATGGTAAGTTAAGCTTCTTTACTACTTTGGTGGGTACCAGATTCTTTGTAACAATCTTTTTATCCATAGGCGGATATAAAGGGGCGAGAGGTGACGGGTCACTTTTAAAATTTCCATATTTTACCTTTAAAAAAATTCAAAAATAAAATCTCTTTAAAATATTAAGTTTCACTCTTTCAATACTTAATTTTTTGGATCTCTCCTACCTTTATCATTCTCGGTTAGGAGCGGACCTACTCTTCTCGTGGGGGTCTTTGGCCCCATTTTTCTTAGAACAAGAGATATCCATGGATCTCACCTCTATAATTTTGATACAATTTTGATTTAGTCCCTCCTAGTTTCTTTTTTTCTTTTCAAAAAGTTATGGTAATAAGATATAATTATGTTTTGACGTTCAAATTTTTTATTCATGCATCCACTCTCGCTTTTGATAATACACTTAATAATAGTTTCTATAATTAGAGCATTACAAAGATTGCTTCAAACGAGGACATCGAGGCCACCTGCCTCCAAAAAATTCTGAAAACTACAATTTTCCCTTATAATTTATTTAACAAAATTTACTTCTTATTCAGAAAAAAATTATGTAAAATATTTTTTTTTGATGTTTCGCCCCCGACAGAAAGTTTTTAGCTCCGTCCCTTATTGCATAGGATATGAACTACTCTTTGTTGGTATATATGCTAAAGATCATAAACCATTATCTGATTTTAATTATTTGTATAAATTAAGGTTTTAAGGAAGTGAAGAGTGCATGTTGTGGGAGCGGTCCATATAGAGGAGTTTACAGCTGTGGGGGAAAGAGAGGAATAGAAGAGTTCAAGCTATGTGATAATGTTGAAGAATACTTGTTTTTCGACTCTTATCATCCAAATGAAAGGGGTCATCAGCTTTTGGCAGAGCATTTTTGGGATGGATCTCCCAATATTAGGGGGCCTTTTGGTCTCAATTCTTTCTTTTGAACTTTTGCCCTTTTGGGATGGGAAGATTCTCAAGGCCAAAAGTGTAATACTACTCCATTGAAAAGGATGAAGAATATCATAGTACATTTTTTCCTTGAAGAAATAAGAAAATAAATAATGTTCACTCACCCCATGGTTGAATAGCTGAAATTTCATTTGCTTCTTCTCCTAAAACATGTTGTGGTTTGTAATAAAATGAAGGAAATAAATAAATACTCGTGATTTTTTTTAGAGGGGTTTATATAAATAAGGATGTTATGTCGATTCGAATACTTTTTTTAACACTCTTTATATCGTTATATTTATGAAAATTTATATTCATATATCTCAAAACTAAAGAAAACTTAATACACTTTAAATTGTAATAAGTAAATCCTAATTATGAAAAATATTATAATTTAAAATGTTATAAATAGTGGAGCAGAAAAATGTTAGAGGAGATTGGAGTGATGTTATGTGTGTACTTTTATGGAGATTATGGGAGAAAAAGAGTGGCAAGACTGGTTTGTAATACAAGTTATTTTAGAGTTTTGGCCGAGGAAGTTTTGGTCAATTTTTTTTTTTTTGAACGCCCGAGGGCGGAACCCCATGAACGGGGAGAGAACAACCCCATGAGCGGGGAGAGATCAACCCTAGAAGGGAGCCAACTTTTTAAAGCATACCGCACGCTGGCGGAGGGTATCGAACCCGGGACCTCTCGGTCCCGGGCCAAGCACTTGCCTACTGGGCCACAACACTTGATGATAGTTTTGGTCAATTGATAGGGGTTTCTTAGCACTTGTCAACAGTTTTTTAAATTATCGGATCGAATAATTTCACGACTAAAATTAAAAAATAGTTATTTTTATTATAAAAGAAAGGGAGGTGCTATATAGGTAAGTCTTAACTAATATATTGGCTAAAATTCTCCAATTTGACATTTGCATTACCAATTATGCCCTCATTGATTTTTTTCAAATTTCTTTTTTTATCCCACTCTATAAACTTATTGTCTTAATTTTATCCCACCCACCCCTACCCCCCTCTTCCTTCTTCCCCCGCCCCATCTCACCACAATCCACTCCACCACCTCCACCATCACCACTATCCACCACCATATTAATGTTACAATCTGAATACTGAGGTCCCAAATTGAATCTCAACTCAAGGTTCTAATTCAATTCCAAATCACTCTCACTCTTCTTTCGTCTTCATACCATGAAAACATGTAATAAATGACAACAAATTACTCACACCCTGGGATGTCTCTGATCAGAACGGTCACCCATAATCTAAATATTTTCGGCATATTTGGGGGTTTCAGACCTTTTTGTATGTGTGTAGATTTGGATTTTTTTTCTTGCAGTGGATGTGGAATATCTTTAATTAGAGAGAGGAGAGATGGTGGTTGCTGATCTGTTTCTTTATTTTCATATTTGGGGGTGGAGATGGTGGTGTTGGTGGAAAGAATGGGGTTGGGGTCAGAAAAGAGGGAAATGGTGACGGTGTAACTGATGGAGAGTATAGTGATGTCGGGGGAGGAGATGGATAGAAGTTGGGTCGGGTCATGTGGGATGGGTGAAATGGTTACTAAATGGATTATTTTACTAACACAAAGTTTATGTCTAAAAAGAGAAAAATAAAAATTGTTAAAGTCTAATTAGAGTAATTCATTTTTCTTTTTGTTTTTTTATGAATGTGGCCGGTGTCAGTTGTGAATTTATGGTGCATTTGTCCACTATTTTCGCACATTCTTCAACATTAAAATTCTAATTTTGAACCTCAGATTTTTCCGTATACAATTTTACCTTTTATTTTTTAGATATAATTTATCAAACAAATAACTCATTTGAATGCACTCCCATGGTTCATTATATTTAGAAGCTAAATTAAGACTCTATAAGATTTAAATAATTAATTAAGAGTCCAAAAATTAAGACTTTATAAGTTTTAAATAAAGCAATATTAGTATTCTAATCAAACTATATTTTTACACTCACATGGTTCATTATATATCAATAACGTTTAAGCAATTGGTACTATGAAAAATTTAGAAGCTAACGGTGTAAGTATATCCATGATTACGCAACACGTAATGAAATTCTTATATTTAGGAATGGTTCGTTATTTGGAAGAATGTTTTATATATCAATAACGTTTAAGCAATTGGTACTATGAAAAATTTAGAAGCTAACGGTGTAAGTATATCCATGATTACGCAACACGTAATGAAATTCTTATATTTAGGAATGGTTCGTTATTTGGAAGAATGTTTCATGGTACAACATTACTCTTAAGTATTTCTTAACGTTATAACATTACTCTTAACAAGCTAACTATTAGTAATATGAAAGCGTTGTAAGTAATCTACTTTTTTATTAGTAATATGAAACTCTAACCGTACACATGCAAAGTTCGTTATACTTCTATATACGTCAATCATTTATTAGTAAACTTCTAAGGTTATGTATATTCCATTATATGATGATCACTATGAATATGATATTAGTTAGGGGTCTAATTATAATTTTTTTAAAGTTAATTTTATGATTTTTAGGTCAAATTGTGAATTTAAAAGATTTAATTAGAAACTTGTGGGTCAGTTTGTAAAATGGAAATATACTATGCGAGTTTAATTTTTAAAGTTTTATTACATTAGGGATCTAAAAGTAATATAATGTATGTACTTATGGTTGCAAATAATATTTTTATAGGGACTTAGGGTAATATGTGGACTTAGGGTTGTTAAGTGACAAATATTTTTGGAATAACCCTAGAGAATAATCCGGACCGTTGAGGAGTTCTTCATCAATGACCACAATTACTTCTATTGAATATGGGATTTTAAATATTATTTTATGTAAAATGATCTCAGCCGTCCAATTCTTGATCCGACGACTATTAATTGTTCTGCACGATGCGGAACATTTTGTGTTCCGCACTGGAACTGGGCTGCTGCTGCTTGTTGATTACGCTGACACATTCTCAAAAGTGATGAAGACTTTTGAGGCATTTTTTTACTTTTGGGTCTTTTTTTTTTTTAAATAAGTACTTGAGGGGTATTTTTGTCCATTGATCAATTTTGACCCAATTTAGTAAATTTTTAGCATCATTTCCCTAAAAAATATTTTTTTTACTGATAAATTGAAAACCACATTAAATAGCAACCCAAAATAAGATAGTAATGTAAATGGCATTCATTTTGATCGGAGAAAACTTTTGAGTGACCGTACCTTTTGGGGTAGCCGCCACTCCATGTTGATGTGGAAGGTCTTCATTGTTGCAAGTATTATTGACATTTACAAGTCCACAGATAATTGTTAACAAAAAGTAGGGCGGATCTAGAACTTTGTTTTTTTTCTTCTTCCAACTCGCAATCAGAATATTAGAGTTAAGAAGGATTATTGTTTTAGAGGATCGAGAAAAACTATTATAAACTTTTGCACAATTGAACTTAGGGGAATTAATAGCCAATATAGTCATTAATGTTTTTGCGCTTAGCCAGTTTAATCATTTTTAGTAAAGTTTAGCATTTTTCATCCCCAAAGATTTTACGGCCCGCCTATTTCATCCTTCCGTCCATAACTTTGGGAAAAAACGTTAAAAGCAGTGATGTGGCATAACGGCCCATAAGATGCCTCTTTCTTCTGAGGGTATTTTTGGAAACACAGTTAAATCCTAATCCTTCTAATCTTTCAACTAGCATTCCCACCCCATTTATACGACCTTCTTCCCCTTTCACTCAATTTCTTTTTATCAAACCCTAACCTATCTACCCAATTCTTTGTTGGAGTATTTTCTTCAATACCATGAGGGTTAAGGAGAGGACAAGCAACAATTCGAAAGCAAAAGGTAATGAATTTGATAATCTTCAATTTGAATTTGGAGTTATTGATGGAGAATTTACATCTAGAATGGTACCAAATTTGAGCATTCGGGATGTGGACTATCTTCAAAAGAAATTCGACAATACGAATGAGATGAGTAAATTGGAGGTATTTAAAATTTGTAATTATGAATTGGTTGAATTGTGGAGTGTTTTGGCATAAAAATTTGGTTTGGTGTTATGGATGAATTAGATTTTTTGATGTGATTATTGCAGGTGGAGAAAGTGAATTCTGAAAAGGGTGGAATGGATGATTTTGCAGCAAAGGAGAAGGAGATTCGACTGACACAAGGACTCCGAAGGAAAATAGCAAAAATGGAAGACAAGGTGGTTAAACAATAGTGGATTATCAAGTTGTTGGTCATTGTCTTAGTGTTTGGTTTAGGTTATTTTGCTGCCAAAAATTGATGTAATTTATGGAGGAATTGTGTTGGAGATGCATTGTAATGTTTATTTGGCATTCTTGTCCTTGAATTTATGCAATGTTTTTTGGCCAGTTAATGCAAATATTCTAGTTATGAAAATGATGTCCACATGGGAATTTCCATAATATAGATAATGGGCAAAATATACAATTGTTTCCAAAATGGTAATTTTCATAATATAGATAATGGTCAAAATATTTACAATTGTTTCCAAAATGGTAATTTCCATAATATAGATAAAGGGAAAAATACTTACCATTGTTTCCAACACGAGTCACAAAAATTATAATACTATAATACCATTGTAGGTAGTTCTATATGATTTACATAGTTGGAAAAGGTAATTTTAACCGAAAGAAAAATAGGGTGAACTTCAACTAGCATTCCATTTAGTCGCTCCAAAAGTCCCCGTTACGTTTCTGTCCTAGCAAGGGATTTTGTACAGGCAGGGGACAGGTAGATTTGTTATGTCCCACTTGGCGACAATTCCCACATTTGCTTGGCTTTCTTGCTCTTTTCTGAACCTAGTAAACAAAAAAGAAGATTTCCTCCTTTACAAAAAAGTTAACAGGTGGTTTGTCAAAGTAATAAACAAAGAAACATTACTTGTGGGGTTTCCATGTTTGGGCCATCAATATTCTGATTTGTGACAGAGTATGGCCATCCTAGTCAAGATTATCATGGAAAAAATAAGTATGGTAAAATTTGGTTTGGTCATTTAAGTAAACACTTTAAACAAACCTGAGTTTGTGTAGGGGCAGTTTGACTTGATTCCCCTAAGTTTTGAGTGGTTGTTTTAGGGAATTTTGGACAAGCTCTTGCATTGTGCCCCACCTCTTTACACTTCCCACAAATGTTATAGCTTTGCAAATAGACCTCATCTCCTACAACAATTCCTTCGTCCCTCATTGGACATTTCCTTATGTTATGGCCCATTTGTCCACAACCACCACAAGTACAAACCCAGTGTGCATTCCTGGCAACCTTCAATCTTTTGGGACTAGGTTCTTGTGTAGCAGCTTTTGGCTGCTCTTCACTTGGAGGCTTTAAAGTTTCCTTTCTCTTCGTTTATGGCCTGCCAAAGATTCTCAGCTTTGATGGTGCAACCACATGAGATTTTGAACTTTTTGGCCAATTGTTAGGTCCATTGCTTGGGTTCACAATTGGTGTATATGCTTTCCTAAATGATTCAAGGGAAAAACAGTCATCAACAAAATCTTCAGGTATTTTCCCTGTTTACCAATTGCTGCAATTGCATGGGTACATGGCATTCCACTCAATTCCCATGCCCTACAAGTGCACATCCTCAAGCAAGTGTCGACACTAAACTGTTCATCTCCTTGTTTTACTTGTACCTTGCTCTTGAAGTCAAGGCAACTAATTTGATTTTCTGTCCTAAATAAGTCTATATATCTCTTTGCAATGTAAGAAGTTGTGGCTTTTTTGGTATTCAAACCAGTAGGACATATTTGCACAGGAAAAAGGGTCATAATCTGAAACAATATTTGTATACCTACTTTCCTTGCATATAACTCTCATTCACAATTCAGTCCTTGGCATATGGCTCTTACTCTTATTAAGTCATTATAAGTAACCTCTATGGCCTTCCACCAACCAT
The DNA here is from genome assembly GCA_026122235.1 of Vinca minor. Classification (NCBI taxonomy): domain Eukaryota; kingdom Viridiplantae; phylum Streptophyta; class Magnoliopsida; order Gentianales; family Apocynaceae; genus Vinca; species Vinca minor. The sequence goes on from JAOCZM010000116.1 coordinate 1,464,946, forward strand.
CATATGTTCCCTAATTACAGCAAGCAGCTCAGCTTTATTGGTAAAAAGTAAACCAATAACAAATTGTGGGTCATCCATTACAGTGATGGGATTAAATCTTGGATATGTTGTAACCTCATCAGTATCAGAATTTTCCATTTCCTTGTAAAATAATGTGTCTTCATCAACTTCAAGCTCTTCCCCTATTTCCAAATTATCTTCAAAGAACAATTCAACATCAGGAAAATCTTTTTTTGATGCATTTTCAGTTTCTTGTGCAGGAATATGTTCAGAATGGTCATTTACTTCTGCAGGTATATCAGTCTCAACCTCAACTTCAGCTGGAATATCAGTTTGAACCTCAGCTCCTGCAGGAATATCAGTTTGAACCTCAACTTGAGCAGTAATTTCAGTTTGACCCTCAGTTTCTTCAGGAATATCTGTTTGAACCTCAGCTTCTGCAGGAATATCAGTCTCAAACACAGCTTCTGCAGGAATATCTGTTTGAACCTCAACTTCTGCAACATTTTCATTTTGAACCTCAGCTTCTGCAGAAATATCTTCACCAGCCTCAGGAATTTGACAATCAAAATCTTCTGCATTCTCATTAGATTTATGCAATTCAGGATTGGAGACTTCCTTCTGAACCTCACTGAAAAATTCTTCAAAAGCTTCCAAATGTACATCATTGTCGCCACTAGATGACTTGTCAGTCTCAAAGTAAAGTTCAATATCAGAACTAGACTGGGATTCTTCAGGTTCTTCAACAACTTTACTTTTTCCAACTGCTTTTGTTTTTGCTTTTGCTTTAGCTTTTGGCTTTACTACACCACGCTTCACATTTGTAGCTTTATTAGGTCCCACCCTTATGTCTACATGGGGACCCTCCTCAACCTCAACTTCAACTTCATTATCTACTTGTACATTGTCAGTCTCATCATCATGTTTAGGTAGATATTGAATGAAGTACATCTCGACTCCATCTTCATCATGAGTCAAAAACAATTTCATTTTCTTCTTTTCAGTAGCAAATGCACACATATCCATAACATCATCATCTCTTCCCAAAAACTTCCAAACAGTAAGCCTATTCACCCATGGCCACTTCCACCAAAACCCAGGATACTCATTGTTAGGGATGGCAATTTGACCCGTGATCCGTTGATCCGATCCGTCCCGATAGGATTTGGGGCAAATCAGATCTGATCCGTATAGAATTTGGGGCAGATCAGATCAGATCGGATTTCACTGCTGCTCCGATCCGCTCCGATACGATCCGTACATTTATAATAATAAGAGGATTTTATGTGCTAATAATTTAATTGCGTTTTTAGTCCACATTATATATACTCTCTTCAACAACCCTAGATCAAAAAATCACAAATTCTAGCGCCCTCCTTCAGAGTTCCACCGGTTTCTCTCAAAAGTCCCCAAAATCTAACGCCATCCCCCCCCGTTTCTCCGTCGGTGGTGACACTGTTGAGTCATCTTCTCTCTTCGGGTCAGTAGTCTTCTCTCTTCGGGTCAGCAGTCCACCGCCATTCTCCACCGCGATTCTCCAGTCTCCACCGCCATTCTCCACCGCGGGTCCCCAAATTCCACAAGGTCTGTCTGTGACAGTGGGAGAAGAGAAAGCAAGAGGATGAACTGAAACAAGTGATTCAACAAGAGCAACATTTAGTAAATGAAATTTGTTCAAGAAATTTGTTCAACATTCAGAGAAACAAGATTATAATTTCATTCAAGAAATTTGTTCTTACTTATTGATCATCGAACCTTCCTGTTCAGTTTACATTCATTCATCTTTGTTGGGGAATTTGTATGCTTCAGCTTGTTTCTTAACAACATTGCCTATATGGTAGTTAAATTCTCCACCGCGGCTCCCCAAATTCTAACGCCATTCTCCACCGCGGGTCAGCAGTAAAAAAAAATTAAAAAAAAAATTAAAAAAATAAATAAATTCAGCCAGATCGGATAGGATCAGATCCGCTCCGGACGGAGCAGATCACGGATCAACAAAATTTTATCCGAGGCGGATCACGGATCGGATCGGATCGGCCTGGGGCAATTGCGGATCAGATCAGATCGCGGACCGATCCGCCCCGATCTGCCCCGTTGCCATCCCTACTCATTGTATCCTAACATGTATACTATTTTGTCTAATTCTACAATTGACATTTCATCACTACTGCAATAATAAAAAAATCAGTCAAACCACCCTCATAGAACTTATTATTCCGAGTCTCAACAAATTTTCCCCTATGTCGTACTATTAAAGTGAAATAACCGGACTTATCATCAGGATCAGTAACTGCAAATGAAAAAAAAAATACATAACATCAGGCTCCAAAATCAGTGTTCAGACAAGGGGGACCAACAGATATATTATATTCCTTAATATCGTAAAGGACATTGACTAAAATAATAAATACTTCAGAATGGGGGGACCGGCAAATTCACAACAATACAGCTGATTTAATAATAATATGGAGGGACCATACTCCCATAAGCAAACATTTTTAAATAACAATCTACACAACCATTCACACTAACAACAAATTAAAAACATCATATAAATCCATTTCAAACTCAAAATCCTGACACTTTATCATATTATAATAGTTCACAATAACTAATTTGTAGCAAAAAGTTTAAAAAACATACGGTATTTCGGAGCTTCATCGTTTGGTTTCCTTTGAAGCATCGTGCGTGCGTTTTTTTAGGAAACTTCCAAAATTACTGTTGTCGAGCACTAATACCGGCTTCTTTATATGTTTGTTGTCCAAAATCACCGGAAATTTAAAGGAGAATTATCGGAATCTCTAAACCCTAGAAAATTCTCCACGCACGAATTGGGAATTTCTTATTTGGGGTTAATTTGTTTAAGGGTGGGTTTTCAACGGGTCAAAGATTAGAAGGATTAGGATTTTACTGTGTTTTCAAAAATACCCTCGGAAGAAAGAGGCATCTTATGGGCCGTTATGCCACGTAACTGCTTTTAACGTTTTTTTCCAAAGTTATGGACGGAATGATGAAATAGGCGGGCCGTAAAATCTTTAGGGGATGAAAAATGCTAAACTTTACTAAAAAGGATGAAACTAGCTAACCGCAAAAACATTGATGACTAAATTGGCTATTAATTCGAACTCAGGGCCTTAGATGGTACAATCAATCCTATAATGTTTTTATTTAGGAAAATGATTTGCTACTAGAATTCTTGGACAGGAATTGGATAAAACCCAAATTAACACTACTCACCCCCTATTGGTATAAGGGGTTCACCCCTCAATTTGAATTTTAACCAATTTCTATCCAATAATTCTAGTAGTCTAGAAAGGTCCTTTCATTTATAAGACGTTTCTAACTAGTTACATTTATTATCTATGTGAGATAGGGAGAGAATCCAAATATATTTTGCTTTGCCTTTGGAAGATTTAGTGGCTCGGCCCAATTGGCCGTCCAATTTCCTTTGAGTTGAGTATTTATTTTCTTTCAAACAGCTCTTTTTAGGCCATATTCCCGGGCCCAACTATGAAGTTGTATTTTTTCATTTTGTTTTGGTGCAATATTAGCAAAATTGCCAATTTCATCCCTTACAACCCCGAGCTCTGAGGCATCTTGTTGGAGATGTTATATATCTTGTCGTTGACAAGTGTTTGATTTCTTCGGACTCTCGTGGAATATTTTTGTTGTGGTAGGACTCTTTTACAAAGAGCAGTATGGGTCAAATTCACTCCGCTAGCAATTATGCTACGGGCCAAACTACAAATCGAGACCGAATTAGTTACCACGTTGCTATATGTAAAATAATCTCATTGCTATAATATAAAGTGATCTACTAAAGATCCCGATTTTTTCATTAAATCGGTGAGAGTGAACAATTTCCCCCGTTGTCCTTCAGCTTAATGAAGAAGTAACCACAATTGAACCACTGAAAACTTTGCAGATTAATCATATGCCCCAAATGCGGTTGCTGACTTGGAGAATTCCGAGAATTAAGCATCACGCAACCAGTGGTCTTTCTTGTTTTCCTGTTTTTTAAATGAATATAATCTTTGAATCATTCTTGTGGACCTGCCCGCTGATAAGGACCGTCAAAATATTGCTAACAGGGCAGCAGTAGTTTTTCATATAGATAAAAGTGAATAAATCATATAATCTCACATCGATTTTGGTAAGATTTCATTTTCAAATCTAATCATAAATATTTGAGCAAATATTATTTTTGCCACAAAAGTAATTTTGTGTGCTAATTCTGTCACAAATAATTTTTCGGTATCTTTTCTATTACAAAAGTAGTTTTGTGTGCTGTTTCTGCCACAAATAATTTTTCGGTGTTTTTTTTTGCCAAAAAGAAAATTATGTGTGCTATAAGTGACATAATGTGATATATCCAATTCAGTCTCGGCCCGACCCGGCCATTAAGCCGACAGTCTCATCTCCACCGCATTTTAATTCAGAGGTAAAGTTGACAAATCATCCAATTCGGTTTAATGGTCGGATCAAATCGAGACTGAATTGGATATTTCGTATTATGACACTTATAGCACGCAATATTTCCTTTGTGGCAAAAAAGGCACCGCAAAAATAATTTGTGGCAGAAATAGCACACAAAACTACTTTTATAGCAAAAAAGACAACGAAAAATAATTTGTGGCAGGAATAACAAACAAAACTACTTTTGTGACAGAATTGTGGCAGGAATAACAAACAAAACTACTTTTGTGAAAGAAATAACTATTTGCTCTAAATTTTATCAATAACTCAATACTGATTGATTTCGAAATAAATTCTATCCAATTTTACCTAAAATAATTAGATTACATAAATCATTCGATGGTTGCGTTTGATCTGTGACAAAGATTGAGAAAGAAATAAATGTAATAATTTGCAGATAAGGATTCCTTTGGTTGTCATCTTGTCAAGCTCTCTTGGATGGCTGTACTGAGGCCAGTGCCTTTGGATTCGATTTTTTTCTTAAAAATCATTGTTTTCAGGTAAAATGAATCTTTTGCAAGGTGAGTTTAATAATTTATTATTATTATTATTTAAAAGATAAGACGTGAAACTAAAATAAGGATCTTATATTAATATTAGAAAAAGAACGAAAAATCTAAATAACAAATATTTTCAGAAGAAATTTTATACACTACTTATATTGATATTCCTCCTTTTGTTTTCATTTTCCCGGGAAGTGCCATGAGAAAGAAAAGTTGAACAGGGTCAAACTTTGTCCAAGTAAGAATCAAACTTTGTGGTACACTAGAGATATAATCGAACAAACTGTTTGGATTAAGGGAAATGATAAGTGTGATATAGAGAAAAAGAAAAGGTACAGTTAATTCAGTATTTGAATAGATAGTAAGAGAGAAATGAGAGGATACTATTAGTTTATATAATTGTATTTATTTTGTGTGAATATAAGTATTTTAAAATAAGAATAATTTAGTCCGGTACAAAAAGAAATCACTTAAATTAATTTTCTTTACTTCCGTTTTCATTTACTTTTGGACAGAAAGATATTAAAATTTAATAATTATAATTATTTCCTCCCTCTCTCCTTTACAAACATTATAAAAAATTAATTCAAAAAAAAAAAATTATCCCTCTCTTATTTTTCTTTCTCAATTCAAACGGTCCGTAAATGCTACTCCCTCCATTCTTAAATATAAGACTCTTTAGACAATTTGAGAAAATTAAGGAAGTTGTCCATTCCACCTCAAACTTCCAATACTACTCCCATCCTCCTCTCTTTCTCTCTCACTTCTATATTATAAAGAAAGGAAAATGTTGAGGGTATAATTGAAATGAATTGTTGACACCTAACAAAAGAATCTTAAAGCAATGATTAATTTGAATTTCATAGATTTCTCCTAAACGACAATTAATAAGGAATAGAGGGAGTATGAATTTACCGAAAGTCCACATAGTAAAAACAAATATCGAAATGGAGAAATGGGCCAAAAAGAAAACGGGGCAAAAGCCTAAAATTTGTGGGCTCCTCTAAAACTTGGACTTTAGTTCTAGCCGCAAAGCCACACAAGTCTGAAAGCCTCCAACTTCTTCTCGGGTTCCCTTTTACTGAATCGGACCCAATAATTGCAGATTGCGGCCTCACTAACAGCCGTTTTAACACACGTGGCGGGACTGTAGGCTGAAGCATACAAGACAAGACAAAGGATGCTTTATTTTCACGTGGTGGACAATGAAAGCCTAATCCCGACGATAACTCTAGTGCGGAACGGAGTAATTTCGCAAATGCAAACTTTCATCGTCTGTTAAATTAATTTTTTACTGTTAAAATTTATTTAAAACGAACACATATTCTATTTTTACAACGCAGAACACATGTTATGAGTTTTATAACCAATGATGACAATTGGCCTATCTAAAGCGGTGCTCAAACCTGACCCAGCCAGTTGGGGCGGGGTGGATGCGGGGATGAATGTTTCCCCACACTATTGGGGACAGGGGCTGATGGGCCAGAGCGATGATATTCCGGCCCCACCTTGGCCCGCCCTGACCTGTCACGTTTTTTCCTCCTATAATACTAAATACAAATAGAAAAATATATAAAATAATTAAAAATACAAAACAAGTACGTTAAAATTGGAAAGATACCAGGAATTCTCACTCTTTGAAGAATTATCCATCTTGTAAATCTTTATTAATCCATCTTTTTTAAAAAGCAAACTAGTATTTTTTTTTAAATATTATTATTTCTTTTAACATGTATTAAATATTTTTTGTTTAAAATTATGTGTTTTTTTTTAAAGGTTGTATATATTTGAATTTTTTTTTTTGCATAAAAGTTCACTTAATTTCTCTTGTTGAAGTTGTGAGCTGTCCGAAAGCCAAGATTTGAAATGAAAAAATTCCCAATATTGGACCCCGCCTGACCTGGAGATGGGATCCCTAACAGTCCTCAGTGGAGGAGTGGGGCTGGAGATGGGGTCAGATGGAGAAGGCGGGGTCGGGACTGGAGACTACGGTTTCCGATCCCACTCGCCCCATTGTCATCCTTACTTAGAACACATATTCTAAAGCATTCCGTATGTACGAAAAAAAAACCGTTTCGCATAGGATTGGAATGAATCCCCATGCCACGTCATCGACCTTTGCCTTGCGGGCCTTGCCTGTATCCACTTAGATAACACCAGCTTATACATCATCATCAATAACGTGCTCTCACGGTTTAAACACTTCTTCAACCATTCCTTCTTTTCTTAATTTTTTTTTCTCAATAAAAAAACAAGTAGTGGTGAATGGTGATTGGACAATTAAGTTTTGGTTTAAAAGTTAAGTAAGTTTAGAGTGATTTTTTTTTGTACTCCTGTATTTTTAATCACATGCTCGATATATGACTAATTTTAATCGAAAAACATTGCGAAAATCGGTAACGGTTTATTTTTACTAAGCGCAGATACTATGATGATATATTTAAAAGAAAAAATAATAATTGAGTGACAAAATCTTAAAGTATAAATAGTTTACTGATCAAAATAGTTGTTAACTCATTTCTTAATAATACTAAATTTTTTTCTTAACACTTGTGTTACTCTATACCCTAAGTTTTTGTGTTTAACAACGAATATATCAGACGGACTAAATAATCAGCACAAACAATAGTTCCGCCTGAATAATACTAGCATTTACAAATATAGTTGTTAGAAACTGACAGCACCAGTCAAGTTTTCAATATCAATTAATTGTGAAAAAATAATAATTTACTTTGTCTAAAAATAAAAATAAAATCAAAGCAACAAATGTTTTATACAAAAAAAAATGACAATTATTTATGAAGTCCCGAACAGGAGCGAATACAAATATTACGTCTATCTCAAATTACATGTGTCTAATTTGTAATAAATTCATGCAAAACCTCTCGAAAATAATACAAAATAATTTAATAATTTATCCCGCAAAAAAATTAATACTAACTTAAGATAGAGGTAGTATAATCTCGGGAGCCAAACTTGTCAAGCTGGCTGAGTAAGAATCTTTTTGTGCACAGTGGCTGTTTAATTCTCTATCTCACTAATAATAAATTTATATATTATTTTAATTTTTGTAATTAAAAAAATTATAATATCAAAAAATAATAAAATCTATAAAAAAAAATAACACGTATCAATTATCAATTTGTGTGAATAAATAACGAGACAAATTGTGAATATTAATTTTTTTTTGCCTTAATATAGTATTTGTCACGAGTTAGATCAATTACATCATGGATTTAGACTCTACCAAAGTGGGACGTGGATGCACTTGACTCACATTCAACCACATCGCGGTTTTGATTAAAATAATAAAAATATTCCCACTTTTAGTGCATTGTTTGAGGCGTTTTTATTGTTTTTTAATCGAAAAGAGGGATGATGATTGATTGTGGAGCAAATGATCTATATCCCCACTTATAGGCCAGGTTTATATCAGAATTTTTCCACGAGTTAGAGTCACATGTTATTACATGGCCAAAGTAAACACGATGCGGACCATAATCTTTTTACAGGTAATCATTGGCAGATAAATTATTTAGCAAAAAAAAAAAATCATTGGGGGGAAAAAAAAAAAGGAAAGAAATTAAATAAAAATAAATAGTGATTTGAAACTTCCTGCTTCTGAGCTGTAAACTTACGCAGTACTAATAAAAACTCCAGAAATTAGTTCCTATTTTTTCTTGCTTAGTTTCAGCATCGCCGCCGGAGCTCACGCTTCCCATCGCCGCCGAACGTTCACCTCCATATCCGCCGTTATCAGTTCTAAAAAACATGTAAGTTTAGTTCATTTTTCGCAAACATAGAGTTTTTCAATTGGATTCTCATTTTGTTTGCTTTTATAATTGTCTCTGATCTAATCGTTGATGTTTTAAGTTATTTTAGAGTTTGAAAAACTCTATTTATGCAGGAATTTGGGGGAAAAGATTGTTTGACAAAGGAGAAACGACGAGAGAGTTGAATTGAGTTGACTCTGCGTTTTTTGTTGTTGTTGTTGTTGTTGTGAATAGAGTTTATCGAGTTTAGAGCAGTTCAATGGGTTCAGACAACCACCATGACGAGGCCTGTATCGATTTGGAGGGAATCTCCAGCAATAATATTAATCATATGCACAAGTTCAAGCTTTACGAGACTCGCTCGGTATATTGTTAATATTTCTTTTAAATTCTAGTGTTGATGAATCTGTGATTTTTTTAGAATTATTTATCTCTTCTGGATTTTTTTTTTATTTTTTTTTGAATTTTTTCTTTTGAAACTTTTGAATTTTCCAATGAGATTGTGTCAGTTGATCATTTTGATTGCATTTCTGTGTGTAAACGGAGGAAGGGTGGTGGCAAACGAGGAAGGTGCTCATAAATAAATGAGAAAACCAGGAGGTTAACTCAGTTATGGAAGGCGTTAGATGTAGTTTCATGAACTAACATGATGTGGATTTGAGTTTCTTTTAAGGAAACCATACTAGGGAATCACCTTTTAAAAGCCAGTTTTAACCTATATCTACTTCCTTTTTTGGATTATTTTTTCTTTGTTTTTATCCTCGAGCATCCAGTGGTAGAAAGTGAAACTTTTCAAATAAGATAATCATCATGGGGATACAATGGAAGGATTATGCAAGAGTAGAGTCAATTGTGGAGTTGAGATGTATAGCCTGTTATCCACAAAACTTTTAATAGTAGAAACCACTGTTGGACTACGAAAAAACTCCCTACCTCTTGCCCTTCGATTGAAAGCAAGGAACTAAATCCGGCTTGAGATCCTGTCAGTTGTGTTTATCTTCTATCTGAATTTCTTATTTTTGCTAGTTTTTTCCCTTTGATTGATGTCCCGAGATTGCTGATAATATGTTTAATTTGCAACAGAACTTCTACATGATTGGATGGGACAAGAGCAGAACCTTTTGGAGGGTTTTGAAGATTGATAGATTAGAGCCTTTTGAACTCAACATTATTGAAGATTCTGCGACATATTCAGAAGTTGAATGCTACGACATTTTGCAGAGGATAAATGATGGAAACAAGTCTACTGGTGGATTAAAATTTGTTACAATGTGTTATGGAATTGTTGGTAGGTGACATATGTCTCCTATTGTGCTTCTGTATATTCATGCCATTTTTTTTCCTAATTTACTTCAACTAAACCTTTTTGTGTCCACAAATCACTTTATGACATAGTTTTCCTGATTATAGGGTTCATTAAATTTTTGGGACCATATTACATGGTCCTTATCACCAAAAGAAGGAAGATTGGCATGATTGGTGGTCATGCAGTATACTCCATCGCGAAGAGCGAGATCGTACCGATTCCCAATTCTACTGCCCAATCCAATAAAGCTTATTCTAAGAATGAGAACAGGTCTTTTGTCCATTTTGTGTGTAACGTAAAAATGTATTAGCACTTTTGAGATACTATTTATTAGAATTGAAAATCCTCAAACCCTTTGTATCTTTGATTAGATGAGTCTTTCATTGTAGTTACTTTACTTTACTTTAATTATTTTATTTTCTTTTATTACTAGTTTGAGTTGTGTTGTCTTATCAATATTTTACCCTGGGAGGTAACCCGTGTTTCATTTATGGATTTGCCGTTTATTGTAATGTTGAATCATGCGAATTAAACAATGTCACCTTCTTAAGGTAGCACTGTGTTGCTTCTGTGAGGCGAGAAATGGAAAGAAGTAGGACAAATATTCATATTTAAGAAATTTTAAATACTTTCTGGTGATGCAGTCTATAGAAATTTTGTCTTTATAGAGCTTTGCCATTTGTCTCCTGCAAATGTACAGGGCAAACTACATTGGTGTCTGATGTTTTAGAAACATGTTGAAAAAGGCAAGGTATCATCTGGTAACAGGGGGGCATTAAATTTGTTTCTGTTTTTGTATTCTTTTTACTGTGATTCATTCATTCATGTTTTTCCCCTTGTTTTATAGTTTCTATTTATTCTTTCAGTCAAATATATTCTTCAAGAGTTGTCTTAACTTGTTTTTTCCTTTTCCTTCCGTCTTTAATGATATAGATACAAGAAGCTTCTACACTCAGTGGATCTTACAAAGGACTTCTTCTTCAGCTACTCCTATCATGTTATGCTTAGCCTTCAAAGGAACCTAAGTAGTCATGAGTCAGGAATCAGTCTTTACGAAACAATGTTTGTTTGGAACGAGTTTTTAACTCGCAAAATCCGCAGTCAGCTGAAGAATACATTGTGGACTGTTGCTTTAGTTCATGGGTTCTTTAAACAGGTAGCTATATCAATCAACTAATGAATCTCCTAAATTTCGTTTGTTGTGATTTTGGCTTGCTTGTGGCGTGGAATGATAGTTTCTCTTGTTACTCACTCTTGCTTTCCAGATGTTGCTCCTCTTCTTGGCTATCTCCCAACGTTTCAACGAGTTAGTTATAAACTGTAACAATTATTTGACAATTTGTGTTTTTTTCAAACTGGTTTTGCTGGTAGATAAGATAAGAATCATTCTTCTTTTGTTGCATGGTTATGAATTGATTGTTACTGAATGAAGCTTAGTGTTTTTTTATTTTGCCGTGATTGAAAGTTTGGTATGATTGCCATAATTGAAAGCTTGGTATTGTGGAATAACAGGTCAAACTTTCTGTATCCGAACGGGACTTCTGTTTCACGCTTATTGCTAGACGCTCCCGTCATTATGCTGGAACCAGGTTTGGATTAAGACTAAACGATAATTTAACTTTTCACTATGTATTGTATGAAATAATAGCATTATTATTAAAGCGTGCTCTAGTCTTTTGGTTTGTTTTTGACATTTGGTTTCTTCTTGGTTTTAGATACTTGAAGCGGGGAGTAAATGAGAGAGGTCGTGTGGCCAATGACGTTGAGACAGAACAAATTATTCTTGAAGATGTCAATCGAGCATGTTGTTTACAAATTAGTTCCGTTGTGCAACTCCGTGGTTCTATACCACTTTTCTGGTCTCAAGAAACTTCACGGATGAATATAAAACCAGACATAATATGTATAACTCATGAATGCTAATATTTGTTTTTTAACTGTTATTAATACTGCTCATCTTTTTGCTAACTCTTTGTTGTTTTCTTCTAGTGTCAAAGAAGGACCAAAAGTACGAAGCGACCAAACTGCACTTCGAGAATCTTGTTAAAAGATATGGAAATCCAATTATAATATTGAATTTGATCAAGGTGGGCAGTTTTAGTGGTTCATGTGCCAATCATGTTGCTTTAGAAAATTTCCAAACTCTCATCCTATTTGGATCCATTTGTATTGTGGTTTTGTCATTTTCATGGTTGCAGACGCGTGAAAAGAAACCTAGGGAATCAATTCTACGTGTGGAATTTGCCAATGCTATTGCATGCATTAATAAGGATCTTCCCGAAGACAATCACCTGAAATTCCTTCACTGGGACCTAAACAACTACTCTAGAAAGTACACTTCTCCTCTTGTGTTCTGTTGATTTACAATAATGTACTCATTGCGTAACTTTTTTGTATACTCAACCTTACCTTCTATTTTCTCAGTGCTCGAAGTACATTGTTTCGTATGGTTGATGTAGCGGCTACTGCTTTGGACTTAACAGGCTTTTTCTATCATCAACTAATATCAATCTCAATGAACGAGAAAATGTTGAATTGTACACATTCTAAGTAAGTTTTACACTAGATGTGTATTTATTTCAAAACATTAATACAGTTATTAAACAATTTGACTCATAAAATGTGGCATATATAATGCGGTTTTCTTTTCTGTTCGGTAGTTTTTTCATGAACCGCTGATTTAATAAATATTAATTAAAACTTAGATGGATGATATTTCTATTCAGCTTGAATGCATTTCCTCTGCAGTAGAAGATTCCAGGCCCATTGTAGTGATTTGAGTTTATTGCCGCTTAATACCTCTTGTTCATTATGCTTTTGAAATTAACGAGGGTCTGATTATGAGGAACCAACTTAGGGAGCATGCACTGCAAATAGTTGCAGAATGTTAGCTATGATGGTACATCTGCTTAAAAATTTGTTAACGCTGCACCCACCGTCTTTGGTTTCAACTCCTCCTTTGATCTTATCGCTTAGACTTGGACCTCGAATCTTAACCAAATATGCTTTTAGCATACTTTGGATTTTTTCCCCTTTAAAGATATAAAATTTCCATTCTTAGTTGTGCTTTATAATATTTTATTGGAGTACTACTATGTTAGTCCTTGTTTTCTGTTTAGCTTGAAAGTAGAAGTCCCCTAGGGTCCGGTTAATTTTGGTATACATCTGAATATAGTTCAGAACAACTTTGAATCTCTTTCTTCTCGCAGAATAGCAATGCATGCTTCTGCTGCTGTCTCTAATATTGACTAATGATTGGATCAGTATGAAATGCAGTAATAACAATGGCGATCATACCGAGAAGGATCTTTTGGATATGAAGAGAGGTGCTGAAATAAACAATAACAGCAGTAATTCAAGTACACATTGCTGTTCCAAGCGTCCAATGTTCCAAAATGGTGTCCTGAGAACAAACTGCATAGACTGTTTGGATCGTACTAATGTTGCTCAGTATGCCTATGGTCTGGTTGCCCTTGGCCGTCAGCTCCATGCTCTAGGATTGATAAGTAGTCCCTATCATTTATATACATTCCTGTTTGGCTGATGATTTGATGAAAATTTATGAGGAGATGGGAGATACTCTTGCAATGCAATATGGTGGATCTCCAGCCCACAATAAGGTAATTGTTTCAAAATAAAACATGCTTCTCATCTGTGTATGCGTTTGAGATAGATTTACACAGAAACTACAACAGTAACCTAATTAAGGAGGTAAAATAAATAAGGGATAATGCTAATAATATCCTTAAATGTCTATATAATCTACTTTTGGCACCTCTCTTTTTCCAGTCATTATTGGGTTGCCAAGGAAAGATTGCATTAATACCACCGTGTTGACTTTTCTTAAGGCAGTATTTGTTGTTTTCTTTTCAATAAACCCGTCAAATTGATGATTGATATATAATTCCCAACTCATCTTGTATTTTCGATTTAAATAGTTGTATTATTGCTGAATATGTTACTTCTTCTTGTCTCATGTACTTCTGGTACTAAATAGATATTCTCAGAGATAAGGGGGCAGTGGAAAGCAGCTACACATTCCCAAGAGTTCTTTAGAACCCTTCAACGGTATTATAGTAATGCATACATGGATGCAGAGAAGCAAGACGCCATTAATGTGTAAGTCATATGGTCTTTTACGGAGTAGCATTTGTTCATCCCTGTGACTAATGCCGTGAACTTTCATATATTTATCCGGTACATAAACTTACGATAACTTTTCTACATTCTGCTTGAGTTTTTGTTATTGGATCATACTGGCAAAGAAAGCATAAATAGTAGAATTCAAGCATGGTTTTTTTTTTTTTTTGCTGAGTCAGCATGGGTTATTTTGTCTGTTTGTATGCTATCTCCCTATATTATATGGTCTACAATTAATTAGTCATAGCCTCCCCACAGCTATGCTGAACTACTGATGGCTTTCACATTGAACAGGTTCTTGGGACATTTCCAGCCACAACTGGGTAAACCAGCTCTCTGGGAACTGGATTCGGACCACCATTACAATTTGGGAAGACTTGGTTCTGATTTTGCAAATGAAAATTCTAGGTACGGAACTTTTACCTTTTGTCTTGGTTGCTTCAAAAAATTTAATACAGTTTTTGGTTCCGTCATTAGAATAGAACAAGAGATGAATGATACCCTAAAACTCCTGACCTATTTTAAGGAAAGAAGAACAAGTCAATGTGTTTTCTCATTAACTAACAATAAGGTGGTATGTAATAGTTCAAAATTGACTCTTACTAGCAGTAATATCCAGGATTGCTTTTATTTTTTTATTTTTATACTCCCTTCGTCCCAGAATAATTGCTGCATTTGCACTTCCATAGTAAGTGCAATATCGATCTTATAACCACTAATACAGTTACCAAGGAGTTAAAAAGGACATATTAGCCTTTTTTCTTTTGATTTTATTGCTTTTAGGGACTCCTGAATCTGTGTGAAAAGTGTAAATGTAGCACTATTCTGGGTTGGAGGAAGTAATATGCATGGGTGTGTGCCTACGTGTCCAAGAGTGAGTGAGTGGACAGTTGTTTTATCCTTCTACATGTGTGAGCTCCAAATAAATCATGCTAAGTTTTGCACTAAAATCTTGTAATATAAATTATTAGATGATGCTGAAATTTATGATAATTTTCCATCTACTAATAATAAGTGGGTTTTCTTGCCGACTATTATTCAGGAAACTGTGCGACTGCTTTTGATTAAACTTAATAACTAACTTCCAATTTCTGGATTTATAGGTCGATAATTAAAAGATCATTATCAGATGGAAACATTCCGTGTGAAAGTGACTCAGCCATGGAAGATGCAGACATTGAACAGAACCAAGATTCTGATCAGCCATTGCCTGATAAGATGCATTGCAGTAACAAGGGACTCCCAGAATCTTCTCCAGAAATCTCAACTTGTGGAAGCGGCATATCATATTCCAGGTCAGCTTCTTCTTTATGGTTCCAATTTTGTATTTGTGATGCTAGTGAAGTTATTCGACTCGGTTTTTAGTTGGTACTACTACCAATAGTTGGTCTGTTTCGTCTTTCTAAATTCTAAGTCATTCAAGTTATTTTTTACATTAATTTCTTCGGAAGCATGTTACAAATTTTGCCTCTAATAATTTGGAATATTAACTCATTTAACATATATGCCACATTTTTGCAGGTACACACCAATGTCTCATCGGAAACTCTTTCAGAATTTGCAGCCAGAGCTTGAGGGTGATGTCATATACTTTCGTGATCGAGGGGAATCATTAAATTGTTCAAACTTTCTTGTTGCGGAATGGCTTTCTTCATCTGGAAATTCTTGTGAAGAAGACACATATGAGAGGTAACTAAGCCGCGTCATCAATAAATACTTCACAGGAACACAAATATGTTTTTGTCGGGAGACAAGGAGAGATCACTCCTCTGAAAATTTTACCTTTCTTTACAAAAAATATTATTGGGGGAGGGAGGGGGTGTCGAACCCGCATGGTTCCGAGTCGGAAGTGTTGCGCCAACTGCACCAGCGTTCCTTGAAGCTGAACATTCTACCTTACTTGATGATAAGATTGTTTCTAAATATGAGCCAAACATGCATGTCTGAGCTTTGATTCACCACCTTGATTTTTGGTTGCAGATCTTCACTCATTGGTACTTCATCTGCTGATCTCGCTTCCTATGTGAATGCATTGAAAGGAGAAAGAAGTTCTTCATGCTATGCTGCCATATCAAGTCTAAAGGTCAGCTCTGCTATTACTTTCCTTTAGCCTATTGATAATTGACTCTTGATGCTCATATATATATAAAGAAAATGTTAAAAGAACAATTTCCTTTGTTATCTCTCACTCTAGAATTAACTTGAATTTCAAATGTTTTAAAAATGAGGCATTTTTTTTAGCAGGATAGAAGGAATTTGAATTTTCCATTATTTCTTTGCTCATACTTTTATATTTAGAAAGTAAATTATGGGGAAAATATCAAATTAGCTTTTCACTTTTGGCTGAGTTGTAAAATTGTTTAGCTAGTGAATATGATCTTCTGCTATAACATTTCCATTAATCTTTTTTATTTTATTCCTCTTAGCGTCTTATTGTTTTATTTTTCATTAGGGAAAGGAGCAGACTACTGACCTTGGTGTCAACCAAGATTCTACTGGTTCAGGATATTCTGAAACATTTATTAACTGGGTTATTCATGAGAATATGCATTTCCCTTGAAGATTGGAAGAGGTTATCTCACAACTAGCATTTGTGCTGCTATCATTGGATTAAACCAACACATCCGAAGGATGTCGATTACTTGCATTTCGTCAATAACAGGTGAATACTAGTAGAAGAGATCAAAGAAATCAAAGTTTTGGTTAAACATAGATATATATACTGAAGAGATTCTCAAACTGTAAATTCGCAGCAATTTATTTTGCCAGTCAAATCTTTCTCTTAGACCAACACCGGAAGGGAAAAGTAAATAGTGACCGCTTGATTCTTTTCAGGGCTCTTACTTCCCCGTTTTCTTCCCCTCTTTAGATTAACAATTTCTTGGAGTCCATAATCTTGTAAATATTTGTTTTGGATATCCATTTTAGACTTTATATCAAACCTTTTTTCTGTTGCTAAGCAAAATTCATGTTAAACAAGATTTTTGGTCATTTTTTTTGCCCTTTAAACTAATTCTATGTTTATGGTTTGGATTTTGACCTGTTGTGATGTACTAACATTTGCTGCCATAGAGATGAATGCAGACAGATTATCAGGTTTAAGGAGCTAACTTTCCACGTCGTGGAGCTGGATTTCTGTCTGGTAATTTCCTTTCTTGCGTCCTTACAGGACGTAAGACGCTGCTCCTCCCCGAGCATTCATTCGCTCAGGGGGATTATGCATTTCTGACCTTTAAAATGCTTTGGTTACTTCTATTTACCTTGTCTAGGAAAGAGGTTGATTCTGATTGGTAATTCTTTGATGCTACTAACAAGTAGAACCCTTTGCTCGTATTGTTGCTTCTTTTTCTGTCTGTTGATTATACTAACTCAATGCCTGATGAGTTTTCGTTCAATATTGGAACTTGCTTTTATGACAAATACATGCAAATTTTGCATGTTCATAGGAAGGTCAATCAAGTGGCGTGTTATTTTTAATTGAAAAATCTATAACCTAAAAGAAATGGTGGAACCCGTATGGGAGAAGTAAACACGTGACAATCATCCGGACATGAATTCAGACAGAATAATTTTTCCTTGGTACAAGGTCAGCATGTACTCAATCCAACTGTGCAGCTGCTGAAGGGAAAAAATTGTTTAAGATGCGTAGTTGGCCTTTCTGAGAGGCGAACGACTAGAAGATTAGAGCTGTCTATGCAGGTTCTTAAGGCTCCTTGAACACTGCATTGCCACGGGAAGTTGGGCCATGGAACTGACCCATCGGTCTGGGTCTCCACAACTGTCAGTTTTTTACGCACTGCTCTTCATTTTCAACTAGCTACTTCATTAGTATTTCCCACTAAAATGAGGATACTATTCCTAGTTTGACTAAGGTATCTAGATTATTCCACTTGTTTAGTTTTATCATGTTTTGGAGTCCGAATTTCAAGTCCGAAATGTAATTATTGGTGTTTACTGTTAATAGTTTGTTTTCGAGTCCGGATTTCAAACCCGCTAGGTTGTACGTCAATTATTGGTGTTTACTGTTGATAGTTTGTTTTCGAGTCCAGATTTCAAATCCGCCACGTAATTATTTTAGTTTGCTATTATTAGTTTGTTTTCGAGTCCGGATTTCAAATTCACAATGTAATCTTTTGCCTATAAAAGGCAGTGTAATTCTTCCTCATTCCTCAGAAGTTTATGAGGGGAGAAATCCTTTGAAAATAAAGAAGTTTGTTCACAAAGTTCTTGCTTTCTTTCTTTCTTTCAATCTTTCTTTCAATCTTTCAAATCATTTTCCAATTTCCTAGCTTTCTTTCTTTCTTCCCGTAGTGCTTCCATTATTTCTTGTTTTCTACTAGTAGTAGTGGATCTTGTAGTATGCTATTTTAATTATTAGTATCTTATTTTAAATATTAGTCTAGTTATTTTAAATATTTTCTTAATACTACGTATATTTGGTATCAGAGCCATGGTCGGCTAATTTTTCGGTGACTGAGTCTGAGTAAAGGAGGAATTTATGTCAAGATAAAGTTATTATTATTTCAAGAATGATTTTACACGGTACTAGTTTAATTATTCTTCTGATTAGTAACACTGCTCAATAGTATTTGATTAGTATGTTCTGAATTAGATCACAGTTTTTCTGATTTTGGATCTCGTCTTTGATTAGTATAATCTGAATTATATCACAGTTGCCTTTTATTGGATCTTCTGTGAACACTTTCAACAGAAAACTAAGACAGTCTACTATTGGATTTTCTGTGAATACTTTCGTCAGAAAACTAAGACATAATTGAGTAACTGAACACTTTAGAAGAATTCTGCTAGTATGGAACTCCCCATCCCCCATCAAAGTTTATGCTCGAGGCCGGTGTTGTTGCTTGTCTATCAAAGATGTTGGGCATTAGGTAAGCCATTGCATAAAAATGATTTTTGTTTGAGCAGAATTTCTCAAAAAGATTTCACGAAATATTGAATTTTATGGTCATAAATATACTTTGGCTCTCAGATTCGGTCCTCTCCGTCCAATCATGTCTTCTAGTTCATCTTCTAGTTTAATAACTCTTCCAGATCCACCTAAGTTTTCAAATTCCCGTATATCTAATGTTTACGAATTAGATTATGTTTCCGAAGATAGTAAATATCATTTGTCTTCATATCTAGTAGTTAATCCTTATTCTATTTATCAAAAATCCAAAAATAGTGTCGGTGTCCATTTTAAACAAGTCCTAGGTAAAAATCCAACTTCAACTTCTGTCAAAAAAATTTTGTCAAGCATCTCATTTTTCTACTCATAAATTGTCCTCTACTAAAGAAGAATAGTATGTCAGCCTTCAACTTCCTGAACAGTTTCCAATTTTTTTTGGCTAAAACAGGGTTACACTCACATTCACTTCGAAGCAATCCGATTAGCCCTTACCCTTCATGCCAAAAAAGGCCTCCCAATGGTTTCCCGCATCGCATTACTTGATTCTAGGTTCCGAAAATACGGACATGTTGTTATCGGAACAGTACAAACCACTTTGAATGCCGGAACTATTTTCATAACTTTGTTCCCAAATTTCACTATGCTTTTGGATGATCCAGCCCTTTCCACTGTTTTCCGTGTCCAGATCCAAGTCTCTGGTCCAGAATTGAAGAACACATATATGGCAACCCTTCACCACCAAATGCCATATCGAATCCAAAATCATGCCTTCGATCTCCCTCTGCCACCCCAGTCACAAAATGGTGAATCCATATTTTTGTCAGTTGACTCTCCTCAGACTCCTCACTGTACCTTTGTCCCCAAACAAATCTCACGAGAGGAACTGCAAGCCCTTATCCTCACCACTTGGATCACTAATTATGAGAGACAAAGAGCTGAAACAGCAAAACCCATCCAGATCACAGAACCAACATTCACAAAACAGGATGGCTCAGTTGAAATTAAATTCCCGCAAATGAATGAAGTTTCTATTGTTTTCCCTTCAGAATTGTCTCTGATGGATTGTGACTCTTGGTCATCTCTCAATGTCCCGGTAGTAAAGTTCGATGCGGTTGGTAAACCAGTTTATCAAGGAAATGATGAAAAATGTCACATCTGGTATGCTGTTTGTTCGTGCCCAGATAGCTTAGATTACTGGTCTAATGACGAATTGCCTACAAAATCCAAAAAATCTAAAGGCAAAGGCACTCAACAAATTCTTCGCACTAGATACGAAACAGGTGACCATTCAGTCGGTATTTTGGGGGAACCCAGTGGCAAAGATTTTGATTATTATGTTCAGTATAATCCTTCATCTTATCAAAAAAATTTCTTCCTCAGATAATCCCCCTTTTAAATCTCATCCTCCTTCTCCACCTTCTTCAACCCCACTACCTTTCTATATGATGAAGCCATCTCCCAGTTCTGTTACAAATATGTTTTCTCCTTTAAGCACTTTTGAAAAGGAGAAGAATAAGCATGTCTAGAAAATCCCCAACCCCACGGCAGTAGATGAGAAAGGAAACCAGAAAACAGTCTCTGTTGCAGAAGCTACCCTCAATTGGCAAGCCAAAAATGCAGTGGTCCAAAATCAAGTCCTCTAGAAGATCATTTGTAACCAAGAAACACTCACGACACAGGTGTCCAAACAGAATTCTGATATCTCTTTCTTGGTACAAAACATCTTTAATATCCGCAACAAGGTTGAAGCTTTACATAACCAACTGTTTACTTGGTCCAGTACACTACAGAGTGGTCTCCTCAAATGGCTAAGTTGTTATCTGAAAAAGAGTTTTTACAAAATCAACTGAAATCCTTTGAATCCCAGTTATCCCAATCCAGCCTATTTTGTCCTCCATACTCATCACCAATACCATCACCTTTTCAATCACAATACCAATCTACAACCTATTCTCCAGCCTTAGCCTTATGGAAAGATTTGCCTCACCATAAAAAGAGACCAGTTCCACCACCACCACCTATGCCAACCTCTTCCCAAATTACTCATTTAGCTATGCCAACTCCTTTGCTACCAGAAAATCCGCAAACCTCATTTTCTGAACCCATTGTTGGATCTTCCTCTTCCAGGGAAGAAATTCTCCACTTTGAAGAACCAAATCCTATATTTTCTTTCCTCAAACAACTTTCCCAAAAAACTCCCCAAAATCAACCAATACCTGCAATTTCTTAACACCCATATCCATTCACCCTTGATTACTCTAAATCATTTGACAATCTTTTCATGATGGGTACAAAACCAGTTGTTGAACCCGTTGAAACTCCTATGGAAAATGAGACCCCTCCTCAGTTCAATGACTCAATTATCAAAAGTGATTACTACTATAAGTTCACCATTGATGATGTTCCGCCATCCAAATAGCGTGGAAGATTCCAGTCTCTATACGCTTGGCTTACAACTGATATGCAACAACACCCCCTCAAAGATGTCCTATTAAGATTTGTTGCTCGTTTAGAATGAAGCCTTAGATATTTTTGGAATTCTTTAGGAGAATACAAACAAATTCCGTTCCTTCAACTTAATTCTCCTGAAGAAGTAATCATTGTACTCAGAAGACACTTTCTGGGTGAAGCAGATCATGATATCACCATTGCCAGAATAGAATTTCTCAAAATGAAGTGTTGCTCTATTAAACCAAAAGATTTAGAAAAAACACTTTGATCGAATGTGCAAAATGTTTTATATCATTAACCAAATTGATGATATTAGCCTAAAACAAGCTTTTGTAAACTCTGTTCCTGAAGAATTGGCAGATGAAACAATGAGGCAGGTCCGGAACACAGGCATTGACTGGCAAACCATTACAATTGGTCAACTTTGGCAATTGATGCAACAAGCACTTAAAAAATTGTGTGTGCAAACACGATTTTGGTAAAAATATCAATCGTATGCTAAAGCTCTTGGTCCAGTGTGTTCGGATAAACACTTGTACATTAAGTGTAAAGATCCAAAGACCTGTAGATGTTCCAGTAAAGGAAAGCCCAATAAATACAAGCGGTCAGCAGGATTTTCCAATGGGCACAGAAAGTTTCGAGGATTAAAAAAGAAATGGAAATTTTTGAAGAAGAATTCCTACAAGGATAAGCAGAAATCTGATACTTGTTTCTTGTGCAAACTAAAGGGCCATTTTGCCAAGAACTATCCGAATAAGTAAAAAAAGAAGCAATTCATGTCCCAGATTTCCCCCATCTTGAAGGAGAAGATTATTCGGATATTGAATCTTTATTTGAACTTACTGACGAAACATCACCAGGATTATTGATGGTCATTTCTTATACAGATGAAGATGACAGCCCTTATGATTCAGATTATTCCGATCATTTCTTTACTATCTCAGACCCTTACCCCAGTTCTTCTATCGTCCCCATAACAGATCCCTATCCACTTGTTTGTATACAAGTCTTCTCCCAGCATGAGTCTTTTTCCACTCCTGTCATAGCTTTGTTGGATATTGGTGTAGCTGCTACTATCATGAATCCTGATATCCTCTCAGAAGATTTTTGGATTCCATATTCCAAAATTTTCACAGTTGCTAATGGTAATAATTTCTTATTGATAAAAGCAACAAACCCATAAATATCCAAATTTTTCCAAACCTAACCATCACTCATCAAGTCCTAGGATCAAAACTCCCACAAAAGGATCTAGTCATAGGATTTGACCTCATAAGCCAAATTCCCCAACTCTCTTTCACTCCCCATGGACTTGTTTACAGAGGCCAAATAATTCCACTTTCAGTCTTTCCGAGTCTTGTGTCCCAAGTCTTCCAAAGTCATTCCAAACATATATGACTACTCAGTCTTATCCACAATTATCTTCCAGTAAATCTCCAGAACCAGTGTCTAATATGATTCCTTGCATTGCCTCTCTTGATACTTCTTCTCTTCTACCTGGATTTCACTCTTCCTCTCAGAATCACTTTTAACTATAAATTGTTTCACAGACTTCTTCTTCGAAATCATGGCCCCTCTGTATTTCGCGGCATTTCCAATCATCCAGATCGTCCTTTTGCTACTATTTTTCATATCTGTGAACTATTGGCACTACCAAAATTAGCTTTGTGTTATTTTTGGTATCTTCTTGAAGCACACAAAATAGCTTTTATATTCAACACTACAAAGCTATATTCTTATCTCTGGTGTTGTGATAGAGCCAATGAACTTCCTCCAGAAAAACTTGTCCTATTTAAAATTCTAAATTGGTTACTTCCTACATCCGGATGGTTTCGTTTCCTCAGTGGACGATATGGGAATTATGTGGTAGTCTGTTTGCACAGGTCAATAATGAATCTTCATATTCCAAATTCCCCACCACGACTTTATCACTTTCTAATATAGGAAATTTTAGGATGGTACTCTTATAATATTTCCACCCCAATAATTCAAGCAGCACACCCAAATGATCGTATGAATATTCTCATCCAAAGGGCAATTAAAAATGGAATTGAGTTTAACAATTCATAGTACATCCCTTGGATGAGACAGAATGGACTCCTGAACATCCTACTTACACCAGAATTGTCATCTAATCCATATTATGATGAAATATTGATCCATGCTAATGCTCATACTTCGTCTACAAGAATTCAATTTTCAGCAGATACGCTCAGCTTCGTCGCAGGCTCCAGAAGAACCGTATAGTTCAGATGATGACATTTTCAATGATACATGGATGCCTCATAACAACTCTGATTATGAGTCTGAAATAGAAGATCATACAAGTCCTTAAAATATTAATTTATGTCTTAAAATTTCATTTTGTGTGATGTTATAAAAAAAAACTAATCAATCGTATTTGGGTTGTGTGCTCGCTCCGTAAATTTTTAGTTTGGATTTCATATATTCTCTTACATTGAATTGAGGTGTTTATTTGAGCGGGATTCACGGTAAAAATCTGAAATACATTATGATTGAACGTAATTCAAAGTAATCTTTTACTTCAAGACTCAAACCCCTTCTTGAATAATCCAATTGTTGAGTTTAAATAGAGGAAAATAAAGTTTAAACCAAGCAAATTACTTTGGATTTTTAAAATATTCTTTTGATGAGAAGTAAAACAAAAGGTAAAAGAAGAGTTCGACCATCAAGTGTTGTTTACTTTGTGAGAGAAGTAATCTGTCCCATACTATGTGTTTTCGACTCTACTCTTTTGTGTTTGTGAGAAATTTTTTTACGCCAATCAAAATACTTTTTAATTTGAATTAAATTAGTCTAATCAATAATATTTTACACTGTATTTTTTTTTAATTAAAGAACCTCAATCCCCTCGGAGGAGAAAAAACACTCTAAAAGAAAACTGTTTTGTTTAATATGCTCATAAGACCATTCATAAGTATTTATTTATTAGATATGACTTATGAGTTATCAGATAACTTGATTTTACGCTTTAGATTATAGTTGTACCAAAATAATTATATTTTGTAAATCGTCAGAACAAATAATTCGATGGTTAAAATATACAAATGCGTGCTTTTATAAATGACCTTATAGGTATATTAACTATTCGTGGATTCATCCACCATTAACTAGCATTTCCTCTTTATGAGGTAGATTGGAAATCCTATATGGACATTCAGTCAAAACTATTCGAAGATTTAAATTTATGAACATTTGTTTATAAATGGCCATAGAAACAAATTAACGTGATTAAATAATGCTCGTTTAGGGTGTATTTGGTTTTCGCCTCTCTTAAAATAATTTTGTAATTTTTAAAAAATAATATTGTTCCATATTTTATCTCAATTTGTACGTTTGTCAAGATAAAGATTCTCAAACAAAAACTTAATCCATGCACGTGAAGTCTTACTGTGTGTCATGTCCCAACTCCTAGACACACAATTCACACCCAACCCCTTAACAAACAGTTAACCAACCAAAGCAAACACCGGATGGCAATAAGGCAATTGATATATATATATATATATATATATATATATATATATATATATATATATATATATATATATATATTTTTGAAACTTCAATGACAGAAAATTCCATTAGAAGATAATAATATCAAAATGGATCATTTGTCCCCAAATTATACTACTAATTATGTGATGTCCCGCTTATAACTCAAATTAACTACACTTAGCAGCAAGGTTCCAACAAGCAAAATAAGAACACAACAAATACTTAATACATATATATATATATATATATATATATATATATATATATATATATATATATATATATTAACAGAGTCAAATCTCCACCATCAAACCATAACACAAAGGATCTCTGTCCCTATATCTAATCTATTAAGTAAAGTGTAAAATGAACTTAAAATAAGTAAGGAAGAAAGAAACAAACTCCAAGCATCAACAATCCAACTGTTGTGTTGCAAACAATGGCTTCAGCTCTTGAGAATCAAGGATGATCTCATTTAGTAACAGAAATGAGAGAAGAGAAAAGAGGATCAAAGATTGATCAATGGGGAAATAGAGCTTACAGAGAGAGATGAAGGCAAGTAGCCAACACTTGGTTTAATATTTTCTGGATACTTCTTCTTCATTGCTACTTGCTATTTATAGCTAGGGTTCCATTCCCGAAATAGATCCCATCCCTCCACCTTAACTCACTCTGACAAGAAGCAGGGAATCAACAGTGGACAGTCCAAAGAGCTTCATCATCATCTATTTCTCGCAACAGATGTGCACAGCAGCAGGAATGTGCTGCACTTGCAGCCCCATAGCTAATTTATAGAACTAATGGATACGATGCCGTTTAAGGCTTAGGGAAACTATTTTAAATAAAACGACACCGTTTCAGGCATCCCAATGTAAATAAATGGAACATCGTCATTTTGAATATTAAGGCAATTGATTTGGGTTTGCCCTAATCCCCAAATGCTTCCAGTTTAATCCAACTGATTTTCACACCAAAATATACCATTCATGACACTGTGGAGCGGGTATCAAAGTGATGCATGCCATTTATGGATCGAGTCCGCGAAATCGACTGTGGATAACCGGATCTAGAAAACGGGTCCTTAAACCCTACTTATATTATATGTCATCTCTCCCTCTCCATAAACCTCTCTTCTGAGCTCCGACCTGAAACAGCAATGGTGGTCAAGAAATCCAATCCCAACAAAACCCCTCATCAAGATTTAGATTCTCTCAAGTCAGTCCTCGCTTCCTTTGCTTCCTCCATCGGCTTCTCCACTTCAGCTCCCTCATCCGCCTCCGATTTCGACGACACCGATTTCCGCAAAACCGGTCCAATTAATCCCCACAAATCATCCCCAATTTCACCTCCAAAGAAGAACAACAAACCTAATCGCAATCTCAAAACTCCTCCAACTAAAATTTCGGCCAAAATTTTAGTTGAACGGTGTATTAGAAGTGAATAATAATGGTTATTACGCGAACAAATATAAGAATTTGTATTAGAATTTCGGCCGAACGGTGTATTAGAAGTGAATAATAATGGTTATTACGCGAACAAATATAAGAATTTGTTGAAGCTTCCGTTGGTGAAAGCGAATGGATTGGGAAATTGACATGTGGATTTAGCCGAATTAGAGGAGAAGGTGATTGGGAAGGAGGAAGAAGGCTGGGATTAGTAAGTTGGAGGAGTGGAAGGAATTGGTGGAGAAGGAGGAGGAGGTAGGGGAGAGGTTGTTGGCTCAGTATGTGTTGGATTATGAATCATTCAGAGGGCAAAATGGGGATATTAAAATGCTCGTTGCTACTCAGAGGTCAGGAACAGCTGCTGATAAAGTGTCTGCCTTTTCTGTTATGGTTGTGGGATAATCATGTTGTTAATTTGCGATCTCTTGATGCACTTTTGGGTAAAGTTTTGTTTTGGTTTGGCTATTTATGTTCGTTTTTAATGAAATGATTAACTACATTGATGTTTAGTTTATTACTATCAGCCGAAAAGCTTTAACTCTAAGTTGATTTAGTTCTTATCTTTCTAATTTTCTGTCACCACTTGGGACCCCCTCTTGTGGAAGAAGGGACAAAGATATGATCTTTCTCGAGTTATTATGAAAACTACGAAATGGTCAAGTTACAAGGATAGGGTCTTTAATGAGAAAGAGAGATAAGTTGGTGGTTGAGACTTAGAATATATTAAATTGTTTAAGGGTACAACATAAGAATGTCTCGTCTCCCCATTTCTTAATCTATTCTAAAGCACTAAGAAGGGCTTCCATTATGACATGGAGGGAGTACATATTGGGGAAGCTGGCATAGTCGTGTACTTTTCTTAGTTGTCTTGGGAGGAAGGGGACTACATGCATGCCTTACTACAGTGTTGTGGAAGTTTGTTCTTGTTTTAGAAGTAATTTTCTCTAACTTTGAAATGCTTTAGATAAGTCACTTCAATTTTGTAAGTACGAGGAATTAAAATGATATGCAGGCATGGTCACCTCAAAAGTTGGAAAGCGTCATACCTTGATGGGGTTTTGAGGTACTAAAGGAACTTCTCATTTCAAGGTGAGCATCCACATTCTTGGCTTTCTGAACAAAATAGGTTTTGCCATTTGTTTCATGTCACTGGAATAAAGATGTAACAACTACCATGATGCAATTAGCAAACTTGCTGCAACTTAAATGCATGATTAAGTAGATTGATGATTAGTTTGAATTCTTCTGGCTTCATGCCACACTTTTTGCCTATTTTTCTCCCAGTCTGTTGCTTGATCGTAAGCTAAAGACACTCTTCCAGCGGCCTATAAATCTGCTTCCTGAGACTAAAGATGGCTACTCTCTTCTGTTTTTCTGGTACTGGGAGGAGTGCTTGAAACAAAAGGTATGTTCCGTTCTATTTTGTGCATGTGTATCTTCTCTGTAGAGTATTAACTGCCATAAGTTTTCTCTTGTTATCTGTTCTATTCAGTGAGCCCTTTTCTTCAGTTTAATTTAGTGATTGAAAAATATCATATATGAATTCTATATGGCTAAATCAGATATGAACGATTTATTTCTTCACTTGAAGAAGCATCAAGAGACGTTTTACTTATAGTAAAGGACAAGGCACTTAAGTCAGTGGCACCAATTTTTTAATTTTTTTTTTTTGAGTTTTGTTTTTGTAACACCTCGTCCCGTGAACATTTTTTATTGTATCCATTTTGAATCACTTTAGGATTTAAAATTAGATTTTTTAGTTCGTAAATTATAGGAATGACATCACTTATATCTTAATAATTTTGGTTAAAAATTTAACAATTTTAAGTGTGTAAGTGACTATAATATTTATTTATTAAATAAAAAAAAATTAACTACTAGAAAAGGATGAACAAAAAAGCTCAAGTGTATTGTGTATAACTCTAGTCTATAACTTATAGACTATAAGTCTCGTAGTCGTAGGCAACGCCTACCAGTACCGCAACCACAAGTCCACAATACGACACATATTACTTAGCAAAAAATATAACCAGCTCAATTCTTTCTGTAACTCAACAATGCGAATGGCGATTTTTTTTTCCTTTGGCTTTGGTGGTCTATAGGGTTTCTCATTATCCTCAATCATCAATCCTCACCATCCTCCATTATTTGAATTAAATAGGTAACCCCTTTAATGCTTCTTTAATCTTCATTATTTGTGTACATTTTTTTGTGTGAAATACATATGATTCCTACTTCCTGATATTTATGTACATTTTTTTTGCACAGTTATGGATAAATTCGTTATTAAACGTAAATTTGCGTGTTGTTCGGAACAAACTAGTGATAGGGGTGTTAGGGATAAAAATGTTGAGATTGGAGATGAAAATGATATAAAAATGGATGTTGAAGAGGATTTACTTGAAACTAATGTGTGAAATGTTATAGATGAAAGACTTGAGCATTAGCATATGTTGTACGTTTTATATCTTTTGAGCATGTATTTGAATAGTTAATTTTGCTTTTGATTATCAAATGTGTGATTTGATAGTAAAACTCATTAGCTTATGTAATTACTATTCTAGTTGTCCCTAGTTTTATGTAATAGCTATTTTACAATGAAATAAAACTAGTATGATGTTTGATTGATAATTATGTTTTACTAATCAAGTGTAATGAATACAAATCATATCATAGATGCAATGTATTGAGATATATCGTATCAGACGTGATCCGTTAGAGAAGTAATACTTCATGGTCCTTAGTCATAAGTATTACTTCCTCAATACTATTTTAGAATCCTTATACCTTATGTCTCTATTGATTCTAGCATGAATGGAGCCACGTTTTGACTCAGTCGAACGTTGCTTTTAATCGAGTAATCAATACGACCGATGATCGGATGTAGTGTCCTATCATGGCTTGAATGTGAGAGGCATTGTAAGTAATTTGTCCCTCCCTTATTAGAGAGAGATATCCATGGGCCTCTCGATAGGGAAAGACTGTCTAAATGCATGGCCGTGCTCAAATATATTTGATAAAGTGGTTATCAGATACTATTTGTTGGAACAGTCTATCCGGAGATCGAGCATAAATACAATTAAGCTTTATAAGGGTGACGACCACCATGCCTTATGTTTAATTAGGATATCGTGAGACAAAGGGATTAAATAGTGGATTGATATTAGGTTCCACCGTAAATTCATTCACTTTGGGTAGTCACAATGTCCTGCTAGGGACCGCTTGTGATTTATGAACACATACTACTACTAAGTGTGTTTTCGTTGCCATTGTGATATGAACCTACAGGGTCACACGCATAGACGAGATAACGAGCTTCATGTCCAGATTCAATGAATCTAGAATGTGTCTAGGTTCATTGTATCTGTCATTTATTTTTTGAGAATAATAAAGTTGTTAGTATTTCGAATTAGAGAGAATGAGGGGTAATTTTGGTATTTGATTTTAACTGGGATTACGTGGGAGTTATTATCCGATAAAGACTTCCTCTACCAGTAGAAGTCTAGGGGACGTGGGAGTTGAAGACTCCCACTGTCAAAAGAGGTGGATATGACGTGGGAGTTGTTCTTGAAACAAACTCTCACAACCTATATAAATGTTATAGATGAAAAACTTGAATTTGATATTAAACAATTGCCTTCGGATCCTGGATTGAGAATCCAATACAAAATTATGATTTAGTATAGCAAAAGATGCCTATTTCGTTTGTACTATTATCTTTTCAGTGATGGATGTGGTTCATTGGTTAACAATGAGTTCTCAAACTGGAAAAAAAAGAACTCATTAGAAAGCACGTTGCAAAATCAAGTAGTGTTCACAACCAGGCTCGAATCAAGTATGAATATTTCAAGGATCAGGGACACAATATCTGATATTGTCTTGTTAAGCAATCGAATCAAACTCAAAATGATTATCGAATTCGGTTGAACGCGTCTATTGATTGTGTTCGCTTTCTCTTACGACAAGGTATGGCCTTCCATGGACATGATGAATTTGAAGAGTCGAGTTGAGCTTTTGCACTGGTTATGTGATCATAATACTAAAATTAAAGGGGTATCTTTGAAGAATGCGCCTGAAAATGTCAAATTAACGTCTACGTGTGTTAAAAAAGATAGTTGGTGCCATTGATTCTACAATTTTAAATATGATTATCAAAGATATTGGTGATAGACTGTTTTCTATTCTTGTTGATGAATCTCATGACATATCAATAAATGAGCAAATGTCGGTAGTATTTCGTTATGTGAAGAATGAATAAGTATTTTGAGCATTTTGTTGATGTTAGTCATGTGTCAAGTACTGCAACTATCTCCCTTAAGGCTGCAATTGATCAATTATTTTCCAAACATAGTTTAAGTATTTCTAATTTAAGAGGTCAAGGATACGATGGAGCGAGTAATATGAGAGGCGAGTATAATGGATTGAAAACACTTATATTAAAAGAAAATCCAAGTGCTCATTATATTCATTGCTTTGCTCATCAATTACAATTAGCTCTTGTAGTTGTGGCATAGAAACATTCAAAGATTGAAACATTCTTTACTTTGGTGCATAGATTGGTGAATGTTGTTGGTGGTTCAGCAAAATGGAGTGATCTTCGAGAGAGAAACAGAGACTGGAAATTCTTGAAGCACTCACGGTTGGTGAAATACCAAGTGGGACGTGTCTCAATTAAGAAACTACCCTTAAACGTTCTAGTGATACACGTTGGGGCTCTCACTATGAATGTTTAATTAATCTGATGGCTATGTTTTCATCTATAGTTGAAGTTATTGAAATGATTAGCACTAACCGTACAAGTACATGAACAAGAGGTGATGCAGGTATTTTACTGGAGTTGATGTGAAAGTTTAAATTTGTATTTAATCTACATCTCATGAAGATCTTGGGAATTTCAAATGAATTGTCTAAAGCATTACAAAGGAAAGATCAAGATATTGTCAATGCTATGAAATTAGTGAAGTACTGTAAATTACAGCTTCAAACATTGAGGGATGATGGATTGGATTCATTTATTGAGATTATTTCGTCGTTTTGTGAATCTCACGGTATCAATGTTCCCGACATGGAGGAAATGTTTAGGCTTATGGGTCGTTCAAGGTTTGGGAAAGTGACAAATTTACATCACTATCGTGTTGAAATGTTTTATGTTATCATTGATATGCAACTTCAAGAATTGAATAATCATTTTTCGGAGGTGAATAGTGACATACTAATTTGCGTTGCGTGCTTGTGTCCAAATAGATCCTTTGTTGATTTTGACAAGAACAAATTGATTCGACTATGTGGATACTATCCATTGGATTTTGATGCAGGACATATCTTAGCACTTGATGATCAACTTGATACATATATTCTTGACATGCGTATGAGTGAAGAGTTTCAAGTATTGCAAGGTCTTAGTTAGTTTTCACAGAGGTTATTTGCAGAAAACAAGCATCAAGTTTATCCATTAGTTTACAAGCTTTTGACATTGACTTTAATTCTACATGTGGCTACTGCTTCAGTCGAGAACTTTTGTCCAGAGTCGTCTACGCAATATAATTGGAGATCAGTGGTTGAATGATAGTTTAATTGCATTTGTTGAGAACTATGTGTTTGATATTGTCGAGAATGATGTAATTATAAAATATTATTGAAGTATGAAAACTCGTAGTGAACAATTGTAATGAAATATTTTATATGCTTTTATGAATTTGTTTTGTCAATGTTAATTTTGCCCCCATGTTTGTAATGTCTGCGTCCGCCACTGACTTAAGGTGAGCATGTTGTACCCTGCTGGTTTTGTTGTCTCATTGTGATGCTCATGTATGTCCTCTCTGGTATTCATAACTATGGTCAAATTGACGTGTCTGAAGAGCTTATAGGAATGTTAAGTTATCCTCATTCACAGGGATTTTATCCAGTTACATTCCCTTTGATCTTCCAAATATTTTTTAAAAAAAATTGTGATCTTCATTCGTCAAGTCATTGTTTTTTCCTAATTATGTGATTTTCATCGCAAGGATGGGAAAGTGTTTCATGACTTGCATGTCGAAATGTTCTGAATGCTATTTTTGCTGTAAATTCTCAACTCTTTAAAATAAAGTATACCCATTTTGCTATTTGCCATATATAGACGTGCCTTTGTTCTTTCATTTTTTAAGATCTTTTGGGAACATTTAGACTGTATGGAGCTGTGTGGAGTAATCCTTTTCATTCTTCAAACTCATGCACAGCCGGGGGGGGATCCTGAAAAGAAAGCTGAATTT
Source organism: Vinca minor (assembly GCA_026122235.1). Classification (NCBI taxonomy): domain Eukaryota; kingdom Viridiplantae; phylum Streptophyta; class Magnoliopsida; order Gentianales; family Apocynaceae; genus Vinca; species Vinca minor. The sequence continues at coordinate 1,497,719 of JAOCZM010000116.1, forward strand.
CATCTGTCAAGGCTTTTATCTGACCGTATGGAGGTTTTATTTTGCCCCTCAATTTTGAGAATATTGGGATTGGATAGTCTGCATGACTAACTAGTTTGTTGAGCTATCTACTGTCAGATCATAACTCCGTTTACTAATGTTTACAGGCTGTGGTTATAGACGAAGTGGATAATTTTCTTTTCCGGCCTCATCTGGGATTACAAGCCAAATATTATGCTGTATGTTCAACTTATATTTCTAACTTCTTGTTTTGCAATGTTTATTCTTGTAGTTTTATGAAAAACAGCTCCATTTGCTCTGTTTAAGATGTATAATTTCTGGATGAAACATCATATATGTGACACCCCAAACTCCTCTGCTAGGTTCACTGCGGCTGAGTAGGGTACCAACGTGCCTCTCGGCACTAACGAATACAAGACAAACTAGAATAGCTGTGCAGAAGTACATATAAAACGAGAAGTTTACGTCAAAAAGGGTTACAATACTAAAGTAGAAAAATGCAACATTTTTACAAGAATGGAAAGGTTACATAAATTATTTCAAAAGTAGTACAGACTATGATAAACATTTTTATTTATTTCGGCTCACGAAAACCGAGAGTTACATAGTGGTACTAATCCCGTATATAAGTAACCAAAATACGACGAAATCCACGCGTTCCCTGCTGATTCAAAGAAAGTGTTCAAACTGTGGCTTCCTTATCCCAACTATCTGAAATATGACATAAATAAACGTGTGAGCCAAAAAGCCCAGTGAATTCGCATGTGTGCCAGTGTATTTTTCAAATAATAATTTCATGAATGTACGCAAATGTTTTATCAAACTGGTTGTAATGCAGTTAAAAATATTTTCTATTGAGTATCAAATTCAAATGCGAAATCACATGGAAGGTCGAGACGCAGCCGGAAAGTCTGAGCGAATCAAGACACGTCGACGCTGACCTCGAGACCCAATTTTTTCAAAACATAGGCGAGGCTCAACGAAAAGCGAGTCCGAATCCCCGAAGTCAATACCAGCCTCACACCCGAGTACTGAGCTCGAATTTCATACCTTATGCCTCCCCCAAACACAAAACCAGAGCTACGAAATCTGGGGCACCTACCAGTCACGCACTGATGACTAACTCCAACGTCGAGCCCCTCTCGACTCGCCCAGAGCAGCTGAACACCACAAAACGATGTTCCACAAAACAAACGCAATACTGGGTTGGGGTCGAACCCTCCCCGAATACTACGCCCCCCTTCACGTGGTACCACAATCCGAGTCTATGCGTTCCACGCCAGCGAGAAGAGGCCGCAGACGGTGTGACTAGCCATGTACGGTGCAATCCACTCGACGCTTTAGTGCCATCAAATCATTTTCGAATCGTATCCAAATCAAAGCTGGTCGGAATAGGGTTTTTATGCAATTTTCACAATAAAAATGGCAAATGCAAAGGCCATAAAACAAGGTCAAAATTCATACTCAAATTAAAATATCACCCGTCACTAGATCCAAATGTAAATATACACCGTTTATCAAATATGCCATGACGATGCACGTGTGTTTCCAAAATCATGCAATTTTCACATAACAAAATATTTTCCGAAACTTACTAGTGTAAACGAACCTGCGAAAAAGAGTTATCCAAAACAGTATATTCCTAAAAAGAGCACCGCTCCAATGCAATTCTAGTAAGAAATCAATTCCAACTATACAACTTATCTTATCTTATGACAGAAACTTCAACTTCAATCCAAATGAAAAGCTTTCAAAAAGAAATTAAATTTATTACAACATTATATACTAACCTTAGGTAAAGCTTCACAGTACATGTGATACTATATAAATTAAATTCGGGATCTTACAGCAATAACAATAGAATTCACAAAGAAATTGCAGGATTTATTGAACAATGGTGTACTAATATTTCTGTGAAGAACACAAGAAGCAAATACAAATTATCCCAAAATTATGAATATTCAAGGCATATATTTACGGCTAGGAATTGTGAAAAATAAGTAAGTATCCGAAAGCTCGTGCTCTCTGTAAGGCGAAATCAACTGCAATGGTATAGGATATTTATATAACTCTAAGATGATAAGCAAAAGAAACAATAAATGGAATATACAATAAAGATAAAAGGACAAAAGAAGAAAAAAAATGGATAAAGTAAATGTTCAGTAAAGAGAGGAGTACCAAAAATGGATAAAAATTGTAAAGGTCCTCTCGGGTCAAAAGTAAACAAAACTAGAAATGACAACTTTCCAATTAAATAAATAGAGAAAAGGAATGGAAAGCTCAGGAATGAAGAATTTGTACTTTAGAAGCTTTCCAAAAGAGTAATATATCCAAAACGAAATCGCTTTTATAAAATATTATGAATACTGTAAATACAGTAAGTTTCGGTTTGCGAAACTCACCTGATAGTGCTAGTTAATCAAGCCCTTCACTTAAACAAGAGCTTCCTACAAATGCAAGTGGCTTAATAATTCAATCAATTGTTTCACTCCATTAATATTTCAAATAATCCACCAAAACAATTCACGGTAAACTTGCTCAAACAAATCAAAAGCTTCAAAGAAAAAGTCATAATTCAGTAACCATATGCATCATGTATTAACTATTAGGAGATTTCATGGAGCTGAGGAAACATTATAATTAGTGGGCTAACAAAGTCAGATTAAACGCAAAAGAATGATTAAACTATTTTGTTAGTCAAGAACGAATCTGATACGTGAATGAAATAGAAACAGACTCACCAACTCAGAAATTTGCGGCAATCAATGGAAGCAGGAGTACAAAATTGGGTATTTTGGGGAATGATCAGAAAATAGAAAAATTAAATGGTATAAGCCCTCACAGGGCCATAGGGAAAATAAATTAGATATTAGAGAGTACAAGCTCTCTGTGGTACAAAATTGTTTGCTTGCAAGAACAAGAAGAAAATTGTAATATAAATAAATATATATAACATGAGTATACTGGTTGTTCTTGAATAATAAATAAATTGAAACAAGGAAATATGATTAACTCTTGCCTAGACATCAGGCAACCAAAAATATAACTAGCTACGCAATTAAGGCAAGCAAGAACAAACTAGTTTTTTTTTTTTTTAAAAAAAAAAAACAATAATAAGAAAGCAGTAGAAGAAACCCATACATAAAAGATAGAGAGAGAGACTTACCGGGAGAGTCGTGGAAAGTAAAGAGTAAAAATTGACTCTCAATCTCTCCTTTATATAGTGGGTAGCGTGAAGGAGAGTTTGACAGGTGTAAGACATGCATTAAATACCAGGGGCTTGGAAAACTGCTCCACTTTGGAGCCCGTTTTTTTTTTTTTAATTTATAATTATCATTATTATTATTATATATATATATATATATACTAAAATTATATTAAAACAAAATCATACTACACTACCATACTGAGACTTGTCAAATATTTAATTTAAAATGTTACGATACGAGTAGTGACATTCCTACATTCCCGAACCATAAAGTCGAACAGCAAATCGACAAATTATAACAAAATGGGTACACATACGAATGCTCACGGGATGGGGTGTTACAATATATTTCAAAAATTCAAATTTATGCTTTGACCGGTGCCCACACCTCATCATTCCCATGCAAAGAGCTCAGGATTCTCAGTGGTTTCGAGTAGCAGGCCTTTCTGGCAGCTGGGTTCCAAATCAGTAGAGGTCTATGTTGATGGTTTTCTCTCTAGTTTATGCCATAATTGTCTGATTGAGGTCATTAACCTTGGGTTTCCGGGACTGTGGAAATTGTTTTTAGATTACTAAGACTAGGAATCACTAATGCTGATTGAATGTGATGGAATTGCTGGGTAGGTGGTAGTTAAGATTGGCCCTGTTGGTGATTTTCTATCTTTACTTGCTGATAGAGATAAACTTATGGTGGCTGTGAGCTAGACCAAGCTTATGCTAAAGTTTTGAAGCATATGTTGGACAATTCTGGTGGTTAGTTATTGCATGAAATGTTAACAAAAAAGCCTACTTCCATGTACGAAAACTTGTAAACACGATTTATTTGATATCCTTTTCTCATGCTCATGAATCAATGTAGATTTTAATAGAACTAGAGGGGCTACATACTAAATGATTTCAAGAATAAAGCTATAAACTTTCTCCATATGGTTGAACATCAAGATCATGAATCATGATGCATTGCAGTTATGCTATCATGAGAATGAGTGAATGACAATAACACAGTTTGTTTTGGCATTGGAATTCATGAGATTGTTTTTCTGTATCAGGTGCTGATTTCCGAAGCGAATGGTGGATTTTCTTGAATCAAGGAGACTGCTATGGATTTGTTATATATGATGATTGATCACGCAATTTGAGCATACTAATGTCCATGTACTACGTTGTAATGAAATTTACTCAAGAATTTTGACAATAATAATATTAAGGCAGATAATGAAGTGTCGATCTACCTATGTGTCAGGATACAGCTACGACTAGTCTGGCTCTTCTGCTAATTTATGCCAACTAATTGGAATATGTTTAACATGAAATATACTGAAAAGGTCTGGTTTTCGTGTAATTCAACTCATCCCTTTATTTGCAGGGTGTCAATAGAGCGTTTCATTTTGTCTCAAGTGATGAATCTGATGCGATTATTGAAGCCCAAATGCCAATATTATTTCAGCTGGTAACGTCATGTCCCATGCTTGGCTATCTGTGGGAAGAAGGAAAATTTTATTTAATATACACATGTGCGCGCGCGCGTGTATATTCTCATTTGCTTAATGTTGTTGCCTTGTAACAATTCTAATTTCAAATTGTGTTTACTTTTAGGTACATTCTAGGAGCTTTAATGTGGGAGTTCAAGCATTAATGCTTCTTGATAAGATCTCTTCCAAAAATCAGATTGTTAGTGATAGATTTTATCGAGTATTGTACTCGGTGCTCTTGGAGCCGGCTGCCATGAACTCCTCCAAGGTGAATTGACTTTTGAAAATATCTTCCTGGGTGGAGTCTATTAATGTTGTTAGCATAATCAATATTATTTGTGATGAATGGTAATGGCAGATAAAAATAGTGGTCTCACTGGTCTGATATGCATGTGTAATGATGTCAGCTGAAACAAATAAACTTCTGTAGGATGTTAAGCAAATAGTAGCCTGACTGTGATAAACAAATCTGCCATGCACTGCAAACGGAATGACTTTTGAAATTTTTCTTTATTTTTATGAGTTTTTGTCTTTCAAACTCATGCACTGCCAGCTTCTTTCCCATTATTCTTGGCTGCACTACTTTTGGACTTGCATTTATCTGTAGGAAGGGGTATTCTTTGCACTACTTCTTTGCGTTGTGATGTTATATTTTGACTATTTTGGTCTTTAATTATATAGCATGCTCCAAGTTCATAGAGTTCATGGAGATATTGAAGCATGGGACAAGACTGTAATAGCCAAGAGAGATTTTGATCTCGGTTGTTTTTAACCTAAACCATTTTTCATCTTCTCTGAAGACAACTGACCATAAACGTACTACCTTCCCTTTGGTCTGTCATTTATTCTTTATATTTCTACTCTCAATCATTTCATGATATTCTTCTTATGATAGATGCAATATGCAGGCTTGCATGTTAAGCTCAAATATATATCAAATGCTGACTTGACTTGCAATATACTTTTTTTTTATCTTTGTTGGCTATGTAGATTCTATAAAGGATTGTCGTGACCACTCTAGACTTGAACAGGTCGCCCTACAGCAGCCTCCTCAGTATGCATGCGGATGCCTCTTTCTTCTCTCTGAAGTCCTTAAAGCAAGACCACCTCTATGGTATGGCTACCAGCAGAACCTATGTTGTCCTCCATTAATAGGGAATTCAAATTTTTTATTTACCTATTCTTTTTTTGTATTGTTGCTGCGACTCTTTAAAACTATATCCATTCTGAAGGTTTAACCCTTGTTTGGCAGGCATAGGGTGCTTCAGAATGAGACAATGGATGATGATCTTGCACATTTTAAGGATGTTGCAGAAGATGATGAGGATGCCGCCAACACAAGAGTAAATGAAGTTGGTCAAGCAGCTAATACCGAGAATAGCAATGACAATGACATAGATACTGATTCTTCGCTTAGTGAAAATGTTGCTTCCGCTTCCGAGTCTGAAGGGGATGCCTCGGATGACAACTTACTTATGGCAACTCCAAGCCTGGAGGAACCCAGACCATTAACTAATCAAAAGAAGCCATCTGAAATAACAGAAGTTAGAACATTGCCTGGAGGTTATAACCCACAACACAGGGAGCCTTTATACTGGTACTTTAATCATTCCTCATTCAGTTAGATATGTTCGCATACACATACAATAAAAGTGAAATTTTCTGTTTCATTATATAGCATGGTTGTCATGGTCTTGTTAGCCTGTGAACATTGCTCAGTAGTGTACTTGTGAGGATACTGTCCTAGATCTTCATTTTGTGCGGGGTATTATTTTACTTCTTTAATTTAATTTTAATTGTAATTCAACTGTGTTCAACTTTACGATAATCATCTGCTTTGCGGCTTGACAGCAATGCAGATCAGGCTAGCTGGTGGGAGCTTATGGTATTGGGCTCTGTCACGGGTCGTCTCTTGAGGTTCTTAGACGCACCGTGATGCCGAGTGACCTTGGTTCCTAGCCCCAAGTCACTCCCGGCTTTTGAAATAATCGAAAAGGGACAAACGCTTCACAATGACAAATTCGTAAATAAACACAAAATAAATGGCACGGGACAAATTGCACGAAAACCACTTCATTGAATTGAATGCAAATTTACAGAGTTTGAATGTACAATACGACGAGGGGGAGGAGTCGTTTGCATGAGATTACAATTGCTTGCTTGCTTGCTTGTGTGTAAATTTTTATTCCCCCTATAGGTGCTTAAAAAGCATTTGCCCATATGACAGGAGTGTAGCACTTTTTTTCCGAGGAGGTGGGAAAACTATCTACCTATGCTATACACATGATAATCACAATCTAGCTCGTGCATTATCTTCAAAATGTTGTATAAGGATGACCTGCAAAGTTTGGGCCCCTTTGGACTTCATTCGGATGCAAAACGGAAAGTGCCAAGTTGTTGGCCTGATGGGCGCTGCCGCTGCATTCTGCTGCACGCTGGGCGGCTGGCTGGGGCGCAGCTACAGTGCTGCTGCATGCTGCTGGGCGGCTGGCTGCTGCATGCTGCCTGCACGCTGGGGCACTCTGCTGGGCGGCTGGCAGGGGCACGTTGCTGCATGCTGGTTGGGGCGTGGCTGCCATGCGACGTGCATGTTGTTGGGGCGCACCGAGGTTACCCGACGTCGTGCACCACATGGTAACTTCACGCAACAACTTAGGGTGCCGAGCATCGTCACGGTCGCTGAGAGATGCTATATTCGTGCGATCCGTAACAGCTCCCATGGACATCCTTCGGTGGCTGCCATGGCTAGAACCCTTCTTTCTGGTGCTAACATTGTGTACAATGGTAACCCTCTTAATGAGCTTTCACTTATTTCTTTCCTGGACAAGTTCATGGAAAAGAAACCAAAGCAAAGCACATGGCATGGGGCCTCCGAAATTGAACCTGCCAAAAAGGTTAGTCACTTGCATCTCCTTAAAATTTAATGTTGACGCATTCAAGATCTACTCCTACTTTCTGTACAGATTGTTACATGGATATTTCTCCTGACATGCTCTACTTTTTTCTTAATATTCTCTTCTAGCTTGACATGGATAACCGGTTGATCGGGGAAGAGATACTCTCATTGGCCGAAACAGATGTACCTGTGGAGGATCTTGTTTTCCACAAGTTCTACATGAATAAAATGAATACAGCCCACAAAACCAAAAAGAAGAAGAAGGCAGCAGAGGAGGAGGAGGCCGGAGAAGAGTTATATGGCGTCAATGATCAAGGGAACGAAAGTGACAACGAGGAAATTGATGATATGTTGAATTCAGCTAATCCTTTGGAAAGCCAATGGTTGTGAATACGATTATGATGATTTGGATGAAATAGCCAATGAAGATGATGACGACTTGATCGGTCATAACAGAGATGAAGAGGTGGGCGTGGACGTGGATGTTCCTTCAGACGCCGATAGTGAGGCAGAGGTTACTGGGATGGATTTTAGTGATGACGAAGGTGATTTTGTGGGAAAAGCCGATGATGGTGAAGAAGCGAATAACAAAGACCAAAAGAAAAGAAAGAAGAAAGCTGGTAAACATAGCAGTGAATCGCCATTTGCAAGTGCAGAAGATTACGAGCATCTGCTAAATAAAGAGAATTCAGAAGGAAATGCATCCAAACGAAGGAAAGAGAGCAAATCTAAGAAGAATAAGAGAACTTCCAAGTAATTAATTCTACTCTTTTGATATTATACAAATAATTCGTAATTTAAAATAAACAAAATATATTACAAACGAATGATACCATGTAAATGTAGAGAGTCTCTAAATTAAGGAATTTAAAGAGAGTCAAGTTTTGGTGGTATTTGATCTCATAAGATGTTGATTAAGTATATTTTCTTTGTCAGAATAATGTATGTTGAGCTTTGGGCTTTAAAGGATGGTTTATCTTTAGCCATCATTATCAATTCACTTAGGCTAGCTATTGAAATGGATGCGAAAGTGGTGATTGATCTTATTCTTCTTGCTGATATTTTTACTCACCCTTTATCGCCTCTTATATCTGATTGCAGGGCTTTGATCGGTCAGGTGCTGAACATTAGACTTTCACACATCTACAGAGAGGCGGATCTACTTGCTAAAGCTGGAGGACTTTCTACATCCTCCGATATTGTTATTTTCAACTCTCTACCCTCCTTTGTTAGCCAGCTAGTGTCGGGGATGCCCGTGGGGCTATTTTTGATAGATCTATCTCTAATATCTCTATTCATATCCATAATTTTGTTAGTCTTTTATCGGTAAGATATGGACGAGATTTTAATAGATAGATTTAATTGTAATAACTTTATACCTTATCCTACGGTTAAGTCTACTTTTATATATTATGCTAATTAACCAAAAAAAAAAATTCTTTGTCAGTCATCACATTTACTTATAATTTCCTCTGCAATGAGCATTCCATGCCGGTCCGGCAAAGTCAATAATTTTGTTTTGATAATTAATTGCATGCATGTTTCGTTTATTTTAATCTCCAAACCCCATTATTTTATGATAAGTTATTAGCAGCCATCAGAAATACATGAATACGCTGCGCTCTCACTTGCATTGACATTTTTTGTTTGTACAAGTGTTGTTGATGGAGATATTCGAAGCTTTCAACAAATATTTGTTATGATACTATTTGTGCGACAACTAGTGTTATCAACAAATAATAACAAATATTCATCTCCGTTAAGAAAATTTGTTTACTTCTATTGATAATACTTATTGCACATAGAAAAATTTAATGCCAGCAACGCACAAAAAAAAAAGGAAAAGAAAAAGCATTCCGCATAATAACGGTAATGTACGTTGTCTTACTCCATGTTAACTTTCTGAAATTGTTGGAAACTTCTCTGGTAGCCTTAATTTGTCTTAATTGAGATATAAAATGCATGGTTTGTTCTTTCTTTTCATGATTATTCGTCTTTTGGAGACATAATGTTGTCTATTTTATTCATTCTGTATCAAATTGTATATTCACATTTATACTTATTTTGCATAGAAATGTTCAATTTATAAGTTATAACTTATCTTCCAAGTTATTTACAGGCTTTTACATCTTCTAATAAGTTATAACTAATCTTGGATGATATGTACTGTAAATGGTTGTTTTGGTGCCGTCATGTGCCCCATTTTGTGTACTTGGTTTTTGTTTTCATCTTCACTGTGTCTTAACCTTATCAACAAAAACTAGAACATACTTAAGTTGTAGAGACCCCAATTCTTTTCGTATCTGGGAAATTAATTTTTTCCATCAAATTAAATAATTTAAATAACTTTGATATGAAAATATATATTTTTAGTTTCAATCATCTGATTATTTCATCCGACTATTCAAATTAGTTCCGCAGGCGTAGAGAGAATTGGAGTCTCCACAACTTAATCATGCTCTAGTTTTTGTTAAAGAAATAATATAAGAAAATTGCTTTTTGGTTAAAATTGGCTAAAAACTCAAATCTCTTCTTGAATTTCTAAGATTTTCAACGGATTAATTATTATAATGAATAAAATGATTAGAGGTTGGTTTAATATATTTGCAGAAAAGGATGAAGTGGGTTTCATTTTTACTTCAAAGAATCACAAATAAATTAGCCAAAACTCAGTACAGTAAAACCAATTTTGCACAAGTTTAAATTGTTGAAAAAAATTAAACTCCCTAAAACAACACAAGAAAAAAAAACAAATCACCAGAAAATCTGAAAATCAGAAACAAAATCAAAACTTGTGGATCGTAGCGTTTTTTAAGAAAAACGAGATTTGATTCGATGTGTGTGTGCTTGTGTGTGTTTTTGGGTTTCGATTCGATGTGTGTGCACTTGTGTGTGTTTTTTGGGTTTGCTTCTCTTGGTTGAGGAGATCTTCTTTCTATGAAGATTTCAAAATATTTCTACATTTTGCTTTGGGATCCTTAGAAACAGTCTGTGTAGTAGTCAGTGAAGGGGTAAATTGAGTTAAAATAAGTTGATGAGTTTGTTGTGTCTACACAATTTGGAATTCAAATTGAACAAGAGAATTCACTTTTATTAATCAATACACTTCGATTACAAACAACAGACAAACTAGTTACAGAATAACAGAGAATTTAGGACAGAATTGGGAAGATTCGAGACAGGGAAGGAAAGAGAGAGATGAGAGAAAGGGGAGGGAAAAGTTGTTGTAACCAACTCTCAAAATATCTCAAAATATCTGAATGCCCTAATTCTATTCTATTGATGTCTATTTATAGACTCCAATCGGGTTGGGAATGATCCGTGCGTTGGCCCGACCCTGTTGCAATTAAAAGGACTGCGGGTTCGATTCATTCTTCAGCTTCTTCTTTTATTTACCAAAGCCTTGTCATAACATTTCTCCCTCCTTAAAGAATCATCTTGCCCTCAAGATGACCATGAGAAGTTAGGCCACTTCTTCAAGAACTCATTTGTATATTCCATTGTTGCATCCTCCATTGGCAGATTGCTCCAAGTTATTAACCATTGCACAACTGGTTTATTGTGTTTATTGACCAATCTCCTGTCAATGATGTTTACTGGCTCAACCAAAAGTTGTCCTTCCTCATTAACAATAGGAAGATCCTTTGACACAACCTGATCATTCCCAACTCTGAGCTTGAGTTGACTTACATGGAACACTGGATGCAGCCTTGCTCCTCTAGGAAAGTCCAACTCATAAGCTACAGGTCCAAACTTCCTCAAGATCTGATATGGACCAAAAAAACTTTGGAGAAATCTTCTGATTTTTCCTCAAAACTAAGGAGTGTTGCTTGTATGGTTTAAGCTTGACATACACCAACTCCCCAACTTCAAAAGATCTTTTTGTTCTGTGCTTGTCTTCCTGTTGTTTCATTATGTTAGCAATTGTAGATAAGTATTCTTTGAGCAAGACATTCAGCCTCTTCCTCTCTTCCAACATCAATGATACTTTTCCATGCTTAATTCCCTTAATCAGAATGTTCTCTCCAAACCCTTGAGATTTATAGCCAAACAATGCTTCAAATGGAGCCATCTTGATAGCAGTGTGGTAGCTAGAGTTATACCACCAAGTTGCCAAACTTAGGAACTTGTGCCAAGTATTAGGTTTCTAAGCTGCAAAGCATCTTAAGTATATCTCCACACACTAGTTGACCCTTTCAGTTTGTCCATCTGTTTGGGGATGATATGCAGTGCTCATCTTCAATTTAACTCTCATAGTACTGAACAGTTCCTTCCAAAAAGAACTGGTAAATTTGTTATCCCTGTCACTGATTATATTGGAAGGAAGTCCATGCACACAAACAACAGTCTTTATAAACTCATTTGCTACTGCCTTGGCCATGAAAGGATGAGTCAATCCCACAAAGTGACTAAATTTGGTAAATTTGTCAACCACCACCAAGATAACATTTTTACCTTCTGACCTATGTAGGCCTTCAATAAAATCCATACTGACTTGAGAGAAAGGTCATTCAGGAATTTCCAAAGGTTGTAAGAGTCCTGGAGATGGAACATTTTCATACTTACACCTTTGACACACATCACACTGTTTGATGTTAGCCTGTATGTGCTCCTGCATTCTAGACCAGTATAAGGTCTTCTTGAGCCTTTGATATGTAGCCTGCACCCCAGAGTGGCCCCCAACAACAGAGGTGTGAATGACTTCAATCAGTTGGCCTCTGTGATTCCCTTGATCACCCACATAGATCTTGCCTTGATATCTCAGAATATCACCATTAAGGGTCCAGTCAGTAACCACTTTCCCCAACAACAATTGAGCCATTGAGAAAATTCCTCTCTATCATAACTCAACTTATTGTCCTCAATCCATTCAGGAATCACAGCCGTAATGGCATTGCATTCATACTTTCTTGACAAGGCATGTTCAACCTTATTCTCCACACCCTTTTTATATTGAATCTCAAAGTCAAAGCCTAACAGTTTAGTGACCTATTTTAGTTGAGCTGCTGTGGTTATCTTCTGATCAAACAGGAACTTTAGACTTTGGTGATCTGTTTTGATCACAAATGCGTGTCCATCCAGGTAGTGCTTCCATTTCATAATGGAAGTAGCTAATGCCATTAATTCTTTATTGTATGTAGACATGGCCATATTTCTTGGACCAAAAGCCTAACTGAAAAATGTTAAGGGTCTGCCACTTTGCATAAGAACAGCTCCCATTCCAATGTCACAAGCATCAGCTTCAATGACAAACTTTTGATTAAAATCTGGAAGAGAAAAAATAGGTGGATTACTAAGGACCTGCTTCAGTTCTTGGAAAGCGGATTCAGCCTCCTCACTCCAATTGAAATTGTTCTTCTTCAACAGGACTGTTAGAGGTTTACTGAGTATGCCATAGTGCTTTATAAACCTCCTATAGTACCCAGACAGTCCTAAAAATCCCCTTAGCTGTTTGATGTTGGTGGGACTAGGTCAATCAAGCATGTGTTTTATCTTTTTAGGGTCTGTTTGCACTCCTTTACTTGAGATCAAATGGCCCAAATATTCCATCTCCTTTTGCCCAAATGAGCACTTGCTCAACTTTCCAAACAATTGGTTTTCTTTAATCACCTTAAGTACTTTCCTGAGATGCTCTTTGTGAGAGTCCAAGTCTGGACTATATACAAGGATGTCATCAAAGAAGACAAGTACAAATTTCCTCAAAAAGGGACCAAACACCTTATTCATTAAGGATTGGAAAGTTGCTGGTGCATTGGTAAGCCCAAAATGTGTGCTGAAAGAAGTTTTAGGTATATCCTCATCCTTCATCCTTATTTGAAAGTATCTTGACCTTAAGTCAATCTTGTAAAAATATTCAGCTCCATTCAATTCATCTATAAGGTCATCAACCATGGGAATTGGAAATTTGTCTTTGATAGTCAGTTGATTAAGCTGCCTATAATCAATACAAAACCTCCAAGTCCCATCATTCTTTTTTACTAGGACGATAGGGGATGAAAATGGGCTATTACTTGCTTGGATAATGCCTTCCTTTAACATGTCTGTAACCTGTTTTTCAATTTCATCCTTCTGAGTGTGGGTCACTCTATAGGATCTCAGTTTAACAGGTAAGGCATCTTCTTTCAATACAATCTGATGCTCATGATCTCTATTGGGAGGTAATCCTTTGGGAAGTTCAAAAACTTCTTGAAATTCATCTAGCACCCTCCTAATAGACTTTTGAATTTCAGGTATCTCTACTTCCTTTCCTTGAACAGCAGCTAAATGTCCCACCCACACCTCTGTGTCACCTTCTAAACATTTGAGAAAATGTTTAGCTTCAACATGGTTCAAAACAGTGGACTCAACATCACTGACCACCATCACTGACCACCATCACTTCTTTCCCTTTATCCATGAATTTAACAGCCTGTTGTTTGTAATCTAAGACTATGGGACTATGCAATCTCACCCAGTCTCCTCCCAGGATCATGTCACTACCCCCAAGGGTCAGTACATGAAGATCCTAACAAAATTCCTTCCCTTCAATCTTCCATTTAACTCATTTGCAACATTCAACATACCATCTCCTCTCTCCATTGCCTAAAACAATGAGCAGAGGCCTAATATTCTCAACCTTCAAACCCAATCTTTTCACCAGACTTGGATCAATGAAACTATGTGTGCTCCCAGGGTCAATTAAGATTGAAATGGTCATGTTCTTTGCCATCTTGCCTGGAATCCTGAAAATATCACTATCATTTCTCCCATTCAAAGCATTAAGGGTGATATGGGCTAACTCAGCAACTTCCTCACCTATATAAGTTCCATCACTTTCAGAGTAGGGATGCAGTATTTGTAGTTCAGGTTCAGATTCACCTTCCCCATTCTGATCACTTAGGAATATCATATTAACTTCTGCTAGAGAGTATTTGTGTTGTGGTGAGTATTTATCACCACACCTAAAACACAAATTCTTTTCTCTCATTCTTTGCATTTCCTCATTGCTAATTCTCTTGAATTTTATAGGTTCCTTACTAGCAGATTTAGAACTCCAAGAAAAAGAATTAGCAAGCTTAAAACTAGTGTTGGAACTCTGCCCAAACTTCTGAGTATGTGAGGAAACTTGTGCTTTGGAGACTGTCTTAACATTCATTTCTAAGTACATTTCTTGTTCAACGGCTAGCCTAAATGCCTCCATCAGGGAATTTGGTTTGTGCATGCTGACCACTCCTCTAATTTTATCCTTGAGCCCACTTAGGAACAATTCAATGAAATACTCAGGAGCAGCTCTAGTCCTGGTAGTCACAAAGATGGCTTTGAGTGACTCAAACTTCTTCATGTATGAGTGTACATCAGAAGTTTGCTTGAGCTTGGAAAATTCACCCACTATTCCAATTAAGGACTTAGTGTCAAACCTTGTATGTAAGGCTTTTATGAAACCTTGCCAATCTTGAGTTCCAAACTCAGCTGCATGACTATGGCCCCACAGACATGCCTCTCCCCTTAAGTACATAATAGCCACATCCATCTTGACTGGATAAGGAGTTCTATGCAGTTTAAAGTACTGTTCTGCCTGAATTATCTATTCTCTTGGCAAATCTCCATCAAATTTAGGAAATTTCAGTTTAGGCAGTTTAACTCATCCCCTATCCCCATGACCTAGATCAAACCTTACTTCTACAGTCATATTATTAGCAGGATTGGTTGATTATCTATTCCATAGCCATAATCAGTCCTAAGAGGCCTCACAGGAGGAGTATTAGCATGTGTCCTGCTAATATCCCCCACACAAGTCTTATCCTTCATCATATGAGTTAGTTTATTCATTTGTTCCATCATATGATTGAGTTTTCCATCAGTACTAAGTTTGTCTTGCTTCATTAAGCTTATATCAGAACTAACAGTAGCTAATATTTGCCTAACATCATCATAATGACAATCAATCCTCTTAACTGAAACTTCAATGTCTACTAACCTTTGTGCTTGCTGATCAACTGGTATTCTGAGGTCCACACCTTTAGGAGTAGCCAGCAGCGGTGGATTAGCGGCCAAAGCTTGCGAATTACCGATCTGAGTTCTTGTTGTCACCATTGGAGCCAAGGATCATGCTCTGATACCAAAATTGTTATGTCTACACAATTTGGAATTCAAATTGAACAAGAGAATTCACTTTTATTAATCAATACACTTCGATTACAAACATCAGCAAACTAGTTACAGAATAACAGAGAATTTAGGACAGAATTGGGAAAGATTCGAGACAGGGAATGAAAGAGAGAGAAAGAGAGATATGAGAGAAAATGGAGGGAAAAGTTGTTGTAACCAACTCTCAAAATATCTCAAAATATTTGAATGCCCTAATTCTATTCTATTGATGTCTATTTATAGACTCCAATCGGGTTGGGAATGATCCGCGCGTTGGCCCGACCATGTTGCAATTAAAAGTCCGCGAGTTCGATTCCTTCTTCAGCTTTTTTCTTTTATTTACCAAAGCCTTCTCATGATAGAGTTCTTTATAGGAGATAGAGTGGAATGAAAAATGAGATTAGGATGACTTGGTCATGTTCAATTCAAGACGTAAAAAGCTGCAAGTAGCAGACTGGGAGATTGAGGATGGAGGTGACGATAGTTTGCGGCGGTGGTGGTGGAGGGGGAGACGGATGAAACTGGAGGGGGAAATGGGTTTAGATGATTTATTTTTTAGTTAATTTAAATTGAGAATTAATATTTATTTTGTTTAACAATTGAGTACTTAAATTTTTTTGAGAAAAATATGTTGAAATGTCTGAAATACCCTTAAAAAGTGCCTCACATGTGAGACACATGACTGGCTTGATGGTATCTAGAAGGAAAATTGGACGGAATGATGTAATTGGCAGTATATAAAAACATTTAGGATGTAAAAAGCTAAAATTAATCATTTAAAACCTTAAACGCTCTTAAAATATCATTTAGGACGAAATAAGCGTTTTTGCCAACTTCACAACAAAAAAGATAAAACAAAGGAAAATCCTTCTAGATTGGGTCGGTTCCAGCCCAATTCCTTGGGCTTTGCATGGGCCTGGCCCAGGTTTTCCATTTCGGTCATGACATGGCACCCAAAAATTGGGGAGAAACATTTTTGTCAAGAACGGAAGTCCTGGGGTCAATCCGTCTTGGCTGACGTGGCGTTTTTCCCTACGCGCCTTTCCAAGTCATCCAGGACTTCCGTCCTCAACCCAAGACGGAAGTCCCCCGTCCTGACCTAGTAGAAAAAACCCTACAAACCCTAACTTGGTCCCGTGACTTTGAGGACAGAATTGCCACTTCCGTCCTCAAGTTGTAGGCAATTTGCAGTGTGTAGTCACTTCTCACTTCTGCTTTTTTGACCATGCTCCCATTTCTGAACGGTTTTGGCACTTTCGTTCGCATTTCAGACCGATTTTCGGAGACTTGTCCAATTCAATACTTAATTTTAGAATTTCTCATTACATCTATAAATACCCCCTCAAAACTTCTCCACAATCTACCACATTCTCAAACCCATAAAAACCATATCCTCTTCACAATTCATTTTTTCCAGATTTATTTCTACAAAAACCCTATCCTCCTTAATATTATTTCAAAATGAATAGCGAAATGGATCTCGCCCTGGAAGAGTATTTCAGACATCAATTTAGAATTGCGGTCGGAAATCAAACCGATGGAAAAATGGTAGTATTCTATTTAGTACTGAGTAAGTTTTTCTTGTATGAAATGTGTTTAGCTATCTAACTCATCATTTTCGATTTGTAGCGTTTTCCATCGAAGTACACAAGTTGGTTGGAGCAAACTGGTCTCGGGTTAGCTAGCTGTGTCTACCTGAAGGACGACTTTGGGAATCAATGGGTGCGTCTATGTAACCAAAATAGATGACACGTACTACCTGAGACGGAGGATTGCAACAATTTTTGCGTGACAACAATCTTCGTCCCACAAATAAAGTTCATTTTATACCATCTCCAATGAATGTATTAGATATTTATGTTAAGGGAGGGCCCGGGATAGGTTACTTGAAGGGCGAATTATCGTATCCCTCAGACGGGGCATTTTTCCGGCAGAGTTTTCGAATAGACATTTACAAAACATATTCGGGACTTTTCAAACCGGTACGTTTAGTAATATTAAAATTTTAGTAATAAAATCGTTCATTTTACAATGATGTGTTGAAATGTTGTTTCCCGTGTGCAGTAGATATGTAGGCAGTACATGCAATGGCGTGTTAGAATGCAGCTTGGAATCCCCAAAGTACTACACATGCGCAATCTTCACGGTAACAAATTGACACTGTAAGTGACTAGAGACGAAGGCAGAGACGATTACTTTTTTTTTGGGTGGGATGAGTTTGTTGTGTTTTCAGGATTACACCGCGGTGACCATGTACAAATTCATCCAGCCCCTTACGATATCCTTGATTATAGGGCAGGGAATGATGATTTTGACAATTTATTACGTCAACTTTAATAATATGTAATTGTAATGTAAGCAATTTTCGGATATTGAATGAAAAAAATTGAGCACATTGAAAACAACTTTATACATTCTAAACTATTACAATTTAGTAGAATTTAAATACAATTATTATGGAGGAGGTGGTTGGTGAAGATGTGCTAACATGGGGCAAGTCTTCCGGTTGTGATCGACTCGCTTACAGTGGCCGCACTTCTTTTCCCTTTGAGTGCCCCTGTTCTCTGTGTCCATAGGAATTTGAAATCTCCGCCTTTGAGGTCGACCCACCTGCGTAGCTTTCATGTTAGGAGGGTGATATGTCATATCAAAAGGGGGAGGTCTCCAATGAACGGGATCAAGTACATGATATAAAATGGACTTGTACGTATTCCTATAATGATTGAGAGAATAAACATGGTGGATATATTTAGAAGCATCCTCCCTCATGGATTTGCACACAGCAATGACATGGGAGCATAGAGTTGAATAAGTAGACCACTTATCACAGGTACACGCACGAGCTGATACGTTGACCGTGTATATTTTTCCACCTTCGCCTAGTCCTCTATGTCGGGACATGACCCTATAGATACCTTGGTCCTTGTGGTGTCGTTGCACAGTCAGACTTGTTGCTTTTTGTTCGTACGCGAAATACTGCTCCCATATCCTCTTAGGGAAAGGCGTTTGACAACTATTAGCGTCTTGCCGGTGTGTGTCAAAATAATGTACAAGCTTGAAAAAAATCATCTCCACGAGCGCTTTCAAAGGCAGCGCTCTAGACTGCTTCAGAACGCTGTTTAGCGCCTCAGACATGTTTGTAGTCATGCAACCGAAACGCATTCTCCCGTCGTATGCCAAAGTCCACAACTCTTTGGGGGTCTGCATCAACCAGTTAAATGCATTTTCATCTTTTTGTTTGATACGCTCAAGATAAAAATCGCACTTAACCTTTTTCTTTTGGCTTGCAGCAATCCACACATAATCTTTCAATTCTTTGTTTTTCGAATGAGTGTGGAAATTGGACCTGTAATGCCTAAGGCAGTATCGGTGCACTGCCATTGGGGGTTGCCATCCAGGGACGCTAGCCACGGCACTAAGAATGTCGGCATGATGATCGCTGATAAGACACACTTGAAGGTCTTTCACAACATGGTCCCTTAAGTGCCTAAGGAACCATGACCAAGTGGAAGTTGACTCAGAATCGACCAACGCAAAAGCAAGGGGTAAAATTTGGTTATTAGCATCCAGAGTGCTTGCAACCAGGAGTGTCCCTTTATAATTCCCCCTAAGGTGTGTCCCATCAATTGAAATTATAGGCCGGCACCACCGGTAACCGTCAACCAACGGTTTAAAAGTCCAGAACAATGACCTGAACACCTTGGGGCTATTAGCGGTTTCTCGTGGGTGGTAAAGAAATTTGACTATTGCACCCGTGTTTGAATCATTTAGTGCCCGAATATAATGGGGCAGTACCTGAAAAGTTGATTTCCAAGTACCAAAAAGTGTTTCTATAGCATTTCGGCGGGCATACCAAGCTTTTCTATAGGTACAAGTCAAACTCATATTATTTTCACAAGCAACCCTAATCAATTTAACAGATATTTCAGGATCAGCATGTATAAGGTGTAGAATTTTTACCCCGATGTAGCTGGAGGATATGTTGCGTTTTTTGTTCTGGCCCATCAAGCAGTAGTGTGCCTGGTTTAGCTTGGTAACCTTCCACATTCCATCCACCCTGCTATGGTTTACGTGAATGTACCAACTGCATCGGCTATTTTCTGTTGAATTTCTACACACCCCGCTGAACTCTCTCATCTATTCTCTCAAGGCCACCTTGTCATGTCACACGTTAACTGCCAACATTGCCTCGCGTTTATTCTTGAATTGCATCCCCAAGCATATTTCGGGAATATAGGGATTCCATGTTTTAATTTTTTCTCCCCCGTATGTTAGTTCAGGGACAGGTTCCATGGAACCCATATCATTCCAACAGGCAAAATTAGCATAGTTACCGTATGATGGCAAATTCCATTCTGGAATGGCCGGGGCGGAGGTAGATGTAGTTGGTTCAGGCTCTTGGATCGTCTCTTCAGTACTCGGTCCAGCGGTTTATTGTTGGATTTCAGGGTTGGCATTTTCCGCTACCGCCTGTGCATCTTCCTCGACCCCGTCGTCCTCGTGATCGCCGACACTATCGTCGGCGAAGTCGTCTTCCGTTTCCGAAACGCCGTCAATGTCGGATATTGGACCCAAGGAATCCATGACCGAATTATCTATACAGGGTTCGTAAGAAGACGGTGGGGGCATACTTGGTATTGGATTTGGCTCCGAAAAAATGGTTCCGGAACAAACTGTGCTTCCGGCGCAAATTTTGTTGTCGGTATTACAAAGCTATCTACATGTCTCTGCACAGGTTCTAACAAGGCAGCAACATGAATCCATTGTAGTTTGAAATCCGTTTGGATTCCCCACAAAGTGTCTAAACATTCTTCGGCGTTAAGATTTACAACATCGTACGTCACCATGTTGTACGTCGGCATGAAGAATGGACGAATCATTATTAGCCGAACAGTGACACTATAAAGCTCGACTCCTTTGCGCCGACATATTCTATGGCAAAGTTGTCGGAATGAAAGCCTTTGTATAACTTCCAAACTTCTTTCGCTTGGCTCCGCAAAACGAGGATAACCACCATTTTCGTACACTATATTGTGGTCGAAATGTAAATACAATCTAATCGGACATTCAAGTGCCATTTTTTATAGAAACAAAATATTGTAACTTTTCATTTATAAACAATTTCCATAAAACACATTTATAAAACAAGTTCTTCAGTTTTGAGAGGAAACTCACTTTAGCCTCTTATCGTCCGTACTTTCTTCAAGATATGTTCCTATTTCGTAAATACCAACTCTTTAGAAAATACTTATGAAATGCAAGATTTAATATGCCTAAAACTCTTTAGACAAAGTTTCTAGGCTTCTGCGATCTTTGTGTAAATTCTTAAAGTTTAGAGACTAAATTGAAAATATTTATCCTACTATATTTCTACGATTTTGAAGACATAAATATATCATATATATTAATATTAGTCTTATAAGTTTTCCCGAGATAGTTCATAAACTTAAACGGGCCTTAAAAGTGAAATATAAAATTATAGGGACTAAAATGTAATTTTTAAAAGTTATTTCGAACTCCGCATATAAGTTATCTGACATATTTTATTTTAATCATTTTCGGTAATGTTTTATTTTATATTTTTGGTCCAATTAAATATTGAAAATGCAAAGTAGACCATTCAGGACTTTTTGTAATATAAATATTTTATAGAGTTCATGTGGTAATTATTTTAATTTCCATTTCAGTCCTTAGTATATATAGGCTCTTAAGGACATCAAATCCTAAAATTCTTTTCTCTTCTTCCCTTTTTTCTCCTCAGCAGCGCTGTTCCTCCTCTCCGCCGCGACTCCTCACTTCCGCCGCCACCTCTCTTCTCCTCCCTCTTCTTCCTTGGCCCTATCACCGCCGTCCTCCATTCTTTTTCTTCTCCCTTTCTTTTCTTCTCCTTTTCTTCTCCCCTCCGTTCCTCTTCTCTCCTGCTTTCTCGGTTTCTGCCGCCGCCGCCTTCCCTACTGCGGTCCCACTGCCGCCGTTCACCGTCATCATCTCTATGGTAAGTTTCTCTTTCTACTCTAATTTCAATTTTTATTACCCTAAATCCCCTAATTTTAATTTCCCTTTTCTTTTCTGTTTTTCTTGTTTTATTTTTAAATGTACAATCTATCAAACTATTTGTATCCAAAAAAATAAAACAATTGAGTTATGCTATTTTATGAATTGGCCTGAAAAGGCGAAATAAATACACCAAAAATAGCAGGAAAATTATTAAAAAATAAATAAGAGAAAAACGCTATATGTATGCATAAATTATTCATGTTTTTTCTCTATCTATCAGCAAACTTTTATTTTAGTATATCAAATATATAAATTACTTTTTTGAGGTGATAGTTTTGTTCAATTAGTAGCATTATTCTCAAATAAATAAATAAAAGTTAAGCAATCTTATGAGTCACATCACAGGAACATATCGAACACTAGATATTATCTGAGAGCCATATACGCTAAAAGAAGTTAAAAGAGCCGAAAAAGAGAACAGAAAGCGAAGAATACTTACTGCCTGGAGACTTCAAAGAAGACGGTAAATTGTTCATACTTTGGCTTTTAGGGCGGAGGAAGAGAAAGCGCGGCAATAGCAGCGTATATGATGGATCTGAGAACATAGATTGTGTGTTCAGTCAGGGTATAATATATATTGGGTGGATACTCAAAATTGGCTCATTTAAGTATTCAAAGCCTGTTTCTTGGGAGAATCCGGCCCAAGCTTTTACCCCACCTAGAATTGAAAACTTATTTGTTTTTTTTAATAGAAAATAATATCATTCATAGATATTAGGAACTACACGAGGGAGGTGAAATTCCAATGGATCTCTTACCCTTTGAAATGAGGCATCAAGCCTTAGAAAAATTCTCGCTAACCAATGAGCTAGAACATTACAAGACTTGCGGTCATAGAAAATTCTAGAGAATAAGTGTCATATAGTACAAAATTCTATGACCATATAATCAGATACTACTAACAAAAATGCAATAGAAAAACCGAGGTCATTGTCGCAGCTTCATCAAACAGACCCGGCGCTCCTAGCAAAGGGGCAGCCATTGCCGCAGCTTCATCAAACAGAACCAGTGACTGATTATTAATGTCAACCACCCTCTCACCATCCCCTGAAAGTAGTGTTTCCACCGGGTCCGATCGGATGTTCCTGGAAGCATTCAACATAACATTAAATTCGAAATTGTCCCGATCCGACGCCCAAACACTATTTGGCAGGTCCGGATAACTAATCGGAACATGATTGAGCTTACCACAATCTTAGTTTTAAAAGGCGCGAGGCGAACCGAGGCGATGAGGCGAACGCCTCAAGGACGACTCTTTTTTTTGCAAAAATTCTCATAAATTAAATTTATATACAATTTTGTATTATAAACATTATTTCAATATTATAAATACTAGATAAAAGCATATATTTTATACTATCTCCCAAATTGTCCACACAAAAATATCGTAAATTGTTAAACACATAAAAAAGACAACTACTATCATATACAAGTGCCCAACATCTTAAAGTTGAGTAAAAAAAAACATGGCAAATAAAAAATAAAGCATATTCATATTCATATATTATCTCATACAAACTAATACTCATCTTAGAGTGCAGAGAGCCTGAAAAAATTCAGAGAAAAAAAAATTCAGAAAAAAAGGATTAAATATAGGATAATAAAATAAGATGAAATATTATTAAAAAAAAAAGAAAGAAGAAGAGAAGAGGATAAAGAAATTTAAAGAAAAAGAAGAAAGAGATGAAATATTAGCCTGTGATGCATTTATTTCATTTTTGTGCACCTCAGGCCGCCTCAGGCTCAGGCTCGCCTGCTCGCCTCAAGTTCGCTTCGGTCGCCTCGTGGACACGCCTCGCCTCAGATCCCCGGAGGCGTTTTGAGGGGTATTTATAGATGTAATGAGAAATTCTAAAATTAAGTATTGAATTGGACAAGTCTCTGAAAATCGGTTTGAAATGCGAACGAAAGTGCCAAAACCGTTCAGAAATGGGAGCATGGTCAAAAAAGCAAAAGTGAGAAGTGACTACACTGCAAATTGCCTGCAACTTGAGGACGGAAGTGGGAATTCCGTCCTCAATGTCACGGGACCAAGTTAGGGATTGTAGGGTTTTTTCTGCTGGGTGAGGACGGAAGTCCGAGATGACTTGGCAAGGCGCGTAGGGAAAAGCGCCACGTCAGCCAGGACGGAAGTGGGACTTCCGTCTTGGCCCCAGGACTTCCGTTCTGGACAAAAATGTTTCTCCCCAATTTTTGGGTGTCATGTCATGACCGAAATGGAAAACCTGGGCCAGACCCATGCAAAGCCCCAATTCCTTAGTGGATACCGACAACAAGGCCCATTGGCCCATCTCTCCTTCTGTAATCGACCGAAAGATCCGATTCGCCATTACCAACTTCAGTGATGGAAAAGGCTACAGCAGAAGAAAATCCAAGTCATCGCCGCTCAATGCTGTGACCGCACCGCCGTATGCTGCTTTTAACGGCAACTTCCACAGCCAAAGCTTCAGTAGTGATATATTCTTCCTCTATTTCCTCTATGTATATTATCTCTCTAAGCTAAAATTATTAGTATTTTTTTAACTTTTTCAAGGGTTTTACACCACTCTCTCTACTTAGATTTGATTTTTTTTTTTGAAGATTTGATGATGAAATCGGAGTTATCGAGAATGTTAGTATTGGAAACGTAATCATTTTGAGAGCTCTAACCTCAAACATTACAGAATTAGTCGCTGCTGAATTATATTCGCACTCGTATACTTATACTGATTAGAACGTATAACGTTTGGGGTCTATTCTGTCATGGACCAGGTCCATTGGACCATGCGGTGCAGATTTAGCCACATCACTGCATTTTTTTCTCTCTCCTCATTCTGCAAGGATGTGGCCAAATATGAACCACATGGTCCACATGGACCCGGTCCATATAAGATATTTCCAACGTTTGGCAGCAGGGGAACTTGTTTTAAAGTTTTTAATTCTCTGCTGTTTCCAACTACTGGCAGTCTCATTTCATGTTGTCTCTTATTAATTACGATTTGGTATTTCATCATTCCTTTGGTTTTAGGCTTTCTGAGGTGCCGGTAGTGAGGGATGTCAAGGTTCCGTTCATTATTGCAAGCATCTGTAAATGCAACTAAAAAAGGTACTATTTTCAGTGCCAACTAATATTATCCTTTTCTTCGTTACACTTGATCTTATCTGCATTATCCAGGTTGTAATGTTTTTCACTTTACCATTAGCAGGCACTGCTGTATTTGCTTCTTTTTCTCATCAACTGATGGCATAATGTTCAAATTCTCACCATCTTAATATGTTTTCTAATTTTCTTTTTTGGACAATCTAAGCCATGCTGAAGGATTTAAATGAGTTCCTTATTTTTTCTCGATGGTTTTTAATTTTCTCAGGCTTTTCTGTAGGTCTTAACTCCTAGTTGGTTTTGCTCATAGTTTTGTTCCCCATGAGTATAAATGAAACTTGGATTGCCCATATGACAGTATGAGGAAGGACTATTCCATGCCATGCCATCTATCAAAACATTTTCCTTTATTTTACTGCTTATTTAATCTTATCTATTGCCAAATGTTAGGTTTGTCTCATATCTGTCCCCTGCCCATACCACCAATTATTGGGATTATGTTATTGTTGTTGTTATTTAATTCTATCTAAGTTTTACTAAAATAAGCAATTTGGGGAGGGTGTAGTGTTATCTCTTTTCCAACAGAATCGGGAATGCTAATTCATCTCTTTTTCAACTTCTTGAAAATATTCTTTTCTTTTTTCTTTTTTCTTTTTTTGCTAATAGTTATTCTCTCCTGCTTGAATTAGAATGTTTGGTGAGTTTTGATGTATTGTTTCTCTATTTATTTTGCTCTCCTCCTGCCTACAGCCCTCACATGGAATGTTGAAGACTGGATTCCGCCAAGGGAGAAATACATAATCAGCTTTAGTTCAAAGGAAGAGCTTAAGAAATGGCATCTCTATTCAGATTCCGAATATGGAGGTATATATTTATCTGTCTGGTCCATCGTTGTGAATGCTTTGATATCATCAGTCAAACTGCGGGTAGATATAATATTGACCATCTCACATATCATTGAAATTTGAACTTCTATTTGTTCTGCACATTTGACTGTCACAAGATCCTCAGTTATAGGATTCACTATTTGAAGGGCTTCAAGATACAGTTTCAAGCAATAGAAGCTTATTTTGTAAATTGTTGTCCACATGCACCCGCTTGTTTACTTGATTTTGATTGTTACCATGTTACATGCTATAATTGCTCGGAATCTCGGCAGAAATCATATGTTTGATGATATTCTTCAGGCTTATCCACTGCATCTCTAGAGATTGTAGACCCTGGAAATGGATCGAGTAGTACAGGTTAGTAATTATTTTAGAACATATTGCCATGCTTACAGATTTGGTTGAATATTTCTGAGGCACTGAATAGAGCGTCTTAATAGCCTTTAGCTTAAATATGCCATTCTTTTTTGAATTTTATTTCTAAGTATATGTTTTCTCTTTGTGTATGTGACAGGAATATTTTCTGGAAACCTTTCTTCTGAAATGTCTGAGGGTTCAAGATGGAACATTACGCGACTTGGCTTTTGTGGGATGCGTTCTAGAAAGGTGATTCTTTTCTTGACATTAAATGAGTATTACATCTTATAGCTTAGGTTTTCTCATGATACATTGTATGAAATTAGGTTCCATAGCTAGAAACCTAGAACTTGTTTTTACTGTCAAGGCTATAAACAAATATTCCCTTGGAGTATTTTTTTTAAATTCTTTATTTGTGTGTGGGGGAGGTGGGCGGGGGGCGGGGGAGCAATGGCATGCTGATTTTATCAAATTATCCTGAAAAAAAAGTTCACGGCCTTTCTGGTCTGATTTCTGTTTTATGTAGTTCGATGGCTTCATCGATTTGGAAGCATACGATACAATAGCTCTTAAACTTAAAGGAGATGGAAGATGTTACATATCCACTGTGAGTTTCCTCCTTTTAAAGACTTTACTTCTGAAAACTTGGGTTTTCGGGAGTTCTAGTGGGTGCTTATTCTGGGGAGAAAACACTTAAGACGAACATCAAGAGGTTTTACTTAGTGCTATGTAAATTTGTTTACAGATTTATACAGAGAATTGGGTAAATTCTCCTGCTCAACAGGAAGATAACTCTTGGCAAGCATTTGTCTTCGTGCCTGAAGATAACTGGTATATAGCCAAGGCAAGTCAGTTGGCTTTTCATCATTTGCAGTAGGAGATATTTGAATACTACTTGAATTTCTGGTCAAGGAAAAAGATATGCAGCCTTGTAATTCGGATGTTAATTATAATTCGGTTTGCAGATACCCCTTGATCGATATCTGCCAACATGGAGAGGGAGTGTTATAGATGCAGAGTTGGAAATGAATCCATCTCGAATAGTTGGCATGTCTCTCGCTGTGAACGCGGAAGGTGGAGTTCCAGGTGCGAGGACTGGCCCTGGTGATTTTCGAGTAGAACTAGATTGGATCAAAGCTTTACGAAGAGAGTGAGGTACTGTAAAGAATCTTGTAGCATAGCAAATAATTTTTAAGTGCTGCTCCATTTAGTTTGCATACAGAGTCACCTTTTAATCACAAATTACATGAAACTAGTCACCGTAACGGTTTTGTTGAGTGAGTTGAAGGAAATAAATCATGTTCCCTGCTACTAGATATTTCTTTTGACTTGTATCTTCACTAAGACATGCTTCAATTAGGTCAGTTGAGTTATCTATGTCAATTTATGAGCTATCGTAAATCATGAGATGGAAGAAGCAGCTTTTGCTTGGTGGATGAATCATAGCCACAAAGCGAAATCTTGGTTTTGCCCATATTTTTTGGTCTTTTCCAGTAGAGGACCATAGTTAGTAGACTAAAGGGACTAGTGGTTTTAAGTACATTGATTCAGGATATTTTCTGCCTTTGTCG
Source organism: Vinca minor (assembly GCA_026122235.1). Taxonomy (NCBI): domain Eukaryota; kingdom Viridiplantae; phylum Streptophyta; class Magnoliopsida; order Gentianales; family Apocynaceae; genus Vinca; species Vinca minor. The sequence goes on from JAOCZM010000116.1 coordinate 1,525,373, forward strand.
TTCTAAGAAGTACTGTAACAATTTCAAAATATCTGGAGAACTTGTCTTCTTGTTTCTTGTATTGGCAAAAGGTAAAGATGAAGGCTAGCTAAAATTCACCCTGCACTATGTGATGCACTTGTTTTCTTCTCTTTCTTGTTGCGACGGGTTCTACTAGACACTGAATTTGGACTCAGCTATGGTTCCGATGAGTGTATTTTTTCAGTACGATACTTAAATAATTTCAGCCGTTGATTTTGAAATATATATTTTTTAGCTGTTCTAACTATAGCTATAATTCTCCATTTAATCAGCTTGTTCGAAGAAAAAAAAACATGCATCAATAATTTAACTTTAGACCTTGAATTGAAGCTCTTTCCATAGCCTTTATGGCTGATAATGGCATGGTTTTCTTTCTGGAGTCTTGGTATTGGACCACCTCAACTTCACTATCAATTCTACGTCCATCTTAAAATCAATTTATGGCATTTCCCAGCTCTTTTTCTCCAGAAAAAACTTAATGCAGTTAAAGTACATCAGACAGAAACTGGTTATGGTCCCAGGCCTTGGAACTGGAAGGAAGGGGAGTGAAAAATATAGAGAGCACTAGAAAGGGAAAAAGAAAAATCATTTATGGTTTCAAGATCAATAAGATCGAGACTATGTCCTCTTTGGTAATTCAACACATTACAAGAAAACAAGGATTTTAAGACAAATATGTTGGCCATTATCCTGGAAATGACATTGAAATTTGCAAATTTTGATTAGGGGGAGAATTGAATGAGTCATTTAGGAGAGTCAAAAGTGGAAACTCAGGCTTTTGCAAGTCGCACCAGAAATTAGGTGGTGTTTACTCAAACTTGAAAGAGTTATTTTTTTTTATTTGATTAGTTTGGATGTCAGTTTGAGATTTTCAGGTTTCAGTCTCAGACTAATCTCAAATTCTTTATAAATTAGTGTTTGAGGTTTCATTTCAGACTCAAAACAAAGAGAGTTTGAGTCTTAAATTCAAATAAGACTCGTACATTATCCACCCACTTGTAAAGCTTTTTTTTTGGGGCCAGTCAGCTCTCTAAGATAATAAAGACAAGTTGATGTCTGAAGAGTGCTTCTCGGACGTTCTATTGAACAATGTATCTATTGTTTTGGTCATTCTCCAATGCATCAACTAAAGTCTTCTTTTGTTAATTAATGTTACTACACGTTACAAGCAACTTCCCACTTGTCTCAAGTCCTACACTATACACTATTTGGCTCAAGTAGAATTCACTTGTCTGACTCGTGTAAGAGCTTCAAGGATCAGATTTAATTTCGAGTAGGAGTTAAATACTGAGAATGTCGAAGTTCAGATTAATTTTAAAATAAAGATACCAGACACCTCATATATCTAACAAACAAAAAATCATTATTGCACCCTCCCAAATAATCATTACATTTTGCCTATAATCGATTTAAAATCTATATTTTAAATTCAATTTGCAAACTAAGTAAATCACTACTCTTAACTCCTAAACTTAATATAGAAGTTGAGTTTAAAACTTATTTTACTAAATATATTTTCTTTTAATTTGTCCAAAATCGATATATTATTCCTAAATTACAAATCAGACATGAGATATTAGACAATCGCACTAATTTAGAAGAAATACATATTGTTAATTAGCTTTTCTTTTCTTGAGAAAATATTGTTAATTAACTTATGATCCTGGCTAGGCAAAGTTGCAACTTGCAAAGGAAAAAGTGGGTCCTATTACCTTTTTAGGTTTATAACAATTAGCCCCACATTGTACAGTCCGGTTCCTATGCGGAACAGTTTTTTTCCGCACGTGCGGAACAATTTCAGCCGTCGGATGATATTTTGAACGGTCCAGATCTGGAGAGAGAAAAGTTGCGGCTGAACTTAAAAAAAATATATTTCTCTTTCCAGATCTGAACCGTTAAAAAATCTCATCCAACGGCTTAGATCGTGTCCCGCAGTGCAGAACAAAAAACTGTTCAGCATAGGAGCCGGGACGCACATTGTATAAATATACAGTAGTTTCTGGAGTCACTCACACCTCATAAAAAATATCTTAAGTTCCCCCAGTTCGATCGGAGCCGTACATCCTTTCATCATCAATCCCTATCCAGGAATTCACGCCAATTTCCACTACTTGCCCCCATTTTTAAATTCCCCCGAAAAATTAGGAATGTTTATTGTTCTCGATTTCACATTTTACTTAAATAATTCAATTTTTATTTATAGGATGACTCGTTAGTTATAAACAAAAGTGATTACCATATTAAATATCCTTTTTTTTGGAATAAAGTTCGGCTTCGATCACCGTTACGGATTATATCAGCTCTAAGGAACATATGTCGCTTATAAAGATACTCACAGATAACACACTAACACAGTTCTCACATTTTTTTTTTGCTAAGTAAGTGGGAATTGACCACTTAGCACGGGTCAATTCTTAGCCAATATTGAATTCGCACCCCCTTCCCATTGCCGCCCGCATATAAATTACTCTGCTTCTGGAGCCTTCTGTAGCCAACCCCCACCCCCCCTCCCCCTCCCCCGCGGGTGCTATAAAGGAGAGCTCTTGAGACTTTGCTTCTCTCTGGCGCCACGACAAAGCCACCCCATTTCATTGTATTTTGTAGGGGGGCTAAGGAATCTGTTAAGGATTTTATAAATTTGTCGACAAGAAACTAGAGGAGGGATCCTCTGTTTCTCTTTTGATCTGTTTTGCAAAGGAATTTTTGTTGAAATTGGAGAATGGCAGCAGAGGAAGAGAAAAGGAATGATTTTTATGGAGTTTTGGGGTTGAAGAAGGAATGCAGTGCTGCCGATCTCAAGATTGCTTATAAAACACTCGCCATGGTTCGCCCTATCCTTTCTTCTCATTTTTATATATGTAAAAAAAAAACTTGATCTCCAAAGAAGTGTTTAAATTTTTCTATTTTCTTTCATTTCAAGGAGGATATTTTTTTTTATTCTTTAGAATTTGGTAGTTGATGATCGGTTCATTTGATTTCGGATCTTTTAATACATACATCAATGTAGTAGAGGTTGGGTAATATTGTCATTTTTTCATAATAATAATAATAGAAATGGCATCCGGATCGTTGCTCGGCGTCAGGGAATTCTAAGAACGTCGAAGACGCCAAGAACAAGTTTCAGGCCATTCAACAAGCTTATTCCGGTAATTTTACCTTTTAACCATAATTTTTTTTCTTTTTGTTAATTTCAAACTTTTAATGGGAATTTATTGGCTATTCTATGTTGAGATGTATGTATAAGTATATTTTAATTAGGATCTTACTAGGCTACTAGAATTATTGTATAGGAATTATTGTATAGGAATCCCTTATACCAGCAGGGGTGAAAAGTGTTAATTTGGGTTTTATCCAATTTCTATCCAAAAATTTTTAGTAACAAATCATTTTCCATTTTAATTATTTGGAGTTATAATTGAACTAACACGTGATGATTCTTTGCACTTTGCAGTGCTTTCAGACACCAACAAAAGGTTTCTGTACGACGTAGGAGTTTACGATTGTGATGATGACGAAGACGAAAATGTAAGTAGGCACTCTCTTTCTTTGTCCAAAAGAAAATTAATAATAATCTGAGGTGAACTCAGTCCACGTCCCCCACATATGTTGTTTACGGTGTGGAAAATAGTTACTTTTGATCAGGCCCGGCTATCTCTATGTCCAAAGTGACATGTAGAATCAGACCTCTCATTCCTCTCATTTTAAGGGCCCCAAAATTTTAAAATTTATTTAATAGTTATGTTAATTTGATTTGAATACGGACGTGAGATGCAGATACATATTTAAGTGTCATGTGTTTATACCTCTAAAAGTAATAGTACAATTACACTTCTTGAAATTCGGACATGGGTACATGAATACAGAAATAATTAGGGGTATAAATTATAATTATTCGCACTCTTAAAATTTGGTTTTATAATTATATTTTGACATTTTTTTATAATTTATAATTTATATATATATATATATATATATTTTTTTTTTTTAAATATTAGGATCTAACTTTAATAATTAGAACAGGGCCTCAATATAGTTCGAGACGACCCTTCTTTTGATATGAATCATGCTTTGATAGACCATGTGATACATATTTATCCATATCATGTAAGAGAGTTTTTTTTGTTTATGTGTATAAATTTGGACAACATAATCCATCGTACCATTGTCCATATAAAAAAAATCGTGGAAAATGAAATGGCACAAAGTTTGCCCTTATTGTCTTTATTGAAATATAAAATCTTACACCCTTTGCTTAAGAAAGGAAAATCCGTATTATTTATAACCTCATGAGTTAACACCTCTTATTGCCAATTGATTTTTTAAAGGACATCGAGGTCCAAGAGCTATTTTCACATAACAATGAGAGGTGTTAATCCATTAACTTATAAGTGATACGAATTTTCTTTCCTTAGGCAAACAAACGATGGGAAACTTATATTTCAACACTCTTGGATGTGAGGTGGAATTAATTCAACAACCTTGTCTAACCAGCTCTGTTTCTCTCTATTATGGATAATGTTTGTCTTTTGACATTAATGTTATGTTCTGTTAATGTGGGCAATGCAGGGAATGGGAGACTTTTTGAATGAAATGGCATCTATGATGACCCAAAATAAATCTAGTGTGAGTTTCCATTCACTTATTATGAGGTTGCTTTCTTATAAGTTGATACTGTTGCTTTATAAAGGTCGTATCCGGTGCACCAAGTTTCCGTGGAAAAGGTCCCGATGTACGCAGACTTACCTTTATTTTTTATAAAGAGACTGTTTTCGGGGTTCAAACACTTGATCATTGCGCCAAGCATACTGTTGCTTTATGCTTTAATTTTTATTTTTTTTATTTTTTTTGGGTGCTGAATTAATGTTTCATTTGCAATCCATTCCAATCATTTATTACATGAGTGGGTCAGGCCTGCTTTCATTTTATCAGTAGACTAAGAATAGCATTTTGGATATTCTAATACACTGTCTATTTTAATTAATAATTGTACTCCAGTTACATTATTGGACTAATAAAAATTTATAGACTTTGACTAATTATAGTGCTCCGTATTTAATAATTTATTTTTATTGATATACGAGACAATAATTTAAGTAACATTAACAATGTTACTTAAGATGCGGATTCTATCAACTCCAGTAATGATGGTAATTAAGAAAGACCAGTTGTTGAATTGACAGGGAAATAGGGATCATGAGAGCTTTGAAGATTTGCAAGAATTGTTTGAGGGGATGTTCCAAAGTGATCTTGATGTTTCTTCATCTTCATCTTCATCTTCATCTTCTTGTTCTTCCTCCTCACTTGCATCTTCTGGTGAGACTTACAATTTCACCAACAAGAGAAATTCGTCAGAGATCAGCTCTAGGACTAGCAGTATCAATGCAGCTGAACCCACAAAGTTTGGAGGATTTTGCTTCGGGGTATGAATTTGTTCTCTTAGTTATTGTCACTCTGGAAAACTTTATTCGAAAACTGACTTATTGCTCTTGACTTGACGACTTACTTGCATGTTTTTTGGTTGTTGTCTAGTGAGTAAAATGCCTTTATTGAGAGGATCAATGTATCAGGTTTAGAGTACAGTTTTACACCACCTACTCTCTTTTTTCTCGGAATCTCGGATCATCTTGATTATGTAGTGAAATATTTAAGTGCTTGAAGACAGGTGGAAAATCAAGAATATACGAGGAAGGGAAGAGGCACAGGAGTAGGAACACACGGGCAGGGGAGGAAGCAGTAAAAGGAGAGATGGAAGGAAGCAGAAAGTTTCATTTGGTCATGATGTCTCCTCCTACAATGACTATTCTACCCCCATCATTTTCATGACAAATGGGGTTCCAATTAGTGCTGGAATAGTGGGCAAGATGGTCTGAAATCATTGACCAACTTCTCTAAAGTTAATCCCATCATTCTTGGAAGAGAACGAATGGAGAAAAGGTCTCCAATTGTTGTGGGGGAAGAACGTAAATTCTCGAACTTTCACACCTGAGTTTCATTTCCATATGTGATGTTATCCTTTGCGCGATTACGTTCTCGTAAAACACCCAAGCTTTTAGCAATATTTTTACATCATTCAGTTTCCCATTTGATTCTAATTCGCCGCGTTTATAGTGGAAAACGTTAAAAGTGTCAATATATACCGAACACTTTTAAATATGCATTGCATGCTTTTTGATAAGTGTTGTATCATTATGTAATATGTATTTTCTTTTGATAATCACTCGTTCCTTAGGTTGCAACATATGTTTTATCATAATATACATATGTACTAAGGCTGCAACATGTGTTATTTTCCTAATAAACATCTATCACAACTCATGAATTTTTGGGTTTAAGACATCCACATTATAATTCAAATGCATCCTATCAAAATTGGTGTGACGATTCAGTCGACCAAAATCAAATAGACGACAACAACAATTTCAATTAGATGACACTCAAATGACATCAAATACAAAATAAGGCCAACGATTAACTAGGCAAATATGACCAGAAAGATGCATCAATACATATACAACTCCACAACACAATGAAACTTCACAACACAATGTAGACGCCACGATCAACCACATTTTCATTTTTATTATTTTGCGCCACTTGATTACAAGGATATGGGCGACAAATATTTAAAAATCTTATTTTTTACTCCTTTCAATCCCAATTAATTATCGTTTAGGAGATTTATATGTATCCAAATTAATTGTCATTTAATGTTCTTTTATTAGTTGTCAACAATTTATTCCAATTATACCTTTGACATTTTTTTTATTTGCAGCTTCTGCCATTTATATTTTTTCCTTTCTTTTCTTATGCTATAGAAGTGAGAGGGGTAATATTGAAACTTTCGGCAAAAATGATAAGTTCTTTAATTTTTCTAAAATTGTATAAAGAGTCTTATATTTAAAAATGGAGGAAGTAATATTTTTTATCGGATCACTCAAGTAACTGACGTAATTTATTTTCAAGTTCCGGAGGAAAATCCCCCAAAAAAAAACAAAGAAACTGTTATTGCGCAAAGATATTGCAAACATGAAAATGGAAAATGCCGAAAAATAATCGATTTTGGAAACTCATTAAGCAATAGTTTGGATTCTGGGCTGTCCACGCATTTTTCTTGAATTTTAAGGTGCGGTTTCTTGGAAGAGATTTTCCATTTTTATTCAAAACAATTTGTGGGGTTGTTTCTATTCAACCCGAATTTGAATTCCAGGTAAAGGGTTGTTCTTCGCTTTGGTTTTAATTTTTTTGGATTGGGATTTCTTGCATAACAATTCAAACATAGGGTTTGGTTCAAGATTTGGAAATGGTGATCAAGAATGTGGTTAAATTCAGATAGTTTTGTGTCATATCCCAAAGATTAACAACAAGACCAGACTCAATCTAAACCAATCAATCAGTTAAAAGACCTAAGTCTCAACAATCCAATTCAAGAGCAAACAAAAATAGGCAACTCACGATATATATATTGATTAAGCAACTGCAATAGTGTTCAATACATATACTCAAATCACCTAATTCACTAATAAGCAATAATAAGTCAGGAACACAACCCTTCAAATACTAAGTAATAACAGTAATCTACTTAGCAATATACTGAAATTAAGAAAGCAAACTCCTGAGAGATTCCAAAGCTGCAAAGCCAACCACCACTCCTGCAATGGTAAAACTTCACTTCAGCAACAGAAAGGGAAATGTATGAGGGAGAATAGAGTGAATGAATTCAAGGGAGAAGAAGAAATGGAACTCACAGAGGAAGAAGAATGGTTGCTTGCCAGTTTTGGGTATAATATGTCCAATGCCTTCCATTCTTCTGCAATGCCCTTTTTATACTTAGGGTTGGATTACCAAAGAAGAATCTCATCCCTCCAACTCAGCACCCTTCTGACACTGATGAAGAATCCACCGTGCAGCTTGAAGATTCCATTGCAGCAAATGAGATGCAAATCTGCTTGTGAAAGTAGCCAATTGGTTTCCCTTTTTGTCTCGATGTATAGCTAATTTAGGTTAGGCAAAAACGGTGTCGTATTGGCTAATATGTACTTAAATAGAACTGTGTCGTTTAGACACTTGATTTACTTCAATTCCAATTAGCCCTAATTTGCTATAACCTTTTCCCCAATTCATAACTGTCTTTCCCTCCTTTCTCAAATATGAACTTCTTCTTCTTCTCAACATAGCAGAACATGACAATTTGCCCTTTTCATAGTTTTATTCCATTGGTTAAGAATTTCAAGAAGATGGTCTAAATTAGATTCTGATTTTAATTGTTTGGATTGGTATTTCTTGAAATATTCAGACATAGGGTTTCTTTCACTGGATGCTGGAATTGGAAATGTTGATCAAGAATTTGGTTCAATTCAGATAGTTTTACCCTTTTCATAGTTTTGTTCCATTTGTTTAAGAGTCTCAAGAAACGGTCCAAATTAGATTGTGGAATGAAATTGATTTATTTGGGCTGCTACAATTCAAGAAAGTTTGAGAATATGTATGCATGATTGATTAGGGATTTGTGGGTTTTTACAAATTTGTTGTCTGTCGATTTTTAAGTATTTTGTGGGATTTAACCAATTTGTGCACCTATAATTTTACTTGGGATTTGGATATGAGAGTATTGAGCAAATGATTAGAACAAAATGATAGGTGGAAAAATGAGGGATAGGTGGAAATGGATGCTCAAGATAAGTCATTTCCTGATTTGGTCGGTATATTAAAGTCGTGGATCCCTTGGAGGACCTCTGAACCGGATAATGTATCTAGGGACTTTTGGATGCCCGATCAGAGTTGTAGGGTATGCTACGAATGTGATTCACAATTTACTTTGCTCCATCGAAGGCATCATTGCCGATATTGTGGTCGGGTTTTCTGTGCTAAGTGTACTCCTAACTGGATTCATGCACTAGCAGCTACTGAGACAAGGCCTCTTAGGGAAGAGTGGGAAAATATTAGAGTCTGTAACTACTGTTATAAACTATGGGAGCAAGGGTTAACTACTACTACTGCTGTTGATAATAATGGGATCCAGGTTGTTTATGTGGATCTCAATTCTTCACTATCAGCAACCAGTTTCATCAGTAGCAAGTCAAGTGCAACCATTGATAGTAGTAGCATTACTTTTGCATCAGCGCCTCACTCTGGCGGGGAAATTAGTCCACGTCAGACCGGGATAATGGAAGCAGCATTGGTTAAACAACATGATAAAGAATCAGGAACGAATAATGATCCTATCTTAGAAACACCACTCCATGACCGATCTCCTGACCAATTCGATTATATAGTTAACAAGTTTTTCTTCCGCCATCTGTATTATTATTCTCATTTAACAGGATCCTTTGTAGTCAACAGTTACTGAGTTGCAGTTTAGGCATTGTTAACAGTATTAGCACATTTAACACATGTTGTATAGGTGTATATGCATAATTATAGGAATTAGATTGATCTTTATTGATCCTTTCATTTATTTACTTTCCTATTCGGTTTTCCTAGAAGTGTATATATATTTAATACTTGTTCTATATGAAATACAACTTGAGTATTCACAATTCCTAATTACTTTGTTATAGGCATAAAGCACTTGACTTTCAGATTGGTTCCTACTTAATGGCCTTCCTTGATGGCCGCTTTATAAAATTCGCATGGCATTTACTTATTTTTGTTTTCTCAATTATGTATTGCTGATTTGCTAGGGTTACAGTACAATTATTTAATTGGCCTTGTTTGTTGAATCAGGGGTAGTGATGAGGATGATGAATTTGGATTTTACCAGTTAGATCATGACAGAGGACATTTTCCTCATGTCCATGGATAGATTAATTCTGTCATGGACCAGGCCTACAAGTGGGGACATAGACCACTTGGTCCACATTCAGCCACATCACAGTTTTGATTAAAATAATAAAAATATTCCCCACTGCAGTGCATTGTTTGAGGTGTTTTTATTGTTTTTTAATCAAAAGAGGGATGTGGGTGATTGTGGACCAAGTGGTCTATGTCCCCACTTGTAGGCCAGGTCTATATCAGAATTTTTCCCATGGATATTATATGCAGTTTCATGATCTTGATGACGATTATGGATTGGGTAAAGTATTCCCTGATGCTGAAGTCGTTGATTCAAAAAGCTTGAGCAGCTTATCATTATACGTTAGTTTTGACTCCCCGGTTTCGGAAGAGGTCCAGCAAATCTTGAGAAAAGAAAGTGAATGTGGCGTTGGGGATGAATGTGAAGCACCTTCATCTTTGTATGAAGCAGAAGATGTTAACACTGAACCAGTGGACTTTGAAAATAATTGTGTTCTCTGGCTTCCACCGAAACCTGAAAATGAAGAAGATGAACGTGAACCACTTCTATTTGACGATGATGATGATGGAGGTGAGGCTACTGAAGATTGGGGATACCTGCGTTCTTCAGGCAAGTTTGGAAGTGGGGAGCAACGAAGCAGGGACATGTCAAATGAACAGCATAATAGGGTTATGAAGAATGTTGTTGATGGACATTTTAGGGCCTTAGTTGCTCAGCTTTTGCAGGTGGAAAATATTCATGTGGTCGAGGAAAATGAGAGAGAGAGTTGGTTGGAAATAATTACGTCCTTATCCTGGGAGGCTGCCACATTGTTGAAGCCTGACACGAGCAAAAGTGGGGGAATGGATCCAGGAGGATATGTCAAAGTTAAATGCATAGCTTTTGGGCTTCGCAGTGAGAGGTAAGAACACCTAACATTTTAGATAAATTTATGTGAAATTTGCACTCGTTTTAACCACTTGTACACACATTTGGTCAGTTACTCTGCAGGAGGATACCTGTAAGTTTCGAAAATTCTGATGGATAACTTGAATAGTGTAGAAGATAAAAACTTTGTTGCAGCCGCTTTGACGTGTTTATATATTTATATTCTGGAGCACCGAGTCTTTTTGGTCTTTCATAAGTAGCAGAATGGTGATCTGAATTCGTATCTTGTTTAGAACTACCTTTGTACTTGCAATGGGTGATGCACAACTTAATTTGTTTCAGTGCACTCTCTTTAAGTTGCTAATTTGTTTGAAGATTTTCTTTTCAGCATGGTTATAAAAGGAGTTAGTTTTTAAGAAAAACGTGGCTCATCGAAGGACATCCAAAATAGAAAAACCTCATATAATGATTCTTGGTGGGGCTCTTGAATATCATAGGGTTTCCAACCTCTTATCTAGTTTTGATACTATGCTGCAGCAGGTTAGTCATAGCCTTACTTTTTGAAGATATATCTTAGTTGTTTCTCATTTTTGTGAAAATGTTTTATTTATCTACCAGTGCGAGAGTTTATTTGGGCTAGAGTTTTTGTTCTTATGGACTATAATGCTTCTAGGAAATGGATCATCTAAAGATGGCTGTTGCAAAAATTGACTCGCATAATCCTGATGTTCTTCTGGTGGAGAACTCTGTTTCCCGTTATGCACAAGAGTATCTCATTGCAAAGGGCATAACACTTGTTTTAAATATTAAAAGGCCACTTTTGGAGCAAATAGCACGCTGCACTGGTTGTCAGATAGTACCTACAGATTGATCATCTCTCTTCAAAGAAGTTGGGATACTGTGACATGTTCCATGTTGAAAGGTTTCTAGAAGAGCATGGAACAGCTGGACAGAATGGAAAGAAACTTTTCAAAACATTGATGTATTTTTGAAGAATGTCCAAAGCCGTAGGATTGCACTGTAAGTTTTGGCTAATCATAATCATGTCTGGTGTAAGGTATAGGTTTAGACAGCGTTTCATTTAGGAGATACAGCCCACAAGAGCATGTGGATCAATGTATCAATTGTAGATGTTTAGGTTCTTGTTTGGTTGGGAGGATCTCAATATTGCCACAACTTCTAAAACCGATTACTAAACAAGCCTTCCTTCTTTATTTAACTTATGGAATTATCAATTTGGGTAATTTTTTCTGCAAAGTTGCAGTTTGTCCATAGACGAAATAATGAAACTTATGAAACCCTATGGACAGGTACATACATCTCAGAGTTAGATGTTTATGCGTTTGCCTGATATTTATTATTTCAAATTTTGCTCCGAGGTGCCAATGGTGATGAGTTAAAGAAAGTAAAGCATATGGTGCAGTATGGAATTTTTGCGGCTTATCACCTGGCGCTGGAAACATCTTTTCTTGCTGATTGTAACAAAGTATTTAGGAATTGTGAATACTCAAGTTGTATTTCATATAGAACAAGTGTTACATATATATACACTTCTTGGAAAACCGAATAGGAAAGTAAATAAAGAAAAGAATCAAATCAAATCAATCTAATCCCTATAATTGTGCATATACACCTATACAACATGTGTTAAATGTGCTAATAGGTTGTAACACTCCCCCTCAAGGTGGAGCATAGATGTTGATCATGCCCAGCTTGCTACAAAGATAATTGACTCGAACTCCATTTAACGCCTTTGTGAGAAGGTCGCCCAATTGTTCTCCAGTCTTCACATAACCAGTAGAAATGAAACCATCTTCTATTTTGTCACGTACAAAATAACAATCTAACTCAATATGTTTGGTCCGCTCATGGAAAACTGGATTAGAAGCAATGTGAAGCGCAACTTGATTATCACAATATAACTTTGCAGGAATGGAAACTTTAAGGCCATTTTCAACCAAGAGCTGATATATCCACATAATTTCACACGCCGATTGTGACATAGCCCTTTATTCTGCTTCTGCACTAGAGCGAGAAACAACATGTTGTTTCTTACTCTTCCATGAAACCAAATTCCCTCCCACAAAGGCACAATAACCTGTCGTGGATCTTCTAGTCATCTTACAGCCTGCCCAATCAGAATCAGAAAAGCACTCGATACGAGAGTGATTGTGATTTTTATATAATATACCTCGTCCAGGTGCTCATTTCAAGTAGCATAAAATATGTTCTAAAGCAGCCCAATGATGGATTGTTGGAGAAGATAAGAATTGACTTACAATACTAACCGAGTAAGCAATATCTGGACGAGTCACTGTAAGATAGTTTAATTTCCCAACCAGTCTTCAATATCTTTCAGGGTCTTCAAATAATTCTCCATCTTTCGTGAGTTGAGAATTGGGAAGCATTGGAGCGCTGCATGGTTTTGCTCCCAATTTCCCTATATTTGTCAACAAATCAAACACATATTTTCTTTGAGAAAGGAATATGCCTTGTTTACTCCTCATCACTTCAACACCCAAAAAATACTTCAACATTCCTAAGTCCTTCGTCTGAAATTGAGTCTGAAGGAAAGACTTAAGAGATGATATACCCACACTGTCACTCCCTGTTATGATAATATCATCTACATAAACAACTAAGAGGATGATACCAGCACTAGACTTTTTGTAGAACACCGTGTGATCTGATCTTCTCTTCAACATACCAAACACCATAATCGCCTCACTAAATTTTCCAAACCAAGCCCGCAGACTTTGTTTTAGACCATACAGAGATTTCCGAAGATAGCAAAAGCTCTTGCCATTGAAGAAGCCAAGGACTTAAAGACATATTCAACGGAAGAACTTATTGGCTCTCTACTCACATTCGAGATGAAGAAAAGGAAAAATGGTTCTAGTAAGGGTATTGATCTTGATTCTATCATCAATCATGAAGAAGTAGAGAAATTGTTCTTAAATCTCAACAATGCAAAGTGCTTGTTAAGCCATTGGAATGAAGAAGGAAGTGAGGATGATCAAGAAGAAAATGACCCCATGTGTCTTATGGCATTTGGTAATGAGGTACATCCTTCTCCCTCTATTTCAAATTCTTATGATGATGATGATAATGATGAGGATGATCCAAATGAACTTTTAATTGATATGTATGATCAATTGAAAAAATGTGCAAAGCAAAACAAAGAAATAAAGCTTAAAATTGAATCATTGCTTGATGAAAGATCTAAGTTGGTTGATGAAAATAAGAAGTTGTGTGATGATGTTAATTGCTTGAAATGTGAAAATGAAAGTCTTATTACTACTTGCAATACATCTTCATTACAATACATAGAAGCTTGTGATAAATTGTTATCTCTTGAAAACAAGCTTGTTGAGTTTGATCAATTGAAGAACAAAGTAAATGACCTTACCCTTCTTGTTGATAACTTTACTAAGGGTAAGAATAATCTTGATCAAATTCTTGGTATGCAACGTGCTTCTCATGTTAAACATGGTCTTGGTTATATTGCTAATCATGTTGATATTGCTAGCTCTTCCAAGTTGCCTAGAAAACACTTTGTGCATACTAGTACCTCACATAAGCATAATAGACATCATGAGCATATTCACAAATTTTCTAGGCCATCTATGTGTTGCACATATTGTGAAAAATTTGGTCACACTAGTGCTAGATGCTATGTGAAAAGAAAGGTTGAAAAAGGAGTAAAAACGGTTTGGAGAATCAAGTGTATTTTACCTAACCCCCATGGACCCAAACAAAAGTGGGTACCAAAAGTTACTCTTCCCTTGAGTTTATAGGTTCTTATTAGATTAAAGGAGATGTGCCAAAAGAAGAAATTCAAAATCACTCCTTAACACTTGGATTCTCAAAGCTCAAATGTTAATCAATTGGAGAACCAAGTTGCTTAAATGCAAAGAGCAATGCATCAAGTGATGACAAGAGCCAAAGTGTCTATCCAATATCTTTATCACTTGGTAAGAAAGCAAAGGTATCAAAATCACCTTCTCTTAACACTTTTATTAATGTGTTTAAGTGTTTTTTATATATATTTTTGTATATGCTTGCTCTTATATATGTTGCATCTCACATTCTTGAATTTTATATAGATAACCTTTAGCATGTTCTTTATTGTCCATGTTTATTTAGCTAAGGTATCTATGAGATGTAGCATATGCAACTTGATTGATTCTTGTTTTGTCATGTTATATTCATTTAAGAATCCATCTAGTTGTTTTGGTGTTTGATTTGCATGATCCTTATGCATATTTGTGTTACTTGAAACTTTGAGCTAATCATGAAGGACCTTTAAAAAGGTACCATATTTGTTCTCAAGAATTCCTTGTAGGTAACAAAGAGTTCTAAACTTCAAGAAGAAGATATGAACTACAAGAAATGGCACAAGTGAGCTAAGACTCCAAGAAAAGAGTCAAATGCTAAGGATTACAAGATTGTAGAGGGTTCATCAAGAAAAGAAAAGTCACCCATCATTGATGACTCTACACTTGTCATGAATAGAAGAGGAGATTGTTTCATCTCATCAATCAAGGATGAACAACAAAGAAAATGGAGCAATCACATGTCAACCTCTCAATAAGCTTCAAAAGATAATGATGATCATTAAAAAGATCACACAAAAGGCCTCTATGGACTTGATTGATAAAGAAGATCAACCAAAATGGTAAGAAGTCCAAGCTCAAAGAGCATTGAGGTACAATAGCTTAACTCATCCCTTGTTAGTGATCATTGTTTTGTTTTTGATCCTTATGTGCTATAAACATGATGTACTTGATCTCTATTGCATATAGGGGTGTTGTGGTGTTTATATTCAAGTCTATAGCATTAATCTTATGTGGTTGATCGTCTAGATGCTTGACTTAGGATGTAAACTCCAATTGTGATGTATGCTCAATTGTTTTCTTATTTCTTATTTTATAGCCAACTTGTGTAAGTTATTTTGGAAGTTATATGTGTTATAAATGTTTATTTTTTTCTATTGGTTATTTCTTACATTTGGTATCACATATACTCTCCCTTAATAACTATGAGATCATAATCTTTACTTTCATATCTGTTGTGATCTCATTAGAGTTTTTGGTTAGTCTTGCTTCAAGAGTTGTTATACTCATTTAGCTAACCATTAACTTATTAGAGGAATGTACTCATTGTCATCTTACACTTCCTCTAATTCTTTTGGTTGTGATACATGTGCTTATCTTATAAATTCATGGTATCACTTCCACTAGTACTTTGTTAGCTTTATTTTCAAACATGTTTTACTATTGGTCAATTGGTATCAAACTTGGTTTTATCTCAAATAGCTAACATCGTATGCTTGATAAAAGGGGAGATTGTACTTTAAGGTTTATTCCTTATCTCCTTTGTCTTAGCTTAGGTTGATATTCTTTTTGAGCCATACATGACCATCTTTTGATTTATGTGTTATTATGGACTCCTTGTTTTTAGAAATCAACCAAGCTTATTCAGAATAATCATTCTTCAAATGATTTTTGGTCTTTAGGTTTGATCTTTTGGTTCTTATCTTATCAATCTATTAGACCATCAAGATTCTCCATGGCATTAAAAAAAATTTATATATGGGGAGAATTCTTACATATCATCAAGCTTCTCCACAATTTTAATCTTATTCATCTTTACTTTTCGTTAAAAGGCATTTCAAATATTCTTCAATGAAGAGAATGAGTAAATGCTTTTCTTATTGGCGCTCTGATATCCCTTTTTGATTTTGACAAAAAGGGGAGAGTTTTTAGTGTTGCAAATATGCCAAGAGAAGTAATTTACAAAAGGAGAAAGCTTAGAACTTGCAAAATGGGAGAGATAAGGGATTCTTTAATATAGGGGAGTAGAATATTACTTGTCTAAGACTTATCTCATGCATTCATATTTATATGCTTTAAAGTTTTTTTTTGCATATTATTCCCATTTGCATCAATGTTTTGTCATCATCAAAAAGGGGGAGATTGTTAGCCCGAAGGGCAAAATATTCTATGTTGTTTTGATGATAACAAACCATTGATAGTTCTAATGTTTGTGTGAGCATGTTCTTTATAATAGGATCCTTAGCACTCACATCAACATTGATGAAAATGGTAAGTTAGCTTCTTGTGTAAACTAAGGTATGTATATTACAAACAAGAAAGCTACATTTGATGGAAGGAAGGAGGCAAGGAGGTTGGTTGGGAAATAGGGCTCTTCAAAGAGTCCCTAATGCATATGGCAAAAGAACTTAACATGCTAGTGCTTATGTTTCTCGTTCTATCTTGGTTTATCTTATAAGCACTTAGCTTTACACTTATTTGTTCTTATATCCTTTTGCCATGCTTCCTTGCACTTAAATTAACCATATTCTATCTAATTACATCAAAGTTTGTCATAATCAAAAAGGGGGAGATTGTAAGCCCTAAGGGCGAACGAACTCGGTTTTTGATAATGGACAAACACTTGATGTTGTGTCTAATGTTTTATATCTTTGTGATAGAATATCGGAACTTATAATGGAAGCTCTAAGTACTTCAATCAAGCCATGATCAAGATTCAAAGTCATATTATTCAAGGCTCATCTTTCAAGATTGAAGATTGAAGACTTAGGTTTGGTTAGATTAGCTTTGTTATTATAAGTCGTTATCTTATAAGCTCTAACCATTGCTCTTCATGAACATAAGCTCTACACTCAAGTCTTGCATGTTTTCATAAACACGTTTTCAAAAGGCTAAGTTTCAAAATGATCCTTACATGTGTTCGTATTTCAAAAGCCTTTGATTTCAAAGTATAAGTCTTTTAAAACGGTTTTCTAAATATGCTCTTACTTGTTACATATTGAGAAAACCTTTTAGACTTCAAAAGATTTCAAAACGTGTGAAAAATCAACATCTCTCAAAGCTCAGAAGGTCGGATCATCCGAGCTTTTCTCGGATCAACCGAAGAAGAAACAGAGAGTTGGTTTGGCTAGCCTCGGTCGACCAAGGTCCTTGGACGGTCGACCGACCTCGTGTTCGGTCAACCGAGGTGATAAAAGGCTCAACCGAAGTGTATGTTCGGTCCACTGAGGTCTCAGTTCGGTCAACTGAACTCTGCGATTTCTAGCCGTTATATGGCCGTTAAAGAGTCGTTTTTCAGCATATTTTGAAATGTATAAATACTCCAAAGCTAGAGAATGACTCGAAGACTTGCACATCAAAGTTTCATTGATTTCTTATCAAGTCTAAACACCTTCAAAGCAAAAACACTTCATTTCCATGATCTAAATCATTCAAAGGTGAATTTCAAAAGCAAGACAAAGAGTGTGATTCCTATGTTCTAAAGAGCTAAATCTTCTTGTACTTAAAAGGTATCTATCTTTCACTTAGAAGAGTGAACAACCTTGTTCTTTAAACATTCTTATTCCCTTTCTAAGTGATTGGGTTATTCTTGTATAAGTCCTACTTTGTGTGGGCAAATTGTATAAGTCCTACTTTGTGTGGGCAAGTAACTCTTAGTGAGTTTGTGTATTGTGGTTGTGTTGTAAAACTCTTAGTGAGTTAGCCACAATTGTAAAAAGTCTTCTTAGTGAAGTTGTTGAAATCCTTGGGTGCGGCTCAAGGTAGTGGATGTAGATTCTAAGTGAATCGAACCACTCTAAATCCTTTGTCTTGTGATTGGCTTTTGTATTGCTTTTAATCATCTTGCTCAAACCTACATTAGCTTTGAATAGATTTGAAAAAGTTTGCAAGATCGACTAAAACCCAATTCACCCCCCCCCCCTTGTGTTTTACAGTAACATCTCTGGAGACCATGTATTTGTCAAGACTTGGGCAATAACACGTATACCCTTTTTGTTGACGAGAGTATCCTAGGAAGACACACTTCAAGGACTTGGGGTCTAATTTAGTGACAGAGGGACGAACATCTCGTATAAAGCAAGTGCTCCCAAAATTTTAGGGTTGATGGGATATAATGACTTGGTCGGAAAAAGAGTATGAAAAGGAGTCTCACCCTGAAGAACTGATGAAGGCATACGATTAATTAGAAAACATGACGTTGACACTGCATCAGCCCAAAAAGATTTAGGAACATTCATCTAAAACAAAAGAGCTCTTGCAGTCTCAAGAAGATGCCTATTTTTACGTTCTGCTACCCCATTTTGAGATGGTGTATAACCACAAGAAGTTTGGTGAATAATGCCATTTTGTGTCATAAAGGTTTGAAAGGCTGCTGACAAATATTCATTTGCATTATCACTCCTTAATGTACGGATAGAGACATTGAACTGGGTTTTAATTTCAGCATTAAAATCCCCAAAATATAGAGAATATCTCGGAACGATTTTTCATCAAAAATAACCAAGTCATACGAGAATAGTCATCAACAAATGTAACAAAATACCTAAAACCAGGTTTGGATGGAATTGGACACGGACCCCAAACATCAGAGTGAACTAACTCAAAAGAAGAATCAGCTCGTTTGTTGACTCTAGGACTAGAACTAAGATGGTGATGTTTAGCAAATTGACACGACTCACAATCTAAAACTGAGACCTTAGAATACTCGGGACAAAGTTTCTTGAGTAAAGAGAGAGACGGGTGGCCTAGTCGACAATGTGCTTTGAAAGTAGAGGAAACACTGGAACACGCAAGTGATTGGCGTGTTGATTTTTCAAGTATGTAGAGTCCCCCAGACACATATCCTTTACCAATAATCTTCTTCGTTATAAAATCCTGAAACAAGCAATGATCAGGACAAAACGAGACAAAGCAGTTAAGAGTTCGAGTGATTTGGCTAACAGACAACAAATTGAAAGAAAAATCTGGCAAATGTAAGACATTAGAGAGAGAAAGCTCAGAAGTTAAGTTAACTGTGCCAGACCCAATCACACAAGATGGAGAACCATCGGCTAGGGTTACATTTTTTGGGGTGTGAGATTTATATGTGGTGAAAGAGTTAGGATTACACGACATATGGTCTGTTGCACCAGAATCAATGACAAACTTGGATGATGAGGAAATGAGACATGTATTTGAATTACCTGAATTGGCCATAGGAACAAAAGATAACAAAATCGACTAGAGAGTGGAAAATCATATGGGCTTCGAAATACCAAATTGAGCACGTATATGTGCTTCTGAGTCGCCGAGAAAGTCACAGCTGAAACCCGATGCCGATATGAGTATTTGAATCTCGATGTCGAACAACTCTCAACTCAAAGTAGAGATACTAAACAAGACACAAACCCTAATTTTGACAATTTTCAAATTACCACAAACGAGTATCTCACTCCAACCCTAATTCACTATTGCTCTGATACCATGTAACAAAGTAATTAGGAATTGTGAATACTCAAGTTGTATTTCATATAGAACAAGTGTTACATGTATATACACTCCTAGGAAAACCGAATAGGAAAGTAAATAAAGAAAAGAATCAAATCAAATCAATCTAATCCCTATAATTGTGCATATACACCTATACAACATGTGTTAAATGTGCTAATAGGTTGTAACACTGATAAAGGAGCCTCTCTTCCAAAACTGCCATTAAACTCTCCACTAACCGTGGCACTTCCACATAAAACTATTGACAGATCCATCTCAATAATACCTGGTTTTTCATTCCCTATAGGTGAATTAACTTTGGGGCCTCAATTTGAACCACAAAGAACAATTAGCCTACCCAGTTCAGAACTGAACAAGGTCATGTCCACTCAGAAGGTTGAGATGCAAGAATGTCCAGGCCTTACTGTTCTGCCTGAATCTCTCTCGATGAAGCTGGCAATTGTTATGTCTACCAAGCTGAGCTCAAGAGCAAGCTTAATGAAGCTAGTAACTTTGAGAATCAAGAAAGAGAAAGAAAGAAATGAAGAAGAAACAGTAGAATTCGTATTGAAGAAGAAGAGAGTTTCAGAGGGGGTTTTGGGGAAGAAGGCAGTAACTTCCAATAACAGAAATACACAAATGCCAAGATAACCCCTTCCCAAAATATCTCTAGTCTATTTATAGACACATGGATCAGCCAACCCGCTCTGCTATAACCCGACCCGCGCCTTTTTTAACACTAAAATCATAACAACTCAAGTTCCATTCCTAACTTCCACATTATTTATCAATACCAAAATATTCTAAAAGACAATTATAACAATTTTCCCTCCTTATAAACAGCTTGACCTCAAGCTGATCTTCCAGTCATTCACCAACTGAAGTTGGGCCATTTCTTCAAGAAATCTTCA
Source organism: Vinca minor (assembly GCA_026122235.1). Classification (NCBI taxonomy): domain Eukaryota; kingdom Viridiplantae; phylum Streptophyta; class Magnoliopsida; order Gentianales; family Apocynaceae; genus Vinca; species Vinca minor. The sequence continues at coordinate 1,546,270 of JAOCZM010000116.1, forward strand.
GCAATCTCACATGTGGCATCCTCCTTAGATAGATTGCACCAAGTAACAAGCCATTGCACTACAGGCTTGTTATTCTTCTTCATAAGTCTCCTATCCAAAACAGCTTCAGGTTCCACCATAAGCTGGCCTTTATCATTCAATTCTGGCAAATCTTGTTGAGTAACTTGCTCCTTCCCAAGTCTCAGCATAAGCTGACTGACATGAAAAACAGGATGCAGTTTTGAGTGACTTGGCAACTCAAGTGCATATGCCACTGTCCCAACCTTCCTGATAACTTTGTAAGGACCAAAGAATTTGGGAGATAGCTTCTGGTTACTCCTCATCACCAAGGACTGTTGCCTATAAGGCTGCAGCTTGATATACACAAAATCTCCAATAGCAAATTCTCTTTCTGTTCTATGTTTGTCTTGTTGTTGTTTCATTCTGTTAGCAGCTGTGTGTGGATGATCTTTCAAAATAACATTAATTTTGTCTTTCCTCCAACATATAAGAAACTTCTCCATGCCTGACATCCTCCAGTAGCATCCCTTCACCAAATCCTTGAGGTTTGTAGCCATACAATGCCTCAAAATGAGACATCTTAATTGCAGAATGAACATTGGAGTTATACCACCAAGAGGCTAGTGCCAAGAATTTGTGCCAGTTGTGAGGTCTGCTTGCAGCAAAACACCTCAAGTACATTTCTAAACATTGATTCACCCTCTCTGTTTGTCCATCAGATTGAGGGTGATATGCTAAGCTCAGCCTCAATTTCACTCCCAAAGTCTTGAACAGTTCTTGCCAGAATGAACTTGTAAACACCTTGTCCCTATCACTTACAATACATTCAGGTAAACCATGCATTTTGAAGAACTTATCCATGAATTCTTCAGCCACCTTCTTGGCTGTAAAAGGATGAGTCAATCCAATGAAGTGGCTGAATTTTGTAAATCTGTCTACCACAACTAACACCACATCTTTACCCTCAGACTTAGGTAATCCTTCCACAAAGTCCATTATAATGTTGGTAAATGGAGTGTGAGGAATAGCTAATGGTTGAAGCAAGCCAGGGTAAGGAATCAATTCATGCTTGCATCTTTGACATGTCTCACAAAACTTAAGCCTGTCTTGTACCCGTTCTTGCATATGAGGCCAATAAAAAATCTTCTTGAGCCTGGACTCCAGAATGCCCTCCAATAGTTGAAGAGTAAATTGCATCAATCAAATTGCTTCTGTAATTACCAGACTCTCCTATGACAATCATCCCTTGATACTTCAGAATTTCATGAACATACATGTAATCCTTAACTTGTTTTCCAAGCATGAATTGAGCTATCATATCTTGCATATTCTCATCACCTTCATAGCTCACTCTTACATCTTCCAACCATTCAGGAACTACCATAGATATAGCATTGCATTCAAATTTTCTGGATAAGGCATCAGCAACCTTATTCTCCACCCCTTTCTTATACTGGACTTCAAAACTAAATCCCATCAGCTTTGCAATCCACTTCTGTTGGGCTGCAGTACTGATTTTCTGCTCCACCAAGTATTTTAGACTTTGATGATCTGTTTTGATCACAAAAGTCTGACCCTCAAGATAATGCTTCCACTTGAGAACTGTTGTGGATAAAGCCATCAATTCCTTTTCATAAGTGGACATTCCTTTGCTCTTCACCCCTAAGGCTTTGCTGTAATAGGACAAAGGCCTTCCCTCCTGCATTAACACTGCCCCCATGCCAGTGTCACATGCATCAGTCTCCACAATGAACTTCTTTGAAAAATCAGGAAGTGCCAACACAGGTGGAATGCTGAGTGATGTTTTCAGCCTCAAGAAAGCTTGTTCAGCTTCATCATTCCACTCAAACTTGTTTTTCTTAAGAAGGTTGGTCATAGGCTTACTGATAACTCCATAACCTTTAATGAATCTCCTATAATATCCTGACAACCCCAGAAATCCTCTCAACTGTTTAACAGTTGTTGGTTTAGGCCAATTGATCATATCATGTATCTTCTTAGGATCAGCTTTTACTCCTTCCTTGGATATCAAATGTCCAAGGTATTCTACCTCCTTTTGAGCAAATGAGCATTTGTTCATCTTGCCAAAAAGCTGATTGTTCCTCAGAACTTCCAATGATATCTTCAAATGTTCCTCATGACTCAGCAAATCTGGACTGTAGATAAGGATGTCATCAAAAAGACCAAAATAAACTTTCTTAAATAAGGACCAAAGATCTTGTTCATAAGAGCTTGGAGTGTTGCTGGAGCATTTGTAAGCCCAAAAGGCATAACCTTAAATTCAAACAGGCCAAAATGAGTGGTAAAAGCTGTCTTCTTAATATCCTCCTCCTTCATTCTTATTTGGAAATAACCAGCTCTTAAGTCAATTTTGCTGAAGTACATTGCACCATGAAGTTCATCCAGTAAATCATCCACCATAGGGATTGGAAATTTGTCTTTGATTGTAAGATTGTTAAGTTGTCTGAAATCCACACAAAACCTCCAGCTTCCATCTTTCTTTTTTACCAAAATAATTGGAGAAGAAAATGGACTGTTGCTAGGTTGTATGATCCCTTCTTTCAGCATTTCTTGAACCTGTTTCTCTATTTCATTTTTTTGATAGTGAGGCACTCTGTAAGATCTTAGTTTAACAGGTTGTGCCCCTTCCTTCAAGGTGATTGCATGCTCATGTCCTCTACTAGGAGGTAAGCCTTTTGGTATGTCAAAAACATCCTGAAAGTCTTCCAATAGTTCTTTAATGCAATCAGGATATGGTTCATCATTGCCATTATCCTCTATACCTTGAATAGAGCAGAAATGCCCTATCCATACTTCAGCTGCCCCTTCTAAATTCTTAGCAAGGGATTTGGCAGAAATAGCACTCAATTGGACTGCTTCTTCACCACTTTTGACCTCAATCTTCACTCCATCCTTCCTGAACATCACTGTTTGTTTCTTGTAATCAAGCATGATTGGGCTGTGTTGATTAAGCCAGTCTCCTCCCAAGATTAAGTCACTACCCCCCCCAAAGTCAATACATGGAAATCATGAATAAATTCATGTCCAACCAGCTTCCATTTTACCCTTCTACAACATTCCCCTTGCCATCTTTGCTCCCCATTTCCTAAGGTAATTAACAGTGGTCTAGTTGATTCTACTTCCAACCCAAGATGTTTGACCAAAGATGGATCAATAAAACTATGGGTGCTTCCTGGATCAATCAACATAGAAACTGACTTATTCTTTGCCATTTTCCCATTAATTCTGAATATTTTGTCACTGGTAATGCCTGTCAAAGCATTCATAGTGATATGTGATAGTTCAGAAACTTCTTCACCAAAGCATACCTCCTCATCTTCTTGACATGACTGTAGCACTTGCAGCTCATGACCTTCAGAATCTGTGCTTTCCTCATCACAAAGATATATCATGTTGACTTGAGCTAAAGCACACTTATGTTGTGGTGAATATCTTTCACCACATTTGAAACAAAGGTTTTGTTCCCTCCTCATTGCTGATTTTTTTTGAATTTAATAGGCTCTTTGTAAGGAGTTTTATAGTTGTAAGTTGAAGAGGAATAAGCAGGTTTATTGGCTGAATGATAGGTTGCTGAAGCAGTCTGTGTATTCTGAGAATTCTTCTGTCCAAAACTTGAGTAATGTGATTTCTGAGGAACTTTGGAAATGCACATCAGATTAAGCTCCTGCTCCACTGCCAATCTGAAAGCTTCAAGTAAGGTTATAGGCCTGTGCATGCTCACTGCACATCTTATTTCATCCTTTAATCCACTAAGGAAAAGGTCAATGAAATATTCTGGTGTTGCCCTGGTGCCAGTGGTTACAAAAACTGATTTGAGTGACTCAAATTTCCTCATGTAAGCATGGACATCACTGGTTTGTTTTAGCTTAGAGAACTCTCCAACTGTGCCAGACACAGATTTATCATCAAATCTGTTATACAAGGCCTTAATAAAACCTTGCCAATCAAGAGATCCATTCTCCATGACATAACTATGTCCCCACAAGCAAGCTTTCCCTTTAAAATAAGTCATAGCTACATCTAACTTCAATGCATCTGGAATTTTATGCACTTTGAAGTAAAACTCAGCTTGTATAACCCATTCTCTAGGCAATGTCCCTTCGAACTTAGGGAAATCCAATTTAGGCAATTTAATCTCACTTCTATTTCCCATACCTAGGTTGAACCTAGGTTCATTAGGCATCATCATCCTAGGGTTAGGAACATTTTCACATCCTACTCCATAGTCGGTCCTCAAGTGTCTCACTGGAGGAGATTGACTATGAGTTCCACTATTTTCCCCCACAGGAACCTTATCTGAGTTCTGATTCAATTTAATCACATGATCCAACAATTGCTTGAATTTTACATCATTTTCCTTTTTGAATTCAGAAATTTCAGAACTCATCTATTTTAATTCAGTAATATCAGTACTCATTGAAGCTAAAACAAGTCGAAATTCATCAAGTTGTGTATCCACTCGAATGACAGAAGATTCAACATAATCTAACCTTCTGGCATGATGTTCTACCAGAATTGGATGATCTGCACCTTCCGGCAGCGGCAATAGCGGTGGCGCTGTGTTCGAATGACTCTCGATGATCTGATTTCGAGTGGTCACCATTGTTGTCCGAAGATCTGAGGCTCGATACCAAATCATGTATGTCTACCAAGCTGAGCTCAAGAGCAAGCTTAATGAAGCTAGTAACTTTGAGAATCAAGAAAGAGAAAGAAAGAAATGAAGAAGAAAGCAATGAGAATTCGTATTGAAGAAGAAGAGAGTTTCGAGGGGGGTTTTGGGGAAGAAGGCGATGAATCGCCAATAACGAGAAATACACAAATGCCAAGATAACCCCTTCCCAAAATATCTCTAGTCTATTTATAGACACATGGATCAGCCAACCCGCTCTGCTATAACCCGACCCGCGCCTTTTTTAACACTAAAATCATAACAACTCAAGTTCCATTCCTAACTTCCACATTATTTATCAATACCAAAATATTCTAAAAGACAATTATAACAGCAATCAGATCTTCCATCCAGAATTTTTCAGATTCTTTTTTCATTGGGCCCCCCTCCTTCTCTTATGCCCGAGGAAAGAACTGTAGAGAATCTGATGGAGCCTACTGTTGCAAAAGCATCTGCACAAAGCAATGTTCGGCACAATACAGGAGATTCTATCATTCCTAATGGTTTGATCCTGCCCTCAGAGTCATCAGGACAGAGTTCTATATCAAACAATGTACATCATGGCAGTTGCGAATTGGATGCAATCAGCAGCAAAAACTTAGATAAATCATCATTGCAACTAGACACAAAACAGGTTCACGAGGATCCCGCTTCTTCTAAAGAAGAGTTTCCTCCATCCCCTTCTGATCACCAAAGCATTTTGGTTTCTTTATCATCCAGGTGTGTATGGAAAGGGACTGTCGGTGAAAGGTCCCATCTCTTCCGAATAAAATACTACGGCAACTTTGACAGGCCATTAGGCCGTTTTCTTCGTGACCACTTGTTTGATCAGGTAATTCTTTCTCTTTCCTTGCTTCCCTCATACTTTCTCTACAAGAATGCCTGATGTGTACCCGTTTGTGTTTACTCTGACGAAGAGATATTTCTTTTTGGTCAGAGTTACAGATGCCATCAGAATCGCGTTCATGTGAGATGCCATCAGAATCGCATGTACAATGCTATACTCATCGACAAGGAACACTTACTATCTCTGTGAAGAAACTGCCAGAATTTATTCTGCCTGGTGAAAGGGAGGGAAAGATTTGGGTGTGGCATAGGTGCCTGCGATGTCCTCGGACCAATGGTTTTCTTCCTGCCACACGAAGAATAGTGATGTCTGATGCAGTTTGGGGATTGTCTTTTGGAAAATTTCTTGAGCTCAGTTTTTCAAACCATGCAGCTGCTAGCAGGGTGGCAAGTTGTGGTCATTCGTTACACCGAGACTGCCTACGGTTTTATGGGTAAAACTGTGTATTGTTTTGTCTGCAAAAGTCAAAATCTCAGAGCTATAAATGTTTATTTTACGGAATTTTGAATGTTTAAAAAGTGGATGCTAGACATGGGCATTACTACTATTTTTTTTTTTTTTTTGTCATTTATAAGCTTGTCACATTAAAGAAACTTGTCTTTAGCAGAATATGTAGATGAATCTCTCTATCCGTGAACTGAAGATGATTGCTAAATGTTCCAGATTTGGCAAAATGGTTGCTTGCTTCCGTTATGCATCAATAGATGTTCATTCGGTGTATCTTCCTCCTGCAAAACTTGATTTCAACTATGAAAGTCAGGAATGGATACAACAAGAACTCAATGAGGTATGAAGAGTATGTTCTTCATGATCTCTGTGTGAAATTTTCTCCTTATTTAATGCTGTTGTACCAATTGAACAGGTTGTTGGCCGGGCTGAGCATTTGTTTTCTGAGGTATTACATTCTCTCAATCGCCTGGTGGAAAAGAAGTTTGGCTCAGTTACACCTAGCTGTGGCAATAAAGTTCCAGATTCAAGACGCCAACTAGCAGATTTAGAAGGAATATTGCGAAAGGAGAAGACAGAATTTGCCGTAAGGCTCCTGTTTGTTCTTTCTTAAATGTTGAATGTTCCCTCCTTGCAATGGTGTAAAAGTATGATTCTCCTATAACGTGCTGGAAACCTTCGAACGTCCTATAACGTGCTGGAAACCTTCGAACGTTATGACATGCAGTCTGAAATTGGGCTTTGTTGTATTTTGTTTGTATATTCACCATTTAGGGCGTTGGAGCTTAATTTGGTACCCTGGATTTACATGGCTTGGGTTCGAATCTCTGTTAGGCTGTGAAGAGGAATTCACTGTTTTTTTAATTTTTTATGTTTGCATCTCTGTGAAAGTAGTTATCTTGAAATGTAAATTAGTGAATTGCTACTTTTCACTGTAGATGGTTTATAATGCGCTTAATTTTTTTCCCAGGATTCACTTCAGAAAATATCAAGCAAGGAGGTGAAGAAGGGCCAACCTCTTGTTGATATCCTGGAGATCAATCGACTATGTAGGCAACTATTATTCCAATCTTATATGTGGGATCACCGCCTAATATACTATGCCAGTTCGGACAACAAAATCTCTCAGAGTGACGTGGCTGTATCTGATTTAACTCCTACTGAGAAACCCCCTGAAGAGGATTCCATCGATTCCAACCTTCCTGTTAAGTCAGACCAAAGTTCAGATGGTTTTTATTCTCCTTGTGATCATGATCATGCTGTTTTTTTGTGACCACAAGAGTCCGGATGAAGATATCGGTGAAGTTATTGTTATGGGTTCGCATACAGATTGTGTTCAAGGAAATCTGTCGGTGCCTTTTAGTGAGACAGATGTCCGTTATGAGTCTAGTCAGGCAGCATCCAATCTGCCTGTTCGTAGAGTCCTTTCTGAGGGGCAATTTCCAATCATGGCAAGTCTGTCAGACACTCTTGATGCGGCTTGGACTGGCGAGAATCATCCAGTTATTGGGATATTGAAGGATAATTCTGTTGGAGTTTCTGATGCAGCTGCTGTAGATTCATCTATTACTTCAGGCGTTGCAGAAAAGCTGGGAGACGTGGAAGTCCATGCAGAGGAATTGACTGGTTCTAACCTGACATCATCTCCTCTTTTTTCCTCCAGAGGTTCTGAAAACATGGAAGATAGCGCAAGCTGGTTAGAGAAGCCGTTTATAAGCTTCTATCGTTCATTGAACAAAAACTTCCTTGGTAGTGCTCAGAAACTGGATACGTTTGTTGAGCATAGTCCTGTTTACATCTCAACGTTCCGAGAGTCAGAAGTCCAAGGTGGGGCCAGGTTGCTCCTTCCTGTTGGGGTTAATGACACTGTTGTTCCAGTGTTTGATGATCAGCAGACAAGTATTATATCTTATGCCCTAGCTTCCCCTGATTATTTAGCTCAGATCTCTGATGATATTGAGAAATCAAAGGAAACTGCAGATTCAACATTTTCGCTGCAGTCTATTGATTCAGGGAATTTCCAGTCATTCCACTCCATGGACGAGATGACCTTGGATTCTCTCAAAAGTCTTGGATCTGCTAATGAGAGTATTTTATCGCTATCTGGTTCTCGCAGCTCTCAAGTCTTGGATCCTGTGTCTTATACAAAAACTATGCATGCCGGGGTCTCATTTAGTGATGATGGGCCACTGGGGAAAGTTAAATATTCGGTCACCTGTTACTTTGCCAAGCGATTTGATGCCTTAAGGAGGCTTTGTTGCCCATCTGAGGTGGACTTTGTAAGGTCTCTCAGCCGTTGTAAGAAATGGGGAGCCCAAGGTGGTAAGAGCAATGTTTTCTTCGCAAAAACCTTGTATGATCGATTTATAATCAAACAAGTGACAAAGACTGAGCTAGAGTCATTTATAAAGTTTGCTCCTGGATATTTCAAATATCTTTCTGAGTCAATTGGTTCGGGGAGCCCTACTTGCCTTGCAAAGATATTGGGGATTATCAGGTACTTCTTGGAACTAACATTATGTGGAAGATTATCAAGTAGTTTCTTATTTTAAACCATAAAAACAGGAGAGTTCAAGTGCACCCAGACGAGACCCGCTAAAGGTTTATAAACTGAGAATAGAAGGACAAATAGGGTTATTATATAGAGAAAACCACCATAATTACCCTCTAACTATTTATACTGTCCAAAAACCATTTTTTGAATATTATATATGTTGCAAACTTTACCATTCTATAGAACGTTGAACTAGATGCTTCTGTGCACCCTACCTATATAGACAACTTCATTCTGACTCGGTTTCTTGATGGTGAAGGTAACTTCGAAGCATCTTAAAGGAGGGAAGGAATAAAAAATGGATGTCCTTGTAATGGAGAATCTTCTTTTTGGGAGGAACGTGACACGCCTTTATGATCTAAAAGGATCTTCGAGATCTCGGTATAATCCAGATTCCAGCGGAAGTAATAAGGTTTTGTTGGATCAAAACTTGATTGAAGCAATGCCTACTTCTCCCATATTTGTTGGAAACAAGGCAAAGAGGTTGTTGGAATGATACTGCATTTCTTGCTCTCTCTTCTATTTCTTCCTGGCTGTTGTTTATACTGTTATGCTGTAGGCCTATGTTCTCAGACCCCGATCGAACCCATCGACTCCTGAGCTTCGCCGAGTTGATGTCCGGCCCGAGTCTGAGAACATAGCTTTAGGCTTGCGATATCTGGCATGACAGCATTATTTACCTTCTCAACGGATGCTCACAAAGTACCACTCTCAAGTAATTTAGGTATTTTAGCATAAATTAAGAAAGGAAAAATAAAGGGTATTTTTCCTATTATCGTAAGTAATTTAGTTTGTCCTCATCATGTCCTAGTCACCAACCTCTCTCCATTTTTCTCTATACCTAGAATTGTGGGCAAGGGTAATTTGGAAATATGGTCCGTAAAAGTTGGAAAAAGCCATATATTTTAGGAAGAGATGAAAAAGCTAAAAAGGACTCCTATTATGAAACATATGGAGGAGTAAAAAATTTAGTAGATCTATATCCTTATAAAGAGCAATTTCAGTTTTGCTTGAAAGTGTTGAACTATACTCTCTCTGAGCTTTTGCATATATGATTGCATGTGCCGTGTATCTTCTTGTTGTATTCCCCTTGCTCGTCTTCGAACATGTTCCTAATTTTGACTCACATATTGAATGTATACTTGCAGTTGATTGATGTAATGGATTATTCATTACTTGTTGGCGTTGATGAAGAGAAGCGTGAACTTGTACTTGGAATCATCGACTTCATGAGACAGTATACTTGGGACAAGCACCTCGAAACATGGGTAAAAGCTTCCGGAATCCTAGGAGGACCCAAGAACTGTAATCTCCCCTAAACAATACAAGAAGAGGTTTAGAAAAGCAATGACTAACCTATTTTCTTATGGTTCCGGATCAATGGTCATCTCCTAATATTGTCCTTAGCAAATCTCAACTGAATTAATGTTGCTAAGTGGAGCTGCTGCAGAATGATTCCCTCTCTATTTTTCTTGTACATTTGAACGTATATTCTTGGATTCATATTTCCCCGCGTATAATCTTAGCAGTTCATAAGGTTAATTTTTATACATTCATCATTCTTTTGGAGGGTTAGTGGTTATTGATCAGTAGTAGGAGAAGAACTGAGGCTTCATTAGTTAGGGAAAGCCACTTCAGTTTAAAGATTTTTACATTTTTTTGGGGGGTTCTGTAATTAGAATTCAAGTTGTAAATGAATTTTAATCATGATATCTCAGTTTACCAATTTCATATCTGTAGGGTGGTGGACTTGGTATTATTTTGTGTTGATACTATTGTATGCATTTGATGTCAATGGCATTAATGCATGATTGTACTTTGCTTGACAAAGTGGGGCTAATTGGATGAAGTTTGGTTTTGAAAGGAGAGATGTCTTTAATTTTAGTTTTGTAAAAGTTTAATTGTTTGTGAGAAGAGATGTAAAGGAATATTATCATAAACATTTGCTTTCGGATTTGTTACTCCTTAGTGATGTTAACATTTCGGTGCAAAGTAGATTGTAGAGATATTGTCAATTGATGATAGAATCTCTTGTCGCGTTAAAGGTTGAATAAGCAAAATCTCCACATTGGACAATAGAGATGGGAAAGGGCCCAACATTGCTTTCATAATAATATCGAATGGGCTTCTCAGCCCAATCATTGCAATAAAATTCAAACCCAAACCTACAAGAAGGGGAAGACCACCCAATCCAACATGGTGAACTTTTTTCTTCTTCTTCTTCTTCTTCAGGTAATTACATCCATTCTCTTGTTATAATCTGCAAAAAAATTTTTTTGAAGTTTTGTTTAATACTTATTTTGATTTTTTTTCCCCCAACAGTTTTTGAATCGTAGCTCTTAAATTAATCGAATCCACAATGTTTCTCACCAGGTAATTTTTTAATTTTTTTTCCTGTTCTTGGGGTTTTTTTTCAATATCATAAGGAAAACAAATTATGTTTTTTTTCCTACCATCTGTTGTGAATTTTGTAATGTTTTGTATGAATAGGACTGAGTACGATAGGGGTGTGAACACATTCTCTCCAGAAGGTCGATTGTTTCAAGTTGAATATGCCATTGAAGCTATCAAGGTTAACCCTCCCCCCATCCCCCGCTTTCTCTATCAACTAATCAACTGGAATATGCTCACAACTATTAATGTTTCTGCTTAATCTTTGGGGGGTTATTGTTACAGCTGGGTTCGACCGCAATTGGATTAAAGACTAAGCAGGGAGTTGTCCTTGCTGTTGAGAAGCGTATTACCTCCCCCCTCCTGGTTTGTCCTCTCTCTTAACTTGCTGAGCCATATGAGGCCTTTTATTTTTGCCTGTAAAGTTAGTTGCTTTCTTTATAAATATGTTGCTGAATTTCATCCCCATGCTTGTTATGCTCTTATAGGAGCCCAGCAGTGTCGAAAAAATTATGGAGATCGATGACCATATTGGCTGCGCAATGAGCGGATTAATTGCTGATGCTCGAACGCTAGTTGAGCATGCACGAGTTGAGACTCAGGTAGTTATCACGTGTAAAATTGGCATCATGGTCTTTGATGTTGAAATGTAATGGCCATCCCCTGCTTCTTTTAATTTTTTTTCTGCAGAATCATAGATTCTCATACGGTGAGCCAATGACTGTTGATTCAACTACCCAGGCTCTTTGTGATCTTGCCCTTCGATTTGGTGAGGGGGACGAAGAATCCATGGTTAGCATCTATCGATTTTATGTGTTTATTTTACTCTCTCTCTGTCTCTCTGTGTATACAAAAGGGAGTTTGTGTATACAAAAGGGAGTCTGATAATTACTTTGTGTTTATTTTACTCTCTCTCTCTGTGTATACAAAAGGGAGTTTGTGTATACTAAAGGGAGTCTGATAATTACTCATATTCATTAGATGGTAGCGGTGGTTTTGGAAGTTCTTTTTTTGAGGTTCATTTTGTAACTCATTTTTGTCTCTGGTGTTTATGTTATAAGGGTATTGGAAAAAAGCTCATTTCTTACAGTTTTTCTGGGTGTTTAATCACAAAAGCCGTACAACCCTTCTTTTTGTGGGGTGTGGGAGTACTTGCTGACATTTCAAAGTATGATAGAGATTCTTTGTGCTGGCTTTTCTTTTGAAAACATGAGCCACTCAAGTCTCCTAGTCTTTTCACTGGTTGATCTAAATTTACACTTAACATCTGCTTGCAAAAGTTTCAAGTTCTCATCATGTAAAACGCCTTAATAGGGTGGTCGCATCCGATCTGAGCCAAAAGATTGACAAACTGTCTTTTGGTCCAAAATGTTCATCATTGAGCTGCTACTGTATTCCCATTGAGTGTTAACTTCCTCTGCTAGACTCTTCTCTTTTAGCATCTTATCTAACCTATTCGGCAGACCAACTTAGTCCTTCTGTATTTATTTGATTTGCCCATAGTTGTTCTCTATTATTTTATCTTCTGCAGATGTTTACAATAATTCTTAATATGATTGTTCTTATATATTTATTTGTTTTTGGTGTTTATTTGCAGTCTAGACCTTTCGGTGTCTCTCTTCTCATTGCTGGTCATGATGAAAATGGTCCCAGCTTGTAAGTCATTCTTTTTCATTGTTTGTGTATGGGAAAAGGATATGGTGTATGTGAACAAATTATCTGTCAATAAATGGTGACAGATTTTCAATGTCTGCTAAGCAGTTTTGCTCTTTTCTTTTCTTATATTAAATAAAAAACTAAGTTGGGTGAAACTCGTAGTGACTACTCCAATATAGGAATCTGAAACACTTATGGAATGTCCCGTTCGTTGTAGCTCAGTGGGAACAAGTCTTCTACGTTCTCATTTTTTCAATTAATTTCTCTCTCTCTCTCTCTTATATAGTTGCTTCCACATTTCTGTTGGCGGGGTAACGTTACTTAAATATGAACTTTCTCCTTGATCTTCATGAATAACTTTTTCCTATTTGGATCTAAAATAGATGAACTGTTCACTAGAAACTTTATGCCATTCTTTTCTGATTAGCACATGTAGAAGTTCCTAATTCTGCTATAGTATTCATGTGCACCTTGCTGAAGCCTATCATCTGATATATTTAGCAGTCAATCCTCTTGAAGACTGTATGTGATTTCATCTCGAGTATCATCACTCATATTTTCATGATTACTTGAGCTGGAGGTCATGTGCTTGTTTTGTGAATTAAGTGCCCTCTCGGGAAATGATAATACCCTCATGTAAATTCATTCTTTTTGTTGGTTGAAAGTAATCAAAGGCATTCCAATACACAGATATTATACGGATCCATCTGGAACTTTCTGGCAATGCAATGCGAAAGCTATAGGCTCAGGCTCTGAAGGTGCTGACAGCTCCTTGCAAGAGCAGTATAACAAGGTACAAATTGAATTCCCCAAAACCATTTCAACTGTTTCCTTTTTGTCAAAACAATGGTTCTTCTTCTACATTTTCTTTTTCCCGGGCAGTTATTTTCTGTTCATGTAATGCCGTTTTGATATGTCTATCTACATAATGATGTGTTCATGCATATTTGAAAATTATACTCAACCAAATTCATTTTTGTCCTGCCATTCATGGTTGTGTTGGTCTTTGCTTTCTTTGCAGGACCTAACTCTTCAAGAGGCTGAAACAATAGCTCTCTCCATTCTTAAGCAAGTCATGGAAGAAAAGGTAAAACATCCAGTGTTTCCTTTTTCTCTTGTGCTTGTCTCTATACTAAGAACACGTTATGTTGTATATCAGGTAACTCCGAATAATGTTGATATTGCAAAGGTTGCTCCGAGTTACCATTTGTACACCCCGGCTGAAGTTGAGGCCGTCATTACGCGCCTATAATAGAACGTTCCAAGCAGTTTCTTGCTCCCATTTCCTCTTCTTTAGGGCTTGAATTCCTTTTGTACTATTTGGTTAGACGATTATTCCTTTGTGGTACTTGAATTTTGAAATTTCTGTTAGAAGCTACTTCAAGTTTGTGAAAACCAATATTATTCAGTCTAACGAACCAATTTGACTTGGACATAATTTCATTGAGTTTGCTTCTTGGTCACGAGACCGACGCTTTCATCTGGAAAACTAATGCTTCATGTGTTAAGACTAGTCTTTTGTTGGTTTTTTTCCCTTCTAAGGTCGACCGGGTATGGCTCCCTGGTTCTTTTTGTCTTAAGATCAAATTGGTTCGTTAAGACCTTTCAAAGGGGTTTTAGTGACATTTCCTTCCAAAACTAAACTTCATAAGCTGCCAGTGTAGAGGACAACTTAAGAGGTTCTTACAAAATCATTAGTCACAAAATATTACTTCAGTGTATAATATTCTTGTTGACGAAACAGATAAACAAACACCTCTTGTAATAAACGTCACATACCGGTTTCACCAAGAAAAAGAAATCCATCATATAACAGCACCAGTTCTGTACTCCGACAATAAACATCAGTTATAACGCATTAAAGTACCATTTCACCTGGCCAACAGTGAAACAAGAAAAAAAGACACCTGATATGATGATTATTATAGCTACATCTTTACTTGAAACAACTCTGATTTTCAGTAGCTAGAGAAATGGTAAGGCTCCTCAGTCGCGGAATTCACCCATGAACGCCTTGTGGAATTCAGTGAGGTGCGACACAATAGCTGGTATCTTCTCTTCTTGAGGTAATATTGTGCATCTTATATGCCATGTTCCAGGTACCTTAAGAACAAGCATTACAAGTATCAGAACCAGTCAGAACCAGTCAATTTGCAGGAAATAAAGCAAGTAAATCTATCGCGAAAGAAAGCTAGTATCATGTACTATCAACTGCTAAACAAGAAGAGCGTGAAGAAACATCCACGCAAGGGTAATGTCACATTTGCTGCACTGTTATGGTACTTAAATGGATTTGCTCACACTTTGACAATCCTTAACTAGTATATAGTCGCACCCCAATTAAAGACATTTGAGCTACAATTTAGGTAATATAAAGATTTTAACAAATTGGATTTACTATGATCCATACATTTCAATATAAACTTGGAAAACATGTTTCAGAAGCTTTAAACGGGTAATGTATCTTGAGTCGAGAAGTAGACATTTTCATATTTGTTGGCTTCTCTGATTGATAAAGAGAACTTAAGTTGACCGGTTATCTTTTCATTTAATAAAACCATGTGGTGTCACTTAAACAAAATTATAAACATCAAACAAAACCTAAGAAGCCTAGATAGCATGAAAATACTTTGCGCGTGCGGAATAGTACCTGTCCAAAGCCGGATCCAGGAACAACAACAATTCCGGTGGCATTAAGGAGACGACGAGCATAGAATGCATCAGGAGCAGTATTCGCTGCTTCAGCTGCTTTGATTGCTTTCTGTGGTAAGTGAATACGGGGAAAGAGATACATAGCTCCCTCTGCTTTGTTGCATTCCACACCCTCTAAACTGTTGAGCGCATCTTCAAGCATCTGGCAATGGTCGGAATATAAGAATTAGGATCTCAATGATACAAAATAATGTATCTTATCACTAAAAGTCAACTAAAAAGAATCATTGTAACCAACCGAGGAAAGGGGTGTTCTGGGAAGTCAATACAAAGTTGTCAAGTTTTAAGCTTAACCAGCTATAATTTTCATAGCAAAAGTACAAATTACATTGTAATTCCACTGTCTGACATCAGTGATCAACACACTTTCAGGAAGCTTTATTGATTGTTTGCGGTATTAATGAGCCAAAATAATATCTACAGTTTTATGAACTTCTTTTTATTTCAAACATGCACCGATCTTTATATACTTCATCTCATCCAACAAAAGTTCCTGGAAGTCAACTAACCTTTGCACGTCTTGCTAAGGATGACAGTATTCCTTCCTTCTCTGCAATATAAGATTCATATGATTCATCTCCAACCTGCATGCACCAACCAAATTTCATCCTTTAATCTGTTCCTCATCAACCAAAATGCATGAAATGATAGAAATTGCAAACTCAATGAACAGTAACTATACTAATAGATAATATTCCTTGGAGATTTAGTTCGGCCACCATTGTATCTATATTGTGACCAATGAACAACTCAATAAATGGACTACCATTGAAAATGGAACATTTAGCAATATTCACCTATGGTTAGGCTTCATGCTATGTAGAAGGTCCTATCTTACTTTACCCTAATATTAGAGAGTCATATCACATTATGATTTTTACCAAGTTAAGTTTGGGATGACCATAAGAGAAACACCCAAATATAAAAAGGGATTGTGCACTAACCTTTGGAGGATTCATTACAAGGCTTGCAAGAATTTGCCCAGAGATATTGGAACAAAGATTAACAGAAGCCACTTTGTATATTTGTTCCCTTATCTCAGGGCTAAAACCAGTAACTTCCATATAACCTCCTCTTTTTCCACATTCTCCATAGTAACCTGACGCATTGGGAGAAAATTATCAGTAAACTTCTCTGAAGTGATACTTCCAAACCAACTTCGACCAGGATATGACCAATTTACCTTTAGACACAGACTGAAAAGAAACCAAGGATATATCCTTCTCACCATACCCCATAGACCGGGAAACTTTCTTAAATGAGTGAAATTGTTTCTCAGGAACATATACATTTTCCTGGTATACCTGCAGGGTTTATATCTTATAAAAATGCTCAAAGAAGAAAGGCCTTGGAACTTTTGGAAAAAATAAAAGTAAAATTAATTAGAACAAAGTTTCAGCTTGAGATCCTGAAAGAACTAACAAAATGTCTAAAATAGAGCAGCAAACAGAAGGTGTTCAAGAAACGAGCAAATAATCACCTCATCTGCAAGAAGAACAAGACCTTCCTTCTTGCAGAACTCCACAATGTCACGCAGATTCTCCTCAGCAAGAACCTACAGTCATAAAGGCAAAATAAATATTTGACTTCGATTAACCAACCCCCCCCTCTTCCCCATTTCAACAAAAAAAAAAAAGGAGAGTTAAATGCTGGAAAGAAACTAAAATAAATAAATAAATAAATAAAATCACAGCCCCCAACAGCAGTCTGCTACGACTTAGACGGAAAGTAATTCTTCCATACTAAGTCTTTAAGTGCTAAATAATTGCCAACCTGTCCCGTTGGGTTTCCTGGATTTATAACGACCAAAGCCCTGACATCAATACCCTTGGATTTTGCATTTTCCAACTGCTTCTTCAGCTCAGATATCTCCAGGCCCCACCCTGTTGCTTCATTAAGATAGTAAGGAACCTGTAAAGTCGGATTATAATCCTACGTCAAAAGTCCCATCGCAGTAACCTAATGCAACCAATTAACAGATCTTCCAGGATAAAGACATGGCTAAATGAATGCCTCGCTTTACATTTTAACTCCATTGCACCTATCTAAATGGCTTAGGTTGTGATAGGTACACCTTGTTCCCCTCTTATTGTCAAATTAAATCTTATTATAAAAATAAATAATTGAAGATACCAAGAAACATTCCACAAAGATATATAATAAAAAAGAAAAGTGAAAAGTAGAGACTGAAGATACCAGAGTTCCACCATGAAGAGCAATTGAAGCAGAGTAGAGAGGATACTGAGGAATGGGACAAAAAATTCCATCGCTCTCTGACCTTATCAGTAATTGCATCATCATATGAACCTGGCAATAATATGAGATTGAGGACATATTATTAAAATGTTAGTTGTGAACATCAATTACTTTCAGAAGGTGACGTAATGCTCACAGCTGGGCTTGCACCATCTGTCAAAAATATATCATTTGGATCGGCAGGGAACCCATCACGAGCTTCTATACCAGCAGCTATAGTATCACGTAATCCTTTGACACCCTAATTTTTACATAACAAAGCTACAGATGCATTAGACAGCTGAAGTGACTACCACGGGCAAAAACTGACGTAACTCGAGAAAGGCATTGTTACCTGGCTATGACTATATGCACCAGTTGCTCTCCCAGGAATTTGATCCAATATCTGAAATGCTCGCTCGATTGCATCAGCACTAGAAGACCATGAAAAAACAACAGACATCAATTAATCATGGCATGCCAGAATTCAGCACCATGCATCTGACTCATCAAGGATAATTCCTTCTATATAAAAAGTTCAGTTTCAAATGTTTTCCTGCCCTTTGGACTGAAGGTGGCATGAAAGCTTTTAAAAGGTTAAAGGACCTACAAGTGCATGGACCAAGGCAAACAACTGAAGGTGCTTAAGAGTTGCAACTAATCCTAAAACCTGAAGTCTGCAGCTTGTGATTCACCCAAAAGTTAATACTACTAAGGTCTAAGAAAGAATGGCTTTGTAAACATAAACTCCAACCCTTCTGCCACTCTTGCTCATAAAATCCATTAGCATCTCTAATTTTCACTTGAACATATTATTTCATTTTTTTAAAATTTTAGTAGCTGCATCACAAGACTTCTCAAGAAAGAATGGCTTTGTAAACATAAACTCCAACCCTTCTGCCACTCTTGTTCATAAAATCCATTAGCATCTCTAATTTTCACTTGAACATATTATTTCATTTTTTTAAATTTTAGTAGCTGCATCACAAGACTTCTCATTAAAAAAATGCATTATTCAGATACTTGGTCGAAACTTAATACAACATGAACAAGTACCAAACTAATTAGCAAAAAAACAGCTGAGAAGAAACCATATTCCGTACCTGAATATACCTTGTGTCTCACTTTTGTCCAAAATGGCTGGGTGGTCACATAAAGCAAGGACCTAAAAGAAGAATACCCACCATTACAAGCAGCAACAAACACAAGTTCTTTTAACCTAACAAAGAATATTCCTCCCATACCTCCCTGAAGAATGTAATAGGTTGCTGACCCAAGGACTGAGGGTTGCCAATATTGCAGTAAAGTATCTGCACAATTGGAAATTACGTTTGCGATCAAAGTTGTACTTAATAAAGGAAGATGGTTGAACTCTGCTTGAAAATGACAAGGGAAACCAAGTAAAGATGAGATATCCACAAACCCCTGGTTTTTCTAATTTATTTTCATTGAATATAAGACATTACAATTGTAACTCTAATAAACCAAAAGTGTCCTGCTGTATCCTGATTTCACCATATCCAGTATCCTGCTATACTTTGGTTGTTGATAAAATCGTAGGATACCACAAATTCAAGTTCCGAGAAAAACATTTACCACTATGCAAGTATTCATTCCAAAGATGGGTTTTAAAGTTAAAAGCCATAAGGAGAATCAGTACCTCATCAAAAGGATGAGACCCTGGTTTATTCTTTAAGTCCTCCTGCAATTGCTGCAAAACCAAACATTGCAGAGTACTTCATATATCAATGCGCATTAGAGTATTTTACAATATTGGATTGCTCCAGACATGGTTCAAAATCAAATCTCAGAGATTTTATATTACTCATCTCCTGAAACAAATATATGGATCCACAAATGGACAGTGAACCATTCAGCTAATTTCCAATTTACCTGAGCAAGAGTGACAATTTCTCCACGTACAGCATACTCACATTTCAAGACCTGGAAAAGACAATTTCAGTGTTTTGAGTAATCAAAGACGAATTCCAATAAAAACCACATGATATAGCTATGAAACAAGCTCTTTACAATTACGGGCCGAGCAGCATTATGACACAGTTAAGTTCACTAAATTTTGAACACACGCATAGCAAAACAGGGATCAAATTTCGACTTAAATGGCTATATAATTTATCCCCCTTTGAAAGAAAAAAAGTTATTTAACAGGGGCCACTCGGATAGCTTTCTTAAGATACTCCTAGAACAATTCATAGAAGTGATAAATCGGACTAAAATAGACCTCCAATGAACAAGAATTGGTAAGAAATGCTAGAACTAAAAAGCAATCACGTCGGATTGGATTGGGGTCTAGTCTAGTCTCTTCTAAGAAGACAGGTCTCAAACCAAAACCAATTTTTCTAGATTATCAATGCTTGAGGTTTTATACTCAGACTCAATCTAAAAAGAGTTTAGACTTGGGTACAAACTCATATAAGACTTAATTCAAGTAAACCCATAATAATAAAAGCTAAAGTTCAAGTCTTTAAGATAACAACCATTAAAAGACCCAAAAAGATCACATAAATTAGAGAGAAACAAAAAAAATAGCAAAAACCCAGAATCATAAAGGAGAAAAAATGCAAATATAAGCAAAACCCAGATGCAAAATCAGTAAATGATTGATTGAACTGGAGTAAAAAAAAAAGTACCTTGGGATTGATGGATTGAAGGGTAACGGGAGCCATTGTAGTAGTAGAATCAGACGGTGGCGGGGGATGCAAAACGGTGGACAAGAAACGGACGGCGGAATTAAGACAATACTGAGAATGAGAATGAGAATGAGAAGAAGAAGGAGAAAGAAATGGGGGATTAGGAGGAGGTGACACGATAGAAGAAAGAGTTGAACAAGTGGATTTTGTCTTGATAAGACTCGTGGCCTTTCCACCTACGAATCGCCGCATGGTAAAATGTTCTCTGTGCGAATTTATGCGATTTTGATGGGGGAGGAAGTTAAAGGTCCCCCAACAGACAATTCTCTTTCTCTGTATGTTTCTTGTGTCTGATTTTGACTTTTTGGTGCCCAAACCCGATTGTGCGAATTTATGCGATTTTGATGGGGGAGGAAGTTAAAGGTCCCCCAACAGACAATTCTCGTCAACAAAAGGCTTGCCCAAGTGGGTAAGTCTTTGAGCATGAGCCAAAGGGCCCCAAGCTCGACACCCTCTCCCTCATAACGCAGGCGATAATATTTCTCCTCCTCATGGTGGCGTTCTCCTCCTCCTCCTGGTGAGCAATACTCTCCCCTGAGGCGTAGAGCATGCTACAATAGGCCGATCTCAGCAGACTATCCGCTGTAATTCGCCCATTAGTGGCTTCAAAAAAAAACAGACAATTCTCTTTCTCTCTATGTTTCTTGTGTCTGATTTTGACTTTTTGGTGCCCAAACCCGATTGCCCGCCAACTGTTTGATGGATTGTGTGAATGAAAGAACGTAGACAATTTGGTGTTTTCTTTCTCAAGGGGAAATACCCGACAACCCGAAGACGGAATCTTTATCTGTGTTGGACTTTACTCGATTAGACATGTTTTTATTTTTTATTTTTTGCAAGAAAAAATATTTAAAGACGGAACTCTTTATATGCGCCATAAACTCTTGATCAAACAGATTTTGAATATAGTAGTAGCAAATTGGTGTTTTTTCTTTCATTCAACTACATGAATATTCTATTCTCCAAATGAGATCTTGCGCATGAAACGGATGGATTATTAAACAAAGGAATTTATGCTATTCTTCCTTTCGAGAATGGTCTATGTTTTCTTCAATGCCTTCCTTCTTGTCGCCCACGCCATTGACTTTAATTGTTCCTGTCCTTTTTTACCTTCTTCAGTTTTTTTACCTCTTTTTGTTGCATAAATGTCGATTTTTTTTAAAATTACAATAAAAATAAATGTATTTTAATTACTTGAATTATCATGAACAATCATCAACAAACTCAAAGAAACAAAAAAAAAATTTTAAAAAAATATATGTAGTATATGCTATAAATACAACATGGAACACTTAAATCATGTATAAGCTTTTCTTAGGTTAACGAGTAAAAATACCATGAAAATGATACGTCTCAACTAATCCAATTAGATATGATGGAGAGTAATCTGACTAGTATAATTTGCAGGATCAAGTAAAAGTGACTTGGGTTGTAGGCAACCAAACATCACCCTCAATGAAAGATTGTACATTATATTGAGAAGCCTGGATGGATGTGATAGTGGGTTGACCCTTTGAGTCACAATTGATCCTGGGGCGTAAAATATAGTCTTGGGCGGCACTACATTCGGAATCCACTCGATCCAGCCATCTGGGTCCCAAAAAAAACCCAATCTCAGAACTCATTATCACAGTAGTGGAAAAGTCCTTCCAAGGCCGCCCCAAATACGTCTTAGCCGTGAGATTATCAAGGGGTGACATCACACAATTCTCAATAGAAATACCTGTTACCAAAACAAAAAGTCGGTTGTTCAGTGGTTCGGCATTCTCATATCTTAAAAGGTTAAATTAGGGTTTAAATCTCACTCATATATAAATATACCATTTTGACGGGTAATTTTTTTATAGGAGCGCTTTAATGTATCCCGACTCATATCTTACCCACAAAAATTAGCCAAACCTACTTATAAAAATGGGGTCCACTTCTTCAAATAGACTCGAATGGTCCTAGTGAAAAATTCCCACTTTTGGCGTTATTTTTCTCTAGTATCGTCACAATACATACTGACTCACATCACATATATACAAAAAAAAAAAAAAAAAAAAAATCAGTTCGGTCCCTTTGCATGAATAAGGTCCACTTCTGTAAATAAGATCAGGTTGGATTTGTTATATGTGGGATCTAGGCCAGAAAGTATTGGAATAGTCTTAAGAAGAAGAAAAATCACACTTTTATCATCACTTTACCCCTTATTCGGTGGACCCTATATTAGCGGTTTTTTGTTTGGGTATGGTATCTCACCATTAGGTCTTGCTTAGGGGTTTAAAAATAGAGAGAGAGACCGCGTGCTGGCGTGTACAGTGTTGACTGGCTGACCGCTTGCTGACGTCAGTACGCGGTGGAAAGTTGATTTTTTTCCCACAAAATAGTAAACAATGTTTTAGGAGTATTGCAAAAAAAAAAATAAAGTGCAAAAAAATTTCCAAGTATTTTCTTTGTATTTAGGTTTTAACACTTAGGGTATCAAAATTTGCCCATCAAAATTTAAAATTGTGATGTTTTTTTACGTTCTAGCAAGAGACAAAGTTGACGAGGATGACGTTTGCAACAAGATGACAGTCTCCAAAAAAAATCGGCGAAAATTCGACGACGGCGGCGGCAACGGCAAAAAATACTCCAGCGGTGGGGGATATGATTTAGGAGAATTTGGTTGAGAGGATTTGAGAGGAGAGAGAAAAAAATTGAATTATGGGGTGGAGGGTGTAAACTTATAAAAAGATGTGGGTGATTAGTGGCCATGTAATATGAGGCCACAAGTTTGTCGTATAAATCATATGGGGTTCCATTCGTTTGTCCATTTGGCTGCTTATTAGTGACGAATTCATGAATAAAAAATATTCGGACAATTAAAACTTTGTACGGAGTTTTTATATATTTATTATCTAAATTGAATAAAATAAAATATATATACTAATTTAATTTTTTTTTAACGGGAGCTTGTGATCCTACATCCGCCACTACTGCTTGCCTTGTGAGTCTCAAGTCTTCATCCAAGATGTGTCATGTGAACATTGCTGAATATTTTGGCCGCCTCACCTCTGCGGTACCGAAAATCACGCCTCTACCAACGACTGAAACGAGCATAGTACTGTAGAGGTAGAAGTTTTAAGTATTGGACGCTTTTTCTTTTTGAACAGAAAAAACTGGATATTATTTAATATCAGCAAAAATTTGTGGTAGGAGAAAGTCCAGAGGACCTACAAACCATTAAGACGAGGTCTGCGACCTCATAGCATATTTAGCCAATACATCAGCAGACGAATTACATAATCTATGAACATGTGATATATCGGCTAACCTAATCCCTTGGACTTCTTTAATGAGACTAACGAAGAGACCAATGGATCATAAATCTTCCTCTTCACTGTGTATACGGGTGACCATTGTCAAAAGAAAATTTATTTGATAACCATTGTCAAAAGAAAATTTAATGCCCTCGAGGAGTGCCAAGGCTTCAGCATGCTCAGGACTGGGTGAAAAACTGAGATAATTGGCAAACCCAGCTATGAAGGCTTCTTCATGGTTTCAAATAATTGCACTGATACCACCCTTTCCGTCCAGCCATGATCCATCGACATTTATCTTAAACAGATCGAAGTCCAGGGGTCTCCATATCTTGGGACTGGTCGGCCTGTTGGAAAAAATCCTTGGTGTCGGGCTAGGGTCGTCAAGTGTAAATAACTTTGCCTTTCCTATAAGCATATACTGAATATGATCATGAGTAGGTAGAATCTTCGGGCTATGACTCTGTGATAACCGTAACTTTTGCGTAAGTGATTTTTGACGTGTAATTTATTTTTCGCGAGTAACTGTGTAGACGTAATTTATTTCGTGTGATTATGTGACTACGTGTAAAATTATTTTTATAACATATTACATGTTTTATTAAGTGTACATTTTATTAAGGGTCGTTTCGCACACGTATTGTAATTATGGGACTTGATTGTGATTCACTTAGATAATTAATTTAATTAGATTATTGATTGGAATTGGAAATAAAATAAATTAAAAGAATAAAGAAAAGTGAAACAAGGCTTCGTGGGTTTGGGATTTAGTAAATGAAAAGGGTAGAGGCATATCGTGGCAGTGAGTTCTCTGAGGCATCGTGGCCAATAAAAACAAAGGCTTTTCGTGAGATGAGGGGTTATGGAGCATTAAATTAAAGAGAAAATGAAGGGGGGCAGTCGTGGGTTATGGGTAGGGATGGCAATTTGACCCGTGACCCGCCGATCCGCCCTGCCCCGATGTCTTTTGGGGCAGCCCCGCCCCGCCCCGTAGAGAGAATGGGGCAGATCAGGGCATGGTATTTTTTCCCCCCGACCCATTTTGCCCCATTTATATTACATTATTATAATAGTGTTATTATTAAACATAATCATGTTTAATTTTCATTTTAATATACTAATTGTACTTGTTTGAGAATTGATTTGGGATAAAATTAATTTTTTTAAAAAAAATTAAATATATTTTTAAAAAATTAATTATTTTTATGATAAAATTAATGATTTTTTGGATAAAATTAATGATTTTTTGGATAAAATTAATGATTTTTATGATTTTAATTTTTTTGATAAAATTAATGATTTTTATAATTTAAAAAAAATAATGATTTTTAAAAAAAAAAAATAGGATGGGACGGGGCGGGTCAGATCTGCCCCGTGCGGGGTGGGGCGCGGGGCGGGGCAGGGCGTGGTATTTGAGATACCCGCCCCGATCTGCCCCATTGCCATTCCTAGTTATGGGATCTCTTAAGGGGGGTATTAGTTCAGGGATCATGTCAAAAAGCAGAGAAAGAGAGACGGGCTCTCTTAGCCGCGAGAAGCAGAATAAAAAAGAAGAGATTCCGTGACCCTATTCTGTCAAATTTGGGAGGGCTTTTGAGTGGTCAATCCTTGTCGGATTTTGACGAATCTTATACGAAAATTGATCACGACGAAACAAGTTTCGAGGGCGTGAAAGCGGATTCACATTATGAATTTGGAGTTGGAAGATATCGAATCGGAAGCGGGGCTGATTTCTGAGTTTCTGTTTCGGTTTCTGCACACTTTCGGTAGAATCATCGTAAAGGTAACATTCAAACTCCAATCGGAGTAATTCTTTTTGATTTAAAAACTAGATTGATAGGGCTATAATCTGACTGGAGGGATCGATATTTTAACCGTTAGATTTTTCGTAATATATGTTAGAAGTGGAGGGCAGAACCAGATTTTTGTGCGATTAAATATATTTTGTCCAGAACTTCGACAGGACGATTGAAGATGCTATCGACCTCTGTTTTCGACCTACAGTATATAGATTTTGAAGAGAATTGAAAGACCTTCGAGTGAGCGCAGACGGATCGTGAATCGAAGGTTCCAGCATAAAGTTATCGCCCTCGGAGTAAGCTGCCAAGACTGATTACGGATTTCTGTGTCTTATCGCGTTCGTAAGAGGTAGAGACACCCCTACGTCATTTAATTCTCGCATCATGTAACTGCACAGTAAAAACGAATAAACTATTCAATTTACAAAATAGTTGCACAAATTGTGTTTATTGCTTTCGATATTGTATAAACTGTTTTGGGTATGATTTAAATTCATTATAATCTAATTTGTAAATTGATTATCGCGTTCTTGTTATTGTCTTATGTAAATTGTCATAATTAACTGATAATTGTGAATCTTGGATTAATTGGGTCTATATCTGAATTTCAATCTCTTTCATTAATTGCTAAAATCTTATAAACCGTCTCTGGAATGTATCTGAACTGTTCTGGGGACTGCTGGAGTCATTTCTGTAATTGCGCTATTTGGGTCTTCATTGAGTTGTCCTAATTGAGAGTCCTTGTTTTGTCCTAATTGGTTTGATCGACCGAGTCGTCGCCCCATTCGAGCTCTTGTCTATGAAAGGTCTGTAGCAGGATACGTCCCATTTATATATCGTTAGAACCTGGTGTTCGCGATATTTCTGTGTGGATTTCTGTGTGGATATGTGGACCCGGACCCTAGCGGGGAGAAACAAGTTGGGGCTGCTAACAGTTAATTGTGGAGCTCATGTGTGGGCAATGACACAATGGACGTATTCTTTATTTTTGGCCTCCAACCGGGGGAAAGTTTAGGCCGGTTTCTGTGTGGATTCTGTGTGGCCCTTCCTCATTGGGTTATTACATGGGGCTGTTAGCAGTGATTATGGGTATGATTAGACAATTGAGCTTGACTGTGGGATTGTAGTGTCATAGCGATAAACAAGTTCGTAACGTCTAAGTAAATTGTGTAATCGAAGATACTGTAGTGCAGATGTGCTTGATGTGGATTCGGTTGTGTGAAGTGCTTAGACGTGAAGAGTTTAGTTGTTTAGCTTATTTGTTGCTCTTTACTTGTTTGGTCCTTGTTTGTTTTATACTCAATTGTCTGACATAACTATTGGTTTGTAGTGCATGAGTAGTATGGGATGCTCATGTCATGAATTCCGATCTGGAATGTCAGATTTGATAAGTATAGTCGAACATTTGTTTAGGTCTTATTGATACTTGGTTTGAGTCTTTTAACTTGTATTTTGGGTTACTTTTATGTTATGTATCGTTCTGTTCTGTTCTGATCCAATTGGATTCTGCTATGTTCTGTTTCAGGCTCTAAGTCTTAAACTTGTGTAGTGGCTTGTCGAGAGCTTTTATTTTCCAAACGGGTATTTTGGAAAACGGGAATCTATTTCATTTATCTGTGTTATTTTCTGTTATGTTTATAACTGTGTTTTTAGGTCCATACTGAGCACCAGAGCTCAGTCCATCCGCTTTTTACTGTGCAGGTGATGTAGATGTTGAACTTGTTCACGATGATGATACTTGGGAGGGGCCATTTGAGGAGTGATCTTAATCTACGTAGCTGCTAGACTTTATTTCCTTTCAGTTATTTCTTTTAGAACGCTTAGACTTATTCCAATAATGTAATAGATAGATTCATTTTCAGTTATGTATTTAGATTTCTGCTGTTAAACATTTACTTTGGATTTAATGCATAATGAATTGCCTTTTTAGTAACTCGGTATAGTAGGCTTTGGTGTCTCATCGACCAATGAGACACTGCCATGTCATCACCCTGGTTACGGGGTGTGACAGACTCGGGCCTTGGCCGATAGAAGATGCATAGATGTTGTTAAACTTTGATGTGCAAACCAGCGCAACGTTAGCAATTTCTTCAGGCGGCTTCATCTTACCTTCAAAGATAAATTTATTCCTATTGCACCAGATGTTCCATGCGATATAAGTAAAAGGGATTACAACTTCCTCATTTTCCCATAAAATAGGTTAAGATATGAGGAAAATGTGTCCCTTGATACGATAGTAGCTATATCGAAAATAGTTTGATCTCAAACATTCATAGCCACCGGGCAGGTGAATAGCGCGTGTAAGATAGTTTCAGGTTTACCCTGACACAACTGGCATTGAGACCCAAAAGAGCTAATTCTTCGAGACAACGCCAAGTTAGTGGGGAGAATGCGCTGGAAAATCTTCCAGAGAAAAACCTGTAGCTTTGGCGCAACAGGTAGTCCTCAACGGGTTGCCACTCGAGGTTGAAGGCAAAATCATTTTTGCCTTAGCCTAGCTCTATTTTTAGGTGATACCCGGATTTAACAGTGTAATGCCCATTGTTTCCGTAGGCCCAGACAAGCCGATCCATTGGCCAGGTATTGCATAAAGGAACCTTCAAAACCTCTTCTATCTCATATGCAAATAGGTAGTACCAGAGTAGTTGTTCATTCCAACTATTGTTTTGGAAATCAATAAAATAGGATACTGGCATTATTCCTGCGGAAAACGACATATTGGTCGGAGCTTGAAGCTTGAAACTATGCGGAGTAGATAGCCACTTGTCATACCAAAAGCTGACCCGAGTGCCATCCCCAATCCGCCATTTCAAACCTTCCATAAGCAGCTCCCGGCCTTTCAAGATACCTTGTCAGACAAGAAAAGTTCTACTAGGGATGGCAATTTGACCCGCGACCCGTCGACCCACCCTGCCCCAACGTCTTTTGGGGCAGACCCGCCCCGCCCCGTAGAGAGAACGGGGCAGATCGGGGCATGGTATTTGTGTCTGCCCTGCCCCGCTCTGCCCCATCTATATTATATTATTATAATATTGTTATTATTAAACCTAATCATGTTTATTTTTCAGTTTAATATACTAATTGTACTTGTTTGAGAATTAATTTGGGATAAAATGTACTAATTATACTTGTTGGAGGCTCTATTTTTATGATTTTAAAAAAAAATGATTTTTGTGATAAAATTAATGATTTTTTTTTAAAAAAAAAAACAGGATGGGGCGGGGCGGGACGGGGCACGGGGCCGGGTTGGTATTTGAGATATCCGCCCCGATCTGCCCCATTGCCATCCCTAAGTTCTATCTTGCAGCGGAACATCTAGAATCCCTAAGTTCTACCTTGCAACGGAACATCTAGAAAATTTTCTAACGAAAAAGTATTTGACTGTAGTACCCTAGCACAGAGAGAAAGAGGTTGGGGTAAAATCCGCCAACCTTGTTTAGCCACTAGTGCTCGGTTAAAAGTCGATAGATCCCCTAAGTCCAAGGCCCCCTTGAGATTTAGGCTTGCACAGTTCATGTCAGACCCTCCAACATATCTTCTTACGTTTCTCATCACCTCCCCACAAAAAAATTAAGGGTCATACTTGTGATGGTATCTATGTAATATTGGGGGAGGACAAAACATGACATAATGTAGGTGGGAATAGCCTGAATCACTGATTTTATGAGTACCACTCGAGCTGCAAAGGATAAAATTTTATCTTTCCAACAGCTGAGCTTTTTCCAAATTTTATCTACCACAAATTGAAACACCTTTTTTTTTTATTTTCCTTTCCCATCCCCCTCAGGAATGTTGAGGATGGAAATGGCAAGAGCTTTTATTTCCGTGGGGGTATCTTTATTATAGAATAAGTTGGACTTCTCATAATTAATCATTTGTCCAGAACAAGCCTTGTAAATCTTGAGAACCTCTTTTAATATCCTTAAGCAAGGTTCACTATCTTGTGAGAAAGAAAGGGAGTCGTCAGCAATCAATAAGTGCGTAACAGAGACATTGTTGCTGAAGTGGAAACCAGATAGAGAGCCTCGCTCCTCAGATGCACGAATTAAAGAGGATAATCCCGCCGTACAAATGAGAAATAGAAATGGAGAAAGAGGATCCCCTTGTCGGATACCTCGAGTAGGCGTAAAAGACTTTATTAGAATTCCGTTTAGAAGAATAGAGTAGTGAACTGTTCTAACGCAATTCATCACAAGAGAAAGAAACTTTTGTGGAAAATTCATGCAAGTCATGACAGATTCTAAGTAATTTCATTCGACTCTATCGAAAGGCTTACTCACATCTAACTTGAGAACTAGATGATGTGTGACGACCCATTCCCTCTCGGGTCAGATCATCGCGTGCGTCTCGGCACTAGGTTCTAGAATACAACGGATTTTAGGTGTTTACATTATTAAATACTAATATATTTTGTACATGAATTACAATAGACAACTATATATATATATATATATATATATATATATATATATATATATATATATATATATATATTGTTTTAATATTATATCTATTTAGTGTCTTCGACTTTATTTTCTATCTTTGTCTATATGACAAAGTATCTTGTCTCTTGAGCTACTCTTATGCTCGCGCTTGACATTTACACCTGTGAATTTCCTGAAAAATTTAAAACATAAAACAATGAGCTTAAGAAGCCCAGTGAGTCCCCAGTGAAGTGGGTGCATATGATTTAAAACTGGTTTTGTTTTTTTTCCAAAAACATTTGTTATAAACTTTAAAGAACTAGTCACTTTTCTTTGTTTCATTCATTCTGGATAATGTAGTTCCGAGCTGTGAGCAGAAAACCAGAAATCCATATATAGAAGTCCATAGTCAGTAACCAGCCGTACACCAGACATGGCCATGATTTTCAACCACATACCCTGTCACGTTTGTGAAATCTTAGGAACTGGGGTACCCGCCAGCCCAAGTTCACAGGCTGATGTTCCGGAGCCAACCTCTTGACTCGAGATACATACCGCCCAACATTTCGACACTGAAGGTTCACAAAGGAGATCAGTCAACCCAATGCTTTCCCCGACCCTTCTGATTCCCAACAGGCCCGGGATCCCGTTTAAACATAACCGAACTATCGATGGTTCGAGATGCCCTAGTACGGGTGACTAGCCTCGTACAGTGCAAGCCCCCACCGATAGAGCCAGAAGTCCAGAATTCCAATAATATGCCAGCGATACCAAATAATATTACACATATCCAGAAATGACTGAAGTCCAGAATTCAAATCATATGCCAGCGATGCCATATAACTTTACAGTTATCCAGGAATGTCTTTAAGTTTAGCTTGTACATTTTTATTTACGAAATAGTTTATATTAATTTTAGAAATGGATTTTTAAGAGGGAACTCACCTCAATTCTGAATTTTACGCCCGTCTTGTAAATCTGTTATTAAACATAAGTTTCATTAATACATGTAAGATAACTATTCACTGAAGTTTACATAGTCCTAAGGGTCTCCCAGGGACATTTAAGACTTTTTTGTGGGGGGGAGAGGGGGGGGTTAAAGTGATTTTCCAAGATATAGGGACCTAAACAGGAATTTTAAAATATTTATCTTTCTTAACAGCTTAAATATTAATAAGGTACTGAAATAATATAATAAAATTCCTAAGGACTAGAGTTTTAATTAATTTAAAAGTTATCCCGCGAATTTTAAATTTTCGCAGGACAATTCATCGCCTTAGTGCTGAGGAAAAATTGAGTGATGTCAAGGAGGGACTAAGTGTGCAGATTTACTAAAATTATTCCTAAGGCTCTAGAGAATTCTAGCTTCTTCAGGGACTAAATGTGCAATTTACTGAAATTTGTCCTAGAGAGTTCTAGGTCGTTCTTCTTCCTCATTTTTGGAGAAATCCCCAAAAATTTCGAAGCATTCTGTCGTGGACCTGGGCCACCATGAACCACTTGGTCCACATTCAGTCACATAACAATTTTGATTAAAATAATAAAACAGGTGGGGCCTTAAAAAATTATTTTATTTTTTTTAATCAAAAAGAGATTATGTGATTAATTCTGAATCAAGTGGTACACCACCCACATATAGCCCAGGTCTATATCAGAATTTTCCAAAAATTTCCCAATCAGTCGGCGCCCCTCCCTCCTCTTTCTCTGGCGCCTCTGCGGCTGTTCCTCAGTCCGGCTGGGCTGCCGCCGGTCGCGGGTCCTTGCCCATTTATCTTTCTTTTCTCACTTATTACTTTATTTATTTATTTTTTATTAACTAATAATTTTTTTTCACTGTTCTTTCTCCTCCTTCTCAAATAGTTCTTGTTCCGGTTGGTGGTGGTCCGGTCCGGCAGCAGCTGCTCTCCCCTCTCCGGTGGTCTCGGTTCCCGCCTTCTCCTCCGGCGTGGCCCGTGGCTCTCCTTCTCTGGCAGAGAAGGAAATTCTTCTCTTCTTTTTTTCTTTTAATTATTACTATCAATATTCTCTGTTTTCTGAAATTATAATTATCATTATATTATATATATATATATATATATATATATATATATATATATATATATATATATATATATATTTTTTTTTCTTTCTAAGTATTATTATTATTATTATTATTTTGATAATTTTATTTTATTCCTTATCCTCTTCCTCTCAGATCTGTGGTTGCTGCTCCGTGATGGCTGGTCTCGGAATTCCTCCGAACTCCGGCGAGGTAAATATTCCCATCTTGTGGTTTTATTTTTCTTTTTAAGTTTTCTGAGATTATTATTATTATTATTTTCTTTTCCTCCTTTTCTCTTAATTATTTATTATTATTTTTTCTTTTTTTCTTTTCTGCCGCAGGTCTTTCCGGCGAGTTTAGAGCAGCCGTGACTCTTTTCCGGCGACCAGTTGTTTTCAGGTACTTATTGGCTATCTTTTTCCCCTTTTATTAGTTACTAATTTTTTTAATGTTTTGTGGCTCTTCTTGAAGGATTTTAATTACTAACTTCTTGTTATTATTTTCTGATTCTTCCCGTTTTATATTTTGCCAACCAGCAAATTTTCCTTTTCAAAATTTTCGGCTGATTTCTGTGTTTTCTTGATGTTTTTCTGGAGTCCGAAAAAAAACAGTGTACCCTAAATTACTTGAAAAGGATGAAAAGGGGTCAAATCTAAATAAGAAGAAAAATTGGATTTAAACTTACCATTCTGAAAAATCTTTTTATTTAAAACTTTCTGCTTTGTTTTTCTTTTGAAGCTAGTATACTGCCCTCACTTCTTTTTGGTAGAAATATTGCTAGATCTTTCTAGGTTTTGGGGATTTAAAGTTTGTTGGACTTTTCAGATTGTGCATTATTGTTATTGGAAAATGATTTACTGTAGAATATAGCAGTAGACTTTTTGGACTTTTATTCAAAACTGTACTGTCTGAAAATTAGTATAACCACTAGTCTATTTTTGATGAAATTTCTGCTAAAAATTGGCCATTATAACTCCTCTGTTTTTAACTGTTAAAAAATTTCAGTTTAAAAAAATAATATTTCAATCACCTCTATAGATAATAAATTGGTCAGTAAAAAATATTTCAGATTAAAATAGATCTGTTTATTAATAAAAGATTCAAGGAATTTAAACGTTCAGTCTTCAAATATTCAAGGAAACTTAACAAATAAATTCATTAAATCAATTTTTCTCTAGTCTAGGTTCAAGGAAAAATTTAGATTTATATTCTTTTGTTCACCCGTCTTAATCGGTCAAAAATCCGATTAGGTATGTCTCTACCAGTGGGGTAGGTCACGGGTTCTCCTGGGGTTGCGTTTCCACAATCCTCGGGCACAGACAGACAGTCTCAGAGAATATAATTCAATTCTTACATGAACCCGATTAACCTAAGTTTATTATTGCAGGATTATGACAACATATTCAAAACAGGAATACCTGTCTATAGTAGTCAAATCCACCGCCAGAGACTTCAAGCAAACAGAGATTTAGACAGAGTTTCTAGTATAGAGAGTAGAATAGAAATCTTTTAGAAAGAAAGATTTGGTGCACTTTTTGCCTTGAGATAAGCGTCCTATTTATAGGGGAAATTGGGGGCCTTTCTGCAATTATTTATTTGTGGAAAAGGTCCCTTTTAATTTTCTTTTCCATTTGGGAAATATTTGGACATTTAGACCTTATACTTTGTAATTTGTTATTTCTTTACCTTATTACTTTTAAAGTAGATATTAACTAGTTTGTACTTGCTTACCACTTAAATTACTACTTCAATTCGCGCAATTAACTACTTATAAAATATTTGAATCGTTAACTAAAAATGTAATTAAGTCGGTATTTTATAATAAAATTTACTAATCTTGACCCGAAATTACCGGTCGTCACATGATGGGCCTTATTTGGCCAAACAATTTGTAAGCTATGAAAAACCTCAAAATCGATTATCGCAATATCAGTAATTATTCTATTTTTCAAAAAAGCATTTTGTGCTTCATCAATTATAGAGTTCATTACTAATTTAAGACGATTAATGGGTTTCTTTATTTTCGGAATTATGTCTATGTAAGTAGAATTGACTGCAAAAATGTCAGCTTCATTATTTAAAACTTGCAAAACAACATTTGTTACATAATCGCCCAAGATATGCCAAAGTTTTTGGAGAAATAGCACATGCATTCCATCCGGCCATGGAGCCTTGTGTGGATGCATTTGCTTGAGCGCTTTAACGACATCTGTTTGTGTGAAATGTCGGTCTAGAATCGCGATACCCCGGCTATCTAGTTGACTAGTAAGAAGTCCAGGGGCGAGACTTGCCCCCCATCTAACTTAGCTGAGAATAAGGACTGTAAATAATCAACAGCTACTTCTTTAATGTCATATTCATCAACTTTTAGACTACTATCGGGAGTAACTATTTTCTCAATAGATTTTTTTTCTTGTGTTGTGAGGCTTTATTATGGAAATGTGAAGTATTTCGATCCGCTTCAGATAGCTAAGTTGCTCTATTACGCACCTTCCAATAACATTCTCTAAGGTCCTAGATTTTCTCCAAGTCTTTAGAGACTACTAATTCTGTGACACCCCAGCCCTCTCAGGCCGCGTGCTTCTCGGCATTGAGTTCTATCTTTTACAATAAATAATATGTAGATAAAAATTTCTAAACTATTCTAAGATACATTTTATATTCTATGGCTTCTAGGTTGATTTCGATCTTTGACTGGATCTAAAAGTCTTCTAATATGGGTCTGTGTCTAGCTTTGACTCAATTCTTTGTCTTGGATTCAACGCTAACCTTTAGTTATTCTTGTTCTATATGTTCAATCTTACAATAATTAAAACAGAAAATAGAGAAAGAATGAGCTATAAATAGCCCAGTGAGTCCCCAGTGATTTGAAATTCATTTTATTTCGCAAACGTTTTATTTTGAAGACACAGAGAAACTTTCTTTATTCAGAAATACTTTTCTTTTTACAAAACAGTTTAGAAATTATTTCGTTTTAGAAAACATTCTCTTTATCTAGAATATTCTTTCTTTCTTTTCAATTTCAGAAATATCCTTCCAGAATAAGAAGACCATTCCGAATATCAGATTCAGAATAAAAAAAGTGCATGACTCTTTAGTCAATACCAGCCTTACACCAAACATATGTACGATTTAGCTACCTCATCCCCTAGCCTTTTCAATGTAACCAAGCACTGGGGTACCACCAACTTGGAAACTAGGATACTAACAGCTCCTGAGTTAAACCTCCTGACCCCGGAGACATGTTAGCAGTCAGATTACGATTCGTATATGGTGCACGTAGGGGATACAGTCAGCCTGTTGCTTTCCCTGACCCTAACGATTCCCACATCGGTTTGGGATCCCATTACGATATCCAGAGTGCCCAAAACCAAAGGTGTGAGATGCCCTTGTACGGGTGACCAACCTCGTACCAGTGCAGACCCCCAGTGGTCGGACAAGGGGCTACCATATTTGTGTAGTGTAAAGGCCCTTTTCAGAATTCCAATAACATTCCAGAGTTGTCGTTTATTTACTTTTCAAAAATATTTTCCAGAATTTATTTCAGAAATATTGTAACTTTTCATTTGTAAACAATTTCCATAAAACACATTTATAAAACAAGTTCTCCGGTTTTGAGAGGAAACTCACTTTAGCCTCTTATCGTTTGTACTTTCTTCAAGATATGTACATATTTCGTAAATACCAACTCTTTAGAAAATACTTATGAAATGCAAGATTTAATATGCCTAAAACTCTTTAGACAAAGTTTCTAGGCTTCTGCGGTCTTTGTGTAAATTCCTAAAGTTTAGGGACTAAATTAAAAATATTTATCCTACTATATTTCTACAATTTTGAAGACATAAATATATCATATATATTAATATTAGTCTTATAAGGGAAAAAGTTTTCCCGAGATAGTTCATAAACTTAAATGGGCCTTAAAAGTGAAATATAAAATTATAGGGACTAAAATGTAATTTTTAAAAGTTATTTCGAACTCCGCATATAAGTTATCTGACATATTTTATTTTAATCATTTTCGGTAATGTTTTATTTTATATTTTTGGTCCAATTAAGAGTAATACTGTAATGTTGGACATTAACAATTTTTGCTTTTCTTTTTTTAGACTTTAAGTTTTTTTTTGTACATTTTTGGACCTAAACTATTTACGGGTACTCAAAATAAAAAAAAAGGAAAAAACGGCCAAAAACTCATCGTGGATTGAAACGCAGTCGTTTCATTAAGGGTATATTTGTCTTTTAAATTCCGAATGACTGTGGCGTTTTCGGACCTCGTAGTGGGAACCCGTTTTAATGGTAGTCCACCCGTTTGTAATATGGTTGGGGTATAAAAGACAAAACCTGAACCCTAAATGCCTCATTTTTGGAAAAATCGTAAACATAAAACCTAGAACACTAATCGCCTCTCTTCATTCAACGCCATATTCGCCTCATTTCTGGAATCGGTTACTCAATATGCATATTCGAGACCAAGAGACCGTGAAAGAGCGTCCAAAATACGGTAAAATTTTGCTTTCAGATTCAAAATATTTTGGGGATTTTGCTTTTCTGACATAAAGTCTTCTTTTAGAGTAGAAGCTTCTAATATTTTTGTAGTTTATCCGATTTTGTGTACCCTAATACTTTTCCACTTTTGGGTTTGTGGTCCCTGAACATAGGGTTTGTAGACAAATATTTTTCTACTTTTGGCTTTGTGGTCCCAACATAAAGTAATCTGAAATATTTCCACTTTTGGGTTTGTGGTCCCTAACTGTTTTTTTTTTCCAGATCCAAAATCAAAGAAATTTACTGTCAAAGTCTGGCATAATGGCCATTTTGATGACCCAAACAGCCTTGACAAGAAATACGTTGGAGGTACAGTAGATTATTTTGATGACTGTCATTCTGATACATTTTCCTTAGCTGAAGTAAACTTAGTGTGTAATCTGTTGGGTTATAAGAAAGTAAATGAAGTCTGGTATTATTGGTCTGAAAGTAGTCATTATTTGCAAGTGAGGTCTGAAACTGATGTTTCCATAATGGGTGATAATGGGGTATGGAATGGGGAAGTTCAAATGTTTGTTATTGTTGATGCAAATTCCAAAAATAGGCTTGCAAAACCACTTAAACTCCCTTTTAAGAAGACTGGCCAGTCTAGTTTGCAGATGGGTTCTAGGAAAAGGAAACCTAAAGTAAGTGGTTTTAATGTTGCTGAGGTTGGTTATGGTTCACCTCCTAGGGGTAAATCTGTGAGAGGCAGAAAATCAAAGGTTTCCAGAGAACTTGTAGATGATTTCACCGAAGTGTTTTGTAAAAATTCTGAACAAAATGAGCAGAGAGGTAGTATATGGATGGAGGTTGGTAACTGTGAAGTTAATGTACCTGGTCCAATATGGTTAGATAATGAAATTAGTGATGAATCTGATATGAATTTTAATCCATCAGAGTTTGAGCAGTCATCTGAAGTTTCTTCATTCTGTGATTCAGACATTGAGATGAGTGATGAAGACATGGTAATTTGGTCTAAAATCAAAAGCCCAAAGCCTATTCATGAGGGAGAAAAAACATCTGAGGGAAATGGATCAAAAGTTGAGTTTTTAGTAAATGAGGCAATGGGAAATGGTGAATCATCTGATTATGATTCAGATGAACTTGAAAGCTTAAGTTCATCTGATGAGGAACTTGATAAACTGGCTGTTGTGACTAAAGATGTGGCTGAGAATTCAGTAGCTTTGTCTGAGAAGTCTAAGCTTGATGGTGTTAAGGGGGAAAAAGCTGCCAAAGACCATTAAAATTGAGAGGTTTAGACCTGAAATTGATATGAAAAACCCAAGGTTCAAATTAGGCATGATTTTTAGCACCAAAAGTGAATTAAAAGAGGCTGTGAAGAACCATAAAGCAAAGATGGGCAAGTTTATCAAGGTCAGCTGGTCTAACAGTTTAAGGGTTTTGTTTACTTGTTCTGGCAGAAGATGTAATTGGAAGATTTATGCTTCCAAGGATGGATCAAGTACTGATTGGCAAATTAAGAGGTTTCATGGGGTACATAGGTGTGCAAGGTCTTTCAAACCAAAGATAGTTGGCCCAAAATTTTTGGCACATACATACTTGGAGGATTTTAAAGCAAACAATGGAATGAAAGTCCAAGACTTCATTGATAAGGTGTTCACTGATTTTCAAGTGAACATTTCACATCACACTGTTTATAGGACTAAGAAAAGGGCTGTTGATGTCATTGAAGGTAGATATCATGATCAGTATACTAAACTGTGGGACTATGTTGAAGAGCTTAACCAATCTGATCCAGATAACAATGTTGGGATGATGGTTGATATGGATGGTCAGGGAAATGAGAGGTTTTTGAGATTTTATATGTGCTTGGGGGCAATGAAAAGGGGATTTGTGAGATTTTATATGTGCTTGGGGGCCATTATTGCTGCTGACCATGAAATTGACACCTATGTAAGTGAGGCATATCATTGTAAAACCTTCTTGAAAGCATATGAAGACATTGTCACTCCAATAAGTGGTGCACAACTGTGGCCCAGAACTGGCAAAAAACCTGTTCTTCCTCCAAAAAAGATTAAACTTCCCTGGAAGACCAAAGAAAATGAGAAGAAAAGATGCCTTTGAACACAAATTCAGAAGTGGGGCATCAAAAATGTCAAAGCATGGAAAGCTTTCTTCATGCAGTAATTGCAAAGAAACTGGACACAATGCAAGAAAATGTCCAGCTCAAAAAGAGGCTGCCCACTCACAAACTTCACCTGTAAACATGAACAAATGCAGTCTTTGTCAAGAGAGAGGCCACAACAAAAGAGGCTGCAAACTCGCAAACAAAAGCAGTAAGGGGAAGTCAATTTCAGATTATGCACCAAATTCTGAGGTAAAAAGCTTATGTCTGATTCATGTACTTTTACATTACAAATTATATGCTCATTGATGCACTTGTGAAACAGGAAGAATATGAGTTTCAAGAGGATGATGGGGCTCCGGATGAGGATGTTCATGATGAAGCTGGAGATGAAAATGAAACTGACAATGATGAAGATGGAGATGAAGAGATGGACTTTAATGATGAAGTTGATACTCAAGAAATGAATCTAAAATCTCAAGTTGTCGACGATGACATCTAAGCTGGTCCTTTTTTTGGGGAGTGTTCTGTAAACATTACAAAAACTTGCGTTTTTGGAATTAATCTGAGTTTTTGTAGTGTTTTGGTATAACACTTGTTTTTGGGAAAACCTGTTATGTCCCTTTTTATTTTGTTGAACTATAATCAGGTTGGAGAATTGTTTTTGTGAAAAACTCACAGTCCCAAACACTTGTTTTTGTATGTACTGAATGGTTCAGCATTATTAGCAATGGTTTAGCTTTATTATTAGCCATAATTGTCCCCAAAAAAGAGATACATGCAGCAAATAAACATTAAAATCCCAATGCTATGCCTAAACAATCCCAGAATCCCGAATTTCTGTCTTTAAACATAGTTTACATATTCAAAACTTCATTAAAACCAACAACACACAAATACACATTAAAATCCCAATGCTATGCCTAATCGAAAAACATGTCCCATACTTCATCTTCTCCAACTCTTCTTTCAACATAGCTATTTCAACATCCTTGTTCTCCAATCTGTCCAGAATTTCTAGCATCCCACTTTTGACTTGCATAGAGCTACAATTATCAATCCACTCGAAGAAACCGCAACCACCATCCTATAAATAACACACCAAAATGAAGCTTAAATTTATACAAAAAATACAAAAAATATCATATTCCCAATTTCAGAGTTTCAGATGTATACTAACCCGCGACTTAAGGCAACAAATAAATCTTCTTCCTGGATTTTGATCGGTTCTTGATGTATACAAAGCAACAACCCTAGGACATCTACATTCTTCCTTGTATCTTGCTCTATAGTAGCTTGAACTTGATGTTGATGCCATTGTACACTTGTAATTCGCGGCTTAATTTCTGTGAATAAGAAGAAGAAACAAGAATGGGTTATGGTGGAAGAGAGGATTATATACCATGGAAGAGATTCTCACATTTGAATTATTAGGGTTTTGGAGACCAAGAAATAGGTAGAAGATGAGGGAAATGTGTTTAGATTCGTTGTGGGTGGGTAGGAGGAAGAGACAATATATTAACATCTGATTTCGGGGTAAATTGGCAATAATACCCTTGATTGAAACGACTTCGTTTTATCCCACGGGCTTTTTTGGCCGGTTTTTTCCTTTTTTTTTATTTCGGAGTACCCGTAAATAGTTTAGGTCCAAAAATGTACAAAAAAAAACTTAAAGTCTAAAAAAAAGAAAAAGTAAAAATTGTTAATGTCCAACATTGCAGTATTACTCTCCAATTAAATATTGAAAATACAAAGTAGACCATTCAGGACTTTGTTTGTAATATAAGTATTTTATAGGGTTCATGTGGTAATTATGTTAATTTCCATTTCAGTCCTTAGTATATATAGGCTCTTAAGGACATCAAACTCTAAAATTATTTTCTCTTCTTCCCTTTTTCCTCCTCAGCGGCGCTGTTCCTTCTCTCCGCTGCCACCTCTCTTCTCCCCCCTCTTCTTCCTTGGCGCTATCACCGCCGTCCTCCATTCTTTTTCTTCTGCCTTTCTTTTCTTCTCCCCTCCGTTCCTCTTCTCTCCTGCTTTCTCGGTTTCTGCCGCCGCCGCCTTCCCTGCTGCGGACCCACTGCCGCCGTTCACCGTCATCATCTCTAAGGTAAGTTTCTGTTTCTACTCTAATTTCAATTTTTATTACCCTAAATCCCCTAATTTTAATTTCCCTTTTCTTTTCTGTTTTTCTTGTTTTATTTTTAACTGTACAATCTATAAAACTATTTGTATCCAACAATTGAGTTATGCTATTTTATTAATTGGCCTGAAAAGGCGAAATAAATACACCAAAAATAGCAGGAAAATTATTAAAAAATAAATTAGAGAAAAACGCTATATGTGTGCATAAATTATGTTTTTTCTCTATCTATCAGCAAACTTTTATTTTAGTATATCATATTTATAAATTACTTTTTTGAGGTACTAGTTTTGTTCAATTAGTAGCATTATTCTCAAATAAATAATAAAAGTTAAGCAATCTTATGAGTCACATCACAGTAACATCATTCAATTAAAAAAAGAAATAAAAACTCAAAAACCACTCCGAATAGCTACTAAACTAAAACAATTCATGGAAGTTATTCGAATAAGCATATTATAGTCTATACTAAGAATTCTGTGAATTTATTTTTTAATATTTTTTTAATAATTTATAAGCATATTTTTTAATAATTTTCCTGCTATTTTTGGTGTATTTATTTCGCCTTTTCAGGCCAATTAATAAAATAGCATAACTCAATTGTTTTATTTTTTTGGATAAAAATAGTTTGATAGATTGTACATTTTTGTTTTCTATGTAGTAACTTGAGTTTTGGTAATGTTTCTTGATAGTTGATAATTAGGGACGTGTACTGTAAAAGCAGGTATCAAGTGTGGTTTTCTCTTGGTTCAAAAGCTTCGCGGAAAGATAAATTGGATTTTGTGGTTCGTGCCAGTATAACTAAATGGGAATGGGAGAAGATTATTCAAATAATCAGGGAGGAAAGAACAGAAGAAGGGTTGGAAAGGCAAACGGTAAGCACAATGGCTTTGGTAGAGATAATTTTGCCAAGAATCGCGGTGGCAATCGTGAAGAAAGTTACAACACTCAGAGATCCACAAACTACCAGAGAGAATCAATGCCTGAAACGCCACATATCAGGTTTTGATTTGATTCTAAGAACTTCATTTTGTTGTGTTACCAATTGGAGTAACAATGCATTCTCACACTTTTGAATTCTTAACGATTAATGATAGGAGACAGGTTGATCCTGAAACGGCTAAATATTTTGATGAGATTGCAAATGTTATTGAAGGTTCTGAAATTGATTTCGAGGAAAGGTCTGTTATATGTGGAAATGCTTTAGAAGAGGCGAGAGGAAAAGAAGTAGAACTTGCAACTGATTATATTATAAGCCACACTTTGCAAACTCTTCTTGAAGGATGTTCGTTGGAACACCTCTGCGGCTTTCTGAGAAGCTCTGCAAAGGGATTTTCCCATATTGCCATGGATTCTTCTGGTTCTCATGTGGCTGAAACAGCCTTAAAGTCTTTGGCTATGCATCTTCAGGATGTTGATTCCTACTCTATTATCGAAGGGACTCTGTCTACAATATGCAAGGTATCAAGTTTCTTCAATAGCAGCTTTCGCTCTACATTTCTTTATCTTCTGAAGTTGAACTGGATGCTGCAGGTTATCTCCATCTTTGATATATGGGTTATGATGCATGCAGCAAAGATGCATATCAGATATATAGTGTGCATGCAAAGTAAAATAATCTGAATTATTTTGTATATGCTGCGAAATTGTTGTGAATTATTTTAGGATATTCAGTTTGATGCTCGAGGTTTTTCAAGTTCCTCTGGATCTGGTTATCACATTTTTTAACTTTGTGCTGGTAGATGATTGCTGACAATCCTGTTGACATGATGTGCAACTGTTATGGATCTCATGTTCTTCGAAGCCTTCTTTGTCTTTGTCGAGGAGTGCCCTTGGATTCTTCAGAGTTCCATGCTACTAAGTCATCAGTTGTGCTGGCTGGAAGGTTGAACGTCAGAACATCTCAGCGAAATCATAACGACCTGCAAAATCTTGAGCAGAGATTTCCTGAGTTACTTAAGTTCCTTGTATCTGGGATATTGGACACTGCACGGAAAGATATGGCTGCACTTCATGTTGACCAGTATAGCAGCTTGGTTCTACAGGCATGTTTAGTGGCCAGTCAGATTTCTTCATTCTGCTTTGTCCTAACATTGAAATTTTAAATTGAGTGGGTTCCTATGAAACTTTTATTCTTGACGAATCTTAAATATTTATTGGCAGACTGCTCTGAAGTTACTAGCTGGTCAAAGTCAGTTGCTATTCCATATCATTCCGATTCTTCTAGGATGCAGCTCAGAGAATGCCACTGAGGGTAATCTTATTGAAATGACGGTTGTGCAAGACCTTTTGAGTTTAATGGAGGAAACTACATTCAGTCATTTGATGGAGGTGCTACGAAAATATCCAATAACTACTTGCTCTCTGCATGTTGTGCTATCATACTGAATCTGCCAATTTAATATAGTTTTGTTGCGTAAAAAATTTCTTTCCACGCTGTTTAGTTGCCTGTGTTCTGTCTTGTAATATTTCATGTGTTACTTCTTGTTTAGTTGCCTGTGTTCAAAAGATTCACCATGGTTTGCAGCAGGAGGCTGAAGTTAATTTGGATAACTAGTTTCTATTTCACTGTTTGTCTGGATTAGGCCAATCTACTTAACAGACCTCTGAGCTTTTATTGTTAATGACAACTTTTTTAGAGCTAAAATGTATCCAAAAAGTGAGAAGTTTTGTTATTACATAGTCATTACACTAACTTGTGTTATTCCACATAATAGAACTGTTTGTGTGCTATTTACATCCTTTCTTACTGTAACTTTTACCTGAAATTCTTATTTGTTAAGCTTTTTAGCTCAAAATTCTGAGTGTTCTGAAATCTATGCTCTCAACAGGTTATCTTGGAAGTGGCTCCTGAAACCTTGTATAATGAATTATTCTTCAAAATCTTCAGAAATTCGTTATTCGGTCTTTCGTCTCATCAATGTGGGAACTTTGTTGTTCAAGCTTTGATTTCTCATGCCAGAACTCAAGACCAAGTATGTCCTCTGAAATATGGGGCTTCTGTACTTTCTTTTTTCATCTTTTGCTCACAAATTGAATTGATTATTTTCTTCTATAGTTTGGTAATTGCACTCTGTGAACCACCACCATTCATAAATATAAACGTAGGCATGTTTTAAACAGAATCTGTATGATATGTGTGCGTATACATGATATATGTAAATGTATGTCTATATTAATTGTTAAATGCTATCTTCATTTAGTTCATTTAAAACATTAGTTTTTTATTTTATTATCAAACTCATTGCACCAGCTTAGCAGAAAGCCTTTTGTATGTTTTTCTTTTATCTCTCCACCCCCCCCCCACCAAAAAAAATTGTTTATTATTGTAAGTATGTTTAATCTTTTTGTTTATACTGGGTACTAGACGGATATTATTTGGGAGGAACTGGGTGCAAAGTTCAAGGATCTTCTTCAAATGGGAAGATCTGGTGTTGTAGCTTCCATTGTTGCAGCATGTGAAAGACTTCAGAGCAATGAAGATAAGGTCAGAGCTGCAAATCATGATTCCTTGTATATGTAAATTCTGTGAATCCATTTGTAGTTTATATTTCTTTTCCTCAAACTTAGATTTCAACCTCCTTTTCTTTTTTCTGGGGATTTTGTGGGGAGGCAGGGCGATTCATTGTTCATCTGATGAACATGCATAGCATAGGGTACTATCTGAAGAACTGATTTCTGATTGTGATTAAATATATCAAAAT
Source organism: Vinca minor (assembly GCA_026122235.1). Lineage (NCBI taxonomy): Eukaryota > Viridiplantae > Streptophyta > Magnoliopsida > Gentianales > Apocynaceae > Vinca > Vinca minor. The sequence continues at coordinate 1,590,524 of JAOCZM010000116.1, forward strand.
TGCTTGCATGATCTTCTTTTAGTAAGAAATATGTAAATTAGTTACTTCAGAATCCAACCTATGAATTACTAAAACAGCACAGACGACACACTGTTTCCCGATCACTGATTCTCTCTGACTTCAGCTACCTTTGTTACTCGTTTGCAGTGTTGTCAGGCTCTTGCTGATGCTGTTTGTGGAGTTAATGAGTCTTCGACATGTGTCATCCCAAAAATACTATTTCTCGACAACTACTTTTTCTCTGAAGATAAGTCCAACTGGAACTGGCCAAATGGTGCTAAGATGCATGTAGTGGGTTCTTTAATGCTGCAGTCAATTTTCAGACTTCCTTTTGTATGTCTCTTTATTCTCATCTCTCTTGACGCCCCAATCCCCTCTGACCTTTTTCTTGTCATTAAAATTTCTTTTGGTTCCCCATGTGTTCCTAGAGCACTGTCTATGTCTGTTTTATGTAACCCTGTGATTACCTGTCTCCTTATTCTACAGGAATTCATACAGACTTGTATTACTAGTATGACTTCTTTAGAAGACAGTCAAGTTCTTCAAATGTCAAAAGACCCCAGCGGCTCACGGGTGGTAGAGGCTTTTCTTTCCTCAAATGCTTCTACGAGATTTAAGAGGAGATTAGTTGCCAAGTATGTGCTGTTCATGCTGTTCATGCTTCCATACTTTAGCTGCTATAGTTTCCTGTTGATTGCATATACTTTATATTCCTTATTTGTTATCTCCATTCTTTCAAGGCTTCATGGACATTTTGGAGAGATTTCAGTGCATCCCTCTGGGTCATTTACAATTGATAAATGCTTCGATGCCAGCAACTTGTCTCAGAAAGAGATAATTGTATCAGAACTGTTGCCTGTGCAAACAGAACTCGCCAAAACCAAGCAGGGTCCTTATCTCTTGAAGAAATTTGATGTCGAGGGGTAAGCTGCTTCTATCATCTCTCTCCATTTGTACTCTATTCATTTGTTAATTTTTTTCTTCAAGAAATGCATTAAGAAGTATGTTGTCTGCTTATGCAATTTTTGTAAGCTCCAATGTTGTGGTGCTTCTATCCTTTGGTATATCAAATTGATTTGACTGTGATATGGATTTCCCTGGATCTGCACTAGTTGTTTAAACTGCTCACAATTATATTGCAAGTTTTTTAACACCCATAACCTCTCTGTTTCTATATGCTTTCGGGTTCTGGGTTGATATTTTTGCTTCCCTAGTTTCCCCTGTTATTCATGGAATATCTGCATTTTCTGTATGTATGGCATTATTACTCTATTTGCATGCTTTGATAATCAGCCCTCTATATGAAGGAGAAAATTGAAGAAGCATGAAGTCACTGATCACTTAGTTGCGTAATTAAATAGGTCGTGAGTGAGGGAAATGTGTTTTTGCTCCAGATTGTGAATGCGTGTTACAGAATAAGTTTTTGAATACAATCTATAAACCCTCAGACTTGTCGAGAACCAGTCTCATAACAATACATTAGTTTGGGAGATTGATTGATTTATTTCATTTGGTTTCTCGTAGATATGCAAATCGACCTGATCAATGGAAGTTGAGGCAAACTTCTAAGCAGTCTGCTTACAAGGAATTTTATGATACTTTTGGACCTTCAGAAACTAAAGCATCAGAAAAGAAGAGCTTTCTTGCAAAACCTTATAATGTATCTCAGCCAGAAATGTTGAAGGATATGAGGAAAGAGATTGATGCTTCCCTTTCTAGTGGCACTGCTACTTCACGTTCACCGTTTTTGTCTCATCAACCCTCAAAATCTAAGTCGGACCAAAAGCGGCCACAAGAAAAATCTTTTTCCAGAGATGCAACTAATGGAAATGATATGAAATTCAAGAAGAGGAAAACACACAACAAAAGCGGTGCCAAAAGGAAAGACCAGTGACTTGTAATAACCTTTAGGCTAAAGGTATGTAAGTTATTATTTGCTGTGTTTTCATCTCCCCTATAGCAGTGCCTTCAGAAGTTTTTGAATTCTTTAATATAGTGAAGATATCAAATAATTTTGGTATTTTTTCCTGTAGTAATTTTCAACTAAGCCTTATGAACTTTTGATTTATCGGAATTTGATTATAGAAATTATTATATTCACATCCATAAACTAGGCTTACATGTAAGAACAAAATTTTGATGGTACTATCTAATACAAAATTAAAAAGATCCTAAATTCTTCTACATATTTATTGGATAAAGATAAACTATACTCTGAAGCAGCTAAAGTATATTTCTCCTCGGATCAAATAGCCAGCCTAGGGGTTAGTCTTCTCTTCTTTTTGGGTGCTTTGTTCCGAGTTGTTCCATGGAGGCTTGTACCTGGCATAAGAGCATGAATATCCTAGTGAAAATTTTGCATTATAGAAAAGCCTCGGAACTTTTTGGATTTAGGAAGTTACTTGTTCTGCGTGGGATTAGATCTACTCGGGGGAATCCTCCGAAAGGTTGATTTCACCTTCTTGAATGGATTCTGCCCCTGCCCCGTCAAACCTTTCAGAGTTTGTGAAGATGAAGCCATTCTTGGCGCTGGGAACGCTTGCATTTTGCCCGAGAGGAGACGCAATGCTTGCGTTCTGCAGCACAAGAAACTGATGGTGAACAAATATATAAGAGCAAAAACAGCAACTGCCCTTTGTTGGAGCTTCATATTGCTTAGATCTTTCGCTTGCTGATTCGAGTATATGAACTCTGAGCTTAATGAAATGTGGATGCTTTTAGCGAATAAACTCGATAGAGAAAAGCTATTGAGTGACACTGTGATTGTTAAATAGGAACTTGGGAATGAAATTTATAATTGTTCTTGGTACTCTAATACTATAAATAATCTACAGGGGATCTGAATTAAGTGGGATCATGTGATGGTTCTTTGACTAAGCTTATCACGTCATTTAACTGAAGACTTACCAGATTATATAATTGTTAAATATTACACAGTTTCTGTGTGGTCATGTGACCTGGCACGTGATATAATATGATAAAATATAATGTCGCGGTGAAGAAGAAATGGTTGGATATTATTATAATCTGAATTTCTCTGAAAACCATGATACTACTACAATCTTGAATTAAAAAAAGTTGCTTTCGTTTTGTTTGAATTTGTTCTCCGATTCAAACTGCAGAAAAGAGCTTGGCTGTGGTTTTTGTTCTCTTCTTGTCATCTAGATGGGATCCAGCCTGGAAATGTGATATAGAGTCTAGTTAGATAGTGTTTAATTTTATTGATAAAAAATTTGAACTACATATAAAAATTACTATATTTACTAGTATTTTTAAAAATCTCTGCCAACAGGGGGAATAGTGTTTAATTTGGGGTTTTAGCCAATTCTACTTGGCTATTAATCATTACCCTATGTTTTTTGTATGAATCTTTAGACATTTGGTCTGATTAACTCGATTATAATCTAGCAATAATTTCTACAAATTTAGAATGTTTGTTGCTTCTAAATATTGAACTCGAAGCACATAATTTGAGCGGATATTTTTTTTTTAATTATGAAGACATACATTACTTGACATATATAATCTCTCTCAACATTAAATATTCAGTGCAGAATAGACAATTTTCCTGCAAATCATGTACACAATTTAGTTAGATTAGGAGATCTGATGGTTAAAATTTTAAGTAAAACTGAACAGTCATTTTTCGAAGAACTGAACTCCTCTTCATTCTATCGAAAAACTCTTCATTTGTCTTAAATTGTTCGACTAAGTGATATAATCGATGACACATGTGTGCTCACATATAGGGAATGAACCATCCATTTCGCACTTCATCTTGACCCACTTTTCAAGAGGAGTGTGACATTATAAATGATAAGCTTGGGAAATTAGGTAAACAAATGATTAACTAATCCTATCTTATTTCTGATATCGAGGCACGACCACGCTTTCTTCTTTTAGGAAAATTCTGATATAGACCTGGCCTACCACTTGGTCCAGAATTAACCACATCACCTCTTTTGGTTAAAAAAAAAAAAAATTCTCTTAAGGCCCCACCTGTTTTTATTATTTTAATCAAAATTGTAATGCTAATGAATGTGACTAAAGTGTAGTCTACGTCCCAAGTGGTAGAGCTGAGTCCCATATCGAAATTATTCTTATATTAACCCCTAATTTGAAATTTTAGTTTGGATGTTGGGCTTTGGAGGAGAAATTTTATCTTGGTATGTTATTAAATTTAAAACTTATATTCAGGTCAATAAATGCAATACAAGTATGATAAAAAATCAATTCTCTTTTTTGTAAATTGACATTTTTAGTTTACGTGTATTATACTGATTGGTTTGAATATAAGTTTTAAACTTATTCACTAAAAAAAATAAAACTACTCTTTAGGAGGGGATCCGAGGCGCCACTCAAGCCTTGGTCACTTGAGATGGGTCAGCTCAGTTTGTTTACCAAATGTATACTCTATTCGTTTTAAATTATCTATCAACATTTTCTTTTAATTTGTTCTAATTTATTTGTCTACTTTTTAAATAAAGTGCTCATTAATAATAATTTTTTCAATCATACCCCTTACATTGAATATTGGAGAGATAATAATAGAGAGAAAAAAGATATAATTAAATTGGAAGTAAAATTAAATAGAGTCATATTTGACATTTTACCCTATTACACTATATAATTTGATGAATTCTTAATTCCCGTGCAAAATACAAAGTGGACAGATAATTTGAGACGGATGAAGTATTTTTTTATTTTTTTTTGGGTACAATTAGAACAAGGAAGATGAATGGGAGTTTCAATGTTTGGGCCATGTAAAATAAACAATGTTGAAATTCGGACACCGGTGACACAAAGTACTCCATTCATTCTTAAATATAATATTTTTAAGTAACAAAAAGTAAAAAAGTAAAAATTAATATATATTTTTAAATAAAATATAAATATTATTATCTTTAAATAGAATTAGTGCATACAAGTTCTATTAAAGATAATAATAGTATTTTAATTAATAAAAAAACTTTAAATTTTACTTCTTTAATTTTCGCTATTTGTTCTGAAAGTCTTTTATTTAGGAATGAAGGTAGTAGTACTTTATCAATTTCATAATATAAGTCATTTATGACATATTGTCAAAGAGAAACTCTCTCTCTCTCTCTCTCTCTCTATTTGTCTTTGCAATTTTTTATTTTCTCTTTTTATCAATAATCTTTTATTTACCTCTTTCTGTGCATAAAATATTTTGAACACGTGCATGTTTACCAATCTTAAGGTGTTTTTATCAATTTAAGTTTTTAACACTGAAAATTAGGGGTGTCAATCGAGCTGTGTGAGCTGAGCTTGGCATAGCTCACGCTCAGCCCACATAAAAATTGAAAAGCTCACGCTCACGCCACTCGGAAAAGCTCACAAACCTTGAGCTCACGCCGACTCACATTTTAACACGAGTTCGAGCTTAGCTCACGAGCTTCCCAAGCTCACTTATATTAGCGAAGAAAACGAAAATCATGTCTCAAGAATAGCATAATACAATGAGCCTTAAAACTAAATTTGGACAAGAATACACAAAAAAGAAGCAAAAGTTTCGTAATTGTTTGATATGCTTAATAAAAGCGAGTCTTATATAAAAAAAAACAAAAAATAAGAGAATCCATGCACTTAAAATTTTAACAAATGATAAATTTGCAAATTTCAAAAGATTGATTTAATTCCATTGTCGGTGGCAATTCCAATTTTGACAATCCCATTGAATTCTTCTACACCATCTCACTTTTTGTTGTGATTCATCCCAATGTATTTTGTACCGTGTTTTCCTACGCTGTCTTTTCATGTTTTCTCTCTTCCTTTAACTTTTGTACATGTCTCTCTCCTGTTGTAAGACTCATTATTTAATATAATCTCCTTTCTACCCAAAAAAAAAGACTATTGAATTAATCCACACATTATAATTATAATTATAATGTATATAAGTTTTTTTTTAAAATTAGTATTATTATTATTATTATTATTATTATTATTATTATATAATATTTTAATTATATTAATCTTATTCGGGTTCGAAAGCTTTTTTCGTGGCGAAGGGTCAAGCTCACGCTCAACTCACATAAGAAGCGAGCTTGAATATTAAGCTCACGCTCACATTACCTCAGCTCACGCTCACATTTTTTCGAGCTATGTGAGTCGGGTTCGGGCCGGCCCGAACCCGTTGACACCCCTACTGAAAATATGCGCAAAATAAGTGATTAAAAGTGGTAGGAAACCACCAATTTTACACTAATTTAATAAAAACAGCAGTTCGAAAATATTTTATTTACAAACAAAATTAAAATAAAAATTTATTTACAAATAAAATAAAATAAAAAATTGTTTAGATATATAATATATACATAGTTTTTTTCTATTGTCAAAATTAAAGAGAAAAAAAAGATACTTTATAATAAAAATATCAATATTACTCACTTATATAAAATTAATGAAACTAGGTGTCCGCTAGACGTTGTGCCATTGGGATCTCCACGCGGTCTCGATGAATCACTAGCAAAATCTCAATTTTCTCCTCCCCCAACTGCAACCATTATAACAACAACCAACAAATATGGCTAGTGATATTGCCAAGGCAGATTTCCTCCTGCCAAGGCAATTTGCCTTCAAATGACTAATATATTCTTTTAGTCAACATTACTCTATTTAATTTAATTTATCTCTCAAATATTTTATTCCCTATTCTATTCACACTCAATCTCTATTTTTCTCTCTCATATCCCCAAAATCTCTACACTAGTTTCTTCCCTAATCTATTTACCCTTCTTTCATTATCACATCAACAATTACAATTCCTGCTGTATTATGAAATAAATAATCATTTTGATGCTCCAGTTATTGTTGAAAATATGTTTTCCAACAGTTTGAAAATCTGAATTTATATGTATGCCTGGCTGCAAAATTTGCATGATTTTTGGTGAAGGAAGCAGTGGGAAGTGACGTTTCATTAGCACCGTACAGAAAAAAAAATTGGACTGCAAATCGTTTGATTTAATGATTAGGAAATTCATTCATTTTTACTGTCAAATTATATTACCGTGTGCTTGATTTTGAAATATATATATTTAATTTTTTGAAATTTGATTGTTCATAAGAATACATGCGAGTCTCGAACCTGAAATCTTGTATTACAGTAGCAAACTGAAGTATAATTGAGATAGACATTAGTGAATTGCGACGTGTTTGCAAGTCATTTATTTCGAATTTGGTTTATTGTTCATGATATTGGTATTTGTTGTATGATTTTGATATTCTTTTAGGACGTTTGATAGACGAATTTTGATAAATGAATGTCTAATTAATGATATTATAAAGACATTTCATCTTGATCGCTCCAACAAAAAAAAAAAGCAGGAGTTTTAAACATTTGATCTCAGAACTATTGTTGCTATTGGAGAAACTAGAACACAACTATTCTATAGGTTTGGATCATTACACTTTTATCTTGAACGACACCGTGGGTCGTCAACAACTATACAGGCAGACTCACTCAGCTGCCTTGATGCAAGGAGACTGCATGCTTTAATGCTAGCTTTGTTATTCAAATTTTGGGATTTTATTGCATGACTTGGAAAGGATTTTATTTACCTTAAATCCGGACTCTTATTAAATCTTATTTTAGATTTCAAAGTTTCTTATATTTATGGTTTAGACTTATACTTCAACAAACAAAAAGATTTTGTAGTATTTTGTAGAGAAAACAGTGGAGAGATTTTGGGTATATGAGAGAGAAAAATAAAGTTTGAATGTGAATATAATAAGTAATAAAATATTTGAGATATAAATTAAATTAAAGAGATTAATGTTGACTAAAAGGGTACATTAGTCCTTTGAAGACAAATTGCCTTGGCAGGAGGAAATTTGCCTTGGCAATATCACTAGCCAACAAATATCCGAAGAGGGTTATTACAGACATTTCAATAGAAGCCGACGCCCAGCACCATCTGTAACTACTCAGAAAAATCTCTTTATTTTCTCCCCAAAACTCAACGCTTTCCGACCCGTACCCGTTTTACAGTCCACAAATTATGAATCGAAGTTTCTAGAACGAAAATTTCAGACGCTATGATTTTTCATATTATTATTACAATTTGTTGCCGCGGAGATCGAATGCTAGAGATTTGAAATATTCAAATTCATTTGCTGAATTGGTAACAATTTGAAAATTCTCTCCACTAATTTGTGTATATATTTACTTGTTTGTTTTTAGCGTAAGATGTAATTTTTTTGTTTGTTTTTTAATGATTTATGCTGATTTTTTTTTTAATGATTTGATTGGAAGCAATTACTTAGGGATCTGGATATTTCAAGGGATTGATATTGACTGGATTTAGTAATTTTTTGAAAAATAATTTCAGTAATTAGTTCGAAGTTTGTTTGCGGTGGAAATATTTGAGTATCATACTTCAATTATGAGTTTTAATCGTAGAAATGCATGTAATACGATATGAGATATGTCGGCGTGTTCGTTAATTTTGGTTGCTTTGAGGAGTACTGGTTGTTTATGTTAGTTTTTCATGTTTAATTTCGGATTTTGAATGTGTTAATTGGTGCTCAGTTGGATGAGGTAGGTTTTTCCTAGTGCTAGGGTTTTCAGATCATATCACTCCGAAGATTTGGCTTGGTTTATGCATAGCCGTTTCCTATTTTTTGTTCGGCGCGTGTGGAAGAGTGACTATGGTTGTGTTTGATAACGTTACAGTTTCTGAGAAGGCTAAACCTTTTTTCATAGCTATTTGAATGGAGTAGATGCTTTTCCTTTCAGTATATGTATAGGCATTAGTGTATGAAATCCCCGCAGCTTGACATGCACTTGTAATTAGTGCTAAAACTTTAGGCATTGCATAATTTTTCATTTCTTATGATCTTTCTATTCGTCGAAAGTGGGCTACACACATCAACCTTTTTTACTTCTTGTTCTGCTTCTTCCGTGAAGCTTTAATTTAATGTTCATACTTTCCAAGAATGATTGAATGAAGTCTGTATTTGATAGGGAAGACTGTAGTTGTGGCGGCAGAGAGTCTCGGGGTTCATTTCCTGTTACATTATCAGTTTGAAGTTGAGAATGGCTGAAAAAGCTTGTGTAAAGCGCCTCCAGAAAGAATATAGAGCTCTTTGTAAAGTATGATCCTTCTCTGTCTCTGGTGATCTTCACCTGTAGTTCCTCGTATTCTTATTCTTAATATACCCACCAGTTATACATTATCAATAAGTGTGTGGATGACAATTTATTCTATGAATGTATAGGAACCCGTTTCGCATGTTGTGGCTCGGCCTTCCCCAAATGACATCCTTGAGTGGCGTAAGTTTGCTTTCTGCTACTCCTGTTTGTGTTTGTGATTTACTTGTAGAATGGTACCTTATGATCAGTAATTGTGTTCTATTGTTTTTGCTGCAATACCAATCCTCATTATTGCAAAATTTCATGTTATCTTTGATAGAATAATTGTGGTTAACTATAAAATTTCCCTTTGTGAAATAGGTTCTATTTGATGTATCAACAGATAAATGCACGCTCTCTGCTATCTACTTATGTTTTACAAGCCTATTGGCTTGACTTTGTTTCTATTACACCCCAATGAAGTAGGATACTGTCTAGAAGATGAAATTGAACAAGTCTAGTTGCTTAATTTGTGCTCTAGTTACACTTGATGGCTACTATCCCTATATTAGACCTATTCTTATGAGGTTACTTGCTAAATTTGTCTAGGTTGTTCCATTATGCATACGTCTTTTGAGTAACCTCATGCATTATATTACCTGCATAAGTTGCAGTAGTGAACTTATTTCCCTAGTCTCAAATGCATTTGCTTCATCTACCAACATCACATGCTTACAAAATCTTTCTGGCCAGATTACGTGTTGGAGGGCAGCGAGGAAACGCCTTTTGCAGGTTTGTGATCTAAAATTCCAGGATTCTGCAAACTTCAAACATGTCATTTGTGTTTCTTGGGGGAAAAAAATTGAAGGGAGCAAGACAAGTCTGACAGTTTTTTGTTCTCATTTTTTTCATCCGTGCATGGGGTTTTGTTGGGGGTAATACTTGTGAGGATGTGTGTGTGACTAAAATGTCTATGGTTTTGTCATTTAGGTGGGTACTACTATGGGAAGATTAAGTTTCCTCCAGAATATCCATTTAAACCTCCTGGAATCAGGTAAAAGCAGAGTTCATTATTTTGGGTTGTTGATCAACCACATCAAGTTCAAGTATCGTGCATATCAATTAAACAATTCTAGTGCAGCTGATGTCAGTGTCATGCTTTGTGCCTTTTTTCTCTTCTGCAGCATGACTACTCCGAATGGTCGGTTCATGACACAAAAGAAGATCTGCCTTTCCATGAGTGATTGTAAGTTGTTACTATTTGGTTTTGAATTTTTGGAGTTTCAATCTCATCGATTATCTTTAGAGTTGTGTGGATTATTACTTATTTCAAGATTGTGTCTTTCAATTGTATGTCATTATTCTCCAGTCCATCCGGAAAGTTGGAATCCTATGTGGTCTGTTTCAAGGTAATTGATATCAATATTGCAGATGGTAAACTTTTACTTTCTTCTGCTGGGCTTTTGTTTAAGTACTGATCTGCGTCTTACCTCACATGCAGTATTCTCACGGGACTCCTTTCCTTCATGGTGAGTTTCATTCAAGTGTCGATCTACTTGTAGTTAGTTGTGTAATAATTTTTGTATGACTGACAAGCTTGATTCTTTTCTAACTTTCCCTGCTCTCCATGCAGATGGATAATAGTCCTACCACAGGTAGTGTGACTACTACAGTTGCTGAGAAACAGAAGCTTGCAAAGGCTTCCCTTGCTTTCAATTGTAAAAAGTGAGTAATTTGCAGTTGCACATTTCTTTTGTCAATTTTGACAGAATGTTTGTCAGATATTGTTCCATGTGCATATATGTTTTTTTTTTTCATTTTCTGCAGTTGATTTTCATTTCCATGTACTAATTGATTATATTTTATTCCGGCCATTCTGTTATTCATATTTGCAGCTGGGATCTTGTGTCTACAACTTGCTCCAAATATTCGTATTTTCTGATGGATAACTAATACTTACTATAACTTTATGCATAACAGCCCAGCCTTTAGGAAATTATTTCCCGAGTTTGTGGAGAAGTATGAACAGCAGCAGTTGGCCGAGCAGCCTGCCAGGGACCAGGCTTCACGGGTGCCCGGTGAAGAAGGGAACTGGAGACCTTTGTTGAATGGACATGGAAACTCAACAACAGGGGAGGTGAATAGACTAGAACCAGCAAGAGAGGTCAAAAACAGGAGGAGATCTTTCCCAACTTGGGTATTGCTATTGCTAGTTTTCATTTTGGGTGTTGTAATGTCTTTGCCTTTGCTTCAACTTTGAAATTCAATTCCCATTAGCAAGGAAATCTCGGGCGTGTTAAGAGTGGGTGAACTAGTATTTCTACTCCGACAGTACTCTTAATACTCGCTAATTGTGATGTATCTATATAGGGCTTTTGTATAGAGGTGAATGAGATCCATATGAGCCCCCTAGCCACTTGTGGTTAATTTTACTGTTTTGTTTTAGTTACTAAAACTGGAAAACATATGCTATGTGGTCCGAAATTGCTCTCCAGTTCTGTTAGTGTATTGTTTGCTCAAGTTATGGTATGGAGGGTTGCTTTCATATTTGTTTTGGAGTATATTTTGTTGAAGATAATATGCGATGCCACAAATCACTCCTAGTCTGCTTTAACTTGAAGCAGCTTGCAATTTTTGTTTCCGATTTTACGTGGTCTATCACCCACTTCTCATACTGCAACTCCTAATCTATTTTGCTCATTCCTAAAGTTGAAAAGGGTCGTCGGAAACTCTGAAACATGTGGATAAAATTAGATGGTGAACATATTGTCATTTGTCAATTGATAATAGAGTTTTACTATAACAATAGTTACCAATTTAGACTAGTTTGGCACTAGAGAGGTCAACAGTACATGTTGGTAATGGAGATTCTATCAGCTCAGAATTTAACAGAACTGATCGGAAATGGCAAGTCTTTCATGAACCTCCTTTAAGCAACTGGTGAGGAATATGCACTTTATTTTATGAAGTTGATTTTCAATTGATTCCCATTACTTGTTTGAATAAGTTGGTTCAAGTCTTCCAAGCCTGTATAATTAATTTTGATCAAATGAGGTTACTCCACGTGTGATATCAGTGTATTAGAAGACGTATCAGAGAACATCTCCACAAAAAAAATATCGCTAATAACCCTTATTGCCATTTGTGCCATCTCATCCCGGAAACTACTGAGCATGTATTGAAATTTTGTAGTGTAGCACAGCTACTGTGGCAAAAGCTACAATTATACCGAATTCTTCCGGTATCAACTAACTACAACTTCGAAGAATGGCTCACAAAATGTGTAGAGTGCACAAAAATATCTCACATAAACAACATACCGTGGGGATGCTTGTTCGTTTATGGTTGTTGGGTCTTATGGATTAGCAGGAATTATAAACTTTTCGACCCGGGAAAAAAGGTAAAGGAACCATTCATTGACACCATTACCAGATCCATCAAATTTATTGCTTTGGGTCCAAGTACAGGAAATACTAAAAGGACTACACAAATCTCGGTTTCTTGGACTAAGCCGCAAGTTGAGTGGTTGAAGCTTAATATTGATGGATCGTTGTTTGGGAACCCGGGAAAGGGAGGGTGTGGAGGATTAATCAGAGATGCAAATGGGGATTGGATTACAGGATTCTGCAGAAATATTGGAATTCGCACTAATAATGTGGCGGAACTTTGGGTTCTCAAGGAAGGACTTACTCTGGCGCTTAGAATTAATGCTCTTAAGCTTGATATTGAAATGGATGCTCAAGTCATTATTTAGTTGATTCAGCATCCAGATACTATTATTCATCCTCTTTCAAATCTTATTTCTGATTGCAGGGCATTACTCAGGAGGCTCCCGCAGACTAGGATTTCACACATCTACAGAGAGGCAAATGCTTGTGCGGATGCTCTCGCCGAAGCTGGAGGACTCTTTACATCCTCTGATCTTGTTATCTTCAACTCTTTACCCTCATTTGTATGCCATCTAGTGGCGGGGGATGCCAGTGGGGCTCTTTTTGATATGACTATTTCCGATACCTCTATCCATAACCAACCTTTTGTTAGCCTTATAGTGCCAGATTATGGACAAGAGATTTTGATAAATAGGCATAATTGTAATAATTTTGTGCCCTACCCTACGGGTTAGGGAGTGCTTTTGTGCTTTATTTATATATTTATCGCCTTTTTTACCCAAAAAAAAAACAGAGAATCCCGTGTCTTGAGTTTTGTTTGTAACTCTTGTGTTTCTAGCATCCTGAAATCTTTCTTAAAAAAAGACAACCAATGGACTAAGAACTGCAATAAGAAATCTGTAAAATATCAATAGTGTACATAACATCAAACAAAGGAATTTGATCTCCTTTTCTACTCTTCTGTCAGAGAAGATGGATCCCAAATCAATCCATTCTCAAACAGAGAAGCTTATATATACAAACTATCAATTTCCTAATGCTTAACCAAGTATGCTTGAAGAAAAACAAGATTGTGAATTTTGAGGTTAATTCCAACCTTAATCTTCACTAAGAATCAAAGAACATTAATCTAAGTAGCACTTGAAATATCAGATTCTACGTAACACTTTCTATAACAATCTTAGTTACTATAATTTCTACTGTTGAGAGGCAATAAGGTGTAAGATACTAAATTTGGCTTCTACTTCCTTGTTGTTCCACATCAAAATCCCTAGGACTTCGCAGGCTTATCCTCGTGCTGTCCCTGCTCAAAAGCCTCTTTAATGACCTCAATCTAGATGATGGCATTGGCGATTTTGGTTCCTCGTTCTCCGGTGGAATGTGCCTTGGGATATCGATTGATAAAGAGGAGAACGACGAAGAAGAGGAGGAGGCTGGTCCTTGATGGCCTTCTTCCAAACAATTAGTACCTAAAGTACTAACTTGAGTTTCATCTCCCCAAAACAACACATTAGTAGGGAACAAATTCGTCGAATTCTCCGGTATTGTAGGAACCTGAATTATAGACTCTAATGGTAATTCAGGATCAGGGGAAACAGCATTTCGACAAAGAGGGCAAGTGGAATGAGATTGAAACCACATATCAATGCATTCAACATGAAACCCATGATTACAATTTGGTAAAAGTCTTGCCTTTTCACCATCAGATAACTCACTAAGACAAACTGCACATTCCAATCCATCTTTAAAGTCTTTACCACTGAACATAACTACAGGTATGGTTTTTAGAACTGATGGATCAAGACCTTTACGGATTACAACATTCATATCTTGGTATCCCGGAGCAAAGTTAAAACGGCGGCGGCGACGCCGTGTGTTAGTGGCGTTGTTTGATTCAGATTCCTCTTGGCGGCGGTCCCAGAACCATTTGGCATATAAGTGAAGGAAGTGTTGGCACATCTTGGCTACAACAGCTATTAAAAGCCTTCCACAACAGCTGTTAATAAGCTATGTAATAACTACGAGGCTTGTGTTGAACACAATTTCCTTAAAACAGATTCGCCTCCTCCCGGATTAGTGCTGGAGTTTTTCGTGAAGCGTCTGTCTCCCAGGATACAACGGCAACGTAGAACTTGTTTGCACAAAACAGCTCTACCGGCGAACTAGAACTAGGACTTGTTGATGAACACCGAAAGTTTTACAAAGAGAGTGTTTTTAGAGAGCTTTGATAATCAATAGTATTTTTCAAAGTATGAGATTGTGTGTTGAATCATTGGAAAAAGACTCTATATATAGGCTAATAGGAGTAAGTAGATACATTTAGAGAATACAATGTATCAAATTCAAAGGTCTTTATTTAATACACTATTAAAGTGTGTTCATCCACCAAGACCATCCAATGAATCCATCAGTACATGTATCTCTCAAGTTCAAAGGTCTCAATTAAAGTCTATTCATTCTCATCTAATGAATCAAACTATCCAATGAACCAACTATACCAGTATCAAAACGTGGGTTGATCAGACCCGTGAGTTTTGGTCCGGCATTACAACTACTTGAGAAACAAATTTCTCATTCAAATTACACTCCATTTCCAACAATCCCCCACATGAATGAAAAATTGTTTTGACTCGATGTTGGTATTCATCAACTAACTCCCTCGCATAGGGAAAGTAGGTGTTACCCTTTCGAACTTCCCCCTTGTAAAATATATTTGCTTTACAGCGACTCCCAAAGTATGACTTGATGTCTTTGAACCGTCCCCGCTTTTGGTGTAAAGAGTCCACATAAGTTACACAGGAATTATTACCATAAGTTCTGTTCTCATGATTTTGTTCATTATGGCCATGAACACTCCCTGGTTCTGCAAGAGTTTCTAAAGAATTAGCCTGATCAATTCTCCTTTGAAGCGGCCCCACTTCTCTCTCACATAGGTGATACCTTTAAGTTGAACTGGTTCAAACTTTCCTTCAGTATCATTAAAGCAACGAAACTGCTATCCTTTTCCCTATCACTGTTTCAAGACAGGAATGAGCTGAGGTTACCCCCACAGTGACCTTGCTAAATCTTACAAGTAGGTTGTCCCTTTGAACCTAGATCTTGGGATCTCCAGTCAACTAGGTTGGGTTTTCCTTCATAAGATTTTTATCATCCACAGGCTTTATACCCATTCCTTTTGTCAATCTTTCAACTGTCTCTTTATTTAACCCTTTGGTTAGCGGATCCGCAATGTTATCTATTGACTTTACATAGTCAATCGAGATAACTCCTGTTGAGAGCAGTTGTCTAATGGTGTTATGTCTACGACGAATATGTCTAGACTTACCATTATACATTGTATTTTGTGCTCTTCCAATCGCAGATTGGCTATCACAATGTATACAAATTGACGGCACAGGTTTTTCCCATTTTGGAATATCTCCTAGAAAATGGCGTAACCATTCTGCCTCTTCTCCACATTTATCCAAAGCTATAAACTCGGATTCCATTGTGGATCTGGCTATTACAGTTTGTTTAGTGGATTTCCAGCTCACAACTGCTCCAAATAAAGTAAACACATGGCCACTAGTGGATTTTGATTCATTTATATCGGATATCCAGCTAGCATCGATGTAGCCTTCTACCACTCGCTGGGTATCTTGTATAATGCAATCCATAGTTACGAGTATAACGTAAATACCTTAATACTCTAACTATTGCATTCCAATGCTCAAAGACTTGGATTACTCGTATATCCACTCAACTTGCTTACTACATAAGCAATATCTGGTCTAGTACAACTCATTAGATACATAAGACTCCCAATTATCCTTGAATATTCTACTTGTGAAATACTAATTCCACGATTCTTGGATAGATGGAGACTATTATCTAATGGCGTTCTAGCAATCCCAGAATCATCCTTGTTGAATTTCTCAAGAATTTTGTCTACATAATGTGCCTGGCTCAATATAAGACCGTCTGATGTTCTCATGATTTTAATTCCTAAAATCACATCAGCAAGACCCATGTCTTTCATATCAAATTTTGAATTCAACATATCTTTAGTAGATTTGACCAAATAGTCATTGCTACCAACAATGAGTATGTCATCCACATATAGACATAAAATGATATAACCATCTTTTGTCTCTTTGACATAGATACACTTATCACACTCATTGATTTTGAATCCATTGATTATCATTGTATGATCAAACTTTTCATGCCACTTTTTAGGTGCTTGTTTTAATCCATACAATGACTTCACCAATTTACAGACTTTCTTTTCGGCACCTGGAGCTACAAAACCCTCGGGTTGCTCCATATAGATTTCTTCATCTAGGTCCCCATTTAGAAAAGCTGTCTTAACATCCATTTGATGTATTTTCAAATTTCTTAAGGCGGCGATTGCAATTAGCAGCCTTATAGAACTTATTCTCGTCACAGGAGAATATGTATCAAAGTAATCTAAGCCTTCTCTTTGCTTAAATCCTTTAATCACAAGTCTGGCCTTATACTTGTCAATTGAACCATCAGGATTCAATTTCCTTTTAAAGACCCATTTGTATCCTAAGGTTTTACAACCCGGTGGGAGGTCCACTAACTCCCATGTATGATTCTGCAAAATAGAATCAATTTCATTTCTTATGGCTTCTTTCCAAAAAGGCCCTTCAGAAGAACTCACAGCCTCAGCATACGTTTGTGGTTCCTTTTCTAATAAGTAAGTCATAAAATCATCACCAAATGACTTTTCGACTCTAGCTCTTTTGCTACGTCTTGGTTCAACTTCTTGAACTACAGGTGGATCAATAGTTCGTTTAGTTGACCTAGAACCTTCATTGCTCTTACAAAGGAAATTCATTTTCAAAAAATGATGCATTCCTTGATTCCATTATTGTGTTCTTGTGAATATCATCATTCATTGAATCATGCACAAGAAACCGGTACGCATTACTATTTAGAGCATAACCTATAAAGATACAATCCACAGTTTTTGGACCTATCTTTACCATCTTAGGTGTTGGCACTGCTACCTTGGCGAGACACCCCCACACTCGCAAGTGTTTGTACGAAGGTCTCTTGCCTGTCCATAACTCATACGGAGTTTTGTCCTTTTCCTTCCAGGGGTACCCTATTTAAAAGGTAATTGCTAGACAATATAGCATCTCCCCACATATTAGAAGGTAATCCTGAACTTATCAACATTGCATTCATCATATCTTTCAATGTTCGATTTTTACGTTCAGCAACTCCATTAGATTGAGGAGAATAAGGTGCAGTCCTTTCATGAATAATTCCATATTTTTCACAAAAGTCGCCAATAGGCGCCTCATACTCGCCACCTCTATCACTCCTTAATCTTTTGATATTTTTACCAAGTTATTTTTCAACTTCAGCTTTGAAGAGAACAAATTTCTCTAAAGCTTCATCTTTGCTCTTTAGCAAATACACATAGCAATATTTCGTGCTATCATCAATGAAAGTAATAAAATACTTATTGCCTCCTCGTGTTTGAACTGATTTCAAATCACATACATCACTATGAATTAATTCTAGTGGTTCAGTGCTTCTTTCTATTGAGTGAAACGAAGACTTTGCTAATTTTGCTTCAATGCAAATTTCACACTTATCACTCAAATTGATTTGGAATGTAGGTATATGGTCCATTTTAATTAATCGTCACAACGAATTATAATTAACATGACCAAGTCGTTTATGCCATAAATCAGAAGACTCAAGCAAGTAAACAGAAGAGGTATCTTTATTGATAATCGTAATTACATTCAATTTAAACAACCCATCGGTTGCATACCCCTTTCCTACAAACATTCCAGCTTTACTCAAAGTAAGCTTATCTGATTCAAACACCATGCGAAAGCCATGCTTGTTTAACAAGAATCCAGATACAAGGTTCTTTCGAATATCTGGCACATATAACACATCTTTCAGTGTTAAAATCTTGCCAGAAGTCATCTTCAATAGAACATTTCCTTGCCCTTCGACAGAAGCCGTGGCAGAGTTTCCCATAAAGATCTTTTCCCCTTCAACATATTCAAAGGTGGAAAAATGGTCTTTATTGGTGCACACATGTCTAGTAGCACCAGTGTCAATCCACCACTCCTTAGGATTTGACCCGACCAAATTAAGTTCGGAGATCATAGCAACTAGGCTCATGTCCTCCAACTCTTTGGCCATGTGACTCATCACGTTGGTCTCATTATTCTTTTTCGGTGATCGACAATCAGTTGACTTGTGGCCTAGTTTGCCACAATTGAAGCACTTTCCTTTGAATTTGTACTTCTGCTTCGAGACACCACCACTTGTCCCGAGCTTCCCTTTGGACGCATAGCTCTTGCCTTTGCTTTTGGAACCTTGGCCTCTGCCGTGCTCCAAAACATTGACTTTAGCTTGTATAGGATTTATTGTCTTGCGCTCAGAGATCCGGTTGTCCTCTTCAATACGAAGTCTGACAATGAGATCCTCCAAGGACATTTCCTTGCGCTTGTGCTTGAGATAGTTCTTGAAATCTTTCCAACCCGAAGGCAATTTCTCTATCACAGCGGCGACTTGAAAAGTCTCACTCAACACCATCCCTTCAGCATGGATGTCGTGCAGAATTACTTGAAATTCTTGCACTTGACTTATCACAGTCTTAGAATCCACTGTAAAACACAAGAGGGGGGGTGAATTGGGTTTTAACTAATCTTGGCAACTTTTTCGATTCTTTGCAATGCTAATATAAGTTTGAGCAAGATAAATAATAGCAATGCAAAACCCAATAACAAGACAAAGGATTTAGAGTGGTTCGATTCACTTAGAATCTACATCCACTACCTTGAGCCGCACCCAAGGATTTCAAACAACTTCACTTAGAAGAATGTTTACAAATGTGGCTAACTCACTAAGAGTTTTACAACACAACCACACAATGAAAAACTCACTAAGAGCTTGCCCACACAAAGTAGGACTTTTACAATTGCCCACACTAAGTAGGACTTATCAAATAACCCTATCACTAAGAAAGGGAATGAGAAAGGTTAAGTACAAAGCTTGATCACTCTTAGAAGTGAGAATGTATACCTTTGAAGCACAAACAATTTAGCTCTTGAACATATGAAGTCCACTCTTTGTCTTGCTTTTGAAAGAATACTCTTGAATGATTTAGATCATAGAGATGAAGAGTATTTTGCTTTGAAAGTGTTTAGACTTGATAAGATATCAATGTTTTATGTTTGTCAAAAGTCTTAGAATGATTTTCAGCTTTAGAGTATATATACATTTCAAATTTGGCTGAAAATCGAGTCTCCAACGGTCAGAAAACGGCTAGTAAAAGACAGAGTTCGGTTGACCGCTGAGCAACTTCGGTTGACCGAAGCCATACTTCGGATCCACTTTCACCAACTCGGTCGACCGACCTATGCCTTAGGTCGACCGAAGCTCCATTTTGAAACTCTCGGGTTTCTCGACGGTTCAACCGAACTTGAGCTCGGTTGACCGAACTTCCAAAGTGATTTTTCACACGTTTTGAAATCTTTTTGAAGTCTTTTTAAAGTCTAAAAAGGTTTTCCTAAAAGGTAACAAGTAACACAACATTGGAAAACTTTTCTAAAAGACTTATCTATGAAATCGAAGGCTTTTTGGATAAGAACACATGTAAAGATCATTTTGAAACTTAAGCCTTTTGAAAACGTGTTTATGAAATCATGTATGCAAGACTAGAGTGAGAAGCTTATGTTCATAAGAGCTTTGGTTAGAGCTTTAAAGATTACGACTAATGACGACAAAGCTAAACTAACCAAACTAAGTCTTCAATCTTCAATCTTCATAGATGAGCCTTGAATAGTATGACTTTGAATCTTGAACATGGCTTGATTGAAGTACTTAGAGCTTCCTACAAGATTTCCAATATTCTATCACAAAGATTAAGATCATTAGACACAACATCAAATGTTTGTCCAATATCAAAAACAGAGTTCGTTCGCCCTTAGGGCTTACATCCACCATATTATAATCAAGGAAACGCCCGACTACAAATTTCTTTGTGCCAGCATCTTCCGTTTTATATTTACGGTCAAGGGATTCCCACAATTCTTTAGCCGTGTTGTATGCACTGTAGACATTATATAAATTGTCATGTAAACTATTCAGAATATAATTCTTACATAAATATTCGGAATGTTTCCATGCTTCAACAACCATAAGTGTTTGTGCATCAACGTCTCCTTCAGGTATCTTGGGAGAATCTTCTTTTAAGAATTTAACCAATCCCAAAGTGGTTAAGTAAAACATCATCTTTTGCTGCCATCTTTTAAAGTTCACACCATTGAACTTCTCTGGTTTCTCCATATGACTTGCTTTGAACAGATAGGGAGCATCGTATTCACAATATGAGCAATAACAACAAGCAGTAGTGTTGGAAGCATCAACGCCGTAGTTTGGTTTTCAGTTGCCATGATGATTACAAATGATATTCTGTTTTAAGATTGTTGGCACATCTTGGCTACAACAGCTATTAAAAGCCTTCCACAACAGCTGTTAATAAGCTATGTAATAACTACGAGGCTTGTGTTCAACACAATTTCCTTAAAATGCAGTTCGCCTCCTCCCGGATTAGTGTCGAAGTTTTTCGTGAAGCGTCTGTCTCCCAGGATACAACGGCAACGTAGAACTTGTTTGCACAAAACAGACTTTCTACCTGCGAACTAGAACTAGGACTTGTTGATGAACACCGAAAGTTTTACAAAGAGAGTGTTTTTAGAGAGCTTTGATAATCAATAGTATTTTTTCAAAGTATGAGATTGTGTGTTGAATCATTGGAAAAAAGCCTCTATATATAGGCTAATAGGAGTAAGTAGATACATTTAGAGAATACAATGTATCAAATTCAAAGGTCTTTATTTAATACACTATTAAAGTGTGTTCATCCACCAAGACCATCCAATGAATCCATCAGTACATGTATCTCTCAAGTTCAAAGGTCTCAATTAAAGTCTATTCATTCTCATCCAATGAATCAAACTATCCAATGAACCAACTATACCAGTATCAAAAGCGCTGAGTTGATCGGGGACCCGTGAGTTTTGGTCCGGCATTACAACTACTTGAGAAACAAATTTCTCATTCAAATTACACTCCATTTCCAACAGGAAGAACACAAAAACTACTACGAAAAAGAGTATTAATACTGCTACTAACATGACCTTTCCTGTTATCTCAATTGCCCCTGATTCTTCTAATTTCCTTCTCATATCCCCCATTTTTTTTAAAACAAATTCTTTTATTTCTAGTAAAATCTTCCAAGAACTTGAACTTTTCCTTTCAAAAATCTTGATTCCAGAAACAAAACAAATAGATGATTAGCTGATATTAAGCAAAACCCAGATCAAAAGATTCAAATTTTTTGAAAAAAATGAACTTTTTCTTTCGAAAATCTTGATCTCAGAAGCAAAACCAAAAGATGGTTAGATGGTGATTTCTGGATATTGGAGTAGGTATTAAGCAAAACCCAGGTGAAAAGATTCAAACTTTTTGCAAAACTGCAACTTTTTCTTTCAAAATTGAAAAGAAAGAGGTTGAGGTATAAAGAAGTAAAATGAAGATTTTTTATTTTTTATTTTTTATGTGGTCCTAACTCTGATCTTTGTTCAAATGGGCTTATATAAAGAGAGAAGAAGATATAGGAAGACAAAGAAAAGATAAAGATGAATTACTAGAAGAACAAATGGGGTACTTTGGTAGTTGTTGAAAGTTGATTTAAAAGGGACTTGGAAAAGTCTAGTCAGAGAAGAATGTGATGAAATTTGGGGTCCAATGGATAGGGATAGGAACTAATGAAAGTGAAAGGAGCCAAAATAATAAAGAAATGGGAGGAAGAGGAAGAATGAGTGGTCAGCGGTGGGTGATGTCACGAAATGATCCGGTCAGGCCAGTTCCGGCGGCTGTGTATTGAATGAGGCCCCGGGGCAGGGGAGACCGCGTCGTTACTATGGAGAACGAGATAAATTCTACACGTACAGACACTTGTTATCACATTTAACTAACCGTTAGAGCTGATAGTGAATTGTGTCTACACATCATGTTAGAAATTCTTTTTAAATTAATTTTTTTAGTAACTATAAATGGTGTTAATGAGCTGTGTAAATGGGTGTTAGCAGTGCGAAATTTTTAGGTGAAGACGGCAGAGAATTCAATCTTCTAGTGGTTTAACATTTTCTTGAAATGGAGACTTTTGTAAGTACTTCTGATGAAGAGTCTTCTCTTTCGACTGCTAACTTGGTAAAGGGGCTGAATTTCTGGTAATCTTCCTGACTTCTATTTTCCACTGTCCTCGTCCGTGTCGGCTCGGTTTGGATCTCAATTTGTTTTGCAGGAATAAATATCAGTTCAATATAAAATTTAAATTTTTTTTGAGAACACTGATCTCATATTTATCTTTTGAGAATATTTATTTTTATAAATGAACAAGTGTTCTGCTATTTCAAAAGAAGAACAAGCTTTTTTCATAATAACTTTTTTTTTGTTCACTCCCAGTGTTCACTGCTAACGTATTGACTAATTTGGACTTGGTCTGCGGTTGGCCCTTAACGTGACCGCTAGCAGGGAGGATATGACCTCTACTCTTTTACACGGAGACCTATCACCGGTGAAAAATATTACCACTAAAAAAATTGAACACTCATCAACGGTGATAAATATAACAACTGCAACTCATTGCCCCCAGAACTCAGGATTTCTTTCACAATAACCTCTTAAACGTCATATTTCATATTTAATTACAAAACTTTGTTTCGAACATTCCGAACTGAAAACGTAAGTTGTAGATTAGGGAGGGAAGATAAAAGTGAAAATGAAGAAAGTAATAGAAAAATCAGAAGGGAATAAAGAAATAATGGTTTTGGTTCCTTTGAGCTCATTACCCTTTGTTTTAAAATTGACTATTCTTCATCATCTCTAAACAAGTTGTTATATTATTAATTATAGCTTCTTGATGGTTTAAGGCGGGAAAGTTCTCATTTATTTTACCGCCAAAATCAATAAGCTCCCCCCTCTCTCGCCTGAAAATACGGATGACAATTGAGATTTAGACATCAAATCTCTCGTGTCACTCCCTGCAATACTCTATTTAATATTTCTTAATTATATTACATTCGCATTCACATTTTAATTATATCTTATGATATATGAATAAGAAAATTTGCAATTGTCAAGTGTTGCAAAGAATGATACAAAAAATTGAAAGACTACAAATTCAGGGTTAAAAGCAAAATAACTAACAGCGATGACTACCAAATATTACGAAATTATTAATTCAGTCTCGACAAAATGATTGATTTGAAATGATTTCAACCCTAAGCTAATGATTTTATGCTACTCCATTACTGATCTAGCACGAGCTAAAGCACATAATCATATACCTTCCGAGTATTTTATTATGAATTGCTTCAATAAATTGAGACGTAAAAGTAATTAATAGCGAATTAATCTTTATATAAATAGGAAATAAAAGTTTTTTTTTGGCAAAGTAAAAGTTACTTAAAAAAAAAAATTTGTGACAATTTTATTCTCAACTTATGGTTTTCTCAAAAAAAATGAGTAATTATTTTTTGCTGAATAAGAAATTATCCATTAATTATAAAATAGTCAAAGAAATTACAATAAATAGATAATATGAAAATACAAGAAAATAAAATTTATACAATAGTTTAGACAACTATTATAACAGATAAAAGCCCACACTCCGGGATGAATAAAAAATACTAATAATAGTAGAAAAATAAATGCATAATAAAATTATTCACAACATCTCCTTCACAATCTTTGAACAAAAATAGCAAGCAAGAGAATCTCAATTTCAACATTTTCCTTAAAAATAAAAAATCTACAAATCATGTGAGTATCAACCGTCTAATAAATTGTCTCAAAAAGAGGTTAAAATTTGAGAAAGGTCACATAACAAGTTTGGGTTGAGAGAATCCTCCAAGGAGAATCGAAAGAAACCACATATCTGGAAGGATCTGGAGTAATCTTGCATTCGGGTTTTGAATCTTGAAAAAAAAATGCATTGAGAAAATTTTATCACAATTTATGACAAAATGAGGCGTGAAGACACAAAAAAAGTGAAGGAAGAATAACTAGATCCAACCAAGATACGATCGGAAGTCGGAACTTTTGGTTGGATATAGCCGTCGTGGAAGGAGAAGAAATTATGAGAAACTAAGAAGAAGGAAGAAGAAGAGAGGAAATAATAGGGATAAGTCTGGCATGGGGCCGGACCCACACATAAAATTAGACGGGGACCCCTTACGCAGTAGGGTCCCCGCAGTCATTCGAGTGGGTCTTCCCTCTTTTATGTGAGAGGGGAGTGGGGCCGGACCCATTGGGACCGTTCCACCCCAGATTTTTCCAAATAATAGAGAGAGAGAAAGAAGTTAAAACAATAAGTAATTATTAAGCTACTTTTCAAACATTTTGTTTTTTTTGCATATATTTGAAAGTTTCAATGGCAATATTAATTGATGATGTTAATTCTTTTTGGGAAATGATATTTGGCTAAACCCAATTAGCTAAAAATTGGCTAATTTGGGTTAAAATTGGTCAATGGATAAAAATACCGTTGAAGTCCTTTTTTAAAAAAATATAAAAAAAAATAGCCCCAAAAGTAAAAAAAAAATGCCTCAAAAGTCTTCACATATTTTGAGACTTTGTCAGTCAAACCTGTCAGTAGCAGTCCGCTTCCAGTGAGGAACACAAAATCACAAAATGTTTCGCACAATGCAGAACATTTTGTGTTCTGCACATCAAAAATCGAACAGTTGAGATCATTTTACCTAAAATATTACGAATAATAAGTATTTTAAACAAATTGAACTCATCCGTCCGATTCTTGATCCGACGACTATTACTTGTTCCGCACAATGCAGAACATTTTGTGTTCCGCACTGGAGCCTTAGAGTGGCAGCAGAATGAGGGGACAAAATTTGGACTGCGGCTACTGTGTAGAACACTAAATGTTCTGCACCTTTGGAATAAATAGTGGTCGTCGAATCAAGAATCTAACAGATGAGATTATTTTTGTGAGATAATTAAAAAAATATTTAACTCCCACAATCCCATATTCAAGAGAAGTAATTGTTGCCATTGATGAAGAACTCGTCAACGGTCTGGATTATTCTCTAAGGTTATTCCAAAAATATTTGTCACTTAACAACCCTAAGTCCACATATTATGCATATTTATATACCCTAAGTCCCTATAAAAATATTATTTGCAACCATAAGTACATAAATTATATTACTTTTAGGTCCCTAATGTTATAAAACTTTAAAAGTTAAACACGCATAGTATATTTCCATTTCACAAATTGACCCTACAAGTTTCTAATTAAATCTTTTAAATTCACAATTTGACCCCCAAAAATCATGAAATTAACTTTAAAAAAATTATAATTAGACCCCTAACTAATAACATATTTGTAAAACACAAGAGGGGGGGTGAATTGGGTTTTAACTAATCTTGCTAACTTTTTCGAATCTAAGCAATGCTAGTAGAAGTTTAAGCAAGACGAACAAAACCAAAAGCAAAACCCAACAACAAGACAAAGGATTTAGAGTGGTTCGATTCACTTAGAATCTACATCCACTACCTTGAGCCGCACCCAAGGATTTCAACAACTTCACTAAGAAGAACTTTACACTTGTGGACAACTCACTAAGAGTTTTACACAACAACCACAATACAAAACTCACTAAGAGCTTGCCCACACTAAGTAGGACTTTTACAACACTTACCCAATCACTAAGAAAGGGAAATAAGAATGTTTAATACAAAGAATATTCACTCTTCTAAGTGAAAGATATTACCTTTGAAGTACAACAATGATAAGCTCTTTGAACATATGAATTCCACTCTTTGTCTTGCTTTTGAAAGATTGCTCTTGAATGATTTAGATCATAGAAATGAAGAGCATTTACTTTAAGAGTGTTTAGACTTGATAAGAAATCAATCTATATTGTATATGCAAGTCTTATGTAAGTGTTAGAGTCATTCTAAAGCTTTGGAGTATATATACATTTCAAAATTGGCTGAAAAATGACTCTCCAACGGTCAAATAACGGCTAGTTCAACACAGAGTTCGGTTGACCGAACTAGAGTTCGGATCCACTTGCACCATCTCGGTCGACCGACCTGTTTTGGCTCAACTCTCTGTCTAGCTTCGATTGATCCGAGGACAACTCGGATGATCCGACCTCTGAGCTGATTTTTCACACGTTTTGAAATCTTTTGAAGTCTTTAGAAGTCTAAAAGGTTTTCCCAAAAGGTAACAAGTAAGAACACTTGGAAAACCATTTTAAAGGACTTAGACTTAGAAAACAAAGGCTTTTAAGATACGAACACATTTAAGAATCCTTTTGAAAACTTAGCCTTTTGAAAACGTGTTTATGAAAACATGCAAGACTTGAGTGTAGATCTTATGTTCATAAGAGCATTGGTTAGAGCTTATAAGATAAAGACTTATAACGACAAAGCTAATCTAACCAAACCTAAGTCTTCAATCTTCAATCTTGATGATATGCGCCTTTAAGTATAACTTTGAATCTTGATACCAATGGCTTGATTGAAGTACTTAGAGCTTCCATAATGAGTTCCGATATTCTATCACAAAGATTAAGATCATTAGACACAACATCAAAAGTTTGTCCAATATCAAAAACTGAGTTTGTTCGCCCTTAGGGGTTACAATATTCATAGTGATCATCATATAATGAAATATATATAACTTTGGACGTATATAGAAGTATAACGAACTTTGCATGTGTGCGGTTAGAGTTTCATAGTACTAATAAAAAATAGATTATTTACAACGCTTTCATATTACTAATAGTCTACAAACAATCTTATAACCTTGAAATTGATTTACATTGTTAGCTTGTTAAGAGTAATGTTATAACGTTAAGACATATTTAAGAGTAATGTTGTACCATGAGAGTGTATAAGTTGTCTCAATCACTATAAAACATTCTTCCAAATCACGAACCATTCCTAAATATAAGACTTTCATTACATGTTGCGTAAATCATGGACATACTTAAATGTTATTTACAACTTATAGAGTCTTAATTTTTACTTCATTAATTTTCGCAACATGTAATAAAAATATTATATTTAGGAATAGAGGTATTTTAATAATCTATTTATAAATACTTTAAATTTTAATATACTATTATTTTCTAAAATTCTAAGTAAAAAAAGTAAAAAACAAGATTTGAATCCTTAACCAATTGATCATTCTGGCAACTAAACAACTTAAGAATAGCCAACTGCATCACCAACTTAATGTTTTAACAATGAACATGTATACTTATTTGTGTTCTGCTCGTCGTTACAAAATTGTTTAAAAAAAGAACAATCATTGTTGCATCTTCGCCCGTCTTCTTCATCCATTTTTTTTGAAGAACAATCTTATTTTCTAAAGAACATATTCATACTATTTTTTTTTGATGAATTTCGTCATTTAACTCCTCAAGAACACAAGAAAAAGTCCACAAAATTCATCATAAAAATCCCCAAATGAAGAAATTACCCTTTCTTTCTCTAAGAGTAGAAATTCTCTCCCCTCTTTCTAGAGATGGTCTTCCCTGTTCTAAGGTCAAATTTAGTTGGTTTATTTGTTTTGTAGGTTTGGTTTGTCTCTTTTTAATTTTGGTTCTTTTGCGTCTCTTGTATGGTCTCTGTATTCTTTACCCTTCTCGCTTAGTACTTTTGTGTGTCTTCTGAGTCTGTTTCCCCCTTCTTTTCTTTTGTTTTGTGTCGGTTTTTGGGAAATTATGTTTGTTGGAAGGGAACCTGTGCTCACTAGGTCGAGTGATACTGCTCCTCATTCAGCTGGCTTCTTGATGGTGGCTAAGATTCTAATTGAAAAAGTCAAAATATTAGAGCTTTTATATCTACTATGATCAGTGCTTGGAACTGAAGGAACCCAAGAGGGGGGTGAATTGGGTTTCTAATAAATCTTGTAAACTATTTCCAATCTAAACAATGATAGTGCAAGTTTAACAAAAGCTAAAGCAAAACCCAATGCAAATCACAAGACAAGAGATTTAGAGTGGTTCGATTCACTAAGAATCTACATCCACTACCTTGAGCCGCACCCAAGGATTTCACCAACTTCACTAAGAAGAATGTGCCCACACAAAGTAGGACTTTACACTAGTGGCTAACTCACAAAGAGTTTTACAAACAACCACTATAAACAATTGCCCACACTAAGTAGGACTTATACAACAATAACCCTATCACTAAGAAAGGGGATAAGATGAAGGTTTAGAGAACAAAGTTGTTCACTCTTCTAAGTGAAAGATACATACATTTGAAGCTCATCAATTGTTGGCTCTTTAACATAAGAAGCACACTCTTTGTCTTGCTTTTATGAAATGCACTTTTGAATCATTTAGATTTTGCAATGAAGTGCATTTTACTTTGAAAGTGTTTTGGCTTGATAGGAATTCAATAAGAATTTGTTTTGCAAGCCTCTCTAGTTATTTTAGTCATTCTAAAGCTTTGGAGTATTTATACAATTCAAAATTTGGCTGAAAAACGACTCTGAAACGGTCAAATAACGGCTAGTAACAGAGCACCTCGGTTGACCGAAGATCAACCTCGGTTGAGCCGAACCCCATCTCGGTCGACCGACCCATCCAATGGTCGACCGAACCATGTTTCATCATCTTCTCTGTTTGTGCTCGGTTGATCCGAGAAAATCTCGGTTGACCGACTTTCCAAGAGCATGAGAGATGATGTTTAAACACTTGTTTTCAAATCTTTTGAAGTCTAAAAGGTTTTCCCAAAAGGTAACACATAAGAACACTTGGAAAACTTTTCTAAGAGACTTAACTTTGAAATCAAAGGCTTTTTGAATAAGAACACATGTAAAGATCATTTTGAAACTTGAGCCTTTTGAAAACGTGTTTATGAAAACATGTATGCAAGACTAGAGTGTAGAGCGTATGTTCTTAGAGCTTTGGTTAGAGCTTAAGATAACGACTATTTAAAGACCAAGCTAACTAACCAAACCTAAGTCTTCAATCTTCAATCTTGATGAAAGTGCCTTCAAGTATATGACCTTGAATCTTGCGCACGGCTTGATTGAAGTACTTAGAGCTTCCATATTGAGTTCCGATATTCTATCACATAGATGAAAACATTAGACACAAACATCAAGTGTTTGTCCATTATCAAAAACCGAGTTCGTTTGCCCTTAGGGCTAACAGGAACATGTCTAATAAAGTGTTTTGCACTCTTCTGGGTGATAACCTGGTTCAATGTACGTTTCGGCTGGAAAGCGATAGAACTAAAACCATTAAGTCTGGACCTTGGAATTTCAGAGGAGCATTGGTGATTCTCAAAATTTGGCCAGAATCCTTGACTTTCAAAGAGTTAACTTTTCAAGAGTCTCCTTTCTGGGATCAAGTTCATAATATCCCTCTAGATTGTATGAACAGTAGTAATGCGAAAAGTATTGGGGAATTTCTAGGGGACTTTATGGGCTCTGACTTTGATGAGGGCAATGGTTCTATTACAAAAAAGTTTATGAGAATTAGAGTGAACATAAACATCAACAAACCTCTTAAAATAGGGTTATTCATGAAGAGGGATGATGGCAGTAACATATGCATTATGTTTAGATTTGAGAGATTGGCTGATTTTTGTTACAATTGTGGTATGCTGGGGCATGTGGAATCGAATTGTCAGATATCTATTGATCGTAACTCTGAGAAATTGAGAAGAGAAAAGGCTTTTGGGCCTTTGATGAAGATTGGTCTGTCAAGGCAACTGGAAGATGTTATGGGCAGTAGAGGTTTCCCTCAAGAAACCTGGGGTGGAAACGAGCTAAAGGCCGGAATCAACTTGGAAAGTGGATTAGAGATGAGGGTGCCGATAAATGTGGAAGGTATGAAATTATTGCCTGAACTACAGCCGGTAGGAAGTGACTGCCGGGATGGAGAGGCGATGGGAGTTGAGATTAGACAGGAAGGTCATAGAGTCTATCGTGATGATGACCATCATGTGTCTCTATCAAAGACTTTGGAGACTGCCAAGTACTTGGGCCTTAATTATGATGGGCTGTCAAATTCTCTACAAAAACCAGAGGCGTGTATGCTTGGTATGGTGTGTATTAAGTCCAATAAGATTTTCAAAGCTGGGCTGGGTAAAGGCCTCCAATGTAAGTCCACTTTCATGCCTATCCCGGACTCCAACTCGTTTAACCGTAAAAGACCTATTTTTCCTTCTTTACCAAACCCAAAAAAATTTAAGCCCACCTGTGATGTCCTTAATGATGTTACTCAGCCTTTTGCTGTGAGTTTTAAAGAACTCCAATCTAAGCCCATCCAACTTAACCTGGCCCAGTCGTGTCTAATTTCTAATGAAAACTTACTTGAGTCCAATGCGACAATCCATAACCAAACTGCTCTACCATTTGAAGTTAGCCATGCCGAGCCCAATCCTTTTATGCCAGAAATCATTAACGAGTTAAAAAATACCCATATTAATAGATATTTGACCCAGTCTAATACTTATATGTCTGAAACTTCGAGACTAAAAGTTCTGAGGCTAAAACTACTGAGACTGAAGCTACTGTTTCTTTTCAAAATAAGAAGTTTCAAGATGGGAGAGTCGGTGATACAGTGGAGATGGAAGTCATAGAGGAAGACTTGGTCACTTTGGTGAGAAGAAGGACTTTCCGAGTCAAAAGGGAATCAGAGGTTAGAAATAATCTTACTCAGTCACTGAAGAAGGGTCTGATATTACTGAATCTAGTTTGAGTGTGGTTTTGGAAATAGCTTGTTGAATGGTGACGAATTGAATTTGGGTGTGGATTGTCTGGATGTTGGAGTAAATTGGAAGGGTCTTTATGATCCTTCTTCTGATATGGATGAGACCCATAATTGGTCACCGAATTCCCAATGATTGTAATTTCGTGGAATTGCCGAGGTATTGCCCGAACCTCGGTGACCACAACCTTGTGGGATATCATTAGGACCTATAAACCTTATATTCTCTTCCTTCAAGAATTAAAATGCTCTTCTCTCCCAAAAATTTCCTCTGTTATTAACTCTCTAGGTTTTCCAAACTCTGCTATTGTTCCGTCTTCTAGTCGTGCTAGAGGGTTAGCTCTGGTATGGCATTCTTCTGTTGATCTTAATGTAGTATTGTCGACTCATTTTTTTTTATCAATGCTATTATTTTGAATAGGCCGGATAATGTGCCTTGGCAATTGACTTGTGTATATGGGCCTCCTAAGAAAAAGTATAGAATGGTGTTTTGGGTGCTGCTTTTGATGGTCCGTGGTTTGTTTTTGGTGATTTTAATACTATTTGTGATCAAAGTGAAAAAAATGGGGGTAATCCGGTTACGTCTTCTAGCTCGGGTGGTTTTGGTGACTTTTTGGATAGTCTGGGATTGATAGATGGGGATTTTTCTGGTCTCCCTTCACTTGGAATAATAAAAGAATCGGGAAATCTAACATTCGAGAAAGACTTGATAGGGGTGTTTTGAATGGAGCTTGGAGAACTTTATTCCCTAGAGCCAAGATTATCCACTTGCCTGCTATAAATTCTGATCATAATCCTCTTTTGCTTGATACTTCTCCTTCTTACAATCAGGGACCTAGGCCTTTTCGGTTTGAGTCTATGTGGTTGAGGGATCCTACTTCCTTTATTGTGGTCGAGGAGGCTTGGAATCTTTCCTTGTCGGGTCCTCCTCATCTTCTTTTTGGTCTCAAATTAATTAGGACTAGGTCAGCTCTTAAGAATTGGAATAAGTCCTCTTTTGGTCATGTCTCTTTTGCTATTAAGAGTCTTAAAGTTGATATTGGTGTTCTTCAGGATCTAGACCAAACTTCTTCCAATCTTGCTCTTGAGTCTACTTTCTGAATATCTTAAAAGGGAAGAAAATTTATGGAAGGATAAATCGAGAATTTCAAGCTTTGAGGAAGGAGACGCCAATACCAGGTTTTTCCATCTCTCTACTATTATTAGAAGAAGGTCTAATTGGATTGATCAATTGCAGAAAGAGGATGATTCTTGGGAAACAGATTGGTATAGAATTGGTAACCTTTCTGATCAATACTATACTAATCTGTTTTCCTCTACGAATCCCATTTTCCCTTTGTCTTTAAATAACTTGATTCCTTCTACTGTCAATGTGTGTGATAATGTTGATCTTTGTGTGGTGCCTTCCGAGATTGAGATTAAGGATGTTGTGTTTTCTATGGCGTCTTCTAAAAGTCCGGGTCCGGATGGCATGTCTATTGATTTCTATAAGGCCTTTTGGAATATTATCAAGTGTGAGATTATCATCTTTGTTCAAGTTTTCTTTATGCATGGTGTCATGGATAATTCTTTTAATAAAACTTTTTTGGCCTTAATCCCTAAGAAGAATCTCGCGAGGAAAGTGGAGCATTTTCGTCCTATCGCCCTCTGCAATGTTTGATATAATATTATATCTAAAATCATTGCTAATAGGATTAAACCTTTTTTGGCTAAGCTTATTTCACCTGCTCAATATGCTTTTGTTCCTGATAGGTGCATTATTGAGAACTCGATCATTAATCAAGAAATTATGCATTATATTAAGAATAAGAGAGGAAAAAAAGGGGTTATGGCTATTAAGATTGATATGGCTAAAGCTTATGACCGTGTGGAATGGGATGTTCTTGCTCATATTATGTTAAATCAGGGTTTTTCTCATAAGTTTGTCCACCTTGTCTATATTTGCATTTCTTCTCCCTCTTTTTCGTTACTAATTAATGGTTCTACATATGGCAACATTCAAGCTTCTAAAGGGATTAGACAGGGAGATCCTTTGTCCCCGGCTCTTTTTGTCCTCTTTTTTTATCTCTTTTCTAGGATTATTAGTGATGCTGAACATGTGGGTGCCATTCATGGTATTAAAATTAATAGGGAAGCTGCTTCTTTCTCTCATCTTATGTATGCGGATGACCTGGTTATTTATGGGCATGCTACGACTAAAGAAGCTGAAAATATCAAAGATTGCTTGTCGCTTTACTGTGGCTGGTCTGGTCAAGAAATTAATGTGGGTAAGTCTTGTTTTCATTTTAGCACTAATGTTTCAAGTGAACTTCAAAGCACCTTGTGTGATATCCTTAATATGCCTGTTTGTGCTCATAATGTTAAACATCTTGGTCTTCCTTTTTGTAAACCTACTAGTAAGAGGAAAGCTTTTGTGGATATTTTGGATAAGATTTCTGGTAAGCTTAGTGGGTGGAAGATGAGATGTTTGTCTCAAGCGGGGAGGAGTGTTCTCATTAAATCTGTGCTTCAGGATATTCCTTCTTATGCAATGCAATCTGTTTCATTACCTGTTTCTATTTGTGATGATATTGATGAAAGTATTAGGAGATTTTGGTGGGGTGTCAACTCTGGGGATTCTAGATATCTGTGTCTTAAAAGCTGGGATTCTATATGTCTACCTAAAGAAGCTGGTGGATTAGGTTTCAAGAGAGTTCGTGATATCAATCTTGCTTTTAATACTAAGCTTGCTTGGAATATGTGCGCTAATTTGGATAAGGCGTGTGTGAGTCTGCTTCAAGCTAAATACTTGGGAGGTCAATCTCTCCTTCGAGCACAGGTTGATCGGGGGCAAGCTTCGTGGGTTTGGCAAGCTATTTGGAAAAGTAAGGAAAATCTTGAGAAAGGGGCTTGCTTTAAAGTTGGGAATATTACTAATTTAGGGATTTGGACGGATCCTTGGATTGTATCTATTCCTAAGTTTAAACCTCATTCTTCTTTTAAATATGATTCTTCTCCTTGGCAAGTTTCTGATCTTATTGATTTTATGTCTAATTCTTGGAAGGTTAGTTTTGTGAATAGTCTCTTTCCTGATTCTATTCCTAAGAGTATTCTTGGTATTCAGATTCAAGCTTATTTGGATCCCGATCTTCTTGTTTGGTCCCCCTCCAAGTCAGGGGAATTCTCGGTTCGTTCTGCGTATCGAGTAAGCCAACAAGATAGAATGATTAATGTTTCTACCTCTTCTGGGATTCAGAGGACTACTTGGAAGAGATTATGGCAATCTAAATTGCACCCGAGGCACAAGCATTTTTTGTGGAGGATTTTATGTGATATTATGCCTTCAAAATCTAGACTTGCCGTTATTTTTTATATTGGTAATACTTCATGTTTGCTTTGTGGTGTCGGGGATAGTGTGGACTCACTTCATCATATCTTACTTCAATTCCCTTTGTCTGTTCTTATTTGGTGGAAATCTCCTTGGAATATCAAAATTGATGCGCTTAATTCATTCACTATGTTGCAATGGATTGATTGTGTTCTTAATCCTGTTTCAGTGTTTCCTTTACAGGAATTTGATATTGCTATGTTCACTAATTTTGCGGTTGCAGTTATGGAACAGGTTTGGAAAGAAAGAAATTCCATTTATTTTGGTTCAGCCCCTACAAATTGGAATGATTTGTTTGGATCTTGCATTAAATTGGCTACGGAGTATGAAGTGGCTGCATCAAAGAGAGGGCAGCAGACTAAAAGTGCTTTGGTTAGGAATTGGTAGACGTGTCCTCCACCAAATTGGAAAAAAGTGAATTTCGACGCGGCTTTTGAGGATGGTATGTATTTTGTTGCTGCTATCATGAGGGATGAAAAGGGCTGTGTTAATACGGCTATTGTGGATAAAGGAGTTGCTCCAGATGCTTACACTGCTGAAGCTAAATGAGCTATTTTGGCTATTAAATTGGCGTCTATGGTTAAGCTTGATAACACTAATTTTGAAGGTGATGCTTCAAATGTCATTTTTTCTCTTAAGGGGCATAATGAAGCTATGGAATGGCAAGGCGGGTCTATTATTGCTCAATGTAGGAAACTAACTGCTAAGCACAATTGTAAATTCTTTTCAGTTTCTAGATTATGTAATATTGCAGCCCATAATCTTGCGAAATGGGCAAAAAACTCTTCTCTAGTTGGAATTATTCCTGTAGAGTCCCTCCCTTGTGAGGTTTTTTGTGACCAGGATTCAAATGGTTTTTTGGATGTATTGGATCCTGGGTATGTAATATCTCTTCTAGTAATGAATAGGTGGGTTTTCATCAAAAAAAATAAAAATAAAAATAAACCCACCAAAATTAATATGAACCCATAACCCCATTTTGTTTAAAAAAACACCAAAGATTCTATCTTTTTCACATTACTTAATCAAATTCACAACCGACACCGGCCACATTCATAAAAAAAAACTATTTGTTTAAGGTTTTGTTTGGTTGCTGGATTATATATATATATATATATATATATATATATATATATATATATATATATATATATATATATATATATATATATATATATTTGTTAAGCATGGAAATTCCAAGAAAGAGAGTACTATATCGATCAATTCCATTCCAAGAATGATTCTTTTTTTGCTGTTTCAGCTATTTCCTGTAAGGAAAAATGGTGAATTTTTTAGTTGATTAAAAAAGGAAAAGAAGGTGGGGTGAGATGGGCCGGGGGAAGAAGGAAGAGGGAGTAGGGGTGGGTGGGATAAAATTAAGAAAATAGATTTGTAGAGTGGGATATAAAAAAAAGAAATTTGGGAAAAATCAGTGAGGGTATAATTAGTAATGAAAATGTCAAATTGGGAATTTTTCTAAGACTTAGCCATATAGAAGTGTCCTTTGTTTTATTCTGAGAAAAAATAAAGAAAGAATGAGTAGATTGGTTCGAAAAGAAACGAAACTCAATCATGGAATTGGATCATAGATCTGACTCCACAATTTTACAATTTTTCAATAGGATTTATATCTGTATGTAAGAGTTTGACTGTAAATTATGAGAGATTGTAAAATCGAATACATTAGACTGGTTCTACACCCCAATTTGCTCCATCCAAATAGCCCTTTTCCCTTTGATTAGAGTTAACCATCGTGACCTCATTTTTAACTTATTAAGGGTGTATTAATATTGATTTTCTTTTACCTTTTTTTCTTCTTCTATGGAGTATGAGTTAGAAGATATGAAATTTTAAGATTACTTTAAAATAAGATTAAAAAAACCAGAAAGTAAAGCAATCCAATTGCACCCAAAGCCTGCACAAGAAAATCAATGTGCCGTTTAACTTTTGAGCTCATAAGAGAAGCCCTACTACTATTTAAGAAGGGGAGATTACTTTGAGATGTCCTTTTTTACTTTGTTCGCCTTCGCAATCTCTTCATTTGTAAGGAATTATGACTGTAAATATGAACATGGTCGGAAATATGACCAGGACACATTAGTATGGCTGGAATTATGACAAGAAATACATGAACATGGACAAATATATGGCCTGAAATTCCACTATGGTAACTCGCCTCCCCTTCCACCGCGTGTAAAATTATAATGATTGCCTTTTCGATCTAATTTCTTCAATTTTCAAACTTGATCGAGTTCTTTACATGATTATTTCTTTCAAAATTCAGAAGATTTCTTTGTTTTTAGAAAATATAGAAGAATCCTAGAGATTTTTTTTTATTAAAAGAAATTGTATTTATAAGAATGAGGAGAAGTGCCAAAAAAAAATGTGTCTAAATATATTTTATAAAGAGTTGGAAGAGAAAAACAACGCGCCATTCTCATTTTAACCTCATTAATACTTGGTCAACCACGACACAAGAATGAGGTGTCATTTGAATATTTGAACAAAATGATACTCAGGAAGCACTAGGAAAATACTGAACACAATTCAATTTCCTTTTTTTCATAAATATTTTTATAAGTCAGTATATACTAAGAAAAACAAAAATTATTATAAATACAATATTACAATTAACTTTTTTTTTTTGCTAAGTAATATTACAATTAACTACCATATACATTGAATGTCTAACACAAAAGGAAAATTTTGATATGAATCAAGTACATGTGAACCTTCTAGTCAAGAACTGACTACATCATCACAAAGTTGTCTCTCTCTTCATTTTGTGGTGATGTGGTCAGTTCTGAACCGCAATTTACAATGAAACTGGTTCATATCAGAATTATCCAAAACAAAAAGTTACAGTGAAGACTAAATACTATCTATTATATACCCATTTTAAGAATTTTAAAAAGGAAAGAAAGAAAAATATTCCAATAAAAGAATAGCAGCATGCACTGCATCTTTCATTCAAATCCCCTGTTCTTCTGATATGAAATTTCCATTCTATTCCGTGTTCCATCTCTTGTTCCATCATTAATAAGTTGCACTTTCTTAATTATAATCTAAAAGATAAAAAAAATGAAAAATTTTACAACCCTAAGTAGGAAAGCCACAAAATACGATAGAGAATGTCACGTCTCGTGTACGTGGGGTCAAATTGTCAGTCTACAGTACTCACTCACGATAACTTATTTCACAACTGAATTTTGTTATACCAAAATAAATATACTGAACTAATAGTGAATACTTAATCTCATTATCATACAGCACACCCTATATATTTACGTGACGGATGATTAAAAATTACGTTCTTCCCGCAATCGGTGTTTTCACAGAACAGAACGGTAATCTTCGGTGAGAGAGGATGTGAACTGATCAAAGCCCAGAGGATTAAGGAACCAAGTAAACACATGATCCATCAAAGAGTGAAAATGTAAAAGTAGTGCATCAACCAAGTGTCCTTCCTCCGTATTTTTCGGCGAAGTACAAGGAACCGGACACCTGCAGAGCGGGCAACTGGAATGTGTCTGCAACCAAACATCAATGCAGCTGACGTGGAAACCATGGTTGCATTCAGGTAGTAGCCTGTATACTTCGCCTTCGACGACGTCGTATAGACATATCACGCACTGCATCAGCTCTACGCCGTCGTTTCCTTTCCTCCGTTCATGGGCATCGGCATCGGCATCGGCATCACGGTGGTGTTCATGTCTGCAGAATGACTTGGAATGCAAGTAATTGAGGATGGAGAGTACTGTTTTGCTGCCAATTATAACATTGATTGATGATGCTATTGTGGATACGCAAATCTCAGCCATTTGAAAATTGAAAAAATGAATTGTGTAGGAGAGAAAATGCGAGATTCGAAATAAAAATTCGTGTTGCAAAATATGTAAGAAATTTGTGCAAATGAATGAAGGCAAATTCGGCAGTATCTAAATAATAATTAGTAGCAGTAGCAACGTACTCAGGTGAATATTGGAGATCTGTTTAGTGTTTGTTAATGAAGCTGGTTCTAGTCGAATGGTATATATATGGTAAAAGAAGAAGAAGAAGATAAGATGCAGAGGGGTGCCGTGGGGGAGAGTAGGAATTGGAGTGGTTGACTGGGTTATGTCGTGGAGAGGAAAATGATGAAATTGGAGCCTTTTTTAATGTGTTTAGCGAAATGAGTGCGCTACTGCTTATCCTGTCTCACATCTCATTTTTTTTTGGTAAAAATTATCTGTGTATCTATTTTTGTGTCCAACCAATAAGAATTCACTATGAGATTATTATTTTTAGTTATATATACAAATGGTAAATTGTGATTGATTGAGTACATAGACTGGTACAGAGAATTGTCAGGCTCTGAGGACCATAGGTCGCTTATAAGGGTACTTACAGATCATCCACCAACACAGCTCTCACATCGGTAGCGGGAATTGAACACTTAACATTTGTAAAGATGTGTCAAATCCTTACCAAGTGAACCAACTTGTATTTGTTCAATAGGAACTTGTATGGAAACCACTGGAACATTGGTTTTAGTTCAAGTAAGTATATGGAGTTAAAATTAAATTCATTTCATTAAAGTACCCTAGTATTAAATCAAAATAAATGTTTTCCTAAGAATTGGTTTTCGTCTTTTATTACTACATTAAACAATTTTCTCATCAAGCCCTTTTTACCTACATGATTTAACTCAAATAAAAAGAGATTCTGCGTCTATTTTATAATATTGGATAACATTTTCATGTTGAGATTTCATTTTGTGTTTCTCAAAAGATGAATTATTAATGAATACGGATCAATGATCAATTCTGAAATTTAAAATTTAAAATA
Organism: Vinca minor; assembly: GCA_026122235.1. NCBI lineage: Eukaryota > Viridiplantae > Streptophyta > Magnoliopsida > Gentianales > Apocynaceae > Vinca > Vinca minor. The sequence continues at coordinate 1,630,010 of JAOCZM010000116.1, forward strand.
GTATCCCAAATATATTATAATTATATTCGTTACACAAATATACGTATAGACTTATATATTTTTTTATAAAAGTTTGATTGCGAATGTAGAGTTATAATACTATGGCCACCTTAAAAAAAAAATAGACTGAATTAGTTGTAAACTGTAAAACGACTTCTTAATACCCATACAAGATCTTTTTGTCTTGAACGTGTCTCTTTCAATGTCCTACTAATAATTAGAGTGCCAAATATCAGTTTTTTTAACACGAAATTTATAGCTTAAAAAAATAGTAAAACTCGTAAGAAAAAGGACACACTTTGCAGAATATTAGTAGGCACAACATATTTTTCGCACAAACGGATCGCATGAGGACACTTGTTCTGTTGTCACACCCCTGAGCTCGCAGCGCGACACATGGACCTGACAGACCCACGATCATCTACTTGGCAATCGAACTCGCTATGCCAAAAGGATATCCCGAGATGATAGTGGATACTTATGTCACCTTATATACCAGTCACAACTTTCATTCTTATCTAATACTCCCTCCGTCCCAAATTATCTGTCCATATTTTCTTTTTAATCTGTCCCAAATTAATTGTCCACTTTCTAAATAAAGGGTTCATTAATGGTGGTTTTTCCAATCCTATCCCTTGCATTGAATATTGGAGAGAGAAGAATAGAGAAGGAAATAAGGTAGAATTAAATAAGGAATAATATTAAATAGGGTCATATTTGACATTTTACCATATTCTAGCATAGAATTTGATAAAACCTTAATTCCCGTGCAAAATACAAAGTGGACAGATAATTTGGGACGGAGGGAGTATGAGACCTTTTTCCCATTTGGGAATTAGGGGTGTCAACGGGTTCGGGCGACTCACATAGCTCGAAAAAATGTGAGCGTGAGCTGAGCTGAGCTTGAGCCGAGCGTGAGTTCAATATTCAAGTTCGAATTTTGCGTGAGCTTAACCACGTTCAGCCCGAAAAAAGTTTGAACCCGAATAAGAATAATATAATTAAAATATTATATATATAATAATAATAATATTAATTAAAAAAAAGAAGACATATAAAATCCATTTCTTTTGTTTTATTCTATATAAGGATTTTTGTCTACGTTGTATATAGATTTCTTTAACCTTTGATATTGCTATGTATTTATCTTTTGTTATATTTTTATTAGTTTATTTTGCTTCAAGAATTAAGTATTATTTTTTGTCAGAATTTAGTTTCAATGTTCATCGTATTATATTATTCTTTCTATATGATTTTTGTTTTTTTACTAATATAAATTTAGCTCGTGAGCTCAACTCGAGCTCACAAAAAATGTGACCTGAGCGTGAGTTCAATGTTTGTGTGCTTTTCCGGACTGAGCGTGAGCTGAACTTTTTAATTTTTATGTGAATTGAGCGTGAGCTAAACCAAGCTCGGCTCACATAACTCGATTGACACCCCTACTGGGAATGAGGTTTCACATATGTCCTTCAGAATAAGTGTCCTGAATCAGAATATATGTCCTATTTTAAATCAATTTTAACTTACCCCGTTTCTCACTAAAGCCGCTGCGGGAGGAGAGGAGGCACAAATACGATAGAGAAAATATTTTTTCCCTTATTACCCATTGGTCTGGTTAAAAAAAGAAGAAAACCTTTTAAAAAAAATTAATTGGAAAGTTGAAAAATATCTCCATTATCTAGCGCTTCTGGACTTCTGGCTCTAGCTTCAGTCTGCTACTGCCTCCATTTGTTTCTCTTCCCAAGTTCTTCTTTTGAGCTGCTTGAAACAATCCATCTATTCATAATTTCTGTTTATGGAATTTGGAGTGCTTGAAACATAAGTCTTATTTATCTGTGTGTGAGAATTTTGTGTTTTAATTGGACTTGAGTGAGCCTGGATGAGCTCCCCATGCCTTTATTAGGTATTCCTTTGTTTCTTCAATTCTATCTTCTAATTTCAATTCATTCAAACGAGGGACTACATTAATTTGATTGATTTTTTGTTTTTTAAATTGTTGCAAATGTTTTGGAAGCATAGAATTTTTATAAATGTGGCTATTATTATGGAATGGAGCTTATCATGATTTTCGATTTATTTATTTATTGATATGCAGATATTGCTACTGCACAACAGCCTTGTTTCCAGAACAATGTACATAAATTTAGGTCACAAATTGTCCTGCACAATAACTTGTTATACAGAAATGAAAAAAGATTGCTATATCCATGGAAATCTTACTCTATTCCGAAAAAAAGCTAACAACTTTAGCAAGGGGAATATTGAATTACGGAGGGGTAGGTTAATCATCAAAGCAGTTGCTACACTGGAAGCTGCTATTAGAACGCAGAGCGAAGGAGGGTTCAATTTGAGGGTTGATGCAGATTCAGCAGGTTTGGCTTTATCGGGGGATGAGCAGCAATTTTCAAGTGAAGATTTAGATAAATTAAATGAGGGGGAGAAGTTGAGAAGGATGAGGATTTCCAAAGCTAATAAAGGAAATACCCCTTGGAATAAAGGCAGGAAGCATAGTCCAGGTAATTCTATTGCATGAGTGGTTGGATCATGGATGTTTCGAACTGATTTATTTGTTCCTACATTCTCATTATAGCTCTGTTGTCAATGCTCGCAGAAACCTTACAGCGGATAAGAGAAAGAACAAGGCTTGCAATGCAGGATCCTAAGGTGATGTCATGTAAGAATTATCTTATGTAGAAGACCTGCAATGACTTTGAACCAAATTTTTTTTGATCATCTTTATGGACACTAGTCATGTTAGGATATGCTTAGAGTTGATAGGATTTGTCATTTGTTTCACTTTGAATCAAAGTAATTTATGTGGTTGTGATTGCCTTAAAGAAAAGAAATGAGAATGCCGTGCCAGTTTTTTCAGTTAGGGATTAACTGCTGAGTATTAGAGATATAATGTAGTCAACCTGAAATTTGTCCATTACATTCCAGCTGTATATCTATTTGAAGATGTCTACTAATGATATCTATGTGTTCTTTAAACTGTTACATAAATTCTGCAATGTTTTGGATTTGTCATGCTGATTTTCAAGCAAAAGCGCTAATTCTTGATTGGAGTTTTTCTATTTTGAGTTGTATGCTTGTATTAGATTAATTCCTTTTACTTTGGCTAGATTATTCGCGACTTCATACTTACAATACAAACATGGTGATCTGTTAGACCTTTGGTCTTTACATTTTCTCTTCCACTCATAGCGTGGAGAAGAAGTGTACTCTAGGGGTTACTAATTGAGTTGGGGAATCAAACTATATCAACTGTTTTAAGAATCTCCTTTCCAGAACCTTTACATTAGATTTTCATCTCATACGGCACCTCCCTCGTGTGCATAATGAGAATAACAACCTGGTGTCCCTTTTTATTACATTTTTTTTTCTCACTAAATTGAAAGTACTGCCCATGCAGGTCAAGATGAAGCTAGTTAACTTGGGACATGCTCAAAGGTTGGTTTCTGAAATATTGACTTCTCAATTGGCTACTTTAGTCTGTCAAAAATTATTATTGGTGAATTTTCTTTGCTCAAACATATTTCTGAACTTATCCAGTTATTTATTGTAAAATGCTGTATCTTTTATCAAGGATGAATGGACTGTGTCTTTTGGATGGAAAAAGAGTAACACTTTTTCTTTTTTCTCTGTGCAGACATCGCTAGTAATCTGCCCATTATGAATGACTAAACACAGTATGTGGAAATGGTCAAATAGATAAGACTAAGTTATGGTTCTAGGTATTGCTTTTGTACTCCCCCCAAAACCGACCAACCAACAAAAAAATGGAAAGAAAGAAATCTTGGTGCTGGAAAATTGGCATGGGTACTTGATCATTTGGATGGGAGTTAATAACTTTACCACATAAACTTAGAAATTTTAATAGAATATACTTAGAAAGTTGCTTTGAACCATCTCTTCTGTACCTGTCTTGCACCTGTATCAGGGTATTTTGGTTTAATGTGCACTTTTGAAAGTTTGACAGTAATCTTTTTCACTATACAGTAAAGAAACAAGGATCAAGATAGGAGCCGGTGTACGGATTGGATGGGGAAAACGTCGTGAGAAGCTGATGCTGCAGGTGACATGCTGCTATGAATGGCAAAATCTAATTGCAGAAGCTGCGAGAATGGGTCTTGTTGATGATGAAGAGTTGCAATGGGATTCATACAAGATTTTGAATGAACAGCTTAAGCAAGAGTGGGTACAGAGTGTTGAGGAAACAAAAAGAACACCGAGGCCAAAGGGTAGCAAGAGCGCGCCAAAATCCCTTGAACAGAGAAGGAAGATTTCAGAAGCCATTGCTGCCAAATGGGCTGATACTGTAAGAGCTTATGCCTTGCTCCCTCACAATTGACATTTAGTTTGGGTCGGAGGGAGTATTCATTTCGTGGTTTTATTTTCTGTGGTTATAATTTTTTTGTTTATCTTCATTAGGCGCCTTCCGGCTGCCAATACTTTAGTAACAGCTATTACTATAGTCAAATTAAAGCTTGTATGAAGATCTGAATGTTGCCAGATTATGTTGACTTTTGATAAGATTGTGATTTTGTCTCCAGTCATACAGAAACCGTGTTTACTCTGGTCTGGCAAAATATCATGGCATACCAGAAGGTGCTGAAAGAATACCAAGGAGAAAGCCAAGCAGTGATGGAGAAACAAGCAAAAGAAGTCCTTCCAAAAAGAAAGTTGATTCTGATGATAAGTCAGAGCAGAAGGGCCAAACTTGAACGGGCAAAGTTAAAGAGGAGCCGTGCACCCATGTACAAGGACCCTTTGGTGAGCTCCAAGCTAGAGATGTTAAAAAACATCAGAGCAGAGAGAGCAGCAGCTGAAAGCAGGAAAAGTGAGGCTGTTACTAGAGCGAAGTAAGTTTATTCATTTGATACTCTTCCTACACATGTGCTTCCATAGGTATTCGGTAATTCTGTGTAATAATGCTTGCAGGCAATTGATTGCTGAAGCTGAAAAGGCTGCAAAAGCCCTTGAAGTGGCTGCTAAGAAGAGCCCTATTGCTCATGCTTCCCTGATCGAGACCAGAAAGCTTATTGCTGAAGCTGTCCAATCTATTATGCTCATAGAGAAAGGAGAGGAAGAATCTCAAAATGATGGAACTACTACCTCTCTTGATGTAGAGGGCAAAATGTTTGCAGAACCTGAGGAATCAAATCAAATCATACAAAAGGATTCAGATGGAGTTCAGTCATCAGAATCAAGAGATTCCGAATTTCAGAAATCTGACTTGCAAGATTTCTGGGATAAGAAAGATAACGCGCCTGCATCAGTCTTCAACGACTACAATCTGATCAATGGCAAGGTGAACCAACATGAAATGAGCTCATCCAATGGTTATGATGTGCCGCCAATGCTGCTGGATGATACGATAAAGCTCTCTAGTTTCCCGGATAACGAACTGAACGGTCACATAGATTGCACAAACTATCCCCTTTTGAATGGATCAAAATCTGTGACTATCAAAGATGACGGACGCATAGATTGCGCAGACTACTCCCTCGTGATAAATGGATCAAAAACCGTGACTATCAAAGGGGAAACGCGATCTAAGTCGCCAACTGTGACCAAGAAATGGGTTCGTGGAAGGCTGGTGGAAGTGACTGAATGATGAGAATAACTAATCTCACTAGTATTTAGACTTGAGGAATCTCTCCGCCTGCTGCCAGTAAGTATATTCTTATTTGTTCAATTCCACTGCATTTTTTTATACCCGAAACGAGATGCCTTAGTTGAAGCCTCACCATTTTCTAATGTAGTAAGTAGTCAATTTAGCTGTTCCTTATATATATATATATATATATATATATATATATATATATATATATATATATATATATATATATATATATATATATATATATATATTCACATGTACTTGCAATATGTGAGAGAATACAACATTTTTGATGTGACACCCCCCAACCCCTCCCCTAGGGTCCACTGCGGCTGAGTAGGGTGTCTGCGTGCCTCTCGGTACTAACATATACAAAATCTCAATTGCTCGGAGGCAAAATAACAAAAACAAGAAATACATAATATAGAAGAGTTCTCTCTTACAAGGTAAACAACTAAAACACGTAATTCTCATAGGTAGATCTGATGCATAAAGGTTTCCAAAAGCATGATAGTATATGGCCAATGGCTTCCTCAAACTCCAAGTATAGATTTCCACGAGGTTCATGGATCCATTTCCTGAACCAGCTCTATCTGAAAACATGTCATAAAACACGTGTGAGCCAGAAAGCTCAGTGAGTTCGCGTGTGTGCCAGTGTATTTTCAAATATCTTTTAGTGAATGCATGCAGATGCTTTTCGAAAATATTCTTAGTGCAAAACAAATTCATTTTCCTACCGAGTTTCAAAATCATATGCAAAAACACATGAAGGTTAGAGGCGCAGTCGAAAAGTCTGAACAAATCAAGACATATCAACACAACCTCTCTAAACCTGTGTTTTCAAAATAGTTCTCAAATCAAAGTCGGGCTCAAGGAGACAAGTCCGGATCCCGAAGTCATAACCAGCCTCACACCAGTACGAGCTCGAATTTCATACCTTATGCCTCCCCAAACACAAAACCAGGCTACGAAATCTGGGGCACCTACCAGCCCCGCACTCTGGTGACTAACTCCAACGCCGAGCCCTCCCTGACTCGCCGCAGAGCAGCCGAACACCACGAAACGATGTTCCATACAAATAAACGCAGCACTGGTTGGGCCGAGCCCTCCCCGAATACTACGCCCCCTTTCAAGTGGTACCACAATCCAGAGTCTATGCGTTCCACGCCAGCAGAAGAGGCCCTAGCACAGGTGACTAGCCATGTACAGTGCAATCCACTGACGCTTCAGGCTATCAAATCAATTTCGAATCGTATCCAAATCAAAGCTGGTCGGAACGGGGTTTTAATGCAAATTTCACAATCAAAAGGGCCAACATAAAGGCCAACCAACACAATCATATTCAAATCTAGTTCAAAATATTCACCCGTCCGCTAGTCCAAATATAACAAAAATGCAAAATTTCTCAAATATGCCATGATAATGCACATGAGTTTCAAAGTAATGCAGTTTTCTTATATCAAATCATTTTCCGAAACTTACCTGTGTTAAGCAAACCTGCGCGAAAAAGAGTTATTCAAAAATCATATTTTCCTAAACGGAGCACCGCTCCTATGCAATTCTAACAAGAAATCAGTTCCAACTTTACAACTTATCTTATCATTTAATAAAGTATGCCAGAAGACTTCAACTTCAATCAAAATGAAGAGCTTTCAAAAAGAAACTAATGTATTACAACATTATATACTAACCTTAGGTAAGGCTTCACAGTACATGTAATATTATATAAATTAAATTCAAAATCTTACATCAATACCAATAAAATTCACAAAGAAATTGCAGGATTTATGGAACAATGGTGTCTTATATTTCTGTGAAGAACACAAGAAGCAAGTAAAAACTATACAAAATTATGAATATACAAGGCATAAATTTGTGGCTAGGAATTGTGGAAAAAAAATGAATAAGTATCTGGGAGCTTGTGCTCTCTATAATACAAAGTTGAATGCACTAAGATGAAAGGCAAAAGAACCATAAAAAAGGAATATACAATAAATAGAGAGAGACCAAAAAAGGATAAAAATGAGTTATTCTCTCGGCCAAAAAGAAAATAGGCCAAGAAATGATGACTTTCCAATAGAATAACAAAAGAACAGAATGAAAAAGAAACAAAAACTCATGAATGAGGAATGTCTATTTTGGCAACTTTCCAAAAGAGTAATATATCCAAAACAAAATCATTTTTACAAATCATTACGAATACTGTAAATAGAGTAATATATCCATCGTTAGTGTCTTAAGGGGTTCTCACAAGGTTACCAACTCAACATTTGATGAATCTACTGATATTCTTTACTGATTAACCGAATAACTCAAAAGTACGATATAATTCATGTAGAGACAAACAAAAATGTTGTAGTAACTCCTTAAACTAACGGTTTATGTCCCTCAAATATTCATATAATATCTTTAATAATGGTTTAACTCCAAGTTTCAGTCAAGCACTCAATTATATTTCTTATTTTAAGAGTAAAGTCGTCAAAGCTTATGGAGAGTAATCTTGGCATTCCATGTAATAAAGGTTTACTAAGTTAGTTGGAAATGATAACTTAAGTACCTTTAACAACTTTTTTTTTTTTTTAAAAACATCTTTTATCTTGGATTCTAATACAAAAAAAAATTATCTACCATCAGTCATTGTCCTATAAATCTAAATCTTCCATAGGCGATCATCCTAGGGATAATGCTTACACAAATAAGTAATGCATAAAGTCACGTCCTAAACCTCAAGGGCAAAAGTAGTAGATCTGTAAGCAATTTCTTATTACCAACATAGACTTTACTCCCGTATATAACCTAATGAACATGTAGTCTTATTCATATCTATTAATCTCAAACAATACTTGATGAGTCAATTAAACTTAGCTACATATTGTGCCATTGTCTTCTTACCATAAATGCAAAATTTCATTCTCTCCTCTTTAATCCAACTAGAGATATATTCCTAAAATTCTTCTTAGAAATCAATTCAGATACACGACTTAATCCATTGAGCTCATACCTCGAATGCCCTAAACAAATAACCACAAGTATATCTTACAAGACTAGAGGCAGCAAAATTTCATCAATTATGTTTTGAAAAGAATTGTATATCAAAGTAATCTAATTGTTGTTCCCATGGTAATTCAGCCTCATAAAACGAGGTTCACAACTTATTACTGTTTTTCCTCTAAATATTCACTAGCCACAGTAGGGGCTCTCTTAAGTATACAAATTCACCGACATTTTCCAAAAACACATTTGTTCGATATGAACTGCTTAGCTACTCCTACTATAGCATGTTTAGGTGGCAGGTTACTATTTTCCACTATTCCGAGTCTCCCTCTATGTGAACTTTACAGGCATTATGCTTAGAAGCAAAGCACTGAAACAAATATACGATGATATATCACTATCAGCGATGAACAAGAAATTCCACATATACTTATTGAACATCCAAGTGCCATTCCTTAGATTTCTTGAAGTATGCTAGATCAATGTCTTAATATAGAAATATTTTAAGATATAATCCAATTCCAAGTTTCATTCAGAATAGTTAGGTCGTGGAACTTTACAAAGGTCAAGAACTAATATGTATAAGATATACCGAGCAAAAGTAAGTGATAGCTAACCCAAAATGTTGGACATGTCTATCCAAAGTGACAAACCAAAAGAGGTCACCAACTAGGAAGACCAAATTTCAAGATGTTGAGCATACTCATACAAGATACTATTATGATCAATCTAGATAAATACATATGATATGTTATTATACCCCAACTTAATTCGAAACAGACATTTCTCGTTGATATATAATTTCTCAACAATAACGAACATTAATCTCCTATCATAATTATATAGCCTTCGTCGAAAGTTATCTCAAGAGATCATCAGTACTTTCAATCTTATTTTGAAACGTGCGACTCATTTCTTGGTTCTCCTTTTCTAATTCACATAATATAGTATCAAATGCTTAGAAGAGAAATCATCCAATTAGATTTTCCAACGTTAAAAACTTCAAATTCTTTCATAAGCTTCAATTTATTAAACTAAGTATAGATCTCAATCTCAAAGATTAGAAACTATGGTTATGCACAACCCATGCAGCTCGTTCGTTTCAATCATATATCCCTAAGCAATTCCCTTCGTAAGGTTTGTCTCTAAATCTCAGTAGAGGGACCAACCTACATTTCGGAAAAAAATATCATGTCCCTGCATTCTGATACCAAATGTGACGCCCCGACCCGCTCCCTACCCGGACGGGGACGAGCCGAACCGCCAAGGCTCTAAACAAACATTCTATTACCCAAAAATATAGTATCCATATGGTTACTTAGAAATTCAATAAAATATACAACTAAAATCCATTTGTCCAAATCGCTAATCCCATGCTTCCGCTGCGCACTCTGATACCAAAATATTGCACAATCTTCGGATACCTGATAAACTGATCAATTCTTTAAGATGTCAAATAATTTATATCCTTAGATTTGTGAAAATACCAAGATAAAGTCCACATCCTGGTAGAAAATGCTTATTTAATGGAATGAGCCAAATTACATGCTCGGCTAAAGTATAAAATGGAAAGGAAAGCAAGAATGATTTAGTATAAAGTATAAAATGTGAGAGAATACAACATTTTTGGCATTAGCATTCTAACTTCATTCTTCATTTATTTCTGGCAAACCATTTTCTCTTTGCTCGCGAAATAGAGCTGGACCAATCTGACTGTTACTGAATGCCCAGTTTCTTCTCCTCTTATCGGAAAATCCACCAATTTAGCTGCTGCTCTCATTCTTGATTTTCCTCAGCTTTTTCCTTCCTTTTTTTCCTCAAAGAAAAGAATGAAATGCGGGAGATCGAGCATTTATTGATTAATTGAAATGAATACAAAATCTTTCTTAGCTCATAAGAGGAGTTGAAGTGGCATTTGGGTCTTATTTGGCTGCTAGTAGTAATAGCTATAAGCATTTGCATTGTTGTGGGACAACTAATTTGAGACAAGAAAAAAAGTCTTCTCTCTAAAAGTAAGAGCCGGACTCTGCACTGAGATGGCAAAAATGCACTAGTAATATCTATTCTTCTGTTCTAAGCATGTTTTTCAAATCCAAAAGATACGAAGCTTTGGTAAAACATAACTTTTCTGGGCAGAAGCCATAAAGTAACAGAGGTTTACCGATGTATAAGTAAACAAAGAAAGCTCCATTAATACTACTACTCATCACTAATCAGTAATTTCTAGTGAATAGATCTTGGTTATTGTGTAGCGTACATGATTGAACTGGAAATGTGCTTTTACAGTCGAGAATGCTTCTACGAAACATCTCTTTATAAACCAACTGAATTCAGAACAAAAAATAGTGAACTCCAGGTTACGCTAAATTCACAATGACAAGACCATCTAATCTAAACAACAGGAAATCAATGTATGGAAACAAAACAAATTACTAGTATTGGACAAAACTATTATCATACACCATCATACAAATATAAACCAACACCAATACCTCTTTTCTTCTATGGGAGTCAAAATTGCTCATCAGGAATATCTCGATTCTAAGGCTTGGGAATCCCATCACAGCCCTCGATATAGAAGATTCGGAAGACCATTACCAATTCTTTCAGTTTCATTCATCATCTGCTATGAAATTTGGCAGTTCACCTTGACAGAGGTACTCATCACACGGTGATGCTGATCCCCAGTCCTTCCTAAGCCGCAAGATATCATCCGTGAAAGTGGATCCAGAGGATCCAATGAACACAGTAGACAAAGCACAAATAGTCTTATCCAGCATAGCTTCCACCTGCAAGATTGAAGAACTACAAGATGAGGAAAATAATGTTCACAAAAAGACCTTTAAATTGACAACTGTTTTTACGAAGAGATTCCATTATGTCAAATACAGAATTCTCCAAAATACACTACGACATGGCACACAGAACATTATTGTCCAAAAGGAGTAATAAGTTGCACGGACAGAGCAATTTAATATACTTGCACGAATACTAGAAAACTCGAGGAGCTAAAATATTTCAAATACTATGAAGAAAGAGAATGAATGGAAAACTTTTTGAGGCCTATGCATAAGCTACCACACCAATAATCATCTAAGGCCAGTATACTGAAAATTCAGAATGGTAAACCATGTAAAACAAATAACTTACCTGAGCGTCCCCCTCAAGCGCATGTCTATACAATAAAGCATCCCATTTCTCTGCTGAGTTACGGGCTGGCCTCTTAACAAGGGGTACAGTTTTCCCGTTAAAGACGAGAAGTGACTGAAGTAAATCAGTTTCACTCTCTGCAGCATCTGTTGAAAGATATATTACAGGAGAGTTGGCTCGTTCAACCACTCTGTTGATGCAATCAGCAGATTGAGGAACAGGGTAAAAACAACTTGTATCTTTGGCATTGCTGAAAGAAATTAACAGGAACTTTTAGTGACACCTAATAGAAGCATTCTACTGTAGCTTTTCTTCAGAAATAATAATCATGTTTAACATGAATTGATGAATAAAAGATGCTATATTGGTTGAAAATGAAAACCAAACAGGAAGAGCAAACCCTGCATATTTGCAACGGGTTTGTACGACACATTTATCAACAGTTGTGCTAAATCCAATATTTCCTTGCTACTTTTGGTTGACTTGAGATCTGAATGACAAATCCATTTCGCAAAGCATGCAAAGGTTTCGACTCTAACTCATGCAAATTTATCACTTTAGAGTTGGTCAAGACCACAAAGTAAAGGACAGTGACATATTAGCGAAAGAACTAACCAAAATCTACATTAACATCAAGGCTGTTCATTAACGCAACTTATGTGTCAAGAGGTACAACAAGAAGCTACAAGCTACATACTTTACAAATGGAATAGAGAGAAAAAAACATACCAGAACTTCAAGAAACCATGTCGCCGGAAATGAAGAGCTATGAAATCCCTTCCGAGAAATGTTTGTACAAACCGCTGCGCAGTTAACATGATGAGTCGACTTGGTTCAATCAGCGTCTTACATTTATGAGCAATAGGACCACCAGACTGCATCACCCACTCTCTCTCAAGATCAGCGAAAAACACATCACCAATTGCAATAACATCATCATCAGATGAAAATTTCGACAATACATCCTGAACTGTCCTTTTGTTGGGCTTCTTAACATCCTCAGTCCAAGCAGCCTCAAGCTTACTCATAGAAACTCCCGATGACTTCAATTTTTTAACACGTTCATCATCCATAAAACAAGGCTGGGGCGCAGAAAAATAACAGATAACCTTATCTATATGCGGATGATTCTTCTTATGTTCTGCAAACTCTTCAAAAGTGACGACAACTTTTCTACCTAAACATTTATTAATGTGATCAATATCCAACACCCTATGAAACTCATAATCAACTTTGGAGCTCGGCATAACCAGGACTCGGTTAAGCAAAGCTGCAAAAAACATATGTTTCTCCAAACAAATCAAATGATTCGACATCTGTCCCGAGACACATATTGCAAACAAGTACTTATCCGATTTCGGCTTCCACTCAATAGTTTTCCTCTCAGAAAGCTTCTGATCCACCTTTCCACACCTATGGACCGATCCAAGGCTTGGATCTGTAAAATTATCCGACAACGAACCTAATACATCTCCCAAACGATGAGAAGACAACAAAACATGCTGAATTTGCTTATTCAATGAAATCTGACTTAGTAAATCAGATTTCAAGTATTCTAAATCTACATTATCAACAACAATATTCGAACTAGAATTAACTGAACTATTAAAAACTGATTTATTTACCAAAGTGTGATTCCAGAGCTTGAAAAGCCCTAATTGTTGCTGTTTAAGCAAATAAAGAGCGCGAAGCTCCGATTCACGCATGTGATTGATCGAAACGTCATCGTATTTAACATTGGAAAATGAGGTTTGGAAGAGGTTTTTGATATCAGTGGTGAAGTAAAGGATAAGAATGAATAACGGAAGGAATATTGGTAACAGATACCTCTTATTTAAGCTGAAACTGAATCGGCGTCGATGAACATTATTAGGAGATCGGCTTTCGAAATCATCACGATCTTCAATTTGGAATGTGGATTGGTGATTGCGAGGCGATTTTTGAGCATTATTATTGCTCCTTGTGTCATTTTGCTGGATTAGATTCTGGCGATCGTCTTCGTCCTCTGAAGAAGAAGACTCCATTACTGATATTCTTCTCCTTTTGCTTCACCGTGATGAAATCAAAACGGTTTAGAACTGTGATTGTGATTGTTAAATTTAAGCAACGGAGTTACAGAATTACCAATTACTTTCAACTAACTAACAAATTGGTAATCTACCGTCAGTGGTCGGAAAATGACTCGCTACCGGACTGGGATGATGCCGTGGACGGGCCCCATCCCAACTATAAACGGCCTTGTCTACGAGTGGTGGTTAGCTCATATGACAGCCTTATCTATATTACACTGTGATGCATACAACTTGTAATACTATACAACTAGGCATATTCTGTGATATAAATTTTAAGGTAATGTTAGGTGACTAAAATTTATTTAATTAATTGAAAAAATTAATGAAAAAATTGTAAATAATTCGTTAAATTTTTTATGTCAACAGAAGTGAATATTTGTTTAATTTGAATTTTTAGTCAATTTTAACAAATGTTGCTTAATTATTAATCATTTTCCTAAATTTTAGACACGATGAGAGATGTCGATTAGGATTGTGGCTCAATCATTATTGCAGGAACCTCCATCTTTTTTTTTTTTTTTTTTTTGGTTTATGGAAAATGTAATGAATAATTGAATTTCTTTTTTGTTGTATTTTATGGAAAAAATGTAACGGATAATTGAATCGTCAAAATCGTCTTTTACGTATTTCGAGTTTTATACCTAGATCTTGTATGTTTAATTTCGTCTTTTAAGGTACGTCATGTATTTTCGACATATCAATAAAGGACTTCTGTTAGATTTTCTATCAAAAATCCGTTAAGCCAGTCATGTGCCTCACACGTGAGGTATTTTTTAAGGGCATTTCGGACATTTCAACATATTTTTCACAAAAAACTTTGGGTACTTGATTGTTAAAAACAATAACTATGAATACCCAATTAAAATTAATCAAAAAACTCTAAACACAATCTTCATCCCCACCCTTCTCCACCACCACCACCACCAATTCAAAAACTCAACTGTCAATCAACATGAAAATTTTATCAAGAACTCAACTGTCAGTCAAACAATTCCTTTATCAATTATCAAAACCCACTTCAAACTACACAATTATCAAAATCAATTTCAAATTTTATAGAATTTTCCAAAGAATCAAACAATTTAATTATCAATTATCAAAACTCATTTCAAACTAAACAATTATCAAAACCCATTTCAAACTTTCTTATCAAAACCCACCAACCATCACCCTTCTCCATGTTAATAATGATGCAGTGATCCCCTCTATGATATTCTCTTGCTCAATTTGGGGTGCTATGTATTATATGTGTTTCCATATGAGTACACCAAACGATATATTTTGTAGGATGAACCATTTTCGTTCTTCTTAAAATAACCCAGCAAAGGAAAATATTTCTTAATCCATCCTCATCCACAGTTGAATAGTACAAGCTGCATAAAAGAATTGGACTAATTTTAATTGCAAGAAATCCCAAAAAAATCATCAAATTAAAAGACCCCACAAGATTATAAGGTGAAATTCGAGCAAGAATTTCCATATGGGATTCCCATAATGTTTCTTCTCCATAGCTCGGAAAAATTACATAAAAGCTTGAAGTTTCGATCTCCGTAAAGCCGCTGCACAAGAATTCTTATGAATGGCCTCAGAACAAAAATATGCAATCATCAAGAGAAATGGAGAAGAGAAATGTTGGGGTTTTCCATGAATTGCTATCTCTTTCGATTCACAAGAGAGTTCTCGTGCCCACTTTTGGAAAGATTGAAATTTTGATTTTGTGATTTGGGTAGGCCGGATTTGTGTGTGGTTTGTCAATGTGATCTTTAGATGAGGGGCATTTCAATGTGCAACTTGGTGGTGGTAGTGGTGGGCGGTGATGGTGGTGGTTGAGAAGGGTTAGTGGATGAAGATGAAGGGGTAGAAGATGGGTTTAGAAAGTTTTTACTTTTTAAATTTGATATTCATAGTTATTTTATTTAACAATTGAGTACGTAAGTTTTTATTGTGTAAAACATGTTGAAATGTTCGAAATACCCTTAAAAAATACTTCATATGTGAGGCACATGACTGGCTTAACAGATTTTTAACAGAAAATCTAACAAAAGTCCTTTATTGGCAGGTCGAAAATACATAACGTACCTTAAAAGACGAAATTAAACATATAGGATTTAAGTATAAAATTCAAAATATGGTAAGGACCATTTAGGCGATTTTACCCCAATAAATTGGCAAAAAATCTCCTGTCCTCGTTCCTGTCCCTATCCCTATCCCCAGCCAATCACAATTCACCCTGTGTATATATAATTGGAAAAAATGTTTATATAATAAATTCTAATTGGTTGGAAACAGGAATGGGAATAGGAATGGGGGACAGAGGATTTTCACCCCCAATAAACTAGACTTCCTTGTTTGTTTGTTTCTTCCTATCATACACATTATCAACAATTACATTTGAAGTGATTTATTAAAAAACAAAGATACATAATTACAAACTTTGTGTATTTTGAACGGCATGATCATCTATTTATTAAAAAAAAGTTAGTCCCTCTATGGTATAAAGATATACTTATTTTCATACGAATTAATAAAGTTAATTAATATTTTAAATATTCTATTTATATGACTTTCATTAATATTAAAATAACTTTAACTAATATTAATAACATTTGAAAATAGTGAAAGTTTATTAAAACTCCTGCATAATAATTGGGGGTATGCTAAAAAATAAAAGAGCTAACTGCTTTTTACAAATGGAAATGGACCTATGATTTTGAACATAATGAAAAGGAGTGTGATACACTATTTTTATGAGAGAGAAGGAGTAACTCACATTTTGCATTTTAGTTTGAGTGTTGATATCACTTATTCTATCTATACCGTACTGATGAATCAGTGTGGGAGTTAGATTATTGAATTTCACAGTTGAAATAGTCGTTCATGAACAACTAATCAAACGATATGATGGTCCAAATTAGTTATCCACGATACTAGTAAAATAATTGTTAGCGCCTATTAAGAATATCTAGTGTAGTTATCACAACAGATATGACTCGAAACCGCAATTACTAATTTGACATAATTCATCATTCATTATTAGGGCACTATCTTTATTTAATAATTATTTTTTCTCAGTTTTCTTCATCGAGATAATCTATGGGACGGTTGATACGCCCATGGTCTCGTAGATTGTTAATTTCTAAGAAAGGTGATGAAACTGAGCTTGCTACTGCTGTTCTAGGATCTCGGAGAAGCTGCTGCGAAAATTTTATCATGTATTTATTTTTTTTTTACTGCTTTTTGTGTTGTTTACCTGGTCCGGGGTGTGGACTTTTATCTGTTATTATGGTGTTTACACTATTGTATAACTTTTATTTTTCTTTATTTGCGTTTTATCTTTTAATTGTAATGACCTTGCCTATTTTATGATTAATGGGTAAATCTTTATTTAGGAAAAAAAATTTATTTATTATTTGAGAATTATTTTTTCTTTGGAGGAAGGTTTTAATAGCTTCTGTTGGGCCTTGTTAACCCAGGTAAAAAAACGTGATGGGCCGTCTCAACTCTGTGCCCATTCCTTTTGGGTTTTTATTTCCCCCTTATATTAAAACGAACCAAATTCTCCCTCACACCCAGAAGCTATTTCTTCTTCCACAAGAAAAATCTGGTTCAGAATCATCAATTCTCTGTATATTTCGATTTTCTCTGCACTTGAATCTCTTCAATTCCTAGTTTTATGTAATAATGTTTTTTTTTTTTTAATGTAATTTTGTGTTGTTAATTGTTTCTAGAATCTAGTTCAATGGCACCGTCAGCCGACCACGAAGATGAGATCAAGGAGGAGAAGAACCCTAGACCTTTAGACGAAGATGATATTGCTCTCCTTAAAACTTATGTACTTTTCGTCAAACCCTAACATATCTCTTCATACTGTTCTGAGATCTGTTCTGTTTGTTTTCTTCAAATTACTTTTTTTAGGGGTTTTCTTTGCTTTTATATCAATTCTGAGCTAAGAGTAATTTGTATAAATTCTTCTCAATCAATTTTTTGGGTTCTTTTTAGTCTAGAATCTTCCTTTTAATTGGTTCTAATTTTACACACTTGATTTTCTGTAACACTCCCTTTAGAGGGTCCCTTAGGGAGCGGAGTGGGGCTTATTTATTGAAAAAGGGGGAGTGGGGGGGGTGGAGGAAGAATGGAAAAGGGGGGATGGGGAAGGTACAGAAAGCCCTCACTTTATTAATGGGGCATTATGATCCCCTTTTCCTCTCACCCTCCTCCTGTTCTGGTTCAGGAAAGGGTCAAGACTTTAGATCTTACTGCGAAGCAACATTCCTAATTATAGACTTTTTTAACCTTTAGGGTTTACAAGTTAGATTTTCGGTTATATGGAAAAAAGATTTCATTATTGGAGTGTTGTTGAAGAGCCTTACCCTAATTTTAGGCGACAAAGATGAATAAATCCATGAGATTCATAATCGAAATCATCAAGTTTCACGGGTTCACTGAGTTTTCCAGCTAAAAGAGTAGACTTTTTCTCTGAAGCTGGAGGGGGTTTTCTTTGTTGCTCCACCATTTAATCATGCTCGTATAAAACTACTAGTTGATTTCGGAACTCTAATTTTTGTTTTTTTGTGCAGGGCTTGGGACCTTACTCTACAAGCATAAAGAAAGCTGAGAAGGAAATCAAAGATATGGCGAAAAAGATTAATGATTTGTGTGGTAAGTTGTCTAAAGTCTATTGTTTTTCCTTCTCTCTTAACTTGTAATGTAGAAAAGTTGATTTTATTGGATTTCGGTTTCTGCCTTCTAAAAAAAAACACTTAATTTTTCCTTCAAAATAGAAGTTACGATGATAAAGATTATTGTAGTATATCTGACAAGCCTCCCTTACCTGCATGGAAAACACTTCTAGAGGGGGTGATTATAGGATTTAAAACAAGACACTCCACTCTAATGATGTTAACTTACAACTGCATTCCTTGAATTGCATTCTTTTTTCCAAAGAACGATACTTAAATTCCTTTGTGCATATAGATATCAAGAAATGGATTGTCATGCTTTACTCCTTGTATGGTGTAGATTTCTGTCAATGGAAATAAAGTTTTTGCTCCCTCATTTTCTTTTTCTCTTTTTGTAACTACTTCTCAGTGTTGTCAATCGCGGATGGCGGATCATGGTGACGAGCCAAAAAATGCCATAACATTATGGCGGACGCTATCACGGCTTATAGCGGACACAATAAAATATTCAAAATATGTATAAAACACTGCATAATGTAATAAAAAGAAAAAAAAACAACACGAGTCAAACAAATAACTCAAAAGTCATAGCGCCATGGCGGTGCCATTGCGTATACCAGTGGCTACAAAAACCGCCATGGCGGCACCATGGATGCCATTTGACAACACTGCAGTACTTCCTACATTCTAATCAGCACAGTGCTAATTATTTTGGTTTAAATTAGGTATCAAGGAGTCTGATACTGGCTTAGCTGCACCAAGCCAGTGGGATCTCGTTTCTGATAAGCAAATGATGCAGGAAGAGCAACCTCTTCAGGTATTACGTTGTGGCTTGCAGTAGTCACTACTAACTATGGTCGTCTCTTATTAGCATTGCTAATTACAAACTTGGACTGTTGGGTAGGTGGCAAGATGTACGAAGATTATCAACCCAAACACTGAAGATGCAAAGTATGTTATAAATGTTAAACAAATTGCAAAGGTATTCCCTTCTTGTTAAATTTCATTTTCTTGCAAGTGTTCTGGAGTATGTTGTTTAGTTTTTTCTCCTCTCTATTTCCTACATCAGCGTCTTTTGCTTCTTTGTTTGGGGTTTTTCGGATTGGGAAAGAGGTTTTTGAGAGGGTTGGGCAAAAGGGAATTCTTGAGTTTTAAAAATCAGAGTAAAGCCTATACATAACTGTTTAAATTTAGCAGTTTTTATGTTGCCAGTGATGTCTTTCTGTGTTGATTAATGCAAAAAAAAAAAAATGTGGTTCTCTATTTGTGCACTGGTCTAAAACCAAAAATGGATCTCTTATTGAGACTTTCATTTTCTTTGGTGTGAGAAGGGAAATATTATTTGACTTGATGCTTCTATTTTGCAGTTTGTTGTTGGACTAGGCGACAAGGTTTCTCCAACAGATATTGAGGAAGGCATGCGTGTAGGGTAGGCATCCTCTCCCTTCTTTAAAATTATCTTATGAACATTTGCTTCCTAGTTATTATCTGTTACGCTTTCTGGTCATTCTCTTGGACCCTGGTTGTATAAGATGAAAGTCTTCGGATTGTAATTGTGCTAGTAGTGTGAAAGAGAGTCTAGCAATTGATTTTACTTCTTTTACACACACTCAGAGATGTAGAGTTCGTGGCTAAGATGGTGTTGTATGATTTCTTATGTTTGAACCTCTAGCCATGTATTACATGTTAATTTTGTTGTCACATATCTTTTCATGTGGTAGAAGTATAGTGATCGTATGTAAGGCTGCTTGGAAAGATTTTGGAAGGATTATTTTTTGGTGATCACATTGTTGGATTGAATCGGGGGATTCTTTCCCTTTGAAGAGTTAAAACAGACTAGTCTCAGTTTAATTTTCCTTGTCGATTTACATTCTTAAGACATGGGTTTTGATATTGTTGTTCAAGTAAAACAGAAAGATTTGAGGTTCTGATACAACTCTTATATTGTATATCCAGTTTTGCATAAAAATATTCTAAAATGTTGAGTAATCACTATTTATTCTAAAATGTTGGAGTAATCACTATTTGAGTCCCTTATGCGGTACATAACTTATCTGGAGGTGACATATTTAGTCTGAATTATTTGTTTACGTTGCAGTGTGGATCGCAATAAGTATCAAATTCAGATTCCCTTGCCTCCAAAGATTGACCCAAGTGTCACCATGATGACAGTTGAAGAAAAGCCAGATGTAACGTATAATGATGTTGGTGGTTGTAAGGAGCAGATTGAAAAAATGCGAGAGGTGGGGATGATTTAGTTTTCGATATCTATATTTCTTCTATTGTTGATTGGACATGCAAGACTTAAATATTTGGATCTTTGTGATAGGTTGTTGAGTTGCCCATGCTTCACCCTGAGAAATTTGTTAAGCTTGGTATTGATCCTCCCAAAGGTGTTCTTTGCTATGGTCCACCCGGTACTGGTAAAACACTTTTAGCTAGGGCCGTTGCCAACCGAACTGATGCATGTTTCATCCGGGTTATTGGAAGTGAGCTTGTGCAGAAGTATGTTGGCGAGGGAGCTCGGATGGTTCGTGAACTATTTCAGGTAAAACTCTCTTTCCATCTGTAAAGATACCCCCCCGGGCCGAAAATTCAACCTAGTTTAGTAACTCAGCGATGATGCTTTTGATTTGGCAGATGGCTCGCTCCAAGAAAGCTTGCATTGTGTTCTTTGATGAAGTGGATGCTATCGGTGGTGCAAGGTTTGATGATGGTGTGGGTGGGGATAATGAGGTTCAGCGCACAATGCTTGAAATTGTTAATCAGCTTGATGGATTTGATGCTCGTGGAAATATTAAAGTGCTAATGGCAACTAACAGGTTCAGTCACCTTCTAGCCTCGGACATCATGTTGTGCTTAAGAATATAAATCATCCTTTTTTTGCTTAAATATATACATGTCCAACTGATCTATGGTAGTTTTGCTGTCTAGGGTAACTGCATTGAAGTTGTTTGCTTGTAGGTGTCTTCGTAATTATGTTGTGCATGTGTTGGCAAGATTAATTGTGCATGTCTATCTGCATACATGAAAATACAAATAAATTCAAGTTCGGATTTATTGGGATTTATAGCAGGACTTCCGTTTATCCGTTATATTCAACAAGTTCCAGTTTTTGATAATGATGATGGAGCTAATTGGGCAGAAAGTAAAATTTTCCTGACGTTAGGTCTTTCATTTCACATACTCCATCTCTTTCCCTGCACCATTTCCCATTATATTTAGCGCATATACTGTTTCGTGTTTTTGCTCCTCGCTTCATGATCACCAATCTGGTTTTTTTTTCTTTCTTTCAGACCTGATACATTGGATCCAGCACTGTTGCGACCTGGACGACTGGATCGCAAGGTTGAATTCGGCTTGCCGGATCTAGAAAGTAGAACTCAAATATTCAAGATTCATACCCGGACGATGAATTGCGAGAGAGACGTCCGTTTCGAACTGTTGGCTCGCCTGTGCCCGAATTCAACTGGTAAATTCTAAGCTTATTCCTCACATGAATTTTAACCAATATTTTGATTAAAACGTTATCGGAAATGATAATAATTACATTTGAATTTCCCTGTTAGGGGCTGATATTCGAAGTGTGTGCACTGAGGCGGGAATGTATGCCATTCGGGCAAGGAGGAAGACGGTAACAGAGAAGGATTTCTTGGATGCGGTAAACAAAGTTATCAAGGGATATCAAAAGTTCAGTGCGACACCCAAGTATATGGTGTACAATTAATCCACCATTGCAACCTGTGTTTCTTTATTTATTTAGTTGGATGTTGTTCTATTGTACCATCTTTGTGCTGAATATTTTTATTATACATAGTTTTCGGCACTTGAGAGAATTAATTGCTATTGTTGGGTTGTGAAGAGACAACCATATGCTGTTTTTAAGTTTTATTTAGGATTTCTTGCGAAGTTAAATTTGTTATTTTGGGCCATAAAAAGAAAAAGAAAAAAAAAATACCCAAACTCCTAAATTTTGTAAATCCTGATGCAGTTGATTTTACAAATCAGGTCAGGAGAAAAAAAAGGGAAAAAGACAGTAAGTAGATAAACAAGTTCTGTGTATACAAACTTCAGTTTATTTGGATAAATGCATGCAAAATAAGATACAGCGAGGCGGGAAAATTGCTTTTCACAACACTGCCTTAAAAGAACGCGAAGAACTGCTTGAATATGAGGACCTACATTCCATATAAACAACACCAGCAGTCTGTTCCAAGCCCTCTACTATTCAACCAACATAATCTAATCCGACGCACCAGAAACCAGAGAAATTTCCGGGAAGAAGTAAAACCGATGTGTTACTGTCTCCAAAGGTTTTGAACTCGAATGCATTCCATCTTTGTCATCACTCCTGATCTGAGCTGTTACCTCGATTAGAACCATCGTTTCCTACAGTTCTCTTGCTCATGTTTGCTCGTTGGACTAATCGGACCAATGCTTGAACAACCTCTGACATTGGTGGTCGGAACTCAGGTTCCGGCTGTCACAGTTACATATATATTGTACAGGTTAGATCATGGGCGAATCTAGAACTTATACGTCTGGAGGGGGAAATTATAAAGGCACATGTATAGTCGTAAAATTTAAAAAAAAAAAAAACCGGGAGTGGGGGTGAGTGGAGAATCTAATATTTACTAGAATATTGTAGGAAAAAAAATCCACCTTTTTCTATAAAGAAAACTGATATTTGAAAAAATGTTGAGGGTAAGTAGAGTAATTGGTTGAACTACATAATAGAGTTTGATGTAGCATTTACCTGGACACAGAGAGCAATTACATCAGCAAACCGGGATAGAGATTTGACTGGATATAGGCCTTTGAGTGCTGGATCAACCATCTTAGCCAAAGCATCAATGTCGTGGAGCTGAGGGGTAGCCCATCGAACTAAAGATTGCTCTGATCTAGGCCTTGAGCTGTTTCACAAATACAGAATGTAATCATAAAATGAGATACAAACTATCTCGTCATTCTTTAGAAAGTCAAGATCGAAAAATACCTATCAAATGGTTGACGTCCAGACAACAGTTCCAGCATAACCACTCCAAAACTGTAGACATCACTCTTGATGGTATATTGACCGGACATGGCAACCTCAGGTGCAGTGTAACCGGATCCTCCATTAGCCTACAAGATCCCAAACAGAAGAATGCATAAAACACAAAGTTAGTTGCAAGTCAAAAACTGTCTACATGTACTCCATCATAACCAAATAATACAGCAGTACATAGACGGCGTTAGAAACTTCATGTTGGGGGATCGAAAGATATATTTTGTTGCTAATCATAGTTTACCTGATCTGCTTCCCGGACAATGCTTGCCAAACCACAATCCGAAAGATGAGGATTGAGTTCCATGTCAAGTAAAATGTTTGCTGATTTGAAATTTTTATGAATGACTGATGGCGAACACACTTCGTGTAGGTACCTGCAAAGGAACTTGCATAAAAGAATAATACAATGAATGGAAACTATATAATTAGGGATATTCAATGAACTCTTACTATTCCCTTATTAGTAGACAACTCTATTTATGATAATCCAGCTTTATTTCTTGGCTCCACGGGATTGATATATGAAACGACCACTATTTAACAGAATTTAGACTCAAATAAGTATAGGACAAAATTTCCAATATTTAAGGATCCTCCAGCCAAAAAATGAGCATCAAGTTTTCTAGTCTAGATTTGACTTGATTCTTATTTTTCATTTCCATTGGAAGAAATTAAGCCTTTACTGCAGGTTCAAAATGGTCGAGCTATTCTGCAAATAACATTATGATTTTGTCCACAATATCTTTCAAATGCAAATTTTACTTACTCGAGAGCACGTGCAGTCCCGAGAGCAATCTTGACACGGCTGTTCCATGTCAATGGTTTGCTATACTCATCTGATAGGTGCAGGAACTCGTACAGTGATCCATTTTTGTGGAACTCATAAACAAGTAGGTGCTGTCCATGTTCTGAACAATAACCTACCAACTCAGTTACATTTGGATGGTTCAGCTGTGATATTTCAGCAACTATATCCACAAAATCATCAGGACTGGAAAGTGCAGATGAATTGATCTTTTTCACGGCGAGAACCTACAGTGGAAACAAAGATTTTGAAGGACTAATGGGAAACAGAAATTGTTTTTCTTTTTCTTTTATAGAGACTTCAGCAGAGAGACAATCATACCTTCCCATCATCAAATTGAGCTCGATAAACACGCGCAATCGATCCCTCGCCAATGAGGTTTTCAACACTGAAACTATCAGTAGCAATCTGCAAGTCTGCAACGGAATATCGTTTTGCATTTATCGGTAGTGTATTAGCTTTTTTCTTCAGCGAAATGATCGGTTTTGGTGCGATATAATCTTCATCAAATGACTTATTACGTTCCATAGGTGGAGGCTTGAGATTTATTGATGCAGGAGCTTCGAATTTTTTTGTTGCGGTTAGGGAAGGAAGTTGAACAGATTTCATTGCTGCAACAGAGAACGGTTTAATCATATATCAAGCAAATTATAGATGGAGAATCGAAAAGATTCTCAAACCCGTCCCCAACTCAATGAAACGTGCTTTTTTCTAAAACGAGTTTCCTTGTGTGATGATTAATAAAAATATCACAACAATCAAGATACCTTGCACTTCCTGCGAAGCAAGAGGAGCAAAAGGCTGATTATCGAGCTTCTCTATATCCGTCGATGACTTTCTTGATCTTCTTTTCACAATAAAGAACGCCACAATGGCTCCAACCACTAAAAGAGACATCACAATGCCTGCAATAGCTCCACCACCAATCCCAGATTTGCCACCGCCACCACTACCACCTTCAGATGGCTGGCTATTACTACCAGATTTGTGGTTCCTATTGGGTCTGCTGGCAGGCGGTGTGCCAGGAGGAGGTGGAGGTGCAGGACCTGAGCTCCATGAATTACCACCTGATCTGTAATCAAAATCACAAATCTTACACCTAATAGAACTAACTTGTCAACGGAAAGGTGGAAATGAAAAATGAATTCATTAATAGGCGCTTACTTTAGATTTATGCCTTTCAAATGGGCAGGAATCCAGCCAGTGAAACGGTTGTTCTCAATGTTCCTATTATTTAAAAAAAAAAAATGGTCGTCTCAGTATGGCTATAGCAGTTACATAAATTGCTCCTCAGTAAAAAAGATTTTCCATTTAAGCTATCGCAAAATGAGAGTATTAACTTACAATGTATCAAGGCCCAGATTGGCAAGGACATCAATAGTGCCAGTGAACTGGTTGTTCTGCAAATACCTGCATTTTCATGAAGAGGAAACATGTATTTACCACGTCTTCAAAGTTGGCGCAAGAAAACTAGAGGTAAGTGATAATTTGCTTACATATTACTCGCTCCCGTCAATTGGCTGAAACTTTTAGGAAGATCACCAGTCAAGGCATTAAAAGAGAAATCCCTTTAGATCAAAAGTAACATATCAGAACTTGTCCCGCCAAACAATTCTAATTTATTTGAATTATCTAGTGAACAATCTTATATTTAGATTAACTGGTCTATCAATTAACATAGAAGGATACTCCTTTATAAGGCCTTCAAGTAGCAGGCAAAACACCACTGTAGCATATGCACAAGTATTTAATTTACAAATGAGTCAACAAAGGGGCACAATCAGCAGCACATAGCGTAAATGATAATAAAGGACAGGTGAAAAAGAATCTTCAAGTGTGCATTAACAATGTCAAGAGTGGTCATATTTACAAGCCTTAAAAGAATTTGAATAAGGAAGAAGGGCTCACAAAGTAGAGAGGCTGGAAAGTGATCCAAACACGTCATTCACTTGACCTTGAAATTGATTGTGGCTGACATTTCTACAAATTGTGAAAAAAAATAATTAATTTTAAGCTCAAAACCATTGGGAAAGGGTCGAAGGACTGGAAAGCATTCTACTGACAAGTATTTAAGAGATGTCATCGTTGATATGGAATACGGGAGGCCACCGTTGAAGCCATTACCAGCAAGATTTCTGCAATGTAAGAGCAATTTCATGAGATGACAACAAAAGATCGTGAAACTGAAAGAAACACTGGAATACATGGATATGAAGCATACAGTCGCTGCACATTTGTCGGAAGCTGATAAGGTAGCTGGTTTCCAAGATTATTGTTGCTTATATCACTGCAAGTTTCCAGAAGATCACCATTTAAGGAAACAAGGAAAGAGTGGATCGGACAGAAGTAGAAACAGTCGAGAAACACATTAAACTTACAAATTGGTTAAGGATGTCAATTTGTCTAGCTCATATCCCATTGACCCAGTTAACCCTAGACCTGATATATCTCTGATGGAAACAAAAAGTTAAAACTCGAAGACACCAATTACATGCGATTCTCGAGATGCAAAAATAACAACAATGAAAAAGTATAACGACTGAAAATCACATTTCGGTGACTCTTGAGCCTGAGCATTTAATGCCTTTCCAGGACTCTCCACAGGGATCACCACTGGTTGCGCTCCACTTGGTTAGCTGTTGTGGTGAATTCAAACTGCTATACATGTGCATAAGAACAGAAGCTGTACACCAAAAATCAACACAATAAAGATCGTTTTTAGTGCATATTCTTTTTTTGCAAAAGAATTATTCTACGGATGGATATAGTCTACAAAGCATTGACTACGGAGTTCTTTACGCCTTCTTCAATAATAACACGGTCCTTGGCAATCCACAGAATATAGTAATTCACGGGCAGATTTTAATGTTTGCTTTCAAGAGTTACTACATGAAAATCAGTCCTACCAGATACCAGCCACATCAATTTATATAAACTTTCCATAATGCCTTGTCCCCCTATAAAATGCACTCAAATTCATACGATACGATATGATCAAAGAAAGGAACACAGATATTGCTTCTGGTTCTGGTCATTTTCCAACAATATAGTCAAATCTCAGAACTCAGCAAACTCACATTACCAGCCTGTTACGGCTTTTCAAAATACCGGAACACAGAACACCGACACCTAACTTGTAAAACCAAAAACAATGGACTTTTTCCGTTCTAATTTTCCCACGGGGGATATGCATTTGTACATCAATAACATGTTCATGAGAAGAAAGCCCCCGGTTTCAAATTGTAAATCAATCATTACCTCTAAAAAGATTTTTCCTTATAATTGAAAACATATTCATTTCCCAACAATAAAGAACTAAGAAAAAAAAAACAAGAAAAAACTCCAAAAAGCAATCTGTAAAGAATTTTCTTAGCGTTGTTTGTGCAGCACTTCTAACTCGAAATAATAAGTCCGGCTCATCTCGGATAATAATTTTAATTTTGTCTATCCAATCAAGAAAAAGTTTGCAACTGAAACTAAAAGAAAAAAAAATACAAGAAAAGACTCTGTCTTTACTCATTAATCATCTTCAAATCCACAAAAAACCCACAATCACATTCCAAGAAACTATAAACCCATTAACACATTGCACTGGAAATCTACAGAATGAAAAGCTACTTAAAAGTGTAAATCAAATTAAATACTTGAAAGAAAAGCTGACCGTCAGATTGATCAGTGTCGGCAATGATGAAGCTGGTGGAGCTCAATAACAGAATAATGCAGCTGAGAATCGCCACCAACACCTTCTTCCTCATCCTTACTAGAACTAGAACAACCCAAACAAACCCACTTGGAGCTTTTTTGTATCTTTTTATTATTCAGAGAGAATTTTTACATTGATTTATTTATATTACTAATTGAATAAATTTTTATTTTTTTATTTCTATAAACAGTGTTTATGCTTTTTGTGCATTACCCCATTCCAAGTAAAGCTGGCAGGACAGGTACCATCTGCTACCTACAACTATCCAAACCCACTAATTTCCTTACTTCCTTTTTAATGCTCTGGTAAAATATACTAGCAGTTTAAATTTGAATGTCTCATCAACTTTAATTAGTGTCCGAAAATAAATATTTTATTTTTAAATATAGTTAAATTTTAATATTTTTTTTTACCTCACCAGAGGAGGGAGCCTAAGTAGAGCGGATAGAAAACCGGCAAGCCGATTACCCTAAAAGGGGAATATAAGTGTCTCACAAAGGAGGTAAATTAAAAGTCCGGTAGACCGGTTGCCCAAGAGGGAATATAAGTGTCTCACACACAGAAAATCAAAGAATTGGAAATTAAATCATGCCCCTTTGTATGAGGAGGGTATCGAACCCACAACTATGAGGTTGTGGGCAGACCATAGTCTCACTGGATTATGTACCTTGTGATGAATATAAATTTCAATTTTACCAAGAGTGAAAAATCATTATTAAATTTTAACACAAATCAAAATATCATATTTAAATTCGAACTGAGAAAGTAATTAATAATTTATATATATATATATATATACTCAGTTTGAAACTGTAAAAAATTATATACCGACAAGGTAGGATGGAAGAAGCAAAGATTATTCTATTTAAGTGGGTGAATCTTCTCTCTAGAAAGAACAAAAAGAAAGTGGTTCAAGAAACAATGTTTGGATGATAGGTGCGTTTTATATGGAATTGAATATATTTTGAGTTTTGAATTGTGGTCTAAGTTCTGTAATTTGGTTTGAATTTAATATTGAGTTTGAGACAAGACCAACATCTCAGAGTAAAACTCAATCCAAGCAAACCCAACATTTCAAAATAACATAAATTTGATCACTAGATTGGGAATAAAGTCTTGAATAATATGGTGAATATTGCTTCATTTCTCTTCTTTTACTACACTTTTGGGCGGATTTGCTTCATTTTTACATTTGGTTGTTCTTTTCCTCCTATTTTACTATTTTGTGGGTGGGTTTACCAGGATGAAGTCAGCACTTTTAAGTTGAAAGCGAAAAATTACAACAGTATATTAAACTACATATAAAAACTGCAAAAAAATATTGGGTACAAATTTGATCAAATATTCCAAATATATAAAATTTATAATATCTAATAAAAAATTTAAAAATCTCGGGGCGACTGCCATGTCCGCTCCTGTCTTGGTCACTGGTCCGCCCCGTATTAGATTTCTTGTATCATTATCTGGGTTTTCTTTTCCTTTTTTAACTGTCGCAATACAAAATTTCCACTTTAAATTACACAATTTTTTTTTTTTTTAAATTTACAAAACAGAAAATTGCATACAAAAAGTCGGTCCAAATGCAGGACCATTTAACGTTGTGAAATTTGAAGAATTGTCCACACGCTAACCAACAGTTGTCCAAATGAAATATGCCAAATTTGTTACCCAACTTTGGCACCGTTGTCTACCACAGTTGTGCTGTTCACGAAGTTCTCTTTCTGAACTAATAATAATAATAATACATCCGTCCCAAATTCTTTGCAACGCTTCACTTTTTGAGATATCCCAAATTGTTTACCACATTTAAGAAATCAATGAGTTTTTATTGTTATTTTTCTAGTTATATCCCTAATTTATTACTCAATTAATCACTAATAATAATTTTTTAGTCATTACTTAAAAATAATTTAGACTTTTTCATCATGATTAATCTCATCTAATAATTGCCTAAGTTTCTGTATAAAAAGGTAATACGTTGTAAACAATTTGAGACGAGCTATTAATTGTTTATGGTTAGATATAGACTCTACTTTTTCTTTTTTCTCAAACCATCGACCTCCTTCTTGATTAAGCACCGACCTAAGGGCCACACTTTCCCGTTCCTGAGGCTAGTGGGCATCCACCACACCATGAGCGATTCTGCCCCGCCCCAATATTTTTAAAAATATTACTAAATATAGTCATTTTTATATGTAGTTACTCTTAATTTTTTATTTTTTTTTTTTGCAATTTTTATAGATAGATCGGTATACTGTTGTAATTTTTTACCCCCAACAAATAATTACTGACTTTGTCCCTACACCACACCTTCTTCTATATGCATTAAGAGCACCTAAGAGTTTATTGCCTCGCTTGTAAGATTTATAATTCAATTAACCAACACATATTTTCACAATGCATCCATCAATAGTTTTTCCAGTGAATTTTACAATTCTTTTTTTTTTTTAGGTTAAAAATTTAACAAATAAATTTTTTTATTAGTAACATAAGAAATAAGATATAAAATGTGATAAAAGATTCTTACCAGTAAGAAGGTCAAGGGATATATATAAGTGAGACATTTGACATGGATACTATACCAAATAGGGGAGCCACAGAGATTAAAAAATAGAGCAAATAGCTTTTTCTGCCACAAAATTAGTTACGAGTGTTATATATGCCACAAATCATGTTTTCGTGTTTTTTTTGCCACAAAACTAGTTACCAGTGCTATATTTGCCACAAATCGTTTTTTCGTGCCTTTTCTGCCATGAAACATTTTATGAGTGCTAAATATGCCACAAAACGAGGGAGGGTGAAGGGAAAAATATGTAAGAGATAAAATTAATTTCAAATAGACCCTAAAATCACATTTTTATATTTAATTGGGTACACAATTTATTTTTTAAATAATTGACCCCTTCTTCCCAAATTTATCAAAGCCTCCAGCTCCTTCTTCTTCATTCTCCTCCCACCTCGAGCTGCTGCCACCACCTCCCATCCCGCCACCCAATCCCTAACCTCCACCCATACCCCCTGAAAATTAACCAAGAATAGCAATCCATATGATGAAAGCACTTCTAGATCTATATTTCAGACACATATAACAAATTTCACAAATGTTTTGCTACTCTAACCTTTAGAAACTGTTTTACAAAATACATATAAGTCAAAGCAATAAGCAAAATGCTAATCAATTTGCACTACATGATTAACCAAGTGCTTTGCTGCTAAAACCATAAAAAAAAATTTAACAAAATACATACCAGTCAAAGTACTAAACAAAATGTAGATTAGTTTGCAGTACATAATTAACCAAACAGAGATGCTTTGCATCTGAAACCATCAGAATTCTTGAACAAAAAGGACTCTCGCAAAGCAATATACAAAATGTAGACCAATTTCCTAAGAATATCTAATTGTTCTTAGGCATTTTTGTTAGGCTATCACCTTCACCACGCCTCTCCAAATCTTCAAGCAGTCATTTTTTGGCAGATTTGGTACTCTTTGGTATGGGTGGGGGCAGGGATTGGAGAACGGGATGGGAGGTGGTGGTGGCTCGATGTGGGAAGAGAAGAAAGAAGAAGGTAGCGGGGAGGGTTTTGGTTAATTTGGGAAGAAGAGTCAAGTATTAAAAATAAAATAAAATTAGGTACCCAATATAATATAAAATTTTAATTTTATAGTCTATTTTCGAAATTAATTTGATCTCTTACCTATTTTTCCCTTCACCCTCCTTATTTTTGTGTCATTTTTAGTACTCATAAAATGTTTCATGGCAAAAAAAGCACGGAAAAACGATTTGTGGCAGATATAGCACTCGTAACTAGTTTTGTGGTAGAAAAAACTATTTGCTCTAAAAAATATGATAAACATAAAAGCTTTTAAATTATTATTATTTTTGTTAGAGTGGGGATGAGGTGTCAAACCTCTGGAATGCTACATATAACTGGGGGTCAAACTTCCTTATCAGGTTTTAATTAGTTGAAAAAAATAGTTTAATTTTCTCGTAATTTTTTATAATAAATTCCACGTCGTATTTGAGTACATATTACTTGAACACTATATTACAACTAAACTTATAGATATGAAGTACATTAAGATATTATTAATTAATTAATCTAAAGCTTTAGCTATTTTTTTTAAACTATAAGTTTCTGAATTTTTATATTTAATGAATAATTCAACAATTGCATAATTGGGACTTTTATTCCATCATACGTTTTCTTTGTTTATACAGATGTCCAGGTTTTATTGATTAGATCAATTCAATTAGAATTTAGAGAGTATTTTAGCGGATTTAATAAAAAACTATTTACAAATAAAAGGCGATTTATTTTTATATTACTAGCCAAGTAATATTGTTAGAATCTCGAGACACTTAGATGAGTAATAAACATGCAATAATTATCATTTCTTTTATATTAGACTAAAGTCGAACTCTACCATAATTAAGAAGCATCAACTTTTACATATTTCTAGAACACAACATATGATACTTGTGATTTTGTGATTATTCTTTTCACAGAGATTTTGTCTTTCTTTCTTTGATGCAAATGATTGATTGAAGAAGAATAATTTTTGAAGTTGAAGCCAACAAACTTCTACCAAACTTATATAGAATATATTTAGCAAAAAAAAAACTTATATAGAATATAGAATTTCTTTATGTTTTTTGATATAGGTTATAGATCAGATTCCTCTCTGTTTATTTTTAGGAATTTTATATTGGATAAATTTTCAATACTTTTTACCCTTTTGCAGTTGTGGTAGTGCTTGTTGAATCTGTTTTGCTGTTGGATTTTTTTTTTTTTTTTTGGTAGATTTGAGTTGAACAGAGTTAATAGGTTTTGAATATACGGAAGATAAATTTGATAATACGAAGTAAGCTAAACTCAATCAATTTGTCCATTTTTTTGTTTTTTATTAGTTGAGCAGATAGTAAAATTAGAGGAAAAACTTACATTTCAGTGCAGTATTGTGATAGTCATGTCTTCACTCATATAGCGGAGATTCGATTCTTGCCAATTTGCAATAATCAACCCTTTGTAAATTGTTAGTGTACAAATAATCCCGATAGATCTCATTCAAATCACAAACCGCTATCTAACTCCTCAACTAGCCATAGGAACGAGAAAGTGAGAACCATTGGAATTGGGCTCTATCCATTTTCAGATGAAGCCCAATAGAATAGCGGTCTGGGCCCAAGGCAGGCCGCACAGATCACGGGCAAAAAGCCTCAAAGCCCCATAAAACTAGAAACTTGTTCTTTTTTTTTTTTGGACATCCCCGAAATTATTATAGTATTTTTTTGTCCTTTTTCCCACACTCACGAAATCACGAGATAATCTGGAAATGCTTGTAATAAAATAAATTAAAAAGAGTAGTGAAGAAGAGATGAAGGGAATAAGTTTCGATGTTTGGAACAGAAGAGAGAGAGATTAGTTCTACTTATAAAAGAACAATATTACTTTCATCCAAAAGTGTACGAAAATGAAGAAAAATGAAACAAGATTTAATAATAATAAAATTGCGCTGACTAAATTGTAATTATTTTAATATATTTATATTCTGCCAAAATAAGAATAAATATGTAAATTAATAAATTATTCTCTTTTATCTCCTACTAACTATCTAAACAACAAATGACCTCAATCCTTTCCTTCTCTCATGGTCTCATTATTCTCCCCCCCTCCCCTCTTTTTCTTCAATTCAAATGATACCCTTTTTATTTTTTAAGCCCGATTGAGCGGTTGTCCCATATAGGGAAGAGAGAACTGCATCAGACGAAAATGAGATAGCCTTAGAAAGGGAGATTAAAGCTTCCCGCATCGAATTCACGACTCCTGCCCCCACTAGGGTACGACACCTTTGATTTCAAATGATACCTTTAGAAAATACTTTTGAAACTAAAAGTAAAATTTAACTGAAAGACATACATAAAGGGACAAAATTATAATAATTAAAAAGTCACAATTAGAACGTGTTATTAGATGCCCAAATATTTTTATTACGAGCCATCCTAAATCCTAATAAATCCAAAAGAAAAAGGGGAATGGCCCGAAGCTTTTTATTCCTAAATCCTAACCAACTTTTCCTTTTCATTGTTCAATTCTTTCACGCACTTCTAATCAATCCAACATTCTAACCCTTTATCAACTTTTTTAACACTCAATACTCAAACCATTGAAAAAAAATTCGGGTCCAGTCACTATTACGGGATAAGGCAGGTCTTAGGGACTATAAGTTTCTTACAAGGGTACTTACAGATAACCCACCAACACAATTCTCACGTCGGCAGCGGGAATTAAACAGGTGTCAAATTTTTACCAATTGAGCCAAATTAAGTTGGTATATTCAAACCATTCAGACTATAACAAAAAGCAGGAGGCCCTTATCCCAACCCTAAGTAAAAATAGAGTTTTTTTGTCAACAAATCATAACAACTAACTGAACTAGTCGGATTATATATCTGGTCCTCAAAAGAAAAAATACAAGAAGCCTTCATCCTAACCAGGGTTCTTTACAATCCTTCGATAAGTATGGCATTCCCTTTTACAGTTCTCGGTGTTTAATTTTTCATTTTTAAAATTATGAGCTATATAAATTGTCATTTTACTTCTAGCTACAAAACGCTATATAAGTTGACAAGTATTTAGCATAAAAATTGGTGTATTTGTTATTTGAACATCATTTTTTAATATATATATTTTTAACTTTAAAGTCTCACATATTTCTTTTTTCGAACAATTCTGGAACAAATATTTTCAAACTAAAAAACGATCTAAAAACAAAGTTAATCCAACTAAACTTGGTAGTGGGCTAGTGTGTATAGTATTGCCCGACTATAACACCAATATGCATTTCTTAAAATATATATTTACGAGGTCATGATTATCATATTAATTGATCAGACGATCGAGATTATAATTGTCCTCCTCGAACAATTATATATTAATTGTAATTATATATAATTATATATTATATATTAATTATAATTATATAATTAATATATTGATTATAATTATATATTATATATTAATTATAATTATAATTAATATATTAATTATAATTAAGAGTACTAGGAGAACAAATTGGTTCTTTACATAGTAAAATTGATAATATTATTTCTCTAATGAATAATACAATTAATAATAAGATAGATAATACTCCTCCAATCCCAGTAGCGGCAAATATTCAAGGTCCCCCTGAAATTAAAAATTTCAAATTAAAAGAAAATTCAGAATGGGAAAAATAAATATCAGAGAAAGTTAAAAACTTATTAACAGAAAAAATGAGTAGTTTAACTCTCAATACTTTATATGATGACTTTATAAGTCAATTTGATGATAATTCTGATAAAAAGCAAGTAATAAAAGATCATGTTAATAAACTTGAACAATGGGCATATAAACCTACACAAAGGTTATACTATTATAATAGACATTCTCATATTGATTTTCTTCATGAAGAACAAGAATATCAATTAAATAATAGTTATAGTGGTAAAAACATTTATGAATGGAATATTGATGGTTATACTGATAAACAGATTTATAATCAAATTCATAGAATGTTAATGTATTCTACTATTTGTAAAAGCTCAAATAATATTGATATTAATATAGCTAAAATGATAGCAGCAGGATTTACAGGCCAACTTAAAGGTTGGTGGGATAATTATTTAACGGCTCAGGATAGAGAATGAATTTTAAAGACTGTTAAAACAGAAAACAATGAAATTGTAGAAAATGCAGTTTATACTTTAGTAATAAACATTGTTGAACATTTTACAGGTAGATATTCTGAGAATCATGAGAATATTAGAACTTTAATACAAAATCTTAGGTGTAAAACACTTACTGATTTTAGGTGGAATAAAGATACTTTTCTTAGCAGAGTTATGGAACTCCCTGAGACTAATAATCCTCATTGGAAAGCTAAATTTATAGATGGTTTACCTCACCTATTTGCATAATGAGTTAGGAAAGCTCTTAGAGGAACTAAGCCCTCTATTCCTTATAGTGAATATACCTATGGAAAGCTGATAGGCACTTGTACTCAAGAAGGATTAAATCTTTGCAATGAAATTAAATTAAATAAACAATTAAAAAGTCAGAATCTGATTGAAAAAAATAATTAGGAGAATTTTGTTCTCAATTTGGTATGGATTTACCTTCATCTTCTCATAAAAAGAAGAAAATAAAATCAGAAGATAAGTATCCTAAATACATGAGAAAAAGAAAATATTCTAAGAAAAAATTAGAAGAAAAATCTGAAAGAAAAGCTCAGAGGAAAAAATATAAAAAGAAAAAAGATTCTGAAAAGAAAAACTTATAGTTTGTCATAAATGTAATAAAGTTGGTCATATTGCAAAAAATTGCTGGACTAAGAAGAAGATTAATAGTCTTGATGTGGATGATAATCTTAAGGATAAATTATCTAAATTATTCGTAATTTCAGATGAGGAATCAGAAGTTGAATTATATTCAAGTGATTCTAGTGATAATAATTTAAGAATAATGGATGATGATTCTTATATTATTGAATCTAGTGAGTCAGAATGTGAACTTTGTCTTATAGGAGAATCCTGTATTAAGAACAAGGAAGATGACGAATTTTATAAATTAGTTTCACAATTTCAAGATAATGAAATTAATGTATTAGAAAGTAATCATTGGGTAGAATTACTTAAAGTAATTAAGGAACCTGAATTAAGATCAAAGATAATTGATCAAATGGGTAATATTCCAAGTACATAAAAAATTAATGAAGATAATAATAACAAAGAGACAATTATAAAGAACCTTGCACTATGTCTGAAATGTATAAAATGCTTAAAGCTAAACAACAAGATACTGATATTCATCCTACTTTAAAAGAAATTCTTGGTGAAATTGAAAACCTTAAATCTGAAATAAAAGATTTGAAGAATAAGAATAAAAATTATGATAATAGAATTTCTAATTTGGAAGCTCTTTCTATTTTGGAAAAAATTCCAAAAGAATTCCCAGAAAAATTGAAAAAACCGGATATAAAAAAAAAAAAAAAGAAATCTCTATTAAAGAAGGAGATTTAAAAATAAATGAAGAAGATAAATCAGATTTTTTACAAACTTTATAAGTAATAATTGGCCAAAAATGGTATATAAAAATTACTCTCTTAATTGATAATTATTTCTCAAAAGAATTTACTGCATTAATTGATAGTGGTGCAGATTTGAATGTTATACAAGAAGGTTTAATACCTACTAGATATTTTGAAAAAACTACACATACATTATCTCATGTTGGAGGTGATAAATTAGATATTAATTTTAAACTTCCTAAATCATCTATTTGTGTGGATGGAAAATGTATTCCTTTAAGTTTTTTATTAGTTAAAA
Source organism: Vinca minor (assembly GCA_026122235.1). Taxonomy (NCBI): domain Eukaryota; kingdom Viridiplantae; phylum Streptophyta; class Magnoliopsida; order Gentianales; family Apocynaceae; genus Vinca; species Vinca minor. The sequence goes on from JAOCZM010000116.1 coordinate 1,667,453, forward strand.
ACAAACTTTCAACTCAAGTTATACTTGGAACTCCTTTTATTAATAAAATTTATCCTTTTACATGGGTAGATAAGGAAAAACTTGTAGGCACCTATAAAGGTGATTTTGTTACTTTTAAATTTATAATGAAACCTTTTGTAAAAACATTACATGAAATATATGATCATTTAATGTTAAAAGAAAATCAATTGAATTTTTTAAAACATGAAGTTTAATATATTAACTATAGAAGAAAAACTTCAAAATCCTAAATTAAAGGAAAAAAATTTCAGGAATTATAAATCAATTCTCAATAGAAATATGTAATGAACATCCTAATGCTTTTTGGAATAGGAAAAAGCATATGGTAAGTTTACCTTATGAAGATGATTTTAAAGAGGAAAATATTCCTACTAAGGCTAGACCTTGTCAAATGAATTCTGAATATTTGGTATTATGCAAAAATGAAATTGCTGCATTACTTGAAAAGAAAATTATAGGACCTTCTCAATCACCTTAGTCTTGTACAACTTTTTATGTTAATAAACATTCAGAACAGGAACGTGGTGTTCCTAGATTAGTTATTAATTATAAACCTTTAAATAAGGTATTAAAATGTGTTAGATATCCCATCCCTAATAAAAAAAAAGGGATTTATTGGATAGACTACATGATGCTGTTATATTTTCTAAATTTGATTTAAAATGAGGATATTGACAAATTCAAATTAATCCAGCTGATAGATATAAAACAGCTTTTAATGTTCCCTTTGGACAATATGAATGGTATGTTATGCCTTTTGGTTTAAAGAATGCTCCATCAGATTTTCAAAAAATCATGAATGAAATATTTAATCCTTATAGTGATTTTATCATTGTTTATATTGATGATATTTTAATATTTTCTAAGTCGATTTAAACACATTTTAGACAGTTAGAAATATTTAAAAAAGTAGTAATAGCAAATGGATTAGTTATATCTAAACCAAAAATGTCTTTATTTCAAACCAAGATAAGATTTTTAGGACATAATATTGAAAAAGGGAATATTATTCCAATTAATAGAAGTATTAAATTTGGATCTAAATTCCCTGATGAAATAACTGATAAAACTCAGTTACAAAGATTTTTAGGAAGTCTTAATTATATTTCACCATATTATAACAATTTGGCAGAAGATACAGCTATATTATATGATAGACTAAAGAAAACCCCTAAGCCATGGGGTATAGATCATACAAATGCAGTCAAAAAGATTAAAAGTAAAGTAATATATTTGCCATGTTTAATGTTAGCCAATCCTAATTGGGATAAAATCATAGAAACAGATGCTTCTGACATAGGATATATAGGCATATTGAAACAAATAAACCCTGAAAATAAGCAGGAATATTTGATTAGATTTTATTTTGGTAAATGGAATAATGCACAAAAGAATTATGCAACTGTGGCTAAAGAAATTCTTGCTATAGTTAAATGTGTATTAAAATTTCAAGATGATTTATATAATCAGAAATTTATAATTAAAACAGATTGTAAATCTACTAAATTTATGTTTCTTAAAGACTTTAAACATGATGTTTCAAAACAAATGTATGCAAGATGGCAAGCACATTTGGCCCCTTTCGATTTTGAAATCATTTATAAAAAAGGAGAAGATAATCATCTTCCTGACTTCTTAACAAGAGAATATCTATGATTTATCATTTAAATAAGATAGTAGATGATATAATTATACAGTCATTCGTTGAAATTTTTTTTGATAATAAAATAAATCATGAAATAGATTTAAATTATTATGAAACAATTAGTATAGATTCAGAAGATGAAGATACAATGAATATAGATAATAATCTTATTGAAGTAAATATGCTGGATGATCCATATAATATTCCAGTTAAAAGATATTTTGATTACGATGAATATATTGACTATTTTTATGCAGATTCTGATTCTGCAGAAATGCAGTCTCGAGGTAGAGGATTTCCCTCTTATAGAGGAAGAGGTGGACGTGTAAGAGGACCAAATAATATTCTGGTGCAACATGGAAATAAAAAGATTATAGCTTCAAATATTTCGGGTATATCCAAACAAATTGATGATGATGAATTACAACAATTTATAAATTGGAAGAAAACTCAAAAGGAAGGTAAAAGTGCTTCTAGTTCTTCTGCAAGAATTGGAGAAGAAAGCAAACAAAAAGAAGAAACCATGATTACAAATTGTGAAGAAAAGATTATACTCTTTTTAAATCCAGATGATAAGAAATGGGAAGATCAGCCCTGGATAATTTATGAGAGATATCTCAGTAATTATGGTTATACCGTTGAGACTTATAAAAATCAACAATATTATGAGATGATACTCTCAAACAATGGTTGTGAATTTAATCATTTCACCAGTGCCAATAAAGAAATTTATAATTTCTCCAAGATTATAATTAAAAAGATTATATTTATTGAGGAATGAGGAATCTCTCCTTTTAGAGAAAAGTCTTTCTTTCATAAAGATATTCAATTTAAAGGTAATTATTGGGACTATATCCAAGCATTTGATAAAGTTTTCTTATATGAAAATGGAAGACGAAGTCATACTTGGTTTATCAAAATATGTTCAGAGGTTTATAACCATACTATACCAACTTGGTTCATCAAATGGTGGCAATTTTATGGAACTTCTGAAGAAATTCTTCCATTATTATTCAAAGAATATTATGCAGAGTGGCTGGAAGTTACTGCTAATGTTGGTCAGATCTATATTCCTGGTGTTAACCAAATGAATTTCTTTATTGAATTTTCTATTCCATGGATATGGAGGAATGATCCTGCTATTGGTTATTCAGAAGAAAATCTCTTATGTCTCAAAAGATGTTCATATACAAGATTTTGGGAAACAATGATGTGAGAGGATTCAAAAACCAAACAATTAAATTGTCAAGACACTATTGATCTAATTAAAAACAGGATAGATCATTATAATGAGAAGAAAATTGATGAAGAAATGAGGATGAGATCCTTAAAGCAGCAGCAGGAAATTTCTGAAGAAATTGATATTGAAAAACTTTCAAATCAAGAAATTATAGCCAAATATATAAAGAATTTGAAAAAAGTATTGGTAAATAAAGCTGTTATGGAGAATGATAAAGCATCTCAAAAAAGTGATACGTCAATGGCTTCAAATACCAATAATTCGTTTGATTGTTTACAAGATGCTCAAGACACTGATGATATTCAGCTAAATTTGGAAGAAATAATGGAAAAAACAAGAGAAGTCATCTCAGATAAATTTGGAGGGAAAATTATTGCCGACAAAGATAAAGACAAAGAAAAGAGATAAGATCGAATCTCTTTTTCAGATCAAATCTGAAGACTCTAAGAAATATAAGATATGAATCTTTAGCTTCTTGAAAAAGCAAATAGTGAAATCGCTATTGTAATAATATAGGTAGGTTTTAATTATAGTTTGAAATCCGCAAAATGTCTATATAAGCGGAAGATAGTTTAGTTGTTAGGTACCGCTTTTCTTACTCTCTTGTGAATTTCTTTAATAAAAGTATCAGCAGCTTTTTGTGTATCTCTTGCAGACAAATTAAATTACTGTAAGTCTTTTTAAATTTTTGCATTTTAATTTTAATTTTTAAATTATATTTGATTATAAGGATGAGCCTTATAGGCTAAATCATTTATGTTGAATTATGTCTGAACTGGTGAATTAATTGAAGAACCATGGTAAAGTTATCTTAATGATAATGATACTTCAAAAATCTAGCGTTATAAGAACTGTTATTGTGAATAGTTAGCTGGCTGAAAGTTAGTTCAGAAGTCTGTAAGCCGAACTACTGTTTAGCCCGTTTAGCCGATGAAAGGACAGGTGCTTAGGGCGTTTGTGTAGTGACTATTGAGTTTTGAAATGGCTTCCATGCTGGTTGATTAATCATGTAAAAACTGGTTCAACAGGGTCCTGTAATCTGGATAATATAATATAATTATATATTAATTACAGTTGAATGAAATATTGGATTTAGATATGATTGTCCTCCTCGAACCTCGAAACACATGACATCGGAGAGTCCGAAGGCTGAACCTATAACCATCCCCGCAATCTGTTGCTATACTCTCTGCACGTGCCATTTTACTTTTCTTCGTACCTATAAATTTCCTTCCATTCCATCTTTCCAATGTCCAATTTAATTTCCCCTCAAGAAGTACTTTCTTTGAAAAAATAAAAAAATAAAAAGAAATAAATTTGAGTGAAGCAAGCAAGAAAATGCCAATGGCTGATCAAAATGATGATAAAATCAATGGAAAAGACCAGAAATTTTCTGGGACTTTCAGGTATTTGATTTTCTTTCTTTCTTTAAAGCAGGATTAACAGTGGTTCTCACCTCATGAGCCTCCACCTATCTTGAGTTAACTAGAATGAAACCGGGGCCACACACAAAAATACATCATCGGTTCCATTTCTGTTACTAGGGCCCGAAGTGTACTTTTGTGTGTAGGGGTAGGCCGTCTCAATAGATCAGCTTTAGCGTTTGAGCTGCATTTTGTTGTTTTTTCAGGTACTTGATTGTGGAACCTCAAAATGGGGGATTGAGAGACCTTGTAAGATTTGTAAGGAACAGAGATAAAGAAAGTGGTGCTAAGTTTGTAGAAACTTCTGATGATGGGGTTCTTGAACACGAATTGATGGATGATGATGATGATGGGGAGAAACCTGATCACAGATGGGTTATTTTTGTTTCTATTCTTGTTAGGAAAATCATTGGCATTTTCAGGAAACCTATGGAATGGATTGGTTATTTGGTGGAGTTTATTCTCAATCTCTTGTCTCATAATGGTGGTCTTCTTGGTTTACTATTCACTATCCTGCATGGTATAAACTATAAACTACTGCTCCTTCTTTCCTAAATTCACTGCACCATTGTTTGATTTTCAAGAATATGCTTCATAATTAGTTTCCTAATGTTTTTTTATTTTTTTTATTTTTGGAAGAGGGGTCGGAGACCTATAGTTAGGAGAGTTAGAAGTACTGCGCTAATTGCCTAGACTTCGTAAAGAACACTAGAAAGTCATTCTGCATTTGCATGATGATTTCAGTTGTACTAGTTTCTGTTGTTCGGAGTCAGAAGTACTGTGTTAGTTGCGCTCAACTAGACTGTGAAAGTCATTCTGCATTTGCGTGTTGAATTCAATTGCAGTAGTTTGTGTAGTTTTTTCATAGTTGCAAAGGTCACTTCTTTTTTCGTAAATGATGTTGGAAAACCAGGAAGGGTAGTGATGCCAATGAGGGGTTCCGAAACTTTTATAAGTGCGATTGGGCATCTAGATGGACGTGTAGAACTGTATGTGAGCAAGACAGTGACAGATCCAGTGGCCGGGGTTGCATTTGGGGAGGAGAGATCTCTTGAAGTAGAAGTAGGGAGCCGGACTCTTATGGACCTGTGCATGATGGCTTCGAAACTAGCCTATGAGAATGATAAGGTTGTTCAAAATGTTGTCGATGTTCATTGGAAGGTATAACATTTCATTACTACCCATTTCCTCTTTTCTAAACTGCTATCATTATTAAACTTGACCTTAAATTACTATCATTTCTGATCTTGAAAGAACAGATGCACTTTGTGGACTTCTACAACTGCTGGAACGGTAAGAATCTTGCTACCACTAATTCATTGGCGTAACTTGATTTTTCGTTTGCTTTTTTCTCTTTTTCTTCTTCTTCGGGAAGACTATCATTCTTCACGGTTATGTCATTGCTGCTCAATGTTTTGTTAACTTCTATCGCGCATCTTGTGTGTGTAGATTATCAGCAAGAGAATTCGACCCAAGTCTTCATACTCAGCGATAAGCCAAAAGATGCAAATTTGATATTAATCAGTTTCAGGGGTACGGAACCATTTGATGCTGATGATTGGAGCACTGATTTTGACTACTCTTGGTATGAGTTTCCCAAGCTAGGAAAAGTACACATGGGATTTTTAGAAGCTTTAGGTTTGGGAAACAGAGTTAAGACATCAACATTCCAAAAACAACTTCTCAGAAAGACCATGAAATCCGTCAATTTGAATGGTTTTGATGAAACAGCCACTGCTTCCGAAGGTTCAGAATTATCTTTGTCTCTCAGTGATTCAGATGCACAATTTGGATCCGACCAATCCTCTGATTCGGAAAAGGAGTTACTGCCCCAAATGCCAGAGAAATCTGCTTACTATGTCGTGAGAAGTAAACTCAAAAAGTTACTTAAAGAGCACAGAAATGCAAAATTTGTGGTCACGGGGCATAGCTTGGGAGGTGCACTTGCTATTCTATTCCCCGTTGTGCTGGTACTGCACGAGCAAAAGGAGGTATTGGAAAGGCTTTTGGCTGTGTATACATTCGGACAGCCAAGAGTTGGGAACAGGCAATTAGGCAGGTTCATGGAATCCCACCTGGATCGTCCAGTCCCAAAATACTTTAGGGTAGTCTACTCTAACGACTTGGTTCCAAGGTTGCCATATGATGATAGAACGTTCTTGTATAAGCATTTTGGAGAGTGTATCTATTACGACAGCTTCTACATCGAACAAGTAAGATCCTTTATTTTCTCGGAACTTGATTTCGATTGTTTACATGGTATCCCAGGGTCCCATTTTTTCTGGTTGATTCCTTATTTTTTCGATTTATCTTTTGTTTCCCATCTGTCATTGAAGAAAGTAGATGAGGAGCCAAATCCAAACTATTTTGGGAAGAGATTTTTGATACCATTGTATCTAAATGCTGTTTGGGAGCTGATTAGGAGCTTGTTCTTGGGATATACGCGCGGACCAGAGTACAAGGAAGGTTGGGAATCCATTCTGTTCCGGGTAGTGGGACTCGCGATTCCTGGTATTGCTGATCACAGTCCGGTGGATTATGTTAACTCTGTCAGGCTTGGAAGGGAGAAAGTTGTTCGAATGTAATTTATATTTTTGTGTGATTGCAATTGAGATTGGAAATAATGAGATCATCTTTTTCTGTATTAATGAATAATGTAGTGTCTAGTTTTAGTGTTTGTTTTGAAACGAAACTCACATTTCGTAAAAGTTGTATTGGAGGAAATGTCTGCTTCAAACCTGAAATTTTGTGTTCCAGAGAAATTATTCGAACTTTTGTCCTGCAAAACCAGTGAAGGTCATATTCTATATCATAATCTTATCTTGGTGTGGTTGAACTTGTTGAATGACACATTTTTTTTCTTCAACAACTTGTACTCCAACCATAAAAGCAATCCAAAATGTTTCTTAAATCATGGATTACACAACTTATTTGCAGAGAACAGGTCTTAGTATGCTGATGAGAATTACGCCTACGATGCAAGACATTACAGAAACTCTAAAAAGAAATATCCTTCCTCTCCTCTGCAAAGAATGTCGGAAATACAAAATCGAATGTGGTGTTTCGAGAGAGAAGTACAAGAAAGTGAGAGCTCTTTCAAGACATACTGAAACTAATTATCTCCTTCAAGTTGGAGAAGATCAGAATAAGAAGCCTCCATGCTATAGCCTTCTGGCATTTCCAAGAGGGCCTATATGAACAATTAACTCAAACTGTGTGGGATGTTGGCCCTCTGAGGTCCAAGTTCTTAAGCCTTGCAACTGATTCTAAATGTCCTTTCAGAGTATGCAATTCCCCAAGCCTGCCCAAAAGAAAAGAATAGAACTTCAAAAGATGAGCATTTAAAATAGATAATCTGACAATCGATGCTATTGAATTATTCCAAGTACCTGGCTATCTCAGCCCGACGTCTTGCTTGGTCTGCTAGCAGATTCTTAGTGCTCCTTCCATTCGTCCCCATCTCTGATGATGTCAAACCTTGTAATGTTCGCTGCGAAAGTACCCATTTTGCTTCTCTGTCTTCCTTCCCGTAATCCTTTTTAGATGTAAAGGCCGTCTGTGGATTCAAACCGTGAATTGATGAATGAATTTGAGCTCGGAATATTTTGCAAGAAAAATAAAATAATTCTTGAATATGCTGTACAGACCTTTCTTTCAAGGAGTAGATTCCAGGCTTCACCACTTAGAGCATAACGAACAACGAATTTGATGATGTCAAGTGGAACGTAAAAGACAAGACTGTATAACCATATAATACCTGCCCAACCCCACCCGATACCTTTAATCTCAGCAAATCCAATATGTGCATAGACAGCAATCAGTGTAGCAACCTACAGCAGAGAAGGATAAAGAATTGATTGAGTTCTCAAATAACATTAAACAGATTCTTTTAGAGCACAGATTTGGAATTGATTCAAATAAATCCTTACTAGCTGAGCCACTACAAATGCGCACATCAAAAGAATCCCAGGTCTCTCCAGGTATGACCAACTCTGACTACGGGTGACAAAAATGAGCGCCTGACTGATAATACTGACTTGCAGATATATAGCTGAGGATACCTCTTCAGTGTTGTCAGACAAAGACCTCACGTGAAAATGAGTCTGCATCCGAGAAAGCAGAAAGTCAAGAACTTGAATTATAAAAGATACCCTGATGCTATATGTAATGGCCTAAAATTCAAATCTCAGAGTTGTTATTTGAGTAATGGAAATGCTCATTCCAATTCCAAGGCGTCATATAAGCTACCAATAATCATCTGAAACAAGAAGGCAAAATAGATATTGGATTACTGACACCTCAAAGAAGTTGGTTTGGATAACAATCCAGTAGAATAAGACGGTGACTAAAGCAAGATAAGTGCCAATGACAATGCCGGTTGCAAATATCTCATTTAGCTTCCAACTGTCTGGTTGAGGGGATGGTTTCACCCTATCTTGTGATATAGTCATTATAGTACCTGTAGCCAGAAACATCAAAATACTTGATTATCATTCATGGTGAAGTTCATCTTAAATTTTATCTACCTTTATTATGAATTCAAAATTTTGATGTTGAAGGAAGACCCTTCTAGGAAATCTTAATTTTCTTTACAATGTTTAACTGCAGCCCTCAAATTGAAACTTCCCTTTTTCCTGCAAATTTACCAAAAAAAAAAAGTAGCAGAAAATGCAAACTTACCATCGTTCAGGATGGCTATTATCAAAACCATGAAAGGAGGGAAATCATACTTCCATATCAACGCCAAAAGCATAAAGCCAAGCTGCAAACAAAAACATCAAATCCATGAAACCTTTTGTGTTTGACAAAAAAAGCTGAGCTTTTGTTTATATAGTCGATAAACTAAAGCTGATGCTTTAGGCTTACCACAATACGGATTGTTATAGAGACAGCATATATCTGCACAAGCATAAGAAGGAGGTATCAATCGAAAACTGCTAAGCAAAGTGAAAGAATAAAAGGACCAGAGACCATTTAAGTGAGATGTGTGAAAACTAAACAGTTGTTATATTCTTGTCTGGTCATTGATGTTAGGGCAAGAGACCAAGTAGAATATATTGTTGCCCGAGAAAAAGTACACTAATTTAAATCATCAGTTCAACTTTATAGGTAAAGAAATTGGGCTTTACTGTATAATTTTTCATCCTCTGAAATATGGCTCGGCTCGTTAATACAGCACTGACAATCACACTTAAGCCAGGCTCTGTTAAAACAAGATCAGCAGCACCTCTAGCAGCATCCGTAGCATCAGAGACTGCTATACCAATATCTGCCTTTTTAAGAGCAGGTGCATCATTCACACCATCTCCAGTCATTCCGCAAATATGATGCTTTTCTTGTAGAATTTTGACAATTTCATATTTGTGTTCTGACAATTACACAGGAGAAATTATCAGAGTAAAAGGTGAAGAAGTAGACAATAGTTAGGAAAAGAGACGGTGCAGAACTCATGCAAGCTTAGCAGAAAATGAATCATGCAGGACTTCTCTCAATAACTGTTAATCCTATCTACTGATTATTTACCAGGGAATACACCAGCGAAGCCATCTGCTTTTTCAATGAGTTCATCAACTGGAACAGCTTCAAGCTCTTCCATTGCACGACTAAGCAATGCAGAAGAGGGGTACATGTTTGTGCCCATGCCAAGTCTTCGGCCGGTCTCCTTTGCAATTGCCAGCTGATCCCCTGTTTTGTACCAGAAAGAGAAGATAAAATTATTGAAAATCAAGAAGAAAAGCTTTTCCGCCCATCTCTACTCCAATAGCAGTTTCAGATGGTTGGTATATATCATAGAATAGCGCACTATTTCCTCCCACACACCCCAAACCATGCTGGAAAACTCTGTATTAAGTAAAACTATGAGATGATTGCACAGGTTCAAAGGAATAAAATTACACATTTTATCGGTAAAATTTAAGCAATAAGTCATTGCACAAGTATTAGGACAAATGATTGGTTGGTGTTAATCATAAGAGCAGCATCTGGAGACAATTTTGGCTAGGACATTGAAACTTGGTAATGATTAGACTGTGATTGGTTAGGACAGATGTTTTAATACCGAGAGAGAGAGAGAGAGAGAGAGAGAGAGAGAGAGAGAGAGAGAGAGAGAGCTCAAACCAGTGATCATCTTTATGCAAACCCCTAGGTGAAGTGCTCTACGGATGGTCTCAGCACTGTCATGTCTTGGAGGATCAAACAAAGGCAACAACCCACAAAATGTCCAAGGGCCTCCAGGGCTGTCCACTGATTTTTCGGGAACTTCCTGGAAAGATGATGAGGTTTTCAGGAAATAGGATAGGATTTCCATTTCTTTCAAAAAAGGAAGTAAGCAGCATAAATATGTATACATGCTCTTTTCCCTTTACTGAAACACACTAAACATTCTCGATGGTTAAATTTGATCAAGAAATACAAGACGAAAACTTGATTTCATATTAGCTTTTCTAGTCCGATTCGAGTGTACTTCACCACAAAATTTACAAGCTTGTATCTTTTAGTCACTCTTGAACTATGTTATGCATACGAATGCCAAATTTAGATGTTAAACAGAGCAAAGTGAATACCTGAAAGGAAACTGCAAGAGAACGTAAGCCTCTCTCGGCAAACTTGTCAATGATTGTGTGCACTTTCCTCTCTATTTCTTTTTTCTCTTGGCATAAGTTCAGTATCTGAAATGCAAAGAAAAGGTGATGAGGTGAATGATGATCCTTTCCTGAAGTCTTTGACTCGGTGGATGGACCTCCAAGTTTTGTGATTGTTATGTATCTTTTGGAGTATGCTTATACAATTATAATCCAATCAGAGATGGCCAGTTGGCATTTACAAGGAAAATTATCCACGAGTTGTCACGTTTCACTTCAAAGATTAAAAATCTAAGGAAGGTTCCGGGAGGCATATGTTTGTAAAATTGACCAAGAAAATATGACTAGGACCTGTTCAGGAGCTCCTTTGCTAGCTCGATACCAATTGCCATCAGCATCAATATATGTAATTGCAGTACGTTTATCAACAGGATTGAAGGGAAAGAAATGGACTTCCTGAATATTTGCACGGGCCTGTAATGGGATTTCAGATTCTGACTCATATTAGTTTCTCCCTAGTTTTTAAAAACAATGAAATTAATGGGAGTAGAATGAAACTCCATGTATAAAAAAAAAATCTACTACCTCCTTTGGATCAGCAAGCATGTTAACAATTGCAGCATCTATTGCATCCTGATTTTCCAGTCTTGCTGCTCTGGCAGCAAGTAGGACAACCGTATCTTTGTCCATACCTCTGTTGAATACCTGTCCGAAGAAGGAGATTACAGTGTTTTATCTTCAGAACAAATAGGTGAAAAATCTTGGTCATCAAATTAGGATTTACTACTCCCATGTGGCTTATATCTGAAAAGTTGAGATCATGACTGCAAAGAACTTTCAATTCTATCAATTAAGAAATTTCTAAAGAGACCTAGAAGTGACTCTGATGCCCTGCTAGCACGGGGAAAAAAATATTGTTGACAATATGCTCCAAAGACCACAGTACTTGGTCTGTTATGATTTTCCAAAAACTTAGCTCAGTGCACAAATTGGAAAAAATTTCACATTGTCATAGTTTGAAATCAATGGACCATACTTATATCGGTAGATAATAGAAGTAAATCCAGCTTCTGTACCTCGATGAGGTTCCGATCAACGGTAAGGCGATTCAAGGTAAGTGTTCCAGTTTTATCACTGCACAAAACATCCATTCCGGCCATTTCTTCGATAGCTGTCATCCTTTTTGTGATACAACCCTAAACAGTTAAAAGGTAAGGATAAGAACATCAATTTGAAAACAGCAACATCATTCCACTACCGGATGCATTGCCATTCAATATTACATATCCAGACGGAAAATATACACAACACATAACCAGAAAATCACAGTTATACCTGTTGAGAGAGTCGATGGGAACCTATTGCGAGTGTCACAGATAGTACAGTGGGCATAGCTATTGGTATGCCACCAATTAAAAGCACAAGAAGGTTGTTGATGCCAGTTCTGTATGGACGTTGCTGTATGGGGTACATGACTATGATTTCCAGTACCATTCCAACAGCTATAGAGCAAATGCAGAAGTTTCCAATGGCAGTAAGGACCTGAAGCAAAGGTGTGTTGTCATGAAATTTAACCTGAAATATCTTTCAGCTGAACTGAAATCATGAGATTCAAATAGGACTTATTCTTGGGAAACTATTATGAGTAATAAAGAAAACTAAGCTATATTCATACTAGTGAAACATTTTCAAGCAAACTCATCAAGACCGATAACGACTATCACAAAAAGAGATTCCTTTCTTCTAAAAAATATAAGGGATAATTCATTCTCACCTTCTGGAAATGACCAACAACTTCAGTGGAGTCAACTAAATGAGCAGCTTTTCCGAAAAATGAGTGGACTCCAGTAGCTATTACTACAGCTTCAATTTCTCCTTGTTTGCATGTAGAACCAGAATAGACTTCATCACCTGTCCTCTTGGTGACAGGTAGAGATTCACCAGTAAGAGCCGACTGCAGAAAAACTCATAGTAAGATTGCCTCCTCATGGATAGTTCCATTGTCTGTCCTTTATTCTACCTATATTGTATGTGCTTACCTGGTCAATTTTCAAGGGGTCTCCTTCAAGAAGGCGAGCATCTGCAGGGATGATATCCCCTAGCTTGATGCTAATAATATCTCCCGGTACTAGAATGGCTGCATCTTGCTCTTGCCATTGTCCATCTCTTAGGACCTACGAATGAGATATTAGTATAATCTATTAGTAATAGCATGGGGACAAAGAAAGTTCCAGAATTCTCTTTTAGGTGATTTTGGAAACCTCTAGTGCATTATGTGTTTTCTTCTATTCATGTCTTTCCAGGAGAAAATTCTTGTCCTTTTGTTGTTTAAGGAAGATGAGCAGGCAATTGAAAGAAAATAAAAGCACAGAAACAGAGAACCAGAAAAAAAAATGAAAATGAAAATGAACATCACAAGATGAAAGATGAAGTGCATTAGGCATTTTTACCTGTTCACATATGTGAACATACATATTTAGATGTGATGCAAATTGCAAATTCAGCCAGCACAACAGGCTTTCTAACTTGAGGTACACCAACATAAATTGCTCAAAGATTTCTATCATATATACATTTCGTGTTTTCTCCATTGTAGTTGTGCTACGAACCTTAGCTTTTGGAGCCAAACGTGCCATAAGGGAAGCGGCAGCATTCCCAGCATTATTTTCCTCTATAAAGCTAATTGTTGAATTTATAATTAGCAAGCAAATGATCCCCACAAAGTCCTGCCAGTCAGGTCCCTGCCCCTGAAATATCATAAAATAAATGAAGTCGATCAGAGAAACATAAATGAGATAAAAAGAGCCAGCAGGGAAGACAAGAATTTAGAAAAGTTGGGAGTTCTTTTTCAAACTATCAAAAGAGACAGAAAGGAAGAAACAAAAAGCAGTGGATTAGTGAACTCACTCCACCATTAGCAAGAACGAGCGCCATTATTGCTGCAGCTTCCATCACCCATGACAAAGGATTCCACATGAAACCAAGAAATTTCAAGAACTTGTTCTCCTGTAAAAGAGAAAGTTTTTATGGCTTGACAAAAGAAATTAGGCACTTGGGTGTCTCTGTCATCTGCGCGACTTCATTAGTTGACAAGATAATTCTCTTTTGCTTTCAATCTCGGAACATATATTCTAAAGGGGGAAAAGACCTTTATTAAGCAAATTACCATTATCTGGGTAAGTAACCACAAAAATGTAGACATTTTTTTGTTCATTTGAATAATTGTTTAAAGATGAGTACAAACTTCTTATCCTGAATAACGAACTTACTGGTTTCTCTTCAAGCTTGTTTGGTCCAAATATTGTCAACCGAAATTCTGCATCTTCAGACGTAAGCCCTGCCTTTGATGTTCTGAGTTGTTCAAACACTTCTTCCAATGGAATGCGCTCCTGATATATTAACATTGATAGAATTCTTAGGTGAATTGTTGCAAGATATTTTGTAATGCTAAATTTAAGTTGGTTGTGTTTGCGAATCTTACAAGATCGATCCCTTCCCTTTTGAAAATTTCAGGACCCAGAAGAGGTTTCTCCAAATCTTCTGCCATCTTTCAAGCTCTAGCACCTAGAAGAAGAAGAAAAAAGGGAATTCTTAAATTCACATTAGTTTGTTTGTAGTTGTCTTCCTGGAAGATGGGCAGAGCTAAAAGACCATCTCTTGGAAGAATGGCCTTATTCCTGGACAGCAGCTAGAGACATGCTCCAGATGAAAACCATTAGTATTTACTGGCGCGCATTAATCTTATTGATTTGTACACAGCATGTTCACCTCAACATATGCTCGGATAAACTAGTCTAAAACAAAATTGTGATCTGGAAAATTAAGCTCTATCTACCACTATATACAAGATGGAAGAGGTACTTCACTTGATAACAAAGTATAAAATAACCTTGTAAAAATGAATAAAGAGCATCCAAATAAATGCCTAAACTTGCAATAGAATTAAACGAGATTAAGTTAGGCCAAGAGTCAAGGAGGCCGTAGCCCAGTGGGGCAAGCCTCTACCCGTGACCAAGAGGTCCCGGGTTCGACACCCTCCCCCTACGTGGGGCAATAAAAAATTCTCCTCCCCTGGTGAGGGAGAATTTAAGTTAGGCCAAGAGAATCATCGGGACCGAATCCTGTTTCGCAACATATAAAAAAAGCAAACAAATGAAAAATGACCCTATGCTTATACTGGGACATCAGTTAATAGAGCACTGAATGCAGCATTTTATCGAACACTTGAGCTGCAAATTGCATAAATCTAAGTCACAAAAAGCATAACCATTTCTAAATCTGACAAAGAAGTACTGGCGCTGACCTTCCAAGAAAAACTGGACTCCCTTTGATTGGCAAAACCGAGGGAAATGGCTAATCTTGAATGGATAGAAGCATGATTTGTTGGTGAATCTTGAAGCTTTAAAAAGGGATGATTTAAAGTAGTTATGATAATAATAATTCGGTTGCTGAAAACTGGTCGTTGTGGTACTGATGAATTGACGGCTGCTACCAAAAAAACCAAGAAAATCTGGAAAGTAATAAAAAAATGTGAATCTGGAGAAGAAGAATTAGAAGAACATGGCTGCTGTCGGATTTCGGAGAGGAAGATGGAAGCAGACGTTCTTGCTTAACTTACTTTCAAACCTAACGGTCAGAAATAAGGATTATTACGCGCGCCACCACCACCACAGAGTTTAATTAGTTAAGGACAAATTTAATTCTCCCGCCAATATTGTTAGGTAGACAAGAGAGATACTCCATTCATTCCTTATTAATTGTCGTTTAGGAGAAATCTAGGAGTCCAAATTAATTGTCGTTTAAGGTTCTTTTGTTAGGTGTCAACAATTCATTTCAATTATACCCTCAACATTTTCCTTTCTTTATAATATAGAAGTGAGAGAGAAAGAGAGGGAGGATGGGGTAGTATTGGAAGTTTAGGTGGAATGGACAACTTCCTTAATTTTCTCAAATTGTTTAAAGAATCTTATATTTAGGAATGGAGGGAGTACTAAAGACTCATCGTTGTAGCCAAGCTGCATTGCGGAACGAGGTAAATTCTGTATGTGCGTCGTTCGTTGGATTAAAATTTTAACGATTAAGATTGATTTAAAATGAACACTTGTTTTGAAACTTAGAACATCTGTTCTGTTTTTACTGCGCGAAATACATGTTCTGACCCTCGGAGGCGTTCCGTATATAATGAAAAATAATTATTCCGCATAAGATTCGGACTGCGTCGTTGTGGGGTGGTTGGATTGGCTGTGTGATCTAATTAAGTAATTATGGCAACAATTATAGAGAGATATGATGGTTTTATACACTAAATGCATGTTTTTCATTTTTTTTTTGTAAGTTTTTAAATTTTTTTTTTTTTTTTTTGTAAAAATAGCTTTTTCGATACGCATTGAGTTATTCTAGTTTGCAGAATATTATTATCATAATATAATGTGGAGAAACATGAATAATTGAAATTTTAATTATGATTAAGAAAATAATTAGTTTTGATGCAATTGGTTAACGTATATGCAATGTTTAAGATTCAATCGGTATTTGTATATATTTAACGGTTCATGATTAATTCAATTCATTTCTACGGTTAGACCCATTTCAAGAGGCAAAATTCTCGATAATTTTTTTTTTTACAGTATTTATAATTTTAAAATTTACTCGAGATTCTATTTAACGAATATCAAAGTCTTTCCACTTAAAGTGTTAATGTATGTAGATGAATAAATTATTTTATCTGCTGATTTTGTTCTCCTCTTCTAGAAGTCATCTTGAGAAACCCCGAACCCGAAAAATATATAAAGCCCAAGAGGGGTTCCCGCCGGAAGAGTACTCCTTAATCCTTAGGTATCTGTCTTGTATTTTGAGAGTGTTACAAAGGATTCGTGTATAATTTTTTGATGCAAGTTAAATAGTAAAAATATTATTAATTAGTACTCTTTCTATTTTCATTTAATTATCGTTTAGAAAATTTATAGGTATTCAAATTAATTATCATTTAAAATTCTTTTATTAGTTGTCAACAATTTATTTCAATTATACCCTTGACATTTCTTTTATTTACCGCCCTTGCAATCTCTATTTTTTCCTTTATTTTCTTGTACTATAGAAGTGAGAGAGAGAGAGAGAGAGGTAATATTAAAACTTTCGGTAAAAATGACAAGTTCCTTAATTTTCTAAAATTGTCTAAAGAGTCTTATATTTAAGAATGGAGGGAGTAATAAATTTTGATTTTTAGTTATAGTGTTTAGAGGCATTTTTTAGTAGCACCGTACAATTATATATAGATCGTCCTATTAATTAATCAGAACAGCTATCTATATACAATTATATATAGATAGCTGTTCTGGAACGAATGTTTCTCAAAAGTGGTTTAGGCATTGTTGTACGAAACAATTTAATTTGATCACATGAAATTTTATAGTCCAAATCTATTTACACACTGATGATAGGAATGCACTAGACTGTAATATCCTACTAATCATTTTACTAACTTCCGACCTTTAGTCAGCATGGTCGAAATTTCACTCTTTGATAGTTATCTCAATTGTTTGGTCAATAGTAAAGTGTAGTACTGTCAAAACGAGTATGTTCGCCCGTCCATCCATCCATCCCGTCATGAGCATGCATTAAATGGGAGCTTTTTTAACGGGCCATTAAAATGAATTCACGTACCCGCCCGACAAATGCCCATGGGCATATGAACTTGCCTGCGACCATTATTATTGATTTTTTTTTTTTTTTTTTTTTTTTTTTTTTTTTTTTTTTTGAAAAAATAGATCAAATCCAAAAAAATCAACAAAATGTAGTTATTTCTCATTCACGCTTACAATGTTAAAAAAAATAAAAATCTGAAATAGTTCAAGAAGAATCAAATCAAATTCCACAATTTCCAAAATAGTTAAAAAATAATAATTAAATCAAATTCCACAATTTCTAAAATAGTTAAAAATAATAACAAATCAAAGTCCATAATTTCAAGAATAATTCAAAATCAACTGTCCAAAATTAACAAACATATTGTTGAATTCAAAGCAACAAAAAATAGATATTATTTTTTTAATATCCTACATCTATTGATCTAGATCTTGAACACTAAACGTATTATTTGAATCAACTTTAGATAATGTTGATTCCTCATCATCATCTTCACATATAAAACACACATCTTAAGAAGTTAAAACATTATAAATGGTAAATGATACTCCGTCGTCCATTCCTAAATATATGTCATTTAAGACACTTTGAAAAAATTAAGGAACTCAAACAAACAATAATCTTTCCACCACAATTCTAATAATACCCCTTCTTTCCTCCTTCTCTTTCACTTTTCCAATAAAAGATATATTGAGGGTATAATTGGAATAAATTATTGACACCTAATAAAAGACATGTAAATGACAATTAATTTGGATACATATATATCTCCTAAACGACAATTAAATGGTAATGGAGAGTGAGTAAATGATAAGTTAGAACATAATTTAATTGCGTATATATATTTGAGGTTGTATATTTCTAAGAAGAAGATAACTCTTACATTTGGTAATAACGCGTGCAAGGAAATAGTGGAGATATATGACTCTTGTTCATGTTGTAGAAAACTGAAAAGCCTTATTAATCCCTATCCAAAATTAATTTAAAAAAATGAGCATGCCCGGTTGCAACCCGCCCATACCCGCATTGTCCGTTACCCGTATGGGTATGCCTGTTGATACCCGCATTTAAACGGGCATTGAATCCATAGCCCATACCCCGCCTATTAATCTCACGGGTGGGCATACCCGCTGACATATGCCCATTTTGACAGCTCTAATAAAGTGCCTTGAGTTTCAATTACCCAAAAATAACTTTATATTGTATTATCATATTTTTATACTACAAAAAATCCTACCGAATTAATCCAACTAATTCAGGACATATGTCTACCAAAATTTCACTATTATTAAAAAAGGGAAAGAAATCTTATGTATTGAATTCTTATTTAATACCCCGTCTCACTTGTAGATGATTATATGTATTTTTTTTAATATAGATTTTATTATTTTTTAAAATAAAAAATTAACACATATGATAACTCTTAATTTAAGAGATAGTGAGAGAGAATGAGACAAAAGAATGAAAAAATTAAAGAGGAAGTGGAGATTCCCAGCACAAAAGCACAGATAAGACGAAGATAAAAGGTTGAAACTTTAGCAGAATATTCGAACCACACCAAACGACGCAGCGGCTCCAGTGTTGTACGTGCGGAATTTATTATCGTTTGTAAGATTAAAATTTTAAGAAGATTAATTTAAAACGGAATACATATTTTGATTCAAACATTTATTTTATTGAACACTATTCTAAAACGCATAACAAATATCCTCATGATATATGTATGTGCTGACAAAGGACTGCCTCCCTTGGGAATGTGGCCAAACCACCAGAACTCAATTCAACACTTGATTGTTTCTAATATTTTTCCATTTTTTGTGATTATTATTACATTTAACTAACTGACAACCTTCTTGCCTGCTAAAAGATACCCCTCTCCACTTCCTTCTATTCTATTCTTTTCTTCCCTTCAAGAATTCAGTCAATCATCTTGGTCTTGAATGAAGTTACAATTCTTGAAAAGTTCCCTTCTTTGAACAATCCATTTTCGTCTTCTTGCTTAAAGGTAGATAATTTCACCTCAATTCTCTTGTTTTTATTTTTTTGGGTTTTCCTACTTACATGATTTTCTTGTGCTCTTAAAGTCCCTCATTTGAACCCCCCTTTTGTTTTGCTTAAAGATGGATAATTTCACCTTAATTCTAATGTTTTTTTTATTTGTGTTTTCGTGATTTTCTTTTCTTGGGTTTTTTTCTAATAAGGAAGGAAGAATATCAATACTGAGGTTAGGTAATATTTTTTATTGGATAGTGGCTGCATTTCTGGAATTTATGAGGGGTTTACTTTAATCATCTCCTGTCCAGCTTTCTCAGTTGATTTTTGTTACTATTGGGTTTTCTTGGTTGCTTACTTGAGCTAACATCTTAATCGGGTTGAACAATTAGTTGGCTAGTTTAGATGAGTTCTTGGGAATTTTGCAAACAACAAAAGCTATTGGTTCTTGAAAGAGGTGATAAAAGTGCCATTCGACAAATTCTTGGTGAATTTATATGGATCTTTGCATTTTTTTGTGCTTCTACAAGCTTACTTACATATAACCCCCTTTTGTTGATTTTTTATTATGCGTTTAATGGTATGAATTAAAGGGTTGAATCCAAATTGTTGGCAGGGTGTCTTTGGTGGGAATTTGTTGATTGCGTAATACAGTTTAAGGATCTTTGATTTTAGCTGGTTTAGGAGAAATGTCTCAATTTGGACATGTCTCTACGGTTAATTTGATTAGTCAAAGTAATGTCGTTCATCTCTGGAGCTTGCCGGCTGCTACAAGGAGTGGCTACCGATTTGTTTCAAAGGAAACGAACGCACTTTCATTTGGACGTAGCGATTCAATGGGTCATAGAGTGAAATTCCCAGTTGGAAAAACTATTACCATTAGATCAAGGAAGGATACAAGCCCTTTAAAGGTGTGTTTTTTTAAGGAGTGTAGTAGTGATTTGGCATACCTAATATTTATTTTCATGGAAAGAATCTGGAAAATTAATTTGCTTTGATGTTTGGGATGCAGGTAGTTTGTATTGACTACTCAAGACCAGAGCTTGAGAATACTGTGAACTATTTGGAAGCAGCCTCGTTGTCCTCCTCATTCTGTTCTTCTCCACGGCCAAAGAAGCCATTGGAAGTGGTCATTGCTGGTGCAGGTGGTTTTTCGTATACTTTCTTTTTATGCCGTTTTTTTCTTAGAAAATCATTCACAAAATCTGTCTATTTGTAAATTCTACTGCCCTGTGATCTTGATATTATCCAACAGGATTGTGCTCTCATTGTTTAGACTTCCCTTGTGTTTGTACCTAGTTTTTTTCCATTTTTTTAAAAAATCATTTGTGTGTTGCTTACCGAGGTATCCTGTTCGAAATAACTTCGTGAAATGTTTATGTCAAGCATTCTCCTTTCCTTCAAATCTTTTCTCCGATTAATCATATTTTTTACCTTTGGGTGTTTGTCATCATCTCGTGACATTAAATATCAGATGCTCTTAGTACTTTGAGAATCAGTCAACATATAATTTCTGATTATAGTGCTAATTTGCTGAAGTATTGAGCTTCTTGCAGGTTTGGCTGGTCTGTCCACGGCAAAGTATTTAGCGGATGCAGGTCATAAACCTATACTGTTGGAAGCCAGGGATGTTCTTGGAGGGAAGGTATTAAGAAATCTTGTCGTCTTTTTTGTCCATAATCTCATTTTTTTATACAGCTAGAGTATGATATACATCTTTAAATCCCTTTTTCTTGTTATTAATTTGTAATATTCTAGCCTAAACTGAAATCTCGAAGCTCTTGCTTGTTTGGTGGATCAGTCAAAATATTTAAGCTAAATCTATTCACTGGAAGTTGAGAGTTGAGGGGATATGTGTGTTAAAAAAAGAAGAAGAAGAAATACAAGATCAGTTTCGCGGGGATATCTTTTGCAAAACCATTTGCTATTCAATGAAATTTTACACTATTAGTTTTAACATGCTTTGTCTTTGATGTAGTTCATCTTTGAACCATGTAGCATCCCCGGTATTGGAACCATTTCCCTTTGTGAATCTGGTTCTCTATTTCCTTGAAATAGAATAGACTATCTATAGTATTAGAATCAATTAGTCCAGTGCCTAGGAATCAGGGGATAGCCCAGTGGTTGATGTTGTATCTTTCCTCGACGAGGTTGAGGGATCGATTCCATGTATTTCTGCTGAAATCCATCTTTCTATGGCTAGGTTGCTGCATGGAAAGATGATGAAGGAGACTGGTACGAGACAGGATTGCACATTTTCTGTAAGTTTAGTTCAATCATCAAAGGTGTTAAACATTTTCACTGATGGGTACCATTGTAGTAAAAAATTCTTCAACGATGCTTGTTTCTATTGCTTTCTACATTAACTAATCTTCAAAGGGACTTATTTCATCTTTGATATTGTTTGGATGCGTACCATTTCAAACTTAAAAGGTTTATCTTGTGTATTATCTGATGTTCTTTGCAGCTGCTTTCTTGATTGTTGCCTCTTTCGAGTATGGTTTAATTATTCAATTTCATTGACTCTTGATCCACCTTAAGTTGGGGCTTACCCAAATATGCAGAACTTATTTGGGGAGCTAGGCATTAATGATCGGCTACAATGGAAGGAACACTCAATGATATTTGCAATGCCGAATAAGCCTGGAGAGTTCAGTCGGTTTGATTTTCCTGAGGTTTTGCCTGCACCATTAAATGGTGAACTTTTCCTTACAACCCTTATTGAGCTACACTCTTTAACTTGATTTTTGGTGATCAAACTTTCTCCATCTCTCTTTCATGGTGAAATTTGACTGGCAGGAATATGGGCTATCTTGAAGAACAATGAAATGCTCACTTGGCCAGAGAAAGTCAAGTTTGCAGTTGGACTCCTGCCTGCAATTCTTGGCGGACAGTCTTATGTTGAGGCACAAGATGGTATAACCGTCAAAGACTGGATGAGAAAGCAAGTAAGAAACTATTTGATATTCGTCTCTTACAGGATGTTATAGGATCTAAATAACTAAATACTTTTTACCAATTATATAAACTTAATGAGATCGTGATCCATCGTGGGGGTTAGATCATCATTTCTGGATTTTTAACATGAAGATTTTCTCCCAATTTTTGCGTCTCTCTCTCTTATAAGTTTCTAAGAAGTTATGTTGTACTTTAGATAAACACCCACAAGTTGCTAACATGTTCCACTGGTTCTCAGGGTGTACCAGATCGAGTAACTGATGAGGTATTCATTGCTATGTCGAAGGCGCTGAACTTCATAAATCCTGATGAACTGTCAATGCAATGCATTTTAATTGCGTTGAACAGATTCTTACAGGTTGGATTCTTTCTCCTTCCTGATCCTTCCACCCCCACCCCAGGAAAAAAAGAAAAAAGAAATATGCTGGTAGTCTCATTTACGAGCGTGAGTGCATGTTCATGTTATTTGAGAAAATGGCATAATTTTCATTCAATTCTGTGAATTACTCCGTGGCTTCTCGTTGAATAAATGAAGTTACCCTTTCAGCATGTGCATATAAGCTTCTATGGTTATTATTAGCAGAACAACCTTAAAATAAAGGTGTTCTTGTAATGATATTGTGGGCCATTGTCATGTGATATGAGGTTTCTGTCTTTCAATACGTCTTTTCCTGTTAAAAGGCTTTGTTCTTTGAATGCTCCAATGTCCCATTTCACAATGTTGAGAACTGAACAGGAGAAGCATGGTTCCAAAATGGCCTTTTTAGATGGGAACCCTCCGGAGAGACTTTGTATGCCTGTTGTTGATCATATTCGATCGCTAGGAGGTGAAGTACGGCTTAACTCAAGAATACAGAGGATTGAGCTTAATGAAGACGGAAGTGTTAAAAGCTTTTTACTAAATAATGGGTCAGTAATCAGTGGAGATGTTTATGTATTTGCAACTCCAGGTAAACTACGTATTCCTTGAATTTATAAATAAATTTCTTTACAATTTGGAGCGTAACTTATTGAGATTACTAATTATCGTATTTTACTCAGTTGATATCTTGAAGCTTCTTTTACCCGAGGACTGGAAAGAGATCCCATATTTCAGAAAATTGGAGAGCTTAGTTGGAGTTCCAGTTATAAATGTCCATATATGGTTAGTGAAGATAATTTTAGATTTTTTTTCGTTATACAACATGATAATAGTCAACTTTTCTGTAAACACGAAATCTGGCGCTCATAATTTTATGTTTTCATGCTAAAAGTGTTACTCCATGCCTGATATTTGGAACTAAAAAATGATAAGGTTTGCATAAGTAAATAGTGTGAGTAACTTCTCCGAAGGAGATTATACGAATATTATCTAGCAAAAGGGAATCATACTATTCTCCGGAGGAAATTATACGAATATTATCTAGTGTGAAAATTAACTCATGGGCCTCCATATCCTCTCAAAACCGCAAAAAGGGAATCATTCTATTTATGTATACAATGTCATAAGTAGTTTTTATTGAGTATAGTGGCATTCTGGTTCTGTAGTTGATTAGATAAATTGTGCCTTTCATGGCAGGTTCGACCGCAAACTGAAAAACACATCTGACAATCTTCTATTCAGCAGGTTTGGTTCTAAGTTCTAACCATCTGCCATGTTGAACCACCGAATATTCATCTATTTACCATGTAGTATTAGTATAGGAGCTGGCCAGCTTTTACTGAACTCTTCGTTTTTCCCTTTCTTTCTGCAGAAGTCCACTTCTCAGTGTATATGCTGACATGTCCGTAACTTGTAAGGTATTCCCTATACGCCATTAGATATTCGTATCACAATCAACTTGTTGGTCGATTGATATGCTTGAGATTTAGATTGGGAATTTTGCCACTCCAATTGGTTATAAGTTTTTTAAATAATTATATTCGGAGAACTTGTCGTTCCTACTACTGTTCATGAACTGAATATTAATTTTATTCAGGAATATTACAACCCGAATCAATCAATGCTGGAGCTAGTGTTTGCACCTGCAGAAGAATGGGTCTCACGTAGTGACTCTGAAATTATTGATGCTACGATGAAGGAGCTCGCAAAACTCTTTCCAGATGAAATTGCAGCAGACCAGAGCAAAGCAAAAATATTGAAATACCATGTTGTAAAAACTCCAAGGTAATATGTTTGCGTGTTTTGTCCACTGATTTCTCATGCAGAAAGGTTTCATCTTTTTTAAGTAAGTAGTTTATTCTGTGAAGTTTCTCCGCCTTAATTTTGACGACAAGTTTTGTTTCAGGTCGGTCTACAAGACCGTACCGGGTTCTGAACCATGCCGTCCCTTGCAAAGATCTCCAATCGAAGGATTCTATTTAGCTGGCGACTACACTAAGCAAAAATATTTGGCATCCATGGAAGGTGCCGTTTTGTCCGGAAAACTTTGTGCACAATCTATTGTACAGGTGATTTCTCACTCTTCTAATTTGCATTTTTTGTTTCCGTTCCATGACAATAACAAGTAGTGTTCTTTATGGTTTTGGGATTTGCATAACGAAGGTATACTTAAATTCATCTATTTCCGTGTTCTGTCCTGCGAAAATGTGTCTCCATATAAAGATCTAGAGGGCGGCCCCCAACATTTTCAAAGTGTCTTATTATCTATAGATTTTATTCTTCTTCTGAAGAACCTTTTAGAAAATTGCATCTCACCCCCCCCCCAATCGTATGAGTTCAGGCTTCGCCCCTGGATATAATAAACTAGATTGGTTCTGGTGTTGAGGGTCACCATGCCGAATCAATATTAGGCATTAGATCAAACTGGTTCAACATGATGATGACAAAAATGTTGTCAGCACCAAAATCGGACTATATATATATAAAGGAAGAAGAGATTTTCCGTTCCCCCCCCTCTTTAGGTTGTGTTAAAATTTTGTTTAGAATTACTTGTAATGTTTATGCAATGAGTTGTTTCAGGATTACGAGTTGCTTCTGAATCGGATTCAGGAAAAGTTAGCAGAAGCTAGCGTCGCCTGAAGATGAACGAACTCTGAATAGAAAGAAAGTTTATACAAACTGTGGGAAGGCGAACTATGATTACCGCATGAAAGGTTAGAAATAATTGAGTAGTGATTAAGTTTAGGTCTTTAGGAGTACCAATGCGGAACTTGCAACTTTAAGCCAAATTAAATAGGGGATTTGGGGTTGCTTTTGCTATACTTACACTTGTGTACTTTGCGATATTGAAAGACGAACTGATTTCTCCCAATGAAATGGGAATGTTCGTCGATGCAACGCTTTAAAAGTTTGAAATATTTACTAAGATATACTCCCTCCGTCCCAAATTATCTATCTACTTTGTATTTTGCACAGTAATATACTACTACTGCTATCTCTTCAAATAATCAATTAGTGCAAGCTTCAGAGAGAAAATTAAATATTGGTTAAGTCAAGTAAGAATAGCGTAATCGATTAGCAGAATACTTTTGATATGGATCAGGTCCATTGGATTACATCACTACAAAATGGGGATATAGACAATTCTATGATGACGTGTCTAATTCTATATCACAAGGTACATGTGGATCTGATTCATATCAGAAAAATTCACTCATTGAGTAGTGCCAGTACAATAGTTTTCTAGTATGATAATATAAAGATTTTTCGAAAAATTAAAAAATAGCGGAAAAAGATTGAGAAGCCTATGGATGAAGTGCACGTATACTTCAGCCCCACATATCCACTAGATCTTCAAGGAACCATGAATCCACCGACCACCTATAAATTAGAAAAGAACATTAATGAAGTTTATTCATTTTAACGTTGTATAATTTTAACGTTGTAATTTTAACGTTGTATAAAAACTTTGTTACAGCTAGAGTTAACTAATAACAATAATATCTCTACTATCTAATTTGCACTAAAGAATTGACTGCAGTCTGAAGAAGATTAAAATCCATTTGTGAGGTCAAGTGCATAGCGTAGTTGCTACACATACGACCACCAAGACTGATCAAGGAAAAGTTGGGGATGCTAGACATCTTTAGAGATATTATATTGCAAATTTGCAGGAAATCTTTCAAAGGTCAAGTGATCATAGCCTAATTGGTTACACATGCGCTCAACAAGACTTTTCGAGGAAATATTAAGGGTTTGAAATGTCTCAAAAACTATTTATGTTCCAGAATTACAAGATATTTTTATCATATTAAGTTAGAGTATTTATTTAATTCCAATTAAATTAGTTCAGTTAAATAGTTGAAGACGGATCCATTTCGTAGATCTTAAGAATTGCAAAGGGAAGTGGAGAGTTTGGAATTGCGATCCAATTCAATCTGTCCCTTAGCCAGCTCTGGTTTAGCCGACACCATGTTCCCCATATTCCTTATTTTGCCTTGTTTTCATCAAGCAATCTTCCTTTTCTCATGGCTCTTTACCACAGTCCGGCTCAGGTTCCCCAACCGTGCAAAATATTTATAATCATCGGATTAAAAATTTATAGAACAAAGATTAAATGGGAGAAAGAACTCCTTTTGTATTGAATGAATTTAACTTCTACAATACATCGCATATATATATATATACTAATCCTATCTATGTAATAAAGGAAGGAAATATATAATAAATCAATCACAATCAATTAATCGAGTGATTTTCTCCTGTGATTATTATCTTGATTGATTCCTTAATTTGCTCCATGATGAGTATCCATAACAATGAGAGATCGGGGGTTAATTTGCCCAGCAAAATGTAAAAAAGAAAGAATCAGTTGTTAGTCTTTTAGAAATTCTTGAGTCACGAGGAGGAGGGGGACCATGTACACCGCCAATTGGTTTCTATACAGGAAGGAGCAATTGTTCTGTAAGGTGAAAGCTTTTCGTATTCTTAAACATAATCAAGAACATTCCCAAGTTTCTGTTATTCTGGAAATCCACTTAGGAAACTCGTGCACCAACTAAACGGAAAACAGAGAAAAAATAAAATCAAATTGAAGTTTAAACTTGTTTAAAAAAACTAAGAAAAAACCCATCAGATTTGATATTCAATGAGATGCTATGGTTTCTGCTAAAATGAGTATTTGAAAATCAAGAAAAACATGATAAGGATTGAATTTTTTTAGTAAGAATTAGAAAAGTTTCATATTCACCGATGCATTTTAGCTTTTTTTACCATTTTTAATCAATCTTTTTGTGACTTTTGTGCTTGTCCATATTCATATGGTGGTGGCTGGTGGTGGTAGTGGTGGAGAAGGGTGAGTGAACGAAGACGGAGGGGATGAAGTGGGTTTAGAATTTTTTAATTATTTTTAATTGAGTATTATAGTTATTTTTTTTTAACAATTGAACACACAAGTACTACCATAGTTTTAAAGGTAATTGGAAAGACAAAAATACCCTTCGGTTAAGTTGACCGCTTTGTCCGAATGACTGGACAGGCGGTGAGAAGACGGATTTCTAGACGAAAGTCCTTAAATGGCAAAACGTAAATTCGAATAGGACCTTAAAATAAAAATAAAAATGAAAGGTACATTATCCGCAAACTCGAAATACGAAAAGGATCAAATTGACAATTTTGCCCAAAAACTACTTATGTTCCAAAATTGCAAGATATTTTTATCATATTAATTCATAGTACTTATTCAACACCAATTAAATTAGTCAGGTTAAATACTCGAAGACAGATCAAGAAAAATCCATTTCGTAGATCTTAAGAATTGCAAAGGGCAGTGGAGAGTTTGGAATTGCGATCCAATTCAATCTGTCCCTTAGCCAGCTCTGGTTTAGCCGACACCATGTTCCCCATATTCCTTATTTTGCCTTGTTTTCATAAAGCAATCTTCCTTTTCTCATGGCCCTTTACCACAGTCCGGCTCAGGTTCCCCAACCGTGCAAAATATTTATAATCATCGGATTAAAAATTTAAAGATGTAGATCATTTATTCACAACACCTGTTAAAATTTTCTCTAGATAATCAGTTAATTTAAGTTGTTTACATCTTTGAGCCGACATTTTACACGTAACAATAGCCATTCGAGGCGTGGTGCCTTTACCACTTTTCTAATCCAGTTTGCACAGAAATTCACGTTAGTTTACAATCATCCCTTATATCCCAATTTACTCTTCTTCTATGTTACTATTTTATTACCACAAAATCCAAACCCACGTTCACAGCCCCTTCTAAGGAAAAAACAATGTTGAGATTACTTTTCTCCATGCAAATCCCTCGGTTTTCTAAGATGACCATGTTCACTCCCCTGCTTTCACCTAGTTGATTTCAGTGTTGATAGAAATTTTTATCAATAGAGTATTAACATATTTTGATCGATAATTTTCAATATAATAGTTGAATAATAAGTTGATAAATAATATTCAAGAATGGTATTTTTACACATCAACCCCATTCCCTTCTCCTTATAAATGTAGGGGTACCCTTTAGTTCTTCCCAACAGGGTCTAGCTCCATTTTTGTGGGCTTTTTTTCCCCTTTGGCACAATTCATCAAACACTTAATCTTCATTTCCACTACCACCAAATCTCATCATTAATCCCACCTTCAAACCCAATTAATTAGTAACAACCATGGCCGAACTCAAGCACCAATTCAGAAGATCATCAAAGAACAACAATGGCTTCACAAGAAAGTGCGCTTCTTTAGTTAAAGAACAACGTGCACGAATTTACATCTTACGCCGTTGTGCCACCATGCTTCTCTGTTGGTATATTCAAGAAGAGGATTGATCAATAACTCCAAATCCAATCCTCCGTTCGGAATTAAACGTCCATTTTTTATTAAAATAAAAAAAAAGTGTACGTTGAGACATATGTAGCTATTAACTACAATAATAAACTTCTCCGTCCACCCATACTTTTAAGTGTGGAATCAATCTATTGAAACTAACCTCATTTTTCACACACAAAAATATATTATCGACCCCACTTCTACCAGCATGGTCGGAATGCATTTTTGTGTACGAAAAATGAGACTAATCCTGATAGACGGATTCCACCTCCTATTTTTCCATCCTTCTCCCCTGTTCTTCACCCATTTTCACCCTTTGTCATTTCCAAAAGTACCCTTTCCTTTGGTAAACTTTATCCTAAATCAATTCTATTAGTTCTGATCCCCACAATCCTTTAACAGTAAAGGTATTTCTCTTAGCAATTCTCCTACTTGTATAAGTAGGTTCGATACAAATATTTGAGGAGAGGGTGAGGTTAGAATAAGTCTATGATAGAATTTTTCATTTTTTTTTCAATTCCAACTGGAGCAGAAGGTTCTGGTAGAAGCTTGCTTTGTCAATTTTTACTGGTCCGGTTTGTCAATTTCCAAAAGTACCCTTTCTTGATGTGCCTTCTTGTAAGTTTTTGACCTTCTCCCAGAAGGTTTTTTTTTTGGCACATTTAGAATTGATGGGTACTTCTTTTTAACTTGCCGGACATGATCATCAACATACGACAAGGCTAAAATGGGGATTATTTAACACTTGAAGCTGGAACCGAAGCTATAATGGTGGTCACTAAAGACACTGGTCGATTTACAAAGTATCTAATTAACTTATATTTCTTTTGTTATAATAAGGGGTTACAAAAATGTTAACCTTGGTTTGTATTGATATTATTAATATTGTATCATCTGCATATTTCTTCGTGTCTAAGTATTATTGATCCAATGTTTTGAATAAGCCAAATTAGTAGAAGTATGATGGCAAAATAAATAAATATTGAATTTCTTTTTTAAATTAGGATGGATGGAGGAAATAATACTAGTATGAAATAAAGTTATTTTTCTGTATGTTTGTCTTTTTTTTTCCTCAACTCTTCTCTTTTATTGTATTAGAGAAAGAGTTTGAGAACTTTTCAGGTTATAATGGCCCCCGGCCATTTTATTATTAATGGATAATCGTTTATTAATAAAAATAAAAATAAAAAGTTCAGGAAGGACGAGGAAATTACGATTTGTATCACCAAAGCCCATTTTTTTTTATGAATTTATGTAAGAGGCCATAAAAATTAAAAGTTTCATATGTGGGTTTTCTTTTTTTGGGCCTCAGCCCAATTAATCCCCTATTGTTACTTAAAAGGTAACCGGTAGAGGAAACGATAAGGTCTTCCTATACCCCAACCACTCATAATTCCCGTGATAAATTTAATTGTTAATAAAATATTAAATAGTATAAAAGTAAAAAATAATACTCTATACTGATATCTATATAGAAGAAGAAAAAAAACAAATATAAGAATTTTATATTTATATGCAAAATATCAAAAAAAAAAAAAAAGATCTGGTAAAAGAAGAATATTCTTTCAATGATTTTTTAAGGTCGGCGTTGTAAGTTTTCTTGAAAAAATTAACGTTTTAAATGAATCATCCAAAAACAAATAAATTACTTCTCTCCAATTTATTGTGGCAAATTACAACTCATTTAATGACACGGTATGAATTAAATGACTCGATCAGTTAAAGTTTATTTTTTGATTTTTTTACCTTTTTAATGAAAAAAAATTTAGTGAGAAGTTCGTGTTAGTAGTGCCCTAGGACCATTAGCATATGTTGTACGTTTTATATCTATTTGAGCATTCCATATGAATAGTTAATTTTGCTTATGAACATCAAATGCGTGATTTGATAGTAAAACTCATTTGCTTATGTAATTACTATTCTAGTTGTCCCTAGTTTTATGTAATCTATTTTACAATGAAATAAAACTAGTATGATGTTTGATTGATGATTACGTTTTACTAATCATGTGTAATGAATAAAAACCATATCATAGATACGATATATAGGGATACATTGTATTGGAGCGTGATCAGTTAGAGAAGTAATACTTCATGGTCCTTAGTCATAAGTATTACTTCCTCAATACTATTTTAGAATCCTTAGACCTTATGTCTCCATTTGATTCTAGCATGAATGGAGCCACGTTTTGACTTCGGTCGTGCGTTGCTTTTAATCGAGTAATCAATACGGTGATGATCGGATGTAGCGTCCCTATCATGGCTTGAATGTGAGAGGCATTGTAAGGAATTTGTCCCTCTCTATTATTGAGAGAGATATCCATGGGCCCCTCGATAGGGAAAAGCTGTCTAAATGCATGTTGTGTGCTCAAATGTATTTGATAAAGTGGTTATCATATACTATTTGTTGGAACAATCTACCTAGATCGAGCATAAATACAATTAAGCTTAATAAGGGTGACGACTACCATGCCTTATGCTTTATTAGGATATCGCGAGACAAAGGGATTAAATAGTGGATTGATATTAGGTTCCATCAGTAAATTCATTCACTTTGGGTAGTCACGATGTCCCTGCTAGGGGACCGCTTGTGATTTATGAACACATACTACTACTAAGTGTGTTTTCATTGCCAGTCGTGAGATAAACCTACGAGGGTCAAACGCATAGAGCGAGCTAACGAGCTTCATGTCCAGATTCGATGAATCTAGAATGTGTCTAGGTTCATTGTATCTGACATTTATTTTTCTAAGAATAATAAAGCGTTATTATTCAAATTATAGATAAGGGGTATTTTCGGTATTTGGTTAATAAGTTTGGGATTACGTGGGAGTTATTATCAGATAAAGACTCTCACTACCAGACGAAAAGTCTAGGGGGACGTGGGAGTTAAAGACTCCCACTGCCGAGCGAGAGAAGTTGAGGATGTGAGAGTTGGTTATGGGAACAAACTCTCATACCCTATATAAACCACTCTTGGCCGAAACCCTAGGGAAAGAGATTTTCAGCCGAAATACCAAAACCCACAAGAAATCAGATTTCTTGTTTTGCCTCCCTTTTCTCCCTAATTTCGAAACTCGGAAAAAGCGGAGAGCTAGCACTCATCTGCCCATTTCAGTCGCGTGGATACTGGGTAGGGAGTAATTCATGAGGAGGACTCAAGGTGATCATTGCATCAGAGCCATAAAGATAGCATCTTCCATTCAAGAATCCGATTCTTGAACTCAAAACGTAAGTCTTTTCTTGTAATTTTCCGATTCGTTTTGTATGAGCGGATCCTTCAGGGGAGGACTCATGGTGTTTGGAACGAGTTTCCGCCCATGAATCCCTTCAGTTCGCATGCGGGATCAATAAAAAACCAAATGGTTCGGTACCCTACTTTTCTTTGAAAAAAAACTTTGACTATTGGAATGAAAAAAGTTAAAAAGCAAATTAGATTCTCCACTCAATTTAATAAACTAAAAAGTAAATCAACAAACAAAACCCGCCTCTCAAATTCATTTGGGAAATTTCAATTCAGTTAATGATGCGATAAGAATTAAATGGCTTGATTAGCTAAAGTTTATTTTTTAAATTTTTTGACCATTTTAATGAAAAAGTTTAACGAATAGGCTTGCTTGCGGGTTCAATAGAAAACTAAATGGGTAGGTGAACTATTTTCTTTAAAAACAAAAACTTTTACTGTTGTAATGTAAAAATATAAAAGCAAGTTAGGTTTGTCACCAGACTTTATGGACTAAAAAACAACTCAACCAATTAATTCAATTAAAAAACCATGCTAAAACCCTTTATTTATAATGTTGTCAAATTTAAAAAGCTTCATACACTTTCAATGTGCGATTCTGAATAATATTGAAAAAATAAAATTAGAAAATTAGAATTAGAACAGAAAAAATAAAAAAACCATTACAAATACTAAAATATATAATCTAATTTGAATAATTCTAATATGAACCTTCTAAAAAGCAAATAAAGTCCGTCTTTCCAATTCATTGTGCAAATTCCAGCTCAGTTAATGATACGATAAGAATTAAATGTTCGATCAACTAAATTTTATTTTTTAAATTTTTTGACTTTTTTAATGAAAAAAGTTTATTGAGGAGGCTCGTCTGCGGGTTTAACAGAAAACTAAATGGTTCATTACACTAATTTAATTCTTATCGTATTTTAATTTGAATGACAGATGGGGGAAGTAGAATTTAACTAAAACTACTAATCAATAAACCAGTGTGAGATTAATAAAAACAAAAATTAAAAGTGAGGGGTTGGTTATGGATTTAGAAGGAACGTGATAAGAGTGCTAGAAATACGGGAATCCGTGCTAGTGGAGTAATTAATATTTTCTTGATTTATTTCAAACATTTAAAATCTTCTTAACCAATCACAACATTTGAAATTAATTAGAAAACTCTTTAATATATAAAATTTAGATTAGATTGGGAGTTTAAAACTGGAAAGTGTGTTCAAGATTATGAGAAAAAATTAGGATTGTAGAGATATTTGGGTAAGTAATTTGATATTTAAATTTGTTTTAAGATAATAATTAGTTTTGAATTAAGTTAATTAATCGAAATTCATCTCAACCAATGAAGTTTTTGTATAATAATTAGTACTGTCAAAATGGGCCGAAGCCCGCGGACTGGCCCGCTCCGCCAATAAATGAACCGGGTATGGACTTCGGATATGCCAATCCGTAAAAATGCGGGCTTTTTAAGTCCGGTCCGTTTAGCCCGCGATCCGTGTGGGGCGGATCCAATGGATCACGGGCAGCCCGCGGTTTCTTAAAAAAAAAAAAACTATGCCATAATATAGTACATAATATACATTACTTGTGCTGAACGTTTGAATGCCCTAATCCAAAAACCAGAACGTTCAACGTTCGCCTATCCGCTCCAAGTCATCATCTTCTCCGGCGGGTAGTCCTCTCACTCCGGTCTCCGAAGGTAAGTTATTTGATTCTCTCTTTGTATTATTATAATTTTCATGAAAAATATGCATTTTTCCTGTTTGATTTTTTTTTTATTACTTTTCTTACGGTTAATTATTGCCCAATTCAGAACTCTTTTTCGATTTGATTTGAGTTCCCTGTTGTTAAATTCTTATTTTGTGTTTATTCTCTTCTGGTACTTAATGTTATTAAAAAAATCAGTTAATTATTTTGTTGAAATTCGCTATTACAGTGTCATTGGGTTTTGGGATCAAGGGATTTTTTTTTTTTTTTTGGGTTTTGTTTGTGCTTTTTGGTACATTATTTGCTCTTTGGGATTACAAATAGTACTCTGTTGTGAGTTATTTTCGCTGTCTATTACATGGTCATTTAAATTAATTTGTTCTTGTTTGAGTTGCGTGGACTATGGAATTATTTTTTCCTGGAACCATTTTGGGCATTGAAGGCTAAAAATTCTAGAGCATTTTACATGTTGTGATGTTTCTTGTAATATTTCTAATTTTTAGAATTTTGTCTTAATGCAGTATGAAGAATCAAGATGTTATTGATATTGATGAAGTTGAACTTGAAAGTGATTTGCCAAACCAAGATACTTTGGAGAGTGAAAATCAGCTAAATGTCGAACCTCCAAAGAATAAGTCTAGGGTACATTCAAATGTGTGGGAATATTTTATAAACCTCGGTATAGTAAATGGAAAGCCGAAAGCAAAATGCAATGGATGCGCAAAAGAGTTTTGTGCGGGAGGGAATAAATATGGAGTCTCTACCCTTCGTCGTCACATGGGAATTTGCCTACACTTAAAATACAAATATCAAGATGTTGGTGATGCATTGCGCGATAATGAAGGGAAGGTAAGAAATCGACCCTTGAATCAAAAAGTTCTTCGTGAAAAAATAGCTATGGCTATCGTTAGACATGATCTTCCATTATCATTTGTTGAGTATGATGGGATTTGGGATGTCCTTACTTATTGCAATTCAAGCGTGAAACGATTTTCTAGGAATACTTCTACAACAGATGTGCATAAGCTTTATTTGGCTAAGAAAGAAAACTTAAAAAAAACTTTAGCCAATATTCCTAGTAGAATTTGTCTAACTTCTGATTGTTGGACTGCTTGCACCTCTGAAGGGTATATTTCTTTGACGGCTCATTTTATTGATGTTGATTGGAGATTGAATAGTCTTATACTTTCTTTTGCTGATTTTCCTCCTCCACATAATGGTGTTGAATTAGCTCAAAAGGTTTTTGGTTTGTTAAGAGAATGGGGAATAGACAAGAAAATATTTTCTATAACCTTAGACAATGCTTCTTCTAATGACAACATGCAAGATATTTTGCGTCAGAAGTTAAATTTGCAGAAGAGCTTGTTATGTAAAGGTGAATTTTTTCATATTCGTTGCTCAGCACATATATTGAATCTAATTGTGCAAGAGGGTTTGAAGGTGGCTTGTGGCGCTTTGCATAACATTAGAGAGAGTGTCAAATATGTTAAGGGGTCGGAAGCAAGAGCAAGAGCTTTTGATGCATGTGTAGAACAAATTGGACTTCAGAAAGGGGTTCATTTGAAATTAGATGTATCTACTAGATGGAATTCTACATACTTGATGCTTAATAGTGCTTTGAAATATCGACGTGCATTTGATTGTCTCTCTTTGAGTGATAAAAATTATAGACATTGTCCATCAGAGGAAGATTGGTTAAGAGGAGAAAAAATGTGTGAATTTCTTCGTCCATTTTTTAATATTACTAAGTTGATGTCTGGGTCTTCTTATCCCACTTCCAACTTGTATTTTATGCAAGTTTGGAAAATTGAAAAACTATTGGTGGATAATGAAAATAGTGAAGATGATGTCGTAAAGGACATGGTTAAGAGAATGAAGATAAAATTTGACAAGTATTGGAAAGAGTATAGTTTAATTCTTGCACTAGGTGCTGTTCTTGATCCTCGCATCAAATTAGCAATCTTACGAGTCATGTTATGAGAAGCTTGATCTTGACAAAACTCCTGAGAGCGAAAAGATGATTGCTGATAAGGTTGAGATTGTGAAGAAAAATTTGATTATGTTGTTTGAACAATATTCCAAACCCTTGTCAAATTCCTCACGTGAACATGACTCTTATGTTCCAAGTCAAAGTATATTGGAAAAGGATTTGGATGCTTTTACTCCTGATCAGGTAATAATATTTTTCTTCAATTGAAATATTTGAATACTTTTCAAATGCATAATAGATTTTTTATGTAACTCATATATTTGTTTTGTTTTTATTTGTTTGTCTTATTAGGACTTTATAATGTTTGCTAGCCAAGTTGCTACCAAAACTGGGAAATCTCAATTGGATATATATTTAGATGAGTCGACACTTCAATGGGATCACTTTGCGAATTTGGATATCTTACAATTTTGGAAAAAGAACACCTATAGATTTCCCGAATTAGCTTTGATGGCTTCTGATATTTTGAGCATTCCCATTACTACAGTGGCTTCAGAATCTGCATTTAGTATTGGTAGTCGAATTCTATCCAAGTATAGGAGCTGTCTTCTCCCTAAAAATGTTCAAGCTGCAATATGTTTACGTAACTGGAATCACGGCTTTATCGATGAAGGTAATTCATAAGTCATAATATTTTTGTTCTTAATGTTCCAAAATTATTTGCTTCACTTTTTAACTTATCATTTGTTTCACTTTTTAACTTATCATTTGTTTCATAAATGAAGAGGAGGACGAGGATAGCACATCCAATGCAACCGTGTCTAGGGTGGATTTAAATTCAGACGAGGATGATCTACAAGAAGCTGATGAACATTAAAGTGGATGTCTTTGACATGTTGTCTTCTTATTTATTTTATTGAATTTGGATGTCTTTTTGTTTAAATTTGAAATTTAGCTATTTTGGATGCTAGAATTAAATACTGCTTTGTTCCATGCTTCTGTAAGCATAGAATTCATTTGATATATGAGATGGACAACTTTTTTTTTAATTAATAAAATGCTGATTTTATTGAATAAGCAGTAGCCAAAAGAGTAAGTATGGTTTCCGCTTTCCAGTAGGTATGTGGTTTCTAGTAGCCTGGGAAAAGTAGGCCCATTTTCCTATTGTTGAAACTTTGCTGAAAAATGGGTGGGCCCGCGGGCAGCCCCCTAGCCCGCGGTACGGGTATGGGTGAGATGTTTACTGATCCGCAAAAAATGGGCCCGCCCCGCCCCGGTCCGTTTTAATTTGAGCCTGCGCGGACCGGACCGGCCCGTTTGACAGTACTAATAATAATTAAGAGCTAGAAAATTCCAGAAATTTGGGTTATTGTTTTGAAGATTTCTGATTGGTTAAAACTTGAAAACATGTTCTGTAATATAAATATGGGAATTATTAGCCACTTTGGTCAAAAACATATTTTCGTCTAGCCACTTTGGTCAAAATTCAAGTTTTTTTAAC
This sequence comes from Vinca minor, assembly GCA_026122235.1. Taxonomy (NCBI): domain Eukaryota; kingdom Viridiplantae; phylum Streptophyta; class Magnoliopsida; order Gentianales; family Apocynaceae; genus Vinca; species Vinca minor. The sequence goes on from JAOCZM010000116.1 coordinate 1,705,043, forward strand.
TTATTTCATCATTAAAGTTTTTTCGACCTGCCATTTTGGTCACTAAATTTTTTTTAACTTTTTTCATCACTAAAGTTTTTTAGGCCTGCCATTTTGGTCACTAAAGTTTTTTCGCTCTGCCATTTTGGTCACTAAAGTTTTTTATTCTGCCATTTTGATCAAAGTTTTTTAGTGACCTAAATGGCAGAATAAAAAAACTTTAGTGACCAAAATGGCAGACCGAAAAAAATTTAGTGACCAAAATGGTAGGCCTAAAAAACTTTAGTGATGAAAAAAGTTTAAAAAAAATTTAGTGACCAAAATGGCAGGCCGAAAAAACTTTAGTGATGAAATAAGTTAAAAACTTGAATTTTGACCAAAGTGGCTAGACGAAAATATGTTGATGATGAAAGTGGTAATTAATAATTTTTATATGTAAGCCTCCATTTATGAATAACTTCCCTATAGTAATATTTTTCTCTGGTCCCGAGAGTATTACTGTATAGAGGTTTTACTGTACATAAATCTCATAAACTCAAATATTATTTAGGTTATATACTTTAACAAATACAATATTAATTCATCCGAAATTTAATGTTTCACTTTGACTTAGGATGAAAAATAATAAAAGTATTTTACTTTTAATGAAGTTGCCTTCTTGCATTAATAGTTATGAAAGGTTAATGCTCTTAAATTACGCTTAAACTAAGGAAGATTAGTAGTGGAAGTTTATATGAAAAAATATTGTTATTTTAGGAAATGAGTAATTTAATGCTAGGCATTCTGAAAAGAATAAAAAACTCATAATGGACTTACTTTACTCGACAAAAAAATCATAATGAGATTTCTTATATTATAGAATTAATTCTCTCTTTAGACATCTAAGAAATGATAAGGAATAGTGGGTAAGCTAATATACCTTTTGATGAAGTAAGTTTCATTATAACTTTCGACCACCAGTGTGAGAGAGAATAAAAGATCCAAATTCGCAAATAAAAATAAAAGAAGAGGAAGAGTAAGTAGACAACATATATTTGAAATTTTCATGTTTATTCAAAACAAAACAATAAAAAAAAATCATCTGACACCAAATTTCATTTTGATTACCCAAACAACTCGAAAAAACAAATTGAGTGTTAAGAGTAGAGTAAGTAGGCAACACATATTTGAAATTTTCTCTCATTTACACTTTTGAGGTTCACTTGTGGCTTGTTTTCTTCAACTTTACTGGTGCTTTAAATCCATTTTCATGCTTGTTACTTTTACTATTGAAAAAATAAAATAAAAAGAGCCTTGAAACATAAGAGAATAACTGAAATATGGAAAATTATGAAAATAAAAAGAGCATTTTTCATGATTAATCCTCATTAAAGAAAAATATGAGAATGAGTAAAAATATGGATTCTTAAAATCATAGGTAAGTGGTAGAGGTAAGTCGTTGATTTTCTAAAGAAAAAAAAGGAAATCAATCTAAAAATAGTGAATTAGTGAATGAAAGAAATAGAAAATAAGTGTGAAAAGTAAATTGTACCTATAATTTTCAAAACCCGTATATCAGTTTGCGCTTAATCACTTAACATGTTAAAGAAAACGAAGAAAACAAAAAACAACAGAATAAAAAATCTACTTGAATTTAAAGTTTCCATGAATTTCTTGGTCAAATAAAATTCAAAACACAAAATTTTAAGAGGGCTTATCTTTAGTGATTGATATGATTAAAAAAGATGAAAAAGAAAAGGAAGGAAATAAATCTTAAGATTTGACTGAGAAAGTAGTGGATTAGAAGATGAAAATTTGAGTAATTTGGGTTAGAGTTTTGAAGATTTCTGATTGATTAAAACTTGAAAACATGTTCTGTAATATAAATATAGATTGATTATGGAAAAATATTTTAAACCAATGAACTTTTTTATAAAAGAATTCAAATTGTTAATTTTTTATAAATTTCTAAAATATAATGATAAAAGAAGATGTTAAGAGTATGAGATGAGTTTTGAATTTTGAAATTAAGGAAAATAATATATTTAATGTAGATTATTATATCATACAAAAAATATTGTTAGTTTAGATTTGTTAGAGATCATGGAAAAGTTACTTACATTAGCATTCCACTAAAAGAATTAAATAAAATAATTATCAAATACTCGCCAGAGTAGTTGGTAATGTGGTAAAGCATTCATCCTGAATGGTTTGGGATCGAATCCCCCCTCACCCAATTTAGATAAAATAGTTCAACTTTTGTTCACCAATCAAAATTTTTATAACTAATTAAAAACATAAAATTACACGTGGCACTATATATATATATATATATATATATATATATATATACACACACACACTAGCAGATGATCGTGCTATGCACGGAAATAATGAATTTTAAATTATTAATTTAATGCTTGTACAATTGTATTTAAAACTACAACTCGTTAACTTTAAATTTTCAGAAAACAAATAAGAAAATTCAACATGATTATCTAATATGACTTTTATTGAGTAACTCACAAATGTAAGGGTCAACAACATAATGATTATTGGATCGAATAATATATAGTCAAAAGAATTAAAAATAGTCTTATACTATTTCAATTAATGTTCCGTCCAATGTTTTGATCCAATAATCACTACACTACTACTATTAAATGTTAATCACCCAATCTTTTTAGAAAATATGAAGAAACTACGTATTGTGACTTCATTTTTCTTATGGAGCCATCAAATTCATGAAGTTTTTTGCTCAAGTTTTTTCCGCTAAACTTGCATTACTGTAAGATCCATTTTAGTAAATGTTTTTATTCCTTGAAAGATAAAATTAGTCTAATAGTATATTAATAAATTATTTAAAGGACATTTATTAATAGTAATGTTTATTGGATAAAAATAAATCAAACATAGATATAAATAATAATTAGACATCAAAAGTCATGAACATGAAAAGGATGAAGAGGTGAGTAAATATTAGAATAAAATATTCTCATAAATTCACGTAAATTCACAGAAACTTCCCAATAAATTCTCTCAAATAAGTTCCTCCTAAACTTCATAAATTTTTGGAAAAACAATGTTGGGCATTGCTAAAAAACTTAATTCTTAATACCAAAATAACAAATCAAGTCTAAATTAAGTTTTTGCATAAGACTTCTTGGATAAAAGTAAATCAATACATATAACAGAAAAGGTTACCAAGAATTAGGATTCTTTGTATCCTGCAATCAAATAAATTCAAACATTTAAAAAAAAATTCAAAAATCAAAATTAAAAGTGGCTAGTAAAGATCAATAGATTTAGCTATCATAAATCAATGCGAAAAAAGCAAAAATTCTACTAATAATATAAAAGAAGTTTAGCAAAATAACACAAGCGCAATAAGCAATATGATGATACATAGTTATCAGAAACTCAAATATTATTTAGGCTATATACTTTAACAAATACAATATTGCTTCTATCCGAAAAATTAAAACTGGCTAGTAAAGATCAATAGATTTAGCTATCATAAATCAATGCGAAAAAAGCAAAAATTCTACTAATAATATAAAATAAATTTAGCAAAATAACACAAGGGCCATAAGCAATATGATGATACATAGTTATCAGAAACTCAAATATTATTTAGGCTATATACTTTAACAAATACAATATTGCTTCTATCCGGAATTTAATGTTTCACTTTGACTTAAGATGAAAATTAATAAAAGTATTTTACTTTTAATAAAGTTTCCTTCTTTCATTATTAGTTAAGGAAGGTTAATGTCTTTAAATTACGCTTAAACTAAGGAAGGTTAGTAGTGGAAGTTTATACGAAAAAAGTATTATTATTTTAGGAAATGCGTGATTTAATTCTAGTCATTCTCAAAAGAAAAAAACTCATAATGGACATACTTTACTCGACAAAAACTCTGTAAGCCCTAAGGGCGAACGAACTCGGTTTTTGATAATGGACAAACATTTGATGTTGTGTCTAATGATCTTAATCTTTGTGATAGAATATCGGAACTCATAATGGAAGCTCTAAGTACTTCAATCAAGCCATGTTCAAGATTCAAAGTTATACTTAAAGGCACATCTCGTTGAGATTGAAGATTGAAGACTTAGGTTTGGTTAGGATAGCTTATGTCTTTATAAGTCTTTATCTTATAAGCTCTAACCAATGCTCTCATGAACATAAGCTCTCTACACTCAAGTCTTGCATACATCATAAACACGTTTTCAAAAGGCTAAGTTTCAAAATGATTCTCATATGTGTTCATATCTCAAAAGCCTTTGATTTCAAAGTATAAGTCTTTTAAAATGGTTTTCTAAATGCTCTTACTTGCTACATATTGAGAAAACCTTTTAGACTTCAATAGATTTCAAAACGTGTGAAAAATCAACATCTCTCAAAGCTCGGAAGGTCGGATCATCCGAGCTTTCCTCGAATCAACCGAGCACAAAGCAGAGAGTTGAGATGTTGAGCCTCGGTCGACCTAAGGCCGGGTCGGTCGACCGAAGTGCTCGTGTTCGGTTCACCGAGCTCTTGAGCAGTCAACCGAACTCTGTAAAAACTAGCCGTTATTTGACAGTTTGCGAGTCGTTTTTCAGAATATTTTGAAATGTATAAATACTCCCAAAGCTAGAGAATGACTCAATGACTTGCACATTGAAGATAGATTGATTTCTTATCAAGTCTAAACACTTTCAAAGTAAAATGCACTTCATCTCCATGATCTAAATCATTCAAAGGTGAATTTGAAAAGCAAGACAAAGAGTGTGCTTCCTATGTTCAAAGAGTGAAAATTGATGTACTTAAAAGGTATCTATCTTTCACTTAGAAGAGTGAACAACCTTGTTTTTTATCCATCTTATTCCCTTTCTTAGTGATAGGGTTAATCTTGTAAAAAGTCCTACTTTGTGTGGGCAAGTAACTCTTAGTGAGTTTTTGTATTGTGGTTGTGTTGTAAAACTCTTTGTGAGTTAGCCACAAGTGTAAAGTTCTTCTTAGTGAAGTTGTTAAAATCCTTGGGTGCGGCTCAAGGTAGTGGATGTAGATTCTGAGTGAATCGAACCACTATAAATCCTTTGTCTTGTTGTTGGGTTTAGTTTTGCTTTTGTTCATCTTGCACAAACTTACACTAGCATTGAATTGATTCGAAAAAGTTTGCAAGATCGATTAAAACCCAATTCACCCCCTCCCCTCTTGTGTTTTACAAACTCATAATGAGATTTCTTATATCATAAAATGCTATCTTTAGACATATAAGAAATGATAAGGCATGATGGGTAATCTGATATACCTTGGGGAGGCTCTTCCGCAGGTTTAACAGAAACTAAATGGTTCGTTACACTAATTTAAATTTTTATCGTATTTGAATTTGAATAACATATGAGAAGTAGAATTTAACTGAAATTACGAATCAATAAACCAATGTGAGATTAATAAAAACAAAAATTAAAAATGAGGGGTTGGTTATGAATTTGCAAAGCACGTGATAAAAGGGATAGAAATACGGGAGTCTGTACTAGTGAAGTAATTAATATTTTCTTGATTTATTTCAAACATTTAAAATCTTTTTAACCAATCACAACATTTGAAATTAAATCGAAAAATCTTTAATCTAGAAATTTTATATTAGATTGGGAGTTTAAAACTGAAAAGTTTGTTCAAGATTATGAGAAAAAAATTTAGGATTGTAGAGATATTTGGTTAAGTAATTTGATATTTAAATTTGTTTTAAGATAATAATTAGTTTTGAATTAACTTAATTAATCAAAATTCATCCTAACCAATCAAGTTTTTGTATTATAATTAAGAGTTAGAAAATTCGAGAAATTTGGGTTAGAGTTTTGAAGATTTCTGATGAGTTAAAACTTGAAAATATGTTATGTAATATAAATATAGATTGATCTTGGAAAAATATTTTAATCCAATGAAATTTTTTATAAAAGAATTTAAAGTGTTCAAAATTTATGAACTTCTAAAATATAATCATAAAAGAGAGGTTAAGAGTATGAGATGAGTTTTGAATCTTGAAATTAAGGAAGATAATATATTTAATGTAGAATATTATATCATAACAAGAATACTGTTAGTTTAGATTTGTTAGAGATCGTGAAAAAGTTACTTAAATTAGCATTCCAGTAAAATAGTTAAATAAAGTAGTTGTCAAATACCTGATAGAGTAGCTGGCAATGTGGTGTAGCATTTGACCTGAATGTTCTGGGTTCGAATCCTCCCCCTCCCCAATGTAAATGAAGTAGTTTAATTTTTTGCACCAATCAAAAGTTTTATAATTAATTAAATAACAAAATAATCTACAAAAATGACCCATGGCATGAGAGAGTTAAAAATCTGAAAGGGGCTTCGGAAATATATAGATAGATAATTGAAAAAAACTTAAACATGTCAAATTGTGAGTGGTGGGTACATGTACGGACACCTACACGGGTAGAGACTATTTCCACCCTTCCAAGAGTATCCCTGTGACAGAGAACAATCATCAAGAAATTGTAGAGAAAAGATTAAATTCATTGAGCAGTGTATGTCACATTGAAATAGTCGTCTATCCAAGATCATGCATTTCAAATTCTATACTTGAGAGTGGAAGAAGTCATATGTCCAAGATCATGCATCCCGAATTCAATACTCAAAAGATCATGCATCCCGAATTCAATACTCAAAAGAGTAACAATTGTTACATGTTTGCAGCAAAAAGTACAGACATGTCGGCCAAAATACCATTCATATCCCAACCAGGTTAAAGAAAAGATGAATCCAATATGACCAATCAAGGTTTTCTTTGCTTTTTAGTTTCTAAGGTACAAAAAGTAGGGAAAAAATATATATAAACAGTAATACATCATATATCAATCCAATCTTTGAAAAGCAGAAACATATAGAGAGGAATATTGAAAGCAGCAATAAAAGTAACCACTCGGACCGTTCTCAATAATCTCCTCACTACCATTTTTGTCTTTGATTTTTTCGTTCTAACTGAGGCATCTGCAACCAAAGGCACTGTCCCTTCTTCCATATCCTGCTCAATCTGTCTTCTCGCCACTGATCGCATCAATGCATTGCCCCTGTAATAAACATAAATTATCAGCAGAGACCGCGAAATCGGCTAATTAGCTAGTAATTGGTGCTTTAAGTATATCATGCGCAGTGTTGCAATGAGGGGCGGATCTAGAACCTGCAGGTGGGCGAATTACATAAAGACATGCATTGTACTAAATTTCAAAAAAATGGTTGCAGTGAGGTGGTTTTTTTTGTGGGGGGGGTGTTATACCATATTCTGTAAAATCATGAAGGGTAGTTTATTTCATCAATGCCAAGCAAGATAGTACATAAAAATAACACGTAAACAGATAAGCAGCCCCGAATGACTGATACTTACCGCTGAACTGAAACATCCTCACTAGAATATCGCAGAGGGGCTGCTGAGGGTTTCTTGACGAGGTGCATTGATCCTTCTGCGTCCCAAATCATCTCATACTCACAATTCTCGTCTTCATTTTTCTCTTTCATTACCCCTCCAAATATGCTGCCGTAACTGAGACTTCTGATATGTTCTGAGAGATAGACAAAGTGATGGAAAAAGGACACCTCTTTTTTCGGCCAAAGGAGAACAGTGAGAATTGTCGTGATAAACAACACTATGTACCTGAATTTTTAACGAAATGAAGTTTCAGAATCAAGAATAAGTTATGTCTTAGCATATCACTAGTTATCAAAATGGATTACCATATGTAGAGGAATGTTTGAGCAGGGAGAAAGCATAAATGGGTGGATACGACATCTTCAGGTGCACTTCCATTTGGGAGAGCATGGTTACTAACAGATAAGAGCATAAAAGACGGGTACAAGTTCCCCTGCTGCCAGCTTATAGTCCCTAAAGTATGCTGCACAAGATTGTCTATCAAACATCATTTTGACAAGGACAAAACCATTCATGACCGAAAACAAGGTACATACCTCTTCCACAGGACCAAACTCTGGTTTGTGGGTGACCGTGCATTGATCATGATCATGACCTGACAAGATCAGTGCCTAGAGACGCATAATATGAAAGTTAGTACAACTAAGAGCGAGTTGAAGTATTTCTATTGTTCTTTCTACAAACTTATCAAGTTGTGAGACATTGTCAAGGAGGAAAGATAATGCATACAGGCCTAATCAAGTTGAGCAATTGATTTGAAGAGTTAGCAGCAACGTAATTTTGGTATCTGCACCAGCACAACCATCAAAGATTACCATATCAAAACATCAACCCCATTTTTACATATAACTGTTGTTCATAAATTGCCAATAAAAAACAAGAAAATATGCTTACGATATAAGTTGATTGTCTGGATCACGGGAAATCCTCTGCAATGAAATAGCCAAGACAAATTTTCTCTCAGATGCATACAAACTATCGTATCTTATTGTAGATCACATCAAAAGTTAGAATGTAGTTTTTGCAGCAATATTCTAATCAAAATCTCAGTCTCACAAAAAAAAGGTTTTTCCGAGATACCTGATTAATGATTGGTGAAGAGCGATCTGGACCACATGAAGTCCAATCTGGTCGGTGCAACGGGATATGAGTCAATAGAACCCTTGGACTGGGATTAGATTCTGCGATAATGCATGAATGTTATGGACTTAAATCACCTTTAAGAGTCAGCCAGTCATGAATTTGCTTGGGAGTATAGAATTAGTTACCCTTAGAGACATTCAAGACAAAATTCCAGGTGTCAGAGGTAAAATCTCCTTGTGAATTCCCTATAGAGGATAAAGACTAGCACGGCATCACTTACAAAGTTTGTAAGTCATAATATCATCAGAAACCCAGAATGCTATAACTGTAAAACAACGGCGGAACAAATGAAAGATAGATCAACTCTGAGTTTTACCATCCACTGTCTGTGCGTCAATAGCGATGAAATCCACACTTCCAACCGTAAACCTATAGTTTCTTGGTCCAAATTCTTTCTCATACCGCCTGATAACCTTCAGAAAGAAAGACACAGAGAGAATGACAAACAATACATGAGAATGTATTCAACTTAATGGCAAATGATTTACTTGACTTGAACAAGATTCTACTCCACGCATGAATTGAGATAAACAGAAAGGACGAATTTCAATGTACATTGGATGAGAAAATTCCAGGATGTATATAGCTATAATGGTTTAATAATCAATTTCTGCTTAAAAACTACTCCCTCCATTCCTCAATATAGGTTGTTTAGGACACTTTGAAAAAATTAAGGAACTCAAACAAACAATAATCTTTTCACCACAATTCCAATAATACCCCTTCCTTCCTCCTCCTCTTTCACTTTTCCAATAAAAGATATGTTGAGGGTATAATTGGAATAAATTATTGACACCTAATAAAAGACATGTAAATGACAATTAATTTGGATACATATATATCTCCTAAACGACAATTAAATGGGAACGGAGTGAGTACTATGTTAATACAAGTGGGTAATATGAGAAAAAGTAGTATGTAAATAGGAAAGTTGTGCCTATACATCAACCTAGATAATGGACAAGAATAACAATGCTAAACAAGTGAACATGTCCACATACCTGTGGCATCTGAGAGTGAAAAGCCGTGTAGCCAATATCGTGATTTCCATCAAGAAAATACACCTTAGTTTTTGGGTTTTTCCGAAGCATATTGAGGTCGTAGATATGTTTAAAACGGCTCAATGATTCCTGCCATCTATTAGATAGTCAGATCCATCAGTTTCCAGTATCTGATCTTAAAAAAGGAAGATAAAGCTGAGATGCATGGAAAGAATTTAGCTTCAAAAGCGAGACGATTGAGTTAAAACAGGAAAGTAAAACCAAGAGATTGTTTTACAACTTCTCGGCATTTTTGTTACAGTTTCTACCAGAAATTAGAAGATCTTCTCCCTTAATCTATTCCTAATTAAAGAATAAATAAACTGTTTTTTCTCACAAAAGTTAAAATTGGTAATATTGTTATTTATACAAATCCTTGATCAGGCCTGCCACTGGAAAGGATTATAATGAGAAAGAGTGGGCCTGGCTGTCTAAAACATGTTGTTTATTTGCTAAACAGAAAATGTATGGGACGGTTTAGCTATGAAATAACAAAAGCCGCTCTAGTTGTTCATATAATTCCTCGTACTAGATATTCCTGACAATTTGAGATTAAATGGTCATAATACTTTGTAACATGTCAAATTTCGGGCTGAAGTTCGATGGAGTTAAACACAAAAGTAGAAAGACCACATGAATGGATTCCAAGCATGATATGAAGGAAAATTATGTTCTCAGAAGACAATTCCCTGCAAATGCGTCAATGACTACTTAACAAATGTGTGTCTGAACTTTCATTCAAAGTTCAAACACTACAAAGTTTAGATGCCTTACTCTTCATCAGTGAGAATGGGGCCCCCATCAAAATAATCACCAAGAAACAAAATCACGTCAGGATCGAACGGCAGGACAGATAACAGGAAAGCCCTCCTCATGAACAAATCTGAGTAGAATTGAGCCATTTCAAGAAGAAATGACTTTGGAGCAAGGCGAAGCGAGGTCCTATCCATTAGCTGTTCAAAGTAAGAAATCCAAAATGTTGGCTTGCAGTAACCAATCATTGACAAGAATCACTATCTTTACTTTAATAGAAGTTACCTGAGGATCAGTAAGAACAGCAACTTTCACATAATTGCCAGAAACATTCAGTCCTTTCATCTAGAATAATAACACGGAAAAGAAACACAAGCGTGAGAAATGCTGAGGATTTGTGAAATAGTACAAGAAATGAGTGCCATGTAAACCTGATTTATAAATCATTAATAAAATTCAAAATTTCAGGCCTAAACAGGACGGCAGAAGAAACCACAAGCCGCAGCATTATCTACCAATAACCTAAACTTAGTCTTCTATATACAGCATCTCTAAACTAAAAGGAAAAAAAAATCAGTTAAATGAAAAAATGATTTCCAGATTTTTTTCTTAGTTCAAATCTAAGGCCCGAGAGAGGATGTTAATCGCGGGATATGCCTCGCTGGGACCCACCACAAGTTGCCTATTAATCACCTCCACACACTGGATCCCCATCCTGCAGGTGGAGGCGAGGCTGCTACTGCAGCACTTGTAGGCAGGTCTGACATTGAGCTGACAAACTAAAAAAATGTCAGTTAAAATGAGAAATTACTTCTAGATTTCTCCCTTAGTTCAAATAAACTCCATAGAAGAAGTTGATTGGTAATTTAACACAACATGAATAAAATGATTTTGCCGTATCCAATAGAATGATTTAGATCAGCTTGATTAGATCGAAGAATGTACTTATTCGATCCAATAGAATGATTTTGTCGTATCCAAACTAAAACTAATCCAAGTCATTTCATGAATAAAACGCGGCCAATTAACCAACCAACCAACAAAACTACTTCTTACTAAATAACATCTTGTTGCATCGAAACAAATATAAATGTTGACTAACCACATAAGCAACAAACTAATCAAGTGATCTTAGCTTAGTTGGTCAGATTTGCAATCCCTCTGGGTTTGCCCAAGGCAAGGTGGCAAGCTAACGAGTCCGAGACATCTCGGAGCACGAGCAACTTATTAGATCAGACCGAATTAGTGAGGTCAAATACTTGCACAAACTAAACAAAAAATGACAGTTAAAATGAAAAATTACTTCTAGATTTCCCCCTTGGTTCAAAATAACTCCCTAGAAGAAGTATCCTGGTAAATTAAAACATATATTATGAGAATTGATTTTAATTTTACCGAGGATGATTGAGGAAGTTGATGAGGCCAAGAACAAGTCCACATAGAAGGCACCCAAAAAGAAAAAATTTCAGCATACAGAATGCTTAAAGTCCAAATTAAGCTGAAGAAGAAAGTCAAACTGCATATCCGATTGCTCTCCTTCCCCATGAATGATCTCTCCTTAAGTTGTAGCTTCTCAGACTTCAGTTAGTTATCTTCTTCCATTAAAGCTCTAATTGACTTCAAGCTCCATTAAAGCTCCACTCCAAAAGTCTTCAACTTCTTCTCTTCTTCGGTTTCTTTGGAAATTGTTAATTCAATTCAGACCCTATTCTACTATTTATTTATATCAGTAAATGGTTAAAAACAAAAAAACCGTTCTACTTTGATTTTTCATATGTGATTCAAATTTATCCACATACCAGATTGAGTTTGCCAGTTTTGTTCCCTTTGGATTTATTTTAACTTTGTATTGTCTCCAAAAAATTTACATCATTTTAGCAAAAAAAAAAAAGTTTTGTTTATTGTCAAAGTCATCACTTACCACATATGTGAGACCTTTTTTTGGCTCATTTTACCTTTTGTTTGGAGGAGGAAATTTTTGGCTAATTTTTACCTTTATTGGCCACCTCAAGTGTGTGGTATGTGATGACTTCAGTTGAAAAATATTATTTCTTTCGTCGTAAGGATATAAAGTTTCGTTAGTAAAAACTATAAAAAAAATATATTTAAAATGATAAAATTTGACAAGACAAAAATAGTTTGGAACTAATATGGCTAATAGTTCGAGTTTGTCCTTTCACTATACTTATATGTTGAAAATAAAACGTTTTGAATTTTATAAAGAAAGTACGAATTATAATTTTGAAATTAAATTTTCTTTGGAGATGAAACATATCCAATCTTGAAGAAAGAGAGGATTGTCCTCTCACATTTTTTTTTGAAGTCCGGTTGGACGGTTGCCCCATAAAGGGGGAGATAGAGGTGTCTCACAAGAGGAGATAACTCTAGAAAGAGAAATTTAAAGCATGCCCCATGTATGAAGAGGGTATCGAACTCACGACCGTAAGGCAGGTTATAGTCCCACTAGGCTAAGGACTTTGTGTTTAATTCATGACACTAGTATAGTCCTCTCACTATACTAATTCATGACAGAGTTTGATCACCAACTATATATAACCTAGTAATAGGGGTGAGTTTAAGCAAGATATGCAATGAAATTATTGGTGTATGTAATCACATATTTATTTATTATATAAAGAACATAAAATTTGTATAAAATATTTTTTCCATGTAAAAAGTTATTTGCACGTTCACTTATTTTTATCAAGTCTTTATCCGTTGTTCCTCTAAAAGACTTTAGGCACTATTCTTATAAAGAAAAAACAATATTTATACACACTAGTGAATTATTATATATATAATACTAGGTTTGATCCCTGCGCGATGCGCGGTTGTATTTCTAATTTGTATCTCTTTTGATGGTGTCGTACATGTTTTCTAACTTGCATTTTGCTTAGAGATAAACTGAAACTGAAAAAACATGTTAATATGTCTCAAAATAAATTTATATAAGATGTAATAATTCTACTTTTTTTATTCATAAACTTGCTAATTCATTCTTTTTGTCTAAGAACAAAACCATCATAAATATTATTTTTTTCTAGAAAACAAAATAGCCTTCATATTTTATAATTGTTCTACATATGATATAAAATATATATTCAAATGAAATAAATATAACAAAATACAAAAAACAATCCTCAAAGAAGTTTAGCCTACATTTTTTTGCCTTCTGTCACTAAAGAGCTACTTAGCACCCCCTTTTCCCGTCAATTTTGTTGCGCCAATTCTCTAATTACTCCTCTTCAAGAAGCTTATTTTGGGAACCTTTAAGAGCAATTATACCTGCACACAAAAAAATGTTCACCCTCTATAGCGTATTATATGTTATCCATCCCTATTCTCAAACAAATAAAAGTAAGAAAATAATTACACAGCAAACAAAACAAAAGCAAGGAAATAATTACGTAGAAAAAAAAGGCAAGAAAAGAATTGAATCAAGTATCAAGATTTTCTATTACCCATGGCAAGCTCTCTGTCTTCAATCAATAAAAACATGTTCTGGAAATTGAGACACATATTCTCTTAACTTGGTACTTGAAAAATAATTTGTCTCTAAACAAAATTATTAGATGTTTGTTCATAAACATATAAATTAATATATCACGTGAAAAGATGAATTGCATTATTTTAAAAAATGAATTTCTTACCTATTAAAACCAAGAAGACCATGACATATTTGCTCATATCATTTCTCTATTTATAAGAAGAAAAAACTCTTGAACTTTCCTAACCAACAAAACAATAACAATAATAATGACAATAAATAAAATATATAAACTCTTAGACTTTTTGGTTTCCCGAGAAAGTCAAAAGTTACTTTCTTAGAGAAATTAAAAAACTATTTTTTGAAAGATTATTTTTTATTTAAATAGTCATTATAGTTTGTTGTTTATAATATGAAAAGTCATTTCTTTGAAAAAAGAATGGTTTTTTGAAACCTATTTTTTATATTATATTTTTAACTATTAAAGTTTTTATTGTTATAGAATATCAAGAGTCTTTCATTAGGGAAATAATAAAGTATTGAAACCGATATTTTCTTTTTTCTTTTTTAGTTGATCAAATCCAATTTTTTCTTTTTTTCATATTTAAGTTATTGAGGGAATGCATGATTGGTTTTGATTTATATAGTTGGTTAGAAGAAACTAAAAAGCCACTTCATTGATTCATAAAAACCCAAAATTTTATATTAATGAATGAAGTTACAAAACTCTTCTACTTTATTCATTAATATAACTAATGAACTAAATAAATATAGTTGGTTAGAAGAAACTAAAAAGGCACTTCATTAATTCATAAAAACCCAAAATTTTATATTAATGAATGAAGTTACAAAACTCTTTTACTTCATTCATTAATATAACTAATGAACTAAATAAATATAATTACTATAATAAAAGTTACAAAAATCTTCTACTTCATTTATTAATATAACTAATGAACTAAATAAATATAATTACTATAATAAAAGTTACAAAACTCTTCTACTTCATTCATTAATATTACTAATAAACTAAACAAATATAATTATTATAATAAAAGTTACAAAACTCTTCTACTTCATTCATTAATATAACTAATGAACTTTAAGTTAAGTATGTTGGTTCATATTTCTTTTTTATATGAACTTGAAGAGTCTTGGGAGTTAAGTATACATGAGTTATAATTTATAATTAACTCTTTTAGAATTTTCTTGCATGAATGAGAACTCCAAAAGTCACTTGAAAGTTGAAACATCATAACTAACAATAGTTAAAGTTTTTCCAATTCCAATAAACATTAATACATGCCTTTTAAAATTCCCTTACATGAATAAGAACTCCAAAAGTCACTTGAAACATCATATTTCATTATAGTTCAAACTTTTCCAATTCCAATTAACATTAATACATGAGTTATATCATTAGTTGTATGTTATAATTAATACTCATTTAT
This sequence comes from Vinca minor, assembly GCA_026122235.1. Taxonomy (NCBI): domain Eukaryota; kingdom Viridiplantae; phylum Streptophyta; class Magnoliopsida; order Gentianales; family Apocynaceae; genus Vinca; species Vinca minor. The sequence continues at coordinate 1,720,311 of JAOCZM010000116.1, forward strand.
AGTTTGTGTGTGTATATATAGAGCTAAAATTTCTTATAGCTAAAATTTCTTACTTCATATTTTATCTCAATAGAAATTTAAAACTTTAGCTTAAGTTATTAGCTAATGGAGCACAACATCTTTTGCATTTTAGAGAGCTTACATTGCCACATGTAAATTTCTAATTGGTCCACATCCCACAAAATGCCACATGTCACTCCCTCAAACTTCTAACTCAACTTTTCCTAATTTTATATATTATAGATTTATAATTATTAAATTATAATATTCGGTATGAGTTTTAAATGGGTTGAGTGAAGTCACGTTCACGCTTAGCTAGCATAAGAATCCTACTTAAATATTGAATTCTACTTAAATATTGAATTCACATTCATCTCACATAAATTCACGATAAAATTATTTTCGTGATGTGTGACTTGAATTCGGGTTTGCTCGAACTTGTTGACAACCCTACTCACATTAGAGCCCACTTTGTGGACCATAAAAAGAGCCCATTGTAGACAGAATCTCAAAAAATGGGCCATTCAAAAGTGCGGAATCAAATTCAATTCTACCCAATTTTCCCGCCATATCTGCTTGAAAATTTGGTAGCAGGCAAATCGTTTCTTGCAGGAAAAAGAGGAATTATTTATATGATATCTGCTGTTCTCTGATTTCTTAGTTTCTGCTTTGATAGTTTTATAATGTGTTGTAAGCATTGTTATTTAATCTATTCAGTTTTACACACCATCTGTTCGCTGAAATGCCTAAACCAGATGCTGCGCCTGTGTACATTTCCCTCACCAGTTCTTGATTCCAATATTGTATGCAAACTATTGTAGATGTATTCAATTTAATGGTATTTTTTTGCCCTGTTTATCTTTATATGCATTTTTTGTTTTGTTTTTGCTTTTATTATCCTAATTTGCAGAGAAATGCATAATTATGAACTATTACTACTGGCCTTTTTGCCTATGGTGTATAAAAATATCTTCACTTTGTTGGGGTAAATTTAGAGTTTTCTTGATGTACTCCCCCATCCGAATTGAATGTCCACTTTCCTATTCATTTTATATAGAAAAGTGGACATTCATCTCCGGACAGAGGGAGTATTTGATTTTGAACAAGTAAATCATGTAGTGTTTAGTCTATTATTTTTACCAGTCATCTTTTGATTCAGCTAGTTTATGCGGAGAAGGGTGAAGCTGTTGTTTCTGAGCTTAGATATGAGGATGGGAGAATCAGGTTAATTTGAGAGTTAGCTTGTTTTTCAATATTTCGATTTTCTGTCTTAATACTGTTTTTCCTGGGACAATGTAAATCCCAGGAAATTGTATACTTTCTTTCTCTATCAGAGAGGAACGATCAAATCAATCCCATGTTATCCTTCATGTCATGGATTAATTGTTAACACAAGGATTCATGACACCCTCAGGCCGGCATGCAACTTAGATACCTGTAAGTGCATATTCTGCTTAGAATCTTTTTTTTTGGCTTTTCTTAGAAACATTCTATTAAGCTTAACCACAAGGAAAAGAGAGAAAATTTGTACATGCTTCTCAATTCAAGAAATTACTCCTGTTTGGCACTAATATGACTTACCATTTTCTAAAAAAAACTATTATCAAGATTTGAGATGTTTGACTTCATTATCCGAAAGTAGTATTTCTCTATATACATTCTTGTATTCTCATTTCTTAAATCACGCGTTTTGACAAAAAAAGAAAAGAAAAAGAGTAAATAAATTCTGCACAGCCAACATCTCATATATTAACAACAATTTCGATTTTCTGTTTTTACTCGTTCGTTGAACCTTCTTTTTTTGTCTCTCTACTGGATCCTATGTTGTTGAGCCATTCAACTACTTCTTTGATGGTTGGCCTTTTCATAGGATTGTGATTGATGCACATGCAAGCCACATCAAGAACTTGTAGCATTTCTTCTTCAAAGCCCTTCCCTATTAGCAGAGGATCAAAGATTTCATCTTGTTTGCCTTCATTTCTCATTTGTTGCACCCATGCTACCAAATATCTCGACATTTTTGGCTTGAATATCTCCACAGGTCTCTTTCCCGTCAGAAGTTCGAGCATGACAACACCAAAACTGTAGACATCCCCTCTCAACGTTGCCATCCATGATTGACTGTACTCCGGGGGAATGTAACCTAGGGTACCCACCAGTTCGGTGGTGACATGAGTTCGGAAAGGATGGATCAATCTAGACAATCCAAAATCTGCAACATGTGCTTTAAATTTCTCATCAAGGAGGATGTTACTGGACTTTATGTCGCGATGAACAATATGAGGCTCGCATATCTGATGCATGTAAGCCAATCCATAACTTGCTCCCCTGGCAACTTTGAGTCGAGTTGGCCAATCAAGCTGGGATGCTCCATCAGACTTCTCGTGTAACCAGTAGTCGAGACTTCCGTTCTCCATATAGGTATATATCAGTAACCTATTGCCATCATGCACACAGTAACCTTGCAAAGCAACCAGGTTCTCATGCCGTGCCGTTGATAATACTTCTACCTCTGCTTTGAATTCCCTTTCCATCAGGCCCATATCTCCAGAAAGCTTCTTAATTGCCAGCTTTGTACCGTTTGTCAGAGTTGCTTTGTAAACCAAACCAAAACCACCACAACCAACTATATTTGCTTGGTTAAAGTTGTCAGTGGCTTTCAGTAGTTCAGATACTGTGAGATCCTTAACATCATTTGTGTTGGTGGGAAACAAAAAGACTATGCTGGTATCTTGTCCAAATTCAGCAGATAATCCAGAGTTAGAGTTGAAGGATACAGTATCCAGATCAGTTTTTTCAGCGTCACCTTTAGGAAGAATTTTTCTCTTAGAAAATATCCAAAATGCCAGCACAGAGAGCGTAATACCAATGCCAAAACAGATCCCAAGAATGAGTCCTATAATGATTTTCTTCTTTGGACTTCTTCTGCTTGTTGAAGGATTCGTATTCTCCGATTGATTAGAGCAAGGACGCTGCAGAATTTTACCACACAACCCTGGATTTCCTTCAAAGCTTGTATTCGGAAAGGTATCAAACTGACCCCCAGTGGGTATTGGGCCTTGAAGATCGTTGTTTGCAACGTTAAACGAAGACAAAAAGTGGAGGTTTCTGAGGGAGGCTGGAATTTCACCTGAAAATTGGTTACCAGAAAGGTCCAGTTTTTCCAAGTTAGTGAGAGCAGATAAAGTGTTCGGAATGGTTCCAGAGAAATCGTTATCACTGAGATCCAGGTCATGAATAAACTTCAGCTGCCCAACCTCCATTGGAATGTTACCACTGAGGTTGTTGTTACCTAGGTATATGGCTGGGGGGAGGTTGGACAGCTGGTTGTATTGTAGGCTGGAGACATTGTCAGGATTTACAAAGACAGGCAACTGTAAGTAACTTTGATCCACTTGATCGGCAACTTCCTGGTCAGCTAGTCTTCGAAGTCCTGTGAGTTCTATTGGGAAATTCCCCAATAAGAAATTTTGAGACAGGTCCAAGTAAAATAGATTAGAAAGACTTCCAAACCAGCCTGGAACTGAGCCTGTGAGACTATTTTGTGACAAGTCTAGTACTTCTAGCTTTCCCAGCTTAGCCACCCAATTTGGTACTTGACCAGTGAATTGACAGCCACCTAATCCCAGAACCTGAAGATTTTGAAATCCTCCAGAATCTATTAAGTCGTCATCACCCGGCAATGATTCATTATAGAAATTCTTTGAGAGGATTATTGTACCAAGGCTTCTACAACCCATTAGAACTCTGATTGCACCAGTGAAATTCTTTAGGGTGTTATTAGAAATTGAAAGGAAGGACAGAGATTGGAGTGCCTGAATGTCAGGCAAAATTTCTCCAGTTAACTTATTCGTGGCGAGGCGAATTGCAGTTAATGATTTGCAGCTAAAAAGGGTTGATGGCAAGTTACCTTCAAAGAGATTATTCCCGAGATCAATTGTGCCGAGTTGAGTGAGTTTGGAGAAATCTAGCTCCGTAAGATCACCTTCAAGAAGGTTGACCCTTACAATCAGGGTTCTTAGTCTTGTACAATTCATGAGGGATGCGGGCAGAGTGCCGTGGAGTTTGTTTATGTGAAGAAGCAGCTGTTCCAGGTTTAAGAGCCTTCCAACATCTGGAGGAATCACGCCCGCCAACTCATTTGCATAGAGAGCAAGAATTCTGAGGTTGGTGAGGTTGACAATTTCGTTGCTGATCGATCCATTGAGATGGTTGCTTGGTAAGAATAGTTCTTTCAGCATTGTTAACTTGTAGATGTTATCCGGAATAGATCCGGAAAGTACATTGAAACCTGCTCGAAAAGTCTCCAAATTTGTACAACTTCCAATATCTTGGGGAATTGATCCATGGAAGTCATTAAAAGAAAAATCAAGGAGTCTGATGGAGGGTGAAACACCGCAGATAAATGAAGGAATGGACCCAACAAAAGTGTTATTGCTGATGTTTAAACTCACCATATTTATTGCTGGCTGCAGGAATGAAAATGGGACTGTTCCATTGAAGTGGTTGCTGGATAAGTTCACTATCTGGATAGTTGTTGGCAACTTATCCGAAGGCGGGAATTCTCCAGATAGACGATTATAGCTCAAATCAACGATCTGCAGGCTGATCAGGGACATGAAAAATCTATCCGGAATAGGACCTGTGAGGAAATTGCGAGAGAGATTGAGTTGAGAAAGACGGCTAAGATTCGCAACAGAAGGCGAGATGCTTCCGAAAAGCCCTCTTGATGGTAGCCATAGACTGGCTACCCTATCATTAGCATCACAACTTACTCCTTCCCAGATACAGCAATCAATCGAAACACTCCAATTCAGAGGAGATTGACTGGATATATTTTCAGAAAACGACAATAAAGAGTCCCGATCGAGTTGATTGCAGGAGCCATGGCTGGTGTTCACCAAGCAAGAAAGAATTAAGATCAATACAGTTAGCACCCCATAGAGCATAGCTGCTCTGTGATGCTTCAGACTGGACCGCGGGCGGGTTTCTTTATCATCTCTGATCATTATAAGAAAATAAGACAGGTAAATATGCCAAGATACTCTTGTTATATCAATTATGTGGGTTCTCTCCACTTTTGCATCTCAAATTTTTTTTTGTGTGCAGGGATTTAGATGGAGAAGCAGGATATAGTGGTTGATGTGGACATGGAGCAATATTAAAAAAGTTGTGGTCTGTCTGAATTTTTTTTTAAAGGCGTTTACTTTTGGGACGGCTGGCTGAGGAGGAGGATGGTGGACTTTCTCTGTTGATGATTTTTTTTTCTCTCTATATATCTGCAATGATATCAAAATGAGGTAAAAGTTTCTTTTATATTCTCCATTCTAATAGAGTGATAAAGTGAACAACTTTATTTTTTTTGTCACTTGTTAATAGAAAATATATGACTTGTTATAATGTCCACTTGTAGTTAAAGATAATATGAATTTGGTCATACTGAACTGGATTGTTATGTTAATAATAATAATCAACTTGGATCTCTCTCTCTCTCTCTCTCTCTCTCTCTATACTTGCTTATATATGCAGGCTGCCCTTTTGTTTGATGATGATCTATTCTAACCATCCATTGTGCTTCCATTTCTTAATCAGATTTTGACTTATGATTATTTATTCCCCCACTGTTATTACCATTAATTACTCTTTTGGATTAATCAAGGGTTTTTTACTCTCCCACCCATATCGCGAAAGATTCTGCACTTGGTTTGGCCTTTGTTTTGGAAGTTTTTAAATTTATAGTGGAAGTGTTATATCAATCCAGTTTCGTATTATATTTAATCCAATGATTAAGACATCTGTTTAGGAGATTCAATTACATAGTTGTTTTTCAACCATTAGATCTGATAAGTCGGTGGTTAAGATTAGTTCATTAAGTGATGATGAAATAACCGTTAACATCAGAATTAAAATGGTATTATGCCAATTACATAGTGGACTTTAATGAAAAAGTTGAATTTTTTTCAAAAGAAAAACTAATCAAGTATACCCAAGAAAAGCTTACCTTTGAGAGGGGTTTTTGTTTGTGGATGAGAATTGAGGAAGGGGGCATATACCAAATTTTTTAAAAAAAAAATTTTGGTAAAAAAAAATTTGAATGGATTCGGCTCCGGTCACCACCACGGATTAGGGTAGGCCTTAGGGACCATAGGTCGCTTACAAGGGTACTTACAGATCACCCATCAACATAGCTCTCATGTCGACAGCGAAAATTGAACACTTGACCTGTGTCAAATCTTTATCAATTGAGCCAATTTGTGTTGGTAGCATATACCACATGGTATTGTGGATTATGGAAAGATGATAATGGCAGAGCTGACCTTTCTGAAATTGGTAAAAAATAGTGTATTATAATGTCACAAGCACATGTTGTGTCATTTTTGCTGAAAAATTTATATACTACTAGTACTAGAACTAGTCTAATAGTATTGGTCTTCTCTTCTGGCAAAAAATCCAAAAGTCCTAAGTTTGTAGCGTTGACCCTTCTTGAAAAATCCTTTTAACATGATTGGATGAATCAATTTTCCAGTTGCTTCCCAAAGAAAAATGAAGATTTTTTCAGTGTGTAAACCTAAACCTATCGAAAATGATTATAAGTACTATGTCAATCCGATTCTAGTAGTAACTATTTATCAATATTATGCTGAATTAATTTTTTTTTATTTAACAATTGATATAACTATTTAGAAAAATAAAAATCAATTACGCAGTTATTCTTTGAATGTCGGAATTGATCAAATGTGGCGAAGTTTAATTCAACAAGGTGATGATAGAGTAGCCCTTAGCATTAGAACCAAAATTGGTGTTACGTCAATTGCACTAAGCAATTTTGCAAGTCATTTTCCGGAGTCCTGAATGCCGTCTGATTAACGAAACCGTGATCCAAGCAGTTTTTGGTCAAGTTTGTTTTAATTGGTTTTTTTTTGTTTTTTTATGCAACTTCTGATATTCTAATTACTTCCTGCTTGCACGTACCAAAAACTGCTTTGTTTAGGGAAGTTGAAGAAATGAAAGGACAAATAAAAGAAGAGTCAGAATCATTTATTACTCTTTTTATCTCAAATTTAGTTTATTCGAAAATTGATATTTATTTTTTTTAAATGAATTTGTTTTCTCCTTAAACTTTTATCTTAAAAAAATTTTCAATACAAATCAACCCTCCATGTGGACAAGCGGACATAATTTTCAGAGAAACAAAGGAAGTGAGTTCATGACTGCCTGAACTGAACCTCTCATAATAGTACATCATTTCAAGAATACATTTGCCCTACTCAACGGGTCACTTTGGCATGGATCCAGGTCTTGTGGGACTGACCCCACGGACCTCTCACATGAGTTGGAGTAGAACCTACTTGCAAAGTAAGTCCCCACCACAACTCATGTAAGAGGGCTATAGAGCAGTCCCACATGGCCGGTCGTATATTAAAATTTTCCCTACTCAACAACTAAAGATGGAAAATCCATTTCTGCCGCCAAGAGTTCGGAAAACTTATCCTGACTATTGCATTCTGGCTTATTTTCTTTTTACGTAAATTCAGTTTTGGCCCACTGATTTTATATGAAAATGAAGTGAGGCATAATAAAATACGACCATTTAAGGAGGAGTTTTTCCATGAGTTCTCACCTTGGCATTTTTTTTCTTTTTCTTTTTTTTGGTTGTTGGGAGGAGGAACTTATTTTGGGTCTTAGCCTAGTTTCGATCCAAGACCTTAGTCTTGGGCCAGATTGCAATCACCAACTCAACAAACTCCCTCAAGACTTGAGTATGTGTACTGTGCTGAATCAATTTGGAGTATTAGATTAAATAATTTCTGTACTTAAATTAGTTTTATATCAACACTAAATCCAAATTGTAAACTAACGGATATAAAGGCATAAACCTGACTTATTGATCTTGTATTTATTTTTATTTTTATTTTTAAAAAGAAAATTGGTTTGTTTTGTCAAAAGAAGATGACGAAGTCGGGGCTGCAATTCTATCTGATGAAACAGTAAATTGGAATTTTTTTTTTTTTATGAACATTTCCCCCCGTCTCTTTGCATCCTTTGAAGATGTTTTACTTCCGAAAGCAACGTTGCCTTCTACTAATCTATAAAAAAAATAAAAAATAAAATCTTCAATTTGTTTTGTGAACCAATATATCGGGTTACTCACTAATACATTCGGAATATGTGCAGGAAAAGTATGAACATGCGATATTAAATTGTTTCTGGGTGACTTGAATGTTTTATCTTACGCTTAGTACACCTTGAAGTTAGAGGCGGGATCAGTTAAATTAAACCTGCTGGTCAAAAGTCTTCAAATTCTTGTGGTACGGGCAAAATACTAATGTCAAAATTTGAGCAAATGAGTTTTGGTAAGCAATATCTAAGAAACAAACATAGTCGCATCTACACATTTTACTTTCCATAGATGGTTTAGTTCTATGGAGGTAACATTTTCATTGTTACCATATGATTACCCTCAAACTCTGGCCTGGGAAAATTGGGAGGTAGATATATACTAATGATTTTAATTCCACCTTCCCTCTAAAATAATATCCTTTAGGTCCCTGCATTTAAAAATTAAGAGATGGACAAGTTATGAATCCACCTCTCTTAATAATATTCTCTAGACCTTAACATATAAATGTACAAACAGTGAAAATAGCATCATGTCTTTCACAATAAAGCAATAGACGGAACTGCCATGAAACGACTTATTAGTCAATTAATAGATCACTTTGGAATGGCATATACATCACACATCCTGAATCAAGTAAAAACTCTGAGTTTCCAACAAGCTACGGCTACATCCATTTCATTAGGATATTGTATTTGCATCTTGAGTTCCGCTTTTCTTAACTTAATCCTTTTTTCCTAACCCTAAAAGAAATCCTTCCCCCGTTTTGTTGATTTGGCCCTGTTTAGTATCTCAAAATAGTGAGACCAGAACCATTACTACTTGTCCGCCTCTCATTTACCCCTTCAAATCAAGTACATCTTCCACATAATGAACACCCAATCAAACGGAAAACAAGCACATACCTTATGATCGTGAATGAGGGGTGTAAAGAATTAAAAAAAAAAAATTACCCCAAATTATGTTAACAAATGAATTTTCTTTCCTATTCTTAAACCAAAGGAGGAAATAGATTACAAGGATGACCATATTATCATTGTTTCATAGGCAGCAGTGAAGTGTTTGTTCATTTGCAAGCTAGTTGTTGCCTAAAAATCGTCATTAATATCTATGTACATGCCAAGAAATGGCCTCATAGACTGACGGTGATGCTTTCTCAAAGCGCGTTTTCTTCTGCCGAGCCATGAGCGTTCACCATTTCCACATATTTAATTATCGTCTGGAAAGAGGTACAGGGCAAGAGATTAAGTTAGGAGATCTATCAGTTTACCAGTTTCCAACTTAAATAAACAGGAACAAGAAGCAAGCATTACTAAGACATCACTCGCAAAACCGAAAATTATAAAAGTATAGGATAATGTTCCAAAAAGAGTTTTCAAGGGCCTAAGGAATTAAACTCTCTGTCCTTATGAACTCTTTTGTATGATCTCAAATTTTCCCATTAACGATAAAAGTATTGCAACATCCCCCGGAACTTTATTTGAAGGTAAAATAATGGAAACTCATGGATTCTTTTGCCTTTTTGGAAATTTTGAAAGGTAGCAATACCAACCTGCTATTTTCATATTCTTGACTTACCGTTTGATGGATCAACATGTACAAAGAAACTTGCTGCGACAATGAGATAGCATAGTATAAGCATCAATCCCTTAAAATAGTTCGATGTCCCTTCCTGGATTCAAATAGAAAAATAATTACAACCGATCATGACAAAGCACATATTGTACTCATGATGATAATAAGAGCTGTCTAAACGTCAATTCAATGTTTCAACTTCAAGTTGACCAGTTAACATATCATCTCACTTTAACATTAGGTTATAGTCGGGACGTTTAGTAAAATCCCTGCCAATCTGTATTTATTTAGATCTAGTGTTTATAAAGATAGGCCACTTGCTGGCACATGTTCTCTTGGTGTTTTGCAGACGTTTGCACATTATCTTTTGGTTTCATTAACTCTCTTGAGTTGCGGATAGTAGGCTACATCCTTAGATATGTTGATTAGTAGTGTGCAGACTCCTACAGCGGTCGTTGAGAGAGTTTAAGAGGCGGTTGGCATATGTATGTGCATAAATATGTCATACATATGCATGTACTCGTAGCACGAAAAATAAAAAAATTGCTTTCCGTGATTTTTACATTCCCTAATCAAAAGGATCACAACCATGAAAAGAAGTAGGCTGGTGAAAGGAATGCTCGGACGAACCTGCAACATGAACGCCACCACCAGCACTGTGATGAAGAGGGTAGCAGTCTCAAAAAGTTGGAAATTCAAGTCCATAGGTTGTCCCATGAACCAACCAACAACTACACACAATGGAATCTGCAATTTACCAGAATCAAAAGATAAATAATCTGTTGATTTTAAAGTAACAAGTTATAACTAACATGATCTATGGATATCATGACCTAAAGATAATAACTTATAAGAAGGTCTTACCACAAACATCGATATCTGAGTAGAAGACCCGACGGCAACTCCAATCGTGATATCCTGGAAAAAACAAACAATTGCTAACTAATGTCTAGTGCAAGAAGCGCGATTTGTCAAAACAACAGAAGAACTTACAAGCTTATTCTTCATGGCAAACATGATAGCACTTGCATGTTCTGCAGCATTGCCTACTATTGGAAGCAAGATGACACTAATAAAAGCCATAGGCATGTTCAGAGCATCAGAGGCTCCCTGAAGAAACAGCAAATAAAAATCATGCATCTGACTCTGTGGTAAACGAATGAATAATCCTGACTATGATAAGCAATCAATACCTGGATGGCATCAACTAGATATCCAGAGAGAACCGAGATCCATATAGTCAAAATTGCAAGCCAACCAATAGCTTCCCACTGTGTAATTTCAGGAACCTCGTCTTCATCAGAATCTTCTTGATCATTCCCCGTCCCCTGCAATGAAACAAGAATAGTTTACAAAATGAACAAAATTTCTGGCCCTTTTAGAAAGCATTTAATTGTTACTAGTGCATCTCTATTCAAGAAGCCAAACATGGGTTCATAGCAAAAGGCCCGACGGACACAAATAAAGATAAAGAGAGACAAAAAACATAAGAGCAGCCAGCAGAACTTACATCGATAGAACTATACAGACTGCTTTGGCTCTTTAGCTGAAAGAAAAGATAGCTTGCATAAGCAACCAACATCACGCAGCTACTAAATCTTGAAAGGGCCATTTCTGACTTCAGGGGATGCAATTCAGAGTGAGTAAAGTGAAGTACTGCAGGAAACATTAAGCCCATCACAGCCATCAACAATAATCCTGAGTTCACCAGGGCAGCGGCCTATAACATTTGAAAAAGATATGTATATTAGCATTTGTTTACTTGGGGGAGAGAACATTTTTGTTCCTTTATTCAACAGATATGTGATTTCATGAAATCGAAATGATAAGAAGGCAAACGAGGTGATATGGAAAGACTTCGAGCACCGTTGCACGATTAGAAAACAATAGTTTACCTTATTAAATTCCTGAACTTTCTGGCGATGAACAATCCCACCACAGAAAAAGGCACATCCAAGCACTAGTAGCATATTTGACAAGACGGAACCAAGCAATGATTGCTGAACAACCCTGATCATCCCATTATTCAGTGCGTACATGGAGATTATCATTTCAGTTGCATTACCGAATGTAGCATTTAGAAGGCCCCCAACTGCATTAAACGAAACGCGTGATTTTGAGTCAAGAATCATGTGACCGTGATTCCCTTACCAACAAATACCCTCTCTTAAGCAAACTTATCAGTTTCTTCATAACATCATTCTTGAGAACAACAATAACAAAGCAATAACCTACAACTCATTGAGAACAACTCAAGTAACATGGTTAAATTTCTAAAGACGACTCTCCCTATCCCCTCATACTGACTTAATATGCTTATTTTCAGCTTAAACAATACCTGAATACAGTCCACTTGTTTCAGTAAGACTAACTCCTGCCGAAGACGGTCGGGACGTCTATATGCAAGTATCTAGAGTGAAAACTAAGACAATCTGAGCTCCTTAATCATTATAATTCACAGTAAAAGTAATCATATGCCGTCCTAAGGCACTCCCATTGGATGATATTCCCCTCCCACAAGATAGCACATCTTGGCTTTTACTAAGTTGCAACGCAGCTTTTCTAGCGCAAGTAAATTTTGAGCATCTTCAATCAAACATGGGCCAAAGCTAGACAAATGAAAATCCCAATAGGCTTGGCCTCCAAACGTAGTTACATAAGAAATATAACGTGCAGCTTAATGCCAAGAACATAGGTGTGCAAACAACTTATTAAGTGCCACAGAGAGAATTATACCTGTTGGCCCTGTATAAAACGCAAGCTGCCTGCATTAGAGGTCAATTAACAAAATAATCAGTATGTTTTGGGGGCTTGCAAATTTAGGAGAAAAACAAAGATGCTGGAACATAAGAACTGTAAAAGCCATTTCTTACTCAGTTGCATAGCCTAGGCGCTCGGCCAAAGGTGTAATGCCCACTAAGCTGAAGAAGAACACCCACCCCTAATTAGAGATAAATAACTAACATACATGAGCAAATTCAAGATCAAGAGAGCTCCACCAAGTATCAACTTTCCAGACGTTACTGCTTTTGGGAAGCTAAAAAGAAAATCGTAACCAGAGAAAGTTGCATTAATCTTACATGATTTTTGTTTGATATATAGTGCAAAAGTATTGCTAAAGGCCCAAAAGGTAGAAGCACATTGATCTTTGCTTTAATTAAGACAATGTAAATACTCCTGAAAACACTATTTCGCCGAATCTTTCTTAGGAGCCATGGATGGGACATATGTGTGGGTGATGAGACACTAGGTGCCTCAGAATGCATCGACTGCACTTTCTTTGGCGGATGAGACGAAGTTAAAGGGATTTCTTCATCTGAATCAAGGTCCACCTTCTCTTGTGCAGTTCTCATTTCTATAGATCCCATATGACTGCTTCCAATCTACGTCTCAGATACTCAAAACCAATGTAGCGCCCTGGAAAAAATATTTTATTTTTCCTTCAGAAAAATAGAATTCAAGAATATCTATCTACATCTTATGACTCGGGTCTGATTGGATTGGGTCTAGTATGAGATTTCTGGTGGCAGTCTCAAACAAAAACAGTATTTCTAGGCTACCAAAACTTGAAGTTTCATAGTCAGACTCAATCCAAAAGAGAGTTCAAGCATCAGTCTGACTTTCAAACAAGACTAGACCCAATCCAAGTATCAAGAACTTGCTCAATAGTTCGAGGGGTAACGGTGGATCATTTAAGCAAAGATTATCACTACAACTAAAATCCCAGTTCTAAAATCAGTAAAAGAATTTATTTGACACTTCAAAACCTATATACAGAAATGGATTAAAACAAAAAAAGAATACGAACTACTAGAACAGTCATCAAAACCAAGTTCAAATTCTTTTCTTCTTCTATTTTAAATTCAAGCAACAGCCAGAAATTGCACTTATTTATCTTTAAATCCAGTACTAAATCAGAACAGAAATGGATAATTATTACAACATTCTAACTACATATAATACAACAGATGAAGAAAAATCAAGAAACTGGAACAGAAAGAAAAGACTGGGGTTTAAACATTCAAGTAAAAAGGAGAATATAAAAGAATCCCAGATCAAGATTCTAAGTAAAAAAGAGAAAAGGGAAGCAGAAAAGACAAAAGAAAAATCAATAGGTAGATAAGATGCATAAGCTAAAGGGTTACTTATTTTCTTCCATCTTTACCTTGGTAGATAAGAACATATGATCTGAAAAAACAAATAAAAAAAACACTCAATTTGGGTGTTTTCTTCAACTAATAAATCCACAAAATTTGAACTTGAATATGAAGCAAGATGGCTAATAAGATGTTTTGGCAAAATAATCTTCAACTACTAGAAGAAGTTGAAGTTGAGAGTTTGATATTTTTTTTCTTGAGAGAGAGAGAGAGAGGATATTGAATTAACGTTAAGTTGCCGGCAAGAGGAGAAGCTTCTGCGAAGTAGCTACTGAGTGGCGTGATTAGCACCGGAATTTGGAATTATGGATTATTATTTTATATATAATTTTTTTTCAAACACGAGTTTATAGGGAGGTAACAGATACGATCGAGAGAAAAAATTAATTCCGCGCAGTTAAAGTAACACTTTTAATTTTAAATTGTACTATTTTCTCCGTCCCATTTTGTTTGTTCACTTTTTTATTTTGGATTGTCCCAAAATTATGTCCAATTTCCTTTTTTAATATTGCATTTAATAGGGTAATTTTACTAAATTCTCCAAAATACCCTAATAAAAATAATAATTGTTGCATATTGGAATTACACTCAATGGTAGTTTAGGAAAAAAAACTTATTGGGAATGATTTAGAACTAGCAATTAATATGTCCCCTTAAAAAGTGGGAATTCCAAAGCTGGACAAACAAAATGGGATGGAGGGAGTGTAATTTAATTTCGACATATAATGTTCTTTGTCCCAATAACAAAAAAAAAAACAAATATGTACAAATTCATAGCCAAACATTTTTTATTATTAACATTTAGATTTCAATATTGAAAACATTTGATTTTAACAAATCATATACATATGTTATTTATCACTTAAAATGTGGTAAGTGTTTGAGATGATTTGGATCGGAAATAGTACTTTAATTTAATTTAAGTTATTGAATGGAAACTAAGTGGTACGGATGTGACCAAAATAAACAAAACAACAAACGAAATTAAAGATTTGACTTCTTTCTTCATTAATTAGTGGAGTAGTAGTAGTAGTATTAATCATTAATATAAAATAATAATTAAACTGAAAAATATCCCCCTCCAATAATATCCATCACCTGATAATGGAGAGACTCAGTCGATTTATGAATGGTGGACACCATTGGTTTTTTTTATTTATTGATTTGATGGGAATAGACATCAAGGTTATAACTTATATGTCATTTGAAGTTACAATATAATATTTTATGTCACAATTTCTCTAACAATTTAATAATAAAAATATTATTTGTAAAATTTAAACTCTAACTAATAAAATTTATGAATTAAACAGCGATAATTATAAATTAATTGAAAGAACTATAAAGATTATCACAGAAAGTGTTTTAAAGGATTTGGAGAGCACCCAACTTCATTACCACTACCATACAAAATAAATTGATAGTTCATTATGTCAGGTTTTTTTTCTAGATGGGACTGGTTAAAGTTTGAGAATTTTGTTTGAAAGGAAATGTTAGTATCAAAATTTTAAATTTGAATTTGAATTTTTTAAAAAAACGTGAAGAGATTCTCTTTTTAAGAAATAATTTATTTTCTTGACAATTAAGAAGGCAGCAAATATCTACTCAAATTTAGAGCTGAATAAATGTTTTTGTATCCTCGAACGACGAGTTCACAAATAATTTTTTTTTTCATAGAGTGAACAATTATTAAACCAAAAAAAAATATATGGATTTAAGTGTTTACATGTGCGAACATAACAACAGTAGAGTGCAGGAGAGGTCTGCACGAACGAAGGTTCCACTCGAATTATTGTCAAACTTGGAGACGTAATAATTGAAGAAAAAGAAAACTGTTTTTGGCCTTTTCTTTTTCTTTTTTGTTGGATAGGTTTTCCATTTTGGACTGCTAGTATTTCTAACTTATTCGGGACTAACAACTATTATGCGACAGCATATTTGGGCCTCCATTTATTACTCAGAAGAATAGGAGATTTTTTGTAGCCCAATTTAACCAAGTTCCAATAACGAGTTTAAAGAACACACCAGTACAAAAGCAAACGGAGTCGACAATTCAGCCAGCACTTTACTTCTTCATAGGCCGACCCAGTTCGAGCAAAGATTAATCTTATATGGCCTCTTAAAGATCGGAACTAATTAGATACATCGTGACAAGACAAAAAAAAGAAAAAAAAAAAAAAGCAAATGAATTGCCGCCGAAAATAGGAGCATGAATGAAGATGATATTTGTGCCAAACCCAACACTTGGCCTCCGTCCTATCCCCCCAATGCCAAGCCTAAGTTGCTCTTTAGTTATGGGTCACTTTAGTATGGACCGGTTCTTATGTGGTTGACCCCACAGATATCTCACATGAGTTGAGGTAAAATCTATCATTAAAGTAGGTCCCGCTTCAAATCATGTAAGATGATTGTGGGTCCGGTGCATATTAGAATTTTCCTTTAGTTATGGTAGGGGGAAAAATCACAATAATGGAAGACAAGGAAAGAGGAGCATAAACTCTCCCATCACATATTAATCAAAGAGCACCCTCTATCCAAATCCAAAAGAATCAAAGCCCCCTATCCAAACATCATTTGTTTCACGGTCCACACTCCCATTCTAGTGTTGACAAAAAAAATTTCTTAACTTGATTTTCTTGATTATATATTGCTATAGAAAAGAAAAGAGCGAATTGCCTATTTTAGACCTAAACAATTTTAACTTTTCGATTTTTAGACTAAACTTTGTTTTCGACCTTTTGTAGACCTAAAGAATTTACGAAAACCCCGACATAGATTTTTTTCAAATTTCCGACAAAAAACTCACCGATATGCAAAACTGTGTCGTTTTGACAAGGGTAAAAAAGTCTTTTCGACTTTACAAAAGCGAATTGCTTATTTTAGACTCACAATTTATACTTTTCAGCTTTTAGACTTAAACTTTGTTTTCGACCTTTTGTAGACTTAAACAATTTACTGGGTACCCCAGATATAGATTTTTTTTTCAAATTTTCGACAAAAAAACTCACGAGCATGCAAAAGCATATCGTTTTGACGAGGGGTGAAAATGGAGAAGATAGGTTTATATTTTTTTGTTAGTTTAAATTTGGTATTCATATTTATTTTATTTTAACTCACCGAAGTACCCAAGTTTTTTTACGTGAGAATTGGGTTTGAAATGTCGAAATACTCTTAAAAAGTGCCTCAAGTGTGAGGCACATGAGTGACTTGACAATTTTTGACCATCCTACCTACATAACTATACCATTACCATTACAAAAAAAAATAACCATAGCATGAAAAGAAATAAATAATCACTCTAGAAATAAAATCGAGTCACCCGACTAAATGTAAGGAAATAAATGACAACAATGAGAGAGAAAACGAGATCGAAAAAGATAAAGAAATACCCAAGAAATTGTTAACTTGAGTTATGCCAAATCGACTAGTCTAGAGTGACTGCTAAACAGGGATATTTACTATGTAGCGATTTATATTTATGTTACATAAGTATTCTATTTATAAGTAGAAACGAAATCACAATTACAATCTTAAGTGGAAACTATGAGCAGAAAAAGCCCCAAAAATTTGGCTATCCCCAAATAACAAGGTAATATGGGGATTGAAGATTTGAAAACCTTGTTGTTCTTAAAAAAGAAATGTGATGGTGGAGAAGATGGTGATGTTGGAGATGTTGATGGTGTTGATTGTGATTATGGTGGTTAGGGTGGAGAAGATGAAGATGGTGGTAGGATGAGAATGGGGAGAATATATGAAAAATGGGTCGGGTTGGATTTGATTGGGTCGGCTCAATTATTTATTTATTTGTTTGTTTTGTTTTGTAAATCTTAAAGGACTTTTTTACCCCTGTCAAAATGACACAGTTTTGCATGTCGGTGAGTTTTTTGTCGGAAATTTGAAAAAAATCTATGTCGGGGTGCCCGTAAATTGTTTAAGTCTACAAAAGGTCGAAAACAAAGTTTAAGTCTAAAAGCGAAAAGTATAAATTGTTTGAGTCTAAAATAAGCAATTCGTTTTGTAAAGCTGAAAAGACTTTTTTACCCCTGTCAAAACGACATAGTTTTGCATGTCTGTGAGTTTTTTGTCGGAAATTTGAAAAAAATCTATATCGGGGTTTTCGTAAATTGTTTAGGTCTACAAAAGGTCGAAAACAAAGTTTAGTCTAAAAACCGAAAAGTTAAAATTGTTTAGGTCTAAAATAGGCAATTCGCTCAAAAGAAAAATTGAGGTATTGTTGGGTTTGGTAGTGGGCAGAGACATAAGAAATGAGAAATGGGGCGAAAGTGCTCGGTGGTGGTGGTACATGGTTCTGGGTCAGGAAGGAGTTTCGGTTGGGGTAGGTGGGTAGTGGTCGGATTTTGGAGAGGAGAGGAGAGGGGGCGGCGGCGGAGATCAGTGGTATGTGGGGAAAGCCGGAAAGGTGAGGAAGAAATGAAGAATAAAGAAAAAAAATATGTTTCATTTTTATTTTAGAGAGAAATGACTATTTTACCCCTATTTTTTTTAGCATGTGACTTGCCGTAATTAGTATGGGTAGAGATAGTAATGGGGCCGGGTGGGGGCGGACACCATGATCTCCAGTCCAGCCCCCGCCTCTTTCATCGTATCTCCATCCCCGGCCCAGCCCCATCACTGGGAATGGATGGGCATCCCATCCCCATCTCAGGTGGAGGCCCACCACCAACTGGGAAAAAGCGGGGAATTTTCCCCCAAATTCTCACTTTTGTGCCAGTGGAGGCTCAACCCCGACTAGAACAAAATAGTGATTTTTTTAACAAAAATCCCCAAATAGAACCTTGGAACAAATGATATAAAATTATAAAATAAAATATTTAATGTCTGTAAAATGAAACAACATAATCTAAATTGATACTTGTTTGCTCAATAAATGATACTAGTTTGTAGACATCGCTCATTTGTTGCCCAACAACATAATATATATCATTTTGTAATAAATGTGATCTCTTCCCAAGAACCAAAGATTGAAAAGTCGAAAAACTTGTTGGTCTATTTGGTTGCTTCTCATTTTTTGACTTTACTCATTAAACAAATTAATGCACGACTTTGTAACTTTCTCAATCCTATTAGGAGATTCAACATCACCATATATTTTAGGAGTAGTCTAGGAAAGAATTTGATTCACGCTATGTTCTCCAAATTAGACGTCTATTTCATTTTTTAGGTATTCTATGCTCTTTCTATTTAGTATTTTAGACGGGTCATACAAGGCGGGTCGGGATAGAGGCGGGGATATTATTTCACCCGCCTCCGGCTCTAGTCATCCCCAACTTAAACCGGGGAATCCCCGGCCCAACCGGGTTAAGCCGGTCCGAATCTCCAATTCACTCGCCCTCATTGCCATCCCTAAGTATGGGACTCTTTATGTCGAAAAAAACAAATTAGGACTATCGAGGATAAAGTAAAATAGATGGGGGACGACTTGGGCGATTTTAGCACACAGATCAATCTTTTTAGAGAAAAGTACTACTTATACCCATTAAGTATCTTTGAAAAGCAAGTTATGACCTTTAATTTTTTATAGGTGCCAAAATTGCACCTTTGATAATTTACGATGTGCTATTTCTAGACAAAATCGGCGGAATCCAGAGTGAGAGGGCGGCGTTCCACGTAGTGCGGCCCGCACACGTACATTTTGAGGGGTATAATAGTCAATTTTCCCATAATTCTTTTCCAAAAAAAAGAAAAGAAAATGCGAAATAAAAAAAATCCCCAAAAAATCTCCACCACCCTCTCTTCATCTTCTTCTTCCAAAATCAAAACACCCACCCACCACCACCCTCTCTTCATCTTCTTCCTTCAAAATCAAAACTTCCCCCAAATCTCCACCACCCACTACCCACCCGCCACCCCTCACCCACCACCACCCTCTCTTCATCTTCTTCCTTCAAAATCAAAGCTTTCCCCAAAAATCTCCACCACTCACCCACCACCACCCTCTCTTCATCTTCTTCTTCCAAAATCAAAACACCCACCCACCACCACCCTCTCTTCATCTTCTTCCTTCAAAATCAAAACTTCCCCCCAAATCTCCACCACCCACCCGCCACCCCTCACCCACCACCACTCTCTCTTCATCTTCTTCTTCTAAAATCAAAACTTCCCCCAAAATCTCCACCACCCACCACCCACCCGCCACCACTCACCCACCACCACTCTCTCTTCATCTTCTTCCTCCAAAATCAAAACACCCACCCACCACCACCCTCTCTTCATCTCCTTCCTTCAAAACCAAAACTTCCCCCAAAATCTCCACTCACCCACCACCACCACCCTCTCTTCATCTTCTTCCTTCAAAGCTTCAACCACCAATAAATCCATTTTATCAAAACCTCTTCTTTATCAAAACCCATTTCATATCCATTAAAGAAAAATTCATTATTCTTCATCAAAACCCATTTCATATCCATTAATGGAAGCAAAATCAACTTCAAAGTTTCAACCACCAATAAATCAACTTCGGAGGCGGATGGTTTGGTCGCTGTTGGAGGATGAAGAGGAGGATGAGGCGGCTTTGGTGGTGGAGGAGGAGGCGGCGACTTTGGTGGTGGTTGCGGGGTTGGGGGATTTGGAGGTGGAGGGGTGAGTGGTGGTGGTGGAGATGGCAGAGGGATGTAGGTGGAGGGGAGAGTGTTTTTGAATTAAAAATTTGTTTGGACGAAAATAACCCTGACATTTCGTATGTGCGGGCCGCACATGTGGAACGCCGCCCCCTCTCATCGGATTCCGCCGATTTTGTCTAGAAATAGCACATCGTAAATTATCAGGTGCAATTTTGGCACCTATAAAAATTAAAGGTCATAACTTGCTTTTCAAAGATACTTAATGGGTATAAGTAGTACTTTTCTCATCTTTTTATATTAGCGTAACTATTATACGCCATACTCATGCCTAATAAGTCGTTAGTGGTCGTTGGAGAACAGGTCATAACACTTCTCACCCGTCTTGCAGTTTGACTTGTGAAAGAGCCAAGTCAGAGCACAAAAAAAACCCAAGCAAAAAGGGGTGGAGACTGAATCATCATCTTCTTCAGACATTGGCATTTACTTGGTCCATATTACCATCTGCAGACGAACATGAGAAGGGCTAAACCAACAACATGGATGATCAGCACCCCGTGAGAAGGGCTAAACCAATAACATGGATGATCAGCACCACCTCATCGGTTACAATAGAATACATGGCTATTTTAAAGGTCTAAACTTGTGAAAGTCTACACACAAGACACTAATCAATCAGCCTATAAATGCAGGAAATGAGCAACAATCAGCTCAAAATGACACCCGAACACGTGATAAAGGAAATAGAGAAAAGATAAAGCAGCATCATAGAGAAAGAAAACAAAGCCAATGGTTCACATGTTCGGATCCAAACATGTTTTTTTATACCTCTTTTTCATTATTGGAACAATGACTAAAACTAAAAAGGGGGGAAGGCTGGGCTTGGGGACTTCTCCCACTTTAGCACACAATATTTTCTAAAAAGATCAAGAAAATCGAGCCCACGACAAACAATGCTTCCGCTAATCTTAGGCTTTCACAAAAAAAGTTAAACCAACTTGGAGCAATAGAATATGGGTTTCCTTTTCCATCTTCATATTAGTGCATTATTATTATTATAACTATCCATTTCCATGAGAGAAAAAGAAAAGAGAGGGTGTAAAGCATTATGAAAAGATAATGTCAGATTCATTTGGTAAATCCCTAACAGGATTCCATGATCCCATCGACATAATATTTCTACATTTCTATTATAATAAAAATTACACAATAGAAGAAGAAAAAAAGACTGAAATCTTTGTTTAGAGGAGGACAGTAAAGATCACGAGGAAGAAAATCGCGGGGGCATTAATTGATGAGTCTGATGATGAACCTGATAGCTGCTGTTAGAGAAGCTAGCAGTCGCCGCCCCAGCTGAGGAGCTGGGCGAGGTGTAGCGGACAATGAAAGGATGCTGCAACAATTGGTGTGCTGCCCATCTTTTATGAGGGTCTCTTTGAAGACAACAAGAGATAAAATTCCTAAATTCGGAGGAAGCCGAAGGAGGTGCCTCAGGTGGATCAGACATACAAATAGCACACATAAGACTAGCCCAATCACCTTGTCTACCAACACCAAATGGAAATCTCCCTAAATAAAATTCAAGAATACTAACACCAAAACTCCATATATCCCCAGCATAACCATTATACTTTCCATGGTTCAGATCTGTGTTGATCCTTTCTGGACTCATATAAGCAATAGTCCCCACTGATGAATTACAAGTATCCATTGTCTGATCCAATATTCTCGAAACTCCAAAATCAGCAATCTTTACTGTTCCTTGCGAATTAATTAACAAATTCGACGGCTTTATATCTCTGTGAACGATCTTACGACGGTGCAGATAGTAAAGTCCGGCGATAATCTGACGAGTTATGTTGGAAAGGGAAGGCTCGTGAGGGATATGGATCCCTTCTAGAGAGCCTTTGTCCATATACTCTAACAGGACCTGTATTTCGCCGTTACGGTCCTCCATTTCATGACAACGGACGACGTTGTGGTTGTCGACGCCACGTAGGATCTCGATCTCCCGACAGATCTGGATACGTACGGCGTCGTTGTGGTTGCCATGGATTACTTTTAATGCGAAGAATTTGCCGGTCGGTCGGTGAATCACTTTGTAGACGGTCCCACCGCTTCCGCTACCGATGCGATTAATCCGCTCTAGCTCCGTGAAATTCAAGGGTTGAGACGATGTCGTTGAGGAGGTGGATAGGGAGGATGGAGCAGAGGTTGGTGCCGGTGGTAAGGGGAGGGGGACAGCTAGGGCGGGGTTTCTATGCGGAAGCGGTAAGGTTAGGTCGGGACGGCGGCGCGTGCCTTTGCTGCTGCGATTAGACGGAGATGAAGAGGCGGAGGTACCGGTGGCTGCTGCCGGCGGTGGTGTTTGAATTGGCCGCATGATTGATTGATTGAATTACAAAAGAAAAAACCTGAATGATTCAATACCTTTTTATCAGAAATTGCAGAGGGCAAAAGCGGAAGAAAAAAAATCCGGGGATGCGAAAATGCTAGTAATTGATAAGAGGAAAAGGAAGGAAAAGAAGAGAAATGGGAAGAGAGGGGAATTGGTTTTTCCTTCTTCTTCCTCCATCGGACCCCATAAAAAAGAAATGAGGGAATGGGAAAAAACGGGGAGAGAGAAGTTTCTTGGAAGAGGATAAAGAGCGATTTGTGAAAGAGAGAGAGAGAGAGAGAAAAAAATAATTTATTTATTGCAAATTCTCAGTAAGATTTCTCCTCTTTCTATCAAGAAAAGAAAGAAGGAAAAGAAAAGACAATTCCATATCAACCTAAGGTTTGTATTCAATTGAGATTTTAAAGATTATTTTGAAAATAAATAAATTTTATGATATTCAATTAAAAAATTTAAGTAATCTAAATAAGTAATGTGGTATTCAATCAGAACTATTAGAATTTTTTAAAAATAATTTTCAAATACAGTGGTATTCAATCAGGACTTTAAACAAGTAACAAAAAGTCTTTTGATATTCAAAAACTTCCAAATTTCGATGAATCTTTGATATGCAAGTAGTGGTGAGCACCGAATTCGAATTCGCCAATTCGGTCATTTGAATTCGGGGGTTTCAACTTTTTTAGAATCTAAAAACGGACCCAATTTGGATTCGAATTCAGAATTACCGAATTCGAATTGGCGAATTTGAAATTCGTTTTTTGCCGAATTGACCGATTTCACAAGAAAACTCTAATTGAACATCAAGAACAAACCAAAATCAAAACAAACATTAAATTCAGAAAAAAATAATCGAAATAATAAATTAGTCATCGTTTAATTCCACCATATTTACACTGAAAATTAATAGCAAAATCGCCAAAATAATAATTTTTAGGGTCTATTTACTTTATATATATTAACTATATCTATATAATAAAATTAAAAAATGAATTCGAATTCGGTCAGGCCGAATTCAATTATAGTCAAACCGATTTCGTCCCATTTTTTGACCAAATCAAATTGGGATTACCGAATTTACACTAAATTATCGAATTCGAATTGCGAATTGAATTTGAATTCGGTCGGTAATTCGGTAAAACCGAATTTGCTCACCCCTAGATGCAAGTGCCCATAACTTTAACTAATTGGCTTTTATTGGCTTTATGTTTATGGCTTCATTCCATTATTTTAACCAAGTGTCCGCAACCTAGTAACCTTATACCTATCATAAAACATTTGGGAAGGATAAATTCCACCATTATTTGAAAAGTTTGGATTGTAAAGGTTGTTCCTGAAGAATTTGTGCATCATTGAATTAGACATTGTTCATTATCCAACTAAATTGGTTGGTTAGCATCGTACAAATAAAAGGTCATTGTAATCCTTTCAAATCTTATAAATTCTTATGAAATAAATCTTTAAAATCCGAACATAAGAATTCTAAATATACAAAATCTTTAAAAAAATCTTATAAGTCATTACATTCTTTTAAAATTTTAGATAATTTTTTAAAATTCACTGAATTTATTTAAAAATACTAATTGAATACACCCCCTAAAACTCAGAATTTGTTCTATTTATTAACCCCCGAGTGGTGATTTCACTAGACATATATGAGTTTGATATGAGTTTGTAATATTTAAAAGAGAACTAGTGCAATCATCGAGACAGGGCGGGCAAGGCCAGGTCCAGGGCCTCCAATTCTTTGAGTCTCAATTTTTTTTTATTGTGATTAATATGTCCAACGCCAAGAATAATGACTAATTTCCTCTGCACAAAAGCACTCAATAACAGTAATTAATTTCTTCTACATAAGAGTTTTGCAACGTTGTAAATAGTTCGTCATCAAATACTCTTAATTAAGGGATCACACTATGCTACACCTGGTTCCATTTTTTTTTTTTTTTTATTTGCATTCCGGATTCAATAATAATTTTTTATATAATAATTTATTTTTTTGTTATTTTTACATAAAAATTATACAGAGTCTATAAAATTCAGGACTGTGTCAATCATGAGGCCATTTAGGCCATCGCCTCAGGCCCCCCACAAAATAAAGGCCTCATTTTTTTTTATATACTAAAGTTTCACTTCACAAAAAAAAAATTCCCATCAATTTCCTATTTGACATAAGTCTAACCCTGAAATTAATCTTCATCCATTCACGTGTCAATCTCAATACTACCTCTCCTAGTTTCCAAAAATTAAACATCTTCGGCATTGATCACGCCTAATTGCTAACCATACATACTTGTTACTCATTTATTTTCAACATCTATAATATTCTAATAAAAATAGGCCCAACCCAAACAAATCCCATTGAGTTGAAAGTCATTGTGAGAGTATAAAAACTCAAAGAGTCAGTGACCTTTCTATCTCCATCATTTTCATCCCAAAGAAATTGGAGTTTTTTATTCTCTTCACTCTACTCTCAGTCTAAAAAAGAATGATAAATCTCTCTGATTCTGATACGCGCAATTTTCCAATATTTTGGTTATATAAATCACAGGTTCCATCTTTCTAGTTTCTATCTCTTTAATTTTTTACTATATTTCTGTGTTATTTGTATTTGTTATTGATTTATAAAACTTTAATAAGTAATTTTGCAGCTAAAAATTCAAGGAAAAAAAAATCTTTAAATTTTTCAAAAAAAAAATTCAATATAAGCCTCCGATAATTTTTTGCCTCAGGCCCCCGTGTTCCCTTCACACGGCCCCTGATAAAATTATTGAGAGAGCAGTGACCTGCATCGAGCATTTTCACTGTTAATGATATGACGGAGAATTGTTGTTAGAAAATAGAGAGAACTTTGTTTTGTTTTGTTTGTTTGTTTATTATAACAGACAGAATTGTTAAAGATTCTTCAAGTTGTCTCGTGAATACATTTTTTTCTTTTATTTTAAAGCTTTGATAGGATATGGGGGCAGCTACCCTTATAAAACCATCTAAACCAACTCAAAATCAGTAGTTCTATTGCTAACAATAACACTGGAATTTGCATGAAATTATGCAATTTTGACACTAGTGTTTATTGTAGTAAGAAAAAAGGAATGTTGTTAGGCTCCTCAAAATAATCGGATAAAAATTAACTTAAATATTTTTTCGGACGATTGTGCCCTTTTCAACAGTATATGCACTTTTCTTTTTCAAAAATAAAAACTAAAAAATCAAATCTATAATTTAATGCAGCACCGTACTTTTTCAAAAAAAAAAAAACTCATCTTCAAAAAAACATTTGTTCTTCCTTTGCAAACTGCACAATGATCAAAATACTGTTCATCAGTTTAAATTTTTTTATTTTTTAAGAACAATGATTTCTCTCAGGTTCAACATGAACAATATACTACTAATTTCATTAGCATTGTACTAAATTTGCCGAAAATTATTGTTCATCACCATTTCAGTTTTTCAGTTCGTGATAACAATGCTTTCTCTCAGTTCACCATGTCCCTGCATAGTGTTCATTTCAGTAGCATTGTTAAAAAGTGGTCGAAATTTACTATTCATACCGGTTTGTGTGTTTCTCTTAAAGGAGAAGAATACTTTATCTTAGTTTTACCATGAACAACTTAGTGTTCATTTCAGTAGTGGCCGAAAATTACTGTTCAAAACTGTAAAAGAAAGCTCAAGAATTCTAAAATAACCAAGAACTACACCACATTGCACTATGGAGGAAAAGGTCGTCTTCTACAAATCTGTCCAAAACTCCCAAAATCCACCAGAAAACAACCCTTGATTAGCTGAATTTAAACCTCAAATACCTACATTTCAATTCCTAAAACCCCAAACCCAAGGAAATCCAAAAAAAAAATATTTTTTTCTTGGATAGCTGACATTTTTCTTGGATATGCCTACTAGTAAATGATAGTAATGATCATATCAGAAAAATATTTTCTCTTTCTCATTTGTTTCTACTTTTTTCTAGTAAATATTTACTGAGATTGGGAAAGAAAATGTGAGCTATGTGACATACTAAGAGTGAATTTGATATGAAAAGTTTCACTATTAATCGATGAGAGAGAGGAAAAAGAGAGAGAGTATGAAAGAAGAAGAAAAATGGTAACAAATGAGTGAGAATGAAGTGATTGAAAATTATAGCCTATAAAGGAGCCTACCATATACATGTTTCAATACTTCTATATGACTTTTCCAAGTAAAAATTAATGCTTTCTAAAAAAAAGTACAAGCACTTATGGTTCCCAAGCTACATTTTCCAAACATGTTACAGAGCGGAGCACCAAATATTTCACACAGTGTGAAATATTTGGTGATCATCAGATAAAAAAGCGGACGGTTGAGATCATTTGACTTTACATTTTTCATGATAAGTATTGAGACCCAAATGATCTATGATGTTAATTTCTTAATCCAGCGGCCATTAAATATTTCGCAGGGTGCGGAACATTTGGTGTTCCACAATGTAGCCGGATTGACATTTTCCATCACTGTTTTCAGAATTCTTACACCAAATGTCATTATCACATTTTCGGTACATATTTATTCACTAATTGCTCGTAAAATTCCTATATCTTTTGTTAATTGATTACCCTAAGTCCCTCTAAGGTTGTGAATTGATTACCCTAAAGTCCCTATAAAATATTATTTTGATACCAAATTTTTTTTTAACAAATTGACCCTGGGAATAATTTTTATAATTTATAAATTGAACCATTTCTTATGATGTATATTTTTTAATTTTACAAATTTACCCCAATTTTTTTTATTTTATTTTATTTATTTTGTAGCCAAACTAAAATTAGTGTTTGTTAGAACACTAAGTATTATAACACTTAGTCTAAAACATTATGTGTTCTGAAATTATTAACACTAAATAATGTAACAATGATTAGATTACTTGTTAGTATAGAATTAGATTTTGTGTTTATTATAACACAATGACTTATAAAACACCGGTTAAAATGAAAAATGAATATATGCATAGAAACAATGATCCTCATTATACCAAGTATTGTAGAGTTACTTAAACACCTATTATGATTAGATAGCTTGTTAATATATAACCTTTGTGGAATGAAGAACGAATCACAACACCATAACAATGATTATCAATACTATAACATTATGTAGCTTAGTGTTTGTTAGAAATGAAGTAACACATAGTCACTCCTAGAGTTAATTAAACATTATGTAGATTCAATTACTTGTTAACATATAACACATGTTAAATGAAGAATGAATCTAAATACTATAATAATTATTATATTACTTATTAATATAAAATTAGAATTAGTGTAAGTAAGATTTGAATGACTTATACTATTAATTATTATTTTTTTAATATATATTATCTAAGTTTATTAATAGTATAAGTCATTCAAATTATTTAGATACCGTCGGATAAAAAAATTTGAAGTCTGAGATCATTTGGGTCTCAATAAATATTATAAAGAAGGTGTTAAACCAAATGATCTCAGTCGTTAGATTTTAGATCTGACGGCCCGTACTGGTTTCGCCTAGTGCAGAACAATTAATATTCAGCACTGGATCTAACAACTCAAAAGTCCCAACGTCCCCTGCAACGCAAATTCAAGACAAGTGGAGTTACTGTTCATCGTCTTCTCCAAGACAAATTGAGTTACTGTTCAACACAAATGACCTAAAACTTAGAGGCTGAGAGTGAATTACTCAAGGTCCAATTGCATTTATTGGTGATTGCATCTTTAGAATAGATGAACTTAAGATAGAAAAAACAGATCTTGAAACATACAGTGCACACACAACATATAATTCATAAATTCACATCACTCCCGGAAACTTAACGTCTAGCCTGATTAATGCAACGATTAATAGGTGCAACGAAATTTTGTAAAAGCAAATGTTTTTTCGCCAAAAAAAAAATTATACTGTTCACTGTCTTCTCTAAAACAAATCTGGGCAACTCCTTTAAAATTTGCAGAGATTGAAGTTGGAAGAAGGGAGTAATAAATGTTTTTTTGTTATTGAATGATGTAGTATAATAGATAGTATATGTATAGGTAGAGTAGAGCCTTTAAAAATAAATGAAAACTAAATTTAATCTTAAAAAAAACCCCCAAAAGGGTATGATAGTCATTTTACACGCTCAAATTGAGGATTTAGGGTTTCTACTTGGTATTTTTGAGGAGTTAATCATTTTCCAAAAAACTTTAATAATACATTATTGCCTAGTTGTTATTAGAGGAAAACAACTTCAATTTTAAAGATACCATATTTCAATTTTAGAAATAGCGAAGAATTTAAAGCGTGCAATTGATCACATTAAGAATTTGTCAGAGTTGCGTTTACACAAATATCTCACAAAGAGCACGATTCTGTATTTAACAATAATAATTTTTTCACAGTATAATCAAAGACAAAGTTATCACAGCATACCATGCATATGGTATATGTTATTAGAATTAGGTATTATGTTTTTCAGGTATTATGTTTTTCAGCCATCTCGTAAAATTGTTCAATTTGTTTGATATTTTATTAAAAAGTCCAAACAATCCCCCAAAAACTGACGTCTAAAGGAAAGAAAATAAACAGCTTTCTTTCTGGGAAGGGTTACTTGACTGCTATAGAGACTTGGATTGTGTGGCAGTCTTACAATAAATTATTATTTTACCTTTTTTTTTTTGCACCAAAAGGATTGACTTCGATTCTTATTGCCTCGTCTTGTGAATGATTGTGAATGAGTTAAATCGTAAAATATTTCTCAATCAAAATTGTCTATATACTAACGACTCACAAGAGGTTAATTCTTTTTATTAAAAATAAGAATGGAAATTTCACCTTATAAATGAAGTCAAAAAGTCAAACGTAACACTAAATTCAGACCATGTCAATCCCAAAAGTAATGGATTGCTCTGAGTTTTGACTTTGTACAAAACATCTTTTATTTCCAATTAGAGATAATCACTATTTTTGCCCCTGGGCTATCTTTCAAAACAACTGTTACCCCTAAGGAATATATCTTGCCATTTGTATCCCAACAAGTTTCGGGGTGCCATTTATACCCAAAAGTGGCGGAATCCGGCGAGAGGGGGCGGCGTTCCACATGTGTGGACTGCACATGCGAAATCAGAGGGGCAAAATCGTCATTCACCCACTCACCCCTCCCTCTCCTCCACCACTCACCCATCCCTCCCTCTCTCCCCCGCCACTTACCCCTCCCTCCCTCCGCCATCTCCTCCACCACTCACCTCTATTTAAATGCTATTTTGAAGGATTTATTGGTGGTTGAAACTTTGAAGATGAAGCTTTGAAGTTGATTTTACTTCCATTAATGGATATGAAAAGCTTTGAAGTTGATTTTGGAAGAATGGGTTTTGGAGGAAGAAGATGAAGAGAGGGTAGTGGTGGGTGCGTGTTTTGATTTTGGAGGAAGAAGATGAAGAGATGGTGGTGGTGGCGGGTGGGTGGTGGAGATTTTGGGGGGAAGTTTTGATTTTGGAGGAAGAAGATGAAGAGAGCGTGGTGGTGGGTGGTGTAGATTTTGGGGGAAGTTTTGATTTTGAAAGAAGAAGATGAAGAGAGGGTGGTGGTGGGTGAGTGGTGGCAGGTGGAGATTTTGGGGGAAGTTTTGATTTTGGAGGAAGAAGATGAAGAGAGGTTGGTGGTGGCGGGTGGTGGAGATTTTGGGGGAAGATTTGATTTTGGAGGAAGAATGGGACGAAATTGCCCTCGAAAATATGCATGTGCGGTCACGCACATGTGGAACGCCGCACCTCTCGCTTTGGATTCCGCCACTTTTTAGGGCATAAATGGCACCCGAAACTTGTTGGGGATACAAATGAGTACGATATATTACTTAGAAGTATGATTCTTTTGAAAGATAAGCTCGGGAGGTAAAAATAGTGATTATCTCTTCCAATTATTCTATACTTTTATTAAATGTCAATTTCTTCTCCCTTAATAAGGGACCCTTATTATCCTACTTTCCAATCACATCATCCAACCATTTCTAGGTATTTAAATTATTTTTACTGTTCTTCAAAAGTCAACTTTAGACATCATCATACAATACAAAAGCACAGCTAAACAGTCTCCCATTTTGCACCCAAATATGGTCTTTTTCTGTTCCCACAAATTTGTTTTCTAGAGAAATATAAGAGGAGGTGACATATACATATGAAAAGGGAAAAAAAAATAAAAGAGAACAATACCATTTGCAGAGACCTTCAGACAAATGTACAACATTTTTTTTTAATACAAATATACTGACAACATAAACAATTGGATTACATGCCAAGTCTACAAATCACAATTTTATCCTTAGGACAGAGTCAACAAATATAAACAGCATGCCTCAAGACGTAGTGGTCTTAAGTTCAAATCTCACCGCGCTTCTTAATTTCTCACCCTTTCTAAAAAATAATAATAATTAAAAATATATATATAAACAGCAGTAATATGAACATTTTAAGCTTGATCCAACAAATGTGATTGGCAAGTATGCATTTCATACGGTATCTTCAATTAAAACTAATCCTGCTTCTGTATTAAGTTTTGGGCATGTTTCTTTTCTATAATTCTTTTTTATGCTTCAAGTACCTATATGTCCACGAGTAGATACAGGGGGACCGTATGAGTATCTCCATTCTCCACAAGCCGAGCAACGATCAACCTCGACTCTGTTGTCCAGGGTACAAAACTTACAAGACCAGACCTTTGGCTTTGTTCCGCTGCCTTCACTTTTCATGGTGCCACAAACTTCACACATAAGAGCTATCGACTGTAATGACACACGTAAAACTGGAAAATCAGTACCACCAATTCCATCAATCAAGACAAAGGAGGCGTTGGATTGCAGGAAACTGTGATAATGTAACATTCAAGCACCAGAGAGTTCATGATTATTTGGCAAAAATTCAGAGAATTATTTTGGATTGCGTTTCAAAATTTAATAAATTTTAGGCTAGAATTTGCATTTTATAGGAGCATACAGTTTGAGAAGTTTTGTTAACTATCAATAAACGTGGAAATTTGCGGGCATTGGCATAGGAAAAAAGAGGCGTAGTGATTTACCTTATTCAATAGAGTACAAGTACTGCATTGCCACATTTCTTGAAGATCTTTCACTTCCTGGTTATTTAAGGAGCCGGGATTCGAACATCCATCCTGTACGAAGGAAGAAGATTTACAACTTCCAGAAGATCCTTCACTGCCTTCATTTTTGGAACCACACCATAAATCATCATGGAGTCTCCTTTCGGCAGCCATAGCAGCAGCTTGTACTGGGCTCAATGCTGCCTTAATGCTACTATCACCACCAAGACGCATTGGCCCAGATGGCAAAAGAGTCCCACGTCGTGCTCTAGTTTCTGCAGCAGCCAGTGCATTCTGTCGAAGCAAAGGCAAAGGTGGTTGACGGGAAAAACCACCCAACCGTCTGCCTGGGAGATCAAAGCCTTGCCCAGTGCCTGTGATTCCCTTGGCCATAAGATCTTCACATTCCTGTAAAATATTGGATATGAATCAAGTACATACTACAAGTAAAGAACACAACACTGACTATATTGATGTTAAGAATGCATACATACACAAGTGTTGAATTTTGCAGGAGTTAAACATCAAAAGCGGGATAATTGAGATGACGTGAAACAGTCTGAAATTTCCGTGGCATTTACTTGAAAAGAACAATTACCTTTCTAATTTCATCCAAAAGGTTGTAAAAATCAGTATTATGAGGTCCATACTCATTGTGGCATAGCTCATGAAGCATAGTATCAAGAATTTGATTGTAAGGAAAGAAGTCCAGATCATTGTTTGGCCTGCGCAATCTAAGCCTCACCTCTGCACCTCCACCTATATTTAGCCCTAAAAGAGATGGATTGGCTGGACTGCGAATCAGATATTTCCATCAGCCGAGAGTTGCTGCAAATGAAGAAAGTTGTAAAAGAACTACACATATAGACTCGTACCTAAATTCAGAAAGAACCTTAACTTTCCACTTCCGCTTTCGCATGATGGGTTGCACCTGCTTAGCCACTTTCTCAAGAATTTCCCTTGCTTCATCTTCCCGAATCCTCTTGAGAGGTTTGACTTCCCAAACCTTGTTAAGATCATTCAGGTCCATCCTTGAAGCAAAAAACTTAATGAAAGCAAGGACATATAAAACTCGTTCATCATTTTTTGAATATCCAATCCAAGACGAGAAATGCTACATTTAGACTAGTAAACATGAGCAGAAAACAACATAAGAAAAGAAGATGCTCAAATGCACAGCTTAATCACACTCCAGGTAATTGTGTTACCTACATCTTTAACATAATAATAACCATCCTATTGAGTGTAGAAACAGATTATCCACTCTACATATTGCTCAAGAATTTTTAATCTAATCTATCTTCAAATGCTTCAATATTAGTTGTATGTATCAAAGTACCATATCAGCCAAAATTTTGACAAGGCACTTAAGTTCATTGCAAAATGTAATCTTTATCAACACATATAGTATAATTCATTTATTTATTTTTGGGGAAGGAGGATACAGTGTTGAACATATCGTCCGGGTAGAAGTGCTGCGTATGTAATCTCATATACCTATTCCAACGGCTTCGGATCCAATGCGGAACAGGTGTTGTTACGAAGGGTGCGGAACAACTGTTAGTGGGATCAAAGATCTGACAAGTGGGAACGGCTTTATCAAAACACCTGCTGTGAATTCGGCTCCAGTGTGGAACAGGCATTCTCGGCTAACAGATGTCCGGCACTGTGCGGACAAACACCTGTTACACACCAGAGCTGGACTGCTATTCCAACTCTGAATTAAAGGGGAAACAAGGGATCTATATTATATTCTCAAGTCTTTGCACATTTGTTCCTCAATTTGATTGAAAAATTAATCAAACTTGCAGGTAAAATGGAGAAAATTAAAAAAAAAATAGAACACTCCGAAAGACATATATTCTTGCTCAAATGGTTATTTAAGACCATAACTGAACTCAATTGATTTATAAATTTCCAGTTAAAAGGTCTTATAACTCAAATTATACCCATCAACTTTGCAGGGGAATACAGATAACACATAGCGAATTTCCACTTTCTTTCTATCAATTTGAGGAGTCAAAAAAAAATTCAGTATCCAAAAACAGAAACAATACCTTGGATGAATCTTTTTCCAAACTTAACTATGATACTTGATGAATCGAGGGAAAGTAAAGCAATAAGAATTTGGCGGCTTCTAAGGGGCTCCGATAATGGTGTCCGATGCTGTTTAGAATCCAAGAGAGGGAATCATTGGCATTTTGCTTCCTTTTTTTTTGGCCAACCAATATTTTTTGTTTCCTTTTGGTAAATATCAATCGGTATATGGATTTTATGGTCCATTATTAATTCAGTTCCTTTTTACACTTCTCTACATTCACTATTTTTTTTTTTTTAAAAAAAAAAATTATTATTATTAGGGTGGGGGACCTATCTATTTGAGAAAAGAAGAGATTTAATAAGCGGAGAAGATATTCAAACTCATAACCTCTATATCATTAGTCTTGCCATTGGCCACTAAACCTATTCTACATTCACTATTCATTAAGACGGCTAATGTGGTCAGATGCCTTTTGGAAGCAAAGCTTCCAACCGATTTTTTTGTTCGGGAATTCGAGACCTTACTTAAAGGACACTGAATTACTTTTACTTGACTTGTCAATTTTATAATTCGCAATTAATCATGTATATTCTTGCCGTCGAATTTTTTTACGGTTTACATGATTAATTTGGTCCACTCACATAATCAAGACTCTTCTACAAGCCAGGGCTTCAAAAAAAAAAGAAATTCTGAAATTCTTGACCTTACTTTAAGCGCACCAAACTGATTATAATTCGTTTGGCCAACTCATGTTAGTCAATTAAAATATGTACTCTATGTTTCCAACTTTGGGATCCGTTTATTGTGAGTTTTATTTTCTTATTTTTTGGAAAATCTTATAATACTAAAAAAAAAGAGGAAGAAAGTAGATGCTTCCTGGTCTAATAAAGAGTAATTTTTTTCTGAGCTTCGGTACATTTATTTGATAATTCAAGGGGAAAAGAAAAAGGAAAAAAAATTAACATTTTCCATTAAATAAAAAAAATAATTTCACCTTATTTTGTGTTAAATTTAGTTCGATGAAAATTTTAAAAACAATATAAATCGAAAGATGCATTGCTTAAAAAATATGTGAAGGATGTAAAATGAAAACGAAATTAACTTCGTTTATGAATCGTACAAAAGGGGACTTTTGAGTAGGGTAAATAATTCATTAAAAGTGGGAAATTAAGAGGACTATATTCACATGTGAACAAAACACATAGTTAAATATTATAAAATATTTTGCAGTTTAAAAAACTGATTGTAACAAACAAAAAATTTAAAAAGGATTTACAAAAGTTAAATTATAGAAACAAATAGAATAAAGATGTTACCTATGCTTTGACATATTTTGACAATCTGTACACTCATTCTAGGGGGAAACTCAGAGTTTTTATTAAAAAATATTTTTCTCTCTTATCAATCCTATTTTCCTTCTTCTCTCATCTTCCCCACTTTTCCATATCATTTCCATCTACATCTTTCTGTAAAATCTTTTTTTCAATTTTTTCATTAATTGTTCTCTCTCATCCTTTTCATTTCTTCCCCCTTTTTTTCAATTTTTTCATTAATTGTTCTCTCTCATCATTTTTTCATGCCCATACAAGTGATTCACCTTCATTGTATTTTAGCTCATATTTAGGGTTTCACTTCATTTATCAAAAAAAAAAATTATATATATATATATTCTTTAGGAAAAAAAAATTTACCAACGATTTCCACTAAAATAAGATGCTAAGGTCCCAATTACTAGCATGATTTCAAGGAAATATAAGTTTGAATTAGTTAGAAGGAATATATATTCACTATTATAGGTTAAGAGTATTGTCAAAAATACCTTTTTCAAAATCTTGAATATTTATCCTGCACTAAAGACTCTATTTTGTTACCAAAATTTGAGACAAACAAAGTATCCAATTTCATCAATTGATCGAGAGAGATAGAATTAGACTTAACTCTCTTTTGAAGATAAGAAGCGCCGAGTAACCGAGAAAGAATAAGAAAGATGAAAGAGATAAGAGGGTAATCAAAAGTGTTGAGAGAAAATATTTTTTTAATAAAAACGGTAGGACATGTCCCAAGTGCAAGTTTCCCCGTTTTAGTATGACAAATCTTTATATAATAGTCTCACTACTATATTTCATATTGAGAGATGATTATAATTGTATGGATCTTGTTACATTAATTTTTTTTCATCCAATAGATTCAGTGACAAAATATGGAGGCCCGTAAAAAAATTCATATTAAAAGCATACCTACATCAAAAGGTTGTTCTAGGTGAATTTTTATTTGCTTCAAATTATGCTAGAACATGGTTGTTGTTATCTAAATAATTTATTAGGAGTTTTTGTTTGCTTCAGATTCTGTTGGAATATGTGTTGGTATCGAGATAATTTATTAGGAATTACTGCATAAACATGTGCTTGAATGATAATAGAGCAACATTCTCCTCCAGGTAGGCTTATTTCTCCACCCTTTAATTCAAGTAATTATCCCTTAAGTGCTCTCTTCATTGGCGCATGAATTGCCACCGAAGTTTCCTGAGATATCATATAGATGATACACAATCATGAACCGACTATTATGTGAAAATGACTAAAATAGCCCAGTTGATATGAGTTATTGGAAGGGACCATATATGTATTTAGAAAAGGAATATCATGATATTAAGCGGTGTGGTTACCCGGAGGAGAAGTAAACGTGAACAATATGCCATATGAATTACTTGGTAAGAATATAAGAGATTTTTTAGTAGAGAAGTAGGAATGATTCAAGATTTTTTTATCATATTATGAGTAATTAGATGTTAAGTAATAAAGAACGTGTAATATATATTTTGAAACGATCCGTAAATAAAATTAATTTGAAACAAGAAAAATAAAACTCTGCCTAAGATAATTAATTTGAAACAAAAAAATAAGACCATTTCTTAGATAATTTGAAATTAAGGAATAATAATGACAAAAAATATTAGAATCTCATCACTCAATTCTCAATATTTTTTTTTTCTTGAGTAAATTGGTGATTTTCACAAGAGGGAAGAAATGATCACATACACAATGAGCATTAAAATTTACGAACATCTCAATTCTCAGGTATAAATTTTGTAACCATTTTCTCAGATTAAAACACCTAATAAACCACCTTAATCTTCATTGTTTGTGCCTAAATGAATCATTCTGCAAATGAATAAAGCATACTATACGACAAATGAATTTTGAGAGAGCATACTATACGAAGTTGATTGGACGCATCCCATGTTGGAGAAATTAGTTTTCTAAAGGAATTAAAGTGTAATTAAAGTGTCGTAAGGATATTTTTAAGTCAATATTATTATATGTTACACTGCTTGATTTTGAATATTATTGAGATTATTATGAAGTGGGTTGCGCAAACTTCGCGATCATATATAATATGTGAGAAAACAAATTAATGGTGGGAATGACAAATTGGTATAAAGTGGGGAGGATGAAATGTGGTAAATGAGTTTTAAACCCACATCCCACATAGGAAACTCATGGAAGTAGAAATCACTTTATAAGGAAAAAGTGGACCACATGAGTTTAAATTGTGTTATTTATATTATGCCCATATGGGAATCTCGTGCGTGCTCGCGCAAAGAGGTTGCAAACGGAAGGTCTGTCAATACCAAAGTAGCTCCAACTCAAACTTGTGGGCTGATCATTCTGGTATTCGAATTTTTGCTCTTATTGTAGGTTTAAAATCCTTGACAGTAACAATCAGGATTAAAGCCTCACATAAAACCTTTGACTGCACTGCCAGAAACACACTCGAAAATTCTTTTCTCTCCCTTTTTCCTCTGCATAAGTTTTTCCTGCATTTTGCATAACATTCTGAGAGTTTTGCTGTAACACTACGATTCGAAGGTTCTATTTTTTTTGGCTTCAAACAAACATAAGGTTTGGACGTTGTACCTTGGGAGTTCAGTGTTTAAGAGGCATGAAGCTGTAAAAGGCGGACATATTGAACTTAAGGAGAAATGGTATACTGCTGTCTCATCCAGGATAATATCCAAATAATCGGTTAAGGTCCTGAGGTTTTTTATTTACTGTTACAGAATATCAGTATATTTTTTTTGTTATGGTACTGCACTATTTTATTTTAACTGCAAATAATTAAAATCAGTAGCAATGTACTGTTTTATTTCCTGTCTTCTATTTATGTACTATTTTAATTTATTTTAGACTGATATAAATATAAAAACAGTACCAGCAACTATTTCAGTATAACTAGAAATATTCCAACAGTCTTAAGTTCAATATTAAGTATTTATGTGTTATTTTTCTGGTGGTATTTCTTTAATAAATTACTGACTTTGTTTCTATTTTATTCTAGATAAATGGCAAATACTGAGAATCAATCTTCTACAAATGAAATTAGCACTGGTTCCGGTAATGTTCCGGTTGGAGTTCCAACTACTGTGGTTCCTCTTTTCGGGAATCAGACAGGCGGTATTGAGACCCTCTTCCCACCGTTTGTGGCTGCCATGCCAAACAGACCAAATCATTTTGGTCAGTTTGACAAACCCGAGAAAATTTAAGGGTGGCAGCAACTTTAAGTTGTGGAAGAAAAAAATTATGTTTTTCCTTTCTACAAATCACATCCTAAACAGACTACCTCATAAGAGACTAGATAAAACTCCTTATGAATTATGGAAAGGTCACGCACTTTCTTATAAGTTCATAAAAGTTTGGGGATGCTAGCAAATGTTCCAATTCCGCCCCCTAAGCGAACGAGAATATGACCTAAAACGGTAGATTGTGTGTTTATAGGATATGCACAGGATAGTAGTTCTTATAGATTTTTAGTGAATAAATCAAATAACTCTGAAGTGCACGTAAATACAATTATAGAGGCTATGGATGCTTCATTCTTTGAAGGGATTTTTTCTTACATTAAGCATTCGAGCTTAGACCCTAAAAACAATCAAGTTGAGAGGATTGTGGGGGGGAGGGGAAGAACTTCAAGAAGAAGTTGAAGAACCCAGACGTAGAAAAAGAGGTAAAAGGGAAAAGTCATTTTGTCCAGATATCCTAACTTATTTGTTAGAAAATGATCATTTGACTTATAGAGAATCAATTACTTCTTCAGATTCTGACTTATGGAAAGAAGCAAATGATAGTGAAATAACTTCAATTCTTCAAATTCATACATGAGAACTTATGGAACTTCCACCAGGTTGTAAAGCATTAGGTCACAAATGGATCATTAAGAGAAAGATGATACCCGATGGTACAATTGACAAGTACAAGGCAGGACTTGTAATTAAGGGATATAGACATACTGAGTGTGTTGATTATTTTGACACATATGCCCCTGTATCTAGAAAAACATCAACCAGGCTAATTATTGCTTTTGCAGCCTTGTTTGATTATCAATTGGTTTTCAAATAAACCTGAGTGATAAATGTGTCTACGTGAAAGGAAGCAAAAATGATTATGTAATAGTCTGTCTCTACGTAGATGACATGATAATTATTGGTAACAAAGAAAATATTAAAGTTACCAAGAAATTGTTGTCGAAAAACTTCGATATGAAGGATATGGGACATGGTGATGTAATACTTGGAATGAAGATTACCAAAACATCAGATGAATTGTGGGGGGAGTCAAACAAAGCACTCGAAAAAAGAGTTCCCATCTCATTCTTAAGGTGAAAGAGTGATAGACATGTCCATTAGAAGAAAAACGATAGTTTTCAATGATCATTATACGTATTACGTGAAGTATGACATGATACTTCTAATAAGAGATCACCTATATCGAATATGAAGGGGCCACTTCTATGAGATGACTTTAGGGCTAAATCTCTAGAGCATTCGATGAATATTTCCAAGGCAGTCCAGGGCCAAAATGGACAACAACGAAAGAATCGATTAACAGTATAGAGAAATCGTTGTGTGAGTATCGTTGTCTAGGTACACACAAAATGTTGAACAGATTCAAGGCAACATGTCCACTGGTTAGCAAGTGTATCCGATAGTATGTCACTAGGGAAGGTTCAAAGCTAACAACTACCTATCCCGATGCAACAAATTCTCGCAGAACTCTTGCATTGCATTTCATTTGCATTTTCAAAAGATTTTTCATTCATGTGGGAGATTGTTGGAGAAATTAGTTTTCTAAAGAAATTAAAGTGTCGAGATGACATTTTTGAGCCAATATTATTATATGTTACACCATTCGGTTTTGAATGTTATCGAGATTATCACGAAGTGGGTTGCGCAAGCTTCGCGATGATATATAACATGTGAGAAAATAAATTAATGGTGTGAATGATAAATTGATATAAAGTGGGGAGGATGAAATGTGGTAAATGAGTTTTAAACCCACATCCCACATAGGAAACTCATGGAAGTGGAAATCACTTTATAAGGAAAAGTGGATCACATGAGTTTAAATTGGGTTACTAATAGTATGCCCCATGTGAGAACCTCGT
Source organism: Vinca minor (assembly GCA_026122235.1). Lineage (NCBI taxonomy): Eukaryota > Viridiplantae > Streptophyta > Magnoliopsida > Gentianales > Apocynaceae > Vinca > Vinca minor. The sequence continues at coordinate 1,760,689 of JAOCZM010000116.1, forward strand.
GCGCACTCGCGCAGAGGGTGTGCAAACGGAAGGTCTGTCGATACCAAAATAGCTCGAACTTGTCTGCAGGCGCGACCTGCATACACGAATGTCGGGCCTAATCAGCTCACGTTCTCACATAAAACCTCTGACTGTAACAATCAATATTGATGATGGGCATTAAGGCCAAGTAATGCTTCAGCTGTTACAGATATGGGTTTCACAGCCTATAAAAGGCAGACTATTGCACTGCCAGAAACACACTCGAAATTTCTTTTTTCTCCCTTTTTCTCTGCATAAGTTTTTCCTGCATTTTGCATAACATTCTGAGAGTTTTGCTGTAACACTACGATTCGAAGGTTCTATTTTTTGTGGCTTCAAACAAACAGAAGGTTTGAACATTGTACATTGGGAGTTCAGTGTTCAAGAGGCCTGAAGCTGTAAAAGCGAACATATTGAATTTAAGGGGAAGCGGTATACTGTTGTCTCGTCCAGGATAATATCCAAATAATCGGTTAAGGTTATGAGGTTTTTATTTACTGTTTTTTTATTTTTCTGTTACAGAATATCAGTATATTTTTTTGTTCTGGTACTGCATAATTTTATTTTTCTGTTACAGAATATCAGTATATTTCAGTATAACCAGAAATATTCCAACATCCCATACTTAAATTTTTTTTCTAAACTTGATCTACTCATATATATTTTTTTAACTTTTTTGGGTGATTACATTCAAAACATTTTTCTCCAACTATTACCAAAAATACGAATCAGCTCAGTTTAGATAATTAATTTAAAACCTCACAACGAAATTCGAATTCAGTCAAATATCATGAAGCCACAATATATGACAAATTATTGTAAAATCGGCCAAAGTGTAATCTAGCCCTATCCAAATTGGTCGGCCAAATGCTTAGATATAGGTAATAAAAAAAAAAGACACGCACACATATATTGATATATATACCTCATTTTCTGGGAAAGAATTTCAAAATACACAACTTTGATTGTCAAAAATCAAAATCCCTATGAAAACTTATAAGCTGCTACAGGGACGAAGACAAGGGGTGGAGTGACAATTGCCATCTCTCGAGAATTTAAAAAATAATACTAGATATAGTAAATTTTATATGTAATTCAGAATATTTTATCAAATTCGCCCCAACATTTATTTTTACTGTTTGTATATATAATTCGACATACTGTTGCAGTTTTCGCCCCAACGCCAAATTTCTGTCTTCGTCCCTGGCCGCCATGAACTTTGCCTCATCAAAATCTTCACTTGCTTTGAAGAATTACAATCGAACTCATTGCAGAATTAATCATTCCCCTGGCCTGGTTACCACAATATGCATCTGCTACCTCACAACCTACAAAATTCACAACCATGTGGCAATCTCTCCTCTTTTATTTTTACGGTTTTGTCCTTTGAATCGGATATTGAAGCCTTGGATTCCGAGGGCTCATCTCCAAAAGAAAAAGGAAATCTCTCAAAGGAATGGACTTGATTATTCCTCAGGAACACAAGCGTTCTACTAACATACAAGCAGAGAGGGACTTTCATTGAGGACAAAGTTCAGAAGATGCAGACTATATAGTTATTCATCAAGTAGCTCAGGCCAAATTTGATGATGTTAGTTGCAGCTGGAACCAACAGTAATTTAAACATGTCTCATACATCAAAAAGCATGCGAGTATCAGAAGTCTTGCATCAATTGTGTTAATCTTCCTAGCCAAACTCATATTTCCCGAGGGTGTATAGCCTCTTCTCCTTATTGATTTGTCATAAGTCATAACCAGGCATATCAAAGCCAACCCTAACAGTATGAATAAGACTGAGGGGAGAACTACCAATAACATCATCTTCCTCTCTCAACTGAAGAAATGGATATTTGAAAAAGTTTACTACATACCATTTCCGAAAGTTACAGCATAGCTAGAGTAATCATAAAAGACTTTCTCACACACAACTGTGCATTAAAATAGGTAATCCACTCATCAGGCTTACATAATCACTACAGTCGATGTTTTCGAGAATTCTAAACATCCAACTCCACTTGTCGATGCTTAAATTTACTCTTCATCTTCAATCAGGATGTCTGGGACATTATTTTGCACTGCATCAGAGAGACAAATATAGTACGTAGTGTAAAGTTAGCAATTCGTTATCGGCAAGCAAAACATATCAGTATACACGTGCAAATGGAGAAATGGTATGAAAATAGACGTACGTATTCATCATCAAGGTGATGTTGTCCCCCTTGAGAAGTATCCTGCCTAATCAATTTTGAAATATAAACTTTAGCGAAGGTGAAGTGGAGGAAGTAATTTGAGTTCAAGTACAAGAAGAAGCATAAAAGAAGATGAGAAAAACTCCATGTTCATTTACTTACCTAGTTGCTTTCTGGTCTTCTTCTTTATGGAGACTTCCTCAGCATCATCCAAAGTCAAATTCATATACTCATCAAAACCCTAGATTAAAAAGGCAATAAAGCTATGAGATTTAAGTTTGATATCAGTTGAGATCATGGGTAAAATATGAACATGGTGCTGAGAAAGCAGTATGCTAAAGCAAAGTCACAGTCAATTAATTATCGGAGAAGAACAAATGGAGGAGAAGATGTCTTCACCACACAACAATACTCACATTTATTATAAACTCCACTGCTCGGGAACTACAAACACACAAAATCATAAAATCAACCAGCGCAGTTAAGGCGGCGAGGCGCTCAAAGGCGCACAGATGAAATAAGTCCCTAACTATTTAAATCCAAATTTATCTCCAAATAGGAAAGAAATACATCCAACCAAAGTGACATTAACGAAACTTCAACTTGTTCAATTTTTTACTTACCGTAATAATTGCGAAATCTCAAGGAGAGAGAAGGAAATGATACCTAAAAAGTTTACTCTTATTTTCTTCATAACTTGATTAACTTCAAAACAAAGGAAAAAAAGTGTTGCCCAAAGGAAAGGAAGAAACTTCTTTGTGCTTTCTCTTATTTACGTTTTCTCTTGCTTCAAGATGAAGCCTGAACTTCCGATAGTTATTTCACGATAATGACTACAAATATCTTTACTGATACTTGACAAGTTTCAAGCAAATTTCTCACCCAAAGTTCATAAAATCACTATTGATGCTATTTAAGGTAATATACTCCCGAGTCCGGAGATTAATTAAGGTGTCTAAAGCACAAAACACTCTAACAAAATGATATGTAGTACAATAAAGAATAAGAAAGTAGCCAAAAGTAGAAAAAGATTCGGAGAAAGAAGACGTACAATGATGCGTCCTTCAATCCTCAAATCCTTCTGCTCAAAAAGCCAAATCTGAATCCGTGCTTTCTGGAGGATAACAACAAAAACATAATCAGTAAATCAGTTTCTTCAAAGCAATAATTCAGGTGTAAAAATCGGAACAGAAGCTCGTGGCCTCATCAAACACTACTTCAAGAAAATGTATCTCATCAAATAATCAACTTTTTCTTTTTTAATTTTTCTTATGTAGGAGAAAAACCTGGAACCTATTATTCCGAATAATTGTAAGTAGTTGCCAACTAAGCTAGCCTCCCTTGACATCTAATAATCAACTTTAAAAAGCATTTCTACAAGTATATAACTTTTAAGAGCCTCCAAACTAGTTTGAATATAAATTTTCGAGCCTTAAGGCACACTTCAAGTGTTCGTATTGAATGGAACTCGAGCCAAAAGCTCGAATCCAACTCGAATTGTAGCCCTAATTCAAAATATCGAGCTAGGCTCGATTAACTCAAAAGTTTGACCCAGCTCGATTGCACTCCTACACTAAAACTAGCTTGCATTCAACATATTTCTCCAAATAATTCAATAATTCGAAATCACAAAATAAAAAAATAGTATTGAATAGAAGAGCATACGCTTTGAAGAAACCTGAAGATGAGATTCTGTTAAAAAAAGAAGAAAAAAAAAGAAATTAGTAAAACACCAAAAAAAAATGGAAAAAAAAATGAATGGAGAAACATTGGCGGGCGGGCGGGGCGTACGATGGGTTGGGTCATAATCCTCTGAACTTTGGTGGTAGCCATGGCTTTGATTGTTGCTCTCTGAGCTTTTTGAGTTACTAAACCCTAGCGAGAGGAAGAAGACGACGGAGACTGCTTCGAAATCTTTGTGGAAAAAACCTCAACTCTCCCAACAAAAAATGGTCTTTTAATTGGGCTTATCGGGCCGGTGAACTGAGCTTGGCAGTCAGGGGCTTTGCGTAGGGCTCGGCCGGTTATTCAATTTCGGTCATGACGTCATGCCGAAAATGGTGACATAACATTTTTATCCAAAAGCGGAAGTCCCCACTTCCGTCGCAGGGTCCCATAGCTGAAGTGGGAGTTCCGTCTGGATGGCGTGGCTATTTTTCCCAGCAGCGGTGCCACGTGTCCGAGCGGAACTCCCACTTCGTTATGGACCCGAGACGAAGTGGGGACTTCCGTTCTAAACTGGCGATGTGTTTGCCTAAAAAACACTTGGGTTTTTTTCATGTGGTCGTCCGTTTTCGAAGGTTATTTATTTACGAGGTGTTTGTATTAAAAGAATCAAAAACAATATTTACAAAACACAATGCTTACGAAAAATTGAGCAAGAAAATGAATAAATTGTATATTAATATAAAAAAAATCAACTGAATTATCGGAATAATTTTTTACAATGGAAAAAAATTATCTTCAGTAACTACAATAAAGCGAAACGTAAACAACGTAAATGAAAACCTATCTACGGCGCTGCCAAGGTGTGTGCAGAGCGGTGTGTCTCGAGAGTCGGTCGCGAGAAGTAAATCTCGCCATCCCTAACACGCACGGCGCTACCAAAATTGGTTGTGATGACCTCCGCGCCTTCGTGGTCGATAAATATCTGCTCCTCGGGGTTTAGCGGAGTCTGCTGCTGCGTCTCAGTGATGTGCAGGCTGTATGAAGGCGACCCTCCCAGAGTAGAAGCATGTTGTCTGCAGATGTAGAGGGCCCGGCACCAGGGATCCCCACCCGTCTGAATACCGAAAAAAGTCACGGGGGATGCAAATTGGTACTCAAAAGGGGTGGGTACGTCGGCTTTGGCAGGGAAGCTGTGTCGGTGTCGGAGGCTAGTGTGGGATCCATCGCAGGGTCGCGGCCGCCTCACTGTGCCCGCCCTTGTGGCTGTCGTTGTCGCCTCGCCGCCAAGTCCTCCCTCGCGGCATCCCGGGTTGCCTCCGCGTACCTTGCCTTCCCCTTTGGGACCGGGCTCGAACAAAGCTCCGCCAGCTGCGTCACTTTGGTTCGAAGCGGCCGACTACTGCCACATCCGCGGCTCTCGATCTGCGAGTCGGGGACTTCCCGGCCGCCACGAACGCCTCTTTGATTGTCTTTGAAGCCCGGGAAACTAGGGACTGTAGTGGCCGATTGAGTTGGAAGCCGGCTTATCGAGCTCAGTCGGTATGAGTCTGTTGGCATCCGCTCTGCAACATCAATTCTCGTGTCGGTATATTATAAACAAGGAAAAGCAATGTAGACAAACAAAAAATACAAAACTTACAATAATGTCCTCGGAAGGCGCGATGGGTTGAATGCCCATCGGGAGTGGACCGGCATCCCTGTTGCGTGGGTTTGTAAGGAGGTGCACGGTGATGCGATTGTACCAATCCATGTACTCACGGGTTGGTAAGATCACATTGCCGGCGACCGGGACAGCGTTCGCCCGGTGCATCCTCTCGGTCATCCCACATGGCTACGTAGGCTTTGTGCGGTTTCGCCCTGATTCATATTAGGTCCCGCCCAGTGTTGGTGTGGGACGTCACGGCCTCTCGTCGTACCCTCATGCCCGAAGTCTGTTGGTATCACTGCTTGGAACCCGAGTGCCTTGCAACCCGGTCCGGCATGTGAAACTCAACCAACTCGAAACACACGAGTGGCGTACGGGCCCGGCAGGTGGGCAAGAAGCCCTCATCGCGAGATACCCGGACGGCAATAACCAATTAAAATACATAAGGATATCAAATTCACAAAATTGCAATTAAAATATATAAGGATATCAAATTCACAAAATTTCAATTAAAATACATAAGAATATCAAATTCACATAATTGCAATTAAAGTACATAAGAATATCAAATCCTCATAATTGCATTTTAAAGTACATAAGAATATCAAACTCTCATAATTGCATTTTAAATACAAATATATTTCAAATTCACAACAATGCAATTAAAATACATAATTATCAAATTCAAAACAATACAAAAATATCAAAGTCACATAAATATATAACTATCATATTTACAAAAAATAAATACATTCTTAATAGGCAATTAAAAAAAATTAAATCAATTAAAAAAAAATTGTACCTCCAAATTTTAAAAATTTGGGAGAGAGAGAGAGTGGTGGTGGGGTAGATTGAAGGTGGCGGCGGCACGGCAGCTGGCGGCGGCGCCGGTGGGAGGAGTTGCAGCGGAGGGAGGGGAGAGGGAAGTTTTTTTTTAGAGAAAAAAAGCTTGAACTCGCGGTGGGGGGGAAGAAGAAGGGTTTTCTTTTTTTAAAGCGAGAGTTCGAACGAAGTCCCACTTAGTCACGGGTCCATAGCTGAGTGGGAGTTCAGATCTGGATGACATGGCTATTTTTTCCCACTTGTCCATAACGGAACTCCCACTTCCGTTATGGACCCAGGAGGGAAGCGGGACTTCCGTTATGGACAAAAATGTTTGTCCACCGTTTTCGGGTGGCATGCCATGACTGAAATGGAATAACTGGGCCAGGCCCATGCAAAGCCCTGGCAGTCATATGCTTTCTTTGGGCTTTTAAGCATTTTTAGAGTTTCCCGCAACAATTTCAACCAGGTTTTTTCGGGAAAAAATAAAAAAGAAAAAAGAAAAAAATCACACATAATTATTTCCAAAATTGCGTAATCGGAGTTTGGAATAGCCTTAGAATGGCTTAGTATTTTCATAGTGGGTCCAGTATAACATTTTTTTGGGGGGACTCCCCACCCACCCCTAGATTGGGTATTTAACACCCCTCACCCATCACAATTCCCTCACTTTTCTCTTTCCTTCTTTAAAAATTTCTTCAAAATTTTTTCTCTTCCCCTCCCCATCGGAAAAACCGTCACTGTTCACCAGAGCCACCACCGAACACCTGCCGGATCTCCAGTCACTGATTTCCAGCCAATTTTTTTTTTTTTTTTTTTTCTTTTCAATTTTGAGCTAATCGGACTAGATTCACCACAAAAAAAATTAGTATTTTTTAGTTATTATTTTCTAAAAAATTTATTGTTTTGTATTTATTGTAGGTTCAAACTTCAGACGAACCCGATAGTGATCTAGAAGAATTTCCTAATAATGAGGAAAATTGGCCTGATACGAGGGAATTTTTTAGTCCGCGTACTTTTAGAAAATCATAAATATTGATTTAGGGGTATTGCAACAAAAATTAAGTGCAATAAAATTGCCAAGTATTTTCTGTGTATTTAGGTTTTAACACTTAGAGTATGTAAGTGGTGTTCTCATCTCTCTTGTACTCGCATAATTCTTTGCGTATTTGATCCGCCGTTGTTGATTTTGTGACACATTTTAGATGAGGCGCCATTGTTGGGTGTGGTTTCAATAAATTTTATTATCTTATTTATATAGTATTTTTCATCCCCGTTAGATGTTGAATGTTTTTAGTAAAAATAAAATGAATAATACTTAATTATTAAGAAACAATGAACATTATTTATTAATTTTCATTAATATTATATATAATGAATCTATGTAACTTAATTAATACAAAGTATATTGTTTATAACATGTCGAGGTCAATTTGTATTAGTATATCGTTTTAATTTTCATCACTTGATTTACTAAAAATTAGACCAAGTATATGGATGTTGATTGTTTGTAACATTTATTTTGTAACAGTTTATATGACACTTTGTAGTGAAACTTCTAATTTTTTAAGAATTGTAATTTTTTTAAACTTGCAATTTTTTTGAAATTTTGATGGGTTATTACTTATTACATACCCTAAGTGTTAAACCTAAATACAAAGAAAATACTTGATATTTTTATTACACATAATTTTTGTTGCAATACCCCTAAGCATGCGGTGATGTGGCAGCCCGCCAGGCGGTCCAAAATAAATATTTTTTTTGCTGAATTAAACAAATTTAATTTTAAACAATTTTTGGAATCACCAAAAAATTGTTTTAGACTTTTTTAAGATTTTTTTAAAAAATAGATTTGTTTAATTTTTGTTGTAATACCCCTAAAAATAATTTTTAGGATTTTTTGAAAAAAAAAATTTGGACCGCCTGCAGACTGCCACGTCACCGCTTGCAAATCAGCAGGCGATATATATATCAAATTTAATTTTGAACAATTTTTGGAATCACAAAAAAATTATTTTAGATTTGTTTACTATTTTTTTAAAAAATAGACTTGTTTAATTTTTGTTGCAATACCCCTAAAAATAATTTTCCAGCAATCGGATTGCGGCGGCAGCGGTGGAGTTCGGCGGCAGTGGCAAAAATCTCCCAGTTTTTTTAGAATAGCTTGTTGAGTTTTTTTAATTGAAGAGAGAGAAATGTGAGAGAGTTTTTAATGAAGAGAGAGAAAGGTGAGGGAGTTATGAGGGGTGTTTAATACATAAAGGGAGGGGGTGGCCCTCTAGTGGCCATGTTTTTTTTAGTGGAATTTTTTTTTTGAATTAATAGCCAATTTGGTCATCAATGTTTTTACGCTTAGCCAATTTCATTCTTTTTAGAAAAAGTTATCATTTTTCATCCCCAAAGATTTTACGGGCAGCCATTTTCATCTTTCCGTCCATAACTTTCAAAAAATTCGTTAAAAGCAGTGACGTGGCATAACAGGGGAGAATCTGCCTCTTTCTTCCAAGAGTATTTTTGGAAACCCACTAAAAAATTATTCATTAACTGGGCTAAAAACAGTGCATACATTCAAGAAGAAGGATGAAAATAAACATTACAATGCATCTCCAACAAAATTCCTCCATACATTACATTAATTTTTTGCAGCAAAATAACCTAAACCAAACACTAAGACAATGACCAACAACTTGATAATCCACTCTTGTTTAACCAATTTTGCTTCAAGTTTTGCTATTTTCCTACGAAGTCCTTCTATCACTCGAATGTCCTTCTCTTTTGCTGCAATATCATCCATTCCACCCTGTTCAGAATTCACTCTCTCTACTTTCAATAATGAAATCAAAAAACGAAATTAATCCATAAAACAAAAACAAAACACCCCATTTTTGGATCAATTCATAGTAAAAAAATTAAAATACCTTCAATTTACTCATCTCATTCGTATCGTCGATTGTCTTTTCAAGGTACTCAAGATTCCGAATGCTCATATTCGGTTCCATTATAGAGGTAAATTGACCATCAATAACTCCAAATTCAAGTTGAAGATTATCAAATTCATTACCTTTTGCGTTCAATTTGTTGCTTCTCCTCTCCTTAACCTTCATGGTATTGAAGAATTTACTCCAAGAAAGAATGGGGTAAATAAGTTAGGGTAAGAACATTAAGTGAAAGGGGAAGAATGGGTCAATAGGTAGGTGGGTCTTCAATGGGTAAAAGAATAAAGTGAAAAGGATTTTAGTGGGTTTCCAAAATTACCCTTGGAAGAAAGAGGCAGATTCTCCCCCGTTATGCCACGTCACTGCTTTTAACGATTTTTTTGAAAGTTATGGACGGAAGGATGAAAATGGCTACCCGTAAAATCTTTGGGGATGAAAAATGCTAACTTTTGTTAAAAATAATGAAACTGACTAAGCATAAAAACATTGATGACCAAATTGGCTATTAATTCAATTTTTTTTGTAGCAACTAACATCGAAATTAGATTAAGACGAATTAGTCTAGGGTTGAGGATGGATTTAGCAAATATGTCTCCAATTTCGTGCTAGAATTTGAGTTTTTTTTTCTTTTTTCAATAACCCGCCGCTTTAGAAAAGTACGTTGAAGATTTATAGAAAAAATTTATTCTAACAAATTTGTCCCCAATTTCGTGTTAGAATTTGGGTATTTTTTCAAGAACCCGTCGCTTTATGAAATTAGGTTGATGATTTATAGGAAAAAATTATTCTTATAAAGATATCACACTTGTGGTGAATTATTATAGAGATGAAATAGCAATTGAAATAATAAAATCATTGACCAAAATAATATGAAATATTTATCATGTTTTAAACACGTTTCAAATTTATTCAAGACGAATTTGTCAAATCCATCCCAATCTATAACGAATTTCTCAAATCCGTTACGGGCTGATGTGACCGAACACACTGGATGTCTGTCAGTCAATGACGAATTTGACAAATCCTTCATTGTCAAAAAAATTTTGCCTAAAAAAAAGTGACATATTTAACCATTATGAAAAAATTGGGTATTTCTAAAACTATCCCTCAGAGCTCAAGTCTGGCAGTACCGCTAATAAAGATGACAATTGGACGGGAATGAGTTGTAAGGTGGAGACCAAGTAATTTGGTCCTGACTTTTTTTTTAATAATATAATTCTTATATTAAATATTTATCCCGATTAAACCAGTTAAAATTTTAATAAATAGACGAAGACAGCATCAAGCTGGATTAGTCGGGCTTAAATAAATACTTAATATACGGATTAAAAAAAGAAGAAGAGTATATCCAATTCCAACTGTCGCCAGTACAGAGGCTAGGGTTTAGTTCTTTCCCAATCTTCTTCTTTTGCTCTGAAGAAATTACAGAGAGATTCGATTCGATGGCTGGTGCCGGAATCCACCCTTACCACCAGCAATGGCCACCAGCTGCTGCTCCTCCTCCCGCACCCGCCGCTGTTCCCCCTCCTCCTCATCCTCACTCACACCCCCACCCCCACCCTCACCCTCACCCTCACCCTCACCCTCACCCTTCTACTATGCCCATGGATAATAATCCTAACCGCCTACCCGGCGACGAGGTAAGAAATATACAGTCCTTTTTGTCCCGATTATTATTGTCGTATTGATGAATGCCATGAACACTGATTAATGCACTCAGGATCATGTGTAACACTTTTTGCAACATTTTTAAATATAGTATTTTTTTATTGCTGAGTCTTTATCAGTTTAGAGTCTAAGATATATGAATAAAAGTTTACATTATTAGAGCATTACATTGGAGTGTTCCAGATATGCTCCAGAGAGTGTTACATAGTATATAAACCGTGATTAATGTAAGTTTGGGTAATAATTATTATCCTATTGATGAATGCCATTGACAACGGTTGGGATACTATGCAAGTTTGGGTAATAATTGTATTTTTTTGGGCTGGTAATTTTGAAGGTTCGTACTATATTTTTATCTGGATTACCTGAGGACGTGAAGGAGAGAGAGTTGCAGAACCTATTAAGATGGTTACCGGGTTATGAGGCGTCTCAGGTCAACTTCAAAGGTGAACACCCCATGGGATTTGCTCTTTTTTCCACTCCACAGTTTGCAATTGCTGCCAAGGATGCTCTCCAGGTCATTACACACCTCCATTTTGTTTAGAACTCAGTTTATTCTCTTTATTTAGCTCACCTTTTTGTTTTGTTCTACATTGCTTATAATGTCTTCAATTTTCTCTTCTTCCATCTGCATTGCAGGATATGGTGTTTGATGCAGAATCAAAGTCAGTTTTGCACACTGAGATGGCTAAGAAGAACCTTTTTGTTAAAAGAGGTGGGTTATCCTTCAAAAATTGAAAAAAAGCGTGATTGTCTTGTTTACCTCAGGCTTTTCTTCATGAACGCATTTTTAAGTTGATTGTTCTCATGTCTCTTACTCGTTTTTGATGATACTCATAGAATTTTGTTGCCTTTGGGGTTCACATTTCTACCCTCACTATCCTGCCCTGGATGCTCAAATGTGTAGGAAAACTTCAATCCAAGATGAATTCTTGGATTATTATCAATATTTTGACAAGTAGGTTATGAGCGTATCTTTTGATCGCCACTTCAACCTTTAAGTGACTCAGACACACAGTTTTCTTCCTAAACTGGTGCAGTCTAACCCATCCACAACAACAATGTCCATGTACTGAGAGTTTCCAATTTGTTATGCTAATAAGTTATTTTTATCAACTTAATTGCTGCACTTCGTTGGGTGAATATTGTACACTTATCTCTAATGTGTGTAGGTGTGTGTTGGGGGGGGAGGGGGGGGGGCGATTATTAGCCCTGAGGTGATTGCCACAGAGTGTTGCTCCAAAAGTTGGCTGGGTTTGATTTATTCAGCATATTACTTAGTAGACTAGTTGTTTTTGCAGACAATCAGTACAGTGAAGAAATGACCTCAACAGTAGTTTAACTATTTTCCTGTTGTGCTTGGTTGGTTTAGTTTATGTCTTTTTGTTTCATTTACCTTGCTGGACCTTGCAAATATGTGTGGAAATTGGTGAGTTCCCAAATTGAAGTGAAACTATTAAATCCAGTCTGCAACAGAGGACTGTCTTATTATTTTTTTAAGAGTTGCTGCATGAAGGCAATTCCTATTTGTGATCACAAAAAGAATTCATTACATCTCGCTGATGTCTTAGACATCTCCTTCCAGTGTTGCAAAACTCGGCCTTGTCGGCCGATTAGCCGGCGACTAGTCGGTGGTCGGCCGGTGGCCGCCTAGAAATCCAAAAAATCGGACAAAAAATCGGGTCTTTGAAAAGAGTCGGTCAAAATTCCGACTAGTCGGTCAAAATTCCGACGAGAAGACAAAGAGAGAGAGAAAAACGTACCGTTCTCGGAGTCTCGGAGAAGAATCGGTGGCGGTGGCGGTGACGAACACATCTCCGAACTTCAATGGCCGGCAGTGGTGGCTACTCGCCGGAAACAGAGAGAAGAGAAGAAGAAAAAAAAAAAAGGCCGGCAGTGGTGCTACTCGCCAGAAACAGAGAGAAGAGAAGAAGAAAAGAAGAAAAAAAAGGCTGGCAGTGGTGGCTACTCGCCGGAAACAGAGAGAAGAAAAGAAGAAAAAAAAGGCTGGCAGTGAGGGGCGCGGGAATCGGCTGAGGAAGAGAGAGAAGAAAGATGAAATTTAGGGTTAGGTTGTCTCTTAGGAGACATTATATACCCAGCACTAAAGGTGGAATTAAATTATTAGCACATAAGATCCCATAAAAATAATTATGTTACAAACAAGTCCTAAATGAGTAAAATGACCTAAATTTAGAAATAAATTGTATTTAAAATCTGAAATTACTTTTAAAAATTATATTTTAGACCTCAAACTTTATATTTTATATTACAAACAAGTCCTAAATGACCTACTTTATATTTTTAATATTTAATTAGACCAAAAATATAAAAGAAAACATTTTCAAAAATGATTAAAATAAAATATATTTAATATTTAGGGTCGCCGACTACTCCCCGACTAGTCGCTAGTCCCCTGTCTGCCGACCGACTAGCGACTTTTGCAACACTGCCTTCTTGTGATTGTACTGTTGCTCTCTAATTCTGATATCTTAGTCTTCTGCTTGGCTGGAGCTCTGTTTTTTCATCTCCTTTTTTATTTTTTATTAAATTAGTTTTCTATATTTTGAGTATGAATAAATTTATTTATTAATCGAGTGCAGGAATAGTTGCTGATTCAAATGCATACGATCAGAGCAAACGCATGCGAACTGGCGGTGATTATACACACACAGGTTATTCAAGTCCATCTCCTTTTCATCCTCCACCAGCTCCAGTTTGGGGTCCCCATGGGTATACTTGCTTCTCTATCTCTGTTCGCATCTAGGTTGCCAAGGCATTTATGAATGCAATGATGGCCACCTGCTTGATTTTGATGAAGCTTGTGTCATGATAATTTTTTGTTTTGAGTACCTTCGGCGATATCCTATTTTTCATGCTAGGCATTGTGATATTGTCCAACTTAGGTACATGGCTCCAGCTCCTCCGCCATATGACCCATACGGTGGTTATCCTGTTCCTCCAGTGCAAATGCCTGCTCCTACTCCTGTACCAGCCCCTAGTAGTTATGTGCCTGTTCAGGTGATTCCTAGATAGATTACACCATTTATGATACCTGTTTCAAATTATGAAATGAATGATTATGTGAAAGCTGTGTTGCATCAGTCTACTTGTACCTGTAATCTAACTTGTATGAATTGCAAATATGGGTTCTACTTGGTCTTGTAATCTAGTTTGTATGAGTTGTAAATTTAGTGTTCTGCTTGGACTTGCAATTAGACTACTAGGACTGATGGACTGTCTCACCTTCTTAAAGCTATGAATAATTTAGAATTAATAGATTTATACTCGTAAGAATTGTAGATTCATGTTATTGATTAAATCAGCTTGATTTCTCTCTTTATTTTCACCCGTTTGATAATGGCCATTCTTCTTGTAGAACACCAAAGATAATCCTCCTTGCAATACCCTGTTCATTGGCAATCTTGGAGAGAACATTAATGAGGAAGAGCTGAGGGGTCTTTTCAGCGCGTATGCCCTCTTTCTCCTTTTGGTTCTTTGGAACTGTTTTTAATAGAATTATATTAGCTCAGTTATGCTTGAATAGCTCTCTTATAGACCTGTTTTTTTCTTGTCTACAGTCAACCTGGTTTTAAGCAGATGAAGGTATTAAGACATGACAGACACACAGTTTGCTTCATTGAGTTTGATGTGAGTACGCTACATTGAGAATTTATCTTCTTAGACTCGTTTCATTAACGTTTACTTGTTTTAATGAGATTTCTTCTTTTTCTCTTTGGTTTCTTCTTTTAAGTTCTGTACTTCTATTTGTGCAGGATGTAAATAGTGCTACCAATGTGCACCATAGTTTCCAGGGAGCTGTTATACCTAGTTCCGGTTCTGTTGGCATGCGGATCCAATATCCTTTATCACATCTGTGGTTAAATCAAGAACTATTACTGTGCATGCATTCCTCTTTGTGTTTGTGGTTCTGCGTGCACCCAAAATGATAAACATTCCATTCATTTTATGCTTTCTATGTATCTGGTCACTGCCTCTTTTTCTTTCCTAAATCTTGATTCTTAGAGCCATCAATTACCATTTACCAACAACATAATACTGCCTCCATCCCATTTCTAATGACCCTTTTGAGCACATGAATTAAGGAAAGTCTTAACTGTAATAAACAAGTCATTTTCACAATAAAAAGTCTAAATTAACCCCATCGAAGTTGTAAATTGTATTAAATGTAGTGTTTAGTGGATTAATGAGACAAGGGTAAGTCTTGAATGTAAGAATTTTTTAGTTGTAATTAAGGAAAGTGTCAAATATTTTGGGACATTTCAAAATAGAAAGAAGGTCAATAGAAATGGGACGGAGTAGAAGATTAAAGAAAAGACCGAAAAAACAAGGAGTTACAATGGAATCTAGGGAGCCCCATTGAAAACAATAGATTTTTTCTTTAAGGAGTTATAATCATTCAAAAACGAGGGAGCTTATGAAGGGTCATTTGAATTACATTCTCAAACTCTGGATATTTTGTTATGATCCTTCAATGAAGAGGAAGCATATGAAGAATTGTTTGAATTACACTACACTGTCAACTCTTTGTTTTCTCTTAACCACCAGATACATATTCGAAAAACCCATTTGGCAGGAGGAAGGACTCAGGGCATCCAATTGTTTCTCCTGGTGCTAATGGAGTTCCGCCGCCTATGGCCTACCAGTAGCTGGAAGGGGGGTGTATTCTGTTCTTTATGCTCTGAGAAATACAAAGCACTACATGATAGGATGCATCGTGCAGCTGTTGCATGCATCCATTGCATCTTCAAGTCATCAGCATTAGCATCTCTTTACATGTTGAATGCACGGAATGTCGTCATGAACATATTATTCAGCCATCTTATATACATACTAATCCAGGACATGCATTTCTGGCAATGGTATCTTAGGATGATTTGATAGGCTTGATTAGGTCTGGGTTGGATTTGTAGTTTGACGGATTTTAGATTTTCAGTTGGCCATGTTGTTTATTTCTAAAATCACGAATACTCATTTTGTTTATGCATGTTTTGATGTCTACTTATTATATTCCTCCGTCGTCAACGTACTTCTTATATTACATGGCATCACATGTCATACAATTTCACTCTTGAGTGATGACGGTGCTCATCCTATACCAGGATTAACGATGCAAAAGATCTGCAAACCTACATCATAACATCATTAATTTTTTGAGATGATATACATTTCACCATCATTTTGATGTAAGTTCATTCATAAATTAGGTTAGTTAAGTGCCCCCACATTAGGCAAAGGCAACCTGGTCCGACTGTAGGACCGTGGTTCCAATCATAGGCAAATCCAAGAGTGTGGAATATCCATTCTGTTGTTGTTTGCAGGGTTTTTACTACAAATGTTTGTGGAGCAACTGGTGCTGGAGCTGCTTTTTTATTTCAGGTAATTCTAGTAGATGTTTAAGTTGGCAGGTTGTCGATTGTGTATTGAAGGTAGCTGTGAGGTTAATGGAAGTATGTTTTATTTGTTGCCTCTTCAATATTCTTGTCAATATATTATCTTATGACTACTACCAAAAAGTATTAAAAGTTCTTGTGCAATTTGTTTGGGGTCAATTATAGCTGCTGAATCCGCAAGGGTACCCAGTTGGTTCGGGGTGGCAGATTGTGTAGGAGGGCGCAAGTTCGAATCTTGGCAGCCGCAGTGTGGAAGTTTGAACCCTCACATTGGAGGTGGTTTCTTACTGTTGGCTAAGACAAGGCTTCCACCAATCGAGCTGTTGGGTCACTTTGATTTACATCCTTGACAATTTCTGTCAGATCAGGAGGTGGGGGCTGTGTGGGCGTGGGTATCGCTTTTTGTGTAAGAATTATAGCTGCTGAAAGTGGTTGTCAGTGTTAGTGTGTGTGTTTTCTTTTTGGTTCTGATGGGAACCGAACATTTTGGTTTCACTATTCTCCACCATCATAACGTTGAATCGATCTCGGTCATCGGATCTTTGATTAAAAAACGACATAGAAGAGTGGTTAACTAATATAAAGAAAATAATTAATCTTAAAGCAGTTTTTTTTTTTGGTAAAAAAGAGTTTGGGTGGGTTCGGCTCTGGTTTCCACCACGGGTTAGGCAGGCTCTAGGAACCATAGGTCGCTTACAAAACTACTTACATATCACCCACCAATACAAGCCCTTAAAACGGAATCTTAAAGCAGTTATAATTGTGCTGCATGATGAGCTTTACATATAAAAGAAACATTGTTGTTAAAACGGAATGTTAAAGGGAATGGCTAAAAAATACAATAAAAAAAACTACTATTGTCGGTTTAATATTTTTACTTCGGAACAATATAATATGTTTGTCATGTTAATATTAATTTTTTTTTCTTTTAGAAAATGTTAAATTGAACTAATGTAATTGATAATTTTTTTCGATACGAAATAATAGGTTTTAAGGGTTAAAAAAATCTTCATTTTTTAATGGAAAGTACCAAGTAGTATGATTCTACCAGAGGTCTTGGTCATCCAAGGATAATAGCACTTTTTAATTAATTCTCTTGGTTTGACATTATAATAGTACTCCCTCCATTCCTAAATATAAGACTCTTTAGACAATTTGAAAAAATTAAGGAAGTTGTCATTTTCACTTAAACTTCCAATATTACCCCACCTTCCCTCTCTCTCACTAATACATCATAAAGAAAAGAAAGGAAAATGTTGAGGGTATAATTGAAATAAATTGTTGACAACTAATAAAAGAACTTTAAACGACAATTAATTTGGATACCTAGATATCTCCTAAACGACAATTAATAGGGAATGGAGGGAGTACTATATAACTAAAAAAAAAAAAAGTCTCTTGAGGCTATCATGGCATCACCTTCCAAAAATATAGTACTCACAAATCTCATTTTGTTTTCTGCCAATAAATTAATTATTCTTCTCAAGTGAAGACTTATCAGTCTATATAATAATATCATAAACCATAAACTAAGAAAGTTAAACAAAGTAAAATTAATGTTAGAACAAATGTATGTCAAATCAAATCGAGATAGAAGAATCTATAGTTGTTAAGGTTGGTTGACGCCTACTGAGTGTTTTTGTTAGCACCATCGGATTAAATGGTAATGAATAATTGTTTAATAACAGTTCTTGAATAATTGTAATTATGCACTTATTTTTTACAACTAAAATGATAATTCAACGGTAGAAATTATATTCATAATTAAAATGATGGAGATTATATTCATAATTAAAAAAAATGTATCCGCACCACAACTAAAATAGTAAGATTAGGAATAGAAATGGAGCCGAAACTGTTGATTATCCAATCCTAATGAACTATTAATGCACATTATAACGTACTAAGTACACCATATAATGTAATAGTATATACTAAACATTGTAGATAAATATATTATTAATGTATGTATATTTTTTGTTAAAAAATGAAAAAAACTCGAATTTTAGCATGTAACACTCGTAGTAATCAATCAAAACCCCAAACTGTTGCCGCCATCGAGTCCCCGACAAGTACAACCCATATCCATTAGGAAGACTCCTGGGTAGTTGGTGTACTACTTGAATGGAGCACTAATAAAGGTGGTCAAGGCATCACTTATGATGTAGAATAAAAACCGTCAGTATATATTGAACATTGCGTGATATGTGTTATAAATTTTTAGTAATCATATGTTAATACATGTTCTCTTTTAATAAAATACATTATGAGAAGATCTTGTACCTACAAATTTTACTATAAATGGACACATGTCTGATCTTGTGAACAAACACTCTTTCCCCACTTTCTTTATTAGTTATTCGTTCCATTTTATTCTACTCTGCTACCTCAAGAATGTTCCAGATTCCAAAACTAGACTCCAATAAATGTGTTTTCTCCTAAAAACAAAAGCCATTGTCTCAACTCCTCCCCTCACTCTAACCATTACTATTCTATTTTCTTTTGTAGTTGTCCACTGTGATAGTGCGTAATTCCTTAGTCGCAGACTCTTCAAATAAGTAAATGATTGGTTATGAAATACTATATATTCCCGTGATCAAAAGACTAAGTGAACTACTAGGTAAATCTGTTTTAGTTAAAATCCAACTTTCAAGAACCACCCATGATAGGTAAATCTGTTTACAAGATTCAAGTTTTTTCTTGAATCTTTATCGATTTTAGCTTTTCTAGGGTATGGAAAATATGGCAAATTGGCGTCCTGGGTCCAGAAACAATTTATCATTTAGAAGCCGGGTCCAGAAAGTTTTTTTTTCAACCGTTTCTATCCTAAAACAATTTATGATTGGTGCACTCAATCCTTCCGTCCAAAATAGCCAAATTCAACTGTTAATTTGTAATTTGAAATTTGTCAACTCAAAAGTAACAGGGGTATTTTGGGTACATTATGTTAAAAATCCCCACCCCATCCCCAGACACACCCTTCTTCCACTCTTCCGAGTCCCCACACAGCCACCACCCCTACCCCTTGCTTCTTCGTTTCTCCCACCCTCCACCACCACCACCCTCTAACACCACCGCCTTAGTCCACCACCACCAGCAACTTCACCATCAAACATTCATCCCCACCAGTATCTGACCTCCACCTCAAAACTAAAAAAGAATATTTCCATTTTCTTCTATTGATGAAGAAAATGCCTTTAATGATTAATGTTTTTGTTTGTTTTCTGCATTTCATGGTCTTCTACCTCTTCTTTTTGTTGTTGTTGTTGTGGAGATGGAAATATGGATTAATTGCATTTTAAGATCTGCAAATTTTGGTAATGGTGGCGCCGACACCGGCACCGGCGATGCTAGTAGTGGATCAAGGGTGGTGGAAGTTAAAAAAAAAAAATTCTTCAAGAAATTTAATATTTTCCTACAAATTATACTCACATTTCTTCACTTTAACTAAAGATCCGAACTAAAAAGGGGTTAAAATTTCAATCTTGATGAGGATTACTAATGAATCATTCTTCTTCTGCAGCTTGCGATTCTTTAGTGGTAGAAATGTTTAATTTGTTTCCTATTTGGGTTGGAAAGAATCGAAATGTGGTGATTGACTTTGTTGCTGAATTGGAAAAAAAGTTTGGAGCTTTTTTTAGTTTGGTCTTGGAGTGGGTGGTGTGGTTGGAGGTGGAGGTTCAACTGGTGGTGTGGAATGAGTGATTGGTTATGAAACAGGTGCTGGGAGGAGTGTTTGGAGCTTTTTGAGTTTGGTGGTGCTGGGATGAGTGTTTGAGGCTCTGTAACCATGTTCTCTTTTGGACGATGGGAGGAGTATTTCATCAGATGCTGTGCTGGTGTTGGTAGGTGGGGACTGGAGGGTAGGTTGGGAATGTGGTGTTAGACGGTGGACGGTGGACAGTGGGGCAGGGAGAGAGATAAAGAAGAAAGGGGAGGGGTGGCTGTGGGAGAGGGGGATGGGGAGGGTGGCTGTGGGGTTTTAAATTAAACTACCAAAAATTCCCTTATAATTTGAATGTTGACCAAGTGCAAATGTTAAATTAACAGTTGACTTTGGGTTTTTTGGACGGAAGGACGGAGTGCACCAATTGTAAATTGTTTTAGGATAGAAGCGGTTGAAAAAATAGTTTCTGGACCCGGTTTCTAAATGCTAAATAGTTTCTGGACCCAGCATGCCAATTTGCCCCCATAATAGGTAAATCTGTTTACAAGATTCAAGCTTTTTTCTTGAATCTTTATCAATTTTAGCTTTTCTGGGATATGGAAAATATTGTTTTTTACATTTCCTTGTCATTATTGTTCTGCTGCTTTGCATCCATTTCTGCTATCAATTCAGAAGGCAAAACTCTCTTATCTCTACTTAGACACTCTAATGAAGTTCTATCTTCCATTAAATCCAGTTGGAGTTCATCTCTCTCCTATCCTTGTTCTTGGGTTGGGTCCAATGTGACAATACTAATCCTTTTGTGGTTTCTTTAAATCTTTCTTGCTTCGAAATTTCAGGCCAATTAGGACCAGAAATTTCTAATTTGAAACACTTGAGATCACTTGACTTGAGCATCAACACTTTTTTCTGGTCCAATTCATATGGAGATTGAAAATTGTAGTTTTCTTGAACATTTTGGACTTGTCACTGAATAACTTCATTGGAGAAGGACCTCAAGGCCTAGGAAGAAATTTGAAGAATTTAAGGTACATTAAATTGTATGAGAATTCTTTATCTGGGACAATACCAGAATCTGTGTTTTTCATTCCAGTTTTGTATACTGTTTACCTTAGTGAAAACAAACTTACTTAAATTATCCCCTCAAATCTTGGAAATGCTACTCAACTTTTGTACTTTTGGTTGTATGGGAATCAATTATCAGGGAACATTCCTGATTCCATTGGTAATTGTAATAGTTTACAAGAAATTTATTTGAATGATAATCAATTAGTTGGAAATCTTCCTCAGAGTCTTGATAATCTTGTTTACTTTGATGTTAGTGTTAACCAATTAGAAGGTAGCTTTCCCTATAGTTTAGGAAATTGCAAAAAGATGGATACCTTGGTTTTATCTTATAATCGGTTTACGGGAACTATTCCATTAGCTGTGGGAAATTGTAATAGCCTTACACAACTTGCTACTGTGAGTTGTGCTTTCGGGGTCCAATTCCTTCTAGCATTAGTTTTCTTACTAATCTGGTCAATCTTTACCTTTCTGTCAATCGTTTTACGGGAGAAATACCGCGGGAGTTGGGGAACTATGAGTCCTTGGTTGATCTTAGAATAGAGGAAAATCAACTGGAGAGTGGGATTCCGGCCGAGCTAGGGATGCTCACTAAGTTGGAGAGCTTGTTTCTCTTCACTAACCATTTGAGTGGCGAAGTTCCGATTAGTATCTGGAAGATTCAAAGCCTGGCGAATCTTTTAGTTTATCAGAATAATCTTTTTGGGGAGGTACCTATTGAAATCACTTAGCTAAGGAATTTAAGAAATCTTTCCTTGTTTGAGAACAAATTTATTGGAGTTGTACCTCAGGGCTTGGGTATTAACAGTAGTTTCGTACAAGTAGACTTGACAAATAACCAGTTTACCGGGAAAATTCCGCCTAATCTTTGCTTTGGAAATCATTTGAGGAAGCTGAATTTGGGTGAGAATACTTTCCAAGGTACCATTCCTTCTTAAGTGGGAAGTTGTTCTAGTTTGACTATATTGATTCTTAACCAGAATAACCTTACTGGTCCGATTCCAAATTTCGCTGAGAATCCTAACTTGTTATACATGGATTTGAGTGACAATAACTTCATAGGAGAAGTGCCTTCAAGCTTGGGAAACCTCGTGAATATTACCGAGATTGATTTGTTGATGAATAGGCTTTCAGGTCCTTTACCTCATGAGCTTGGAAGATTGGTCCATCTTCAGGATCTAAATCTATCTGACAAATGCTTGATTGGTTCATTACTATCTGAATTGTCAAACTGCATTAAACTGGGACAACTTGATCTTAGTGACAATTCGTTGAATGGCTCGGTTCCTTGATTTTTGAGGATCCTAACAGAGTTATCTATCTGGGGTTTAAGCGAGAACCGGTTTATAGGCGATATCCCAGAAATTTTGTTTGAATTCGGGTTACTTTCCTGTCTTCAGCTTGGAGGAAACATGTTAGAAGGAAATATTTCATCATCGGTGGATCCTCTGGAGCAGTTCAGAATTTGAGGCTGATGAATCTAAGTAGTAACAGTTTGACAGGCCGAATTCCCAATGAGTTGGGAAGATTATCTATGCTAGAAGAGCTGGATATATCTTCAAACAATCTATCGGGAGGATTAGGAGTTCTCGAAACCATTCATTCGTTGGTCATCATCAACATTGTTGGAGTACATTTAATCTAAGGTGCGCCAATTCAATTGGGTTTCGGGCCGGGATTGGATTGGGCCCTTAATCGGGTTGGGCCGACCAATATGATTGGGCCGACCGACCCGTTTGGACCGACCTTATGGCTGGAATATTAGACATAATATTCAGCTCTTATTAGTGTGGTTAAAGTGGTGGAGAAAGTGGAGGAGTAGTTTCATCCATGATCTCCCACTTCCCCCACATTCTCTCCCCACTCTATCTTGATAGACTAGGAGAAAAATACAGTTTTTCTCATTCCTCCTATCAGTTTTTCTCCAGCTTTTGAAGCTTAGAGAGAAGAGAGAAAAAGAAAAGATAGATTTCTAGACTTGTTTTTCTAGCTTTTTGCTAATAGGAAAGAAGTTAGAAATCTTGTATCTTATTCTTCTAAAAGGTCAGAGATACATACTCCATTGAAGAGTGTCTTCAAAGCTTCTACAAGGCGTTGGCTAGCACCAAGCAGTAGAAGACCATCCCCGGAAGATCGAGTGGATACTGGGAGAGACGGAGCCTGCATTGTGGTGTTCAGTTCGTTACAACTACTACCGAAAGCGTTTCGGCTATTCTAGCATCTAAAAAGGTATAACACTATCCCGTAGTCGTAGGTTCTTACTCGTGGAAGATCCTGGTAGAGGCGGGTCAGTTTATTTCCGCTGCGCTTATGTGTTTCGACCCGGTTATTCCTCTAACAGTGGTATCAGAGCCACTCACGAGTACCCTATAGACTTTATGTGTTATAGTGTTTAAATATAGATTATGAATCTATGTTATGCATGCCTTAGGATTGCTAGAAATGTTGTAAATCATGTATGACATGCTTTTCCAGCTTTTTGTATGTATATCTGTTGAGAATTTCCAGTTTGAAGTCATTCAAAAGCTGGAAAAACTCTCAGATTCTAGACCTTCGGTCGACCGAGGCAAGACAGTAGCTATTGGTACTTGGTTCGGATCAACCGAGAGGGTGTTCGGTCAAACCGAGTTGGTCTTCGGTCGGTCGAACCGAGTTGGTCTTCGGTCGACCGAAGTGCCTGTTTAGTCGACCGAGGTACTCTCAGTACTTTTTCGGTCGACCGAGCTTGATGGCCGGTCAACCGAACCCAGGCAGAATATGAAATGTTCATTTTACTGTTTTGTTCATTTTTTCATAAAGTGTTATGTTAATTGAGCATGATGCATAGTAGTCGCCTTTACCCTGTTGGTTATTTTATAATACGATCTGCGTATCGTGCCTATTTTAATATTCAAAAGTTGTAATTTTACTCTCATTAAATCCCCTCGAATATAACTCGAGGTTTCCTTAGAAATTTTGTAATTCTAGATTAGGAGAAGGTACAGCTAAGATGTTGAAGATTTGGAGGCAACCAACTGAAGGTCAAGACGGTGTAGAATAGAATGCTTTTCTTTTCACACCTTAGATTGACTTCACGGTTTTTCCATTGGCTTGGAAAAACCGAATAGGATATGGAGATTACTATTGCATTTTACTTTTATGTATTGGATGCATATGTTTATAAGCATGAACTGTTTTATTTATGCTTTTCTGATGAGATTGTTAAAAACAAAACCCCTCAATTAAAATATTAATTAGTGCCTTCCTTAGTTTGGCCCTCGTCAAGGCCTAGATCGACATTAGTATGGGACATGCCAAAGCTGTGCATACGTGTCTATCCGGGTGAGGCGCAAAGGATAAGTTGTGATATCCGCCGGCTAAAACTTAGGGTCCTAGTTAACTAGATTATCTTAATAGATGGATTGAGGATCTAGAGGCAAAAGAGTTGAGAAAAGTGTATAATGATACGCTTGAATAAATGTTATTCACTCAACTAACCAAGAATTACATAATTTGATGTAATTGGCAAACGTTGCCTACCTAAATAACTAAGTTTTGGGAGATCAGCCCAAAGTCGACTCGAGCGAGGTGAAATATGGATCTTGGCCCGCTAGAAAGTTAACGAACTTTCCGAGTTGATATTGAGGGTTATTCACTCGAAGAAAATAGTGGGAGAAATCATTAAAAAGATAAAGACCTAATAATGATTTTTAAATCGGTACTTTACTTTGCATATATAATTTTTGTTGTAGAAAATGGCAAATTCAAACCAAACACTATCATCAGCGTTCGTCCCTTGAGAAGGACAAATTAGAGGGAGTTAACTTCCTCGACCGGGTTCGAGAACTTGAGAATCGTTCTCAAGCATGAAAGAAAAGTCAGTATGTACTTGAACGACTCTATTCTCGCTATACTGCAGGCTCGCGCTTCGGCGCCGATAGAAGTGCTTATCGAAGCATGTTAGTGATGCTTTAGATGTGTCTAGCCTCATGCTTGTCACCATGAATTCCCGAGCTTGAAGCAACATGAGGACATGGGGGCATATGAGATGCTTTGGCTCACCCGAAGCAACTATATCGGGGCAAGCACGCCGAGAGAGATTCGATGTATCGAAATCTCTTTTTCAGATGCAAAATGTCCGAGGGAATGCCAGTAGGGAAATCACGTTCTTAAGATGATAGGTTATGATCGAACTTTGAAAAAGCTGGGGATTTCCTTTGGGACAAGAGTCGTCGATCGATTTGATCTTGCAATCGTTGCTCGAGTCATTCGATCGGTTCATTCCGAATTATCACATGAATAAAATTGACAAGCCATTGCTCGAGTTGTTGAATATGCTAAGGATCGCTGAGAAGGAAATAGGCAAGTCCAAGCCCAACACCATACCGATGGTGCAAAAGGGGCAAAGACAAAGGTTTTGTGAGATCCAAAGGCAAACCGAAAGGTAAGCCCAAGGGCAAGCAAACCACTTTCAACAATGCACTCGAAACCTAAGGGTGGTGTAGCCAAGGACTCTATCTCGTCATCATTGTGGTGAGAAGGGTCACTGGAAAAGGAACTGCAAAAGCTATCTTGCAGGGAAAAGGCTGGAAAAGGAGAAAGCAATTGTTGTTTCGGGCTCAGGTATTTGTGTTATTGATGTTAATATGATTGATATCAATTTAAATACAACTACTTCTTGGGTATTTGATACCGGATGTGGTTCTCACATTTGTACTAATGTGCAGGGACTGCAAAGGAGTAGAGAGTTGGCAAAGGGTGAAGTGGAACTACGAGTTGGCAACGGAGCACGTGTTGCGACCCTACAGCTGTAGGGACTTGTACTTTTACTTTGCCTTCGTGGGCTTGTTTTGGGTTTAGAAAACTGTTTCTATGTACCTAGTTTAATTAAGAATATTATTTCGGGTTTCTTGTTTGGACAAGAAAGGTTTTGAGATTTCGATCAAAAACCAACGATTGTCGTTATTTCTGGATAATATGTTTTATGCAAGCGCCTCTTTAATTAATGGTCTATATGTTTTAGATCTTGATATGGCAATTTTAAATATAAATACCAAAAGGATTAAGACTAATGATTCTAATCCGACATACCTCTGGCATTGTCGCTTAGGCCACATAAACGAAGATCGCATATCCAAACTCCATAAAGATGGGCTATTGGAATCATTTGACTTCGAGTCTTATGATCGATGCGAATCTTGTTTATTGGGTAAGATGACAAACGATCACCTTTCACTAAGCTAGGTGAGAGAGTCGATGATTTATTAGGACTAATACATAGTGATGTATGTGGCCCCTTTTTAATATACATGCAAGGGGTGGTTACCTCTACTTCATTACCTTTATCGATGACTTCGGTAGGTATGGATATGTGTTCTTGATGAAACACAAATCCGAAGCATTTGCTAAGTTTAAAGAGTTTAAACTTGAAGTAGAAAACCAACTTGGCAAGAGTATTAAGATTCTTCGATCTGATCGAGGAGGAGAATACTTGAGTCAAGAATTCTGTGACTATCTAAAAGCTTGTGGAATCGTTTCACAACTTTCTCCTCCAGCCTACTCCACAATGGAATGGTGTATCCGAAAGGAGGAACGAACTTTATTAGATATGGTTCGTTCTATGATGAGTCACACGAGCCTCGCCCAATTCCTTTTGGGGACACGCACTAGAGACAGCGAGCTTTAACACTTAACCGCGTTCCATCTAAATCAGTTGCAAAGACGCCATACGAGTTATGGACTGGGAAGCGTCCCAGTTTGTCTTTCCTCAAGATTTGGGACTGTGAAGCGTTTTTGAAACGCTCAGCTTCTGATAAGCTGGCTCCAAAATCTGAAAAGTGCATATTTGTAGGTTATCCTAAGGAAACTAAAGGATACTACTTTTATATCCCTAACGAGAACAAAGTGTTTGTTGCTGCATCGAGAGTCTTTCTAGAAAAAGAATTTGTTTCTAGAAACACAAGTGGGAGTAGTGTAGAACTTTCCGAAGTTCCGGACTCTCAAACTAGCACTAATGATGAGATGGAAATTGAATAGACTCCACAAGTTGTTGTGCAGCGAAAGTGCCACAAACAGTTATGCAGCAAGCACTCGATTCAAGAAACACAAGAATTGCGTAGAGTCCGGTAGAGTTCGTCGTCCACCTCCCGGAAAAAATTTGGATTTTTCATAACGTAACATGGTGATGTTATGTTTGTGGATCACGATGAACCTTCAACCTACAAACAGCAATTAATAGCCCTGATTTCGAGAAATGGCTTGAAGCCATGAGATCCGAAATGGACTCCATGTACACTAACCAAGTCTGGATCTTGGTTGATCCACCCTGAAGGGGTAACTCCCATAGGGTGCAAATGGGTTTTTAAGATTAAAACCGACATGGAAGGTAATGTACAAAGCGTACAAGGGGCGACTTGTCGCGAAAGGTTTCAAACAAATTCATGGTATTGACTATGATGAGACTTTTTCCCCGTAGTTATGTTCAAGTCCATTCGGATTTTGCTTGCTATTGTAGCTTACTATGACTACGAAATCGGCAAATGGATGTCAAAACCGCTTTCCTTAATGGAAAACTTGATGAGGATGTGTATATGACACGACTGAAGGTTTTGTCACTCCGGAGAATCTCTGAAAAGTATGTAAGCTTCGAGAGATCCATTTATGGACTCAAGCGAAAGCTTCTCGAAAGCTGGAACATCCGCTTTTAATGATGCCGTCCAGTGAGTTTGGCTTCATTAGAAATGAGGATGAGCCTTGTGTTTACAAAAAGGTTAGTGGGAGCTCAATCGTATTCTCGGGTTTTGTATGTAGATGACATACTACTCATTGGAAACGACATACCAACCTTAAAGTCTGTAAAGGCTTGGTTGAGTACGTGTTTCTCTATGAAAGACTTAAAGCGAGCTAGACTATATTCTGGGAGTCAAGATCTATAGAGATAGATACGGGGAGACTCATTGGCTTAAGTCAAAGTACATATATAGACAAGGTGCTAAAGCGGTTTAGCATGCAAGAGTCTAAGAAAGGACTTTGTCCTATGGCACATGGTACTCGTTTACTGTCGAAGGAACAGATGTTCTAAAATGCCCTGCCGAATTAGAACGCATGAAAGAGATCCCTTATGCTTCGCCATAGGATCCATCATGTACGCCGAGATATGTACTCGCCCTGGATGTCTCGCTTTGCCTTTAAGCATTACGAGCGGATACCGATCTAATTACGGTGAACGTCATCGGATCTCGATCAAGAATATCCTCAAGTACTTGCGAAGGACTAAGGATACATTCTTGATTTATGGAGGGCGGATGAGCTCGTTATGAATCGAGTTACACCGATGCTAGTTTCCAAACCGACAAAGATGATTTCCGATCGCAATCGGGATATGTGTTTAACTTGAATGGAGGTGCTGTGAGCTGGCACAGTTCAAAGCAATCGACCATAGCAGATTCTACGACAGAGGTCGAGTACATAGCAGCTTGTGAAGCGGCTAAGGAAGCGGTTGGATCGGGAAATTTATTTCCGACCTCGATGTGGTTCCTAGTATTGCGAACCCGATAGACCTCTATTGTGACAACAATGGGGCTATTTCACAATCTAGGGAACCTAGATCTCACCAGAGGTCCAAACATGTACTACGGCGATTTCACCTAATCCGCGAGATTATAGAGAGAGGTGATGTGCATATATGTAGAGTAGATTCGGCAGACAATGTCGCCGATCCACTGACGAAGCCACTGTCGCAGCAGCAGCATGATCGTCACACTAGCTCCATGGGTATCCGATATCTGGAGGACTGGTCTTTAGAGACAGTCATTAGTATGCCCTAAAGACCAATCATATTGTAATTTGGGTCTTTAGTGCAAGTGGGAGATTATTTATTGTAATTGTACCGTATTTTATGTAATTTTCATTTGATGAATAAAAAGACATTAATTCCAGTATTATTCATTATGTTTCTGCGTTCTTAACAACATAAATAAATAATATGTCCTTAGAATAGTATTCATAATTGTTATGAGATACTATTCTGAAACGTCCCTAGTCGAACATTATTATGGAATCTTCGAGGACAATAATAATGCGTAAGACTAGTATGTGCAGTGATTGATATAAGATATCGGATCGTCACATAGGTATATATGATTAGAGAATCATTATACTGGACATACCCGACATGAGAAACACACCATGGTTTGTTATATAATAGTCAACGGTGTTTCTCAAAATTTTGACTGGGTTGTATAAAAGATCCTTCGACTTGAGGTCTCACAAGAGTTCTTGCATGGCTAGTGTTATGCTTTGATAATGTTAAACGCTATCCGTAACAGGGTGAGCAATAAAGGCATTTATTGGGTATATCACGAATCTTGTTCGGGATGAGTGGGATGCAGAAAAGGATTTGTCCCTCCTATATAGCAGGGAGCGATATCTTGGGCCCCTTGATGGAGTCGACTAATTCATGGCCATGAACAAGTGAATCGAGTATACGATATTGATGTCATTTGATTAGTCTACTCGCGAATCAAGAAACTAAAAGATTGGACAATACAAGTGTGACTTTTTCCATGACTTGTGTTCAATCTAGCTATCAAGGACAAAAGGATTTAACTACAAATGTCAAAATGTTGTGATTATGATAAATCACCAGATATTTATGAATTGGGGGTAATGATGCGTTGCTAGATACCTCTCATTACCTGTGATATATGATGTCACGGCCAACATCATAGATACCTTCTGGGTCGCACTCATAGATCAACTGGATTGGGCTTGTTGGAGTACATTTAATCTAAGGTGTGCCAATTCGATTGGGCCGGGCCGGGCCGGGATTGGGTTGGGCCCTTAATCAGGTTGGGGCCGACCAACCCATTTGGATCAATCAATTCGATTGGGTTTCGGGCCGGGATTGGATTGGGCCCTTAATCGGGTTGGACCGACCAATATGATTGGGTCGACCGACCCGTTTGGACCGACCTTATGGCTGGAATATTAGACATAATATTCAGCTCTTATTAGTGTGGTTAAAGTGGTGGAGAAAGTGGAGGAGTAGTTTCCTCCATGATCTCCCACTTCCCCCACATTCTCTCCCCACTCTCTCTTGATAGACTAGGAGAAAAATACAGTTTTTTCTCATTCCTCCTATCAGTTTTTCTCCAGCTTTTGAAGCTTAGAGAGAAGAGAGAAAAAGTGAGTTTTAGAGAGAAAAAGAAAAGATAGATTTCTAGACTTGTTTTTCTAGCTTTTTGCTAATAGGAAAGAAGTTAGAAATCTTGTATCTTATTCTTCTAAAAGGTCAGAGATACATACTCCATTGAAGAGTGTCTTCAAAGCTTCTACAAGGCGTTGGCTAGCACCAAGCAGTAGAAGACCATCCCCGGAAGATCGAGTGGATACTGGGAGAGACGGAGCCTGCATTGTGGTGTTCCGTTCGTTACAACTACTACCGAAAGCGTTTCGGCTATTCTAGCATCTAAAAAGGTATAACACTATCCCGTAGTCGTAGGTTCTTACTCGTGGAAGATCCTGGTAGAGGCGGGTCAGTTTATTTCCGCTGCGCTTATGT
Source organism: Vinca minor (assembly GCA_026122235.1). Taxonomy (NCBI): domain Eukaryota; kingdom Viridiplantae; phylum Streptophyta; class Magnoliopsida; order Gentianales; family Apocynaceae; genus Vinca; species Vinca minor. The sequence goes on from JAOCZM010000116.1 coordinate 1,791,325, forward strand.
GTTTCGACCCGGTTATTCCTCTGACAAACATCTCCCATAATAATTTCTCGGAACTTTGGCGACATTCTTTAATTCTCTCATTCTTCGTTTGCAGGAAATTCAGGGCTTTGTATGTTTACGAACATCAATTTACTACCACCTTGTACTAATTTGAAAACCTAGAATAATTCAGCCCGTCACAATGTAGTGCTCGCGATGATAGCACTTGGATCAACATTGATTGTTGTTTCTCTGCTTCTTGGCTTTGCTTATATGCATATGAGGAGAAAATCATCTAAGCTACAAAACGTCCTTGATGTTGAAGAAGGCGCTTCTTCCCTGCTAAATAAAATCATGGAAGCAACGGAAAACCTGAACGATAGGTTTATTATTGGGAAGGGAGCCCATGAAATAGTATATATGGCTACATTGAGTCCAGATAATGCCTATTGTGTGAAGAAGCTTCCATTTGTTTGGATTTCAGGTAGCAACAAAAGTATGATAAGAGAAATTCAGACAATTGGGAAGGTTCGTCATTGAAACCTTATCAAGATGGAGGATTTCTGGTTTAGAAAGAACTATGGTTTAATTTTGTACACATACATGAAGAATGGAAGCCTTTACGATGTTCTTCACGAGAGTAAACCACCTCGGCCTCTAGAGTGGAACGTTCGTTACAAGATAGCACTAAGAACTGCACAAGGGCTATCATATATTCATTTGTACTGCGATCCTGCTATTGTTCACAGAGACATCAAGTCGATGAACATTTTACTAGATGCAGAATTCGAGCCTCATATTTCAGATTTAGACATTGCCAAGCTTCTAGATAGCTCCCCAGCTTTACTATTGATGAGGACTTGGACAGTTTTGCGATAGTTTGGTGTAATGGTCATAACTATCGATCTAGGAATCCAATGGAGCTAATTCAAGTTGCATTTGAAATCTAAGAGGCAGATCTACAATTTTCATTAAGATCACAAAATCAGATTCTGCCATCTTGGTGTCCGAAATCGTCGTGCTAGTTGATACAACAAGTTGTCCAGATTTTAGACAAATTTATATCTTGCTTTTCAAGTTTAAGTAATATTTAATTCAGCAATTTCAGCTTTATTAATTGTTATTTTAATTCCTTTTAATTAGTTTATCTTAGTGGTTCTATAATAAAGGACATGTGGTCCATTTAGTTATACTTAAAAAAACCAGTTGTCAAATCTCTAATTTACACTAAAAACTTAAGGGTATTTATTTTTGTAATCAATTTTGGATCAAGAAGGTATAATGTCACATTAAATTCTAATAATCATTATTGAAAATTTATTCCGCGCTAAAGTCTTCACTACGGAAACCTCTCCCCAAACCCCAACAAAAAAAGTATTTCCTTATCAACTGAGTCACGGTTCCTATGCAGAATGGGTATTTGTTTCGTATGTGCGGGACGAATTCTCAACAGTTGGATTAAATTTTTTAAGGTTGAGATTGATTTAAAAAAAAACATCTGTTCTGATTTTGAGAACAACTGTTTTTCGAACACCTGTTTTTAACCAAAACAATGTCTGTATTTACCTTGAAAAATTATTCCGCATGTACGAAAAAATAGCTGTTCCACATAGGACCCGGACTGTATGAACTGCATCCTCTAGTGTCTCGTCTTCCACGCATTTTATTTTATTATCTCCTTCACCCGTCTCCGGTCGAAGGGTTTTAGGTTTTAGGCTTTAGGCCGCCGTAAGGGTTTAACAATGGCAGCATCTTTAAAATTGAATCTCCTTCTCCGCCGCAGAGCTTCTTCTCTAGTAAGTTCCTCCATTCTCAATCTTCCATCAACCACCGATACCCTAACCCAAATCCCCAATTCTTTATCATTTCCGACTAGTCTTGTTTTCCTCAGAAATTTGAGTACCAATTCTGAAGCAGTATCACAGGCACCGCCGTACTATAATCAGGATGATCCCCAGGGGAACCATAATCCTTACCCAGGTGGTCAGGGATACTCGAATTCGTATCCTGCTAATGGAAATGCTAATAATACTACTGGCTTTGGAGGAGGAAATCTTCAGCAGAATCAGAGACAGAATCTTACTCAGAATTATTATAATACCGATCAAAATGCAGGTTATCCACAAAATCCAAGTCCTTACCAGGGCCAAAATGGTGGGAGTCAAAACTATCACAATCAAAATTTTGGAGGGCAGGGAAATGGAACATCTTACAATCAAAGCAATAATCAGGGTCAGACTCAAGGGGTTAATCAGAATCAGTGGAATCCATCAAAGAATCAAAGTCAGTTTACTCAGCAGGGGATTCCGAACCCGGCTTATCCTCGAGTACATAATCAAGGACATCAGGTTGTTTCGAATTATCCTCCTCAAGGACAGAATCAAGGGCAGCAGGTTTTCGAGCAGACGAAGTCGAGCAGTTTTGTTGACTTGAAAGCTTGTTGTGAGGGAGGTAATATTGCTGAAGGTCTTAAATTGATGGAGGAGGGAATTCTTGCTGATGCTTATTGTTTTAGTTTGTTGTTTGAGTTATGTATGAAGTCGAAGAATTTCGAGGAGGCGAAGAAAGTTCATGATTACTTTTTAAGGTCAACATGTAGGGGGGATCTTATGCTAAACAATAAAGTTATAGCTATGTATGTGAACTGTGGTAGTATGACTGATGCGCGAAGAGTTTTCGATCACATGCCTGATAGGAATATGGATTCTTGGAACTCAATGATCAGTGGATATGCGGTTAATGGATTGGGTGATGATGGATTGGCAGTGTATGAGCAAATGAGGAAGTTAGGTTTGCAGCCGAGTGAACAAACTTTCCTTGCTGTTCTAGATGCCTGTGCTAGTGCCGATGCTATTGATGAGGGGTTTTTGCATTTTGAGTTCATGACGTCCGAGTATGGAATTGAGCCCAAGATTGAACATTACTTGGGGCTTTTAGGCGTTTTAGGGAAATGTGGACATCTTGCAGAGGCAGAAGAGTATATCGCTAAACTTCCATTTGAGCCGACAGCAACTGTTTGGGAGGCATTGATGAATTATGCTCGTGTTCATGGAGATATTGATCTAGAAGACCGTGCTGAGGAACTGATGGTTAGTCTAGACTCTTCGAAGGCAGTAGCAAATAAGATTCCCACTCCCCCACCGAAGAAGCAATCTGCAGTTAATATGCTGGAGGGTAGAAACCGGGTGCCAGAGTTTCGTAGCCCAACGCTCTACAAAGATGATGAGAAGTTGAGAGCTGCTATGAAGGAACAGGCTTATGTTCCTGATACTAGATCAGTGCTTCATGACATTGATCAGGAAGCAAAGGAACAGTCCTTGCTATATCATAGTGAACGCCTAGCAATTGCTTATGGTCTGATCAGTACACCTGCAAGGACACCTCTCCGTATCATCAAGAACCTGCGAGTGTGTGTTGATTGTCACAATGCTATCAAGATCATGTCGAGGATTGTTGGGAGGGAACTAATTGTTAGAGATAACAAGCGGTTTCACCATTTTAAGGATGGGAAATGCTCCTGCGGTGATTACTGGTGAGGTGAAAAAGCTTTTCAATACACGCAAGGAAAGACAAGGAACCTCTACATATTCTGTGATTAATCTTTTGCACTTTATCTGGATTGCGAAGAAGATTGTTGAACAGAATCATTGAGAGAGTTATGGTCCTTGCATTGAGTGCTGGAGAGTTCTTTGTATTGAGTTATTTGCATATATAGAACTTTGCACATCAGTTATCGTTTTTCTGTTCCCATGAGCAACTTACTTTGTAGCTATAAAAGTATGAAATACGTTAACATCTTGATGGAGTTCAGCTGGTTACTCTTGACCACTTGTTCTACGTTACATGTGTTTCCAGCTGCGTGCTTTACTAATTCTAGGATGGTCGCCATGTCTAAAGCAAATCCTTCCAGCTAAACTTTCCCAAAGGCAGAAAGTATATTATCCTCCACAATCTCATAATGGCTAGACTATTGGTCAGATTATACTTGGTCTGACCAACGGGAATTTTTTACCAATGGAATTTTTTACAATCTCAAAAAAAGTAATTATGACCAATGGAATATCATACAAATAATTCCCTACAATACTTAAAAAAGAATACAAAATAAATTTCAGAAAAATGATCAACTCAACATATACAAGCTGACAATACCCTACAAGGAAAATACAAAGAATGCCTAAATCTAATACAAACATAGAGCCAAAGAATTTTGCTGTCATAACCTAACTTGAAAAGCAAAAGAAGGAAACACAACGAAAATGTAGAAGGGCTAATAGTGAGCAGAAGAAAATACATAACGGAAAGATGAAAAGAGATCGCTATGAGTATAATAATTGGTGACCAGTTAATCCGGCTCTTGTTATTGTTTAATTTACAGATGTGGGTAAGTTGTGACTCTATGAACTCCCATGAGATCTGACAGATGAAATTGACTGCGCAGAGACGGAAGCCGTGGGGCTGTTAAGATCCCTTTCTCCATTAGCAAGTATGGGCTTCCCGCTCAACCTTTCCATTGCTTCTTGGCAAATGTCAATAAACCACTCGTCCTCAGGAAGAACACTGCAAAGAAACTTTATTGGTCAGTCTCAACCAAGCTCAGAACATAGATGATTTTCTAATTGCTACAATAAAGTATTGCAATCTGTGTGTTTTATTGACTATCAGCAGTTTCAAGCACCTGGTCAAGCTATAACATCGCGAACAAAGTCAAATTAACTTTTTGGATTGGAAAAAAGAATTCCAGACTTCATCCATACCTATTTGGATCAATTCCAGTAGAAGAAAATGCAATCATTGCTTTATTTATGATCTCATTGACCACTCGAAGCAAATTCCTAGACAAGTAGCGTCCTTGCGAAGCAAAACATATCACAAATTTCATATCAAGGTAGAACTGCAAAAACATTCAAAACGTTGAGCGTTAACTCACTGCTAGGTACGCACAATGGCTCAAACCCAGATATCTAACATGAATTTTGCAAACCTGTTGAAGGCCAACTGAGCCTAAAGGCCTCGATCCTTCTTGAATATCATCCCAAAAACTTTGATCTTCTGAGAGCCACAAGATAACAGTTTCCGTGAGCCTCATCAACAACAAGGATGCAAATCTTTCCCGACCAACAAACATATCTGCTGCTATGGTTGCTATTCTGTTTAATTTTGCATAAAGTTCCTGGAATCATTAGAAAACGGAAGATAAAGTCAGGATTTCACAGTGCAACTACATTTTTATACAAGTAGTTAAACGATCTCACAACAAAAAGTATTAAGTGTTAAAAAAATCTATCATTAGAAGTGTGGGGCTGCAATACTGCTTTTCTAGTTCCCGAATTCAGGACACATCCGCACTCTCATTGAGGAAACATACATGTCAATTGTAAAGTATTTGTACTACAGTTACGATAGAAACAATTTCCAATTTCCTTCTTTGATGACTGAAAAAGTTGCTGAGATAAATTATCCAATGATTTCGATTACTAGCATGTAAGACCAGGAAAATTAAGAAATTTAAGGTTACTCATATGTGAACAAAGATGGAAAGGCATATTCAGAGAGGGAATAGACAACCTAAAAACAAAACCCATAAAAGATTAATAAAATAAACAATAGAGCAAACCTGGAATACTGCAGAAGGGAACCACTCTATTTCATCCACGTCACCATCCATATTTATATACAGATCTGCAGTAAGATGGCTATCACCCTCCTCAGTAAAAATCAGGTCCAGCGCATGTTGACGACAGAAGCTATCTTTTAACCTATCTACAAAGCTCACGAGACGCCTCTTCCATTCCCTTTGTTCAGGATTCCGGTTTTGCCTATCTGATGTTCTTCTACGAGGATCGTCCTTGTAACTACCCTGATTCACAGGGGAAAGCTTCATTGCGGCCCGCGGCAATAATTCTTCTGCTAATAAGGATGCATTTGCAAGCAAGACCATTTGATGTGCTTCAGTTTCGGCCATCCGAACAATTTTATTCCCTGAACCTTCAAAGTCGGCTTCTTCATCCATGGAGCCAGGTAATGCTTTTATGAGCATGTTTACGTATGAATTAAACACCTGAAACAGACCTTCCAATGTTTTACCCCTCAGCTGCATACTTAACAATGGCCCCACATCCTCAAACAAATCCTGCAAAATCCACGAGCGAAGTAATAAGTAATGGTCACTCCGCTCTTTAGGCTTTAGCGCCCCTGCCCCCCACGCGCAGGGATAGGGACATGGTGGTGGTGGATACAGGACCCTCAAATGGGCTCACGATCACTTTTCTTATGCAAGTTTTGTTAAGATATCAAGTTCCATCAATTGGTAAACTGGACGACTGTACAAACCAAACTTTACCTGCACCATTAAATTAAACCGGTGAGCACTACTTGAGAGCTTATACTGATAAGATGATGTACTTGCTAGAGCTGTACTGGATGACCTGCCAGATTGCCGTGTCCCGGATGGAGGGCTTACAAGCTCCCAATCATCAGCTGCAGCCAAAGCGGCAGTACTCTCTTCAATTCTCTTTAAATTAGCATCCAGTGCTTGCTCAACACTGGGTCTAAAGAGCTTTAGCAGCACATGACAGAGTGCAAGCCCACGTCCTTCCAATAATGAACAGTGTCCCAGAGCTATTTGGACACATTCTGCAGCAGCCCTAAATCCCCCAGCAGCAGCAGATGAGGCTAATGCATGTCTTTTGACAAGAAGTGCAAAAGCCTCAGTTTGTTTTGTAGCCCACATCACAAGCTCAGACCTATAAGCTGACTCCTGACCGAAAATTGCAAGTGAATCACTAGCTGCTTGACCAATCGCAGAAAATACCAGCTGCGAAAGCGCTGCTGTGTATGCTCCTCCATAAGAAGTGCTTGATGGACGGAGGGTTTGCATGTTATAATGATATCTCTGGTAGTGTGCATTGAGCAATAAGCTATGGGCACGAGAACCATCCCCAAGCTTTTTAAGAGCAGAAATCGCTGCACGGAGCTCCGTGCCTCGTGTAGAAGGTTGGCAGGCTGCTTCTGCTAGCTGATCAGCTAATTTCTGCCTCCTTTCAGTAATAGCACTCTGCAGTGATGAAAGGACATCAGGATTTAGAGTTTTAGTTTCTTTAGCCTCAGCTGCTATCCTTTCTCCTTCATCAAGTCTTGCCAAAGCTTCATCTATCCTCCTTTCGGCTAACAAAACATCAAGAAGATAAGGGAATTCCATTAGTATTCTCTCAACTTCTGATGGTTCCTTGACTTCATCTTTCAATGGCCCATTTGCAGCAGAATCATCAGGTACAGAGTCAGACAAGGAATCAATATGAACTCCTTCAGCCAGACTGTGAATTAAAGTTGCCTGTGTGGACAGTAAGTTCCGCATCGATGAAAGTTCACCCTCCAGATCTGATATTTCTTTTGATGTGCTGACATGTTCGATTTGGAAAAAGAAAATTCAATTTAGAGCACTGTGCTTCCAATTTTTTAGTAACAGAATTTGTTTAAAAAACAAGCCATGTGCAAAGGTAAAAGAATACGCTAGGCCCTCCAACACCCCAAAAGTTTGAATTCCAATGAAAAATAACAAAAGAAATCTCATTGACAACAGGAAAGGAGAATCTGAAAGATGAACGAATTCCTGTATTCTGAAGGGGGATACACATGTCCGTCTGTCCGTCCGTGTGTGTGTGTGTGTGTGTGTGTGAGAGTGTGTGTGTGTGTGTGAGAGAGAGAGAGAGAGAGAGAAAGAGAATTGGATATTTCTTCTGCAGACATAGCTGACAAGAATTACTAAAAAGCCCCTTTGCATCATTGGTTCAACTGATCTGTAGCATAATGTCTCCTAATCCATTGAGTGCATAGAATAATTATCCATCCATCTGATGGCCTTGCTTATTATTAGGGTCCTTACAACATGTATTCGCTTGTAAATTTAACAGACAATGAAAGGAAAAAAGAAATTCATTTTCTTCACCAGCGCAATCATGGATAAAGGCTCACCGAATGAAAGCTGTGTAATTGGCATAGACACTTCTGCGCATTTCCTCAGCAGAAGCTTTCTTGAGATCAAGAAGATATGAACATAATTGCCTCATTTCCTGTATATAGAGACAAGCCAGAACAGAAGAAGATAGATATTAGTGTTTTGTCAGTGTAGAGCTCGAAATAATTATAAACCGTACCAAATAAATCTGTAAATTCTCCTGTGGTTAAAAAAGAAAAGGGAAACACTTCTTAATTGGGATCCACAAGATTGAATCAAGTTGATTTAGTTATTGCCTTTACTTTACACACATGGGCAGGTTCTAGTAACTACTACAAGACATAAATCATTAGCATCAGGAGCAACAGCTTAAACTTATGGACTTCACTAATTCTTCTTGTTATCATTTGCATATTCCAGAAAATGATTTATCACTAGACCTTTAAGTAGGGAAATTTGAATTCAAATTTCATTTTTTCTCCCCTAGTCCAAGAACAGTGTGTCAGACTGCAGGTTATCCTATGTATAGATTCAACGTGATGAAAGTGATACCATATTCTTCTAGATAAACAAGATTTGTGTCCAAAACAAACTCAATAGTCTTAAAACCCGTACAGCTTGCTCAGAGCAATGTATTGCTTGGTTCAAAACTAGTCAGTAAGTATTTTCTACAAAAGGTGTTCACACTTATTTACTTCATATTCATAAGCCAAAGAATATTTCAATAAACCCAAATGAAAAAAATTATTGAATTTCGTTCTGATATACACTCCGGTATAAGTGTGCTAGCTCTGATATTCATTTCAATACTCAACCATACATAATAAAAACAGTGGCAAGAAACAAAATCAAGGCCTTGATGTGGAATTAAACCGTTCAAAATGTTAGGGCTGAAGATCCTAATACATCCAACATTAGCAGTAAAAAAAAAAATTTCAATTTAAAATAGCCATTCCTAAATATAAGACTTCCATTACATATTGCGAAAATTAAGGAAACAAAAATTAGGATGTTTTTTTAATTAAAATATTAATATTATTATTTTAAATAGAACTAGTGACATACAAGTTCTATTTAATATAATAATATTAGTATTTTGATTAAAAAATATTGTAATTTTTTGTTTTCTTAATATTTATAACATGTAATGAAAGTCTTATATTTAGGAATGGAGGTAATATTTGACTAGCAGTTATATCTTCAAGGTTATCACATGTTATAAAACACTTGGACCGTCCTTCCTTATAGCTTCCATAATTCACATTAAATTAGAAAAAAAATTATCTTCCTCAATGAGCTACTTTCACGGTTAAATTTTTCTTACAAACCTCAAAACCAATGTCTTCAAAGGAATCAAATAAAAAAATGACAAAATAATACTACCTAAAATCACAAAAAAAAATACATCAGTAAGCCCAAATTAGGAAGGAAGGAGAAATCAAATGAATCAAAATTAATCATAGGCTATGAGATTTTATATACGACATTTGGACTGTCCGTCCTTATAAATTTCCATAATTCACATTAAATTGGACAAAATATCTTCCTCAATAAGCTACTTTCACGGTTATTGTTTTCCTACAAACCTCAAAACCAAAGTATTTAAATAAATCAAATAAAATAATGTCAAAGATCCATCAATAAGCCAAAAATTAAAGGAATCAAATAAAAAATGATTCACAAAAATTTCATAAGTAAGCCAAAATCAGAATTCCCGTCTTCTAGTACATCGTCCAATACAACAATAATATTATCACAGGTGGAATAATAAAAATTAGGATGTAGAAAAATGAATTGAAAAAGTGAAATGGACCTTCTCGTTCAAGGAGTGACACTTGTTCTGAAAATAACCGTCGGCGTCAAAACCGTCTGACTTAAAGGCGTTAAGATTTTCCTCGAAGTTATTAGCCGCCGCCGTTATAGACTTGGCCGTCGGAGTAGCGGAAGCTCTTGAGCGAGACGACGATGACTTGACGGCGGAAGCCATGGGTGACTAATTCCGTCAACTCAGATCCGCCGATTGAAGAAGTTTTCGGCTATAGAGTAGCAGTTGGTTGAGGGAGAGATCTCAATTAAGGACAAGGATTGGAGATCATTGAAGAGTAACAGTAAGGGTTAAAGAGTAATTTGCCATGGATTGATGATGGAGGATCCCGACGACAGCGCGTAGTTAGTTGGTGGAATATATATAGAGAGAAGAAAATTTTGGGCCGCCTCCTTTTTTGTCTCTTAACGACTCAGGTAGGTGCTCAACGAGAAGTTTTTCTTGGTTAGTAAGTTTAAGCCAATGAATGCAATATGCATAGGAAAAATAATTGATTTTTTTTATTTACGTTTATTTTATTCATTGGCTTGGATGGAGATTTTAAAGTTACTCACCTACCAAAATAAAATTTCTTGTGCTGAACACCCTATTGCTGAACAAAACAACAATCATTGAATGAAAAAATCTTACATCTAATGGCCAGAAAACGCGGAGATTTTAATAGTCACTTTTAAGACTGTCACACTGGATAATTAGAGTCAACTATTCCTCTTGTTCATATATCTTCTCATTCAATCTGTAACCTTCCATTTTCGTCAATTTATTCATTTCCCTCTCACCGCTCATTTTTCTCTTATTCATATTCTTTTTTTTTTTTTTTTTGAAATAAAAGCACTAAAATATCATTAATCAGAAACGAGGGTTACATGTGGTAGGAGGAAACGCGGTGGCCCTCCAAACCATTGAGAGGAGGTTTTAAACCTCATTGCATGTTTAGCTAATCTATCGGCGACAATATTACAAGATTCATGCACAAAGCGATAAATTAGCTATGCTAGTCCCTAAACAAGTACGTATTCGACTAACCATATGCCCTAAAGAAGACAAATCCTCTCCCGCTTTGTGGACCCGATTAACTAGAAAGCTTGACAGTCACTTTCGATGAGCAGTGGGCTGATATCGCTTGATTCATAGTAAAGCCGAAGTCCCCCAGCGGCGCCTTTTGCTTTCTACGTATTCGGGGGTTGGGAGAGTGGGAAGCAAATTTTGCAGACCTCGCGACAAATGATCCTTTATGATCCCTAATGAATAATCCCATTCCTCCATAGTGCTCATGCCAGGCTCTATCAACATTAAGTTTAAAGAAACCTTCGTTGGGAGCCTGCCAACTATAGTTCGGTTTATCCTTAAGGCTTTTAGGGATTTCTTCCTTAGCATCTCGCGAAAACATTTTTGCCTTCCCCTTGAGTATATATCGTACTTGGTCAGCATTTGGCAGTGATCGGCCATTTCCATTCAAACCTAAAGATGAGGAAAAAATGCTACTATATTCAGCAGCATAGATGAGGGCAAGATTGGCAATTTCCTCTGGCAGTTTCTGTTTCCCTTCGAAAATGAAAATATTACGATTGCACCATATTTGCCATGCAGTGTATGCAAAAGGAGTAGAAACCTCTTCGCTAGCTTTGAGGATAGGCAGGAGACAAAAAGGAAAGACATCGCTTCTTGAGTATTGCACGAATGTCGAAAAGTTGTATTGCTCCATACATCTAAAGTCGATGGGCATAGAAAAAGAGCATGTCGTTTGCGGTTTCAATAGTCTCATGACAGACGGGACATTGTGATTTAATGGCTTTTACCCGCTTTGATGATTTTGGCAAGTTAGCGAGAATTTGTTGGAAGATTTTCCAAATAAAACTTTGTATTTTCAGGGGAATAGCCAGCTTCCAAATGTTTTTCCAGTGATCGACAGCATTGTTTGATGATGTCGAAGGCTTATCGTTATTGTCATTTTGGATATCTACTTGAAGGTGGTATCCGGATTTGACGAGTACAATCTATTTTTAGAAAAACCCCCAAACAAAGGCGATCCGGTGGCCATGTATCGCGAGTGGGACTTTGAGTATTTCCCTCGATCTCATATGAGGAGAAAAAATTCTCCCAAAAGTTCAATGTTCCAAACACCCCCTTTGATGGTCAATAAGTCTTGAAAGCTGTCATATATTTTTGCCATAGTCCTAGGTCGGGGAGGTTACGACAGGTTTGAAAGAATTCGGGGTGTTTAACCATTTATTCCCCCATATATTGACTTTTGAGCCATCACCTATTCTCCATTTTAGTCCGGCTTTGAGTAATTCTCGTCCTTTTAAGATTCCTTGCCAGACTATAGAGGTACGTCCTTTAAGTTGGACAGTTAGGAATCTTTCTTGGCGAAAATACTTTGCTTGTAGTATCCTGGAGCAAAGTGAGAGCGGCTGATGAACAATACTCCAACCCTGTTTAGCTATAAGAGCTTTATTAAAAGCTGCTAAATCACGGAAACCTAGGCCTCCTTGGCTTTTGGGTTTGCAAAGGGTAGCCCAAGCCCGCTAACATATTTTCCTTTTATTCTCCGTTCCCCCATGTAGAATGTACACATCATACTTGTGAGTGAATTAATGATATATGGAGGGAGAATAAAACACGACATTACATATGTTGGAATGGCCTGGATTACAGACTTTATAAGAACTACTCTGGCCGCAAAAGATAAAGTCTTTTCTTTCCAATTGCTTAGTTTTTTCCAGACTTTGTCTATGACAAACTGAAAAACTTCCTTTTTTGAACGTCCTGTCATATATGGTAGCCCGAGGTATTTCCCTTTCCCATCTCCCTCTGGAATTTGTAGAATAGAGAAGGCAAGATCTTTAACATCCTCAGGGGTTCCTTTACTATAGAACAAGTTTGATTTGTCATAGTTTATTAATTGCCCAGAGCATGTTTCATATGTATTCAATATCTCCTTAAGCCTCCTCAAGCAGGATTCCTCTATTTTGGCGAAAAAGAGAGTCATCTGCAAATAGTAAGTGCGTGATGAGAGGCACTTAAACCGAGTGGAACCCTTGCAAGAGCCCCCTTTCCTCGATTTGAACGTACCCGAGGAGGATAGTCAGAGTCATGCGAGATGAGAAAAAGAAAAGGTGATAAAGGATCTCCTTGCCTGATACCTCTGGTTGGCGTGAAGGAGCTTGTGGGTACCCCATTAAGCAAAATGGAGTATTTCACAGTTCTAATGCAATTCATTACAAGAGAGAGAAATTTTGGCGGAAAATTCATACATGCCATCACCATTTCTAGATAGTTCCATTCAACTCTGTCAAAAGCCTTGCTCATATCCAGTTTTAGGGCTAGTTGATGAGAGCCGTTTGGCTTAACTGTTTGGAGGCTATGAAACACTTCAAATGCTACAATAGCATTGTCAGATTATGAGCCTTTTTCTTGAGAAAAGCACTTTGGGCCTCATCGATTAGGGAGTTCATAACAAGCTTCGACTTATTCGTTAAGATTTTTGAAATGAGTTTATACATGACATTACATAGACTTATTGGTCTAAAAGTGTGCCATAGTGATAGGTTTTGTAATTTTGGGAATGAGAGCAATATGTGTGGAATTTATAGCTGCTATGCTAGCTCCATCGTTCAACACCCCAAGAATAAACCTAGTTACTGACTCTCCCAGAATATGCCATAGATTCTGAAGGAAGATGACATGCATCCCATCGGGGCCCCAGGGCTTTATGAGGATGCATTTGTTTAAGGGCTTTGAGTATTTCGTCTTGAGTAAAAGGGGCGCTCTAACTCATCAATCTCATGGTCATTCAAACTATTAGTAAGTAGATGAGGCGAGAGACTAGCTCCCCGAGTTTCTTTGTAAAAAGCGTCCCCAAAGAAATCAATGGCAACTCTTTCTATATCCTCTTCCTCGGTGTGAATGTTGCCATTAGAATCCACAATTTCCTCAATATAGTTCTTTTTTTTTCCTTTGTGAAGCCTTATTGTGGAAATAGAGTCGTGTTCCTATCCCCCTCGGCTAGCAGGTTGCTCTGCTTCTAGTTTTCGAGTAACATTCTTAGAGTTCTCGAGCTTTTTCTAAATCCTTGGAAATTTCAAGCTCTTGTGAGAGCGAATATTCAGAAATCCTCTAATTTTACGGATCGCCTCAAGCTCTTTTTTGCTTTTTTTTCCACGGTTAATTCTAAGTCACCGATAACCTTATTGCTCCACTTTAAAAGGTCATCCCTAAAATTTGAGAGGGTTGTACTAAGGCTTTACTGTCGTTCTTCTGCGAGGAAGTCCATGTTTTATTTGCATATTCGAGAAACTCAGGCTCTTTGAACCAAAGGGGTTCAAAACGGAGTGGTCTAGGTTTTTTACGACCTTGCTGTCGCTTTTTCTTTTTTGGGGGTATGCCAAGTAGAATAGGAAGATGATCGCTATCTTTTGTGGCTAAGTGTTGGATTTGTAGTTTTGGAAAAAGATTTTGCCAATCTTGATTGGCTAAGCCTCTGTCCAGTCTAACAAAAACCTCACCAACACTATCACGAAAATTGCACCAAGTATAAGGGCTACAAATATAGCCCGAGATCATATAATCCGCATTTAGAAAGCACTTCACGAAAATTATTAATTTGCTTTTGACTTCTTGGGAAAAAAACCGGTTTTTTCATGGTGATTTAAAATTTCGTTAAAATCCCCAATGCAAAGCCAAGAAGTGAGTTAATTGAATGAAGCCTTTTAAGGAGTTGCCATGAATGGATTCGCGAGGAAGCTTACGGATTTCCATAGAAACCCAGATAGGCGCCACTTAAAGTTACCATCACTAGATGTTATACAAGAATCAATATGTCCAGGGAGAGTAAGATAAAATATCCAGACTTTATTGAGGAATTCCAAAATAAACATAAACCACTACTAAGGCCATTACGACTTACGGGGAAAATGAAAAGAAAAACCTAACTTACTACGAACAAAGTCCATAGAGTGAGCTAAAGACTTTGTTTCGGATAAAAAAACAATAAATTTGGATTGTGCACTTTACATAAGCGCACTAATTCTCGAATTGTCTTGGAATTATTAATTCCTCGACAATTCCAAGCTAAGTAACTCATGAGTCTAGCGACCCCACCATACCACGATAATCGGCAGGGAGCCCCCAGAAAAAAAGTAAGTCTTCTATGGTAAAGACATCATCAACCATGTCTAGATCATCAAAACCGAGTATCTATCTGAGTAGACTTGTGTTTCCAGTTTGGGGAAAATTCTGATTCATCATCATTAATTTCTGTGATAGAAACCCCAGAAAAAAATGCTCAATTTTTTGGGTCCAAATCTGCCGCCTTGGTTTGGATTGGTTCAACATTTAGAGGCCAAATGGCTAGTGGGCCCGACTCAGCCCCTTCCACCTTGTAATAGGTTCCTGAGCCATGCGCCTGCATCAGCCCCCCATTTAGTCTCCCCGCTGGGCTTGGCGATAATGCCTTTTGCACACTGGGCCCAGCAGCCGCCCCACCATCTAGCCCATTCCTTGGATGCGGCCCGGAAGGAAAAGAAAGGCCCGCCTCCTAGAGCCCAAGTCTAGACTCTTCTCCCACCTCAGCCCCCCGCACCATAGCCGCAGAGACTCTTTCCTATCGCCTCCACTGAGGCTCTCTCCCCGTCAGCGATTTTTTTCTTGAAAGCCGTGGCCGGCAGCTCCACCCTCCGCTGGCCGCTTCGCCCGGAGGTCGTTGTGACCGAGACCCGTCCGTGTAAAACCCGTGCCCTCTTCCCCTCCTACCACCATTTCTTCCCCTGCCCGAATCAACTCCCCTACCACCACCTTGCCGCTCCATTTGGCTCCGGTCAGCTGCCATTGACGCTCCCAGGAGTTTTTCTCCATCTCCGAATCCAAGTCTTCTTTTGACAGAAGGTTTAAACTCAGTGTCCACAATTTTTCCTTTTCATTCGGTCTGCTTCTGCCACATCCGGTTCACAACTATCACTTTCAGTCCAGACAGCCCCTTATCCCAGCTGCCCTCTGCAAGAGAATAAGCGGACCTCCCGACAAGTAAGTTCGGATTGAAATAAACGAGTGCAATTATTCCTTATATTTGGTTGCCAAACCGCATTTATCATTGGATCAAATTGGTAATTTCTGCGATCCGCAGGTTGTACTCCACCTGGCAAATCCGGGCAAGTGATAGGGACATGGTCAAGCATCCCGCAATCGTTGCAGAAAGCGGGTAGTCGCTCATAGCGAAAACATCCCTGAAAAGTACCAATATCAGGAGCTGAACCATTGAGCACACGGCGTAATGCCTCGATCACATTTATTTCCGCCCTAAACCGGTAGAACCAAATCCCTTCCATAGTTTTGTTCAACTGCATAGTCTCACAATTAGGTAGTGTACGTGCAATTTTAACACCCATATCATCTCGTCAACAGGGATACCGGTTTTGAAGTACAAATGCATCCATATTGGACACATGATAAACATAGCATCGGTGACCATGGCGAGTCTGTCAAAACGCTTGGTGACAAGGAGAACATTGTCAAAACACCAAGGTCCCTCTTTTATCACAAAATCAGCATCCTTCTCGCTAGGAAGGTAAAAGATGTAAGTATTTTTTGCCGACTTTTGAAATCTAGCAGTGCATTTCCATGAGCGGCCTAACATGGTATTAAAATATCTTGGCAGGTGATCTGTGAAGTGCACAAATCGGCCAACAAGCAAAGCCTTTTTCCCCGACAAACCGCCTTGGACATCAATATTTTCAAAGGACATGGTCTGCTTTTTTGTCCCAAGCAGCGTAAAGCTGGTGAGCCGAGAGACGAGATCTGAGACATTGGTCGTCGACATAACTATATGCTGGGAAAGTAGTAAAGAGAAGAAATTTTTTGATTGCTTAATGATGATGTGAATCTGAAGCAGCAAGGTATGACGTTTATAATACATTTTACGCCTAGAAAAACCTAGATTTTTAAGGAGTCCTATTATAATAGAATTAGATAAATGTGTAGAGAGTTTCAATATCCTCATACCTCTATAGGAATTAGGCGTCCTAATTGGTATGTATGACTGCTCTTTGAGAGTGATAGGATTCTGGGAATCCTAAGGGATACAAACTCAAGAAACTAGAAGAGGCAAGCCTCAAGAAGAGTCTTGAGAGGTAGAAGAGAACTCCTAGTGGAGTAGTCTTAGAGAACTCTCAGTAGTTGAGAGAGAATTTTTTTGGGGCTTTCACATTATCTTATCTTATCTAATCTCTCTAGAATATTAAAACAAATTGTAAATGTTCTTATTCATATTCTCTTCTTATACCAATAATTTGAGTACGTTCTTCATTTATCAATAGTATCTTCTACGATATTTTCTTCCTCAGTCATATTTTCTCTCCTTTATAATTTCCTGCGGTTAATTTCATTTTATCAGCTCTGAGCACTGCCTTTTATGTTCATTTATTATTTTTTTACTATATTTGAAGCCATGTCGCTTTAATTTCGTGTTCTTCCTGTTCTCCGCACTTCTCTGGTTTTAGATTTTTTTTATAATTAATTTTATATGTTTTAGTGGAGAGCAGTGTTATAGGCCCTGTAGATTTATTTTAATTTCATGTGAAATTTTGGGAATTTTAATAGTCATGATTGTGACTGTATTTATTTCCTCTGGTTCGTATCTTATGTGAAACTACACTAATTATGAAAACTTCCATTCACACATTGCAAATTAAACAAGATAAACCTTTATATCCTACAGATGTTAAACCCTTATATGATATATTTAATAGTCACGAAAGAATTGTCTAACAACTGTAAGATAAGTTACAAACGGTTGTAAGAGGTGCTTCTAATAGCTATAAGTCATGTTCCTAACAGCTGTGAGTTGTGTTTTTAACAGCGATAAACTTCATAATAGATGTAAGATGTGTTCCTAACAGGTGCAACATGTGTTCCTAACAAGTATAAGTTGTGTTCCTAACAACTGTAAACTTACTAATAGTTGTAAGATGTGTTTCTAACAGTTGTAAACTTCCTAACCGCTGTAAGATTGTTCCTATTGCGAGATTTTCATACCAAAATCGCGGTTGAGGAGTAGAAATTATGGAATTTCAGGGAAAAAACTCAATTGGGCCCACTACCCCACCCCTTACCCCTACCTTCTTCATCTCCCCCTACCTTCAATGTCTATAGCATTGAACAATTTCTCTGTGCAGAGACCTCATTAAAATCCATCATATTTAATACAACCATAAACAGATCATTACATTCACTCAGAAAGAGCAAACAACCTTAATAATCTTGCTTCTACCAACAACAACAAAACATTAATAATCTTGTTGTCTTCTTAAACCACAACAACAAAATCCTATTCTACTTATTCTTCCAATAATACCCCAGTAATAATAAAGTCCTTTTCAGCATATTCTAATGCCCATGAAACAAGAGTCCCACTGCGATAAGGGAGACGGGAGGTGGTGTGCGGCGGCGAGAGAGTTTTTTTTGCAAAACTTCCTCTGTTTTTTTGCATCTAACAATGGGATCTATTCTCCTAAAATTATATATTGAACCATTCTTAATGGGATTAAATTGAAAATTTTATTAATTTGGCGAAAATGGTTCTTAAATTTTGGTGAAAATGGCAAGGAGGGTGGTGGGCGGCAGCGGCGGTGTTCGACGGTGAAGGGAGAAGATAAAAAAGGAAAGGGTAGGGGCGGGGCGGGCCGATCTACTGAAATGGGTAGGTTGTACTGGGCGGGTCGGAGAAACTGTGATTTGAGATCTAATTGATCCAGTGTGGGTGGCTTTATTGACACCCACATTCCTTACATCCATATATCTAAAACCTTTTAATCTAATGGCCAGAATCGCATTCAGTACGTGCTGAATTTAATGTTGTTCAACATTGTAGTCGTGACCTTAACCGCTAGGGACTGCCTCTATGATTTTATCCTCTTGCTTGATTTTATTATTATTTGGTTCTAACTCTCAAATGAAACAATTTTCACATTTTTTGCTCAGTAAAAAAAATCACAAATGTAAGTCCATAATTCAAATACATAAGCTCATAAAAAATAAATAAAGGAAAAGATACTTTTTTTCTATACAAGGTTACATATGACTTAATACAAAAAATGAGAAAAATAATTTTGACGATAAGTAAAACCTACAATCATATTTTTAAATATAGAGTACTTATATGTTAGTTGAGTTGAATTCATTAAATATAGCAGATTAGTAACTGAGAGTATAGAAAGAAATACATTCATTTGAAGAGAACAAATATTTTTCTGTAATAAACATTCAGTTTAACATATCCAAAAGTCAGTTTCTGGAATTTTTTTTTTTTTGCTAAATAAATAAAGATTTATCCATTAATCATAAAATAGCCAAAGTCATTACAATCAAAAGATAAAACGCAAACACAAGAAAAATAAAAGTTATACAATGGTGTAAACACCATGATAACAGATAAAAGTTCACACCCCAAACCAGGTAAACAACACAAAAAACAGTAAAATAAATAAATAAATGATAAAATTTTATCGTGTATTTATAAAAGTTTCTGGATTTCATATAAAGAAAGATGACGATTTTATTTTGGTTAGCATTTGTTTTCTTTGTTTCTTATGTATAAAGGGTGACCATTCCAGCTAGGCGGAACCTTACGAAGTTTGTCTATAATTGACTTTAATTAATTCCTTCGACTTTAGCGTATAAAATATTATTAGTGATTATTATGTGCTGGATTTGCACAATGAGATGTAAAAAGTGGTCGGATGATATGTACATTCGGATAAAAAAGAAGGAAAATGATCTTTTGCTGAGTCTAATTGACTAAAAATTGATTAAATTGGTTCAAAATTGGTCAATGGGACAAAAAAGTCCTTGGAGTACTTTTTAAAAAAAATCAAAAAAAAAAAAAAAAGAGCCCAAAAGTAATAAAAAAAACTGCCCAAAAGTCTCGCTACTTTTGAGGCATTGTTAGGGGTGAAAATCCTCTGTCACGTTTAATACATGTCACGTGTCACTGCTAACCAATCAAATTTCTTATATAAATATTTGTTTTAATTATATATCTGCATGGTGAATTGTGATTGGTGAGAACTGTGAGTACATCTAGTGACGAGGGACGAGAGGATTTTTTGCCCATTGTTAGGAGTAAAAAAGTTGGACTGCGGTTACGGTATGGAACATTAAATGTTCTGCACCGTACAGAACAAATGGTGGCCTTCGAATCAAGAATCTAACGGATGAAATTATTTGGGTGAGATAATTAAAAATTAAGTCCTACAATCCCAAATGATCTCAGTCGTCAGATTCTTGATTCGACAGTCACAATTTGTTTCGCACGGTGAAAAAGATATCGAATTGCAAAAATTGAAGAAATAAACACATTCAAGAGAAGTGATTGTGGTCATTGAAGAAGAACTCGTCAACGGTCCGGACTATTCTCTAGGGTTAATCTGCATCGCTGACGTGGAAAAAAATTACATAAATTAAAAAAGTCCACATATTATACATATTTATATACCCTAAGTCCCTATAAAATATTATTTGCAACCATAAGTACATAAATTATATTATTTTTAGATCCCTAATGTTATTAAACTTTAAAAATTAAACTCGTATAATATATTTCCATTTCACATATTGACCCACAAGTTTCTAATTAAATCTTTTAAATTCACAATTTGACCCAAAATCATGAGATTAACTATTTTAGAAATTATAATTAGACCCCTAATTAATAACACATTCATAATGATCATAATATAATGGAATATATATAACCTTGGAAGTTTACTAATAAGTGATTGACGTATATAGTAGTATAACGAACCTTGGAAGTTTACTTACAACACTTTCATATTACTAATAGTTTACAAACAATCTTATGACCTTGAAATTGATTTATATTGTTAGCTTATTAAGAGTAATGTTATAACATTAAGACATACTTAAGAGTAATGTTGTACCACCACCTGCCCCTGCGCCACCACCAAGTGAAAATTTGTGAAGCTTCTGGAGAAAAGCTGAAGATTTTATAGCTCTGGCCTACCCTCAAGTGAAAATTTGTGGTTGTTTGGAATGGGTTAAGGCTGAATCAACTAAAGCAGGTGTTGAAATGATGAAGTTGATTTTATTGTGAAATGATCGCAGCCGTCAAATATTATATCCGACGGTCCATGATTATTTTGCACCATGTGAAAGAAATTTGGACCACACTAGAGCCGACTCCTATCCCTTTCTTCTCCATCAACCCGCTTGTCCTAGTACTACCAGTGATGATTTCGACGGTCCATAACAGCAATGATAATTCCTAAACCCTAAATTAAAGTGATTACAAAAACCCAGAGAAATTGAGCACTAAATTCAAAAGCCCAGTTTAGTCTGCCAAGTTTAGTCCAATATTCCGCCAAGTTTAGTCCTAAGAAATCAAAAGCCCAGAGAAATTGAACACTAAATTCACAAAACTGGGCTTGTTGCATCTCACATTCTTTGATAGAGTTCATATTTATTCCAAAACAACTTTGATAGAGATTAAAGGCTCAAATTTGTTGTAAAATCAAAGCAAAAAGGGAAGCATACCACCATGGCTGCAAACCCAGTTCATTCTTGAAAGTGATGACGGGATGAGGGTGGCTTTTATTTATCTCTATGATTTCAACTTTTTTGTGGACTTTAACAATGAATTTTTGGCTGATCAATGATGGTGGTGGTGTTGGGTGATCAGTGATGGTGGTGCCGGGTTCTGACCGGCGGTTGCAGCTGAAGATGACGGAGGGGGTGGGAGATGCGTCGGGGTTTCCAATGGGATAGGTGGGAAAAGCTACTTATCTATTAAAAATATAAAAAATAAATAAATATATTATATAAAGACATAATGGTATATTAGACATTTGCACTCTTCAATTTGGGTTTTTAGCCAATTAATTGGCTAAGTTTTAGCCACCTAGCACTGTCCAAAAAAGAAATCATTTCTATGGAGGAGATAAATTATAAGAGAAATCCGCTATATATAGACATCAATTTTTTTTGTTTTTCTTTAAATTGTAATAACTTTAATTTAGGATACTTGTAACTAAACTAATTTACGGATATGCTCCATTTACCAAAATAGTGAATCCAGTAAAAAAAGGACCAAAAGTCGCAAGTGCCTTGTACATGGGACCCATTTTAAGAACAAAAGTGTCCGAAATTCTATTCCCTCCAAAAATGTAAAAACCCTAACAACATCCCCCTTCCCCTTTTTCATCTTCCTAATATTAACCCTAAATTTATTTCCCTTCTTGAAGCCCCAATCCAAACCAAATAAGGTAGTTTAATTCCCCAATTTCATATCTATATAAACTAGGGTAGCATTCAATAGAAGGATTGCCCAAACATTTTTTCCCAAAAAAAGAATGTCTACATTAAGTTCAAGTTTGTAAAATGCTAATTCCATAATGTTTTCCTTCATTTCAACTACAAACGCTTTGTGAATTGAACTGTTATTAGATTATGCGTAATGCTTAAGGGCTCAACACTATTGGATAAAAGTTGGCTAAGGGGAAAAATGACCATTTTACCCTTTACGGTACTTAGAATTTTGGTGTAAAAAAATTCAAAACAATTTGATGACATGTAAAAAGACACATGACGTGTCTTTGAAATTCCAAAAAAAAAAAATTCTCTACAAAAGCTGACTTTGGAGTGGTTATTGTCAACCATCACATCAGTCAGCGATGTAGGAGTGGTTATGTTCTTTTGGCTTTTGCTAGGGTAGGTCGCATGGGTCTCACATGGAAGAAGTGTATTGATTACTTAGCAAAAAAAAAAAAAGTGTATTGATTGGTGTGAAGTGTTAAATATAGGTCCAAATATTACCAGAAATGACACAAAATTTTTCACACTCCACCAATTAGAATTTTCCCACCCACCATCGTTTCTTCAACAGAATGCTGAAAAAAATACTCGAATTATGTCTACACTAAATGAAGAAGTGGATGTGATTTTAGTGAGCGAGAATGAAAATCTCCTATTCAAGTGGATAATTCCGAAGCATTTTTTGACGCTTGTGAAAAATTGTATGAATTGAAATACGAAAATATTGTGGTTTCTGGACAGATGGAGCAGAAAATTCTAAATGCCAATGTTATGGATTCAAATTAGGTATTTTCGGATTTAAGAGTCAGATATTTTTTTAATACTTTAGATGAGTTATATGAATGTTATCTTCAATATGCTAAGGAACGAGGATTTAGTGTGGAAAAAAAATGCGGTTCTAAAAGTTATAATAGTGATGTTAGAAAATACACCTGCATTAGTTGTGATAGAGGTAGAAGAAGAGTTAACAATAAGCGCACTAAAAGAATTAATTGTCCTGTAAAGTTGAATGCAATATTAAGGGATAACGGAATGTGGGAGGTATAAAAAATTAATGATATGCACAGCCATGAATTGGTACAAGAAATGTCGAGGTTTATGAGAAGCCAGGGTAAATTATCGTCGACAGTAAAGAGAAAATTGGAAGCTAATGATAGGGCATGTATTAGACCATGCAAAAGCACTAGAATGTTAGAAGTTGAAGCGGGTGGACCGGAAAAATTAAAATTTCTTAGTAAAGATTGTCGTAATTATCTTGATGTATTTATGAAAGACGAATTGAGTAAAGGAGATGTGGATTACATTTATAATATGTTGAATAGAATTGTTAGCCCTAAGGGCGATCAAACTCGGTTTTTGATAATGGACAAACACTTGATGTTGTGTCTAATGTTTATATCTTTGTGATAGAATATCGGAACATATATTGAAAGCTCTAAGTACTTCAATCAAGCCATGATCAAGATTCAAAGTCATATCATTCAAGGCTCATCTATCAAGATTGAAGATTGAAGACTTAGGTTTGGTTAGATTAGCTTTGTCGTTATAAGTCTTTATCTTATATAGCTCTAACCAAAGCTCTTATGAACATAAGCTCTACACTCTAGTCTTGCTTGCACACAAACACGTTTTCAAAAGGCTTAAGTTTCAAAATGATCTTTACATGTGTTCTTATCCAAAAAGCCTTTGATTTCATAGATAAGTCTTTTAGAAAAGTTTTCCAAGTGTTCTTACTTGTTACCTTTTAGGAAAACCTTTTTAGACTTTAAAAGACTTCAAAAGATTTCAAAACGTGTGAAAAATCAGCTTGGAAGTTCGGTCAACCGAGCTCAAGCTCGGATCAACCGAGCAGAAACTGAGAGCTTAACTGATCAGCTTCGGTCGACCAAGAGGAAGTTCGGTCGACCGACCTTGGTTCGGTTCAACCGAAGCTTGGTTCGGTCATCTGAAGTGCTCTGTTCGGTCAACCGAACTCTGCTTTTTCTAGCCGTTATTTGACCGTTGGAAACTCGATTTTCAGCCTATTTTGAAATGTATATATACTCCAAAGCTAGAGAATCATTCAAAGACTTACATATACAATATAGATTGATTTCTTATCAAGTCTAAACACCTTCAAAGCAAAAACACTTCATGATCTAAATCATTCAAAGGTGTTCTTTCAAAAGCAAGACAAAGAGTGTGCTTCATATGTTTAAGAGCTGAAATTGTTTGTGCTTCAAAGGTATATTTCTCACTTATAAGAGTGATCAACCTTGTTCTTTAAACATTCAATTCCCTTTCTAAGTGATTGGGTAATTCTTGTAAAAGTCCTACTTTGTGTGGGCAATTTGTAAAGTCCTACTTAGTGTGGGCATGTTCTTAGTGAGCTTTTGTATTGTGGTTGTGTTGTAAAACTCTTAGTGAGTTAGCCACATTTGTAAACATTCTTCTTAGTGAAGTTGTTTGAAATCCTTGGGTTGCGGCTCAAGGTAGTGGATGTAGATTCTAAGTGAATCGAACCACTCTAAATCCTTTGTCTTGTTGATTGGGTTTTACATTGCTTTTATTCTTCTTGCTCAAACTTCCAATAGCTTTGCAAAGAATCGAAAAAGTTTACAAGATTAGTTAAAACCCAATTCACCCCCCCCTCTCGTGTTTTACAAGAATGCAGTTGAAAAATTCAAATTTTGTATACTCAATTCGGATTGACGGTGAAGGTATGCTTGACAGTGTCTTTTAGGTGCATCCTCATGGTAGGAGTGCGTACCAGCAATTCTCAGATGTAGTTAGTGTAGATTCTACATATTTGGTTAACAGACATCATATGCCGTTTGTTTGGTATTAATCATCATGGTCATCAAAAAAATTCTGGGGTTAGCCCTTATATGTCATGAGGACATTGCTACATACAGATGGTTTTTTAAGGCATGGTTGGACACTATGGGAGGACAAGCTCCTATTACTATTATGAGTGATCAATGTGAAAGTATTGGAAATTCCATTAAAATTGAGATGCCAAACACAATTCGTAGGTATTGCATTTGGCACATACTTACTAAAATTCCAAAAAAGTTTAAAGGCATACAAGAATATGTTCGTGCAAAGAAACAATTCAAGACCATAGTTTATGAAAGCTTGTGTAAGGAAATGTTTGTGCAGAACTGGAAATTATTTATTGAAAGGTATAATCTGAATGAAAATCAATGGCTACACAAATTGTTCCTGTTGGTTAATTGCATAACAAATTACGGGTGGGGAGAGACAATTCCAGCAGTGTTGTACAAACGAATTACTTGAGGAGTTGTAAGGTGAAATTAGACGGATGTTGTAATGTCATGTGGGTACCGATCAGAAATGAGGTTGGGGATGATGAAGATTTTAATTTAGATGGAGGAGATTATGAGAAAATAAGAATAGCGGAAAAATCAATTACTACACATGGGTACGTCAATTATTATGTGAACACAGTGATGTATAAGGTTGAAGGTTGTATTTTAAAATGCAACTGCCGAAAATTTGAGTCAAAGGGTATTTTGTGTGCACATATTTTATCAGTTTTGAGGCAGAAAAATGTTGTGAATATTCCGGACAAATATATGTTGGACATAAGGAGAAATGATGTTTTTAGGAGGCATATATTGGTGTTTAATGATGACATATATCCTCAAATGACTTCGAAATACAAGCGATTCACGCACTTGGAATCAATTTTCAATCAATGTGTGGAGCTTGCACTTTCTACTGATTCGCGGTATGACATGACAAAAATGTATTTGGAATACACTTTGGATGAGCTTAAGAAAATCACTCATCCCGCAACGGAACAATTAGTTGACAGTGTTGATTCAAGCATGGGTATAGTAGAGCCAATCCTTCAAAATCCGTGAGTTACACGTACGCGTGGACGGCCCAGGACCAATAGATATATGGGACGTATTGAGAATTTAGGATGTGTACGCGGACGGGGTAGTCGCAGAAGTCGGGGAGGCCGTGGTAATCGCGGATGTTCAAGGATAAATACAAAACAATTGAATGTAGAAATACCATCTACAGAGGTACAACAATTTACTTTTGTTATTTTAAATGGGTTAATAAAATTTATAAATTAATATTTTAATTTAATTACAAATATTTTTTCAAGGAATCACAAGGAGATACATTGATCGATATAAATTCTCGGACTTGCTGAAAATTAAATTTGGACGACAAAATTTTCCACTTGAATTATTTTCTTGAAGTTGCTTGGAGCAAAAAGTCCAATGACATGACCGGTGTGGATGATTGAGCCATGGTGGCAGTGAAGCGACGGGTCATCAAGCGATGTCACAGGGGGTCTGACTTGATTGGTTTGTGGTGGTCAGGGGGCAGGGGCAGGGACATAGGCAGTGGCAGTGTATTGGCCTTTTTATTAAGACTTTTAGGATGTTTTTTTCTTGAACCTAGATTTCTCTTTCTGAAACTTAAAGTTTGTTTTTTGGATGTTTTCTTAACTTTTTAATTAACGTGTAATTATTTTCCTTTTCTGGACCATAATCATTTAACTTCCTATTTAACATATGCAATACTCAGCTCATTTAATAAAAAGGGAAATAGCAAATTAAATGTAAGATTGAAATTATAAAGTAACATATTACATACCAAAATATAAAACTAAAATTAAAATTAACAATAATAATAAATTGTTCATAATTTAAAACTGAAATAAATCAAGACCAGCGCCCGTTCACACACATGAAATCGTGGTGAACTCTTAATTCAGAGATATGATTATCTCCATCCTGACCTGGATAGATCGAAAAAATGACGGTATACATATCTCTGCATTTGCGCTTCTTAACATTACCGGATCACCATCCTCCACGAGTCATGGCGTCTACCGGTTCACCTCTCTTAAACCTAAGCTTCGGAATAGACGGAGGACGTGGACGGATCCAATTGAAAGTAATCTTCTCCTGGAGGTGATACATCTCTTCCTCTTAGAACAACGTTGAGTATTTCACCGTATATCTATTGTCCCCATGCTTTGCAACAACGGTACCACGATAAAACGAAGCATAAAACCCCAACTCATACGATCTCAATTTTTTCGCCAACATCATACTGAGGATATGAATACTCAACAGGTTGTCTAGAACTTGACATTTTCACTGGTAAGAAAAAAAATCATATTACGAGAAATTTAAACACATAACACAAAGCAAGATCATACCAGACTAAAAATTAATTCCAGTTAAAAAAAAACACAAAATTAATTTGAGCACAAACAAATTAGCAGATCATGTTTCACATTACGTTAAAAAAAAAACAGAGCATATTTCTTCAATACAAAAACATAACACATATTATATTTTGCATTGGCATATTACAAAAAAAGCATATTTATTACTTAACGAAACAGAGAATATTTCTTCAATATCAAATTGAGCATATTTCGTAGTATATATTTAAAATAATAAATAGCAGATCATAATTCTTATAAAAATATAAAAACATAACAGAGCATATTTCGTAGTATATAATTAAAATAATAAATATCATATCATAATTCTCATAAAAATATATAAAACATAACAAAGCATATTTATTCAATAGAAAACATAGCATATCATAATTCTTCGACTTTGAGTAGTAATGATACAGATTTACAAGAGAAGAAGATGAGTTGCTGAGACGATTGGAGAGGAAAGTTAAAGGCTGCAAAAAAAAAAATCGAGAATGGTGTGTTATTTATAGTTGAAATCCCTAAAATTAAATTCTCCTCCCCCAACCCTTCACGCTCACCCCTCGGAAACCCACCCAAAATTAATTTGAGTTTTAGTTTTCCAACTGAGACATGGCACCCAACTTTAATGTGGAAACTAAAAGTTTTATACTTAATGTTGAATTATTATTCTGATAACAAAATGTTTTCTTTCCTTACTAAAAAAAATGTTATCTCATAATTAACCACAATATCAAAAGTATAATAATAACTAAACACTTGTTTGTGATATTTTGCATCAAACTAGTATGTCTTTACTCGATCTTAGTAATTTTTTCCAAAATGAATTGCAAATCTTTCTTTGAAAATGAAATATCATTTTCAAACCCCTTGACACCACCACCACAGTATATCATAGACCGTTCGTATTCATCTTCTATCCATCGAAAAAAATTGCATCTCAATTTCTTCTCCTACAAAATGCAATGTACCAAATTAAAGTAAAAAAAATAATTTGATTTGAAAATTAATTCGCGTTTTAAAATTAAGAAATATATACCTTGTAATAATGACATCCAAAATATTTTCTACCTCTTTTTTTAATTGTGTTTGCAGTAATAAGGGGAGATGGATATCCGCAATCACATAATAATATGTTGTTTGGAGGATTGCGGTTTAATTGTGTGGTTGAAGAACTCGACATGAGGATTAATGGGAGAATAAATGAACTTATTTGTCTTGGAAATATGAAAAATTGGAGGAGAGGAAAATGGTCTAGGTAGTATGAGTTGTTGATATAGAAAATCGGTGTGGATTAAAGTGAGAAACACTTATTGTTTCTTATCTCGCTAGTCATTGTAGTACCATTTGATCTTTCAAAACCCTTAGATCATTTGGATTTAATTATTAGTAATAATAGATTATCAAACGTCAACGATCATAGCCGTCAGATTAATGATCCTTCCGCCATTAGTTAGTTAGTCTAAGGAAAAACATATGACCCCACTTTAACGTTGCCTGCAAAAAGTAAGCATGTAGTATATTAAATTGCGACCGTTCGATTGTGAACTACAGACGGTCAAGATTTACCTCTAGGATTTTTTTGGATAGATGACGTGGCATACACACAATTTTTATTTTTTAGAACCCTAAGTACTCAAACATTATACATATTGTTTACCCTAAGTCCCTAAACTATTTTATAAAATGTCGCATTTGGCTCTGTGTTGTATTTTAATTAATTACTTATGGACCATTGTATTTTAATTTTGTTTATGAATTGACCACTCAAATTATAAAGTACATAATAATTTTCCAAATTAGTTTGTATTATAAATTTATTAGAGTAATATACTATTATTAATGGGACTATGTTAATGTTAAAAATTAGTCTGTTGGACTTATACTAGATTACTTCAATTCGATCAATCGTTATAAGTTGTTGATCACTCTTATGTGGAAACTAATTGTCTTATACATAAGTAATATACTATTATTAATGGGACTATAGTAATGTTAAAGATTAGTTTGTTGGACTTATACTAGATTGCATCTCATTAGATCAATCGTTATAAGTTGACGATCACTCTTATCATAAGTAATTGTCTTATACATAAGTAATATACTATTATTAATGGGACTATAGTAATGTTAAAGATTAGTTTGTTGGACCTATACTAGATTGCATCTCATTAGATCAATCGTTATAAGTTGATGATCACTCTTATCATAAGTAATTGTCTTATACATAAATAATATACTATTATTAATGGGACTACGGTAATGTTAAAGATTAGTTTGTTGGACTTATACTAGATTACTTCATTCGATCAATCGTTATAAGTTGATGATCACTGTTATGTGGAAACTAATTGTCTTATACATAAGCAATATACTATTATTAATGGGACTATATTAATGTTAAAGATTAATTCACAATATATGATTTAAAATTCTTTAATACAAAGATTAGTAAGAATGACGAATGTATTACTCACTGAAATGTAATTAATTGATTAAACAATTGTTGCATTATGATAAAGTATTAAATAATTAAAATAGACTAGTATAAGTCTATTAAGAAGAAGAAAAAAAATATTTAATGAGGAATTGAACACGATACCACCAGTATTTCGAAGGTCCCAAATGTTAAAAGACAGCCATCCATCCAAACTGTATCAATTTGTTTGATTAACGCAGGACAATATATATCACTCTTACTATTGACAAAGGTTTCAAGGAAAAAACATGAAAATCGAACTATTGACTTCCCAATTTCGAGAATAATTATCACTCTGTTTTCAAGAGTGGTGATGATGCTTGTCAGCCATGCAACTTTATAGGGCAATGATGTTGTCTAGCACCGGGACTCTATCAGTGTCAAATACGAATTGAGTTTGTGGAAGGTATTTTTACAGTATAAATACGAATTTGTCTCAAATAAGATATCTCAAACACATTCTTAGATTGAATAATAAGAAACAAAAGAGAATGACTTATGGAAAACGCCCCCGTTCGCCGGCAGAAGCTCCGGAAAGTGAGTCCCCCATTCCAATAACTCCGTCCAGTCAACCACCCATCCCAAATTTACCGGTAAGTGAACCACCCAACGAAAATGTGCCTATAATTGCTTTGGTCCAAGAATCTATAAGCCACAGAGAATTGTGGGTTGGTCTATGACTCATTTGTTCTTATTTTGGGTTACAAAGTGTGCGATATTGCCTGAATATGGACCTAACCCTAGTATTGATCCAACGTATACTTGAAGGAATTGAGAGCCAACCAAGGGTGGTTGTCAAAACTGTTTTTGGACAAAGCAGACTAGACGATAGAGGATTACCAACAAGATTTGTTCGCGTCGAAGAGCCAACTAGAAGGGGTTGACCAAGGACCACATCTCTGCCTTTACCGGTCACACAATCAAATCTCTTTACAGAAAGGGACGCATTCACCACTTCGCCAAGATCCAGGGATGTTAGACGTTTGCCTAACAGTCCCATTCCCATCTTATCTCTCTCACCATGTTCATCCTCGAAGCCCAACCCCCCAGCACTTAGGAGCCGAGCCCAGTTACCCCAAACTAGAAATTTCACTTCACTTCTAGGAGGGTCGCAGTTTAATCCAATTAGTTGTGATTCTTCGGACTCGGGCTCAAAAAATATGGATACTCTCTTATCACTTGGGAGGGCATCTTCGTCATCAGGTTATGATATCGTGGAAGAGGACAACTGGTAACGTGAATTGGAGACAGATTCTGCTAGCGGTAAAGGTTTGTTGAATGATATTGAATTTTTTTTAGAGTTGGATGATGAAGTTAGCTATGTTGTGGATGATTATTGCTGCTGAGATGTTTTTTTTTGTGGATGAATTTGGAATGTTTTTGTACTGGTTTTACCAGTTTAAGGATGAAGGTTTTTTGAATGGTGGTTGTTTGAATTTTGCTGCTTGGCATCATTGAAGAACCAGGAGAAGAATTGGCGATGGGTTCTTTGGAGATGCTTGGTATGTTGAAGGTGTTTATTGTTGTTAAAGCTGCTTCTAATTTCAAAATCCAAATGTAGTGTAAAATTTTTTTTTGGGTTAGGTTTTGTTAATCACATGTAGTAGTACTTTTGGATCTATTAATGTAGTGTTTACTTTTGTTAATTATGTTTAGTGATATATTAAGATGTTTCTTATAATATATATTAGTCTTTTGTGTAAATTTATGGTGTTCTTACTAATTTTCCTTCTGCAAATAATTATTCCGGTTAAAAATCAACTCCTAAGTATAATTTTCTTTCTGCAAATCAGTTTTTGCCTTTTTTTTTAATTTCTGGTTAAAAAAAATCAAAGAAGCGAAACAAAATCCACCGAAATGCATGCATTAATCCGGTCCATTAAAGAACTTTGAAGCTTTAGCATCAAGAAGCTTTCTGGAATTTTCAATATGAAGGCATCAAAAAGCTTTCTGGAATTTTCAATGGAGAAGGTAGCAACTCCTAAATATAGATTAATTCCATCCATTAGTGTGTTGATTGTTAAAAAAGTTTGAAGCTTTATGGCATTTTCAATGGATGAAGACATCAACTAGCTTTCTGGCATTTTCTATGGAACGGAGGTAGCAAATTGGGGGCATTGAGAGAAGTTGGAGATTTGAGAGTTGGAATTTGTGAAATTGAGTGATGTATAATGTCAGAAAATTTAAGGAGAAAATGAGATTGATTATAGTGTAAAAAAAAGAAAAAGAATTATATATTCCATGTTGGATTGAAAGTGGGGTCACTACATAATATTATATATATTATTTGTTGTTCTCAAAATAATTGAAAATACAAAAGAAAATTTACAAAATTTCCGAGGGCAAATGAGTCATTGAACCTGGTAAATTTAGGGGTTTGGCTAATACATTGGCTAAGTTTGAGCCCCTAACAACACCCTTACGTTATACCTTATATTTCCAGAGCAGCCGAGAAGATTTTGATTATTTGAACCATTTTTGGCTATTGGATTGGTTTCTCCAGTGGTCCTTTCTAAATTATTCCTCAATACATTGTCATAGGAAACGCATAAACAATCATGATGAGAAAGTCTAATGACATTGACAAAACCTCTTTCTTCTTATAGGAGATTTTCACAGTTGGATTTCATCAAAACAAACATTAGTTGGAGATATTCATGAATAGAGAATTGGATATGCCAACTTGAAACAAGGGTACAATGTCCCATAACAACATTTGCGGGAAGTATATAAGCAGCTATTTGCCCGCCTCTTTCCACCCAAAAAAAAAAAAAAAAACATAAATAACCTACTATGCAGTAGCGAATCACTCAAGCAATATATATAAAATGACAATATATATATATATTAGTACCTCAAAGGTATTGGATATAAATTGGATAGAGGGTCAATTAATTATCTATAAAATGGATAGAGGAAAAATAAAGACATTTATACCCTTTAGGCTAAATTGAAATTGATAAAAATAATTTCTATTATTTTTAATCCTTGCCCTAGTGAAGGGTACCATCTCCACCCCCACAGCCGCAAAACCACCATCTCCACCCACCAAACATGTTTCTTTCTTCTTCCAAGAAAAACCACCATTTCCACCCACTACTCTCCATCAGCCGCAAAACCACCATCTCCACACTAGAGAAATATGTCTTCTTCTCTCACCCTTCGCCACGCTCTCTACCTCTCAACAACTGCAGCCGCCGCTGCCACATGGCTTTTGTTTAGCTTGGTCAGAGTTCCGGCAGATCTGGAGGCATGAGAGGCCGATTAATATTCCAAGTGGGAAGGAGCAGAATGCCAGCTCTAGATATGCTGCTCCTAAAATTGTCAAGGCAACACTAAATGTTGAGGAACAACAGGATACTAATCTACTTGGTATGATGAAGGTCTATCATTTAATTTACTTGGGTTTTGCAAATCTTATTGCAGTTTGGTTTAAACGGTGAGGGATGTGTGAAATCTGGTTCAAGTTTAGACGGTGGGGGTGGTTGTTGGTGGTGAAGGGGTGTTGTGAGAAGTGAGTCACAGGTGGGGGTGATGGTTGGTGGTGAAGGGGTGTTGTGAACAGTGAGTCGCCGGAATCAATGGAATTCAAGGTTTTACAATATAAAATATATAAACATCAATAAAATTAAATAAAGCAATTGAGGACATAATAGTCATTTTAAAAACACTATTCAAAATTATAGCCAATTAATTGGCTCATGTTATAGCTACCTAGCATTGTCTATATATATATATATATATATATATATATATATATATATATATATATATATATATATATATATATATATATATATATATCGAGTCTTACGGGTCGAGTCGTACTTGTATGTGCGGATCATTTAATGAGTTAGAGGGAAACTAAGAGTCAGACGAATTTGCCCTTATAACCGGACACATGTGCAAGGCACATGAGACTTTTGGCCGGATTGACTATTTTGACAAACAGATCATATCCGTAAATTAGTTTGGTTACAAATAGTCTAAATTAAAATTATTCCTATTTAGAAAAAAAGCAAAAAAATTATTGTCTACATATAGCAAATTTCTCTAAATTATAATTATTGTGGGCATCCAGCCATTCTGGTGAAACTAACTTGAACTCAACTTGTGTTGGCAGAGTTTAACTCAAAACATAGGGTAAAATTGGTTTCTTAAAATTCTTAAATATGCTACCATCCGTCCAAAGTGAAGACAAAAGACTAATTCCATTAAAAAGAATATTGCAACATTTGTCTTTTAATGAGGATTAAGGTTGGTTCGTCAAACTTTTTAACACACCATCATCATCTGTGCGGAGATAATTTATCTTTATATTTTGGGCTCTCGCCGGTAAAATCTAATTCACTATAGTAAGGTTGATTCATGACTCTTGAATACAATATCATGTTCAAATAGAAGAACAAAGACTACTTTTATAAGAGAGATCCGAACTCCGATTCTCTAGTTATGGTGCGACATTAACAAGCCACAACCGCTCACCCAAGTTCAGAGCCAGTCTTCATGTATTTTGGTTAAAATCAGAGTGTACATCACCGCCATTCCCAACTTAATTTAGGAATAGTTTTATTTTGATAGATGAGTAAGTTTAAAATTTGTATCTAAACCAATGAATACAATATAAGTATGCCAAAAGTGCAAATTCACAGGGGAGAGAGATTTAACCTTTTGTTCAATGCGTATTACTATTATACTTATTGGTTCGAGTACATGTTTTAAACTTACTTATCTACCAAGATAAGCCTACTCATTAATTTAGACACGTAGTCCTTTCATTTAAACATACACTGGGCCAAAGATAAAGCAAAAACATTGGGGATTTGCATGGGCTTGGCCCGTTTTTCCCAGATCAGTCATAACATGGCACCCGGAAAAGTGGGACAAACATTTTTGTCCATAACGGAAGTCCCACTTCCGTCCCGGGGCCATAACGGAAGTGGGTGACGTGGCAGTTTTCCCCACGCGCAGTGCCACGTGGCCATAACGGAAGTCCCACTTCCGTTATTGCCCCGGAACGGAAGTGGGACTTCCGTTATGGTCCTGCCAAAAAATACCCTACTAAAACCCTAACTTTTGTCCGTGACTTTGAGGACGGAATTCCCACTTCCGTCCTCAACTTCCAGCCAATTTGCAGCGTGTAGTCACTTCTCACTTTTGCTTTTTTGACCCAAAAAAAAATTCTGAACGGTTTTGGCAATTTCGTGCGCATTTATGACCGGTTTTCAGAGACTTGTCCAATAAAAAAAATAATTTTACAATTTCCAACCACATCTATAAAAAACCCTCCAAACCTCTCCACTCCACAACATACAACCTTCTCAAACCCTTTAAAAACCCTATCCTCCATATTACTAGCTTTGAAAATGAATAGCGAAATGAATCCCGACCCGGAAGAGTATTTCGGATACCAATTTACAATTGCGGTCGAAATCAAACCGATGGAAAAATGGTAGTATTGTATTTTGTAATGAGTAATTTTTTATTGTATGAAATGTGTTTAGCTATCTAACTCATAATTTTGGATGTGTAGCGTCTTCCAGCGAAGTACACAAGTTGGTTGGAGCAAACCGGTCTCGGGCTAGCAAATTCTGTCTATCTGAAGGACGACCATGGGAATCAATGGTGCGTTTATGTAAACAAAATAGATGACACCTACTACCTAGACGGAGGTTTGCAACAATTTTTGCGTGACAACAATCTTCGTCCCACAAATAAAGTTCATTTTATACCATCACCCATGAATGTATTAGATATTTTTGTTAAGGGAGGGCCCGGGATAGGTTACCTGAAGGGTGAATTATCGTATCCCTCAGACGGGGCATTTTTCCGGCAGAGTTTTCGAATAGACATTTACAAAACATATTCGGGACTTTCAAAACCGGTACGTTTTGTAATATTAAAATTTTTGTATTAAAATCGTTCATTTTACATTTATGTGTTGTAATGTTGTTTCCCGTGTACAGTGGATATGTCCGCAATACATGCAATGGCGTGTTAGAATGCAGCTTGGAATCCCCGAAGTACTACACATGCGCAACCTTCACGGTAACAAATTGACACTGCAAGTGACTAGAGACGAAGGCTGCGACTGTTACTATTTTTTGGGGTGGGATGAGTTTGTTGTGTTTTCTAGATTACACCCGGGTGACCATGTAAAAATTCATCCAGCCCCTTACGATATCCTTGATTACAGGGCCGGGAATGATGATTTTTTCGATTTATTACGTCAACTTTAATAATTTGTATTTGAAATGTAAGATGTTCGATGAAATTGAGACCGGGAAAAATCGAGAACATTCACAACAATTTTATAAATTCTAAACTATTACAATTCGGAGAATTTAAATACAATTACTGTGGAGGGGGTGGGGGTGGTTGCTGAAGATGTGCTAACATGGGGCAAGTCTTCCGGTTGTGACCAACTCGCTTACAGTGGCCGCACTTCTTTTCCTTTGAGTGCCCCTGTTCTCTGTGTCCATAGGCATTTGGTATCTCCGCCTTCGAGGTCGACCCACCTGCGTAGCTTTCATGTTAGGTGGGTGATATGTCAAATCAAAAGGGGGGGATCTCCAATGAACGGGATCAGGTACAGGATATAAAATAGACTTGTAAGTATTCCTATAATGTTCGAGAGAATAGACAGGGTGGATGAATCGAGAAGCATCCTGCATTATCGATTTGGACACGGCAATGACATGGGAGCATGGAACTGAATAAGCAGCCCACTTATCACAGCTACACCCACGAACTGATAAGTTGACCGTGTACGTTTTTCCACCTTGGCCGGGTCCTCTATGTCGGGACATGACCCTATAGATACCTTGGTCCATGTGGTGTCGGTTTACAAGAAGAGTTGCTGCCTTTTCTTCGTACGCGAAATACTGCTCCCATATCCTCTTAGGGAAAGGCGTTTGACAACCATTTGCGTCTTGCCGGTGTTTGTCAAAATAATGTACAAGTTTAAAAAATATCATCTCCACGAGCGCTTTCAAAGGCAGCGCTCTAGACTGCTTTAGAACGCTATTAAGCGCCTCTGACATGTTAGTAGTCATGCAACCGAAACGCATTCCCCCGGCACGTTCTTGAAACTCCGGGCGGTGTTCCAACGCGCCCCGTACGCTCGGCCGTCCGCGGGAGGTTCATTCATAATCACTCCCCGGTTCGCCGGCTTGAGAAATGAAATGCGCTCCCACGCCCACAACTGGTACAAACAAACACAGATTAATCATAAATTATTTAAAAATTAGCAGGTAAACAATAAAAAATATTCATTAACAATTACACAAACCTGGATCAACAGGCAACAGCCAGCTATGTCCTTAGAGTCAGCATGTGCAGAGATGCACATGTGGCGGTATAGGTAGGACAGGACGGCGCTGGCCCAGGAATGCTGGTCATGGGTGAGGTCCCCGTCGCTGATGAGCAAGAGATAGCGCATGTTCCCTCACGACTCGGACTTATCCGGGAAGAGGAAAGCTGCCATGCAGAGGAAAATCAGGGCCCGGGCCCGCTGGTCAACCGCGAGGTGCGTGGCATCCTCGGCTAGGGGCTCAGAAATGTGGGCGTACACCTCTGCAAGGTCGAGGGCGTTGCCCTTAATAGACTCGGGTGGGGCGGAAACCTAGGATATGGTGCACACGCTCAATCCACTGACCCTTGGACATGTTGTAGTCCTCGGCCCACGTCACCACGTGGCCCCCGGTGGGCAGTCCTAGGAGGCAGCCTACGTCCTCTAGGGTGATGGTGACCTCACCGCACCGCAGATGGAATGAGTGCGTCTCGGGCCGCCACCGCTCTACTAATGCGGTGATCAGTGCGTGGTCTATCTTAATCTTACCTATCCGACAACAACCCCCGAAACCAAAATTGTCAATGAGATCTAGCACTCTCTGGTTGCCCTCGCGTTGGTATGCGTCAAAAAAAATGCCCGTCATAGCTAATGACCTTCAAACCCTTGTCTAGGACTACATCCCCGCCCCAAATCCTAAGTGCTCTATGTGACGTGTGTTTGTTCAACACACTGGGATCGTACGGACCGGGCATAAGGTGGGCAGGAAAAGCCATCTGTAACAAAAACTGTGCGATTTTTGTCAATAATAAGGACAGCATATTCTCAAAACTTGCAATTAAAATACGTAAGGATATCAAATTCACATAATTGCAATTCAAGTCTATAAGAATATCAAATTCACATAATTGCAACTACAATGCAATGCATAAGGATATCAAATTCACAAAATTGCACTTCTAGTCCATAAGAATATCAAATTCTCATTATGCACTTACAATACATAAGGATATCACATTCACATAATTGCAATTCAAGTCCATAAAAATATCAAATTCACATAATTGCAACTACAATGCATAAGGATATCAAATTCACAAAATTGCACTTTTAGTCCATACGAATTTCAAATTCACATTATACACTTACAATACATAAGGATATCACATTCACAAAATTGCAATTCAAGTCCATAAAAATATCAAATTCACATAATTGCAATTACAATATATAAGGATATCACATTCACAAAATTGCAATTTTAGTCCATAATAATTTCAAATTCACAAAATATACATACATATACAATTCGCAACAAAACATAAATATCAAAACTATACATACAAAATACATTATTGAAAAAAAGTACACTTAAATAAAATACACTTAAATAAAATTAAAAAAAAATAAATATACCTCCAAATTAAAATTTGGGAGAGAGATATTGGTGGTGGGGGAGAGTGAGAGTGACGGTGGGAGGGAGGGACTCAGGCATGGCAGCAGCAGTGGGAGGAGGGAGACTGCAGCGGAGGGGAGGGTGGTTTTTTTTTGGGAATATTACTCTTGCAAATCGCGGTGGGGGGAAGAAGAAGGGGGTTTTTTTTTAAACCGGGAGACCATAACTGAAGTCCCACTGCTCAGGGCAATAACTGAAGTGGGACTTCAGTATGGCCATGTGCACGCGTGGGAAAATCGCCACGTCAGCCCATAACTGAAGTCCCCACTTCCGTTATAGCCGAGACAGTGGGGACTCAGCTATGGGACAAAAATGTTTGTCCCACTTTTTCCAGTCGTAGTATGCATGACTGATCTGGGAAAAACGGGCCAAGCCCATGCAAATCCCAAAACATTGATAGGCCTATATCTAAACGAAAGAAAGGGAGATTTGGGCTATTTTAAAGCCCAATAACCTTGTTCGGCTACCAAGTTCTCTTCGACACCGACCCGACCTGTTAATTCTGGGCCAAAACACTGTCAACAGAGAGGGTTTATATTCTCCCTCTTCGAAACAGTAGCGCCGGAGCTTCGATTTTCCTACTTGTTCTTTCTATCAGTTATTAATCATGGTATGTTCTCCTTCTTATAGATTTTGCGGTTAAATTTCTACATCTAATCATTTTTTTTCATGCTAATAATTATTGATTTGATGCTGAAATTTGTTTGAAAAATAGAAAATTTCAGCCGCAGGAGAGATTATATTGAGCTTATTTGATACTCCCTCAATTACCATTTAATCGTCGTTTAGGAAATATATATGTATCCAAATTAATTGTCATTTACATTTCTTTTATTAGTTGTCAATAATGTATTATACTCTCAACATATCTTTTATTGGAAAAGTGAAAGAGAGAGGAAGGAAGGGGTATTGTTAGAATTGTAGTGGAAAGATTATTGTTTGTTTGAGTATATTGAGAAATGGAGGGTATATCAATTTTATTTCGGTTGAATTTCTACATCTATCATTAATTTTTATGCTAATAATTATTGATTTGATGCTGAGATTGTTTAAAAAAATGGAAAATTTCAGCCGCAGGGAGATTATATTGAGCTTCACAGGAAAAGAAATGGCTACCGCCTTGATCACTTTGACAGGAAGCGTAAGAAGGAGGCTCGAGAAGTTCACAAACGATCTCAAATAGCCAGAAATGTAATTCCTAATCTTTTTCACGCTCATATATATTCATGAATTTTGCAACGGTTAATAGTATTCATAGTGGTGTTGCAATTTTAGCACTTTGATCCTTTGCAACTCTCCCTATACGATTATCTATTTATAGCCTTTTTAAGCCTTACGGTTCACCAGAGTATAGGTTATATGAATAGAAATTTTCATTATTGGAGTGTTATAGGTAGTGTTACAAAGAGAATCACAAGTTAACAGGTCTATGAACACATAAATTTATGTATTGTAAGCTTTCTATTTGGTTGGAGAGGTTGATTTACCTTAGTCATCCTATTGAAGTTTCGGAATTTGATCATTTCCTTCAAATTATTATTAATTTCTTTAGCCTTTAGGAACTGAATTTTACTTTATTTTGAATGGAACAGACATTGGGTATCAAGGGTAAGATGTTCGCCAAGAAGCGATATGCAGAGAAAGTTCAAATGAAGAAAACGTAAGCCCCTTTTGGTCTAATTAATTTTTCTTTTCCAGATTTTGAAAAATTAAACTTTATTTATATTCAGCTGTTATTGCTGCATATTTTTCATTTTAACTAAAGAAAATCAGAAACTGCCTATCATATGCTTGGATACATCTCATGGAGAGGAACATGACCAAGTTTAAAAGTTTTTTCTTTGGAAATTGTCTGAGCAATTGCTTGTTTACACTGATTGTTTTAAGTCCAAGTTTTGTTATTTATATTTTAAAGTTTCTTTGGATTATTATTCATACAACTTGTAATTTGGACCTGTCGAAGCTCCATGCCATTATATTTCTCAAGTTATAATCTTTTCTTTCAGAAGCTTTTGGATATGAGCTTTTCTGCCTCCCCATACTTAAAATATATGACATCGTTTGTTAACATCTGTCTCAAGACTGTTTTGCTCTTATTTATTTTTTTGGTCTTAATACGAAGAGGAATACTATTATATGATTTTTTTTCTAGACGCGCCTGGATGCATTACACACAGTATTCGTTTCTATAAACTTGAGGTATAAGTACACTAGGCGTAGTTAGCAGTTTATTTCATTTGTACGGCTTTGACTTATGAGCTGTGAGTTTTTTCGCCTGTGAAAATGTGAACTGTCAGTTTCTTGT
This sequence comes from Vinca minor, assembly GCA_026122235.1. Lineage (NCBI taxonomy): Eukaryota > Viridiplantae > Streptophyta > Magnoliopsida > Gentianales > Apocynaceae > Vinca > Vinca minor. Next base: position 1,832,144 of record JAOCZM010000116.1, read on the forward strand.
AACATATATTGTTGTATTTGCTTTGCATCATGTAACTGACTTTTATGTCATCACAACAGATTGGCTATGCATGAAGAGTCAACGACTAGGCACCAGGTTGACGAAGATGTTCATGAAGGGGCTGTTCCTGCTTATCTTCTGGATCGTGAAACAACAGCAAGAGCCAAGGCATGCTCTCTTTTCTCCAAGCATCCTTCTTTTAGATTCTCTTGAGTTTTTTTTTTTGTATTGGTTGGTGTGGAGTTAGTTATTTCTTGAGTCTGATTTTTTGTTTTCTTGGCCTTGTAGGTTCTTAGCAACACTATTAAGCAGAAGAGGAAAGAAAAAGCAGGAAAATGGGAGGTTCCTCTTCCTAAGGTAGATCAACTCATCTTTCATAATGACAGTTTCTGGTTTTTTTTTTCTCTTCCCTACTTTTGCTTTTTAACTTGTTGTTTAATCTGCATGTGCAATAACAAAATTGTCTCAACCACTGTTTTCTGGGACAGTGTTTGTTTACAAAGCGGCTGGTGAGATAAGCATCTTGCTGATTGCTCTTTGAAAATTTCAGGTCCGGCCTGTGTCTGAAGAGGAGATGTTTAGAGTAATCAGGAGTGGAAAAAGAAAATGTAAGTACATGTCCTCTTTCTCTTGGAGAATTTGTTCGTCCTTTTATTTTGTTCTTTGATATATTAGTATTTTTTTAAGAAAAACTCGAATTTATGTGGTTTGTCACTTGTTAATAAACTGAATTCAACGTGGTTCGGTACTTGTTAATAAACTCATTCTATGTGGTTCTGCACTTGTTAATTCAGATATGTTAGAAGACTTACCACTATACTATGTTCCTTTATTCAGCCAAGCAATGGAAGAGGATGATCACAAAAGCGACCTTTGTGGGTCCAAGTTTTACAAGGAAACCTCCTAAATATGAACGTTTCATTCGCCCATCTGGTTTGAGGTTCACCAAAGCCCATGTGACTCATCCTGAACTCAAGTGTACCTTCAGTCTCGAGATTATCGGGGTGAAGAAGAATCCCAATGGTCCAATGTATACTTCTCTGGGTGTCATAACCAAAGGAACAATAGTTGAGGTAATCTATGAACTTCAAGCAATGTAATGTTGTCCACCAACTTCTAGTTTCTACCTTGATTGCTAATATACTCCTTATTTTCAGGTGAATGTAAGTGAACTTGGACTTGTAACACCTGCTGGAAAAGTTGTATGGGGATAAGATTGTATCTCCATTTTCGATGTGTATTTTGCCATTCGGTCATTGTTGGTTACATATTCTAATTGGTATCTCTGCATTTGGAATACAGGAAAGTATGCTCAAGTGACAAATAATCCGGAAAATGATGGTTGCATTAATGCTGTTCTCCTCGTGTAGCCAGAACAGCATATGGAGGACTTCATAGAGTAACTCGGAATCATGCAATTTTTTCTGAGTGCGCTGAGATGTTCTCATCATGTGTAACTACTCTTTTTTCTCTCTTTCTGGGTATGACAAGGAAGTTTTGGTAGCAATGTAGTATTCATATGTTGATTTATTTATTTATTTTCTAAAACATGTCTTTTGATTTGTTAACTCCGTCCAACGAATGGGCAAAAAATCGTCTATTCCATGTATATTCCCATTCCTATACCCAATGTTTTTTACGTGTATATAAATAAAATTGGAAGAAATGTTAACATTACAAATTTTGAAATTTTGAGTGGTGGGTACTTGTATGAGGCTGACGATGTATGTTCATCTCTATATGTATCCGATGTAAGAAACAGAAACGGGAAACATGCTATTTTATCCATATGATATTTTTAAATGACAAATTTGACAAATTAATCTAAACATGAAAAACTTTTGTTCAGAACAATGTTTACCTATGAACTATTTTCAGAATCAATTCTAACGAATAACTCAAAACCCGTGATTTCAAACCAAATTTGTAGCAAACAATTTATAATTTTCATACGAGTTCGAGGTATTTTTGTTCTTTAACTCTATTCCCCCTCTTTGAAGGGTGTGCTTGGCGCGATGAAAGTGTTTATTTGCTATTCGCTAGGTCATGGGTTCGAACCTCGGAAACAGACTCTTTATGAAAAAATTAATGTTTATGAAAAAATTAATGTAAGACTGCGTACATCGGGACCTTCCCTCCTCAGACCATGCTGATGCGGGAGCCTTGTGCATTGAGTACTACGACCTTTACTCTATTCCCCCTCTTTGTATAAGAGAATAATTGGAGAGAGTTTGTTTATATTAAGTTTAGCCTGAGATTTGTATGGTGAATTTTTATGAGATACTCTAGATCAGTGACAAAATTATTCAAACAATTTAAGGAGTACACAATGCAAACAATCAAATAGTCTAAAGATCTCAATCAATAAAATCAACCATAAAAAAACTACAAGGAAATCATGAATAAATTACTACTAATAAATTACTACCACACTAACTAAGATATGTCTTATGTGTGAAAGTATTGAATCGTTTGATGAATGAACTATCAAAGCCATCCAGGAGGAGGATGGAATGAGGAAGCCCTGAAATCCTCAACCAACCCTCCGAAGGGTCTATTCCAAGTAGACCTATGTGCCACCGGGGCATGATGATGCCCGACCCCACCACTGCAGTCTCCGCCTCCATATCCACGATCACTGGCGGGGGTATATCCGTAATACGGATGAGCAACTGCATGTGGAGCTTGGGGCGGATATGAAGAAGAATAAGTAGAGAAATCTCCATGCTGCATAGAGAGAAGCTGAGCATGACCACCAGCTCTTTGTATCATGTCCAAAAGTAGACGTGAATGGAAGGTTCCGGAAACTTGTATAACACCATATAATGGATCTATCTTGAAGTTTCTAACTCCGTCTATGCTGTTTAAAACTTGCCTCACGTAGCTTTGCCATCCTGGAATTCTTGTGTCCACCCTAACAATACATGTCATCATTGAATAACCATAACTTCTTTGTAACTCAGGATAGCCTCCTCCAAAGTTGGCCGCCATTGATGATATCAGAAAATAATAATTAGAAGAAAACTGGTTGCTTGCTTGGTATTAAGGGGATCACTGTTAATAATGTTATGAATCTTTATAGATTTTTTTTGGGGGGGGGCGGTATTGCAACTAATTACAAATGGAAGGAAATCTATGGTAAATAATTTGGAGTTTTGGTATGGTTATTATTTATTAATAGTTTCCATTTAGTCTCCAAGGGTTGCATATGGAAGCTTTGTGAATATATGGAATTCAAGATCACCACATCATTTATCTATGATACTCTTTAAACTTTAAGGAAATATTATTTTCCAAGCGATATCTTTATTGTTTGGAAGTCATCTCGTCAAGGACCATGAGTTCAATAGGAAGAGGTAACAATTATCATGCCAATGAGTTTAGTAGCCAAGGTTGAGACTTAATGACGTATAAATCATGAGTTTAAATCCTCGTACGCTTCTTGATTCCACACATTTATTATAATACAGTAAAACCTCTATATAATAATACTCTATATAAGAATAACCTCCTTAAGTAATAAAAAATTATTTGTCACAACTCTGGACCAGTTATAAATAATAATAAACTCTACATTGTAATATTTCATGTTTTTAAGGACCATCCTTAAGAAATTTACCTCCATATAATAATAAAATAACATTAAATTTTAAATATATTTATATATCTATATAAAATATCCATAATTATTTAACTATGTTATATTAAAACATAAGATGATATGAATTCTTGATAATCTTGGATATTGCTGGTTGTGACAACTTAAACTTATGGGTATCTCCTAACTATTTTGCAAGATCTTTTTGCTTTCAATTGGGGTTTCTTTCATTTTGTGCAACTCGACACAAATATTTTCAGTGATTTGAGTTCGTTTGTTTTTTATGTGTCATGACTTGCTTTAAAGTAGAAAATGTATGATTTGAAATGATAATCAAATTTATGATTATGCTAACATTTATATAAGTATAATAAAAAGAAAACAAACGAAAAGACATTTCGAAGATATAACATACATGAGTGAATATTTTAAATGCTATATATATATATATATATATATATATATATATATATATATATATATATATTATATTTCCTAGATATTGATGTACGTAAATGAATCTTCTAAATCTAATAAATACACAATGTACATGCATGATGTACGTACATTTGTTTTTTTTTAAACTTACGAATCTTATATATCTTTTAAATTCTTTTTTTTTTGAAATTATGAAGGGATATGTTTTCATGTTTCGTATAATGTTTATTAGTTATTTTTTAAAATTATAATTCTTATAGGTAATCCTCTATTTAAGAATAACCTCCCTATAGTAATATTTCTTTCCGGTCACGATAGTATTACTGTATATATGTTTTACTGTACATAAATCCCCTCCCCCAATAAATAATATTTTTTTTTAAAAAGTAACAATTATCCTATATTTGTAACTTGCAAGAATTCTTACAAAATTGATCAAGTGATTTCTAGATCTCGATCAGATCTGTTGAGCCGATAAAACCACTCTGAAATATTTTAGTAGTATACTATGGAAAAAATATCCTAATTCGTCATTTTCGTATTTCTACATTTTTCGTTAAGATCTTTTTCGTTTAATTTTAACTTTTAACATCCATATTGTTTTTTCGACCTGCCAATAAGGAAACTTCTGTCACATTTTCTGTCAATTCTCCGTTTGTCCATTAAGTCGGTCAAAACCCATCCATTTTCGTAGGGGATATTTCCGTCATTTTAGTTTTCGTAGGGGGTATTTACTGAGTAGGGAAACTGAAATGACGGAAATGCCCCTATGAAAACGGATGAGTTTTGACCGACTTAACGGACAAACGGAGAATTGACAGAAAATGTAACAGAAGTCCTTTATTGGCAGGTCGAAAAAAATAATATGGATGTTAAAAGTTAAAATTAAACGAAAAGGATTTTAATGAAAATGTAGAAATACGAAAAAGGACGAATTAGGTTATTTTACCGTATACTATCTATTACATCAAATAATGTTTTCACGTCTAACAATATTATTAGCACAAGTTAATTTATGAGTTTGGAATCACAATGTTTTTTATTAGTGTATTAGAAGATACAGAGTGCAATAGAAACAATGACATAAAATAACTATTTTCTTTTGTCTTTTCTTTTTTGAGAAATAAATAACATTCTTGTTAAATTGTTGCAAAAAAAGTGTAAATTTAATTTTTGTTTTTTTTTGGGGTTAAATTTACAAGGGCCGTAAGCTTACGGCCCATTTTGCTCCGTTAAGAATAAACTGAGATAGTAGGGCGTGGCATTAGCAGCCCATAATAAACTGTTAAAAGTAAGCCCTAAACCCATAAACCCTTCTTCATCGTCTCCCCTCCCCTCCGCTTTCATTCCTTCCCTTTCTCTGCCACTGTTAGAAACCCCCCGGCTGTAAGGTCAGTTCTGATTCTTTTAATTTTTTTAATCTTTCAGTTGCTGATGTGCTTGTTTTTGCTTATAAAAAATGTTTTTTTTTTTTTTTTTGGGCAATTGAATTTAAGCAAAGATGGTTCCGAGTCAGAAAGCGTTGCGCCAACCGTGCTAACGTTCTTATGTGTTACTGTGCTCTTCGTCAAGCATTTTATTGTTGTCTTTAGTGTTTAGTCTCTCATTCTGTTTTTTTTATATTATTAATTATTATGAATTTGAAATGATATGAATTTGTTAGACGTGTATGAGAGTATCATGTTGGATAGAAAGAAATGGAGAGTATATTCATGTTAACGATGACACAAGATCCGTTAGTTGATTCATGTAGCCGATCCAATTACTTGGGATTAAGGTTTTTTTGTTGTTGTTGTATTAATATTATGTACACATTGATTTAAAGTGTTTCCTTGAACTTGCAATTAAGTTAAGTTTAATGCATATCCTGAGTTTGGCCTCTCATGAGTTTGGCAATTTTATTATGCCATTGTTTGTAGTGTGCTTGAGAGATGTAGTCATCTGTATATACTTGTCCTCTGTTAACTGACCTAAATAAATCATTGTTTTTTTATGCTTAGATGGGTGCTTCAAAGTTCAGTAACAAAAAGAGAACCAAGTCTGAGAAAGCTACTCCTAAAAAAAAGCAAAAGAAAGAACTGTCCTTGGAGAAGCAGGAAAAAGAGCCAAATAAAAGAAAATATTTTTAGTGATTCTGATGGAGATAATGAAGAATTCGAAGAAAATGATGGATCTGTCGTTGAAGAATTGGATGCTGGGGTCTGATTCTGAGCTGTCTTCTGCTGGAGATGATGATCCCTTTGCTGATGATATTCTGCAAGGCGGTTCTGATGGAGGTGCTGATTTTCTTGGCTTATTAGGCGTCTAAACTTTTATTTCTGCCAATGTTGTACTAGTCTTTGACTAATTGTCATTTTCTTACAGAGGAGGACTCAGATTTAGAATCTGATTCACATTCAGATTCAGATGAATCTGACATTGTGAAGAAGTCTAGGGCTATTGATGAAGCAAAAGTAAGGGAAATGGAAGACGCAGATGTAGAATTGGCACTTAACATTAAAGAAGAAGCTGACGATTTCAGATTGCCAACAGAAGAGGTCCATTACTTTCCTTTTAACCCCTTCTTCTATTATCCCAGTTTGCTCTTTTAGTTGGAACATGTGGTTCTGCCAATTGTGAATTTCTTTTTCAAATTAATGCAGGAGCTAGAGGAAGAATCCCATAACCCCCCTGATCTCGAAAAACTCCAGAGGCGGATAAAAGAAAGTTAGTATTGGGTAACCATCTTTTGTTCCCTATACTTTAGTTGGTAGGCTAAATGCAACATCTTTTCAAATTAATTTCAGTTGTTCGAGTGCTCTCAAATTTTAAGTCTAAGAGGCAAGAGGGTGTGACACGGAAAGAATATGTTGATCAGCTCAAGATAGATTTGTGTTCATTCTATGACTACAATGAATTTCTGATTGAAGCTTTAGTAGAGGTATCTTTCTTCACTTAGTTTCTTCAGGCTTTACTTCGCATATGCTTTGGTACTAACTCTTCTGGATTCCAATTCAACATCTATGCAGATGTTTCCAGTTGTTGAGCTCATGGAACTTATTGAAGCGTTTGAAAAGCCTCGACCAATGTGTATACGTGCAAACACTCTGAAAGTAAGATGAACGTTCTTCTCTCTTCTTGCCTAAATGGAAAAGTTGTTTGCTATATTTTTCATTGATCTAAATTTGTCTTATTAATACACAGACTCGGAGAAGGGATTTGGCTGGTGTTCTTTTGAACAGAGGTGTCAACTTGGATCCTTTAAGCAAGTGGTCGAAAGTAATGCCTTCTCTAATTTTTATGGTTAATCCATTTTTTTAGTTTCATTTAATGCCTTCTCTATTTTTATGGTTAATCCTTTTATATTGTCATAATGTTGTCTGAAAATTCTATGTTTTTGTTAGGTTGGTTTGGTTGTGTATGATTCTCAAGTTCCAATTGGTGCTACTCCTGAATATATGGCTGGTTACTATATGGTATTACAGTATGCTAATATATTCAAACCTTTATTTCTAGTTACATGCTTGGTTGATGACATTTACTACATTTTACAGCTGCAAGGTGCAAGTTCTTTTCTGCCTGTTATGGCACTAGCTCCTCAAGAGAAGGAAAAAGTTGTTGATATGGCGTAAGAAACTTGCTTAATTTCTTTATTTCAACAGTTACTTTCTAGCTTCGTATACCTGCTGCATCACTTAACTTTCTTCGTCTTGCCTCCTGTTTCACCCCTGAGAGTATACGGTCTTTCCGTAGGCTAGTTGTAAGCTTGTATCGCTATTGTTGCTAATGTGCCAATCAAGTGACCCCTATTGTTGGTTTTCCACTTTTTCCTTATTTTCTAGTATATTATGACTGGAAAGTCACTTTTAAAAGAGCAATATATGCTGCCATATATATATTTTACTAAAAAAATTCGGCAGCAAAAAGAGACTCTGGATTGTATTGTTGCAATATCAAATTAATTTGTCCATGTAGTCGGTCGTTGCCCATAATTGCAATTTTATATGTGGTTGTACCTTTAGTTTGATAACCTTCTTCTTATGCATTGTAGGGCTGCCCCTGGTGGTAAAACAACTTATATTGCTGCCCTTATGAAAAATAGTGGTATGCAGTTACATTTTGCCTGCCTTTGTGTTGACATTGTCTGCTGTTGATTTTTACCCCCATACCCAGGAACATGCTACTACTTGATTTTAGTTGTCTTTTAATTGGTTAAACTTCATTTCATTTACCTAATTGATATGAGTTTCCACTGAGAAACAGGGATGGTTTATGCTAACGAGCTGAAGTCATCGAGGCTGAAATCGCTTACTGCGAATTTACACCGCATGGGAGTAACAAATACCATTGTTTGTAGTTACGACGGGAGGGAGGTTAGAATCTTCTGCATATTTTTTTCATGAAGCCTTCTGTGTCATATCTAAGTTGCTATGTTTCTCTGTGGTGTTCGGATGCACAGAATAAACATGAACTACATGCTTTAAACACTAGATTGTACATCTTTACTGTACTTCTGAATATGTTCATACACTTATTGTTCTTTCTTTTTCACAAACTTTAAGTTTCTAAATTACTCTCTTTTCTAGTACATTCTGCACTTCTGCATTCTCCTTCCTATTCTTCTGGGAGTATCATATTATCTTTCCTATGGTGGGGTTTAATGTTTTTCCTTTCCAAATCAATCTCAGCTGTCCCAAAATTCTTGGTCAGAACACAGTTGATAGGGTTTTGCTGGATGCTCCTTGTAGCGGTACTGGGGTAAGTGATCATGCTTCATTGGTATTGTATCATTGGTTTCTTCTTTTCTCCAACTTATTGTAAATGTGCTTAATTACATTGCAGGTAATATCTAAGGATCAGAAAGTCAAAACCTCGAAAAGTGCTCTTGATATACAGAACTGTGTTCACTTACAGAAGGTATATTTGTCTTTACTGGTTGATGTCAGTGTGGGTTGCATGTTGAGATACAATTTGTTCTTTGTAGTTGCTAGTTAGAGGGAGACAATGTATACCATGAAGTTGACGATAAAAAAATGGGACAAAAATATGTAGGATATTTGTTACTCTTAAAATCTCATTTGACACCTATGGCTTATGAGCTTTCAATGATTGCTTTTAAATGTTCATTTCTTTTAATTTATCCAGTAACCATTAGAAGGTTGTTTTTCGATATTTTATGATCATGATTAATGAAAAGGAGAAAGGGGGAAAGGGGTAAATTTGCCCACTTGTAAAAGAGTAGATAGATGTCAAGGCTTTGAAGCATAAACAGCCATTGGCTCAAATCTATTTTACAGTTTGTTTACTTGCAGTGTAGCCTATGTGTACTTGTCCTCCATGAACTTGTCACTGGGTGCATTTCTCATGTGTAAATTGAGACGTGTCTTTTGGCTGGTGTTATGATCAACTTGACTTTCCTCTAGGAATTTGCTTCATTCAAATCTCATTTTCCGTTTCAGCAATTGATACTTGCAGCAATAGATCTGGTGGATGCCAATTCCAAATCAGGAGGATACGTTGTATATTCCACATGTTCGATAATGGTTGCAGAGGTTTGTTATTAGTTTAATCTACTAAATTTCCACTGTGCATACTTTCTACTTCTCCTTTGTAAAGACTGGAGTTTGCAGAATGAGGCAGTTATAGATTATGCGCTCAAGAAAAGGAATGTGAAACTTGTTCCATGCGGTCTTGACTTTGGGCGTCCAGGGTATGGCTGATGTTCTTACTCGTGCAAGACCAATGAAAATGGTATTCTATATCTGTATCCTATTGAGTATAGGTTCTTTCCCTTGTTCCAGGTTTGTTAGCTTTAGGGGACAGCAATTTCATCCCTCCTTAAAAAAGACACGGCGCTTTTATCCTCATGTTCATAACATGGATGGATTTTTTGTGGCAAAGGTATCTTTTATACTGACTGAACATTCTTCATAGTGATTTTACATTACCTATCCTCTATCTACATCTTTCTATTTGTATTTGCAGTTGAAAAAAATGAGCAATTCTAAACCAACTCCATCAGCCGATGAGCCAATGGAAGAGGTAGACCAAGGAACTGAGCAGTTTGAAACCGACACTCAGAGTGAAGTTGTAGAAGATCATAATAAGGTTAGCAAGAAGATTTCAGTCGAAAAAAAGAATGGGAGCATGCAGAAATTGCAAAATGGAAAAAGAAACCCTTCTGCTAATGAGGAGGAGAAAAAAGATGGAAAACCACCTGTTATTAAAAAGAGGGAGAAGAAGAAGCCCCGTTCGAGAGAGGAAATTGCAAAAGCAAGGTATCAGGAACTGACTCGAGTAAAAGCAAACTAAATTTCTTTAACTTCTTAGGATGCCAGTTGAATTAATCCCTTGGAAATGCTTCAATGTTTTTTTTTTGCTAGGTCGGAAATGCTTCATTTGCTGTATAATGAAAAACATAGCTGTAGAATGTTTTTCACAGTTTACATGATTTTTACTACATGCTTTACAAAATTGGCAGGGTTTCTGATTCTTGTTACTTTTGCCAGGGAAGAGAAGAGACAAGCTTTGAGGGAATCAATACAGAAATCTAAGCCTAAAAAGAAAGCTGCAAGTTAAAGGAGAGATTTTGGTTTTGACCAAGTTGAAGAAATAAGTGTTTTCTTACTTCTCGTTACTTGTTCGTAATCCCTCTCAGTATGTACATGGAGCAACCCCTGGCAGGGAACTGAGCCTTGTCAGTAACGGTTCAAGTTCTTAAGAAGAAAATTTGAAGATTAATTGTCAGTTCTCAAAGGTTCTGCTTAAAGTTTAAACGACGGGCACCATGTCAACTATTGTTTGTCCCGTGTGTAAACTTTCCAAAACATTGGTCGGTCTCACAGAAATTTTGGCTTTACAAAGCTAACACAAAGCTTGACTTGGTAGTTTTCATTTTGTTGTATTATGCTGTGAAAGGCCGGTCCTATAATTATACAGTATGAGTGTAGTTTAATAGCGATTTTGTTCTTGATTTTTATTATTATTATCAATTTTATCATTCATTAGGGGAAAAATTCAAAACAGATGGTTCATTCGCTGCTTGTTTTTCTTTCTTGTGCAATGGTGTGCTTACTTAAATAGGTGCATATGTAAACTGGTTTAATGTTTGTCCTTTCATTGGTATGGTGAAAGTTGGATCATCATGAGCATATGGCATATGCTAAGATAATGCTTTGAGAGAATTGTAATCCCATTCAAATTTGAGTTTTGAATTAGGAGTGAATTTTCATGTGGTTGAGTTATAATCAATGTAGGGAGTCTTTTTTGATTTGCCTTTTCCCGAGTGGAACTTGACCATTAAATAGAAATAGATTTTTGCTTCTCCTTCCGATTCCTGACCCGACCCCCACACGAGAGAGAGAGAGAGAGAGAGAGAGATGCAAGAAGGAGATGGTGAAGACATGGATCGAGTGGAAGTTCCAGCATTACTAAGAGCTGTGATTTTTGCAATCATGGGAAGTGCCATCACATGGTCGGTGGTTATGAGCATTGTCGAAAGCAGTAAGGATCTATCTGCAGGAGGAAGAAGACCACAACGGTTGATTAAATTAGGTTTCAAAGTAAGTAATTATTGCAGATATATTTTTGATACTATGTTCTTTCTATCTACTTTGGATAATGGCTGTGTACTGCATTGATGCATTCCTTTCGCGAGAGGCCAAAGAAGATGCTCTTGGAGTTGAACGTCCATTGTTGGACGACTCCTTATGCTGAAGGACTCTAAATTTTTTAGTATACTAACGATATTATTTTATTCTTTTGGGTAATGGAAATAAATCAACATAAGTGCCCACTCCAGCTAAAGATATTATTACAGTGAATCAATGTGATTAGTTTAAGTGTATGAATTATCTTTAACATTATGCATTGATAATTGATATATGTAGATCAATATTATTGGTGTATTAAAGGAATTGTGCTCAAATCTAAAATAATTTCTGTTTTTTTTTTCTTTTACGGGGCTTTTATATTTGTATTTTGTAATTTAGAAGGATGAGTCAAAACTCTTTTTTTTGAGTTTTTTTTTCTTCATTTCAAAGAAAGAAAAGAAAAAGAAGTGCATGTATTGTATTGTAAAATAGAAAAGGAATACTCAGAGTTGGGAGGTAGCAAGCAAGTAACATAGTTAGTTGTGAAGTCTAGTTTTGACCTTACATTGCCAGTGCAGTTGTGGATATTCTATGGTTGCGCAGGTTGGCAATAATTGGATATAACCTAAAGAAAAAACAGGTGGTTACAGAAATCTGTTGGTAAACAATAAACATGTGTTTATTAAAGAAAAAACAGGTGTAAACAGGTGTTTATAACTGAAAGATAAACCGAGGCTTGTGTTCGACACAATTTCTTTAAAACATATTCGCTTCCTCCCGTATAAGTGCTGGAGTTTCGTGAAGCGTTTGTCTCTCGAGATACAATGGCAACGCAGAACTTGTTTGCACTAAACAGTTCCACCGGCGAACAAGAGCAAGCTTGTTGATGAACACCAACAATTTTACAAAACACAGTGTTTTAGAGAGCTTTTGAAAATCAGTAGTATTTTCAAAGTATGAGAGGTAGTGTATAGAATCATTGGAAAGAACCTCTATTTATAGGATGATAGGAGTGATTAGATACATTCAAGAGAGTACATTGTACTGAATTCAAATGTCTCATTTCAAATTACACTCAATTTCCATTAGCGCATGCATATATAAATATAAACAGTGATACCAATACAATTTGCCTCAGTTAGTGAAAATATTCTACCTTTTTTTAATGTGATTGAATCTCCTATGGTCCTGTGAATAAATTTTTGCCGTGGTGGTAATCGAAGTAAATTCACCCAAACTTTTATCAATAACGAATAATAATAATAATAATCTTCTGACTCTTTCTTCTTTATGTTTCCTTCTTTTTTTTCCTTGAATTTTGTCGTCATTACACAGATTTCTTAAAATTTGGTCAAAGCATTGAATTGTATGGTATGGTATCAGGAGTGGTAATGAGGGCAGTGATCAGAGTAGGTTCGGCAAAAGTTTGACAAAATAAACAAGAAATTAAATAAAATAAAGAAAAGGTGGGGTGGGGTAGACTACCTTCCTTAATCTACGCCTAGAGACCGTGGCCCTGACCCACAAAAAAAAGCAAGTTCGATCAGATAGTTTTTTAAGCAGAAAAATAAATGTTTTGGTCGCTTTCAATTAAAATACAAACAGCAATGTTTTCTTTTCTCTTTTTCTTTCTCACATTTTGACAAGTGTTTAATGAAAGCTGCTAATATTTTAATTAGCAAAGTATTTGGCTTAACATTTTAATTGGAGAAGAACGCACGCAAGAGATAATTCAAATTAGGTGGTAATATGAAAGAAGAAGTTTAAACCGACAACTTAAGTTGTGTATGAAAGCTATCTACCAACTTCTTCAACTGTTTTAATTGTTTTCGTGAATGAAAAAAAAATGAAGCCCACTAACAATAGCCCCTCCCACCTACATAAAAACACGCCTTCAGGGCCTCCACTTCCCGATCCAACAAGAATTGTGGATGATTTTAATTAAGGTGACTCAGCGACTCGACTGGTGGGAGGCATTCTCTTTTAGCCCACCACAAGAAGCCACCTCACATTGAAATGTTGAAACTTTCACACTGGGGCTGCCAAGATTCGAACATGCGCCCTCCGACACAATCTGCCACCCCCGAACCAACTGGGCTACCCCTGCTGATACTAACAATTGCCCCTATACTATATCTATATTACACTACACTAACCAACACCCTCACAAATTCTTATTACTGAAGATATTTTTATAACACGTGATTAAAAGTATGATCGCAAAACTATCAATTTTATAAAAGCAACCCCCGACAATAATTTAACAACAAATAAAAATAAAAATTTGCTAACCGAACAAAAGTAGAAATATTTATATACATGTATAATGTTTTCCGAGAAAAAGAATGTATCAGAGAAAAGAAAGAAAGAAATATATATGCAAGTAATTAAAGTCGAAGAGGGAGCAGGAAGGGTGCCCGGGAAAAGTTTCAAAGGGTCCCATTTACCAATTTTCTTCTTAACAACATTAAGACTTTAGGGACCCCTCATTGACAAATAAAACCATATGGAGTATTTCTTTATTTATTAGCATAATGTTAGCAATAATTTTCTTCTAATCAAAGGTGATTAGTGTGAGTAGTTCGACACTCTCATCTCTTAAGTGAGATGTTGGAAGTTTGAATCCCGCTAATGTATAGAGAAATTATGTTGGCCAGCAAGTTCGACGGGAGTCACCTCTAATATCTCATATCTGATTGATTATGAGTTTTGACTAATATACTGGATCCCATAATAAAAATACTGGAGTCTAAAAAGATAAATATAATACCTCAATTCATATCTTAATTATCTAAATATCTATTGATCACTTTAGAGGAGTATTCATTTGTCACGAAGAGACATAAGTCATCCTCTTATTCTTATCATTATCAAACTAAAACGTTTTTTCCTTTAATGTAGTAAATTAAAGTCGTCTTGATAACAGTACACATTTCTTCTTTTTATTTAAAACGAAGAAAATAATTCATTTGTCCTAGATTAAAAGAATATGCTATTTAAGACATTATATAATAAATATGCTTATTTTTTTGGAAAAGAAAACATCCTAAATGTGAAAAAAAAAAATACAAACATAAATTTAGATGAAGCATATAATATAAGTAATTCCTATAAATAGGAGAGGAATATGATATTTTAGTATACTGACTAAGTAAACTAATAATATTATTATTACATATATAATAATGTAATTAATTCAAGACACAAAATTTATTATGGACCAATGATATATTTTTATTTGAACCAATAAAAAAAATACATGTAAATTAATACAATTGATTTATTAAAGAATAAATTAGAAGATATGGAACCGATAAAAAAATAATAAAAAGAGAAAAGTGGGGAGTAAACGTAAACGGAGAGAGAAAGAATCCGTGACTAGTCATCACAATTGCTGAGATTAGGCGCTCAATCCCTATCGTTAAATGTGTCGGCGCTTACTTCGCCTTTTGCACCCTTAACGTAACCTTCCTTTCTGGTACATATACATACATACGCATATATATAACATAATTAAACCTTTTAATTTTGTCTCTGTGTGCAGTCTCCAAATCTACTCCCTATATTTCTCTTTTATTCCTTTCTACTCCCTCCCTAGTCCCTGTACTTGATTATTATTTTCCCAAAACACTATTGTTTGCATTTATAGTTTATCTCGTTTAATTTAAAATATATTTTTTGAGTTAATCATCATTTATACCCTTCCGGTTACTTTGAAATTCAAGTTATGACCCTTAACTATTTTAGGTGCCATTAATACCCATAAACATTTGCGAAGTGCCAAGAATACCCAAAATGAGCGGAATCCGACGATCCATAGTGACGGAGCACATGTGCGGCACACATGCACGAAATTTCATGGGCAAAATCGTCAATCCAATGTATGATAACGGGTTGCCCACCAACTCAAATTCAAGACCCGAACCCACATCATCTTCTTCATGGGGCACTTCGTCAAATTGAATTCACAAACCAAACCCTAATCTATCAAGCTTTGATTTTTTTCCTTAAAATCTCAGAATTATTATACAAAAATATCATAAAAGTTTCATCTTTGCAAACTAATGAACCAAATCTCAATCCGAATCAAGCATAACAACCTAAATTAAGCATACCCAAATGATCAAAAACATAAAAAGCAAAACCCTAAATAAAGATATCTAAGTAGATTTAAAAACCCTTCAAAAGCCTTTCAAGACTTTACGAACAAATTTCCACAAATCCAAGCCCAATCTTCAACAACTTCGGAGTACATCATCAGCATCCAAAAGCATCAATGAACTCTGTAATATTTCTTCATATCATACCCACACCACCTTCCTATTTCTAATTTAATAATATTTCGTAAAAAAAGAAAATCTCAAATGGGAAAAAATTCAGAAATAAATCCATGTGAAAAAAGAGAAACAAAATACAAAATGTCATGTTCACTAAGTGTTGAGGTGTGCTGGTGTCAGGATACTAGGAAAAGAGGGGAGAAATAGCTGAGTTCATATTCAGAATGGGAGGGAAAATTGATTAAGTAAGTAGGGATTTTCTAAGTTAGGGGAAAATTGAACCAAAAATGGTGTCGTTCCAATTAAGTTTATTAGTTTAGTTAAACTATATCGTTTCAATCTTCATTTGTCATTGTCTTGGGCTGTCTTTGTCACAGTAGCAGAGCACAAGCTCTACTTCCACCTGCTGCTACTCTATGTTTGTTGCACTCTCATTGACTGATTGGGAATCTCAAAGGATCGTTGTTGACTCCTTGGGCAGAGGTAGTTGAGATGAGCTGGAGGGACATGATCTCATTGGGAACTTGAGCCCTAGCTATATAAAGGAGGAGACAGTGAAGAAGAAGGTATTCAGAAAATATTATCCAAAACTGGCAGTAGCCATTATCATTTCCTTGTAAGTCATTCTTCTTCTCCATTGAAATTCATTCATTCTCTTCTCCCTCAAACAATTCCCTTTTTGTCACTAAATGGAGACTTTGCAATTGCAGGAGTGATGGTGGCCTCAGTAGCTTTGGATTGCTATTAGAGTTTGCCTTATTACTCTGTTTAATTTATGTTTGTTTAGTTAACAGTGAGGACTGTGTTCCTTTATTAATTATGATATCCTTAGTGCCATAGACGATGAGCTAAGTTCTGTAATGGATTTTATTCAGTTTTAGTACATCAATATACATCAGTATTATTGCTCTATTTTGTTTTTGCTGTTTGGATTGGTCGAGACTTGAAGTCTCTTAGCTGATTGTGTTGTTAGATTGAGTCTGCAATCTTGTGAATCCTTTGGGATATCACAAATTGGTATCAGAGCAGTTATATCCTAGAGAGGTTGTGGGAAAATGACCAATTTTAGGAATATAAGAGAGGGGTGGGTTGAGTACAAAGAACCAAAGCTAGAATTTCCCATTTTTTTATGGGGTTGGGGCCAGAGAATGGAGGGATAGATGTAGCGATTATTTTCAGCTCTACCAGGTTGAGGAAGGCGAGAAGATCACAATGTCTAAAGAAAACTTTAGGAAAAAGGCTTTTACTTGGGCATGAAGTCACATACGTAATCATCCCAATGAGAGTTGGGAGCAGTTTACATTTGAAGTATGTAAGAGGTTTTGGGAGAGTGATGAAGACGTTGAGGTTAATGGGATTGCTGACTGTAGCAATGATGTAGTGCAGGAAGCAAAATGTGGGGCTGTTGATGGAGGTAAATGTATGGGTCAGTTACAATTAGATGATACTCAGTCTGGTACTTCTCATTACAGTTCCAAGAGGCTTCTGAGGTCACATTTGTTCCAAAGAGTAAAATGCTAGAGCCTTATGCAGTTGAAGAGGATTTCCTTGAAGATTTTCTAGATGGGGATGATTTTATGGGTCCAGAACCTTCTGTTCAATAATCTTATAAGCCAATGGAGGCCCATAGGAACCAACTTTTGAATGATAAACTTATTGAACTTGTAGATGAAAAGGAAAATTGTAGGAATGAACCAATTACTACTATTGTGATGGCAATTTTAGAGAGTATAGTTGGGGATGAAGAACATTGTTCTGATTTTGCAATTCTGAAGCTAGTGTCATTTAGTAAAAAAAATATGAAAATAATGTTATAGAGAATGAGTACAATTTAGCTATGTACCATAGGAGAAGAGATAAGGAAGTAAGTATGGTAAATAAGGATAAACTCAAAAAAAATTGCAAAATTTTCTTGTTGAGAAAACTGAGCTTGAGTATCCAGATTCAGAGGAGACAAAGGAGTTTGCGAAGAAGCAAGTGGAGTTAACAAATTCATTACTTAAGACCTTTGAGACCAGAGAAAAGCTATATGAAAAGATTACTAAGATAATTGATTTTCCTTGTTATGAAGCTCTTTTTAGAGCTGGTGATAAGTTTTTTTATTACCAGAACACCTGTCTTCAACCTCAAAATGTGATCCATGTTCAAGATAGTTTGGATGGAGAGGTTGAAGTTCTGCTTAATCCTAATGCATTGAGTGAGGATGACACTGTTGCAGTGAGTAGTTGTGATGTAAGTGGGGATGCTAAGCATCTGGCTTATGCGATCAGTTCGAGTGGAAGTGATTGGGTGACCATCAAAGTTATGCAGGTCGAGGATAAGGGTGAGGAGCCTAATACCAATTCATGGGTTAAGTTTTCGAGCATCAGTTGGACACAGGGAAGCAAAGGATTTTTCTACAGCCGCTATTCCACTCCCAATGAGGGAGAAGATTTGGATGCTGGAATGGAAACTCAAACCAACCTACATCATGAAGTGTATTATCATTTCTTGGTAACTGATAAGTCTGAAGATATCTTATGTTGGAATGATCCCCGAGAGCCCGAAACATACACATTCTGCCTTAGTAACAGAGAAAGACAAGTATGTGCTCCTTTACACTTTTGAGAGCTGTGATATTGACAACAAAGTCTATTATTGTGATTTAACCTCACTACCTGATGGGCTCAAAGGTTTCAGAGGGAAAAAAAACATGTTTCCTTTTGTTAAGTTTATCGACAAATTTAATGCTTCTTACACTGACATTCCAAATGATGGCCCCGTGTTTACCGTTCGGACAAATAAGGAGGCTCCAAGGTACAAGCTATCTAAAGTCGACTTGAAAGAACCCATTTCTTGGATCAAAATTATAAAAGAATCGGAGAAAGATGTGCTTGAATCAGTTGTTGCTGTCAACCATATTGACTAGTGGTTAGTTATTTAAGTAATTTGAAAAATGTTTTGCAGTTACGGGACATGAGAACAGGTGCCCTGCTGCACCATTTACCTGTTGACATTCAGACAATATATACTGTGTCTGCTCGACGCACGGACAATATGTTTTTTTTATCAAATTCACAAGCTTCCTGGTCCCTGTCATTATATATTAATGTAACCTAGGAGTTGAGGCACCAGATATGAAAATAATTCGAGAAATTGTTGCTTCTGGCCTTGACCTTGTGGATTTGGTAGTTAATCAGGTTTTTGTGCCTAGTAAAGAGGGTACACAAATTCTGATATTTGTGGTGGCTAGAAGGAACATCTCCTTGGATGGTTCACACATTTGCTTGTTATATGAATATGATAAATGTTAGTATAAGTGTGATATGTTGATGAACTTTGTGAAGGATTTTAAGGGCGCCACACATATTCTTGAGAAATGTGGCTATACTCAGTTTATGCCTCGCCACATTATTTGGCCCTGCCCCCAAGCATTCACCGTAAGCAAGCAATGCAAGTCGCAATGTATTAACCATGGTATATATTGTGCTCCTGGTCCTGAACAACATTTAACCACATGTTTTGAGGGAAAAAAATGTTGTTATTAAGAATATAGACAATGATGCTTATGGGGATGATGCAAATGGAAAGCTTTCAGAATTGCATGAAGATGCTTTAAAACCGGCAGGGGAAAACATTTATAATCTTTTCCATGAAAGAGAAAAATTTAGAGATAGCAAGACTACGGCTAACGAGGAGCTTAGGAAATTTAAGGAGGAAAATTCCATCCATGTCAGCAAACTTGCTGAGGCTGAGAAAATGATGAAATTCCTTGGAGATACATTCTAACAACTAAACATTGCGAAGAGGACTGAGAGCCTAAAAAACATGGATCATCTTCTCAGAGAAACAAGGAAGAACCGCCCTCAGATGCAATGGATTATACCGTGGTTCAACATGTTTGAAGTTGTTACCGAGAAGGATAATAAATTCCTTGAGCAGCAATCTCTGATCATCAAGTCTTGAGGACAAGACTTGTTTTAATGGGGGAGTAATGTCATGTTCGCTAAGTGTTGAGGTGTGCTGGTGTCAGGATGCTGAGGAAAAAAAGGGAGAA
Organism: Vinca minor; assembly: GCA_026122235.1. NCBI lineage: Eukaryota > Viridiplantae > Streptophyta > Magnoliopsida > Gentianales > Apocynaceae > Vinca > Vinca minor. The sequence continues at coordinate 1,852,064 of JAOCZM010000116.1, forward strand.
ATAGCTAAGTTCATATTCAGAATGGGAGGGAAAATTGATTAAGTAATTAGGGCTTTTCTAATTTAGGGAAAAATTGAACCAAAAAACGGTGTCGTTCCAATTAAGTTTATTAGTTTAGTTAAACTATGTCATTTCAAGCTTCCTTTGTCATTGTCATGGGCTGTCTTTGTCGCAGAGAAAAGAGCACAAGCTCCACTTCCTCCTGTTGCTGCTCTATGTCTGCTGCACTCTCATTGGCTGATTGGGAATCTCAAAGGATCGCTGTTGATTCCTTGGGCAGAGGTAGTTGAGCTGAGTTGGAGGGACAGTATTTCATTGGGAACTTGAGCCCTAGCTATATAAAGGAGGAGACAGTGAAGAAGAAGGTATTCAGAAAATATTATCCAAAACTGGCAGCAGCCATTATCCTTTCCTTGTAAGTCCTTCTTCTTTTCCCTTGAAATTCATTCATTCTCTTCTCCCTCAGTCAATTCTCTTTCTGTCACTAAATGGAGACTTTGTAATTATAGGAGTGATGGTGGCCTTAGCAGCTTTGGATTGCTATTAGAGTTTGCTTTCTTACTCTATTTAATTTATGTTTGTTTAGTTAAGAGTGAGGATTGTGTTCCTTTATTAATTCTGATATCCTTAGTGCCATAGATGATAAGCTAAATTCTGTAATGAAGTTTATTCAGTTTTAGTACATCAGTATTATTGCTCTATTTTATTTTTGATGTTTGGATTGGTTGAGACTTGAAGTCTCTTAGCTGATTGTGTTGTTAGATTGAGTCTGCAATCTTGTGAATCCTTTGGGATATCACACAAAATGGTGCTGCTATGTAATTGAGTAGAGGGAGGTAATTGGGATAATTAATAACATCATACAATCTTTATCTTCGGTTTGAGCCATTGGATGTCGCAATACATTAATATATTGTTACAATCCCTTAACTTTGCTACATTTCCTCACTCCCCTGCCTTTTCCATTTGAACTCAATATAGTAATCATACTTCGGGCCATATAATGTTTCTTTAATTGGATCCATTTGCATCATGTGTTGCTTTTATATATATGTCATTTGGGGACTTTTGGGCAAGTGAGGAAGGAGATGGAGGAGACCTGAGGGAGTCGGGATGGGCCTAATGGGAGAAGACATAAGGGAGTCGCATCATAAAAGATGGAGTGCTTGGATTCTTGGATCAAAACAAGAAAGGGATGGGTGTGGAAGAGGTTTCTGAAGAAGAAGAGGGAATCGGGTTATAATTGAGTTTATGGGTTATGGGTCGGATCCTATATGTGGGTCAGAGGCCACCCATTCACTTCATTTTTATTGGACGAAATTGCCCTTCAGATTTCGCATGCGTGTGTCATACTTGTACCACGCCACATCCCCTCGCCGGATTTCGCCCCATTTTGGCTAGTTATAGCACCTCACAATTTTTTACGGTATTAATGACACCTAAAATAGTTAAGGGTCATAACTTGCCTTTCAAAGTAACCTGAGGGGTATAAATGGTGATTAACTCTACTTTTTTTGCATAAAGTTTTACAGAGAGAGTGTGACAAAAAAAAACTAAAATCATCAAATTTCCTCATAATCAACAAACACTACTTGGACAATTCTTAGTAGTTTCACCGAGATTATTTACTTATTTATTGATAGATTAACTTCACATTTATTAATGAAGTTGGTTTATCAAGTTAAATGATATTTTTTTTTAAAAAAAAATTATGTAAAAGTAAATGCAACTATTTTGAAGCTCTGGAATGTTTTTGATGTTATGTTTTAGACATTCTTAATTTGACAAATGGATAGTAGTGTCAAAACATCATTAACCTGACTAATCTAGTTAAAATTTGGAGGATACCTTGGCCAACCGGATAGGATTTAAATAAAGTGAACTTCAACTAAAAGTAAAAAAAATAAAAACTGAAAATATTATTCAAAAGTAGTTGAAGGACCAGTTAGGCAATTGCTATATGTAGGGGCTTAAATGAATTAATTAAAAAAGTGTGGAAAAATTATGATATATACCCGGTCCACATGTTCATTGTGGTTTAGAATAAGTTAAATAATTCTCTTTTTTCATTCTATAGTGATTTGTCAATTTTTCACCACATGTTACAATGGATCTGGGTCGGGAGTAGTGCTTAGGTGAGCTGATTGGTAGTCTCAACGGCAACAGTAGTGGCAGAGCTTCATTATTATATTAATATAAAAAGCAAAGTCCAGTGGTCCAGTCCCAAAGATAAGAGAGATTGATTTGAGAGTGGATCTGGAAGCTCTCAAAAAATGGCGTTCGATCCTCGACAATTGGTGGCCGGAGTGTTGACCGTTACCATGTTCGTTATGCTCGGAAACATGATCAAGCGTGACCACTTCGATTCTCCTCAAGTAATCTCCTTCTCCTTCTCTTCACTCTTACTGCATTTTCTATCTCATTCCTTATTTATATTCTTGTTTTAGTTTAGTTTTTTTAGTTTATGATTTTTGAATCACTCTGGAACACTCCTGTAATATTCGTAATTATAGCTAGTTGGAGTTTATGATATATGAATAACAATTTCTATTTTTTAATTATACAAGTTTTTATTTATATATCCTAAACTCTATCTGCTAAATCTTAAGCATTCAAGTTATAATTAGGAATGTTACAGTAAGTGGCGGAGAGAGTGTTACCGAGGATCTGGTGAAGATAGATAGAATGAATGTTTCTATAATTAAATTGTTGCACAGAGTGGTATAAAGGATTCAAACAATTTGCTTAGTAGAAGGTGGACTTTTATTTTGTTTTTTTCATACTAGTTTTAGCTTGTTTGATTTTTGGTATAACTATTTACAGTTCAAATCTAGGACGCTATTAACTAGTTTTGTTTCTATGTAACCGTTTTCCTGTGCTTTTTAGCAATTTACAACAAGATTTGATTTGATGTTACTTGTCCTGTGAACATTAAATTTACTACTTCACTTTAAATTCTTAATTAATTCCCCAAAAAAAGTATTTTTTTATTACATCATTGCTGCTTTTTTAAAGGTGGTGAGCCGTTCATCAATTCCCTTATCCTCCGACTCAACCAAATCTTTGGAGAATAGCCTAGTTAAACTACCAAAAGGTGGAGATGCACAATTGGAGAGTGATGGAACAAGTCTGAAGCAGTGTTGGAGTAAGCCACAATTGGGGGGTAAGTAGCTCTTTTCCGGCGAATAATTCTGCTTTTTTTTTTGTTGTTTAATGCTTATAGTTGTTATCTTTCTTTACTGATTAACAGAGGAGATAGAGAAGTCAGAAGGGTTTGTGACATTCTCCTTGACTAATGGCCCAGAGTATCACGTTTCGCAGGTTGGTTGGTTTTTTTCACCTAAATTTGAATCTACTGAAGTGTTTTAAATGGATATGGTATGATTTAGTTGATAGCCTTGTTTTGTTGATCTGGGGTGTTTTTGTACTCTTCTAATTACCATCATGCTAATGGTATATTAATATGATCTGTGTTGTATTGCCTGATATTGGATTAACAAAATTGTCACTTTCTTCATTTTAGTAGTATGGAATTCATCTTCTTTTATAATTTTCTCTAAATGTGCATCTGGGATTTGTTTTCATCAGATTGCTGATGCAGTTGTGGTAGCTAGATACCTACGTGCAACGCTTGTACTCCCAGACATCAGAGGAAGCAAACCTGGTGATAAATGGTTAGTCATGAAAATAGCATGTGCTTTATTAGATTTACTTCGCCCGGCTAATCCAAAAATTTCTTGGTTACCTAGTTTAGAAATATAAAATCTCAAAAGTTGGGAGCATCTAAAGAACCAATTAACCAATGCATCTGATTATGTGAACAAGAAAATTAAAAAAATTACCCGTTGTTTACTTAATTAGTGGTAATTTGCCTGAATCATAAAATTTTGGTTTTCCTTCGTGGAGTCGCTCTGCAAGATTTGACTTCTTAAGGAGTTGGTGACTCGAAATTAGTGTAGATAGTTAACTTATCTTACAACAGTAGATACATTTGACCCGAAACAATATAGAGGAGTTCCATAATAACAGTATACATCATCTTCATCATAGCTCCTCAGCTGGAGTAGTAGGATGAATGAGCATTCATGTAAGCTAGGATCTTAAACTCATTGAGTGACGAACTCTGCTGCTTTCAGGAACTTTGAAGATGTTTATGACATTGAAAAGTTCGTTAAAAACCTGGATGGCATTGTGAAAGTAGTGAGAAATCTACCTGCTGAAATCTCACCGCGAAGTATTGGTGTTGTTAAGGTCCCTAATCGAGTTACTGACGAATTTATTGAAGAAAAGGTTAAGCCTGTTTTTACATCGAAGGGCAACATAAAGCTGGCTACATACTTTCCCTCTGTAAATATGAGAAAGCGTGGAGAAAAGACCGACACCGATTCATTGACATGTTTGGGAATGTTTGGAACTTTGGACCTACAACCTGAAGTACGTGAAGTGGTTGACTCGATGGTCGAACGTCTTAAAACTTTGAGTCGGAAAGCAAATGGACAGTTCATAGCTGTAGACCTGAGGGTTGATGTGTTGGAGAAGAAGGGTTGTCAAGGAAATGATGGAGCTATTAGATCAAAGAGCTGTTACAGTCCTCAAGAGATTGCCTTATTTTTGAGGAAGATTGGGTTTAACAAGGATACAACGCTCTACCTTACTCAGTCAAGGTGGGATAGCAGCCTCAACTCTCTGAAGGATTTCTTCCCAAAGATTTATACAAAGGTATGGTTTCCTTCCTCACTGAACTCATTAAAATAATGGCATTTCTCAATTTCATTTGCATGTATTTGTTTGATCAGTCATGGCAAAATTTTGGTCTTTATGACTGTCTAAGGTAACTTTGAACTCCACTTTCCTAATTTCCCCTAACAGAAAAAAGGGAAATTGTTTAGATAGGGAGGAGTTCTTCTCGGGACTTCTCATGTCTTGATTTTTGCATCTTATTCCTCTTGTAAATGATCTACTTTATTAAATGGGGGCCATTTCATCTGCAAAGTTTCTTCTTGACCACTCAACAGATGCCTCCTCTTTTCATTTGTATTTGATCTGGATTTTAATGGATGCATTTTTTGCCCTAAACTTATTGCAGGAGGGTATAATACCTGCAGACAAAAAGGGGAAGTTCCTTGGCCCTGAGGCTTCAGAATTCGAGAAGGTTATCGACTTTTATGTTTGTTCTCAAAGTGATGTGTTCGTACCCGCCATCTCTGGCCTATTCTATGCTAATGTAGCTGGTAAGAGAATTGCTTCTGGCAAGACGCAGATACTGGTTCCAGCAAATACTCCCGGTTCTTCTGCTGCTTCTGCTGATTTTATATCTCATTACATCTCAAAAAGAAACCACTTTGCTTATTCTTGTTTTTGCTAGCTTTCTTGGTCAAGTCAGTCAATCATCCAGAAGAACCTCACAGTGGGACCGGTTTCTTCACAAGTGTCTTTTTAGTTTCAATCGTAGAAATTAAGGTTTTTTGTTTGTAAAGACCTGCAATTGGTGGGTTTTAGAATGTATACTCTCCGAAGACACAAAAAAGGATGAAATGTATTGGTTTTTTTTTTTTTTTTTTTTGGGTGTGAACATCATCCGAAAATGTCAATTTGTCCGTCAAGAATATCTACAGCAGCTCTTGATTGATCATTTGATGTTGTTTTTCGTGGGTTCCATCATGAACGATGGATGATCATTTTATCCCTTACCTTATCGTATTTCTTTTTAATTTTAGTCATACAGTGGTATAATTTATGCAGATATTTTAGGCAGGTTTGGTCCCGTGGGATTGAAATCATTTATTTCTTTCTCTGCAAATGATATGAATTATATGGACTAGGAGTTGTTAGGATTCTTGGCCAAGGCTAAGCATTCGATTTGTCGCAAAATTGTTTGATCATGATTATGTTTAGAATATGTTTACATATTATTCAAGTGAAGGGCAAGTACAACATTATGCTACGAGGTTTTCACAGAGAAGCGTGCTAAATGATGCCCGAATTGGAAAAAGCGCAAACCCCATCATCAAGGAAGAAAATCAAATCACATTCATTCAACACCATCAACTACAAAAATAACATTACAGCCAAGGCCTAGTCTCTAAGTGATTTGGGATGTTCAACACCGTCAAAGAGGAAAAATTAGGAACAACGCGAATTCTGAATCATATATTGATCCTAAACTTCAACAGTATTTGATTGATTATATATGTTGTAACATGATACCAGAATTACCTGCAATCTCCTAAAATGCCACATTATATGTTTCTTTCTACTCATATCCAAACTATTTGTGCACATATAGCACCCTATCCTCAATGCAAAATCTTCAACGATGTGCATGCTATGGTCATAAGGGATTGGTGATGCCTCTTGAGTTTAAGTGCTTCGAGCAGCAATACATTTCTGATATGGCTTAGCTAAGATTTTGGCCAAGGGAGTCTTTGGCACTGGTATCAATTTTCCAACAATAGCAAGAGGCCAACTGCAGGAAGACACCTTAACATGATAAGCAAATAACAGTATACAAGTTACTAAGAAAATGTGTATTCTGAAAGATTAAGCACTTCGACTTCCAGCTTCTGGAAGCACTGCTGGTATAATCCCTTCCTCGGTTCTTTTTATTGAATGGAACTTAATGCCTTACTTTTCTTACCACAGAAGAACACAAGAAGAACGAACATGCAATCCATACACAATACATATATTGTTCCTCAAAAGGTCTATGCAAGCACCATATAAGAAAAAGCAAGATGCACTAACCTGAAGATGCCAATGGCGAGTGAAAGGAGCCATAGTTTCCAGCTGAGTCTTACGGTTGAAGCAAACTTCCCAAGGAATTCAATGATTATTATCTGTCAGAATATCATACAGAGTTACTAATAATAAGGATAAGGGAAATGAATGTATGCACACATTGATATCTACAAAACTATTTTCTTCCTACCTGAAGTATAAAAGTTCCTCCAACTATCCAAGTGAAGAGGGGGTTCTTAGTCACGCCTGTGAACACATTGAACTCATCTGGTTTTCGAGCATTAACCTCATTGAATATCTGCAATTCAAATCGTTAGGTTTTCAAGGCCATTTTGTTTTTCTGTTATTCATTTGAAAACCATTTCTTACTTGAGGTTGACAAAGAAACTCACTTGGCAAAGGACAAATGTATTGAATATAAAGCTATTCTTGACCATGTTGGCATGCTCAGTTCCATCATTCTTCAAATTGAGAATACTCTTTCCAGCAAAATTGAAGATAAGGAGTACGGCAATTTGATACAAAGCCTGATCATAGAAAATGAGAAAAGTGTTATTAGAGTAGGGAATGAAACATGTACAAACCAACATAAACAGAATAATAAATTTGCAAACCTGAACGATTAAGTTTCTCCACATAATGTTTGTCACAAGAGGTTCCCTGATTTTTTTTGACATAGATGCAAAGAAGATCATTAATTGACCAGCAAACGCCTCCATGTCTTGTAGCCAAAACATGCAGATTTGATTTACACAGACAATTATGGTCAATCAAAGTAATATGGCTATAAGATTTATCTTTGATGAAGGATGATTCAAGAAATGGTGTCCAATTGCAGATACTATGTTTTCAACAATATTCTCCATCCATTTAACATGGTCATCAAGGGGGAAACTATAGTAGATAGCTCCCCAAATAACACCCAATTTGAGAAGAAGCATGTTTCCATTTCAATTATACTATGTTTAGTACCAAGAAAACGTGGTACCAGTACAAGTTGTTCCACGGACGTGGATGAATAATGTTATCAAAATTCAAACGACACTGGAACTTGCAATTCTTGAAGCACTCCATAGACAATCATCCAGAAACAGGATTCAGGAATGTCACTCAGAAGATATAGAGAGATGGACTTCTCAAGTCTGAAATTCTTATCAAAATCATATACCATGTAGCAGGTTTTTGGGGCATTATTCATGCCTACTGTACACATTGTAGTAGGACAATCTTACAACTTCTGAGGATTTCACATAAGCAACTAAGTACATCGAAAGAAGTTCCAACCTTCGACCAACAGGTGTTCTGTGCATAAGATGATCGGTTGGTGGTTCTGTAGCCAATGCCAATGCTCCCAGAGTATCCATGATAAGATTGACCCACAGAAGCTGCATATAGAAAATAATTAAAGAAAAACTGCGAAGTATAATCACAAAACAGATACTCCTACTCTCAACTCAGAACGAACTGTGTTTCCACATGATTATGCAGTCTCGGAATGAGGGGTGCATAATTTTTATTATCAATCTCCCCTAATTGAATGCCTAAACCCTAACCACTTCTTTCCCTGTAGCTTCTTTACGTATCCTTTTCTTTTTCCTTTTGGTCTCTTCCAAGCAGGATGCTCTTACTAGCACTGGCAAGAATGCAAACTAAGCTATGTTACATTAGGAGATTTTGTGGGGTCTTAGGTGCTTAATTTTTTGTTGGACAAACAACATCATGAATACTATCTAAATAACACAGGTATCAGGGGAGAGATGCTGTGAAGAGACCTGCACTGTATTTAGAGGTACATCTCCAGAAGTTACTGCTGCTACAACATTGATCACAAGAGCTGCAACGTTAACAGTAAGTTGAAATTGGATAAATTTCTGAATATTTGCATATACTGAACGACCCCAGCGGACAACCTACACAAGAAAAAGGATAAAACATGATCCACAAACTCTGATATATGCCTTCCCTTTACAAAACATAAGGTGCATGAGATGAACACGTAAAGAAAAGAAAGGAGAGACAAGGTTCATTAAACAAGCATAAGTTTGAGCCCCTTTAGAAGTTCCTCTGTTGATTTGCCAGATACACTTCCAAACGGGTTTGAAAGCTACGGAAGAGCAAACAACGTGCAATACCATAGCAAGCACTAGGCACCTGACGGCTAACCTTATGTCAGATCCCACCTTGAAAATTCCAGGAAGTGACATCAATTGTAAGGCAAGTTGGTAGAGTATAACATTTTTCATGTGAACAAATGGAGGCAGATTCACATGCACATTTTTTTCTAACCAAAGAAATATAGCTTTAAATGAAAAGTGAATTCATACTTTCACAACTGAAGCAAAATTGTCATCCAGAATAATGATGTCTGAGCTTTCTTTTGCAACTTCAGTTCCTTGGATGCCCATGGACAAGCCTATATCAGCCTGAAATATAGGAGAGGACTAAATATTGAGGACGAATAAGGAAAATTCATGATAGATATTTCAACCATACTCGGAGAATTAACATTAAGTGAACCATAGGAAGAGATGCTATGAAGATAACCTGACATAATAATACAAATAGGTTCCCAACTAGAGACAGAAACCACTGAATATTGAGAAATGACGAATTTCTTTATCAATTATATGACATTCTACAATACCAAAGATAGTCCTTACGGTATAGAGTTCCAGACATAATTTACAACATTTCATGAGAGCCATTCAAGTCATGACATTCAACAACAAAAATTATACCCAGCTGCAAACAACTTTCGTTTTTTACTTGTCACAAGAATAAGCATATATATGAATGAAAGCCAACAGTATTTGTTTTACATGTGACAAATGCATTTTTTTTTCTTCTTTTTATCGTGAGGTCTCAGGAATACTTTAAGAGTACAGAGAATTCTTCGCCTTTGCTATAGCTAAAAGCCTACGGAAACCAGAATAACAGGTGAAGTAATCTGTTTATTAAGTGGAGAAGGTGATCTATCCATGTCAAATTCATTTGTCAGTGAATTAGATAATCATATATTTGAGTAACCAATAATGCATTATGCCCGTATGCATTCAATGCAAACTAAAAGACAAGACATTTCTGACTCGACCCCTTAAAAAGAAAAATGAAAAGAAAGGTGAATAATTTATGTCAAGGTACAAAAGAAACAAATATATATATCCTCACCTCATGAAGTGCAGGAGCATCATTTGTTCCATCTCCCGTAACTGCCACAACTTCTCCTTGTTTACGTAGTGTTTGCACAAGTAAGAGCTTATCACTGGGAGAAGATCTTCCCATAACCTAAACAGAAACTTGATATTCATAAACTTGAATTACTTGTCAGACTTTGTTAAGATGAATTTAGATGTAAAAAGATTAGCATACTGATATCTTCGGTGCTACTTGTTCTCTCTCCTGGTCAGACAACTCCCTGAATGTTTTCCCTTCAATTATCTCAGTTGCATCTGCATCAGAAGTAAGTATTCCACACTCCATGGCAATTGCTCTAGCCGTCTGAATATTATCTCCAGTAACCATGCGTACCTAAAGGTTTATACATTAAAGATCATCAACATTATTTCTTACCTCTTTACTTAGTAATCAACTTCACTGATTTGACGGACAGAATATTTTTTAGCTTACACCTAGATAGAAAGAAAAAGATGATGAATATTTTCAGAAATACGAGTCATTCTCCAAGTCTGTGTCGTGTCAAGGAAGGTTATTGTAGTTGGTGCAGCACTTGCGATTGGAACCATAAGTCCTGGGTTTGACACCCCTTTCCATCAATTTTTTTTGTTTTCTTTGCGTTGTGCACTACCAGTGTTGTTAATCGCGAATGGCGGAAAGCCAAAAAATGTCATAACGTTATAGAGGACGCTATAACGGCTTATAGCGGACACAATAAAATATGCAAAATATGTATAAAACACTGCATAATGTAATAAAAAGAAAAAAACAGCATGAATCAAACAAATAACTAAAAATTCATAGCGCCATTGCGTATACCGGTGGCTGCAAAAACCGCCACGCCATGAGCACCATTTGACAACACTGTGCACTACCACCACAATTTTCAGCCTCTTACAAATATATCTAAACTTCTCTTCCTTTTACCAATCACCCATGCTACTAAATGAACGATTTCTCAAATTGTTGGTTTTTTCTTTTCAATATCAAATTGTTGACCCTACCAGATAATTAAGGCTTTTCTAATTTCTCACATAACTAATAGTTACCCAACAACCAATATCAATACTATGAAAGTATCTTCCCACAGAATTACACCTACCACATTTTTCTTCGATAAAAACTGTTTTTACACTTAAATAATCAATGATAAAGAGTATTTGATAGGTTTAACCTGAGAGAAAAATGATTACCTTAACACCGGCATCTGTACAAAGTTTCACGGCCTCTCTGACCCCAGGGCGACAAGGATCCTATGCAGAAATGTTCATAAATTAACCTACAATTGAAGAATAAGCAGAGATTTTTTCATGCAAAAAGGAAGTGTTTTGCCAAGCGGTGCTTTTGCTCCTTGTAAAAAACAAGTAGCACTGGCATCTTGGAGGATGGATGGAAAATGTAAAGGTCATGACACAGAAAATTTCCCTAAGGACAATAAACGAGATTACACCAACAATAGAGGCACACTAAATCAAGAGAAATGTAGCAAAAGACAGAAATAGATCCTCTAAAATTGTACCTTTATGCCAACAATGCCAAGAAGAATAAGCTCATCTTCAGGCAAATCCCATTGTGCTAGCTGTTCTTCTCCAGTAGGAACCTTGTCTACTTCACATGTCCTATATGCAAGGGCAACGCATCGCAAGCTTTTTTCAGCCATATTTTCTATTTCTCTCATGAAGTAGTCCTGTTGAAGAGATGTACTTAAAATCAAAAGTTCTAAATTTAAAATTTAAGAGCTAACAAGATTGGGTTTAAGCTTTAACAAAATTCATCTATTTATATTCTCATTTCTCCGTAGTCTATAATCAGGAATTAGATTCCAGAAATAGTGAATGCATTTTCCAAAGAGCTCCATCTCTCTCCCCACCCCCTCTCTTCCCTGCCTCTTTCTCCTTCTGAACTGAACAAATTTGTTTACTTTAACTAACATTACTATCTTATCTGACCTTATGCCCCGCCAATGGACTGCACACGACCACTTGAATCAAGGTATCCTGTGCATGCTTCTAAAATTATTTCCGCTGCTCCCTTCCAGTGTATATGAACTTGAGAATTTCTCTGACAAAGAATCAAGAAAGAGAATAGTGGTAAGTTAAATATGAAACTCAAATAATCAGGGAAACCATAGAAATTACCACTGGCACTTGTAATGGACCTATCAGTCCTGTAATCTCAGATTGCACATAAGAGAGCACAAAAAATGCATGCAACTTCTGTCGAATCCACCAAACACATTAGATAGTTTCCCATTTTACACAGTTAAAGAAAAAAATATAATGAGTACCAGATGAAGCATCAAATAGATTGAAGAAGAAAACAAAAAATGTCCCTAGTCCTTTTTCTTCACAGGATCACGCCATTTCAAACTAGATCCAAACACACATCATAGTGAGTAAAATTGATAAATAAGTTAACTTTTACTACAAGAGTCATCATAAGATTCTACAAATGAAACATTAAACATTATGCTAGTTCATAGGCAGTAAGCTATAGAACTGAGGAGATGGATTCATAAAAAATAAGGATACTAGACGGTCTAATTTCAGAATAATTTAGTAACCATGTTTGAAGAGATTCCAGGCATGGTCAAAATTTAAAAGGTGGAACAACCAACTTAAAAGAAATACTCAAAAGTACATCATGATCTTACTGGGAAGCTTTCAAGTGCTGACCAAATTTTGAAGAACAATAAAAACATTTCCAGAAAAATTAAAACCATTACAGAAGTTGCATGTCAAAGGCAAACAGTGTTACCTTTCCTCTCACTGCAACACCTCCTCGCTTTTTTGTGGAATTGAAGGGTGAGACATGGAGAACGATCGACTCAGAGCAGACAACATCAAACTTCATCCCCAGCTATAACAACAGTTGTGATGAGATAAACAATCAACTTGGAGACCAATAACCCATTGAATATAACATATGAAGAGGAAAAAAAAAACCTTGACACCCCATAAAAGGATAGCCTTTTCAGTTGGAGATCCTGAAACCTCCATTCCGCCATCCTGCACACATATACAAAGTCAAAGATACATAACAAGTATAGCATTAGAAGATACAAGTTTCACATAATCTCGGCAAACATAATCTCAGCAAAACATCCATGATTGTTGTTGTTTTTCTCATCCTGCAACCAATAGATAATCTAGAAATGAGTAACGAGTGTGCCATCCAAAGGATGAAACACAACCTGTCCCCTCTTTAAGTCCCATGCCACGCTCAAGTCTATCGAATTTCCCTTGTCAAAAAACTAACATTACATAAAGGATGTGCAGATTCATTCATTCTTCTTTTGGCATGCATGGTCCAATAAGTGCATTATTGAGAGAGAGAGATCACCTTAGATGGGAAGACACTGCCTGAAGTATTCTGTGATATACCCTCGTCTATCAGGGAGGAAACAGTTTCATGAAGTTGTGAGCCATTTTCAGGAGGATCAATCTTCATTTTCCCAGCGTAAGCTTCAACTACTGTCATCTGCATAAATTGATTAAAATAGCCGAAGTCAGGAAATCATATGTTAGAAGATGGTAAAAATAAAAGAGAAAGGAATTGAGAGTTAGTCAATACAAACCTGATTCAGAGTTAATGTTCCAGTCTTATCACTACAAATAGTTGTAGCAGAGCCCATAGTTTCACAAGCAGAAAGTCTGCGAACCTACACCTCAGTTGCATCAATTATCAGCATTTCTACCCAAATACACATCGAAGGTTGTGGAAGTACATGAGGTTTATTGACAATAAGATTTAAACGACAAAAGAAAATATACCAATGCCTTGTCAGCCATCATTTTCTTCATTGAGTATGCTAAGCTGTGCCCAATTCAGGAAAATAAAAATTAGTTAAAGCTTTGAAGAAAAGAAAAGCAAGGGAGGATATAACTTAAGTTGTATTAAAACATCTCATTGTCATATATGATACTTACGTCAATGTAACAGCTAAAGGTAGCCCTTCAGGAACTGCAACAACCACAATTGTGACCTAGATAGAACTTGAAAGGTTAAATAAAGAACTAAAAGATAAAATTTCCGATCAATATAAAGCATACTTACTGCAGCAGTAATAATTTTTATGACACCATCAACTGTTTTACTAAGGTCGGTCTTGCCACTTATAAACTGGGTGGTTCCATCAGCATTTTTCGAATGCCCAGTGAAAAATCTGGAAACAGTTTAAATCAGTGCAGAAAATTAAAATGTAAATGAGACGTTCAAAAAAGTCAAAACGTCTAAAACATGTGCAAGAAATATCATATTGCTTCCATTTTTTCTTAAGTAGCTTTGTCCCATTTAGAACTCTAGCTTTACAAATAAGCAAAAACTTGCTTGATTTTTAAATCTATGGAGCATTACAGAGCTAAAAACTCGTAGTAAGTTCTCAATGTATTACCTACGGAAATCAAAAGTAGTGCAGAAATCTAGAAGAAGATCCAGGGAGGTACTTAAGAGGGTAAACTTTTTGAGCAAAAAGAACCTGATCTTCTATGGGACATTAATAATGCCAGCCTTAATGAACTTACCTGGTCAAGAGAACAACAAGTACAAGGAGAGCCACAGAGAGTCCAACTATGCCAATAAATGTCGCAACTCCATTCAACCGTACCTGGCACGGACAATTAATAAAACAAAAAATTTCATGATACTTTTTTATGATGGTTGTATAAGAATACGTAGAGCATCATTTCATCACCCAAATAACTTTTAAAAAAAAAAAAACCTGCAAGGGAGTTTCTTCTCCATTATCTTCTGATATACTTGCCATCAGTAATCCCCATTCAGTGTTAATTCCCACGCCAGTTACCTTAATACATAAATAACTAATGAGAAAATACAAAAGAGCCAAACTAGTTTGACATTGTATTATGGTAAATGGACAGTATCTTTGATTATAGTCTATAGATAAGATATCTCCCAAAATAAACCTTCTTGCACTATTTAATAGTTACAATATCTAAATATATATGTATATATATATATATATATATATATATATATATATATATATATATATATATATATATATATATATCTTCTGCTTCTGTTGAGAGAGATGGGTTAACATTTGAAAAGTCAGGAGTTACGCAAGTAATATGAATATCAAAATTTTCATCTATAATAAAACACTATAAACTGCAGCAAACCAAATAACTTTGTCCGAGGAGGAATCATGTATGGAGAGGAGCAATTGATAAATCCAGACATTGTTTGAGCATATTTCTAAGCTTTATAGAAGAAATGACTTCTAAATCGTCACACGCAACTCTTAACATAATAATCACACTGTCTATTACTCAAAGGAGATCAAAATCTGGTATTAGCTTCTTTAGAGCTAATTCCTAAAAGAAAGTTGATTTTACCAGCATGGTTCCGGTTCCATCTGAAACTTTGCAACCAGCTATAAGAAATGGTGATTTGGGATTTTTGTGCACCTACAAAGTAATGTCATACTTGAGAAAATCAAGATACGGAATATAATAGATACTACACAAGTAGGTCTAACCAGCTTACAATCTTGCTTTCCCCAGTCATGCTGGATTCGTCAATGGATAGAGAATGACCAGTTATTAAGATTCCATCTGCAGGGACCTGTACAAAACAAGAAGATGTGTGAGGGATCCAGATACTTTGATATGCACAAAGTAATATTGGTGTTGAGGCATATACCTGGTCCCCTATCTTGAGAGGGACAACATCACCTACAACAATTTCATATATTGATACTTTATCTCTTCTACCATCCCTGACAACCTGTAGAAAAAATCACCATCTAAGGTGAAGCTGCATATTTATGCTTTTCACCTCCCCCTAGAGAAAAGTTCAACTAAATCTGTGAAGAACATTAAGAATTTTCAGGAGACAAGTCCAAGTACCTCCAACTGTATATTTCTCTTCTCTTCGTTTAGACTTTGAAACTGAAGGGATTGTCGGTAATCACTAGTTGCTAAATCAAATAAAGAAATTAGAATGATAATAATTAGACACCAATACAAGTATGCCGCATTAAAAACAGGAATATTTGTTATCGGATGTTGTAACCGTCAATGTGTACTTCAATTTCAGAGAATTTCATTCTCAAGTTCATGGAATCAAGAAAAGAATGCAATAAGATACAAATATAGAAGTTGCATTAGACCTCACCGGCAGAAATTAACTGAAAAACATTTGGTTCTACATTCCATGTTTGAAGAGAAAATAACTGAAAACAAAAGTAATAATTAAGGATGGAACTAGAATCCAATCCATTACCTGTAACAAAAATAACAAGAAGAACTGCAAAAGTAATGCTTCCCCCATCATACCATCCCTCTTTTAGACCCTACAAGGATGGAAACACAAAATCAGGATATAAGGAGATACTGTGGAGGGTTAAGAAGAAAAACACCAACAAACTAGAAACAACTGTCCAGAAACTTTTCGTTTTAGATCCTAATATCCAGATTAATAAACTTCCTCGTCGGTGAACCAAAGGATAGTGTGTCTTTGTTTATGCACGCAAGTGCTATCTAACAAAGAATAGAATGAATGGTTTTCTCAATCACCTCTGTTTTAATGCCAAGTACCAATGATGCTATAGCCGCTATAATTAAGATGATGAGGGTTAAATCCTGCCAAGCCTCCCAGAGGAACCTCTAAAAGAATAAGAATAAAGAATCCATAAGTGAAGATAAGGAACATATTGGCTATCATTTAAATCAAATATACCAAAACTTCAAGAATTAGTACCAAGAAGCTCCGGCCTTTTTTGACAGGATACGTATTTGATCCAAAAGCATTCTTTCGGCTTGATAGTTCATCATCGTCCCCAGCAATTCCTCTATCCAGATTTGTCTTTAACATCTCCGATATCCCTTTGACCTAATAAAAAATTATATACTCTGATTATTAACATCTGTTTTCAGGAGAGGATTCTCAAGATGTAAGAAAGAAAATTTTATTTGACTCACCCCTCCATATTGTTGCAGAGCAGAAGTGTTTTGGTCCCTGGTAATTGATGCAAGTTGTTCAGGTCCAACAGCATAATCACCATGAGCAGTAGGAGGAGCAACTGTGGCACCTAATACTAAATAAACGAAACATAGAATTACTAGTGTAACAGCATGTCAAAGAGCAAAAACATATGCGTACAAATTCTGTACAGAAACTATTTCATGTTTCAGAAAAGTATATAACAGTCAGATATATGCAAAAACTTGCCAACTTAATGTTGGCATCACATACGGGTACTGGAAAGTCAGAAAGGAGTAGTGATCATTCAAGCTCATTCCTAGAAATTTATAAGTATTACCCGGAAAAAAAAAAAAAAAGAAATTTATAGAAGTAAACAGGATGGTTCTAGCCAGCATTATCGAAGGTTGGTGCAATCTAAAAAAAAAAATGTGTATGATGGTGTCATCAGCACATCTATTCCAAATCCAGCATTAATAATTTTTCTATACACATTCTTCTTGAATCTTGATATGAAAATATCCAAACTGATAACTGATAACTGGAAAGCAAACCGATAAATATATAAAATGTTCAGTTTACAATAAAATGGAAAACCGTGGATAGAGTAATTACCAATTGCTCGTTGGCCAGCAAGTTTGAATAGCAATGCAGCCTATTCACAACATAGTGAAATCAGGGATTCACATACTAATCTTCTAATAATAATGAAATAGGGAACAAATTTGTGGAATGAGATTATGAGATTTTACCCTAATGACTTGAGCATGTGCTCTTATCATTCGCCTTCTTTGTTCTTTATCTTCATCCTTCTTTAAGTCTAAGGTGTATCGAAACCGGCGGGAAGCATTAAGCACCAATGCAGCTTGCTGTACAAGTAATTAATTAAATCCATTGAGAAATTCATTAATTAGTTATAATTAATTAATCAAAAAAACAGAGAGAAATGAAGGAAGTTTTTAGTGACGAATTTACCCTCCAACGCCTGAGGGACTCATGGGAAGCTCTCTTGGTACAATCAATCTCAAAAGGATCAGAGAAGTCATCATCTCCATCCAAGGGACCCCATCCACCTCCCATATTGACGATAACGCTGTCCTCATCTCCACCGTCGAAATGATTGTTTATTATATGCTTCCATTTTCAATGGCAGTGATGCGGAAGCATCCTCACCGTGGCCTTGGCGCGGACTCGTCATGATATTTTAAACGCAATAGAGATGGCGCCGCCGCTACAACTGAACGGAAGTCGCCACCACCACACCGATCAATCAAAATTATAGTATTAAAAATTATTCAGTTATTATAATAATAATGATCAGAAGAAGAAACGAAAAGGTCATGAAAGAAGAAATTAAGGAATCTGAAGAAATCCAGGTCCTCCGCAATGGTAATGCCTTGAAGAAATTCAAGACAATACAATGCGAATGAATTTTTTTTGAAAAATTAAAATAAAAACAAAAAATTAAGACTGAAACAGAAACAGAAAAGTTCGTTCAATTACCACCGGTTGAAACGAAGGAATCGGAGACATTTACGGATTCATAACAGAAAAGGAAAAAACAATGCTCATCTATTTTTGGACTCATAACACAATTCCTATTTCCTGTAAAAAAAATGATAATCTATTTTTGGACCAAGGATCGTGAGATTATAATGAATGTAAAGTGCATTTGCGCGGGAAAATACAGTTAGATGGCGGAGCGGCTTTGTAGTTGTCCGTCGTTAGGTTGCGCTGGTAATGCCGTCGGAACTCCGATCATAAACGTGCAGGGAATGATTTGCTGAGACTGAGAGACTGTGTAATTTGGAGCTGAAGATTAGTACTTGTAGAGAGTTGGAGGGAAACTTCTTGGAAACTCTGTGATTGAAGGAATATAACCAATTCGCATATAGTGCGGAATAGTTTTTCTGAACTGAGTTGTTGGGTGAGAAGTTTTAGGTTGGTTCAAAACTAACTTATCAACTTCTTCAAATTATCCTCACAGCATTTTGTTCAATGCACGTGGATTAAAACACTAATTCACGAAGAAATATATTGCACTCTGGTGCGAAAATAACTTTTATAATAATAATAATAATAAATTATTCTCAGACTGAGAGATAAAATTACTTTCGTTGTGGGTTGATTTTGTATTTTTTATTTTAACGCACTTGTATGAATTGATCTGCTTGAGTTTTTTTATTATATATATATATATATATATATATATATATATATATATATTGTAATATCTATGTTCACTGTTATTATTATCTTCTTAAACAATTATCATTCCTTTTTAAAGAAGTATAGTTATCAAATCAAATTTGTTTAACGACGAATAAATATTTCGTACGTACAAACAGAACACTAGATTAGATGTTTAAACAAATAAAACAAAATCAAGCAAGTGAATTTGATTTAGAATGATTGCATTGAATTTTTATATGAGTCCACACCACGTCTTCTTAAAGCTAGTTTTCTATAAGAATGTCCTGTCTTCCCCAATGGACTAGAAAATAGAAGTTTCTTGATAAATGCACAATATATTTCTATTTGTTGGTAAGTTTCTAAGAAAATGATGACGGGTACATAGATGGTTTCTAAATATAATTTAACCAATTTAAGGAACGTGGTGTGCACCATCACTATCGGATTTGGAGGAACCAAATTTAGTTGTCAAACTTACTCGTAGTATTGCATCTCTTTATGTACTGTTTGCATTTGGTTGGTTAGAAAAGAATAAAATCAGATACCCTTTTCCACCAAATTAAGGTACGCCATCCAGTCAAAGAGGCCGCAGCTCATTGGGACAAGCCTCGAGTTCGACACCCTCCTCATACATGGGAGCAAACTTAAAATGTCTCTCTTTCTAGGGCTATCTCCTCCTCCTGTGAAGCAGTTCTCTCTCCCCTTCATGGGACAATCGCTCAGCCGGACTTCAAAAAAAAAAAAAGGTACGCAATCCAAATTTCACTAGCCCTTGTCCCATTTGCCAATATTGTCAATAAATTTGATTCACAACTAAACGCAAATCAAAAGATGAAACGTTCCGTACTTCAAGTGATAGATTGGTGGTTTGAGTCATGACGAGAGAAAATAGGAAATTATTATTGATACTCCTTTGGAGGGGATTAAAAAAAAGAGAGAAATTTTGATTATAAACAAATAGAGAACGTAAGCTAAGATGATTTTTTTTTTTATATATAAAAGTTTAGAAAATCTGAAAATGTCACGCTGCCCAAAAGTCATGTTCAAATTATAGAAGTTGCAAGTACATAGTTTAGCAATTTTGTTAATATTTATATCTCATTCTTGTAAGTTGTTACTATTAACATTTCCAAACCCGCGACTACAGCACCAGACAAGTATCGTTCAAAATCATCTTCCCAATCCTGGGTAAAGTGTATGATTATGGAGACGGACCAATTGGATTGTGAGCCTCTATGTCAACATGTTTAATGCCAGGAACTATTTCCTGGATTTCCTTCTCCAACCTATCAACCTCACTCCCTAAAGCTGTAACAACTTCTTCACCTGCCAAGATACGTTATGTTATGTGAATATGAGGAAATCTTCCTTTTTTGGTTTTTCTCCTTTTTCCGCATTTTCCATCTAGAGATAAAGTAAGTATATCCGTGTATGTAACCAGACACATACCATAGTTTGACATTATCTTCAGTAGTGCTGCATCATCCTTTCCCTTTGCAGCCTCTCCAAACTGTGCAACACAAAGTAGTACATGAATTCATCACTTTAAAGTCTTTCGTGCATGCTAAAGGCATCAACATGGTATCCGAGCCCCAGATACCTTGTAACTTGACATAAGCAGGGCGCCTACCCTATGCTTGAGTAATCAAAATGTCCGATTTGGACAACAAACATCTCACAATACAAAGATATACGACTCCAAATCCAATGATGTACAATAAGAGATTTTTATTAAGCTAGATACAAGTATGAAAAGAGCAAACTCTGCACCATGAGTCCTAGCAAATGAGATAGTTCGGGTGTAGAATACAACATATATACCCAGTATTAGTAGCGGTATTTAGCAATGAGCTTGTAACTATTGCAAATGTACCCTCTCAACAGAAGATCAAAGAATAAAGAAAGAGATGTACAGATCAGTACCTGTTTAGACCATTCTTCACGTCCTGCTCTGTTTAGATAATTTTGCACCAGTACAACACCATTAAAATCTGCAACATAAAAACCAAATAGTTTCATACAAAGGTCCCAAGAAGAAGAAGAGAAAGAGCGACAAACAACGATGTGCAAGTTATAGCTTAGTTGTAATGGACTCGTGAGGTGATATGATTCAAAATCTTACCTATTTCAGCTTTAAACCTAAAAAAGCCAGGTCCAATAACCTCACTTTTGCAATCATAAATGGAATCCACAACCTGCAAAAAAAATTTAAAAACCCTGATTAAGCTTGGCCATCATGATTGTCATGGAAGACTGGATCATCTAAAGCATACCGGGTCATTTTTTAAGAACTGAAGGACTCTCTCCATGTCGTGGTCATCTATTGCTCTACCAATCAGTGCATGACGGTTCCTCTGAATTAAAAATATAGCCACCTGCATAATATGCATCGTACAATAAGCCCAATTTTTCGGCTCATGGTTATAAAGTAAACACCACAATATGAACCACTTCTGGTTCAAACCAAGAGAAGCTCTAATTATCTATGCATCATAATCAACTTGGCCCCTAAAAGCGACTTAATATCAGGCTACTGCATGGAGAAGCTATTCACAGAGAAAATTCGTGGAGAGGAAAGACTCAATTTGAAAATGCATGTACTTCACTCTCCCCATACATGATCTGGGGTTGAATAGGATATATACATGAAGTAGATGAAAGTGACATGAATACAATCCATAATATTGCGATAAAAATTCAGAAGTTAAGCAGGCTAAATTTCATGGAACTTGGACGTTGAAGGCTGTGTCAATTAGAAGGCCTAAGCAGTGAGACCTCCTAGTTCAGTCATCGTTTAAGAACTCCTGGTGTATATACACTTTTGAACAATTTTCTTCAACTGTAAAGCTGTAAGTCTGAGATGAGATCCAGTTAAGAATGCACATGACATACCATACCCAGAAGGTTCCCCACTATAATAGATCCAATGGGATCATAAATTGGATTTCCAGTCCTGTTAACAGCCACCAAAGATGCAGCAGCAATAGCAAGGCCTGTAACTGCAGCGCCATCCTGTGAACCAAAGAGATCGTATCATGTATTATTGCCAATGACATCAAAAGTATTTCTTTAGTTCGGAACAAAAGGCATTATGAATGTCAAACTTTCAATCATACGCCAGTTCTTTAAAGCAGGGTATGCAAAATACTAAATCATTAGCCTGCTCTCGGTTCACATTGTTTTTTCTCTTTTTTTTTCTTCCACCGGTTTTGTAATTAAATATTAAACTAGTGTTGTTAATTTGACAGTTGGATTGTTAATCCAACTGTCATCCAATATCAACTAAAAAAAGCTTGATAGAATGTGTAAATAAACAGAAAACTAAGCGCATGAAACCTCTAAGCGGTGGGTTTTGGGGAAGGCAATGCACAACCTTGCAAGAAGGATAATATACTTATAGGGTAAGTGAAAATGGTCCATGTATCCATATAAAGATAGTTTCGCAGCCACATATACTGCAAAAAAAATCCTAAGACATAAACTTGGAACAAATTCATATAAATAACAATCTATACACCCAAACCGAACATTCGATCACCTCTGTCATGACTGCCACAGAGGTTGGATCGTGACCGCGCCAAATATAGTCTCTCACGCTCATTCCTTCAGCAGCTGCACCCTTCCTGACAGCATGTATGGCCACAACAAGGGAAGCACCTACACAGATCGAGATTTACTTATGGTAAGTAACAAGTTGAAAAGAAAAAAAAAAGTTTTCTGGGACATATATCAGGAATATCTTACCTTCAATAAGGAATGAACCACCAATCACAAAGGCTGCATACTGGATATGTTCAGGGGGCTTCAGGAGAAAAACAAAACATCATATTAGCAGAAGACTGAAGAATTCTCAATTTAAATTCTTGCAGTTTACCTGAGAAGTCCACAAGTTCTGAACTCCATGTACAATAGTAGCACCAGATCCAAGGCAAAAGATACCAACAGCAGATATCAAAGACCAAACAAATCTTTCCTTTGAATAGCCATATCTGCGATTAGTTTAAGAAAAGTTGCATCAATGAAACTGAATGTGTCTCCTTTCCAACGGTTAGACAAACACACAATAGATGTATGATGTGTTTCAGAAATAAGGCAAGAAACACGCACGGGTGGAGAGCATCAGGGCCACGCTTTGAACTAGATAAACCATAAGCAAGAAGCGCCTACAAGGTTAATCAACATGGATTAGATTCTCTGCGTTGATTGACAAATTGACAAAGTTAAACAGCATCAATATGAGAACACCCATTCCACAAGCGGGACATGAACATTGGAAGAGAGCATTCTACCTGATTTGCAAAATCAGCAACTGAATGTATGACTTCAGCCAGTATGACATGACTTGAGGTGACTAGCCAGACTCCAAACTTCAGAGAAAACACAAGAAAATTGCACCATAATGCGGTTGTGACTGCTCACTGGCTAGAATATAAAATTTCGGTAGCAAAGAAAAGTACACTCAGATATAAAACTGATGATATAGTTCTTCTCAAAAGCGAAGACTGGACTGCTTTAATGTTCTAGAACAACCAAAAGAAACACATTTGGAGAATACCAAACACTTAGCTACCGTTTGTTGCTAACACATATGATCCTTATTCCTTTGCGATATTACAAGTAATTCTATGTTACTTTCTCAAGAAAGAAGCAAAATTCATTACTTGATTAATTACTTCAAAGCAGCTAGCAAAAGGAAAATGTAAAAATTGGTAACACATTGAAAATTTATTCTCAGTGCGTGCTTAGTAGCTCAAAATACCTAAAATTTCAACTTAAGAGAAAACGGAAATTACCCGTGATCATCGACTTCTATCTCCTTTATCTTCTTAGTTCTGGTGAAAAAACCTGCAAACACAGCCACATTACAGTTAAATAATAATAATAATAATAATAATAATAATAATAATAATAATAATAACAATAAAGGAAAAGAGGAAGAAGACTAACAACGAGCGAAGGAGAGCTGAGGATGAAAAGGAAGAGACGATGGAGGAAACCTAGAAGAGAGTCTCGGCCGCCGAGCATTTCCCCCAAAAATGGTGCCTAGTAGTGGACCGGCGGAGGAATGAATTAAAAAAGTCTTGTCCGGAGGAGGTTGTTTTTCTTTTCGGGAAGATGCATGAATTTCGAGGAGCGGTGAGGTGAAGGCGGAGAAAGTGTAGTGGCGGTGGCCGTGGCGGTGGCGGCTGTGGCGGCAGAGGCGAGAGAGAAGCTGCGACGGCATAGCCTATAATTCTGTTAGTGTTAGTGTAGAATATATTTCTTCTTCCTCAGCATAATGCCACAACCATAGGATGATGATCAGAAGCTTCTAGAACGCATTCGAATTTCTAAATTGCAATTCTTTTCAGAATCAGAATGTGGAAGAAAGCTCTGATTGAAGGCTTAGTGAGTTTTTGCCAGCCCATTAATGTGATAATTTCTTTTAAAATTATTGAGCCCAACTGAAGGCCCATCTCCTTGTTTTCTCATCCATTACAGGTTTCGCAACTCCCAGTGTCCGTAGGACTAGTGGCAGGATGGGCCTTTGCATGGGCCTGACCCAGTTTTTCTACATCAGGCATGACATGGCACCCGAAATAGTGGAGACAACATTTCTGGCGAGGACGGAAGTCTAGTTGACGTGGCAGCCACCACAGCTTTTTTTGCCACGTCAACCAGGACGGAAGTCCCACTTCCGTCTTGGCCTCGGGACGGAAGTGGGACTTCCGTCCTCCTCCACCCGAGACTCAAGCCAAAAAATTGCAACTTAACTTGTTCCATTAAGGGCAGAAAAATCCGTTTTCGTTGGAATAGTTGAATTTTTTTAGCATATAACCAAATTAAGTGTAAAATAATACTTTTGACGAAACGGACTTCAATAATAAGAATATGGCAGAAAAAATAACGGAATCGTGTATTAAATAAATAAAACCGTTTGTATAAAAAATTGGACGAATATAACAAATGTATTAAATACAAAACAAAAACTATCTACTGCTCCGAAGGGGTGTATCTGTGGGTCCTCCGCGGGTTAGTCCGAAGATAGTAGTGTTAGAGGAATAACCGGGTCTAAAACAAGTTATGCTGCGGAAATAAAATGACCCGCCTCTAATAGAATCTTTCACGAGTAAAAACCTTAGACTACGGGATAGCATTATACCTTTCGAAGTGCAGAATAAAGGTGAAATGGTTTCAGTTGTAGCTTTGTTGTCACGAACGGAACGCCACCAACGCAGGCTCCGCCTCTCCCAATATCCACTCGATCTTCCGGGGATGGTCCTCTACCGCTTGGTGCTAGCCAACGCCTCGTAGAAGTCTTGAAGACACTCTTCAAGATGGAGTATATATATATGGTGGATATAGGACCTTTAAGAAGAACAAGAAACAGTTTTCTTACTTCTTTTCTATTAGCCAAAGCTAGAAAACAAGTATATAGAAAAGCTGTCTTTTCTTTCTATTCAAGCTCTCTTGAATGCTCTCTCTTTTTCTCTCTTCTCTAACCTTTCAAAAGCTGGAGAATAATGACTTAGAATACTAAGAAAAATCAGCATTTTTCTTAGTCATTCAAGGGAGAGTGGGGAGAGAGAAAGGGAAAGTGGGAGATCATAGAGGAAATCACTCCTCCACATTCTCCACCACTTCAACCTCATTCTAAGAGATAAGAGCTGAAAATATATCCAATTTTCCAGCCATAAGGTCGGTCCAAATAGGTTGGTCGGCCCAATCATATTGGTCGGCCCAACCCGATTAAAGGCCCAATCTAATCTCGGCCCGGCCCGACCCAATCGAATTGGCGCACCTTAGATTAAATGTACTCCAACAAGTAGTTGTCGCCGTCCCTGGTTCGCACCGCACTACCATGCTCCATCTCAACGAATTCGGCACCGTCGTGGTCGATTCGTATCGCCTCCTCAGGGTAATCTGGCTGGATCTGCGGAGTCTGCTGAAGCGTTTGTGCCTGGTCCAGGTCCCGACTCTATGATGGCGTCGCAGCAAAATATATGTCCGGTTGTCCCGACGACGAAGTCCCCGCACCAGGATGGCCCCCCGTTTGAAAACCGGGAGAATAAGTGCCTTGGCTGGCGAATTGGTATTCAAATTGAAGGGGTACATCTAGCCGAAGTTCGAACCGAGCAGATGATCGAGTCGGTTGCTCTGAAGTGGGACTTCCGTCCCGGTTGACGTGGCAAAAAAAAGGCGTGGTGGTCGCTCACGTCAACCAGGGACGGAAGTCCCACTCCGCTTTTGGCCTCGGGACGGAAGTGGGACTTCCCGTCCTTGCCAGAAATGTTGTCTCCACTATTTCGGGTGCCATGTCATGACTGATGTACAAAAATGGGCCAGGCCCATGCAAAGCCCTGGCAGGATGTGTCATTTCACAAATTACCTTTTATTTTATTTTTTGCTAAATATTTCACAAATTACCTTAATACTATATTACCCGACAAAAAAAAATCTAATTACGTATATTTGACAAGAACCGAACTCACTTTGAATATAGAGACGATAATTTTATAATCTCACTTGTAGTCAATGCCCCACAGGCATTTCTTTAATTTTTCTTTAAACACTTAATACACTTCTGACACATTCACAATTTCACATATTATACCCGCTAGTGAAGGACCACACACATGTTTCGGAGGAGTGAAAATCGTCTGTCCCCGTATATGTTCATATTCCTGTATCCAACCAATCAGAATTTGCTATATAGATATTTCTTCCAATTATATATACACATGACGAATTGTGAGTGATTAGATACAAGAATGGGGACATACACGGGGACAGCCGATTTTTTGACGTTCTGGGTATTATACCCTTAGAATATGGGCCCCACATATAATGATATATCATGTTATATCACCATTCACAGACAAATAGGTCAAAATTAGAAAACATCTCCTTCAGAAAATACATATTACCAAAACAGATTTTTTTTCCCAAAAGTAAGAAACTCAAGAGAGATTTTCATGATCTATAATAAAAGTTCAAGGGTGTCAGAATCTTACATTTAGTGTTTAAACCTCAATCTCAGCGGTCACCTCAAATCCTTCAATCCAAGTTTCTTACGCTGATTTTCTCCTCTCCCAAGTTCTTTTACAAATTTTGCCACTTCGTGTCCGTTTCTATGAAAACCCCAAACCGTCAGACCCTTCAAACTTCCTAACTTCTTGTCTCATTAACCTAACTAACACCACAAATCAAATAATATTAATATTTAAGTCCCCACAACTTCCAAAATATACCTGAAACGCCCCAAGTCACAAAATAAATAAAGAATAAAACAAAAATATATTTTCAAGCATAATAATTAGAACCGAAAGTACATTTTTGTATGTGGTAGGTGAAATCAATAACATTATGTGGATTATTAGAGGGGTAATCGGCAGGGACGAAGACAGAGGGGGAAGGGTACCAACGTGACAGTCTGTGACACCCCAAACTCCTCCGCTAGGTTCACTACGGCTGAGTAGGGTACCAACGTGCCTCTCGGTACTAACGAATACAAGACAAACTAGAATAGCTGTACAGAAGTACATATAAAACGAGAAGTTTACGTCAAAAAGGGTTAAATACTAAAGTAGTAAAATGCAACATTTTTACAAGAATGGAAAGGTTACATAAATTATTTCAAAAGTAGTACAGACTATGATAAACATTTTTATTTATTTCGACTCGCGAAAACCGAGAGTTACATAGTGGTACTAATCTCATATATAAGTAACCAAAACACGACGAAATCCTCAAGTTCTCTGCTGATTCGAAGAAGGTGTTCAAACCGTGACTTCCTTATCTCAATTATCTGAAATATGACATAAATAAACGTGTGAGCCAAAAAGCCAGTGAATTCGCGTGTGCCAGTGTATTTTTCAAATAATAATTTCATGAGTGTATGCAAATGTTTTATCAAACTAGGTGTAATGCAGTTAAAAATATTTTCTATTTAGTTTCAAACTCAAATGCGAAATCACATGAAAGGTCGAGACGCAGCCGGAAAGTCTGAGCGAATCAAGACACGTCAGCGCAGCCTCGAGACCCAATTTTTCAAAAAACATAGTCAGGCTCAACGAAAACGAGTCCGGATCCTGAAGTCAATACCAGTCTCACACCAGTACGAGCTCGAATTTCTTACCTTATGCCTCCCCAAACACAAAACCAGGCTACGAAATCTGGGGCACCTACCGGCCGCACTCGGTGACTAACTCCAACGTCGAGCCCTCCCCGACTCGCCGCAGAGCAGCCCGAACACCACAAAACGATGTTCCACACAAATAAACGCAATACCGGTTGGGCCAAACCCTCCCCAAATACTACGCCCCCTTTCACGTGGTACCACAATCCAGAGTCTATGCGTTCCACACCAGCAGAAGAGGCCCTAGCACAGGTGACTAGCCATGTATAGTGCAATCCACTGACGCTTCAGGCTATCAAATCAATTTCGAATCGTATCCAAATCAAAGCTGGTCGGAACAGGGTTTTAATGCAATTTTCACAATCGAAAATATCAACATAAAGGCCAACCAAAATAATCATATTCAAATCTAATTCAAAAATATTCACCCGTCCGCTAGTCCAAATGCACATTTTCTCAAATATGCCATGACAATGTACATGGTTTCAAAAACAATGCAGTTTTCCTAAATCAAGCATTTTCCGAAACTTACCTGAGTTTAAGCGAACCTGTGAAAAAGAAGTTATTCCAAAAATCATATATTCTTAACCGGAGCACCGCTCCTATGCAATTCTAATGCACGTTTTATACAAACATTGGAGAATCTTTCCAATTTAAAGCAGTTGATAAATAACCAAATTCTTAAGAATAAATAATTTCTATTTTTCCACAGGAATCAAATGTCAAAATGAATAACTTTATAAACAAAACGAATAATTTTATATATATATCGTAAGCACTTATAAATCCAGTAAGTTTCGGTTTGCGAAACTCACCTGATAGTGCTAGTTAATCAAGCCCTTCACTTAAACAAAAGCTTCCTACAAATCCAAGTGGCTTAATAATTCAATCAATTGTTTCACTCCATTAATATTTCAAATAATCCACCAAAATAATTCTCAGTAACTTGCTCAAAACAAATCATAATTCGGTAACCATATAAATCATGTATTAACCATTAGAGATTTCCATAGAGCTCAAGAGACAAAACGATTACAGGGGCTAATAGACATTATAAAAAAATACAAATGAACGATTAAACTATTTTGGTAGCCCTAAATCTGATATTGAGTAAAATAGCAATGAATTGATTGACTGAGATTTTCGGACAACAATGAAACAGAAACAAGAAATTTAAGTATAAAAAAAAGTCTGAACCATTGAAGTGTATACCTATAACCTTGATCCATAATAAGTCAAAACCTTATAAAAACAAAACAAAAACAAAACAAAAACAACAGTAACTCAAGCTCTCAATTACGAGAGCTTCATAAAAAAAAACATTTGATTTTTCGGCCAAAGCAAGTTACATTAAAAGGAAAACTACAAAAATTATTAAGATCAATACTTCAAAGGATTCAAGCTTTGAATAATTAATATGATATCGGCCAAATGAATCTGAAGAATAACGTGCATGTATATAACAAAAGCATACTGGTTGTCCTTGGAGAAAAAAAATAAAAAAATAAAAAAAATAAAAAAATAAAAAAATAAAAAAAAAAAAAAATAAAAAAATAAAAAAAAAATAATAATAATAAAATTGAAACAGGAAAACATAATTTACTCAAATATCACATTGGCTACTAAACTTGTCTATAAGAAAAGATTTATTAAGACTTCATGAAATTCATTACAAATCTACTTAATAATTTTACAAAAACTATAAAGATTAAAAATGCCATAATTATTGTAAAAATAAATAAAGTTATACAATAATTATCTATTATGTTCCAAATTAACCAAAATAAATATCAAAATAAATCTTACCCAATTCAAAATACAAAACAAAGAAAAGAATGCACAACAACAACAACAAAAAAACAAAACGAAAAAGAAGACAAGAAAAAAAATGAAAATCATACCTCAAAGTTACTGCCACAGTGAAGAGAGAATGAAACTTTTATTTTGATTCAATTTCGTGATATATATTTAGAGGTTCTACCTTATTTCTATGAACGGTTCTGTTGTGGGACTAGAGCTACTGGGACCACTTTCAATTACATATTCGATCACATCACGATTTTGATTAAAATAATAAAAACAAAGTGAGTTTCTATGAAGATTTTTTTTTAATGAAAAAAGGTGATGTGGTTGATTGTGGACCAAGTGGTCTACAACCCCACATATAGCCCAGGTCTATATCAGAATTTTCCTATTTATATTTGTTAAAAATGGAGGTGATAAAAGCCATGTGTCTTTACTTAACACAAGTGTCAAATTTGCAAGTGTTGAGACACTTGTCCCACATGCACCATTTATTTTTTTTAAAAAATAAAAATCAAGTCTTACTTGCACACTTAAAAAAAAATTATGCCAACTTGTTAAAATAAACGTGTTATCCTTACTATAATTTTCAAAACACAAAATCGAATATTAAATCGAAATCACTCAAAATGGGTACACATACAAATGCTCACGAGATGGAGTGTTACACAGTCGCCTTCGAGATTTTTAAAAATATTACTAGATAAAGTATATTTTATATGTAGTTTGAAATATTTTATCAAATTTGCCCCTCAAATTTATGTATTTTTACAGTTTTTATATATAGTTCGACATGCTGTTGTAGTTTTCGTCCCCTCAAAGTAAAATTCCTACCTTCGTTCCTGGTAGTCAGGACTAATAATTTATGATTTCTTTTCTTTTTCTTTTTCTTTTTTGAGTTTAGTTTGAATTAATAATTAATTTTGTTTAGGTGTTAGTGTTTGGATACCTGGAAATATGGGGGTTTTCATTAGACTAACCATGGTTTAGTATAATGGTCATAACATGGCAGTTAAAATTTTGGGAGAAATTTTTTTTGTCCAGAACGGAAGTGGGACTTCCGTCTTGGCCCTAGAACGGAAGTCACCTGACAGATTAAAATCCCTTTAGTCTCTTCTCTCCCTTTCACGCGACCCAATTCAGCAAAAAAAAAAATCCCTAATGCAAAAAACCCTCCCCTTTCCACAACCACCCACCCCGACTGCCGCCATCGCCGCCACCAATCTCCACCACCTTGCTCTCAATCTCTCTCTATCTGTCAATCTCAAAGGTATAAAACTTTATTTATTTTTTTGAGCAATTTAACTTTATGTTTTGAATTGAACTTTAAATCTACTAATTATGTTTATAAATGGTTGTGAATTTGGTAACTTTTTTGTGTTTGTAAATTTATGAAATTAGGGCATTTAGAAATTTAGGGTTTGTGAATTGTGAATTGTGAATTTGTGAAGACATACTTAGGGCATTTGTGATTTTGGGGCAATTTAACTTTATGTTTTGAATTGAACTTTAAATCTACTAATTATGTTTATAAATTCTTGTGAATTTGGTAATTTAGAGTAATTTGTTGAATTTGGTAACTTTTTTGTGTTTGTAAATATTGGAAATTTATGAAATTAGGGCATTTAGGAATTTTTAGGGTTTGTGAATTGTTAATTTATGATGACATACTTAGGGCATTTGTGATTTTGGTAATATAACATGTGTTTTTTCTGATAAATTGTATGTTTATTGTTTTTTGTATAGATGTATGTTCCTGCTCATCTTCTGCCTGGTCCATATGATGCTATTGTTTTAAACAAACAGACTTCTCATAGATCTTTAAGAATATGGGCGGGGATGTTCAACTAAACACTTCACTAAAGATTATTAGAAACGACGATAAGTTTTTTGAGGCGTACCAAAATGAAACCAACCAGCGAGTAATTGACCTGATAGACCAAATAGGATTTGGCGGTTGTTGTAGAATAGGAAAAATGAAGGTAGTTCACGCTTTAGTTACTGCATTAGTAGAGAGATGGCACCCTGAGACCCATACTTTTCACCTACGTTGCGGTGAGGCGACCATTACACTAGAGGACGTAGGACGCCTTCTAGGACTACCTACTAGGGGTCACGTAGTGTCGTGGCATGAGGACTACAATATGACTAAAAATTAGTGGATTGACCGCGTGTTCGACCTCCTAGGATTCCGACCCCCACCGGCTTCAATTTTGGGTAACACCATCGAACTGTTAAAGGTTTATGCCCACATTAATGTGCCCCTAGGCGATAATGCTACTGAGTTAGCAATAGAGCAGAGGGCTAGAGCTTTGATTTTCCTCTTGATGTCCACTTTTCCTTTTCCCAATAAGTTGGGGGGCCGGGGGAACATACGTTATCTTCTCACCGTCAGTGATGATATCCTCGAGCAAGACCAAACTTCTTAGGCTAGCGGTGTCCTTGCACATTTGTACCGCCAGATGTGCACCTCTTCACTGGCTGATTCCAAGGACATGGTCGGCTGTTGCTTGCTAATTCAGGTTTGTCTAAATTTTATACAGGTTTTGTTTTAATATGTAATTCGAATATTTAATAATCGATGTTATTTTTTTTACCAGTTGTAGGCGTGGGAGCGAATTTCATGTCTCCATCCTGCGAACCGAGGCCCGACTCTCCATAATATTCTCCGCTGGCGGTAGAGCTTACAGGGTCACGGTGGAATACAGGCCGGAGTTTCGTCAACGCGCCGAAATCGCAGCTGACGGTGTTTCGTGATCAGCTAGATATGCTGACGGACACACAAAGGGTAAGTTAATTTCAGTAATATCGTATTTTTTTTAATTTAAATTAAATAAATTGTTTTACATTAACTTGAATTTATTTTTGCAATTTATGTGGAGACCGTACCCTGATTGGCTTCTAGCAGGTGGTACCAATCGAGGCGGGGAAAGGAGGGAACTACCGAGGATTTTGACCTCCACACATGCTCAAGACGGCTCCGAAACAGAATTGGGAAGCCCATCACCGCACATACATAGATTTGTGGGACGCCCGCGTCGATGCACTAGCGGGCGCTGCTCCCCCGATAATGTTATTGCACCAACCCGTGAGTACATGGATTGGTACAATCTCATTACCGTGCACCTTATGACAAACCCACAAAATAGGGATCCCGGGCCACTGCCGATGGGCATTCAACCCATCGCTACAACTGAGGCTATTTTTGTAACTTTTATTCGTTTTGTTGTCAACATTATTCTTTTTATTTTAAATATAATAATTCAAATATTTATGTTACAGGAGGAGTCTAACAAAGTGATGCTTGAAGAATTCGAGAAGCCTGGATCTCGAACTAATAATCAGTACAAGACTCTCATCGTCTGGGCTGCCAAAACAATAAAAGATGCCTTCGTAGCCGGCTGGGAAGACGGTTTCATGCAAATCGCGCGCTACCGATGTAGTAGATGTTGCAGTTCTGCAACCAGTCAAACAGTCGAGGAGCATGTTCCAGGTAGGGCTGCGGTTGGGAGATAGGGTACTCGCCGGGATCGGCAAGCCAGACAGGAGGACCTTGCCGCCCGGCGACTTCGGCAACGTGAAGGTGCACCGGAACCGGCTCAACCGCAGGAAGACCCGACTCAGGCTCCTCAGACTCAGTTCCCGTCTCAGCCTCAGACTCAGTTCCCCACTCAGGCCGATGTACCCACCATATTTCAATACCAATTTCCGAGCATCGGTACTTATTCTCCGGGTATTGAGAGGGGACATCCTGGAGCGGGGTCCTCTACATCGGGACTGCCGGGTTTCTATTTTGGTGCGTCTCCATCCTTTAGCCTCAACCTGACTCAGACGCAGCAGCATACTCCACTGCTCCCGCCAGATTCCCCCGAAGAGCCGATATTTATCAACCCCGAAGGGGTAGAATTCATCGCAACGGACCAGGGTAGTGCTCTGCGAACGAGAGATGGCCACACTTACTTTCTCCGAAAAGAGCGGAGAAGGCCCGATAGATACACACCATCGGGGCCTTAGATAGCATTTACTTTGTTTTTGCTTACATTAGTCGTTTTATTTTTTTTTACATACAATTTGACATATTTATGTTATAAACGATATGTTCATTTTTTACCGTGTTCGTTTTTTATTAATAAAGTCGGTTTTTCCATAGTAATTTTCGTACTCAAATTTTGATTAATATTCTGTTTTAGTGATTTTTTATGTTGTAATAATACCAACTCAAAAAATTGCAGCAAAAAAAAAAACAAGTGTTTTTGCCAAAACTCTCTGCCAGGTGAGAATGGGAGTGGGGGCCAAGACGGAAGTTCCACTTCCGTTTTGGTTGACGTGGCAAGGCGCAATCTGGGTGAACGCCACGTCAAGTTTCTACCAAAATTTTGACTGCTATGTTATGACCATTCTGGTAAACTATGGTTAGTTTAATGAAAAACCCGGAAATATGGGTAGGAGTTAGTTAATTAATAAGGAGTAATGTGTGTTTTTATATCTTAGCAGGAGGAGGAGAAGGAATCTGTTGTCTTGGTAACGTTACACATAACGTGTCCATGGGCCCTTAATCTTGGAATGGGCTGTGTATAAAACTTTTCAGGATCTTAAATTTGTTTTTTTTTTGGATCTTAAATTTGTTTGATATACTTGAGTTTCTATTTTACTACTACTATATTTATGCTCTTGGCAGTTGTTACAACTTAGATGGGAAAATAAAAAGTAGTAGTTCGAAAATAATTTTTGTACATTAATAGTTAAAATAAAAATTTATTGACAAAAAAAAAAAAAATTGTTCATGTATATATAGAGAGATTTTCTCTATCGTAAATTTATATTGGAAAAGAGGAGAGAAAACCATTTACTAGTATCCTCTAATCAGATCAATTAAATCCTCTTACTCTTTGGTATCATCATCAGCATCAATACTCGTGTTGGTAAAGGTACAAAATTAGAAATTTTATTTTGATTGGTGAGTAAGTATAAACTTACATTCAAACCAATGAATAAAATACACGTGGGTTAAAAAGTCAATTCTCTTTCCTATTAATTTGCACTCTTGACCTACGTGTATTGTATTCATTGGTTTGAATATAAGTTTTAAACGTACTCACCTACCAAGATAAAACTTCTCGTACAAAATTGAGATGTCTGGGCAAGGAAGATAAAACATAGAGAATATCTGCACCAAAGTACATACATAAAATTAAACTCGGTTGCCAATCACTGTATTTGATTACGAATAATAAAAAAGTGAACATTCATTTAGAACTGATTACGAATAATAAAAAGTGAACATTCAATTTAAAATTGATAGAATGTGTATTTGATAGTTAGCATCGTGTGTCAAGAGAGAATACTTCGAGGATATTCTCTAAATTCTTTTTTTTTCTCATTATAGTTCCTGTCTATGGATATTGTTTGTTTTTCCTCGAGAATAAAAAAGGAAAAAAATTATTCTCAGAATCCGTATTCAAGTAAAGATGGATTATGATGACTGACATGGTCGAATGATTAATATTTATTGTAATTATTAATTTTTCTCGCTGTGAGAGATATCTTAACGATTGATTTTGACATGTGTTTCATTCTAATAAGAAAAGACAAAGTAGACTATAATTATGTCACACTTCATGGTTAAGGTATAAAGATAAAAAATATCTTAGTATAGTTTAAGATAGAAAATATCTTAGTAAAGTAAACTATGGAGTCTTTGAGAAATAGACATATTATTATGGGCAGATAGATATGAAGAAGAGTTCAACATCACCAGCTCAGCAGAGTGAGGAAGAAAGAATAAGAGGTAAAAAAAAACCCCACAAAGCTAACCAAAATCCAACACAAAACCATAAACGCCAATCCAAGAGCTCCTTTCGTAATCCAAAACAAACAGAACAACCAAGTAGATGTTGCTCCCGGCTCCTATGCGGGATAGATTTGATGCGGGATGTGCGGGATACCATCCCAACCGTCAGATGAGATTTTTTAACGGTCCCAAATCTGGAGAGAGAAAAGTTTTTTTTATAATTATTTTTAAGTCAGCCACAACTTTTCTCTCCAGATCTGGGTCATTCAAATTATCATCCGACGGCTGAGATTGTTCCGCACATGCGAATTTTCCCCTGTTCCGCATAGGAGGCGGCCTGTTGCAGTAAATTATTTCCCCTCGAGGATAAAATTCGGAGCAACAAATAAAGAAAATTGTGGTGGGACGTATCTCCGATACCTATTTGAAATATTTGAATGCTATATAAGTATAAACCTAAATTTTATAATTATTTTAAAGATATTTATATTGACATAACGAGAATGTTTAAAAAAATCATGCTGACATAAGTGAGGCACACTTCCGTAAATGAAGCCAACGATATATTTTTATGTGTAAAAGTGAGATTATTTTTGCATCTGGAAAAATATAATTAATCTCAATGAATCGATTTCACTAATAATTATTCGTAATATGACCATTTTCAAATGAACTGGTTCCACCCCAATTATATGTATGTAATTATGAATATTAACAAACTCATAAATAACACTACGGCCCATGACATATACCGCGATCAACCTCCTCTACCGAGCATTATAGGCTTGGGGTTCAAGGGTCACTTTAGCATGGATCCGGCCTTGTGGGATTGACCCCACGACCCTCTCACATGAGTTGGAGTGGAGTTTACTTACAAAATATATCTACTACAACTCATGTGAGAGATATGTGATATCAGTTCCACAAGAGCGATCTATATTAGAATTTTCGAGGATTCAACCCCTCCAAGAAAGTAACAAAACTGAAAACCTCAATGCTCTCTGGAGTCTTGACCCCTCACCACACTCCAAAGTCCAATCAATCACAGCAAGAAATTCCCATGTCGGAAATCAGTAGCACTTCTTCATTCCACCATGGATCTTCTTCACCAATCACTAGAATTGCGAAAGACCAGCTATTCTCCATCCTTTTACTATTACCCATTGATTCAATCATCTGTTTTGGCATGACTTGTTCGAGATACAAGTCTCTTGCTTATTCAGATACTCTCTGGGAATCCATCTGCCGCAGAGATTGGGGTCCCACCTCCGTCGACGCCCTCATCAAATCCTCCGCTCCAACCACGGCCACCCACTGGATGAAGCTTTACCGCCATATCCACCAGCTCGACTCTGTCTTTTGTCAAAGACTCTTCACTTCATCATCCGATGATGTGGGCCCTGACCCCAGAGCTTCCCATTCACTTATTTTTGTTTCTGGATTTCTTGTTCTCTTCGGTGGTGGCTGCCAGGGAGGTGGGTTTTTCAATTCTTCTTCTTTTTTTAATGAATAAATTTGGGGGAAACAGAATTTTGTTGTTCAATCAATAGCTTATTTTAATTTCAGTTATATACCAGATATCTTTTTGCCTAATTCATTCTTGGATTTTCCTTAACTAGAACTGTAGCAAAACTTCCACGAGTCTAACAAAAGTGGATAGGCAAAAGAAATGTAGATACTAGGTTCTCATTTCAGTTAGCTGTCTGCATTTGTCATCATCATTCATAGCCCATCAAAGTATTTTTTTCTGTGAATTAGAGCAAGGTCAGGAAGAAGCCGACAACACTTGAGCTCATACAACTTAGACTACTATCTTTCTTTTTGTGAGATTTCAACTGTGTTATGGATGCAAATTCTTCTTTGAAGCGACCTTTTTATTGATCTCATATATATATATATATATATATATATATATATATATATATATATATATATATATATATTTGGGGTGGTGGCTTTGTGATATAATGGTTCTCCTATTACCTGTTAGGTCGGCATCTTGATGACACATGGGTAGCATGTATGAGTAACGACTTTAGGAGGATATTGAACTGGCGAAAGATCAGTTCGGGCATTCCAAGTGGACGATTTGGTCATTCGTGTGTTGCAATCAGTGATTTCCTTGTCCTCTTTGGGGGGATCAATGACCATGGAGGCCGGTATAATGATACTTGGATTGGACGAATAGTAGTAGATGAAACATTGGGTGTTACATTGTCTTGGAGAATACTTGAGGTGGGTTCTGTTGCTCCTCCGCCACGAGGAGCTCATGCTGCATGTTGCATTGACAAGAGGAAGATGCTTATTTATGGGGGCATTGGACTCTTGGGCGTTAGATTGGGCGATACCTGGGTTCTAGATCTCTCGGAAGATCTTGACTTTGGAACATGGCGAAAAATCGTGACTCAAACATCTCCTCCATCTCGTTCAGGCCACACATTAACTCGTATTGGGGGAAGCCAAACGATTTTGTTTGGTGGGAGAGGATTGGGTTATGAAGTGCTTAATGATGTATGGCTCTTTGAAGCATCTGAAGGGTATGAGAGATGGATGCAATTAGTATTTGATTTGCAAAGTATACCACAAGGATTTTCACTCCCACGAGTTGGTCACTCGGCAACTCTTATTCTTGGGGGGCGATTACTTATATATGGGGGTGAAGATTCATACAGACATAGGAAAGATGATTTTTGGGTATTGGATGTCAGTTCTATACCATCTCTTAAGATGGAACCCGTTACTCGGAGGCCAATTGAACTGTTTGCAAGAATGTGGAAAAGGCTGAAGGTGATGGGGCATAAACCTAACTGCAGATCTTTCCATCGAGCTTGTGTGGATAATACAGGACGGTTCTTGTATGTCTTTGGCGGGATGGTGGATGGCGTGCTTCAGCCTGTAGATTCCTCAGGATTGAGATTTGATGCTGGCCTTTACCTCGTGGAGATTGTTCTTCAGTCCTAAAAGATTGCAATTCTAGGTACCGTATACTATGGCTATCCTTGTAAATACTATCTCTGCATGTTGCATCTTTTTTGGTACTAAATGAATCTGGAGTCCAACAAATTAATTAGAGGATTAACTTTATCGAACTAATAGATTATGGTTTTAGTTCATACAAAGAAAAAAAAAATAGTGTGGGGGCTGTTTTTTAAATTACTCTAAAATAATGATTAGAAATGTTAAGCAATTTTAAAGTATAATTTGGTGGATTGTTTTTTTTTTCCTTTTGAGATTTGAAATGCATAAGAGTATAATATATGTGGATTTGAGATTTTCATTGTAAGGTTTGTTTTTACAGAATATATATGTTCGATTCTGACATGCATTTTCCATGTAAAACGTGATAATAAAATAATAAGGAAAATACCATAAAATGCATTAATAGGCTATTTTCTTTTTCACTATTTACCGAACAAAGGTAAATATGCCTTCCAATACCTAATTGCTTCAACAAATATTTTATTGGTTTTGTCAGTTATTGTAAATATCAAAATAAAGAAAGTAAATCATCTAAATTACCTTACAATGAATTATTTTCATCATAGATTCTAATAAACTGACAAATATATAATTCATCTACATATCTTCATTTATATTCACCATTTTCATTAAATATTTTTCAGTACATTTCTCGTCCTATTTTTTTTTAATATAAAAAATGAATACCTTATAATTATGCAAATTGATTATGCTAATTGCATGAAATCTTGCACCATTCCTTATAAATATAACCATTCTTATGGATAATTTCCATAAAAAAAAATAACCTCCATGGATTATAAATTTGTGACCCTTCAAGAACTCATCCTCCATCCAAGAACTCATTCTCAATGATGGTGAATGATCAAACAAGTTTGAACATTTTCATGTTACCATGGTTAGCTCATGGACATGTTTCCCCTTTCTTAGAGTTAGCCAAAAAATTATCAAAAAGAAATTTCACTATTTACCTTTGTTCTACACAAGCTACTTTGGATTATTCAGTTAATATAAGAATGGTTATATTTATAAGGAATGGTGCAAGATTTCATGCAATTAGCATAATCAATTTGCATAATTATAAGGTATTCATTTTTTATATTAAAAAAAAAAAAATAGGACGAGAAATGTACTGAAAAATATTTAATGAAAATGGTGAATATAAATGAAGATATGTAGATGAATTATATATTTGTCAGTTTATTAGAATCTATGATGAAAATAATTCATTGTAAGGTAATTTAGATGATTTACTTTCTTTATTTTGATATTTACAATAACTGACAAAACCAATAAAATATTTGTTGAAGTAATTAGGTATTGGAAGGCATATTTACCTTTGTTCGGTAAATAGTGAAAAAGAAAATAGCCTATTAATGCATTTTATGGTATTTTCCTTATTATTTTATTATCACGTTTTACATGGAAAATGCATGTCAGAATCGAACATATATATGGTTATATTTATAAGGAATGGTGCAAGATTTCATGCAATTAGCATAATCAATTTGCATAATTATAAGGTATTCATTTTTTATATTAAAAAAAAAAAAAATAGGACGAGAAATGTACTGAAAAATATTTAATGAAAATGGTGAATATAAATGAAGATATGTAGATGAATTATATATTTGTCAGTTTATTAGAATCTATGATGAAAATAATTCATTGTAAGGTAATTTAGATGATTTACTTTCTTTATTTTGATATTTACAATAACTGACAAAACCAATAAAATATTTGTTGAAGCAATTAGGTATTGGAAGGCATATTTACCTTTGTTCGGTAAATAGTGAAAAAGAAAATAGCCTATTAATGCATTTTATGGTATTTTCCTTATTATTTTATTATCACATTTTACATGGAAAATGCATGTCAGAATCGAACATATATATTCTGTAAAAACAAACCTTACAATGAAAATCTCAAATCCACATCGATTCTGACATGCATTTTCCATGTAAAACGTGATAATAAAATAATAAGGAAAATACCATAAAATGCATTAATAGGCTATTTTCTTTTTCACTATTTACTGAACAAAGGTAAATATGCCTTCCAATACCTAATTGCTTCAACAAATATTTTATTGGTTTTGTCAGTTATTGTAAATATCAAAATAAAGAAAGTAAATCATCTAAATTAACTTACAATGAATTATTTTCATCATAGATTCTAATAAACTGACAAATATATAATTCATCTACATATCTTCATTTATATTCACCATTTTCATTAAATATTTTTTCAAGTACATTTCTCGTCCCTATTTTTTTTTAATATAAAAAATGAATACCTTATAATTATGCAAATTGATTATGCTAATTGCATGAAATTTTGCACCATTCCTTATAAATATAACCATTCTTATGGATAATTTCCATAAAAAAAAATAACCTCAATGGATTATAAATTTGTGACCCTTCAAGAACTCATCCTCCATCCAAGAACTCATTCTCAATGATGGTGAATGATCAAACAAGTTTGAACATTTTCATGTTACCATGGTTAGCTCATGGACATGTTTCCCCTTTCTTAGAGTTAGCCAAAAAATTATCAAAAAGAAATTTCACTATTTACCTTTGTTCTACACAAGCTACTTTGGATTATTCAGTTAAGAAAAACTTGAGTGATGAAGAGTATAAAGATTCAATAAAACTTGTTGAACTTAAACTTCCATTGTTACCTCATCTTCCTTCTCATTACCATACCACAAATGGTCTTCCACCTCATCTCATGCCCTTACTAAAGGATGCTTTCAACATGGCTGGACCCCACTTTAAGGATATCCTCAAGACTTTCAACCCCGATTTGCTTATATATGATTCTTTGCAGCCATGGGCACCAAAGGCTGCTTTAGACCTTAATATCCCTGCCATTGATTTCATCACTAGTAGCTCTGTCATGACTTCTTTCATGGTCCATGCATGGAAGAATCCAGGTATGCATAGACCCAACTAAGGTGGGGGTCTGGGATGGGATTTATGTGTCTTATAAAATTATGATAATTTATTATATCGTTAATTCTTTATACTTCTATAGAGTTTGTACTCTTAACATTATATTTTTATTCTGTCTATGCATAGAAGAAACTAAGGCGGGTCGAGGATTCTAAGATGATCATTGAAAAAAAAATTATATTTTATGCTTCATGCAATTACGTAAAAGTTTTTTTTTGCTTAATGGAATTACGCAAAAACATTATAGTTTTGTCTATTTTTATATATTTCTATAGAACTTTGCCGCTTAATATGAATTTTCTGGTTCAATCTGTGCAGATAAAGCGTTCCCCTCTCCGAAGATTTTCTATCGCGATTATGAAGGCGTTTTTGCAAGGGAGTTGCAAGCTGATCTAGACTTGCATGCTAGGGAGAAAATCCCAGTTCTTGAATGCATGGAAGAATCCTGTGGGCTCATTCTCATCAAGGGTTTCAATGAGATTGATGGTAAATATAGTGATTATATCTCTAGTTTATGTGGGAAGAAAGTTGTAGCAGTTGGTCCACTTGTTCAAGAACCTACCAAAATTGAAGATATTGAGAATTCAGAGATTATCAATTGGTTAAACAAGAAAGAAAAACGTTCGACTATTTTTGTTTCTTTTGGGAGTGAATATTTTCTAAGTAAAGAAGATATGGTAGAAATTGGTCATGGCTTAGATCGAAGCAATGTGAATTTCATATGGGTTATAAGGTTTCCGAAAGACCAAAATCTCAAACTCGAAGATTCATTACCAAAAGGGTTTCTCAAAAGGGTCGGAGAAAGGGGATTGGTATTACAAGGATGGGCTCCACAAGCCAAAATCTTGAGCCATTATAGTATTGGTGGATTTGTTAGTCATTGTGGTTGGAGTTCAATTTTGGAGAGTTTGAAATATGGTGTTCCAATTATAGCCACCCCAATGCACCTTGATCAACCTATTAATGCTAGATTGGTAGTAGAAATTGGTTGTGGATTGGAGGTTTTGAAGGGCAAAAATGGAAATCTCCGCCGCGAAAAACTTGCTGCCACTATTAAGAAAGTGATGAAAGGTGAAAGTGGTGAGTTTGTGAGGAAACAAGCTAAAAGTTTATCTCTGAAAATTGAAGAAAAAGGTGATGAAGAAATTGGTATTGTTGCTGAGGAATTGGTTCAACTTTGGATCAAGAACAAGAAGAAGGGCCAAAATTAGTTCAAGATTTCCTACTTAATTTAGTATGTTATTATTATTATTATTATTATTATTATTATTATTATTATTATTATTATTATTATTATTATCAGTATGTATCTTTCTATATATACCTACAGCTCTTAATGTTGCTAGGTTTTACAATGCTGATTTCATGTTATAATGTGATTATCTAGAGAGATTGCTGTTTATTTAAGGCATCTCACAAAGTTAGTACTAATATATGTTCTTACTTGTTGAGTTAGAGTAATTTATTTAAAGTATATTATTCCAATTCATGTTTTTTATT
The DNA here is from genome assembly GCA_026122235.1 of Vinca minor. NCBI lineage: Eukaryota > Viridiplantae > Streptophyta > Magnoliopsida > Gentianales > Apocynaceae > Vinca > Vinca minor. Next base: position 1,895,268 of record JAOCZM010000116.1, read on the forward strand.
AGTATTCTGGTAATTATATAATGTAATATTGTGCAGTAAGCGTAACATCTTAAAAGAATATCAACTTTGAATAAATATAGTACCTCACACTTTTGGATTGATAGGAATCCTCAGTTCCCCTTTCAGTGTCCCCTTTCTATCCCACAAATAAGAAAACGACTTGTATTAAATTTTTAATTAAAAAATTATATCCTAAAAGAAATAGTGGAACCCACAAGAAACAAATATACACGTAGTAAATTTCTATTGGTGGGGACGAGAGCAATTTTTTACCCTCTCGGATTTTAGTTGGGAACCATTTTCTGACTTTTTCCAAGTAGTCAACTTAATACTTCACACATTTTTCCACAATAATAAACACTGAACCTTCTCATATTATCAAATTGGATACTTAATTTGGGACGAAAAGAGTAGCGGGTTAAATTCATGTCCTCTTAGCTTGCTCTTGCTGTCAAAGTACCACCTTAGTCCATTGGCATCATAAAATATGTCCAAATTATTGAATTTTATACTTGGATGTCATGAGTTCATAATTTCATTTTTTCTTCCAGAAACAAGATTTCTTCATTCTAATCAGTAATCACACCTTTATTGTGTAGACAATAGTGAATGTTATGTATATTCTAGTACATTCTTCATATGACTAATTGAATTATTCCATATTATGTTCCTTTAGCTTTTCTTATTGCTAGATTTATTAGTGTAATGGGTAAACAATTTGGAACTGAAGCTTTAAGACCTATATTGCTTTCTTTTTTTAGCTTTCTAATAGAAAATATGGATTGGATTACAAAATGAACAACGTAACTTTCCTCAAAAGCCCACATCCAATCTCTTAGATAATTCGGCTTTGTCTCCCGATAGAATTTAACTGACAAATCTACTACGAATAGTCTTGTGCTAATCTTGTCAAGTGCAGAAATCAGCCATTTATAACTTGTTGGTGTATGGACAGCTCTGATGAATCCCAACTGAAGGAAGATTTAACTCTTTCATCAAACCTAAGGACGAGGAAGTGGGGGCACTTGAGAGTTGTAAATCAATCATTTTTTTATCATTCAGATTTAGTAAAAATTCAAAACGAGAACTCAAAACTCAGACTCAATCAAATTTCACACAAAAGTTGTTGATTTGTTACTACTATCCATATACTTACTTGTATATAAAGTTAAAAAACCATTCTGGTAAACAAAAAACTTTCATCATCATTCTATAACAAACAAAAATCAAATAAAATAATAGAAACTTCTCACTAACAAATACACAAAACCTATATCTCATCAAACACCACTATATTTCACCTCCACACCTACTATCTATATTGCAAAGAGAAACAGATTAATTGCAATTTAAACAATTTACCGGAAAAAAAACACTATAATAATCCATCCCTCTTCATCCACAAATGTGCCATATCATACCGGGATCACATCTATCTTCGATGCATCTTCGCAGCTCAAAACGATTCCCTCCAAGTTTGCCGGAAATATGCATTTCCCCCACTGGCATCCCGTTGTCACTGGCTCCGGTGGAGGAACTATCATCAACACATTCTCGTTTCTCTGTACCACTCCCATCACGCTTACTGTACTTCCCTCTTTAATATACCTACCAACACAGATTAAAGGCCACATCTAAGTTACCAGTCTCGATAATAAAAGTAAAAGACAATTGTAAAATGGACAGAGTGGGGATGACGGTTAAAAGTACGTGACTTTCAAGTGGGTTTTATTGAATTCATCATCTAAAATAAGTTGGATTTTTTACCCTTCCTCCAGCCGCATCTGGCGATCGTCACTTGAAAGATTCCTCTCCCCCAACCATCTGATAAATTCCGGAGACAAGTCTTTGTTCAATGGGTCAACTTCGACTATAGCAGATTCTTGCACGTAAGGAGTCACCCTTGCACCATAACCAGTTTTAACCAATGCTCTCAATCCGGACTGGAAATCAGAGATGTAGAAGTCAACCACGTGCCTCTGCAAGACAACAAAAGTGTCAACAAGTTCTGAGCAACCCATTTAGCACCATACCAACAGATACATCTAAACGGACTCTGGAATCAGCTCCAGAAAATAAACATGACAAGATTTCGCAAGAGTCCAAGATTAAGTCTCTGTCTTGTGAATAACATTTCACATTATACGCATAGTACCTAATTAGGTTCATTGTCAAGTTTTAAGAACACTCCATTCAATAATGTAAAACAGAGTATGACAATGAAGCAGTTATTTTGCCCATTCAGAAAATAGAAAAGTATAAAGCATGCGGTTGGGTGATTGGGGTAAGGGGTTGAGCTCCTTTCATAAAGAGAGATGAGAAATGTATCCAGAAATATGACGTTCACCCGCAGGCATGCATGTGTAAGTTAGATATTGGAGAATGGAAAATCAGGTAGAAAACTCACTTCTGAGGACCTAAGGCCCCATGTAAAACGGCGATGTGTAGGATTTGCAGATTTTGAATCCCAGCCTCGATACTCGTATAAACTAGTAGACGTATAGACACATCTTGGCACCTTCCGGAAAGATGATTCGAGGGGTACATTCCCACAAGTCACCACCTTCACAAGTAGAACACCAGCAACTCCAATTGTTAACATATAACAAACTATATTCCAAGCATCCAATACATGACTATACAATTCAAGACCAATACTGGCGGAAGAAATAAAGAGATAAGCACGGCGACCTAAGGACAAGAATGGTTATCATCCAAACTTACCCTTCAACCAATTAGGCTGCAATCTGAAATAATATACTAAAGCTTGTCTATAACATCGATATAAAGCCACTTCAAGCCCCACAGGTAGCAAATAACTCCCAACTTTTAATATCAATAGCTATTGTTAATTTGTTCATCTTCCCACTCCCTCCTAACCCCATTCATAAGCCATGAGTAAGAAAGTAAAAAAAGTAAAAAGAGAGCGCAAGAAAAAAGGCAGATAATGCCTCGATGGTCACCGTGGTGGTATAGGGTCAATATTTGCTGGAAAATGACCAAGAAATCACAAAATGACATCTTGAGAGTTCACAGATCCAGAGGAAACCATTATAGCAACAGTAAAAGAACAAGTATTTATTGGTTGGCTATACGGGGACGGTTGGCTACAAAGGACCGACTCCACTTCTTGGAGATAAACTCGAAGTGCATTTTGTGTGGAAGTGAAGATGAAACTCGTGATCACTTATTTTTCAAGTGCTCCTTTAGCAAGGCTATTTGGATGATATCAAACAATGGTTGGGGATTCAACGGGACATGTCTACTTTGCTTAGCTCTCTTAAATGGCTCAAGAAAGAAGCCCGTGGGACTTCTTGGTTTAACAAAGCAAAGAAAGCGGCGTTTAATGCAACAGTATATAACCTATGGAAAGAGAGGAACCAAAGATGTTTTGAGGTCACCAAAGTAACTAGGGAGCAACTAGTTGCTAGGATTAAAACGCTTGTATACATTGTAGTTTATGCTTTGTATCCTTTTGTTTTGAGTCTCATGAATGTGAATCATGGAAACTTGATTGAGCCATTAGACTAGCATCTTGTTAATGTCCGATCCACCATTTGTAAAAAAAAACCGATCTTTTTATACATTTACATTTTAGATAAGAAAAAAAGAACAACTTACCCCTGAAACCTTGACATACTGTCCGTTTTTTGCAGTTCGCAGTTCGGCATCTGCATAGCGAGCAATATAACTAACTATAGCTCTTTTCCCCCACCATGAATTCCACATGAATAGCGCTGCAACGATGCAAAACAGCACAATAACAACAATAAGCAGAATAGCATTGTGTACGGCTCCAAGGATAAAGCCACCAGCGATGAAGCCCATCACAAACAACAAAATCATCGACCACAGGATAGGCTTTGGCAAGTTCCTTTTGAAGGAAAAATCATCATCCTGACTTAAAGTAGTCACAGCTGGGTTGTTAACAATAGAAGGACCATGTACTTTGGTGGATCCCATTGAGTCCAGAGGTCCAGAGACTTTTCTGGGAGCTCCAGATGAATTCAGTGGACCAGAAGTGATAGGACCCGACGTGATTAGACCTGTTGCAGGGAGAACTGGGGGTTGAGGACCTGAGTTTTGCCGAGCAAGTGGAGTCACCCCGCCAGATTGAGGGCCAGATGATTTCTTTAATGGTTCACCGTGCTTGCTCAAGGGTCCAGAATTTGATTTCTTCATTGAGGTTGAACCAGGTAACCCCGATGATAATACTGGACCAGAGGTCGAATAGCTGGCTCTAGAAGAAGCATTAGGATTCACAGGTCCAGAATGTGATGCAGCTCCTGCAAACGAACCAGTCCTAGAAGAAGCATTTGATATAGGCCCAGATTTTCTTGACTTGGAGCCGTCCACAGGAATATCAAACATTTTACCGAGCTCCCCAGATTTCTTAATATCGCCACCGGTGTATGGCATGGCCACTGAGCTCATTGATGGTGGCCTTTCTTTCGGCTGCTCAGGCCGGCCCGATACATAGAGACCATTGCTGAGCTGATGAGAAGGAAATCGAGAACCCATCAGGCGTCCTTATGGAGAACGCACAGTGGAGCACCAGTTATTTACCAGGTCTTCTGTACTTCAGTGAAATTAGTATCCTTGTAAGGGAAAAATTTTCCGTCAGATAACGTTTTTCACGATGCACCTCTCAAGGACAGAAACATGAAAACAAGAGCAACACGCTAACTATGGTGCATTCTAATTAATGATGATTCCTGACGCGGAAAGAGCGAAGACAAACGATATAAATGTACCACGCGGCAGATGGAGGTGTTTTCCCTCATTCATCTAAGAAAAGGTCGAGAGTAGAATCATGGAAATCATGGGTGTCATAAAAACAGAAAAGAAAGAAAAGTAGATCACCAATAGAAATGCATACTCCACAAACTTCAACAAAAGATCGAAGAAAGAATTTTTTAATATGTAATATAAAAATTGTGCCCCACTATTTTCCTTCATTCACCTTTCAGTTCTATAACTTCTAATGAATGAGGCGGCGCTTAGATGGGATCCATGAGCACAACTAACAGGTTGAATGACTTGCTAGTACACAACTACCCTTATATCTATAAGCCAAATTAATGAGAATGGTATCCATTTTTTTCAGACCAATTTTCAACATACTTCAATTGCTACACGCAAGAAATAAGCAAATTCCCCAGCTTTTTGTTGAATTTCTTGTTGAGTCAAGTTCTCATTAGTACGAGTTAAGGGAATGTCCCCCTGACCTTGGATGCCCATACAAAGTATACGGCGGGCATAAATACCCTCTTTAACTTCTATTCTAATGGACTGAATATCTTTTATTAAGGAATCACAGGTATTAAGAGAATTTATCAAGCAAAGATCTAGTTCAATCAACGGACAAATGATTAACTCAGCGACAGCCAAATCTACAATTATAATCAGGAAGCTCCAAAACCATTTCGCTATTCGCTCATACAGCGGTGCATGTCCCAGCAAGATACAAATAGAAAGATAAATCAATGACGTGTGGTGGTGAAGAAGAGTGACGACAAAATCGCAGTAAAGATGTGACATATATAAGAAGAGAAATTCATTCAATAATCTTTTGCACAATAATTGGGGGGTTCTTCCAGAAATGCAAATAGAAAACATCTGGAAATAAGAGATATCTGGAAACCGAGTCAACTTCCTTTACTAGCCGAAAATTATACATAATGGATCTGATTAAAAGCCGAAAAACATCACATAAATGGCAAACAGCCCCATTCCCAATTCTAGAAATCTGCTGGTCACAATTTTGACAAGGCCAAAGTCTAAACATTTGAGAAGGCAGAATCAAAATGTAGATCAAATCAAACACATTCAGAAACATTTGAAATCTATGAATACTAAACCATTTAACTAAACAAATAAAAGGGGAAGAAGCAAATGGATTTTGAAGATCAACTATAAGCCGCCATTTCCAGAGCTTGGGAATCCAGAAAACCCAGATCAGCAAGAACAATACCTTGCCCATACATAATCAAAGCTCACCATACCAAAAAAAAATGAAATTGGGAGTATAGATTTGGGCACTATATCTACATATTACTCTAGAACAACTATATTGAGTTGGAATCCAGAAATTTAAACTCCCATATCCTAAATCAGCATAAGCATTTTAAGGCCCCAGAAGTGAAAGAAAAAAAAAACCAGAAGACAGTAGTAGCAATTAAAAAGAAAAAAGATTGGAGCTTTGAGAAGAAAAAGAAAAAAGAAATTACCTGAAGTGAAATTGAGTAGAAAATGGAAAGGGCTGACTTGAGAGAAATGAAAGAAAGTGTTGAGTAGAGAGAGAGAGAGAGAGAAGTGGGGGCTGGTAGTGTTGTTATTCGGTTAAAGAGAGAAAATAGGTGCTAAGAAGGAAGATTTGTGGAGTTTGGTGCGATACAATCACCATCACCATCGTCATCTCCGTTTCTTCTTCTTCTTCTAATCTCAAATTCTCAATACTGCAACTCTTCTTTCTTTCTCTTCTTCTTTTCTTTTTATTTATATTTAATAGTCAAATATCAAATAAAGTAAATATAATGTTAATGTTAATATCTCAAACAAAAGTTTAAGTGTTCAAATTTTGTTAAATATAAAAAAAAATGTTAATGTTAATATTTCAAACAAAAGTTAAGTGTTCAAATTTTATTAAATATAAAAGGAAATGGCGAAAATATAACCAAGATATCAATTGAATTAATCGCGATAAATATGAGTAAAAATAAAAAAGATTGGGAGTCTTGAGAGAAACGCAACTACGGTCTACGGGTCGATTTGTCTATTCCAGCACAACTAATCCACTACAACATATTTACTTTTTTTTTTTGAAAAAATAAATATTGTATTTTTTTAAGTAAAAATAGAAGATTTTATATAACATTTAGCCGGGTGAAAATCCTCTGTCACCATTCCTATCCTCAATCAATCAGAATTTACTATACACACAGGGACAGAGGATTTTTTGCCCATTTAGCCGAAACGTAGAAAGAAAGTGATCATGTACATTTTTCATCCACGCTTGATAACAATTTAAATTACTGTCTAATTTAGCTAACAAATGCACTGCTCTAGAGTATTAGCATTTTTTCTTTACATGTAAACGAAAGGAAAAAAATGTGCGTGATTTAACTAGTCGGAGTAAAATTCAGTGTAGAAGAGGATACGCAATCTAATTTCAGTATAAAATTTAAAATTTTAAGATCTGCAACAAAGGACAGTTTATACCAAATAAATATAATTTTACTTGTGATGGGTTAAAAAATTTATTAAGTGAATTTGAAAAAATGAAAAAAAATACTTGTTTCTTTATTGCTTAGAAGCCACCCCCAGAACAGAAAAAGAAAAATCAAGAAGAATCTTATGTCTTAATGTCGCATAAGCGTTACACTTTTAAGGACCTCCTCCCTTTCATCAACCCATCCACCAGGTTTACATTTTTAAACTGAAACAAATTTTAAAAAAAAATCCAATTCTATGCTTCAAGGAATCATCAGCAGATCATCAATATTGCTTGCAACTGCAGAAAGAAGAACCAAAAAGAATAAAGAGTTTAGTAAATCAACCACATGAAGAAAAAAAAAACTCTGAAATCCAAATATTATGTACATAATTCACTTTAAAAAATGAAGCTGAACAAGTAAAGAACAAACTCGTTGCCTTCCGGGACAAAGCCATTACTTTTAGAAAAAGTGCAACAGTATGCCGCACAAAATGTTAGGAGGCGGACTTGATCAAATATTTTGAACTACATATAAAATTTACTATATCTAGTAGTATTTTTTAAAATCTCGGGCGACTGCCCCGCTCCGTAATTATGCTGGAATACTCAAAAGGCAGAAAGTTGTGCATTTAACAGGATCTCCGTAATTAACCCACTCATTTAATTTCACAAGCAAGCAAACCAGAGAGGATTCAAGGAGAACAACAACAGTCCCAAACTCCAACCTCTAAGCTCCAGCAGCTTTATATTACTACAACAGATGGAAATAATCTTTACCCAAATATTTGTTTCCAAAGTGTTGAGATTTCCTCCCACCATTGAACTCCAAGTGAAGGTGACATAAGACCAAAAGGATCAAGAAGCAGCCAAAAACCATTTGAGCCATTTCCAATAGATTAAATCTTTTATTCAACCACAAAAGATTCACAGGCAATACAAATCAAACTCAAAACGCACCAAGTTTTGAGGAGTATGGTAGAGCAAGCTCAGTAATCCTAAAATGCAGATTGACCATAAATAAACTAAAACATATCAGAATACGCATATCCACGGGAAAAGGTATACATCTAACCTAACTTAACCAGCGCAAAGAGATTTCTGTTTTTTCGTTAAAATCCAGCAGATAAGGAAGTACAGTTGCAATAGACCATACTAGGGTGTTTGTCAAAGCAGTAATTAGGTATAAAGACAATCTACAAGTATTGGAGTAAATAGAAATAAAGGCAGTGCCCAAGAATACCATATAATACAGTGATCATAATCGCAAAATTCAGGAAAACATTTTTCATAACGCAATCAGATATTCTCAAAAGCATCGGATCCAAAAAAAAAAACTCTTTTTTTTATGAAAGAGGACTAACGATGAATCAATGACCAGACTCGTGCTGCTTGTGCTGAAGGTGACGGCGCTCTTCAGGAAGAGCGACAAGGTAAGAGAAGATCATTCCACCGAAACAAACATGGAGGAGAGGATCAACAGAGCTTGTCTGAATATACTTAGCGTGATAATTGTCGAGTCCACTCTTGACAGAGCTCTTAACAAAATCAACTGATAAAAATGGCTTAAGCTTATCGGGAACTTCCTTCACCTTCAATCCCTTCATCTCGTTCATAATTTTCCTCATCGCCATTCTTGTCTTCTTCGTCACAAAGATTTTCAGATCCAAAACCCTTTTTCTGGGGAAGACGATTTTGTTCCTAATTTTCCTAGGGAATGCAGAGTTGTAGTTACTAGTCCAGCTGACCTGACCGACTATATATTGGGTTTGTAAGTATCGTGGGCTGACCAACTCATCGGCCCAACATATGAGCCCAATTACTAGCCCACCTCAATCTTAGCCCTTACACTAAGATGAAGATTTGTCCCCATTTGGCCTCTTTGTTAATTTTATTAAGAATATTCAATGTTTTAGAATAACTAATATATCTTACATTCATGTGTCATGTAATAGTTCTGCTGGTCTGGTAAAATATGCTATGAGAGATAGAATCTCGTCTCAATAGTTTGAAGGTCCTCCGAAATTCCTTCTACCACACACCTTTTATGATATTCATTAATGATATCCAATTTTTCCGTTAAAATATATATATATTCCAGGGCATCATGTTCTACATTGCTAGAACGAAAAAATCAAATTGAACTTTTTTTAAGCTGTTAAAAAAATATTTTATATATAAAAATAGTTTTTTTATATACATTGAGCGGTTCTCATTTGCTGAATTTTTTTTGATGAAGATTAAATAAATCTTCAAGCATAAGTTATTCAAAAACACTCATCAAGATGCCTTTTCAAATCAGATATTTGGATATTTGGCTCTTTATAAATTGGGATTTGCATGGGCTTGGCCCGTTTTTCCCAGATCAGTCATAACATGGCACCCGGAAAAGTGGGACAAACATTTTTGTCCATAACGGAAGTCCCACTTCCGTCCCGGACTTCCGTTATGGCTGACGTGGCAGTTTCCCCTACGCGCAGTGCCACGTGTCCATAACGGAAGTCCCACTTCCGTTATTGCCCCGGAACGGAAGTGGGACTTCCGTTATGGTCCTGCCAAAAAATACCCTACTAAAACCCTAACTTTTGTCAGTGACTTTGAGGACGGAATTCCCACTTCCGTCCTCAACTTCCCGACCAATTTGCAGCGTGTAGTCACTTCTCACTTTTGCTTTTTTGACCCAAAAAAAAATTCTGAACGGTTTTGGCAAATTCGTGCGCATTTATGACCGGTTTTCAGAGACTTGTCAATAAAAAAAATAATTTTACAATTTCCAACCACATCTATAAAAACCCCTCCAAACCTCTCCACTCCACAACATACAACCTTCTCAAACCCTTAAAAACCCTATCCTCCATATTACTAGCTTTGAAAATGAATAGCGAAATGAATCCCTACTGGAAGAGTATTTCGGATACCAATTTACAATTGCGGTCGGAAATCAAACCGATGGAAAAAATGGTAGTATTGTATTTTGTAATGAGTAATTTTTTATTGTATGAAATGTGTTCAGCTATCTAACTCATAATTTTGGATGTGTAGCGTCTTCCGATGAAGTACACAAGTTGGTTGGAGCAAACCGGTCTCGGGCTAGCAAATTCCGTCTATCCGAAGGGACGACCATGGGAATCAATGGTGCGTTTATGTAAACAAAATAGATGACACCTACTACCTAGACGGAGGTTTGCAACAATTTTTGCGTGACAACAATCTTCGTCCCCACAAATAAAGTTCATTTTATACCATCACCCATGAATGTATTAGATATTTTTTGTTAAAGGGAGGGCCCTGGGATAGGTTACATGAAGGGTGAATTATCGTATCCCTCGGGACGGGGCATTTTTTCCTAGCAGAGTTTTCGAATAGACATTTACAAAACATATTCGGGACTTTCAAAACCCAGTACGTTTTGTAATATTAAAATTTTTGTATTAAAATCGCTCATTTTACATTTATGTGTTGTAATGTTGTTTCCCAGTGTACGGTGGATATGTCCGCAATACATGCAATGGCGTGTTAGAATGCAGCTTGGAATCCCCAGAGTACTACACATGCGCAACCTTCACTGGTAACAAATTGACACTGCAAGTGACTAGAGACGAAGGCTGCGACTGTTACTATTTTTTGGGGTGGGATGAGTTTGTTGTGTTTTCTAGATTACACCCGGGTGACCATGTAAAAATTCATCCAGCCCCTTACGATATCCTTGATTACAGGGCCGGGAATGATGATTTTTTCGATTTATTACGTCAACTTTAATAATTTGTATTTGAAATGTAAGATGTTCGATGAAATTGAGACCGGGAAAAATCGAGAACATTCACAACAATTTTATAAATTCTAAACTATTACAATTCGGAGAATTTAAATACAATTACTGTGGAGGGGGTGGGGGTGGTTCGTTTGAAGATGTGCTAACATGGTGCAAGTCTTCGGTTGTGGACCGACTCGCTTACAGATGGGCCGCACTTCTTTTCCCTTTCGAGTGCCCCCTGTTCTCTGTGTCCATAGGCATTTGGTATCTCCGCCTTCGAGGTCGACCCACCTGCGTAGCTTTCATGTTAGGTGGGTGATATGTCAAATCAAAAGGGGGGATCTCCAATGAACGGGATCAGGTACAGGATATAAAATAGACTTGTAAGTATTCCTATAATGTTCGAGAGAATAGACAGGGTGGATGAATCGAGAAGCATCCTGCATTATCGATTTGGACACGGCAATGACATGGGAGCATGGAACTGAATAAGCAGCCCACTTATCACAGCTACACCCACGAACTGATAAGTTGACCGTGTACGTTTTTCCACCTTGGCCGGGTCCTCTATGTCGGGACATGACCCTATAGATACCTTGGTCCATGTGGTGTCGGTTTACAAGAAGAGTTGCTGCCTTTTCTTCGTACGCGAAATACTGCTCCCATATCCTCTTAGGGAAAGGCGTTTGACAACCATTTCGTGCCTTGCCGGTGTTTGTCAAAATAATGTACAAGTTTAAAAAATATCATCTCCACGAGCGCTTTCAAAGGCAGCGCTCTAGACTGCTTTAGAACGCTATTAAGCGCCTCTGACATGTTTGTAGTCATGCAACCGAAACGCATTCCCCCGTCGTATGCCAGAGTCCACAACTCTTTGGGTTGCTGCATTAACCAGTTAAACGCATCCTCATCTTTTTGTTTTATACGCTCTAGATAAAGATCGCACTTAACCTTTTTCGGTTGGCTTGCAGCAATCCACACATAATCTTTCAATTCTTTGTTTTTTGCATGAGTGTGGAAATTGGACCTGTAATGCCTAAGGCAGTATTGGTGCACTGCCTTTGGGGGTTGCCATCCGGTGAGGGTTGCCACGGCACTAAGAATGCCGGCATGACGATCGCTGATAAGACACACTTGAAGGTCTTTGACAACATGTTCCCTCAAGTGACTAAGGAACCACGTCCAAGTCAAAGATGATTCTGAATCGACCAACGCAAAAGCAAGGGGTAAAATCTGGTTGTTAGCATCCAGAGTGCTTGCAACCAGGAGAGTCCCTTTATAATTCCCCCTAAGGTGTGTCCCATCAACTGAAATTATGGGCCGGCACCACGGGTAACCGTCAACCAACGGTTGAAAAGTCCGAACAATGACTCGAACACCTTCGCCCATTATCGGTTTCTCGAGGGTGGTAGAGAAATTTGACTATCATACCCGGGTTTGAATCTTTTAATGCCCGGATATAATGCGGCAGTACTTGAAAAGTTGAATGCCAAGTACCAAAAAGTGTTTCTATAGCGTTTAGCAGGGCATACCAAGCTTTTCTATAGGTACAAGTCAAATTCATATCATTGGTACAAGCGACTCTAATCAATTTAATGGATATTTCGGGATCTCGCTCGAACAAGGTGTAGAATTTTTACCCCAGATGTAGCTGGAGGACATGTTGCGTTTTTGTTACGGTCCATCAAGCAGCAGTGGCCCTGGTTAAGCTTTGTAACCTTCCACATTCCATCCACCCTGCTATGATTTACGCGAACGTACCAACTGCATCGGGCAATTTCGGTTGAATTTCTACTGCACTCATCGAACCATTGTTTGTTGCTCCTCTCTCTTTTCCATTCCCTTAATGCCACCTTGTCATGCCACACGTTCACGACCCAACATTGCCTCGCGTTTATCCTTGAATTGCATCCCCAAGCAAATTTACGGAATATTGGGATTCCATGTTTTAATTTTTTTGTCCACCGTATGTGATTCCAGTGCATCGGTTCCATGGAACCCATATCTTCCGCTACACCCTCGTGCGTCTTCCTCGACCCCGTCGTCCTCGTGGTCTCCGGCACTATCGTCGGCGAAGTCGTCTTCCGTTTCCGGAACGCCGTCAATGTCGGATATTGGACCCAAAGAATCCATGACCGAATTATCATTAGAGGGTTCGTAAGTAGACGGTGGGGGCATATTTGGTAATGGATTTGGCTCCGAAAAATATGGTTGCGGAACAAAATATGGCTCCGGTGCAAAATGTGTTGTCGGTATTACAAAGCTATCTGAATGTCTCTGCACAGGTTCGAACAGGGCACCAACATGAATCCCTTGGAGTTTGAAATCCGTTTGGATTCCCCACAAACTCTCTAAACCTTCTTCCTCATTAAGGTTTACAACATCGTACGCCACCATGTTGAACGTCGGCATGAAGAATGGACGGATCATTATTAGCCGAACATTGACAGTACAAAGCTCGACTCTTTCATGCGCGACATATTCTATGGCAAAGTTGTCCGAATGAAATCCTTTGTATAACTTCAAAACTTTTTTTCGCTAGGCTCGGCGAAAGCTGGGGGTAACCCCCCATATTCAGTAAACTATATTGTGGTCGAAATGTAAATACAATCTCATTGGACATTCGAGTGCCATTTTTAAAGCAAAACGAAATAAGGGGTTGAGGAAATATGAGGGTGTTTAGACGAAATAATATGGAAAATGGTGTTTGGAGTATGAAGAATGGATGGGAGGGTATTAAATTTTATAGAGAATTTTTGCAGCAAAAGTGGCAAAACCATCTGCTAGGTTGATAACGGAAGTGGGACTTCAGTTATGGCTCCAAGACGGAAGTCCCACTTCCGTTATCAACCGAGACATGATTTTTCCCAAAAAATTGTACTTTTGGTCCCCGCGCAATTTGAGGACTGAAGTGGTTGTCCTCAAATTGCGTGCTATTGTCACTTCTCACTTTTGCTTTATTGAATGAAAATCCCAAACGGTTTCTTGCAGCTTTGGTCTCACATTCTTGACCAATTTTAGGAGACTCGACCAATTTCATAATAAATCGTTAACTAACACCTCAAAAACCTCTCCCTTGTCCTACTAATTATTTCCATACGTGTTCATATTATAATAATTAGTTTCAATTATTTTTTAAATATTGCTCATTTCGGAACTTTCAAAAATAAAATAACTGACAATTCCATTAACTTCATACAAATAAAATTACATCGAACATTAAAAAATACAAAGTTCCGGTTAGTCAAACCCTAAATATTTCGAAACTTAGCCTCAATCATTTTCCAAGTCGTACTGTTGCTTGACGATGCATCGTACATCGGGTATTCGGGGGAGCCTCCAAAGTTACCTCTTCGAGAGATGTTGAACATTGTCCAGCTTCGTCCACAAATCCTCTTCCTTCGTACTCCAAAAAATATGGCGAGAGAAGGATAAAGAAAACTTCGCCATTTCTTCTATACCGCTTAGCCCTTGGATTAGCCTAAATTAGAGTTATACAAAATAAACATTTAGTTATGAAAATATACAGTTAATACAAGTGTATTATCATTACATGCAACTTACTCGCAACGTATTCCGCCCACCGGGCCTCAAGCACCGTCCCAAGTCAACAATGTTCGTCCCTTCCGTCGTACTTGAACCATGATTTGTGGGTGAGCGCTCGAAATCCCAAAACCGCCTACGCAGTTTTGTTAGGGACTAGCGTCGATCATCGCAATCGTGAATTGTCCCCGGTCACGTAATTAATTCCGTAAACAATTTCATTATAGCAATCGGACCAACGTTTTTCTCCGGGGTAACCCTCGCATACCGAAATCATAACAAATTTCTATTAAAACCTCCTCGTATTCGATCGCCATTCTCTAGTAAAATCAACATCCCCGTATTTTTGACGCATTTCTTTTTGCATAAATTTGGGAAAGTTGGCCATTAATTCGATATGGTTTTTTTTTAAAAAATAAAAATTTCAAAGCTAGTAATACTGGAGGATAGGGTTTTTAAGGGTTTGAGAAGGTTTGAGATTTGTGGAGAGGTTTGGAGGGCTATTTATAGATGTGGTGAGAAATTGGACAAGTCTCCAAAACCGGTCATAAATGCGCACGGAATTCACAAAACCGTTTCGGACATATTTTTTGAGTCAAAAAAGCAAAACCGAGAAGTGACTACACGCCGCAAATTTCTTTGGAAGTTGAGGACTGAAGTGGCAATTCCGTCCTCAAAGTCACGGACAAAAGTTAGGGTAATAGTAGGGGTTTTTTTGGCAGGACCATAACGGAAGTCCGACTTCCGTCCCGGGTCCATAACGGAAGTGGGACTTCCGTTATGGACCCGGGACGGAAATCGGACTTCCGTTATGAATCGGCAGCATGTGTTTGCCCAAAACAATTGGTTTTTTTTTCGTAGTTTTTATTTTCGAGGTGTTTGTATTATATATAAATAATATTTGCAAAAACACAATACGTACTAAAAAATGAGCAATAAAATAAATAAATTGTATATTAATAAAAAACAAGCAACAGAATTATCATAATAATATTTTACAACGAAAAATAAATAACATTCTACGTAACTACAATGAACGAAATGTAAACAACGTAAATGAAACCCTATCTACGGCGACGAAGGTGTGTAAGGAACGGTGTGTTTTGGGGGTCGGTCGCAGGAAGTAAAGGTCGCCATCTCTCACCCGTACGGCGCTACCAAAATTGGTTGAGATGACTTGCGCGCCTTCGTGGTCGATAAATATCCGCTCCTCGGGGTTTATCGGCAACGGAGTCTCTGCTGCTGCGTCAGCTGATGTGCGAGAGTCGTACGAAGGCGTCCCTCCCGAGTAGAAGCCCGGCTGTGCAGATGTAGACGGCCCGGCACCGAGATCCCCACCCGTCCCGAAAACTTCGGTGATAAAGTACCGGGTAATGCAAATTGGTACTCAAAAGGGGTGGATACGTCGACTGACTAGGGAAGCGTGTATGTCTGGGGGCTCGTGCTGGGATCGCGCGCGGTGCAGCCCGGCTCCGGTGGCCGCCCTGCAGCTGTCGTAGTCGCCTCGCCGCCAAGTCCTCCCGCGCAAAGCATCCCGTTGCCTCCGCGTACCTTGCCTTCCTCTTTGAGACCGGGCCGAGCAGGTTCTCTCGGTTGCGTCACCGGTTCCAAAACCGCCGACTACGCCACATCCGCAGCCTCTCGATCTGCGCAGTCGGGGACTTCCCGGCCGCCACGAACGCCTCTTTGATTGTCTTTGAAGCCCGGGAGACTAGGGACCTATAGTGGCCGATTGAGTTGGAAGCCGGCTTATCGAGCTCAGTTAGTATCGGTCTGTTCGCATCCGCTCGCAACATCAATTCTCGTGTCGAGTATATTATAAACAAGGAAAAGCAATGTACACAAACAAAAAATACAAAACTTACAATAATGTCCTCGGGAAGGCGCGATGGGTTGAATGCCAATCGGGAGTGGACCGGCATCCTTGTTGCGTGGGTTTGTAAGGAGGTGCACGGTAATGAGATTGTACCAATCCATGTACTCACGGGTTGGTAAGATCACATTACCGTGGACCGGGACAGCGTTAGCCAGGCAATCCTGTCGGGCATCCCACATGGCTATGTAGTCTTCGTGCTTCTTCGCCCACTTCATATTCGGCCCCGCCATGTGGGTGTGGACGTCTACGCCCTCTGTCGTACCCTCCGCCACCGATGGGGCTGGTATCACTCGTTTGGAACCCGAATTGCCTAGCAACCCTGGTCCCAGGCATGTGAAACTCAACCAACTCGAAACACACGAGTGGCGTACGGGCCCGACGAGGTGGATAGGAATCCGTCATCGCGTGAGACCCGAGCAGCGATAACCCTGATCGAGTACGGCCTCACATGAATCGTAAAAAAAAATTGTACATTAGCGAGAATTAATTGCGCAAATAAAAACAAACACACGAAAAATACGATAAACCTTACCCCCGAGCGTCCAGTCGATCGGTCAAGTCAGTCATGAAACACTTGTCAGCTGAGATTTCGCGCGTTCTTGAAACTCCGGGCGGTGTTCCAACGCGCCCCAGTACGCTCGGCCGTCCCGCGGGAGGTTCATTCATAATCACTCCCCGGTTCGCGGCTCAGAAATGAAATGCGCTCCCACGCCCACAACTCGGTACAAACAAACACAGATTAATCATAAATTATTTAAAAATTAGCGAGTAAACAATAAAAAAATATTCATTAACAATTACACAAACTCGGATCAACGAGCAACAACCATCTATGTCCTTAGAGTCGGCTCGTGCGAGAGATGCACGAGTGGCGGTATAGGTAGGGACAGACGGCGCCAGCCCGAGAATGCTTGGGTCATGGGTGAGGTCCCCGTCGCCGATGACCAAGAGATAGCGCATGTTCCTCGCGACCCGGACTTATCACGGGAAAAGGAAAAGCTGCCATGCGAGAGGAAAATCGGGGCCCGGGCCCGCTGGTCAACCGCGAGTTGCGTGGCATCCTCGGGCTAGGGGGCTCGAAATGTGGGCGTACACCTCTGCAAGGTCGAGGGCGTTGCCATAATAGCACTGGTGGGGCGGAAACCTAGGATATGGTGCACACGCTCAATCCACCGACCCTTGGACATGTTGTAGTCCTCGTCCCCACGTCACCACGTGGTCCCCGCTAGGGCGATCCCTGGGAGGCGGCCCTACGTCCCTCTAGGGTGATGGTGACCTCACCGCACCGCGAGATGGAATGAGTGCGTCTCGGGCCGCCACCGCTCTACTAATGCGGTGATCGGTGCGTGGTCTATCTTAATCTTACCTATCCGACAACAACCCCCGAAACCAAAATTGTCAATGAGATCTAGCACTCTCTGGGTTGCCCTCGCGTTGGTATGCGTCAAAAAAATGCCCGTCATAGCTAATGACCTTCAAACCCTTGTCTAGGACTACATCCCCGCCCCCAAATCCTAAGTGCTTTATGTGACGTGTGTTTGTTCAACACACTCGGGATCGATCTGACCGGGCATAAGGTGGGCGGGGAAAAGCCATCCAGTAACAAAAGCATGCGATTTTTTGTCAATAATAAGGACGACGATATTCTCAAAACTTGCAATTAAAATACGTAAGGATATCAAATTCACATAATTGCAATTCAAGTCCATAAGAATATCAAATTCACATAATTGCAACTACAATGCAATGCATAAGGATATCAAATTCACAAAATTGCACTTCTAGTCCATAAGAATATCAAATTCACATTATGCACTTACAATACATAAGGATATCACATTCACATAATTGCAATTCAAGTCCATAAGAATATCAAATTCACATAATTGCAACTACAATGCGTAAGGATATCAAATTCACAAAATTGCACTTTTAGTCCATACGAATTTCAAATTCACATTATACACTTACAATACATAAGGATATCACAGTCACAAAATTGCAATTCAAGTCCATAAAAATATCAAATTCACATAATAACAATTACAATATATAAGGATATCACATTCACAAAATTGCAATTTTAGTCCATAATAATTTCAAATTCACAAAATATACATACATATACAATTCGCAACAAAACATAAATATCAAAACTATACATACAAAATACATTATTGAAAAAAAGTACACTTAAATAAAATACACTTAAATAAAATTTAAAAAAAAAAAATATACCTCCAAATTAAAATTTGGGAGAGAGAGATATTGGTGGTGGGGAGAGTGAGAGTGACGGTGGGAGGGAGGGACCCAGGCAGTGGCGGCAGCAGATGGGAGGAGGCGGCAGCAGCAATGGAGGGGGAGGGTGGTTTTTTTTTGGAATATTACTCTTGCAAATCGCGGTGGGGGAAGAAGAAGGGGTTTTTTTTTAAATGGGAGACCATAACTGAAGTCCCAGCTTGTTCAGGGCAATAACTGAAGTGGGGACTTAGCTATGGACACGTGGCAGCCATAACTGAAGTCCCCACTCAGTTATGGCCCGGGATCGAAGTGGGGACTTAGTTATGGACAAAAAAATGTTTGTCCACTTTTCAGTCTTAGCATGTATGATCGATCTCGGGAAAAAGCGAGCTAGCCCATGCAAATCCCTTATAAATTAAGGAGAACATTGCAATGAAAAATTACTTTTGCAAGTGTATAAGCCCAAAAAGAATACCCAGAGCTAGTCCACCTCAGCCCTAACTTAAAAGCATCCCCCACCGCCACAGCTGATTATAAATCATTTCTCTCTTTATAAATACCCGCCCCCGATAGCCATACAAGTTATATAACCAGCTCATATGGCCCGTCCAATTTCTCCAACCCTAACCCTAATCTGGAGCTGCAGAACCAGAAATGGCGGAGTTTCCTTGATTTCTTCCTCAAGGAATTATTCGACATGGCGATCATCTGAATCAACCTCTCAGCCCGCCGCCTTGACGGAGCTGGAGGCCTTAACAGTAAGGAAGATTGAGGATGCTATTCACGGTATTATCGTGAAGCGATCTACACCTGATTGGTTACCCTTCGTTCCCGGTGCCTCTTATTGGGTCCCACCTAGACCTCGTAACTATGGCGTCGCTGAGATCGTTTACAAGCTTGGCGTTTCTAATTCCCTCTCGGAAGAGAAGGTCATGTCCCTCACTACCACCTTTGGCTGGCCTTCTGCAGACTTCTATGTTACGGAGGGTATTCTCTTTTTTTCTGTTCTCATTCTGTTTGTTCCTTGTAATTGTATTTGGATTGGGTTTTTTTGTCAAGGAAATTCTATGTCGCTGATTGAAAGAATGCATTTATACGTGAATTTGTGTGAGGCCCAAATTAAGAACTCTGTGTCGAGATTGCGAGGATTATTATTTGTTCGGTCAGCTTTTGGAGCTAAAAAGGTGTTTTTGTGTTCAAAGATGATATCTTTTTTTTTTTTTTTTTGTATTGGGTCGTTGCATCTGTGTTACATTTGTGTGATTATTGTGATAAGGGGCCAAATGATGCACTTTTCGGAGTTGAGTACCCAAAACATTTATGGGTATAATAATGATTCTAATCTGAATAGGAAGATCTGATGCCCCTTTATCTCCTCTTTCAAATTGCACATTTCAACAATTTATTTTTACAGATAATGTAAAACTTTTTTCTTCTTTTATAGCTGTGTCTAATTTGTGTTTCTATGTAGTAGGGATGGAAGAAATATACAAAATCTGGTTGTTTGTTTTATGTGTTTATCACTATGTGCATAGTGTTGGTAAGCATTTGAATTATGAGTGTTTGTTGGTTTGTTAGATAAGTTTGAATGTTGTATCCATCTCATGTCGCCTGTGATGACGTTTTAAATGGTTGACCGAAACACATATCCTGAAATGTGGATATTTTGTTATACTAGGACGGTCTGAGGCACCATATTTAACTCACCCCTTCTCCACCCTATTATTATGGAGGAGGTAGAGTCACTTACAATTTGGGATTGTTTTTTAGATTGAGCTAGTCGGTTTCTTCTAGCTGTAGAGTTTGGAAAGGTGTCCATTTAGGTATTAAACTGAATACCAGTCATTTTGATTTCTGCTGCAGTGTTTGTGCATGATGATATCATTACTATTCACAGTTATCCCTGTCTGATTTCACATTGCTGAAAACTTGTGATCTGACATAAACGCTGCTTATTAGTTTATATCAATGTTGGGGGGAAAGCTAGCCTTGATGGATTTGAAATTTTCCTTCCGCCATTCAATTAAATTTCTTTATGATTTCTACAGTATTTGTGGATGAGGAGGACAATAATTTCACAGTTATCCCTGTCTGAATTTTTTATGAAGCAAATTTTGTGAGCTGACACAAATGCTGTATTTGAACCTTCTTTGTTGGAATTTGTTGAGATTGAGTTCCTTTTTAAGTACCCAACTTTAGGAAAGTATTGTCAGCGGTTTCCAATTTGAGCTACTACTGCTTTTTTCCTTGTAGTCATTCGTGATCTATTTGTTTGGTGAATACTCTTATCCTTCTTTAATAATGAGATTGCTGTTATATTTGACACGTGGATTCCTTTTGTTGCAGGTGCATCTTCTCTTCAAACTGTAGCTGAAACATCTGATGGTGCATCTCCTTCAAGTGATGATGAAAGCTAAATCAATTTTCTCCTGGGTGTTGGTTTTGAAGGCAGCTAGCTTTGGTGCAGTTTTTTCATATGCAGGCTGCTATTGTAAATCTATTCTTATAGGACAAACTCTGGTTTCCTGAGCGGTCAAAATGTGTATATGGTAGTAGACTGTACCGTAGTGTTGTATTGTACTCTGTAAATATATAAACCGAGCTAAGATATTCAACTCTTTAGCATCTCGGTGAGTTTTATTATAGTATTTTCTTTTGATTAATGCCAGCTTGGTAGTAGTGCCTTGGAATTGTTGTGGGATTGTGTTTCTTTTTTACCCTACCAGTGTATATACATACATCTATCGAGCTTGATAATTCTAATTTGCATGATTCAGATAAGTCGGTGTTCATCTTACTTGGGTATAATAAGAAGAGTTGCAAAACATGGATTGTGCTGTTGCCTATTAGAAGAGATTTGGATCGTCTTCCTTTCAATAAAGCTAAACATTTGGTTAGAAAAGTGATATTTAAAGAAGAATTCCTGGCAATATTATTCTTACTCAACAGTTTGAAGATATAAAAAAAACTTTGCTTCATGAATTTATATGCACAGATAAAGCAAGTGAAGGAATAGATATAACAGTTTCATCAAGTAGTTAAAGTTGCTATTTACCTCGACAAGAGCATGATGTTTCCAAGAGGGAGGGTTAAGGAAAGCAACAACAAGAAAAAAAAAGTCTATACTATTAGAGTACAAAACAAGAGAACAACACATATCTATGCTCCCTAGTTTTATGGGGAAAATAGGTTTGCAATGCCAACCTAGTCCAAAAATGAAATATGGCGTGGTTAATATCCATTCGATAATTGACTGAACATACAAAACAAGGAACAAAAATTACACGAAACTTTCCAACATTTTGTGTTTTGCTAATACTGCCGTCTTGTGCATCTTCGTTACAAAAAAGTCTGCAGCCGTGACCTGCAGCAAAACTCTTGCTCACATGAAGGTGCGGCCTGATACATGAAATAGTGTAAGAAGGCAATATGAACACCATGTAAAAACAAAATTCAACAGAACTCACAATCAATACAAGTTACAGTCAAATTTATAACCCTTGGTTCAAATTTTTTGAGTTTTCACTAAAAGAATCACTTCAGGATTATCCTACTTGTACTACATAGCTTGTTTCCTGCAAGACGTGATAATAGAAATAAATTAGACTACTGCCCCTTAAGGACCACTCTCCCTCTTTCTTACATTACTTTTTCACTAAAATAAATCTCTTCTTTTCATTCTTCTTCCCACAGCTGTTTTTGTGCAGTTTTTCTAGCATCACCATAACATTAATTTCGTCCTGGTTTTCTTAAATATTTCATCCTTCATTGTTATGATATCACTCTCTTAAAGTACAATAAGATATCACCCTACTATTAATCTCATGATGGATATAGATATCTGATCCGTTAAATGGGGACAAGAAACTCAAAATCGCATGTAAATGAGTTTTAAGAACAAACAAAAAACACCGGGGAACAAGCTGTAGGACAATGGAAATTAACATTGCGTTCTCCACTTTAGCGACAAGAAAGGATATAAAGAGAGAAATGAAGGAAATTCTATAAAAGAAAATATAAAACCTAGAAAGTGCTTGCAAAATCTACTAACAGAGGCACAGCCTCACCTTAATAGAGGCCCAACATTCTTAGCTCCGTAATATGTCTGGGGTCCAGGTCAGGGACATCTTTATTGGATTCTCGGTCTTCCACTATGTACTCCTGTCAAAAGTATACCAAATGTCAACAAATATAAAATTGGTCTTATACCAGTAAGTTCAATGGTTTTCACCCAAATATAAGCAAAATGACAAAGGGGAAACAGGAAATTCCTGCAACAAAAACGAACAGTGCTACAATTTAGTTGAAATACAGATCTTTTAAAAACAAGTGCATATTTTTACATGAGAAAAGAACCATTCTTTAGTGCTTTTCTTTAAAAACGCTAAATAGCTTAGTATGGTATACAACCTTGGTCAGTTCTTGCTTGGCAAGTACATGGTAGTGGCGTTCATTGATCCTCTGTCCACAAATGATAGCAATGAAGAAACCATAGAGTAGACCCACCAACACAACTGCCAGAACTGTAAAATGAAACAAAGGTAATGAGATGGAGGCATGTGCAAGATGGGGCGATGTCTAACTTAGATCAAAACAAAACAAAATCACAATTCAAGGGTGATGCAGAGAGCCCTCTCTTTTTACCACAGCTCATGCAACTATTCTAGGCTCCAAACAAGCGCATGTCAAACTCACATAAGGCAATGCTAGCATCTTCTATTATAACAGGATAAAACCAATGTGTTGACTGGGATCAGAAGCAAGTTGCTTTACCTGCCATTGTATAAAACCCATATGGATGTTCTTCATAACCGAACATTGCTCTTAGTTCCTCACCGTAGAACTTATAGGCCAGCACACCAAGAAATGCTACAATCTGTATAATGTTTCAAGAGTAACAATCAATATATACACAAGGAGACCATTTTTAATGGTGGGCTGTTCCTATATTTACTTTTAGTTTCAGAAACAGTTTCAAGTAATGGATTAACGTCAACAATGAAAAGAAATATATGCCATAGAAATGCTCAAAAGCGTACATAGATTTATGTTAGCATCAGATGATCCAGGCTAAGGATTACAAAATATATTTGCAATAATTATCTTGTTGTGTTCTTTAATACGGAACCCAAAATCATTTAAATCTCTGATAATCCAAGAAGCTGAATTTCAAAAGGACAGCTGAAAAGGAACCACGCAAATAGCTTCAATGTTTTTGCCCAGTTGAAGGTATTAAACAGTCTTATTAACCGACAATGAATCCCATGGCCAACCAGAACACATAAATCCAGTTATTACAAGGTGAAGTCAGTCAACTCAAGGATCCTACAAAAGATATATTTCACAAACTAAAGTGAAATCTCCGTCTCATGAATCAAGAGAAACAAAAATTACATTACCTAGGCCACAAATACATAAACAGAAATTTCATCAACTGTGTTGAATATCAATGAAGCTTTCTGATTCAGTCGCCGATTTAGAGGTTATATCAGATTAAAATAAAATCAGCATAAGTAGAATTTTCCCAAAAAAAAAAAAAAAAAAAAAATCAATTCCTTACCATCTGAACAATAATGAAGATGAAAGCATGGTCCCTTGCAACGAGGAACTGAAATTTTAACCTCAACCACCAGCGATCAGGGGGCACATTTGCACGTAATACAAATACTGCCCTGCACTCTGTGCAATGAGAAAAAGCGAATCCCTCCTGCATATTAGAACAAGGAAAACAAAAAGGAAACATGAAAATGTAGTCTTCACTCTCTCCCACCACAAAAGAAACCTGATAATCTTTTGACAACCTTGTCTAAAAGAGTTTGAGATGTACAGCAGCAATACAAACATCAATAGTACAACATAGAGAGATCAGATTTAAATTTGTATTAATAAAATATCTAAGAACATAGACAGCTATGAAATACTTTACCTTAGTCGATCTCCAATGATCAAGGCAGGATCTGTGCACATACTTCTGGGTTCCTTTACAGTGGCAAGGTGCAATCAAATCTTCTCCTGAGAGTGAATAATAATCGAATAAATAGTTAATTCTAATAATTTAAAAGAGAATGATCATTTTGCAATAAGACCATTTCACAGTCAGGATGAGTAGGGACAAGTAGTAAACTTTTTAACTAAAAAAACAATTAATTAGGAAGAGCGACCTCCGGTATCAAGGCAGATGCGGCAAAGTGGTTGGTCTGCTACATGTAGTAAGGAAGAAGTTTCATCGGAATCATCATCATCATCAAGTGCACCCACAGTTATTTCAATAGAAGATGAAGATTCCTCAGATCTCTCTGCTGCACTAGCTGTGGAATGAGATAAAATGGGGTCTGTTTCTGAACTATCATTTGATGCTAATTGCATAGCTGAAACCCTTCACTCCAGATTAAACCGCATGAGCCATAGCCATAGCTAATGTTCTTAGAGACCATCTCACTACAAATTAAATCCTGCAACACACAACACAAGATTATCCGTGTCAGATTATATTTAAGAGAATAATATTTATATTTGTCTAACAAAATAACTTGTTTTTTTCTCCTTAATTTTTGCTACATGTTCAAAACAACAGACTTATACTGCCTCCATTCCTACATATAAGACTTTCCTTGCATGTTACGAAAATTAAGGAAGCAAAAATTAAGATGTTTTTTGTAATTAAAATATCAATATGTTTCTCTTAAATGTAATTAATGATATACAAGTCATATTTATGAGAGTAATATTGACATTTTAATTACAAAAACATCTTAATCTTTTCTTACTTAGTTTTCACAACAGAAAGTCTTAACGGAGGGAGAATTATGGAAATAGGGGGAGTATTGAATTAGGCAAATACATAATTGAGTGGGCTGGAATTTTTACTGCCTAGCAATTCTTTAGAGTATTAACTTTGACAATAAAAACAGTAAATGAAAGAGGAAATGATAAAAGTAGCATTGATTGAAATCAAGAAAGAGGAAGGTAAAAATTGAGATGGTAAATTAAGGAAGGGATACCTGAATTGGTGAAGATGGCTATGCACTTGATTGGATCTTGATGCATGTGTTAGGGTTTGTAATAAGTTGAATGAATTATTAAGCCAAGCGATCGAGAGAGAGATTTGGACCACCGGACGTTAATGGCTAACGGAAAAAGACGCCGAATAGATGTAAGAGAAGACGGAACAGACTCTGAGGTTGATGGAACTTGGAAATATAAACTTCATCCCAAATTCCGCTGCGGCTCCCGTACGAGATTAAGTACCGCACATGTAGAACTTAGGCTCGTCCGTCAGACTGAATTTTTAATAAGTCTTCAGCTAAAAAAAATAGGAGTTCACATAATTAGTAATTTACCTAATTACTAATTCTTAGGGGGAATCGACTAAGTTAGGTTTGGTCAACTTTGATCAACGGTAAAAAAACGACAACACCAATAACAGAACAAACTGCTCAATGGTCAAAATCTACTCAACCAACTCTGTTTAAGGACACTCGATGCACCTCTGGGTCCATGCACTTAAAACATACATGATCAATCCTCCACCATTACAATCTAACCGTCTAGATTTAATCATTTTCATTTGCTTGACTTGTACACCAACCACTCCAGCTTTTTTTTTTTTATCTTTTCTAGAAACGCCTTTTCTCTGTCAAACCTCTGTCGGCAAGTGTGCTCCACCCCCAATAGACCTCTCTTCCATCTTTGGAGGACATGCATAAAAATATTTTCACCTGTGTTACCGATTTCTGTTGAAGATAGCTAGAATTGCACAGAACTTTGAAGTTGATAATTGGTCGATCTTTCACTGGATAGTAACGCCAAATTCTGGTGTAGCAACGTTGTGTTCCCACCTTGGCTTATATTTCGATTGTATCCAACACTCTCATCTAATCTCTAGAGAAACTGACCAACCAAAACATCACCTCTTCTATTCTGAACCTCGCTCTGATACTAATTGTTAGGAAAAAATCAATTAACTAGCACATTGCTTTCTTTTTCTTTTGTCTATTTTAATTTTCTATTATTTAAATAAAAATTTCTATGTTTAATAATTCTCTATTTCTCTATATATCCAAATAAAATAATAATAAATCTATTCTCCATTCTACTAACCTTCAATATCTCTTTTCCATTTCTTTTAAAATTTAGGAATTTTCCTTTGGAATAAGTTTTCAAATTTGGAATTGATTATTAGATAAAGTCCACCATATATCTTCTATATCTCATCATTATCACATAATCTTCTAATAGTCTTTGAGTTAAATTCATCTACTTACCTTCTTACTTTAATCACGTCATCTGCTTCGAATTCACGAAATTATAGATTGCATATATTTTGTTCTATGATTTATTTTTTCATCTTAAACTTTTTCAGAATATGGGATACAAGAATTATTTTGTCTTTCCCTGTCAGTTTATTTTTTTGTTTCTGAATTTTTTTGAGTTAATTTCTTGCAGTAAAAACTATTCATTTGGAATTGCTTCCGTTGCCAATCCGAATCAATCTACTGAGGTAAATCGTTATGGTTGGACTTTTTATCGAGTTAAAAGACTCCATAATTTATGTCATGAAAAAACTTCATGAGTTTAATAACTTATTTTTGTGATGTTCTTGATGCCCAAATATGTAAAAAATATAGATATGAAGAAATGAGATGGCATTGAAAATGTGGATATGAAAAAACCAAACAATTTCAACTGGAAAAAAAAGTAAACCACGAATCCATTTACACCAATCATGATTATGTGGAAAGTTTTTAATTTTATTTTGGTAAAAGTTTTTTTAACTTTTTTCATCACTAAAGTTTTTTAGGCCTGCCATTTTGGTCACTAAAGTTTTTTCATTCCGCCATTTAGGTCACTAAAAAAATTTGATCAAAATGGCAGACCTAAAAAACTTTAGTGATGAAAAAAGTTTAAAAAAATTTTAGTGACCAAAATGGCAGGTAGAAAAAACTTTAGTGATGAAATAAGTTTA
This sequence comes from Vinca minor, assembly GCA_026122235.1. Lineage (NCBI taxonomy): Eukaryota > Viridiplantae > Streptophyta > Magnoliopsida > Gentianales > Apocynaceae > Vinca > Vinca minor. The sequence goes on from JAOCZM010000116.1 coordinate 1,922,860, forward strand.
AAAACTTGAATTTTGACCAAAGTGGCTAGACGAAAATAGGTTGATGATTGATTGCTTCTGATTCTTCTAGGCAAATGTCATTTTTATTTTGTTTTGATAGGTTTTCACATGTAGAAAGACAAGCAAGGAGTATCTTTGTTCATTCCAGGTATTTTATTTTATCCCAACAAAACATGGGCAATTTTATTTTTATTTTGTTTCAAGTCATCACATCACGTTCTTTTTCTCTCTCTTTCAATTGTATATAAACATATACATATAAAGGGTCTCAATTATTAGCCACTTTGATCATCAACGTTTTTTCGCCTAGCCACTTTTGTCAAAAATCAACTTTTTTAACTTATTTGATCATCAAACAATTTACGAACAGCCAAATTGGTCATTCCGTTAGAAACTTTGAAAATTAGACGTAAAAAATGATGACGTGTCTAACAGAATGTCTACGTTTCTCTCTCCTCTGAGGGTAAAATTGGAAGAAATTTTTTTTGTCTCGTCATCATCACCATTTCACCACCACCACCACCTTCATCTTCATCCTTTTCTTCATCACCATTAACACTTGCAAACATGATTTAACACCTAGAAAGCTGAATCTTCCAAAAAAATTAGATCAAAATCTGGAAAAAATTGCCTCTTCCACCAAGAACACATCAAGAAATCATCCAAAAACTGCCCACAAACTATGAACAACAGGTCTGCCAGAAAACAGCGATGAATAACCGAGTTTATCTGAAGGAAAATCCACTCTCTACACACCATTAATCTGAAATCTAAACATAGGTTCTAGTTCACAATTAAAATACGAAATTTTTTCTGTAAATTTAGAGCAAGAAATTCATAACAGAACACCCATAAAATACCTCCAAACTAAGAACACCAAATCTGCCAGTAAAATAATCCAAAAAACAGAGGTTTTCCCACAAAATAACCCAATCACTACAGATCAAAACACTCAAATCCAGTTATAGGTTCTTATTCTTAGTTAAAAGACGAATCTTTCTGCAAAGTTTGAGCCTCAAACTCATAACGGATCAACCAAAAATCGACTAAAACCAAACAACAACAGATTCGCGAAAAAAAGCGATTCTGAAAAACCCGAGTACTTCAAATAAAAAGCTCAGTCTCTACACACCATTAAACTAAAATTCAATCATATGTTCTTGTTCACAGTTAAAGTACGAATCTTTTAGTAAAGTTTGAGAAATAATCTCTTACCGAATCAACGGGAAATCGCAAAAATGTGCGCAAGGCACAATTCTACCAGAAATCCGTAATTCTTGTTCTAAAATCGCAAAAATCCAGCAAATAACTCCAAAATCGACCTATGTAACCCCATCCCAACATCATAAAGAAGTTTAATCCATGATGAGAGCTTTCAAATCTTCAAATAACTCCAAAATCGACCTATGTAACCCCAATCTTTCCGAAAATACCCTCCTAGGAGAGAGAGTAAATTATGTGTTGTTAGCCACGTCATCATTTTTGACGTCTAATTTCAAAGTTTCTAACGGAATGACCGATTTGGTTGTTCGTAAATTGTTTGATGATCAAATTAGTTAAAAAGTTGATTTTTGACAAAAGTGGCTAGGCGAAAAAAACGTTAATGATCAAAGTGGATAATAATTCTAAAGGGTCTTTAGAGCATGTACTATATAATTTCTTTCATCTGTTGTTGTCTATTGACTATTATCGAAGGAGAATTTTAATGATCTTTACCTTGAGAAATTCAAAGATTTGATATTCAATGTTGAGTGTTTTGAGTTCACCATTTAATGTTGAAGATGTCATATTCATTGTCATTATTTCTTTCATCAACCCTAAAAGAGAGGCTTACATTTTTTCCACTCATTTTTCTCATTTGCTATATTGAGGTGGCTTTTATAGTTTTATTTATGACTGTGATTGTCAATTTAGTATCTATTTTTTCCCCTAATTGTTACATTAAATAGTGTTCAATACATTACCTATCACAACACCTCATGCTTAATGAATTCATCCACATTTTATATTTTTTTAATTACTAGAATAATTTCGTGAAGCATTACCATTCTTTCATCATTTTACATTTGTCTCTCTTCTTTAATTGACTTCGGTTCTAACATTTGTAAATAGACTAATAAAACTATTTTCTAAGCATCACCTTTTAGATCTTGCAATCAATTTATCTTAATTTTATCAATTTTTTTTTTCAATTTTTTTTATCATTTTTTCTAAAGAGAGATTCTGGGGTGGAACACTTAAAATCATATTATGATCTCATATTACATGCTTTATTTCTCTTAGCAAAAACTTCTTTTGAAGATGTACTTGCCAAGAAAAAAAAATAGGTTGGGTTGGTGGCATTATTACATTTTGGATTGGAGGATGATTTAAATTCATAGTCTTTATAGAGTCTAAACAATTACACTATCACTTTAACATAAGTAGTGATGATTTAAGTATATACTCTTAATTTCTGTTGAGTTTCCAATATAAAGTATGTAATCGATTTTTTTATATCCGTGCATAGCACCGATAAATTTGCTAGTGTATATATATATTACAGAAGCTCTTTTCAGTTTCAACCAATCAAAAGCCTCCAAAATTATAATCTAATTTTTTGGTAATCTTTGAGTTTTTTAATTAGTCTATTAATTTTGATTGGTTGAGGAAATCTAGATTAGTTAAATTAATCAAAAACTAAAATTTATTTGAATAACTTCATATTCCACCCCACTAACCCAAGATAAAAGATTGTGATATATTATTAGATTAAAAAAGGAAGATGAATATCTATAGATTGAGTTGAGAATGGATAATTGAGTTGTAAGTGGCTTTAATTTAGGAGCCTTGGAATTTTTTTATATTCATTAAAAATTTGATTTAGAATAGAATGACTTATAAACATGGAAAAGTTTCTATTTAGATGGAAGATTTCCAATATTTAAGAATCTTCTCCTCATAAATATTTACGAATTAAGAATTATCTTAAATCCTATTCCACCCCACTAACCCAAGATTAAAGATTGTGATATATTATTAGATTTAAGAAGGAAGATGAATATGTACAGATTGAGTTGAGAATGGATAATTGAATTGTAAATGGCTTTAATTTAGGAGCCTTGGAAATTGTTTTATATTCATTAAAATTTTGATTTAGAATAGAATTGACTCATAAACATGGAAAAGTTTCTATATATATGGAAGATTTCCAATATTTAAGAATCTTTTCCTCATAAATATTTATGAATTAACAATTATCTCAAATATTAGAATTCTAATCAACTACTCCATTATTTCCTAAAAATCCTCCATCTCTTAACATCCTAAATGATTACCACTCCTTAATCCCGTATCGTTCAAAATTCTCACGACGAAAACTAACTGTAAGCATCTTCTTCTCCTCATAACTTTTTTCTTTCCTCTACTCTAATATTTGTGTACACAAGAAAGTATGAGTTTTTTTTTTCCGGTCACTTTCTTCAATTCATAAGATTTGATTTATTTTGCCATTTCCCTTCTCTTGTGGTTTAAGGTTTTGGATTGGTAACTGATATTTGCTCTTAAAGCAATATTTTAACTTGTATAATGTGTTTCATAATTTCATATTTGCATGGGAAAGATGCTACTTATACTCCATTTTCTCTTACTTTTGGTTTAGGTGGAAGATATTAAAGCTTGGAAGATACTTGGATGAAAGAAGATGAAAGTCACCATCTTTGTGGACCAAACTTTAGAAGACCGAAAGTATATGGACTGGACTGTAAAAGAGCTAAAACTTCAGGGGTCTTTTCTGCAAATCGAAGAAAGTGCTAAAAATATCTACATCTTCCATTTTGTCTTGTGCCCATATAATCACTAAGGCACACATTATTATCCTAGGGTTTTAAGAGAGTTTTGAGAGAGAAAACAAGTCCAAAAATTCTAGAGGTAGATTTAAAAGAAAAACTTGAAGCTTCATTGAAGATTCTTGGCAAGAAGTTGAGGTGTGGCTCAAGACTTGGTTTTCTTGAAGGAAGAAAGAGGACTTCGAAGAAGAAGAGAAGCTTGAAGAAGATTACTTAGCAATAAAAATTTCTTCCTCTCTCTCTTTTACTTTATTATTTTTCCTTCATGAATATGGATAGCTAAATTTGTATAATACTTGAATGGGTTGAACTCTAGTATGTTATTTATGTGTTGACAATGGGGGTTTTGTGAATTGAAGTTAATTAGTGAAATTATTTGTGAATTATCTTTTTCTATCTTGTTGGTCATTTAATTAATTGAGAAAGTGATTTACTTGACTAGAACACTCACATTTAATGGCAACTAATTTTGACCTAGAGATGGGCTTAAGCAATTCCTCCTAATTTGAGTTTGGAAAATTAGGGGTTTTGGATTTAATGCACTATTGGGGTAAAATTGAGCAAGTATAGATACTAACTTGATTAATCCTAGAGTAGGAACTTCACAAATTGAGAGATGAGTGAAGTTTATTTAGAAATCCATTTTTAGGTTCACCTAAGGCTTCTAATTCACAATACCCCTCCCTAAACACATAAGTACATCTAGGGGATACCCGTTCAAGTATTCACTCTCCTAATTGAATTTTCTCTCTAAACACTCTAAATCTTAGTTTTAGCTTATTAGTAGATTAATTTAGTTAAGTAACAAACCTTCTTAAATTTTTAGTCAACTAAACAATAAAATAAAAGTCACTACTAGTACTTACCCTTCTTCGCGAATACGATACCTTGGTTGCTCTGTCTAATTTACATTAACGATATGTGCTCTTGCCTTGAGTTTCTTGTTTCCAATTTGAGTAGAATATTGTGGGATTACAAGAAAACAACAAGTTTTTGGCGCCGTTGCCGGGGAAGGGTGGTATTAGGAAAGCTCTAGTTTTATTGATTTGGTTTTTATGCGTATTTGTTAATATTCATCTTTTAGTTTATGCTATCTTGAATTTCTTTGAATTTCTTGTTATTAAACTTTGTTAGTTTTGGTTTCTTGAAGGTGACTCTTGTGTTGCATGACCCGAAAGCAATCCGGAAGAATTACTTGATATTGATCCCGAAATTGATAGGACATTTCACCGGAATATAAGGGTAAGGCAACAAGAGAGGGTATATATTGTTGGGGAAGGTCTTCAACAACATAACAATATGGCCGCCCCTCATAATGTGAATGAACAAATGAACGAGAATAACCAAGGAAATGCTCAAATACGAGAGAATATGAATGGAAATGGTAGAAGAACCATGGGTGATTATGCAAGACCTTTCTTGATCGGGTCCGAGTCAAGCATTACTAGACCAAGAGTTGATGCTAACAATTTTGAGATCAAGCCAATGTGATACAAATGGTTCAAAATTCGATACAATTTGATGGGCTCCCTGAAGAAGACCCGAACGCTCACATATCAAACTTCCTTGAAATTTGTGATACTTTCAAGATTAATGGAGCTTCGGATGATGCAATAAGATTAAGATTATTTCATTTCACTTTAAGGGACCAGGCTAAGTCATGGTTGAAGTCATTACTCAATGGTTGTATTTTCACTTGGAATGAGTTGGCCGAGAGATTCCTAGCCAAGCACTTCCTACCGGCTAGAACCGCGAAGATTAGAAATGATATATTATCCTTCCAACAACAAGAAGGGGAAAGTTTATATGAAGTATGAGAGAGATACAAGGAGTTACTAAGGAAGTGCCCTCATCATGGCCTATATCGCTTGGTGCTAGCCAACGCCTCGTAGAAGTCTTGAAGACACTCTTCAAGATGGAGTATATATATATGGTGGATATAGGACCTAAAGAAGAACAAGAAATAGTTTTCTTACTTCTTTTCTATTAGCCAAAGCTAGAAAACAAGTATCTAGAAAAGCTGTCTTTTCTTTCTATTCAATCTCTATTGAATGTTCTCTCTTTTCTCTCTTCTCTAAGCTCTCAAAAAGCTGGAGAATAATGACTTAGAATGCTAGGAAAAATCAGCATTTTTCTTAGTCATTCAAATGGATAGTGGGGAGAGTGAAAGGGGGAGTAGGGGATCATGGAGGAAACCACTCCTCCACATTCTCCACCACTTCAACCTCCTTCTAAGAGATAATAGCTGAAAATATATCCAATTTTCCAACCATAAGGTCGGTCCAAATGGGTTGGTCGGCCCAAACCCGATTAAGGGCCCAATCCAATCCCGGCCTGGCCCAATCGAATTGGCGCACCTTAGATTAAATGTACTCCAACATCAACGACAACAAGGGGCACAAAATCCACCGGGTTTTCAAGCTTATTCAAACTTTCGGCCTCAACAACTATTACCTTATCAAGCACAACCTTCATCATCTTCTCATGTACCCATCAAGCCTACTTTGGATGATCTCATGACTAAGTTTCTTTCTACTTCAGAAGCTCGTTTTCAAGATCAAGAAACTAAGTTTAAAATTCAAGAAGCTAGGTTCAAGAATCAAGAAGCCTCCATACATAATTTGGAAAGTCAAAATGGGCAACTAGCTAAGTTTGTATCGGAGAGGGCTCAGGGATCTCTTCCTAGTAATACCGAGCCAAATCCAAGGGAACAAGTTAAGGCAATTACCCTAAGATGTGGAAAGGAACTTGATGATCCACGACCTCAAGTGCTAGAAAATAAGAAAGAAATGATAGAGGATCTTGAGAAGGATCAAGATGAAGAATTGGTGGAAATCAAAGAAAAGGCAAAGGGAGAAGTCACAAGAAATGAGGTACCAATTTACAAACCGCCCGTACCTTATCCCGGGCGCTTTCTCAATGACAAGGAAGATGCACAATATGGAAAGTTTCTTGAGCTCTTTAAACAATTACATATCAACTTTTGTTGAAGCTCTTTCTCAAATGCCGAAATATGTTAAGCCTACTAGGATGAGTATACAACTTGCGGATAGATCTATCAAGTACCCTAGAGGGATTATTGAAGATGTTTTGGTAAAGGTTGAAAATTTTATTTTTCCGGTGGATTTTGTTATACTTGACATAGATGAGGATATGCATGTTCCTTTGATCTTGGGTCGTCCTTTTCTTGCTACCGCGAAGGCACTAATAGATATTCATGAAGGAAAATTGATCCTATTGGTAGATAATGAAGAGGTAGTTCTCAATATTCCGGAGTCTTTGAAACATTCTCTTGATCATGATGATTCTTGCTTTATGATTGATGTGGTGGATGATTTGGTTGCTAACTATGGGAAGGAAATGTACATTGATGACCCTTTGGAGATAACCTTGATTCAAGGTGAAGAAGCAAAAGAGGGTCGTAAATCAATTCAAGAAGTGTTGGCACATTTGGAAGTATTTGAGTCAATTCATTTGAAGACAAAAATTGAGAAGATGAATGTTGAGAAGTTGACAAAGATAAAGACATCTCTTGAGGAACCTGATGCACAAAATCCTAGCAAGTGAACTAGTGTCCAGTTGAGTATATAAGTAAGACAAGTGTCGTTCCCACAGAGATTATAATTAAGTACCAAAATTGTGTATTATTCTAATTTTAGACCTACAAATATTTTTTAGAGTTTACTAACTAATGCTTTTAAAATTAAATAACAACTAAATTAAACAAATAAGAAAGAAGATATCAAATAATGAGAGAAAGGTTGATTAGGACATTGATCCAACTTATTTTCCCAATGATTAGTTTAAACGATTCCCTTTTTATCGTGTCGAATTCCCTTAAATTTATCCTAATTCATTAACGGTAAAAATTCCCTAAGCTAGGTTTTATTCAATTCCTTGCAATAAACCCCCTAATCTCAATTAACAAAAACCATATGTCTATGTGAAATTGATTAATAAGACAACATTAACGATTTATGGAATTCTCCAATTTCAATCCCCGTAGTTATCTACTTTTGGAAACCGCTCAATAGAAACCGAATCTATTCATAGTCAGTTTTACTACGAGTTATTATTACTTAGTTCCTAATTAATTACTTCACCTTCCGGTCCTTCGCAATTAAATTATGAGATCATGTGTAGAGTGATCAAATCCATACAAGCATTAAACACACCATAATAATAATTAATAAAATAGGGATTTAAGGAATATTGAACACAATATTAAGGGAAAAATAATAAACTAAATCATTGTCCCAACAAAGTTTTCACAAGCCTAATCAACTAGAAAATTTAACCAACCATCATGTAGCAACTAACCATGACAATTAATTTAGACATGAGAAAAATTACGAATCAAGAAAATAATAAAAAGGAACGAGTTTAGATTACAACTTGATGTCGAAATTTATCTCCACAATTCCAATTAGAATAAGATGATGATGGCAGTGATTGATGGTGATGACGTGTTAATGGTAATGATGTGTGGCTGCTGGGGAGCTTTTGGTTGCTCTCTTGCTGCTGATCCGGGTTGTTTTTCTTTAGGGCTTCATGCCCTCTTTTTATAGAGATGTGAGGAGGTGTTAACCCTTTCTTGTTCTTGTGGCCCAAGGTACGAGATCTTTATTTCCTATTCCATCTCTGACTTTATTCCCAATTAATAACTTTCCTACAAAATCAAATCTAAGAAAATATAATATAATCTTAAAATAAAGATTCTTAATATTATGTTTCTATTTATCATATAAAAATACCTAAAATACATATATCAAATCAAAATAAATATATTAATAATTTAATATCAAATTGACTCTAAAATATGGAAATATAATATTCTTTACGTAAAAACGAAGTGAAAAGTAGTATATTTTATATAGAAAATATGAGTTTATCAGAACCCCTACTTTGGAACTTAAGATGCTACTGGAGAACTTAGAGTATTCCTTCCTAGAGGAAAACTCTAAGCTTACGGTCATTATTGTAAGTGATTTGAATGAGGACCAAAAGGAGGAGCTTATAACAATATTGAAGAGGAATCGAAAAGACTATGGCATGGAAAATTATCGACATGAAGGGAATTAGCCCTTCGTTTTGCACTCATAAAATCCGTTTTGGAAGAAGATTACAAGCCGGTGGTACAACCTCAAAGGAGGTTAAATCCGAACATGAAAGAAGTGGTGAAGGCCGAAGTCATCAAGCATCTTGATGCGGGAATCATTTATCCCATCTCGAATAGCATATGGGTGAGTCCGGTTCAAGTAGTACCCAAGAAATGTGGAATGTCCGTTGTAGCTAATGAGAAGAATGAGCTCATCCCAACAAGGACCGACACTGGTTGGAGGGTGTGCAATGACTATTGGAAGCTCAATGATGCCACAAGGAATGATCACTTCCCACTCTCATTCATTGATCAAATGTTGGAGCGCCTCGCCGGTCACATGTATTATTGCTTCCTAGATGGCTTTTCCGGATACTTTCAAATTCTCATAACATCCGAGGACCAAGAAAAGACATCTTTCACTTGCCCATTCGAGTACATTTGCTTACCGTCGCATGTCTTTCTGGCCTTTGTAATGGGCCCGGTACTTTTCAACGTTGCATGCTTTCTATATTTGAGTGGTTGGTGGGGGAAATCATGGAAGTTTTTATGGATGATTTTTCCGTTTTTAGTGATTCATTTGATATTTGCTTGAATAACTTAGAAAAAGTTTTACAAGGATGTGAGGAAACTAACTTAGTGCTTAATTGGGAAAAACGCCATTTCATGGTTCAAGAGGGAATAGTGCTTGGCCATCTAATATCAAGTAGAGGTCTAGAAGTAGATAAGGCAAAAATTGAAACCATTGAAAAATTGCCACCTCCCATGTCGTTAAAAGCAATTAGGAGTTTTCTAGGTCATGCGGGCTTTTATAGAAGATTCATTAAGGATTTCTCAAAGATTTCTAAACCTCTTACTACTTTGTTGGAAAAGGACACAACTTTTGTGTTTGATGATACAAGTTTGAATGATTTTAATATCTTGAAGGCTAAACTTGTTAATTCTCCCATTTTGGTTGCTACCAATTGGTCCTAACCCTTTGAACTAATGTGCGATGCTAGTGATTTTGCAGTAGGGTCAGTTCTTGGACAAAGAATTGGTAAGCACTTTCAACCGATATACTATGTAAGCAAAACCTTGACTGATGCTCAAAGAAACTACACCACTACCGAGAAGGAGTTGCTTGCCATAGTGTTTGTGTTTGACAAATTTCGATCTTATTTGATTATGTCCAAGGTAGTGGTCTACACCGACCATTCGGCGCTCAAGTATCTTTTGAGCAAGCAAGAGGCCAAACCGATACTAATTCGATGGGTATTACTTTTACAAGAATTCGACCTCGAAATTCGTGACAAGAAAGGAGCGGAGAACCTTGCCGCCGAACATCTTTTTAGCCTTGAGAATCCTTTCTTGGAGAAATTAAATGAGGAAGAGATCAATGACACTTGTCTGGTGGAGACATTGCTCATGGCAATAAGTAAACTTACCAATGAACCATGGTTTGCCGATTATGCGAATTATTTTGTGAGTAGGGAAATTCCTAGTTGCTTTAGTTCACAACAAAGGAAGAAATTCTCCTCGGAGCTTAAATATTACTTTTGGGATGATCCATATCTTTTCCGCATTTGCACCGACCAAGTGATTAGGAGGTGTGTTGATGACTCAGAGTTTGAGTCCATTTTTAAGCATTGTCATGAAGGACCGGCCGGAGGACACTATCAAGGAAATGGGACGGCAAGAAAGGTATTAAAGTCGGGCTTCTATTGGCCGACCTTATTTAAAGACGTCCAAAGGTATGTGGAGAATTGTGATAAATGCCAAAGATACGGTAATATCTCTAAACGCCACGAAATGCCTCTTTCTACTTTTCAAGTATGTGAGATATTTGATGTTTGGGGAATTGACTTTATGGGACCCTTTCCTACTTTATTCGGCCATAAGTATATCTTGGTAGCGGTGGATTATGTCTCTAGATGGGTAGAAGCCCAAGCTTTGGCTACCAATGATGCTAGGGTGGTTGTGAAATTCTTTAAAAAATTGTTTTCCCATTTTGGCATCCCTATGACTTTTACAAGTGATAGGGGAACCCATTTTTGTAACCATCAACTTGAAAAAGTGCTTAAAAGACTAGGTGTTACTCATAAGATGGTCACCCCTTACCACCCTCAAACTAGTGGCCAAGTCGAAGTGGTAAATAAAGAGTTGAAAAGAATTTTGGAGAAGATAGTGGAGACCTTTAGGAAGGATTGGAGTGCTAAGTTAGATGATGCTCTATGGGCCTATAGGACGGCTTACAAGACTCCCCATTGATTTTACACCGTATAGATTGGTTTATGGGAAGTCTTGTCATTTGCCGGTAGAAGTAGAGCATAAGGCTTTTTGGGCATTGAAGCTTGTTAACTTTGATCTTGAACTTGTAGGCCAAAAGAGGATGCTTCAAATCAATGAGCTTGACTAATAGAGACTACAAGCTTTATGAGAATTCTAAGCTTTACAAGTAAAAGGTCAAGAAGTGGCATGATAAGCACATCATACAAAATCGTGACTTCAAAGAAGGTGACCAAGTGCTTCTATACAATTCAAGGTTGAAGATTTTTCCCGGAAATCTCAAGTCGAGGTGGTCCGGACCTTTCATCGTTACAAAGGCGTTCCCCTATGGCGCGTTCGAGATCTCACATCTGGAGAAGGGAACGTTCAAAGTTAATGGCCACCGACTCAAAATGTATCATAGAGGTGATCCTAAGGAATTTGAAAGAGTTCACTGGATCCTCCATGATATGGAGGTTAAGTAATTTACTTCTCTAGTCCTCTTTTGTACATATGTGTTTAGGATTATGTGAGTTTCCTTTAATTTTATTGTGATCTTGAACTTAGTTGTGTTTTGTGTTTTAGTATTTAGGTCCGATTTGAATTTATTAATTATATTATATTTATTTGTTTTCTAGAGTATTTATATAATTATGTTAAAAAATCTATTATTTATTTAGTTTAGTTTTCCTCATTTCAATTATCTAATTATTGTCGATTATTTGTTTTGTGTTTTATTGAAATGTCCCTAAAAAAACCTGGACCTCGGCATCTTTCTCTCTAGAGAACCCAACAAAAGTATCTCGAGTTTCTTTCTCATGGAAGTGGTGGAGGAGTCAACACACTTGATGATGAGGGAGATGGCGACAATGAAGGTCCAAACTAGGGGAGTTTCCTTTTCACTCATGTTATCTTTTAAATTTGTTTGTTTCTCATGTGTTTGTTAGTGTTGCCTCAACATTGAGGACAATGTTGTGCTAAGTGTGGGGGAGTTTGTTTATATAAATGTTTCGTCTTTAGTTATATTTCCTTATTTGTAAATATTTGTTAGTATGTGTTAGAATGTTTCGTTTTTAGTTTTATGTTTAAAAAAAAATAAATCAAGAAGTGGTAGAGTTCTCTTTGTTTATTTTGCATAAGAAGCTCAAGTTTTGTTGAGAATTCGGTGTATATAACAAATTAGTTGCTATCATTTTTCATGCTTATGTGATTTCACCTCTTTTCCACGCCTAGCTTACTTGTATAAGTATATGAGGAGTATGCTTAATTTTTCCTAACTTTTTAGTTTAAGAACCATTGGATCATCCTATACCTATTCCTTGTAGTCCTTGGCAAAGCTTTATTGTGCTTAGAAATGAGGGTCATGGCGTCTCTTTGAACCGTTATAGTCAAATTTACCCCTCCTTCACTTAAATATATCCCTAGTACCCCCATTGAAGCCTTTATTTATATGAATGAACTTCGTGTTGATAGTCACTTTATAACCCGTAATTAGTGGAGAGTTGATCTTATTTGTCAATCTATGTGGATTTTGGGGTTATTGAAGTGTCTTGAAGCATGAAGAAAGTTGTGGGAAAATGAAAGACATGATTTTTTTTTTTGGATTATTGAATGAAAGAAAGAAAGATATTGATAACTCACACATCCTTCTCATGTTTATTTGTTTCAAGTGTTTATTTATGATTTATGTTTTAAAAAAAAAAATTTGTAAGAGTCTTTATGTTTAATATAAATGTTCATAGCATGGGATGACGTTGAGATCTTTCAAAATGGTTTTGGGTATCCTTTTGTGCGCTAAAGACGAAGATTTGGGATATTGTGGAACTCATCAGTTTTTTTTTTGTTGAAATGTGAGTTTATGAGTTATGGAATGATTAGCGATTTTGATTGACATGTTTGTATAGCTTTTCCTTGCTCAACTCTCATTAGCTTTGCATATCCCTACCGTCGTTTGGAAACCATAAACCTTGGCCTACGTTATAAGCTTTAAATTCCTACCTAATCTAAGCATAAATTAGTGACATAATTCTTGTAGAGGAACACAAGTAATATGCCCGTGGATGCCCCAATGGTTAGTTTACCGATAATTAGGAGTCTTGAGTAAACTTCTCGAATACTTGTTATGTCTAGGTTCACACACACACTTGAAATCCCTTGCATGTTAAATGATGAAGACTACTTTCATATATACATTGGATTTGAAACTTTACTTGCGTGATTATGTGTTGATGGTATTGAGAATCTCTAACGCCACTTGAGCACTTTTTGGAAAATAAAACTCTCTTGGAAAAATGGCACCTCATGTTGAGCTTATGATGGTCGAAAAATATTTTTCGTTAAGAGTGTAGTAAATGCTTGGTTATTCCCTTTAGACTTGGAGCTTCATTGATGAGTTTTTTTTTGGGGTGTATATGCACTTTGCTTGAGGACAAGCAAAGATCTAAGTGTGGGGAGTTGATATTTGCTCTTAAAACAATATTTTAACTTGTATAATGTGTTTCATAATTTCATATTTGCATGGGTAAGATGCTACTTATACTCCATTTTCTCTTACTTTTTGTTTAGGTGGAAGATATTAAAGCTTTGAAGATACTTGGATGAAAGAAGATGAAAGTCACCAACTTTGTGGACCAAACTTTAGAAGACCGAAAGTACATGGACTGGACTATAAAAGAGCTAAAACTTCAGGGGTCTTTTCTGCAAATAGAAGAAAGTGCTAAAAATATCTACACCTTCCATTTTGTCTTGTGCCCATATGATTACCAAGACACACATTATTATCCTAGGATTTTAGAGAAAACAACTCCAAAAATTCTAGAGATAGATTTAGAGGTAGATTTAAAAGAAAAGCTTGAAACTTCATTGAAGATTCTTGGCAAGAAAATGAGGTGTGACTCAAGACTTGGTTTTTCTTGAAGGAAGAAAGAGGGTTTCGAAGAAGAAGAGAAGCTTGAAGAAGATTACTTATCAATAAGAATTTCTTTCTCTCTCTCTTTTACTTTATTATTTTCCTTCATGAATATGGATAGCTAATTTTGAATAATACTTGAATGGGTTGAACCCTAGTATGTTATTTATGTGTAGACAATGGGTTTTTTTTTGTGAATTGAAATTAATTAGCAAAATTATTTGTGAATTATCTTTTTCTATCTTGTTGGTCATTTAATTAATTGAGAAATTGGTTTACTTGACTAGAACACTCACATTTAATGGGAATTAATTTTGACCTAGAGATGGGCTTAAGGAATTCCTCCAAATTTGAGTTTGGAAAATTAGGGGTTTTGGATTTAATGCACTATTTGTGACGCCCCTACCCTCTCGGGCCGGGACTGCCACGTGCCTCTCGGCACTGGGTTCTATCTTTTACAATACAAAAGGAAGTACAATGAAATTCAATACAATACAAAAGAAGAATCCCTTTATACAGATTTCTAATCCCAAGCTTTCGTTGCGCACTTTGATACCAAAATCTTCTAATATGGGTTTGTGTCTAGCGTTGACTCAAGTCTCGGTTCACCTCTACACCTTAGAATGTTCTTGTTCCATCTGTGCAATCCTGCAAAAACTAAAACAAAAAGTAGAGAAAGGGTGAGCTATAAATAGCTCAGTGAGTTCCCTGTGAAGTGAGTGCTAGTGTCTTGAAATTCATTTTATTTCGCAAACATTTTCTTTGAAAGACACGGAGAAACTTTCTTTAATCAGAAATACTTTTCCTTTCCAAAACAATTCATAAATACTTTATTAGGAAATGTTCTCTTTATCTGGAATATTCTTTCTTTAATTCAATTTCAGAAATACCCTTTCTAGAATAAGAAACCATTACGAAATAAGAAGACCATTTCGGATATCAGATTTAAAGTAAAAAGGGCGCATGACCGGCCAAGTCAATAGCCATTTAGTCAATACCCGACCTTTACACTGGACATAGCTATGATTTTCAACCATATACCCCAGTCTAGAAATGAGACATCGGTAGTCAGGGGTACCTACGATCCCGAGTCCACGGACCAAAGCCACAGAGTTAAACCTCCTAGCGAGGGACATTCGACCTCTAAATCCAGTAAGACGCCGAAGGTGCACGCAGAGAGATCGGTCGACCCGATGTTTTCCCTGCCCCTACTGTTTCCCAACAGTCCAGGGATCCCAACCAGTAGTCCAAAACCAAAGGTTCGAGATGTTCTCGTACGGGGTGACTAGCCTTCGTACAGCGCAAGCCCCCAATGGCTGGACAAAGAAACTTCCATCGAGTAGTATAAATGCCATCAGAATTCCAGTATAGTCCAGAGTTGCCATTCATTCACTTTTCAGATATGCTTTCCATAATTCTATTTCACAAATATTTTAAACTTTCATTTGTAACCATTTCTATAAAAACACATTTAATAAAACAAATTCTCCGGTTTTAAGAGGGAACTCACCTTAGTATCCTTATTGTGTGTACCTTCGGTCGAATATGTACCTGATTAGCTGACTTTCTTCAAATGCCAAATATATCCTAGAACAAAACTTCGCCGTAATTTATTAATAGATCATACCTTCCAATAAACAACACTAGAATTTGGCACAAATGTAGAGATTACAAAATCATATGGTATAAAGAAGGAAATGAAGAAGATGAGAGATTTTTTGAATGAAAATGAAATCAGGAAATATGAACTATTTATAGAATAATGGAAGCTGCTGAGCAGCTACTTTAATTAAGCTGCTGCAAAGCAGAAGTTGCTGTGCAGTTCAAGCAGCTGCAAATCAAAAGCTGCTGGGAAGCAGCTGCAAGTCAAAAGCTGCTGGGAAGCAGCTGCAAGTCAAAAGCTGATGAGCAGTTTAAGCAGCTGCAAGTCAAAAGCTGTTGAGCAACTGCTTTTATAGCAGCTGCGCAGTTCTAATCCATATTTTGAGATTTTTGTACACATGAGGTGCTTGAGAGACGGGTTGTTACACTATTGGGGTAAAATTGAGTAAGTAGAGATACTAACTTGATTAATCGTAGAGTAGGAACTTCACAAATTGAGAGATGAGTGAAGTTTATTTAGAAATCCCTTTTTAGGTTCACCTAAGGCTTCTAATTCACAATAACCCTCCCTAAACACATAAGTACATCTAGGGGATACCCATTCAAGTATTCACTCTCCTAATTGAATTTTCTCTCTAAACACTCTAAATCTTAGTTTTAGCTTATTAGTAGATTAATTTAGTTAAGTAACAAACCTTCTTAAATTTTTAGTCAACTAAACAATAAAATAAAAGTCACTACTAGTACTTACCCTTCTTCGCGAATACGATAACTTGGTTGCTCACTCTAATTTACATTAACGATAGGTGCTCTTGCCTTGAGTTTCTTGTTTCCAATTTGAGTAGAATATTGTGGGTTTGCAAAAAAACAACAGTAACAAAGAACTCCTATCGGGACCTCATCAATTGAAGAAAGACTGGTAAGCAATTTAATCTTTTTTCTTTTCTTTTTTGTCGATTTTGTTAACTTATGTTTATTTATTTATTTTTATTTTAATTTAATGATTTAATGTTTTTAAGACTTCTGAGAGGGTTTTTGTAATACCCGTAACTTTTCGTGTACGTGTTATTTTACATGTAATTTATTTTCATGTGATTTATTTCGTAGGCGTATTTTATTTCATGTCATTACGTGATTACGTGTCTAATTATTTTTATAACCTTTTACGTATTACTCCTTGTGAACGTTTTAGTGAGGATTAAATAAAATATATTATTAATAAATAAAACAATCTAATATGTAAAATATATAAAAGTGGCAGGAAAATCAAGGGGCATCAGTTGGGATTTTTGGTATTAAATTAAAAAGAAATGGAAGGACTTCGGGGGGGTTACGGGGGTTAAAGAATGTAGAAGGATTAGAGAATTTAAAAGACATAAGTTATTGGCACGAATTTAATGGGAAGGCAAATGAAGCATTTTCCGTTTCCTTTAGAATTAGTATATATATATATATATATGAGAATCTGGCAGAGGTTTATTTACCAAAATTAAAAGAAATAAAGAAGCATCAGCGTGGTTGATTAATCAACATTGGGAGTCGCGCCTTAGAGAGAAAAGAAGCTGTTCTTTTTTTAGCAGCAAGAAATTGGAGAAACAGTGAGTTTTTGAGAATCTGTCCAGCATTTTGAGAGATCACCGAGGGAGCGTTACTTGTCCTATTTTCACCCATAATATACCGATTCGAAGGCATTCGAATAAGCTTTCGAGTGAACGCAGACGGAACGTCATTCCGAGTCCCGATCAGAAAGTTATCGCACCGTGAGCGGGACTGGGCAGTGCTGATTTCGGGTTTGTGTATTTAATTGCTTCCGATTGAGGTAGGGACCCTGTCCTTACATTATTTCTTGTCCGGAATTATAAATATATGTTGGGTAATGTTTCGTAATTATTTAATTATTAATTTTATGGGAATTAATGCATAAATTGTTGATTTACGAATTTAATTGCACGTTTTGTATTTATCGTTTTGTTAATTGGTTTTCTATCTTTTGTTGATTATATGTATCTATGATATAGCATGAATTGATTTAATCTTTAATCTTAATCGTTATATGTAATTGTTAATGTGAGATATTGTCCTATTTATTATACATATTATTATTGTTGATATGTCCATGAATTGTTATTTGTTTCAATGATTAGCATGTCTATTTGTTTATCGCTTGGGTTGTCCTGTTGGTCATGTCGTCTTTAGTCCTATTTGGTTTTGGTCGACCGAGTCGTCGCCCTATTTTGAGCTCGTGTCTAGGATCTACTAAATGACAGGACTCGTTCGATTAGCAAGATTCCGAGGGTGGTCCTGCGGGTGCTCTTGGTGCGGATCCCGAGGGTCTTGCGATGTGAATGTGTGCGGATACCGAGGAATCCTGCGGGTGCTCTTGGTGCGGATTCCGAGGGTCCTGCGATCTGATTATGGGAAGATTCCGAGGGTGGTCCTGCGGATGTCCTTGGTGCGGATCCCGAGGGTCTTCCTACGTGAGCCTTAACCTGATGTGGACTATCATTGGGATTGCAACGGTTTTGTGGAGTCCAAAGTGTTGGATGATGATACAATGTAGAATGAGTCCTTAAAGTATGCATCCGTCGTTCAGGGAGTGAAGCCGAACTCATGCAATGAACTATTTGAGCCCTCCTAGTTTGGACTATAACTAGGGCCGTTGCAATTATTGTCGTAGGGTTGTGAATAGATACACGAGCTCGAATGGTGGGAAGTCGTGTCATAGCAGTGATTTGTGCTCGTAGTCTCTAAGCAAATGTGTAATCGTGTGTATCCCAGTATGGGTAGAGCATGGTGCTTGTCGTACATTCGGTTGTGTAGGTGTTTGGACATGAAGAGTATGGTTATCTCGCTTATTTATTGTTATCTTAACTAATTGTTCTTGTCCGGTCCTATTTGATACTTGTATTTATCGGTCCCTACTCGAGCACCGGAGCTCGATCCCATCCGCTTTCTATGTGCGAGGTGATGATGAGAAATTTGATGGCGTTGTTGAAGCTTGGGAAAGGGACCATGACGAGTGACTCATAACCTAGGTTACAATTAAAGAACATAGTTTATTTTTTTATTAGAACAATTTCATTTGTAATAAATAGTTTCCACTGTTAAACTCTTATTTTGAATTATCATAAATGAATTTCCTTTTAGTAACTCTGTTTGTCGGCTTTGGTGTTTCATCAACCAATGAGACACTGCCATGTCATCGACCTTGGTTACGGGGTGTGACAGTTTTATAGTAGACCGTTAGATCGTTTTGTAGTTTTATAAGTAACCCTACTAATTATATATTCTCTTCTGTTTGATTTAAGTATTTTTTCATATTTCAATCTTTGTAGATTTATTTTTTACTATATTTCTTATGTTTTTATATGGATCAGTGATATCGTAGGCTCGGCTATGAGGGGCTTCAAATGCCCTACGGAATAGGGCCTCCAAAAATAGGGACCCCAATATTTTGTTCGAGACGGCCTTGAACTTGGGCCTTGATTGATGTCATTCTTTTAGATATTAAATGTTAGTTCAATTCTTTATTTTTGGCACATTTATTTTTCTTTTCAAGACTTAACTACAATAATTGCATATTTGTATAATTTGAACAATTTTAATGATTAAAGGTATGTGATGATACTTGTACATTTCTTTATTTTTTCGACCTCTTATTCTCCCTTCTTTTGTTTAAATAAATATATTTTATTAAATATTTTTATAGTTTTAGAAACATCACTATAACATATTTCCTTTGTTTACTTTTTTTTCTCTATATATTTTATATTTGGAGTTTCAGGTTGGAGTATTAAAGACTTGGTGTACCGTCCGTTTTTATACTTTTTATTTTATTTTATTTAATGTTTGATATTTTTGCTTGCTTTCTTCATGTTTTTTCTATAGATTATAGTTTCACTTTTAAAGTTCAGGTTGAGGTATTATTATTTTTTCCAGATATCGACATGGGTTCAATTATTATTTTTTATAGGCATGTGATGACATTGTAGATATCGTTTATATTCGATAGGATAGCAAAATCTGTTCATAAATGGAAAAAAATTATTAGTATTTTTTAATCCTCATTTGATACAACCACGTGATTCATTTGCTTTGTTTTCATATTTTTTTTTATTTGTATTTGTATTTGCTTAAAATATAGATTCAACCATTTTCTTTTTCTTTTTTTCCTGAACTTTTTGAGTTCCTTTTTAGGTGATCTTAGACAAAATGTTGTACCAAATAATCTTCTTTCATTTGGTTTTCTCTCTTGCTTTTCTTTGCATTTCTCTTCCTTAATTAAGTTAACAGATACGCATATCGGAGAGGTTGTAGCCCAGTGGGGAACACTTCTGCCTGGGACTGAGAGGTCCCAGGTTCGATACCGGGCCAGAGCGCCCAACTTGCTAACTCCCCTCCCCTCAAAAAAAAAAAAAGTTAACAGATACGCACATATATCATTCAATACTCTTCCTTTGAATGCTCTATATGATCTTAAAATTTCTTATTCCTTACTTTTTGTTCCCTTTGTTGAACTTTTTTTTATTATTAATGTAATATATATCTTAATGTCCATTTATTTTGGAATTTATACGTTCACAAATTTTTGAGTGAACATGCTTAGAAAGCCAAATGAGACAATGAGATGAAGAAGAATAATATAGTAGGCAAAAAAATAGAGTCTAATTTGGATGAAAGCCATTAATGTAAAGGTGGACATCCATCTCTTCCAAAGTATATGTGCCCTTTTCTAAAACTATATTGATCAAATTTAATTTTGAATAGTTCTTTATAATTAATTATGAATTTTTGCAGATATATTCTTAAGTACAATCATTAAATTAGTAATTTGAAATTCAGTATTTCCGTGCATATCACGGGTTATTTGCTAGTGTGTGTGTGTGTGTGATATAGCATAATGCTAGTGTATATATAACAAAATAGCCTCACATACCCCTTACAAAAGTAGCCGCACATCTTCTTAAGGAAAATAAACAAAGACAACCCTAGAAATCTCTTATAATTTTCTCATCTTTTCAAAGCGGAAGAGTTATTGATTCATATAGAGCTTCTTTGCCCGAAATCAGATCAAGCATTGAGTTGTGAAGGAGATTGACTCGAGTCACTTATGACATTTAGAGAAACTCAAAGTATATTACTAATTTTCGTTTATTACTGATGATAATTAATTGTTAGTTTACAAAATACTCTTTTTATGACAATATTATATTTTTATCTTTTCGGGTGTAAAAACATGCCACAAAAATCAAATTGGTTATATAAGGAGACTTTTGACATATATTAATAAGGATTATAATATTTGGTAGCTAGACTTTTGTTGGTTTACATTGGTTTAATTTTATATATTGTGAAGCTTTTTTTACCGGATTCTTTAAATAGTATAATTAGTAGAAATATATAAACTTCTATTATATGCCATTGTGCTAATAAAATATCTTGATTTATTTTATATAAGTTGGATATTAAACTCATATTATAAGTAATCATATTGTTTCAAAAATATTTGTAAATAAATGAGCTGAGCTCTCGTGAGTTACTGATGAGTTGAGAAATTATGAGCTGAGCAAATTTACTAGGAACTGAGCCTGAGCTAGCCTTAGCTCAGCTCATTTCCACCCCCTAAGTGTTTATAACTTTTCTCATAGATCCGTAGCCCACACTGGATTGTTCCCCTTCTTCCTTTAATCTCGATATTTCCCAAATCCCAGCCCCCAGTTTCATCGTTTTCTTTCTCTCTGTATCGTCTCCACCGTCACTCTTCGTCGCCACCGGCGGTAAGTCACTCTCTCTCTCTCGCTCCTTCTCTTTCTAATCTCCCAATTCTCTCTTTTATTTAATTTTCCCCCAATTATTATGACACTAAATCCCTAATTTAATTCCCCCATTTTCTCCTTTTTCGAATACCATCGCGGCTCTTTATCTTCTCCGGTCACCATCGCGGCTGTTAGGTTAGACTAGGCTATTTTTTTTTTTTTTTTGTTAAAATCACTAAATTCCAATTTAATTAATTTTTTTTAAAGATTGTAAGATGGCTATTTTACCCCTGACTTTTAATAGTAATAATATTTAACTTAACTATTCAAATTTTCTATTATTAATATCTATGCGACTCCTAAGGGAAGAAATAATTTATCATTCTCAAATGGCAAAATTAGCTCTACGGGTCCAAAAATAATTTTACTTTGGTGATTTTTGTTAAAAATCTATTTTTTTTTATAAAACTAGGTATCAAAACAATTTATATTTGACGGAGAGGGTTTTTTCATCTAAAATTTTATCTGTCAACTGTTTACTTAAAATTTGAATTTGGCCAAACAAAAACTAATGAGGGTATTTTTGAGATTTGACATTAACCCCCTAAAACCACCCCCTACCCGACCCCCTCCCACCCCAACCCTATGCTAACCCCTTCTTCATCTCTCCTCACCTCTCCCTTAACCCAACCCCCCGAAACTGACCACCACTGTCCACCGCCGCCACCATCACCGCTGATACCACCACGCCCTCCCAGACGCCCCCCTCCCTCCATTCTTTAGCATCTGGGTTCTTTCTCTCCAATCCTCATTTCCAAAAAAAATCACCATTATATGTGTAAGAAATTCAAATCACCAAAGAAATTAATTTCAATGGTGTCCATGAACTTCAAATCACTGGAAATTAATGGTACAATTTCAATGCATACTACAAATCCCGGAAATTAATGGTACATTTTCTGGCAAAGAATGGATTTTTGTGAAGAATTACTGTAAATTAATTTGAAATGTGCTTCATTTTAGATGATATTGAAGTTAGGAAATGTAAATTGACAATAATTATAGGTGGTGGTGGTATCAGCGGTGATGGTGGTGGCGGTGGACAGTGGTAGTCTGTTTCGGGGATGGGTTACTGGGGAGGAGAGGGGAGAAGGAGGAGGAAGATGAAGAAGGGGGGTAGGGTAGGGGGTGGGGGTGGGGGGTGGGAGGTGGGGAGGGGAAGGGGGAGTGTGGGGGTTGGGGGTGGTTTTATGGGGGTTAATGTAAAATCTCAAAAATACTCTCATTAGTTTTTGTTTGACCAAATTCAAATTTTAAGTGAATGGTTGACGGATGGAATTTTGGACGGAATGACCCTCTCCGCCAAACATAAATTGTTTTGATACCTAGTTTTGTAAAAATAGATTTTGAACAAAAATCACCAAAGTAAATATTTTTTGTATCTGTAGAGCCAATTTGCCTTCTCAAATCTTAAAATAAATATTATTAAACTAACCTTAAATTGGTGTTGAAATAACCGATCGTCACAGTATTTATGTCCGAACTATTTTGGTCTTAAACTATTTTTGTTTTTCGTGTTTTAGACTTTTACTTTGTTTTCAACTCTGACTGACTTAACAATTTACGGACCCATACATGACTTGACCCGACCCGTCACCATATTCTCCTCCCACCATCTTCATCTCCTCCACCATAACCACCATCAATACCATCTACATCACAATGGAAATCAATATATTACGTAATGAATATTATGGAGAATCTATGAAATTAGAGACAAAACCAGTTCCCAAAAAATATTGTGGATAATCTTTAATGTAATTTTTTCATAAAACCCACCATATAATAATATATTTCTTTTTTAAAATATGGGTAAAGAAACTCAAAAATTTCCCTATCAATGCCTTCTTCTTCAACCCAACCAAACTCACCCAAACCGCTGCTGGTCTTTCAGCCACTGACGGTCTTTCCAACATCGTCTGCTACTGCACTATAATGAAACAGAAACAACAAAACTTTGACAAAGCAGAAAAATTTGATAGATTAAAGTAATACAACCAACCCCCAAATCAAACTCCAGACAACCAATTTCAAAAATCATAAAAACAATGAAAATGGTCTTCGAAAATGAAATTATACCAGTAAATCGACATTGATAAAGAAATAAATTCACAAGAACAAACCCAAATTCTAAAATAACAAAAATGAAACCCCAAATCAAACTTTCCAAAAAATCTCACTTCGATAACTATTAAAATTGTTATTGTAGCTCTGAATTTTTTATTTGGGTGACAAGGATGGGAGGAGATGGTGATGGTGGTTATAGTGGAGAAGACAAAATTAGGTCTAAAACCATCGAAAATAAAGTTTTAGTCTAAAACTCGAAAAGTAAAAATAGTTTAAGTTCATCATTCACTATTTTTCTTCAGTTCGGACATAAATACTTCAGGTAAAACGACATAGTTTTAGCCATGTCATCCATTTTGGTCGGAATTTTAAATTTTTTTAATATCGGAGCACCCGTAAATTGTTTAAGTCCAAGTATAGTCGAAAACGAAATTTCAATCTAAATCCAAAAAGCAAAAATAGTTTAAATCCAAAATAGGTAATTCACTCTTTAAAATTTAATAAACATTTGTAATGTTTCTTCAAAGTTCAAACTGTATTTGGACTTCAAAATGTAAAATGTTCAATTATTTTGGAAATATATACTTTAAAACATGGGTAATTAGTGTATTTAGTCCTGAAACAATTTTCGCTTGGCAAAGTTGGTCCCTAATGATTGTTTGCAATATTTTAGATCCTCAATCAAATTATGGGTCAAGAATTGGTCCTTCCGACTTTTTTTTTCGAAATATTGAATGTTAGTCAACAAGTGATGTGGGCAAAATTGGAACTTCACATTTTTTTAGATAATTAATACCATATGGACTTAATTGTAAAGATAATTAAAAACAAATACCTAATTGCAAAATTTGAACTTTTCTCCTCCTCCCTCCAGCCGCCTCCTCATCCTCCCTCCCTCCCTGCCGCCGCCTCCTCCCTTCTCCCTTCTCCCTCTGCTGCTCCTCCCTTT
Source organism: Vinca minor (assembly GCA_026122235.1). Taxonomy (NCBI): domain Eukaryota; kingdom Viridiplantae; phylum Streptophyta; class Magnoliopsida; order Gentianales; family Apocynaceae; genus Vinca; species Vinca minor. The sequence goes on from JAOCZM010000116.1 coordinate 1,947,374, forward strand.
CGGCCGGAATTTGGCCAGAATTGGATGATGGTTTTATTTTTTAGTTTTATAATTAGGTATTTATATTTAAGTATATTTACAATTGAGTACAAGTGATATTAATTATTTAAAAAATACGTGAAGTTCCTATTATACCCTTGTACACTTGACTAATAAATACAAAAGGACCTAAAGAGCTGCAAACAATCACTAGGGACCATGTATGCCAGCCCAAAAATTGATTGAGGATCTAAAATGTTGCAAACAATCTTTAGGGACCAACCTTGCTAAACGAAAATTGTTTCAGGACTAAATACACCAATTACCCTTAAAACATACTTATATACTGTATTAGAATTTTTTATTTGACGAGCTTTCTCTCTTCAGACACTCTCGAAGACCGACTTAAAAGGAGATATTTTAATAGAAAAAATAATATCGAGATAATTTGTACCATTAAACTCGGCGGGGTTGCCAGTGAGAAAGAGGCGCACCAAAATTGGACCTTTAGGTACTGTGATCCGATGGCCGCCATGGACGGAGCAATAACAGCAGGGGTTCCGGAGCAGCAACCTCCTAGGGTGGTGGTGGTGGAGAGGCTCAACCCAGCTGTTCAACAACAGCTAAACCTAGAATCCGTTAAGACTCGAGCTATCAGCCTTTTCAAAGCCATCTCTCGCATTCTTGAAGATTTTGACGCCATTGCTCGCACTAATGCTGTTCCCAGATGGTTAGGTTTACAGTTTACTCCCGTCCCCTTTCTTCTTCACCTTTATCTCGTTAGTTACCTCTAATGGCCCCACCTTCCCTGTCCCTATGATTAATGGATGATTTAAATCACGGGATATGTCTCAGTAGTTTGATTTCTAATTTTTTTTTGTGTGTGTTTTTGACAGGCAAGATACATTGGGGCAATTTTCTATGGTTAATCTGGAACTTTTCAATATTGTTGAAGATATTAAGAAGGTTTCTAAGGCTTTTGTTGTTCATCCCAAGAATGTCAATGCTGAGAATGCTGCTGGTACAATTACAAGTTTCTCCTTTCTGAATACCTAGTTAATCTTTGTTTAGTGTTGTGTTAGCTCGGTAATTTATGATATATATGTGATGTAAAGTAAGCTAATTGAAAGGTAAAAAAAAACATCCAAAAGTTAGAATCTTGATTAATGGTTGTGGCAAGAATTCACACATGATAAAAGTAGAGTTCAGAGTTCATATGTGTGAATTAATGCATACCCATTAATCAAAATTCTATCTTTTTGTATGTTTGTATTTGGATTGATTGTTGGTTTGAGAATTTGTCTCGTTGTTTGAAAAGTGCATTTTTTTGTGAGAGGAATGTGAGGTTCAATTTAAGAATTTTGTGTTGGAGATTGTGTCAAGAGTGTGCACAAGTGCACGTGGTTCATGAACTGATCTAGTTCGTTCACTGCAGTTCTACCTGTTATGTTGTCATCTAAACTTTTACCGGAAATGGAAATGGATGACAACTCAAAGAGGGAACAGTTATTACTTGGAATGCAAAATCTCCCTGTATCAATGCAAATTGAGAAATTAAAGGTGCCATTATTGTTTGATGAATTTCTTTTTACCTCTTGGGTATCTTGTAACACTCAAAAGTTTCGTGCCTTATTGTCTGTAGACTAGAATTGATATGATTGGGGCGGCCTGTGAAAGTGCTGAGAAGGTCATTGCCGATACTCGTAAAGCCTACTTTGGTACTAGGCAGGGCCCTACACTTCTTCCAACAATAGACAAAGCTCAAGCTGCTAAAATTCAGGAGCAAGAAAATTTACTTCGGCATGCTGTAAATCATGGCGAAGGTTGTTCTTAAATCTCAATTTTCACCTGGCAGCTTTCTGTTTTGATGTATGTCCTCTTTGAATATTTGACAAAGTGGTCTGTATGCAGGGTTACGTATACCAGGGAGACCAGAGACACATTACAACTTCACTTCCTGTGCATTTGGTAGACATAATTGGTGAAAGTGCCCAGACTTTCACAGATTCATCTGGTAATGTCAATTTTTGTTGTTGTCTATTAGGCATTCACATATTCCTTTCATCCACTGAGTGTCGTACAATCTTCACTTAGGCATGAACATGAAAAGCACTCCTCCTCTTGCATCAAACAGCAATAGCAGTCAGGGGAACTTGTTACAGGTTAGATTGTGTTTCTCTAATACCATCTTCGCTTACAAATTGCTTAGTTTAGATTGTCTTTCTCTACCTCCTTTTTAAGTTAACTATTCTATACCTTTATTTGAAACAACAAAACAGACTCGGGTTTAGTGTTCATACCAGTTCTTCAGTTTCTATTGTTTTGTGGTTTCCAGTTGATAATATAAGAATTTCATCCTCCTACGTGCTTACTGTTATATGACCCTTCATGTTGCCTAGTTCTCTTTTTGTCTCCAAGTAATCTGATGATGTTGGAACAGGCTTCTGGAACACAACATATGGGAAGGGCAGCAGCATCTCCTTCTGGTGCATCTGGAAGTGCATCTTTTGACAATTCAACTGCTTCTCCACTTCCCTATGCCAATTCTCCTAGATCTAGTGCAAACATAATGAACACTCCATCTCCTCAGCAACAGTCACATCAACAGCAGCAGCAGCAATTGCAGCAACACCAACAACAGAGGCAGAAAATGATGCAATTACCACCACATCAGCAGCAACTCCTTGCTCAACAGCAGTTTAGGCAGTCTTCCATGCCTGGATTAGCGCAGGTACAGCCTCAGAATCTTCTTTGAATGGTATTAGTCCCCTCCTAGTCTTATAGCAGCACCTTACCTTGTCATTGTGGCTTCCATTTGGACCTTTTTGGATGTTTATGAATGGAGGCATTTTATGCATGGTAATTCATTACTCGCCAGGGTTTCTTGAGTATTTTATTCACCCATTGTATCCCTTATGTGAGAAATTTGAATCATTTTATCCCCCTCTAAGGGGAAATTTTTTTGAAAAATGAACGACTAGTTATGCAAGTTCTTAAAATACTTTCTAAATGGTTAGACCCCTTTAATAAATTTTTCCGTTGATTGATCTTTCTGCTATGTAATGCATGCATTATTATTTGGGTTATGACTCTCTGTTTCATATAATCGGTATCTAATAGCAAGATCCTTCCACTGTCTAAAGATTTGGGAGCAGCCTGGTGTAAGCGGGCGCTACCTCTCTATGTTTTCCAGTATATGTACCTCTTACCCTCTCACAGTGAGGAATTAACTTTGTGGAATAGAGTTCTCTGAATACTGCACATTTATTTTCCACTGATAAGTTGTGGGCTTCACCAGTTACATGGTCAACATCAAATGCAGTTCTCCCAGCCACTGGGAGCTCAGCCATTTCAGGGTAGGCAGCTTGCATCTGGAGCCATGCAACACGGATTAGGTCAAACCCAGCTCAATCAAGGAAATCAATTAAATCGTCATCTAAATCAGTTCTCAAATCCTGGAAATAGCGCATTATTTACTCCTGGTCAGACTACGCCAAACTCTCAGATGGTAAGATATCGGCTACAAGTATTATAATTTTAGTCTTCCATTTGCAATCTTTGTCTTTTGAATTTGCACAAATTGCATCTCATACATATAAGTCATAAAATGCTGGATTCACAATTATTTTGTTTTGGATTTGTCACTTTTCACTCGCTCAGCCATTTTTATTTTTTCATCGAGTTTAGTTTTCTCCATTTTGCACCAGTACAAAATTTGCCTTTTGTGAGATGAGATCGCTAAAAAAATGCTCGTCACCACCAGTGTAGTCAATTCTGGCAGGATAGCGGTGCGGAGCGGCCTTTGGCAACTATAACTCTTCTATAGCGTCGCGGATTTTGGGTGCGGATTATTACGGCCGCTATTGCTGCTCAAATAGCGGAAATAGCGAAATAGCAGCAATAGCGGCGCAATTGGGTACATTGATGAAAAGTATTTTTTGCCCATTAAAATAATAATAAAAAAGAGTAAAATGGGGGCAAAATGGGAATAACAAACCCAAAGAAACCCTAAACCTAATGGCTAATACAACTACAGCTGCTAAAAGCTATAAAATAAAAAACATTATGCTCTTTTCTTCTCCATCTATTCAAAGCTTAAAAAAAACGTCCTGCTCTACTCTTCTCCATCATCTACTCTTCTCCACTAGTCACCGGCGACGACCCAAATAGCGCCGCTCCCGTTATCCGCTATCCCGCTATAGCATTTTCGGGGTCGGCCGCTATCCGGGATTGATAACACTGGTCACCAGCGCTATCCGGGATTGATAACACTGGTCACCAACACACCCACAAATAACATGTGGACGAAATATCTGTCAACTCTTATTCAATCCAGTGATAAAATCAATTTGGATGTAGTAGAAGCATGAATTACTTGAAACTGTGATCTCGACAACTATGTGCTCGTGTTACACACATACTGGTTGATTCTGTTCATTCAATTCTTGTTGCAGGGATAGTATGTTTTTTCTTGCTGTGTTTCATCTACATTCTAGTTGCTTTTGAATCTCAGCAAGTCTAGTAATTTTAATAGTAAAACCAGTGTTTGTTTATGGTTTTGAAAGTGTGCTTAGTTTAACAGAGGACCAAATATCATGTTTGATTTCAGGAATCATGTAAAAGTACTGAAATTTGCAATTTTACGTTTTACTTCCAACATGGGGAAGGATATTTATGTGCTGGTCTCATTTTAACAGTTTCTTTTCAATTTCAGATTTCAAACATGTCAGCTATGATGCCATCCCAAACCCTTCCGCCAAGGATGCAGGTTAGCTTTGAACTTGTTTAAATTATTATTTTCCAAGGTCTCTCGTCATTCCAATTTGGATTATAACCTTGAAATAGGTTTGGTAACATCCGTCGGTGGTTTGCATAATTATGATATTTAGGAGTTGCTTGTTATTCTTAAAAGCATCTCACAAGTCTCATAATTTACTGTTTGAAATTAGTAGTAATCTGTATAACAAACTCTCGTGTTTATTTTGAGTGGCTTGACCGACTCATTGAATGCTGATAGATTCCGATATACTTTGTATATGGAATTGTCTTTTGTCAGCAATGGTTAGTTACAAGAAATACTCTGATAGCATATTTTGCTGCTTTCAGTTTGGAATATCTGGCGGCAATAGGACTCTTGCTTCCCAAAATTTGAGTGATCAGAGTATGAACTTCTCTTTCAAATTGATTTATGGTTTGGTTTTATTATAGTAATGGTGAAGGACTGTGAATTTTGGCATTAATGAAAGGTTTGATCTCCGTGCAGTGTTTAACCCTGGTAGTATGATTCCCCTCCACCAGCAGCAGCAGCAGCAGCATGGTTCACAAGGTGCATTTGGGAACATGCAACAGAACATGCAGAATTTACAACCAAACATGGTACCCCTCCAGAATGCACCGCAGAATCATTCCAACTTTCAACAGCAGAGACCGCAAAACCAACAATAATGATGATGATGATGCTTTAAGATGCTGAATGTGTTTAATTTTGTTGATTTGACCTCCACAGCGTAAACGGCATCCATAACAATGAGAAATTTGATGATTCTGATACGGAAAGAAAAAAAATGAGCTTGTAATATCTATATTTTTCCTCTGATATTGAAGAATCTTCTTCTTCTACTATCTCTGGATCTAAATGTAAAATAAGTTGTGGCATATTTGTTGTTTTGCCCTTTTAATCTCCTCACTTTTGGGAGACCTGCATTGTCTGCTAATGATAAGGGCATTGATGGCCATTGTGAAGCAACTTCAAAGTAAGTCATGGTTTGGACTACATTGATTCAGTTGCATTGCTACATCACTAAATTCAATATGTTCTCTACTCTCTGCAATAGTCTCCGTTACAACATTGCTTAACACCACCATTTCAAGCCACAGCCAATTTTCATTCTTCTTACATGGATGCAGTTGATCTGAAAAAATAAGGATCAGAGAACAAGAGGAGACATATATTGAGGTTGTTGGTGGTGTATCTTGAATTTACAGAAAGAGGTGGACGGCAGTGGCAAGTTCTTGGGGAAGAAGAAGTCATATAGGGCTTGTTGTATTAGAATGAAAAATAATGCAAATTGTCTATTTACCCTTGAAAAATATGTCTTTTATGTCACAACTCACATGCTTTTTTTAATTGAAAATTTGACAGATTGTTAACGGGACGACAAAATAATCCAAATAATCCAATTAACAATGTTAGGATAAAAAAAAGTGGAAACAAACTTGGGATGAAATAATCATTTTTTTAAACATCGGGACATACCCTAAATTTAATTCATGATGCATGCAATTATAAAAAGTCACTACTAAAAGAATAAATGGCCGTTTGGGTCCTTAAAGTTATTTTTCGTTTAGTCACTTTTATCTTTTTTAGACAAATTTATCCTTTTTAATCCTTAATAAATTTACAGTCGCCAAAATCATCATTCCGTCAAAAAGTTTGGCAAGTTACGTCAAAAATGCTGAAGTGGACTAAGCTTTCTCACTCATCCAAGGACAAAATGTTCAAAAAATATTTCAACATGGGCACTTGGGTTTTGTTTATTTTAATCAAATTTAGATTAAAGTTCAAATCTTGGCATGTGGGCATGTTTGATTTTTTTATGGAAAATCAAAAGTATGGGAAACCTAATGCTTACTCTGCTTGGAAAAAAAAGTCTTTTTTCTTGAGGTAGGATTAAGAAATTTTAATGTACAACTGTCCATATTTTAATGTACAGTTGTCCATGTGCTGCTCTTGAGTAGTGCTTTTCTCCGTTCCCAATTATCTGTCACCTAAACATACTTTATCAGTTTTTAATTATCTGTCACTTTAAGAAACCAATAGAGTATTAAATGTATTTTTTTCCAAACTTACCCTCATCTTTAATCAATTCAGTTAACAACTAATTTGAATTCTTTCAACATAAATGTATTAATTGAAGGGTAAAAGTGTATATCTATTTTAAAATTAATGTATCACAATCATTTTTTTAATTCGATTGTACTTGTCTTAAAACGACAGATAAATGAGAATATAGAGAGTAGTTTTTAGTTTTAGTTGTTTCAAAAAATTAAAGGGATTGATATTTTTTTTAAAAAAAAATAGAGTTTCAATGGATTGGATTGGCAGGTGTTTGAGAGAGGCAAAAAAGATGGCTTCTGGTGTTGAAAATACCACATCGACTAGTAAGTGAGCAAATTTGTTCTTTATAAGAATTGAGCAATTCTCCCCTCCTGAAGTATCTTTTGAGGGATTGAGTTAGCCCCAAGTTCATTTTTAACATGGCATCAGAGCCACATAATTTTATGTTGGGACCCTATTATTGTTCACGGTCCAAATGTCCAGCATTGGCCGTGAGGGAGTGGGTTGAGAATCCCACATCGACTACCTTAGTGATCAAATTTGTTCTTGATAAGGATTGGGCAATCCTCCCCTTTTAAGAGATTGAATTATGCCAAATCCATTTTTAACACCTGACACAGGGTACGTGTTCTTCACCAAATTATGTTGAATTATTAGATAATAATAATAATAATAATAATAATAATAATAATAATAAATTGAACAACAAGAATAATAATGCATCTGTGATGAAAATGAAAATCATGAGGATTTGGATGATTTGAATCGGGTAAGTCTGGCATGGGTCCGCCCCACATTTCTCTCACATAAATTTAGACAGGACTTACATGCAGGGTAGGTCCCGCAGGTCAATCAGGTGGGTACTCCTTAATTTATGTGAGAGGAGTGTGGGGCCGTACCCATTGGATCCGTCCCATGCCGAATTTTTCCATTTGAATCAGGAAAAAACAGGGAAGCCACCAAGAAACATGCCTGCTATGTGATGAGGCATTCTATCAAGCCATGCTTTGTTGCCTAGTACCTTAAATTGGTTAGTACAAAGTAGATCACTTTCTAAATTTAGGCTTTTCTGGGATTTTTTTGTGTGGTGGTGGGTGGTGGTTAGGCCTACAAACGGATACAGAATTGTCAATTTCGGATGCATATCAGTTTTTATCTTTTTCTACCGAATTCGTATCCGTACCCTAACGGATCCATAATATGTATTACTATATCCGTTGATTTAGATCTGAATACGAATATGGTAAAACCCATTTCAAAAAGTTCAATCCTCATAGTTTTTACTTTTCTATTTTGGTTGATTGAAAACATACATGTTTAATCTGACAATCTTACCTACCAGATGCTACTTCACCCCAATTATACTATAATCCACAAATAATTCTACGAAATATAATAAAATCCATAATCATATTGTTGTTCAAAGTTCAAAATTCAAATTCAAATAAATAACCAGAATCTCGATTTCATTTCAATATAAATATTCAGAAAGCCTCCTCAAAATAAAAAAATAACGCTTGAATAACTATGAATCCTCAAAACAAATCTAACTGAACCACTTGGACAAAATGAACTTGGTAAAATTTTCCTTAATGCTACGATTCTTTGCTTGAACTTGTAAAGATTATCCCATACAAATTGCTGTAACACGAGAAAAAATTATTTATATATAATAATATTTATTTATTTATTTACTATATAATTCATTCTCCCTTTTTAATTTCACCCATATTACACAATGTTACTTGAGTTCTTCCTTTTGGTAATGTTACATGGAAATTTTACAATAGAAAGATACTTGATTTGGTAAAATATATTGTTTTAGGGAATCGATACTCAGATGATCTGAGACCTGTTAGGGGATGATGCTCCCATATATAGTTTGATATTATTGACCTTAATGAGACAGAATATTTAGAATCGATATATATATATATATATATATATATATATATATATATATATGGATTCGGATCTAACTGATACGGTTTTTTATATTTCAGATTCGTAACCATTTTGTTACTCTTATACGGATTCGGATGCAGGTATATGAGTCTGGAGTTCTTACCAAATTCTAAAAAAAAAATCGGATACGGATAAAAATTCGGCCCGTTTGCAGCTCTAGTGGTGGTGGTGGATGATGAAATATTTTTTTGACCATTTTATCCTTAGATGAGTGAGGAAGAAGAAGTAAAGTTAGTCCACGTCAGCATTTTGACGGAACTTACCAATTTTTTTGACGGATGGATGATTTTAGCAGCCCGTAAATTCTTTAAGAATGAAAAAAAAAATAGATTTGTCTAAAAATCAAAAGTAACTATGCGAAAACAACATAAAGACCCATACAACTATTTATTCCTACTATTTTACAAAATTGTGGAAACATCACATAGGCTCATAAATGGACGCATGAAAGTCAAAAATCTAGTGGTGCAAATCGAAATCGCTGGTGCAAATCTGAGGCGAAACTGATAAAATTCTTGGAGGCAATAAAAGCAGCCAAAAAAAAATTTCGGTGCGTGCAATCGCTCTAGCCTAACATACATAGATCCGCCTATGCATAGGCTGTCCATTTAAAGGGCCCACGTCAACAAGGGTATTAATTGTGTCTTCTTGATTTGTAAAATGCATATTAATTGTCCCAGGTACGTATCTACGTAGTACTACTACTATGTTTTAGGTTTGTCACATGTCCCCCCAATATATATATATATATATATATATATATATATATATAGAGGAAGGGAATAAGCGGAGGGGAAGGGAAAGTAAGAATCGATCACAGGAGCTCGTTCAGGGAAAGAGTAACTTCAATCATTGGGTTACTCCTTTATTCCTCCTAATCAAAATATTGTACAGTTAAGATGGCATGTTTTAAATTATTTACTAGATTGTTTTAACAAGTATTGTAAAAAAAATAATAATTTACTATTGAATTTTTTATTCAACGATTAACAAATATTCTGCATTGTAATCATACTGGTATGCATGTTGTATACAAATAAATAAAATATGTATATAAATGTAAGATCTGTAATAACAGCCTGATGGTGGAACTATAAAAAAAAACTTTGCATGCCCCGAGATATCGCTTAACTATTGTGCTAATCTTACCTCTACTAATGAAGTAAAGTTATTATCTCCGCTCCAATTGTTTGCAATATTTCATTTTTTGAAACGTTCCAAATTGTTTACCACATTTTAGAAATTAATGCATATTTATTGTTATTTTTTCAATTATATTCTTAATTTATTACTCAACCAACCATTAATAATAATTTTTTAATCATTAATTAGAAGCATTTAAAACTTTTTTGTCATATTAATCTGGGTCAAAACTCAAAATGTAACAAACAATTTAGGACGAAGATAATACTATTATTTTGTAAATTATTAGAGTATAAATAGTTTCAATAGATTTCATTTAAATAACACATCGCATGATTTTTTTTTTTTTTTTACGGGACAGGGGTCCAGAATTCGAACGCTGACCGAAGCCCTGCGTTAAGTGGCCGTTTCCACTGGGCCATCGAAAGTCCTGCACATCGCATGATTTAACTTCGAAATAGAGTGAGGAGTTAGGTTTACAATGAATAAATAGCCACATTTGTCCCTAACTTATTTTCGCTCAGCCAATTTTATCCTTTTTAGAAAAAATTACTTTTTTTTGTCCTCAATTTATTTACGGGCTGCCATTCTTGTCCTTCTGTGAAAAACTTGGCATAAATCCGTTAACTTTGATGACGTGGCTAACCTTTCAAAATAAACCCTCTCTCTCCCAGGGGTAAAATGGGAAACAAAAATATGAAACTCCAACATTATTATAATCAAATTCAATTTCTGAAATTAAAAAAAAACCCATAATTTTGAAAGATTATTTTATTTTTTGAATTACATTAACATTTTTTGCAGAGTTTGATGAACTCTTCAGAATCCTTCATCCCAATTGGACCATTTACTAAACTCTTATTAGCAAAGCAAGAAAATCTTGCTGCCCATTCCGCAAATCCAGTATCTGTTGGAAATGGAGCTAAATTTTGATGATTATGATGGGAAGAAGAAGAAGAAGAAGGCAAATGCGTTCCTGAAATTGGCAAATTCCCTCTGATCTGGTGATGATCCATCATTGACAAATTGAGCTTTGGAGGGGAATTTAAAGGGGTGCTATAGCAAGAATTAGTTCTCTGAGAACAATGTTCTCACCTCCAGTGGGTCCCGGTGGAATTTCAGCATTGGAAGTGGCCGGAGATGATACCATGGAGCTTAATTCAGACTCAAAAGGGATAATTTTTATCCATTGACCCAATTGGGATTAAACATGCAATTCCTAAGCTTCTCTGAACTGCAATTCAGCATAGTTTTCATCTTCTTTCTCTCTTTTATGTTTCTGCTATTGGGTTCTTCTTCACCTGAGTTCTTTATAATTCAAGTTTTAATTCAAGTGGTTTATCAGATTTAAATCCTAAAATCAATTTGTGTGGATTTAATTCAATTGGTGTTGACCCTTTTCAGGCCAAACTCCATTTTTTCCGGCGAGTTGATGGTATTGGTCAGAAGAAAATCCCATTTGCTGAAATGATGTGAAAATCAGGTATAATCCCTGACGGTCATGGCTGTTTTGCTCGTTGATGTGGTGGTTATGAGGCCATTATTGACTATTTTTCTGATTTTTTTTTATTTTAGAAACCCATTTGAGAAAAAACTCTAACTTTGATTAATTTTTGGGTAGAAAAAAGAAGAATGTTTTGGTGGTTCCTGAGTTCAAAGGAGGAGGCATAGCAGTGGTAATATTGGAGTGGGTTTTATTTTTCTCGTTTGAAATTTTGGGGGAATGCCTCGATGGTGGAGGAGTGGTGGAGGGAGCCTAATTTTGGTCAGTTTGGCGGTGGCAGCAGCAGCTCCTGAAGCTGCGGCGATGATGCTGCGGTGTCAGCTCCCGCTTTTGCTCTACACAGCTGCCGACAACAATGGCGGCCACCGGAGCAATCTCCTTCCACTGTTGATATGACTTCCAGAGATCCTTCAAGCAATGGAGAAGAAGATGGGTTTTATATTTTTGTTTCCTATTTTACCCCTGGGAGAGAGAGGGTTTATTTTGAAAGGTTAGCCACGTCATCAAAGTTAACGGATTTATGCCAAGTTTTTGACAGAAGGACCAGAATGGCAGCCCGTAAATAAGTTGAGGACAAAAAAAAGTATTTTTTTCTAAAAAGGATAAAATTGGCTGGGCGAAAATAAGTTAGGGACAAAGGTGGCTATTTATTCGGTTTACAATCCTTATTTTAGAAAAGACTTCTCCTTTTCGACCTTCCAACTTAGTGAAGTCAAGACCCAACAAACAACGGAAGAAGAAGAAGAGCTTGGGAGTGGTGGCAATGGCGGAATCAAAGACGGTGCATTCTCCCATCATCACCTATGCCTCCATGCTTTCTCTTCTTACTCTCTGCCCTCCTTTTGTCATTCTCCTGTAAGTCCACTCCAATCATTTTCTTTTTCTTTTTCTTTTCTGCTATCAATCAATTATTAACTTCAAACTGCAATTTGATTTTATACAAATAGAGTAATCAAAGACTCCTCCTTTACAAATTTGATTACTCTTTTTTTTTTTAATTCTATCTGAGCCCACCAATTGATTCGATTAGGGCAATCAGATCTTTAATTCATTTGCATTTGGATTGGTTTTTTATTTGAGAATTTCTGTCTGCGATTGAAAAAGTGAATTTGTTGTGAGTTGTGAGGCTCAAACTGAGAATTTTGTGTTGGAGATTGTGTCAAGATGCACAAATGCATTAATTCAAAAAAATAATCTTATTTTGATCCTAATCTAATATATATTTTTTTTTTTTTTGCAGATGGTATAGCATGGTTCATGCTGATGGATCTATACTCGAAACCTTTACTTATTTAAGGGATAATGGACTTGAGGGTTTAATCCACATATGGCCTAAACCTACTTTAATTGCATGGAAGATCATTGCTTTTTATGCTGCCTTTGAGGCTGCTCTTCAGCTCTTGTTGCCTGGTAAAAGAGTTGAGGGCCCTATTTCTCCTGCTGGAAATCGACCTGTTTACAAGGTACTCCCTCCGTTTGAATTTAGATGTCCCAGTTTGTGTTTACACGAGTATTAGGGTATTGCGGAATTTGATAGTAGAATTAGGTAAATCCAAAATAGCCCTAATTAATATTGGTTGGAGTGGTTATTTATACTTTTTGAAGAGTTAAAAGCATTTATTAGTTGGTTTGAAGTAGGGGTAGTGTTGGTAACAAGCCACAAATGCATTCTTTATTTAGAATTAGGTCAACTATTTTGAAACAAACCAAAAAGGAAACTAGGACGTCTAATTTGAAACAGAGGGAGTATATTAACATATTGCTGCATTTCATCTATTCTGCATTGCTCCATTCTTAGCTTGTTTGGGGGGGTTATCTGTTTTACCTTTTGCTACTCAGTTTTAGTTTCCTTTTCTGGACTCTGACTTCATTTGCTTCTTGCAGGCTAATGGTTTGCAAGCATATGCAGTCACATTGATAACATATGTCAGTCTTTGGTGGTAATGTTTCTTCCTTTATTAATGCTTTATACGATGTTGTTGATCTTGTTGGTTGTATAATATTTGTGGTCTCCAAAAGTAACCTTATGTATAGATAGCCGCTAGATCACGACTAACAGAGTTTTAAATCATGAAAGGTTACTGGTTAGGATTAATGTCCATTGCATACAACTTCAAATATAATTTGCAACCGGGCCTTATGTTCATAAATGTTGGTTGCATTAGTTATGTTATTATGCTACTGTTTCTTTTACCTGCTACTTCTGTCCTAATCTGGTGTTGCAATGTCTATACTAAAGTGATGTTTAACATTTATATGTTTCCTCGTTATGTAATATTCGAGAGCTTTTCATTCTACTATTATTTTACTTTGCAACTTATGAGCGGCTCTCAAACATTCATTCACATGCATCTCTGTCCCAATTAACTAACTCAATGTAATTCAGTTTCATTTACATTTACCTGTTTCTGTTGACTCTCAGGTTTGGGATATTCAACCCCGTCATTGTTTATGATCATCTTGGAGAAATATTTTCAGCACTTATTTTTGGGAGCTTCATCTTTTGTATACTTTTATATATAAAAGTTGGTATTCCAATCAACCCATTCTTCTACCTTCTTCTTTTTGTTTGATATTTTAGCCTTTCTAACATGTAATCAATGTATAAAGGGTCATGTTGCACCATCTTCCACTGATTCAGGTTCCTCAGGCAATGTCATAATTGATTTCTACTGGGTAAGGATTTTGCTTTGGGATTTTACCTACTTAGTCATTGATTTCTGCTCGAGTAACATCATTGAACTAGAGATCTGATACTTGTATTCTTCCAGGGTATGGAATTGTATCCTCGAATCGGCAAGCGTTTTGACATAAAAGTTTTCACAAACTGCAGATTTGGAATGATGGCCTGGGGAGTTCTACCTCTGACCTACTGCATAAAGCAGGTACATGCTTCAGCCTTTCCTGTCAAAGTTCATAAAACTGAAAGACGGGCATGATTCTTCCCTGGTCTTGTAGCTATATCTGCAAGTGACTGTCATATGTGTATGTATCATCTTGTTTGTCTTATAAACCCGTCTTCCTTCAAGTCGTATAACTAGGACTTCTTGAACACATTCAACTCCTGGTTTGATCCATTGGCTTGCCTATATACAACTTAAGATTGTGAATTTGAGTGTGAATTTTCTTCTGTGATCGTGATCCATAAATTTTTATCTTGCTAAATAAAGCTCAGAATTTGAAGTTTATGGTGCAAGGTTAAGAGTTATTTGGTTTGATTATAAATATGTAACACATACTTTCTTTATCTTCCAGTATGAAACTTACGGGAGAGTTTCTGACTCAATGCTTGTAAATACTGCACTGATGTTGGTGTACGTTACCAAATTTTTTTGGTGGGAAGCTGGCTACTGGAACACAATGGATATTGCACATGATAGAGGTTTGTTCCTTCTTAACCTCTTCTATTCTTTTCCCGCCCTCATTTATTTCAGAGTTGCTCTTTTCTATTGATTTTCACTTCCACTGTTATGGAATTTGTATCATTTTGGCAGCTGGCTTTTATATATGTTGGGGATGCTTGGTGTGGGTGCCATCTGTCTATACTTCTCCTGGCATGTACCTTGTTAATCATCCCGTGGATCTCGGAATTCAGGTAGTTCACGACTTGAAAAATATATGAAATTGGAAATAAATTGTGCTGTTGCTTCATTTGTTTTGCACTGACCTCAGCTGAAATTCTGATACATATGATTCAAAAAGTTCCCCTTTTTAGCTAAGCAATAACTAATACTAGTAGTAGGTAAACACTACCCATAGACAAGAGGGAAAGAGAGCCTTTAACATTCATCCTGTAGGTTATTTAACTTGTATCAAGTTAAGGCTGCCAAAACGTTATTTAGTATGTTATTGGCTAGGATAAAGTAATGAGACCGGATCCATATTGTCTACCCAAACGGTTGTTTTGGTACATAACAATCAAATAGGTAGAATGAGTGTCTGATTTCTTTGTGATTGGTCAAATTTAGCACAAAAAAAGTATGATCATCATGATTCTCACAAGTGAAACTTCTTCTGCTTTCCAGCTTTCTCTCTATATTCTTGTAGGAGGGTTGCTTTGCGTATACATCAACTATGACTGTGATAGACAAAGACAAGAATTTCGTAGAACAAATGGCAAGTGCTTGGTTTGGGGGAAAGCTCCGTCTAAGGTATGTTACACTATAACTAGGTCCAATTTGCAGGACAAGCATACTTCTGTATTCACTTTTCTTATTCGGTTTAAAAACTAAATCAGTGTAATACTCCTTCAGATTGTTGCCTCATACACTACAACTTCTGGCGAGACAAAAACCAGCCTTCTATTGACATCTGGATGGTAAGTTATTTCTGCTTACAGCAACAAGCAGTTAGAATAATGACGTTTTGGTTACTTTTCATTAAAAATGAAAGCTTCTCTTTCGATTTATCAAGGATATTTTTTTTTGGCTCGACATTGAGCATTCGGTTGCCTGATTTTGTATGGGCATGCAATATCTTGTACAGCCGAAAAAAATTACCTTTCTGTCAGTTGGCCTTGGGGTATATGAACTTCCGTTTAAAAAAAAATGTGATTGTTTCTGCAGGTGGGGTCTATCTCGTCACTTCCATTATGTTCCAGAAATATTAGCAGCCCTTTTCTGGAGTTTACCTGCTCTATTTAATCATGTAAGGTTTAACATAACGCACAGTGCTAAAAATTCTGTTTCTTGTTCTTTTATATCTTGCACTTTGCATCTTTTAACGACAAATTTCCTTTACTTACTATTTTCCTATGCAGTTTCTTCCCTATTTCTATGTCGTGTTTCTTACTATCCTTCTACTTGATCGAGCAAAAAGAGATGACGACAGATGCAAATCAAAGTAAGCCAAGAAAAACTCTAGCTTGTTGCTATCTCTCTCTATAAAGTCCCGGTTATGTTTAAAGCAAGAAGTTGCAAAAGAAAAATGCTTGAACTAACATTTGGGTGGACGTGATACAGCATTAATCACACGTCTTAGTTTTCAACGCTGCCTGTTTTTTGCTTTTGTCGAACATAATGTTTGAAACTACCTTGGAAACTGAGTGATTGAAAATTTGAATGGTTGCAGGTACGGGAAATATTGGAAATTATATTGCGAGAAGGTTCGCTACAGAATTATTCCTGGGATATATTGAGATGATTTTGCAAGCATTCTTGATGAAAGTGTGTTTGTTTTTTATTTTTAAATTATGGCATCCTTTGTACATTTAATGGAGGTTAGCCAAGTATGTAGTTTTTGGCAAATTGGTTATTGATCAATCATTGGATACTCTCGGCGTTTAATCAGTTATTTTGTATTTAATTTGTTAAAATCAAGTAAAATAAGAGTATACATTAAATTGGACTTTTAAAGACAGATGAGCAATCATTCCAACATACCAGTGATATGCCCTACGAGCATGGCGCAGTGGTGAAGCAGGAGGGCAGTGAGCATCGAATTGGCAGTGGCTCAAATACTCGCGACATTTGAAAGCCTGAGTTTTGGATGTTACTTGAAAAAAATGGTTCAAGTTTTAAAGGTGCAGAGGGGTTTGAGTATTCAAATTTGTATGGGTAGCGAATCAAGGTGTGGATTTACATGAATGACACAGACCATCATCACTCCTAATAATGAATTGGAACCTCTACCCATACCGACCTTCAAATATACATGAAGAAGAAGATTCTATTATTTCTGCAAATTTGAGTATTGATGATTAGTTATACATTTACCTCTGCTGCAGTTTATGTAATCAACAAATTCTCCAGCAGGCAGCAAAAACCCAATCCAAATATATACCCATTCATCTCCAAAGTTCCATTTAATCCACTGAAATCTCACATAACTTATTGTGAAACGTAATAAAAAAAAAAGTATATACTGTTGCAGCTTATTCAAAGAATCAACGGTTCTAGAAAAGACTCGTGATGATCCGTTGAAATAAAACGGGAGACAAAACAAACGAATATGAATCTAGGCTCTAAGCAGACCAAATAATATACGAGCCAAACGAGCATCACATATGAGCCTCACATAAGGAAACAAATCTCTCATCAGTCCGCCATTTCCCAATCAACAACACAATTCCAAGGTTCCGCTACAAAATGAGATGAGAGCAATTGGGTTGCCGGGGGTAAACACACACTAAGAGCCACCTAGCTCATCATCGAGTCTCATCATCAAGGTTGCGGAAACCTGCAGTTAAATCATCATTCAGCTTCTTGAACTTCGCTATCAGAGTGTCCTCTCCTTCGGCCGGATCCTCAAATTTCTGTGATCTGATCATGAAGAAAAGCAAAGAGAACAGATGAGGCAAAAAATATAACATCCAGCAAAAATATATCATAATATTAATAACTTTGGTTGACAGTTTACTTACACAAGACGGTAAAACAGATCACCTAGGCGATGCTTAATGAGACTATAGGTGATCTTCTGCCCATCCATACCAGCGGCTCGCTCCACTGCCTGTAACAACATGATTAAATGTTAGCAGGAGCAGCACTATTAGAGCTGTAACATGATAGTCTTAGCCTTCATATTACGAATTTGGGGTTTGTTGTGGGGGGGTGGGGGGGGGGGTGCTTCCTTGTCAAAAGCCACGTTTAAACACCTCATTTTATCTTTGCATATTACAGATATTTACTCAAACCTTAAACTAAAAAGTATCAATCACAGGAAAATGAGATGGAAGTGAAGAAAATATCTGAGGATTTACCTGATTGGCCAAATTATAGAAATGGATAATGTTTCGCATCATCCAAACAGACTTGTAGAAAGGACAAAATTTATCATACCTATCATCAAGATCAACATAGATGTCACTTAAAAATATTGTTAGACCAATTTACCAAAACTAAATGTATATTATATGGCAGCTACTTACGGAGTAAATGCATTCTGTGCCAGATAGTCTTCCCTCAGAAGCTTCGCAGTCTCCAGGGTAATTTTATCTGATTCAGCTAGAGCATCTTTTCCGACTAGCTGCAGAAAGCAAAATGGACAAACCTCACCAACAGTAACTTGAAAATATAGAAAAACGATTGTATCATGAAAAGGCACTCTTTTGCCCCTCTTACTGGTTCTAAAATAAATAAATCCCACATATAAAAGGTGGGACTAAATATTTGACTCCACATGCCAAGAAGGGCAACTGAAGCAACAGAGAAATGATATGCAAAATGAACTCATTCCCCGTATAAATGGATGACCGAAACCAGAATATAGATTCAGACTATATAACAGTAAGTCTTTACTGGAAAATAAATGTCCCCTCTTTCATGTAATGAAGTTATGCAGTACCACATCCAGGCTCATCAAAGCCCCAAAGAAAATAAGACGATAAGCATAATATGACATCCATAAATATAATATATAATGAGATAGTGAAGTAATAGATTAAAGATCAAACTTCTTTCCAGCATATCAGATAAAGTAGAGATAGAAGAACTGGCACATAAATCATCATACAACAAACATGAGCTTATCAGTTCTGTTCTGATAAGAATCTAAGCTATAAAGAGAAAGCAAAGCAAAAAAAAACCCAGATCAAACTTCTTTCAATCACAATGAAAAACTATACACCTTAATCACGTATCCAAGGAAAAATAGAACAACAGAAATCACGTACCTGCACAATTTCATTTAGATCATCCTCTCTTTGCAGCACTTCACGAGCTTTTGTCCTGATGTTAATGAAATCTGGATCAAACTTCTCGTAGAAGGATTCTAGTGCCTGGAAAAACGAGAATTCAACAAGAGTGCACATCACCGTTATACCAATTAGAACCAGATAAGGAGGAGGTATAGAACGAAAACTATTAACAAAAAAGTTAATTAAAAAATATATCAAGAACATACCCCTGAGTACTTTGAGTAGGATATAAGCCAGTTTACAGAAGGGAAATGCTTCCTCTGTGCCAATTTCTTGTCCAGGCCCCAGAAAACCTAGAAAATAGAAAGAAATAAGTACAAGGAAAGAACATGGTGAAAATAGATTAATTATTCTTCATGAACATCAGGATGTGTAGCCTCTAGGTTTACCTGTACAATACTGAGTGTTGCTGAGGTAACAGGATCAGAGAAATCCCCTCCAGGAGGAGATACAGCACCCACAATTGTTACACTTCCAGTTCTTTCTGGACCACCAAGGCACTTAACTTTACCAGCACGCTCATAGAAAGATGCCAAACGAGCAGCTAGATAAGCAGGGTATCCACTATCTGCAGGCATTTCGGCCTAAACACAAGCAAAAGGCAAATTGTCAACATACTTTGATTCAGCAAAGCTAGTTTTCAGATATAAAATCCTCTTGCAGCCAATCAGCTCATAAACAAACAATTATTCTGAAAACTTTTCCTCTCATTTATAGTACCAAGTAAAGGGTCATGGAGTAGACTTGGCAGAGAACCCTCTTAGGTACATATTGAAGAGATAATCTGTTGTCTCGATGAAGAGTAAAGCTACCTTGGCAATTAGATAGAAAAACAAACACAGAACTAATCCTCTAAAGTCATGTAGTAGTAAAAAAAAATGATGGAAACTCGACTTTTCTAGCATCCGTGATAGAATAAAGAACAGATGATTTTACAAAAGAGAGAAACATAATGGCCAAAACTGTGTATATATCTATATATAAGAATTATTTTTCAAGGGTAAAAGAGAAAATTATCACGGTTGCTATTGAAGAGGTGGAAAGTTTACCAGACGCCCCGAAATTTCACGCAATGCTTCTGCCCAGCGTGAAGTTGAATCTGCCATCATACTGACATTGTATCCCATATCTCTGAAGTACTCAGCAATAGTAATCCCTGCAAATCAGAATTACACAGGCTGACAAACTGAATATTGAAAAGAAAAACATCTATGCAAATAGTAACTGTATTGGGTGATACATGGGAAACACATCACTGGAGTATCTCAAGTTCACTTGCCTGGAACTGCAGCTTCAGTTTTAAGTGAAAATTGGTGTTTAACAAGAATAGTACTCTCATTGGGTTAAAATAGTGAGGGTGTGGGAAGAGACTTTCAAAGATGGCCATATTAGAAGTTTGGGTGCGTTGGGGGTGGGGTGGGGGGGGAGGGGGGGGAAGTACATTACCTGTATAAATTGACGCTTCACGAGCAGCCACAGGCATGTTAGAAGTGTTGGCAACAAGTGTAGTACGTTTCATCACAGACTCCTCACGACCATCAGGCAATGTCATTGTCAGTTGAGGGAAATCCATAAGCACCTGAATTCAGATTCTTTTGCATAAATAGCCCCACTAAGTAAATGACCAACCCTAACCAAAGAAGAAAAAGAAAAAACACATACCTCTGCCATTTCATTTCCTCTTTCTCCACAACCAACATAAACGACAGTGTCAGAGTTAGAGTACTGCATAAATGCATCAACACAAATTAGGAAAACACTGGCCGATAAAGTATTACTGGACTGTAAATGCGAAATCTAAATACAATTCATGAACTTCACCTTGGAAAGGGCCTGACTAATGACCGTTTTTCCACAGCCAAATGCACCAGGAATGGCACAAGTACCACCAAGAACTGAGGGGAATAGGGCATCGAGAACACGCTGATGTGAAACAAAGCCATAAGAAAAAGAGATTAGCTGAGGACTATCATGCAAATAAAAAAGAAAAAAAGAGGGGGCGGGGGAGAGATAATAAGCAGCGGCATAAGCTAGACTTGAATATTGTTAACCTGTCCAGTAAGAAGTGGAGTATCAGCAGCAAGCTTTGAAGCAACAGGTCTTGGTGTTCGTACAGGCCAAGTCTGGAGAAATCCAAGTACACGAATGTAAGGAGAGTAGTGTATAATTGAACCCCAAGAATGAACTAAATTATGAGCTAATCACCTGAAGCATTGTAAATTGCTTTTTGACACCTTGAAACTCAAGCTCGAGAACAGTATCCTGGACAGAGAAGGGAAATTCAATGAGATAGGTTTCATAAAAAGAAAATAGACAAGATATTCATCTTGTGTCATATAGAAATATGTATAGACATTTAAGACAAAGTTACGGGTAGCCTGATACATGCATACTAGAAAAACTAGGATAGTTGCAGCTTCTTAATGATTTTTTTTTGTTGGGAGTGAGGAGGAGGAGGAGGAGGAGGGGGGGGAGGGGGGGAGGGGGGGCTACTTGAGAGAAGAGTCTTCAGAATCAAAGGAAAGAACTATAATGTTTAGTGAACTGCACTGAAGAAGAGATTATGGGAACACTAATTTGACAAACAGTGCTTGGTATTGTATTATGAATCTCTGACTTCAATTTGCTAATCAAAGCACATTGCTTGATCATATCTTACGTGCGGCCTACCAATGTAGATGCTGCTCAGCAGGGAGATTTTCAAAAATGCATCCAGTCAAGGGAATTATCCTAATACTGCCAGCAATACGCTGGGCCTCACTTGAGGAACTACTGATCTTACATTTCCATATATCTCCTACTAGACAAGGAGAATATAACAGTTCATGTACATAGAGCAACGACAAAGTACTCATATTCATGGAGGACTGGAGGAGTGACATTGTCAAGGGAATGGAGTTCCAGGTACAAACCTTTATTGAATACTGACCAGCAGGAGCAATATAAGTTATCTTTCCCATGGCATCAGGAGGAAGTGCAACATGGTGCTGCATCAAAGTGTTCTCGAAGACAGACTGCACAGAGAATTCAACATGCAAAAGTGTATGTTAAATTCATGGAATTGTTCATTCGAATATTGGAAAAACAACTCTGAACTGGTATAAACTATTAGTAGTAGTCAAACTTACAGCATACAAGTCTCCTCCAGTTAAAAGATCGCCCTCACCTGCCATAAGAAAATATATGAATGAGCAATAATATATTTGAAAAGAATTGACACAACCATGGTACTACAAGTAAACTAATTAAAACAAAACCTGAATTTTATATTTTAAGAAATACCTATTTTCTTAGGCTGAAATTCCCAGAGGGTGTCCTTGTCAAGAGCCGGAACAGACACACCACGTGGAATATAGACATCCCCAGATCTTATTGCTATAGTCTTTAAAGGCCTCTGAACGGAATAATTTCACAGAACGACCAAAGAGTTCCACAATTAAAAAAATGGTTTCTAGAAATGCTAATATAGATGAGCATGACATAGCCTCTAAATTCAAGTCAATAAAAAATATGTATATGTCCGAGGAAATAGTTACAAACCTGAATACCGTCGAAGATATTTCCCAATATTCCAGGACCTAATTCAACAGACAGGGGCTGTATAATGTCGATGGGAAAAATTAAATTAGATTTTCCAGCAATTACTTCTCAATCAATAGGTAACACCTTAGCAAAAACCTATATTGTATGGGGGAAAAAGAAGGATTCGGAGTTATGACCTTGTGGGTCCGCAGAACAGGATCGTTAACCATTAGTCCAGCTGTCTCCTCATAAACTGCAGTAGAGGCAAAAGTCTAAGTAACCATAAATAATAGGCCCCTAAATTCCTTCAATTTTCCAAAGTAATATGGGCTATAGCAGTAGGCAAAGATTGCATGGAAGATGGAAAAAAGTAAGGTACCTTGAATAGTAGCAGAATCTCCTTCGAGACGAATAATTTCCCCAATTAGGTTGTCATGACCAACACGAACCAACTCATACATAGCAGCCCCTGCCATGCCATCTGCAACAACCACAGGTCCAGATACCTGTTCACACAAAACATATAATTTAATAGTAGCAAATGAAGCTTAGATCGGATCAGTTTATTCAAAAGCATTAATTAATAGAATCCACATAGCAATTTACTTAAATGAAGATTAGAGCAAATATGATTTAGATCCTGAAATCAAGATAATAAGCAATTGGTGATCAAAGTAGTAATTAGTCAGTCATCTCGAGGAAAAGAACAAACAAAAATGGATCAGAAATATGAAAGTAAAACAGAATCAAACATAGAATTATGAAGAGTAATTAAACCTTGCGGACGTAGCCGTACTCGCTCTCCTTCTCAGCATCTTCGAAGGTGGTCATAGGTCCTCCATGTAACGCCGGCATCTTCACTCAGCCAACCAGATCCGACCAATGAAGGAAAGAGATTGATTTATGGTGAATCGAAGATCCAATTGAAATCACAACTGTCGTCACAGATTACCACAGAGAGACAGTTACAGATTACCACAGATACAGAGAGAGAGAGAGAGAGCAAGAATGAAGATTGGAAGACGACTAAGTGAAGCGTTGGGTTAGTTATAGGGATCATTTTTTGAGGAGAAAATAGTCACATTCGTCCTCCAATTTATTTTAATTAGCCTCGAGAATCCCTATATAGTTTTTTCGGCATAAAAAATACTCCCTCCATTCCTTATTAATTGTCGTTTAGAGAAATCAAGTCCAAATTAATTTAGTCGTTTAAGGTTCTTTTGTTAGGTGTCAACAATCCATTTCATTTATACCCTCAACATTTTCCTTTCTTTATAATATAGAAGTGAGAGAGAAAGAGAGGAAGGATGGGGTAGTATTGGAAGTTTAGGTGGAATGGACAACTTCCTTAATTTTCTCAAATTGTCTAAAGAGTCTTATATTTAGGAATGGAGGGAGTAGCAAATTGGTGTATTTTGTCCCTAAACAATTTCATGATTGATATAAGGTCCCTAAACATTATTTTTTAATTTTTTTATCCCGAAACAATTTACGTTTGGCGTATAAAGTCCTTCCATCCATTTTGTGACGGTCAACTGAAATTGGAAGAAAATATTGAGTCAACTGGGATAGTTTGAGGGGCATTTGTGGTACATTTCATAAAAAATACCTCCACATCCTATCCGTCTTCTTTCTTCCATGCACCCCCTCAGCCATTCTCATTATCGCCACCTCCGGCGGCGGTACAACCACCCTGAACCTCTCCTCTTCATCTCCATTTCTGGCCAATCCAAATCACCAAAATCCATTAATCCATGTAGAAGATTTAAAGCTTGAACCAAAATTTCCACAAACCCGCAATCCAATCTCTCTACAAAGTCCAATTTCCCCTTTCCTTTTAATTTCAAAACAAAATAGAAAATCAAGAAACAAGAACCATCAAATTTGAATTTTTCTTGTTCTTTTTCGGATCTAGGAAACAAAAAGAAAAAATATACTCTACCCTTTAACCCCCTTCTTCAAACATCCAATTTCTCAATCATCATACAATCCTTTAACAAGAAAACTTACCAAATCAAATAGAAGACAACCAATTTCAACATGATTTGAAAATAATCTTAGAAAACTCAAATCAAAGTAATAATTTTTGCTCACCAAAAGATTGAAACTCTAATTTAGGGGTGGATGATGGGGAAAGAGAAAGAACAATTTAGGTGGGGCGGGGTGGTTGCGTTAGGAGAGATGGAGAATATGGGATGGGTGGTGGGGGTAAATTATTATATTAGTAATCTACCAAAAATGCCCTTTAACTTCTTGGTTTGACACGATCAAAATTTAGAATTCACAATTGACTAACAAAAATTTGGACGGAAGTACCTTATACACCAAACGTAAAATTGTTTCAGGATAAAAAAAATTAAAAAATAATGTTTAGGGACCTTATATTAATCGTGAAATTGTTTAGGGACAAAATACATCAATTTGCCTAAAAAAATTCCTAAACAATTTACGTTCAACTATAGAGTTTTAGGCTCCACTTGTATTGCGTTTTGGTTTGGGTTTGGGTTTGAGTTTTGGCGGAAGAAGCTAAAAAATTGGCGGGAGCAATTCAAATTCAATTTTTTTTTTCAAATAATCGTTCAATTCCAAATTTTGTCCTCTAAAATTGGCGAGAGATGTTCAAATTCCAAAATTTTGAGGCCAAAATTTGGAATTGGACGATTATTTGAAAAAAAAATTGAATTTGAATTTCTCCCGTCAATTTTTTAGCTTCTCCCGCCAAAATCCAAACCCAAACCCAAACCAAAACCCAATCCAAGTTGAGCCCACCACTTTTGCGTTGGTTTCCGGTCAACTTCAACATGTGCTTTAAAAATGAGGGTATAATTGTCATTTCATATTTAAAATTAAAAAATCACTAATCAACCCGCCCCATCCCCTCTCTCATATCCAGCACCCCACCCTCCCGTCTGTATCTACCCACCCCATCTTCCTTATTCCATGACCGCCTCCGCCGCCGACCACAGTCGAAGACGACATCGAGCTTGTTGACTCTCACAGCGACTGCAACCGTCGCGATGGCCGTTCAAGGAAGAAGAATAAATTACCTTCTTCTTCTTCTTCAGACAATCCTCCTAATTCTTCTTCTGCTAAACCGCTAAAATTGGGCTCTCCTAAACCTAATGGTGGTTCTGCTTCTTCGATGCCGGTGGTTGCTGGTCGTTCCGATTTGGGTATCGATTTCAAGTTTCATCTTGAAGAATGTGCTTTTGATTTCAATTCCTGGTGAAGCTACCAAACATTGGATGATGGTGATGAATTTGGGCAAATAATGGTGAATGGTTGAAGTTAAATGTAGAGAATTGGATGGCTGAAGATGGTGGTGTTGAGTGATGGATGGTTGAAGTTGGTGGTGATGGGTGGTAGTGCTGAGTGGTGTCAGTGAGCGGAGATGGGTGGTTCTCAATTTTTAATGGACAGTGAATGGTGTTGGGTGGGGTTGAAGATGGTAGTGCTATAAATATGTCCAAAGAACTCATGTACTATACCAAAATCTGCAAACTTTCAGTTCTTCTACCAAATTCAATTTGATCCTCTTCTCCATCATGTACATTTTTTGTTTCATCACCTCTAGCAATCTTTTCTTGTTTTCTTGATCCCCTTTTTTCAAAGCATTAATTATGAACTCCATTTTTTTCTTGACAAGTGTTCCACCCAGTAGCTCTCTATAAGCAACTTGAAGTTGAATTTGTTGTTTTGGGTTGTGATTCTTTAAGGAAGTTTTCAAATCCCTTTTCTGGGTTTCTTTAAGGAATTTATATGTGATGGCTCTTTGCGCATTTACATTTCAAGGGAGTTTGAACAAGGCTGTTGTGGCTTCATCAGATTCTCTCAAGAACAATCTTTTCTATTCTAGTTAGCTTTATGGCTCAGATCTGCTCTCTCCGTTCCAATCAAAAATCTCCCAGGCTTGCAAATTTTGCATCTTTTTTTATATGATTAAGCATATCTAGAAAAAGGGTGGGGAAAAAGGTAGAAAGATCATCACTTTATGAGAATTTTTTTTCTTTTTTTAATTGAATTTTCAAAACTTTTTGCAAGGAGTGTACTGATATGTTGTTAATTTTGGATTTGTGAATTGAAATGGTGGTTTGCGATGGTAGGGCGTGGTCGGTGATAGGGGTGGAGGGGGCTCACGGGGGTGATGGGGTTAAGGAAGGTCATGGTTGGTTATTTTAATTGGAATGACACAAATACCCTCCATTAAAAGGGCGTTGCTTGTCACGTGCACGGTTTTCGCCGGAAATCACCGCGAATTTGGTGGTTTGGACTCTCTGGGCAAAACGTAAAATTACAAGGGATTATTTATGCTGAAAAAATTAAACAAGGATTTTCGAGGCCAATAGAAATAAGTTGGGGGACGAATGAGGCTGTTTTTTTTTTTTTTTTGAGAGATCATATATTCATTTTTTTTTAAGGGAAATCAGCCTATTTAGTCCCCCAGAAATTTTCGTTCAGCCTGTAAAATCCCCCAAATTTTTTTTGTTTAGCCCGTATAGTCCCCAATGTTTAATTTCAGCCTCTAAAGTCCCTTACATATTTACAGGGTGCATATAGAGGTTCCACCACCTCTTATGCAGATGACTTAGGGCAAATGGGTTCCTTCAAATTAGGGCAATAGAGTTTGGGGTTTCCTTTTTATAACCATTTTTATACTGGTTTTTTGTATTTTGTAAATTTTATTGATTGAAACTGATAATTATTCCCCCGCTCATTAAGCACGTGGATGACATGAATTTGGGGCTGCCCTGATTCCGCCGCAGAAGAGGTGGTGAAACCTCTATATGCAGCCCGTAAATAGATAAGGAACTTTACAAGTTGAAATTAAACATTGGGGACTATACGGGCTAAACGAAATTTTTTTGAGGACTTTACAGGCTGAAATTAAATATTGGGGACTATACGGGCTAAACAAAAATTACTGAGGGACTAAATAGGCTAATTTTCCTTTTTTTAACAAGTTAAAATAAAATGTGAAAAAATTTAATTTGATACTCTTTTTAAAGCCACTGCTTAATATTAACAAAATAAAAAAATAAAAATAGTAAAAGAGACTAATCTTTCTTTCCTCTTATTTTTTGCTTTTTTTTTAAGGGAAATGATAATATTATTGATCAATATTAGAAATTATATGAGGAATGTGGAATTCGAAGGGATCCCCTACCATTTGAAATGAGGCGTCAAGCCTCATATGATGTTAAACCAACAAGTGAGCCATAACATAACTTGACTTTGGGCAAAGAAAATCTAATGAACATATTCCTTAAGTTACACAATAATATTCCCTTTACAAACAGACTCTATAATCAACAAAGAAAAACAAGTGTCACATCCAAACCAGAGACCTTCCACAATTGCCAAAAAAAAAATCTGCAAACTTTCAAAAGGCATAAAATTAGGAGGGGAGATCAACTGAAAACTGCATTGGAGAGTTAGCCAGCGACCATGTACGAACAGAACGTCCGCTCCCGATCCTCCATTCAAAACCATGATGCAACAAATATCTACCTTTACGGATGCTTCTACAAGTTTGAGACGGTCGCCCCATTGTTTGCTAACATTAAAACTTGAAATAAATCCTAACTTAAGACATGAAATAAAACCTAATACTACCATGATATTGATCATGAAGTCTGCAAACGACTGTATTATGAAAATAAAAATACTACTAAAATAGCGAGCCATTATAAGGTTCACTAAGTCTTGAATTGTCCAGACGTTGTAAAGTTCCAGACAATTCCAGATCAAGCAACTCGTGAGTCATGGTAGGGTCGACCTGCGACCTCCGCCTTGTCATCATCATCAAGCGTCAGTTTCCAAATTTGGGGTTGCATCCGTATCCTCGTTTGCATCCATAACCAGTGTCACATAATGAATAATAAATTTAAAAACTTGCTCCCAGGAAATTCCACTTTGGACTTCAGTATTTAATTTTCCAAAGAAAAAATCAACTTCGACAAGCCTAACAACACTAACAATAAGATACATTGGGCTTGTCTCAGGCAGCCCAACTGCAAGGACAAGCCAGCACAACAAGCTTCTGAGCAGCATTGGACAGCCCAAAAGAGGTCAAGCCCATGAGTAGAAAAACCATCAACACGTTTATTTCCTGGTTCATTCGCGGAGGTCCGACCCGACCCGCGGTTCAGGAAACCCTATTGCAACTTGTCGCCCCTTGTCGGAAATCCCCAATCATCAGCCGTGAAGCACTTCCATCATCTCCTCCTTTGCCACCAATTCAAAACCATGATCAGTTCGCCGGCCGGAAACCCTTGCCGACAACATCAGTGACTCACTCTTTCCCAAACCTATCCTCCCTTTAATTTTTCCGGTCCTCTATTCCTCATTGATTGATGCATCCTCCATTACTATAATAGATCTCAAAGCACTCCATGAATTATTGTGACCCACGACCACCTCCACAACATTACCCACATAGAAAATCTAATCTACATTAACAGGAGGCACATTGTTCTCGTCGCCAAACCGGTCCACCTTAATTATCTTAGACCCATCGCTATATCCAGTCCAACGACACAACATGGAGTTATATGACGTCAAGGTTTCCCTTCCGACACCACAAATTTGTGGCAGCGCATCAATGGCATGATTGCACAAAGCCATCGCCATAGAAATTCTATAGTGATCCAAATCTCTTTCTAAAAATTAGTGATGATGAGTGATAAGGGACCCAAAAAATGGTAGGACTCATCATCCGGTTAGAAAGACTCTTACACCGACGGAGGCGACGGATAAAAACCCAGAAATCTAGGTAGGTATTCCGACATAGTTGGAGTCTCGCAGCCGCAGAGGCAGAGAGAACTTTCTCCATTCATCTCTTATTTTTTGCTAAGGGAAGATATTTTTCATTATATGCAAATATGAGAAAATTGATATATATATACATCAATTACTTTTTATTTTCTCTAAATAGTATAAACTTTTATTTAAACCCTATATGACACAACAATTTTACGCGGCTACTCTGTATTTCAAATTAAGATTTTCAGACAAATTTCAGGCCAAAAATCGCATGTGAATGACACATGCCTCCTAAATAGGAGTAAAATGGTCAGAAACAATGAAATATCCCCAATTTTACTTAACCTACCCGTTTACAACCCGGCCTGACACCACCACCATCCACATTTTCCTCTCCTCATACTTTCCATCATAACTATCACCACCACCACCATCTCCATCTTTCCCCACCACCACCACATTACATTTTGAACCTTCACAAAATTTTCAATTATCTCTCATTTTCCTGTGTCACTCCACACCCCTTTAGTCCCACCACTCTCCGCCTCACTGCACCAGCACACTTGCCCAAATTCCATGACGTCATCATGACCACTAACATCTACTATAGCTAAGTTACTCCATAATTCTATTGAAGCTGCCATAATAATACTTGCACAAATTTGTTATCCTTATAGAAGAAAGGCTAATAATTAAACCCGATTCCTAATAAAAATTAAATAACATAGAACCCATAACATAAAACTCATACATGCATCAACGGAAGCTATAAAACATACTAAGAAATAAAACCTCAAATAGTATATATAAAAACTTAACTTAAAAAGAGGTGCATCCTAACTTAAAAGGAAATAGAACAACTTAAACATACTTCAAAGTTCATCACACTTAGTCTATTTCAGAACAGTAAAGTGAGCTAGACGTCTATAAAGTGCCCTCTCCCCGATACTCGAATACGCCGTCTCCCACGTACTCTTCCGTAGCTAACATTCTCGCTCATCCGAAAAGGAAAGGTGGATAAGGGTGAGCAAAACCAACTATTGCTCAGTAAGATTCCTTCAACCTCGATGAAGAAATATATAGACATTTAATTAAAACAATTTATGCATCCCAAAAATATTTCATAACTTTAAAAACATAATCACCAATAAAGCAGTAAAATCATGGTATGCAAAATACTTCTGATTTCTTAGAATATTGGGAGTGCAGAATCGCCGCCCATACAACGACCCTACACTCTTACCCCTCCACCCGAGAAATCATAAATACATGCGACTCAACCTTCTAGCTACCTCGACAGCTTTAGGAATGACGGTTGCGCACCCGCCATTCTTACCCCTCCACTGCGAGGCCGCTAGGAAGTGAAGGTTCTAGCCTAACGTATACGTGGGAATGCCTAGCTTCTCACTAGCTCGAGTACAGACGATGGCCGTCGTCTACACCCTTACTACGAGACAGCTAAACAACTCCAAAACCTGAAAAACAGTTAGAAAACGACTTCCATTTCCCTGCAAAACCCGCTCACATCAAATATCAAATGCAAACATCATATATCGCTATATATTGTTTGTGACATCGTACATCATGACTTGATGTTTGGGCCTCTCCCAACATCTTATCTATGTATTTATCATATAACACAACTCTACATGCTACATCTTATCCCAAATTAGGTACATTGACTCTTCATGAAATCCATAACATAACATAAGCATAACATAAACATATTGGATCCTTTCTTAGTCAATGTCCCTAATGGGATGTTCCCTTATGCTTACAATCATAAAACAGCAAGTAATCATGCTATCATAGACATGCGCAATTAAACATCATACAATTCATATATTCACATTAAATATTGCTTCATCCACTTTTATGCAAGAAAAAACATGATAAAACCATTTTTTTCATCCATACTTCATTCAGTAATCTGTAAAAAATCGATATGAAAGCTTTGGAAATACTCAAAGTTGAAGGGGTCCTTACCTTATCACCGTTACGTTCTTAATTTGTAAAAATCCGGAAAACTGCAGTTCGTGTTCCTAATTGAAAGACGTACACGGGAAGATCTAACGGTTAAAATCATAATCCCTCTCGGGTCGGGATCGTAGCCCTATAAGTCTAGTTTCTAAATAAAAAAAGAATCGGAGGATTTGGAGTTCTAGATTTACCTTTATGGTGTTTCTAGTGCAGTGCACGCAGGCTGTCCAGTAAATCTTGCTTTTCTCCTTCTTGCTTTTTCTTTCTCTTTTCTAAGACTTAGAATCGAATAAATTTCGAAAATGACAGTCTCAAGAAGTCTAGAAACCACCTCTAACTTCTTCCCCACTACTTTCTCCACTCCCCACTACTTTCTTAACTCCCCACTACTTTCTCCACTCCCCACTACTTTCTAGAAATCACCAAAGGTCCCTTATCTTATCTTAATGTTATACAAGTCCTAAAACATGTTATAACACTTAGCAAATAATAAAAGCAAATAAAACACTTAAGCAAATATGACGCGTTTCGGTCGACGTTGACTTAACCTCAATCGACGTTGACTTAACCTCGGTCAACCAAAACCCGTCTAAAAAAAATAGTAAAAAGTTACGGTCTTCACACCGCCTCCTAAAAAAAACCTAACCGCTAGCGGCTCTCTCTCCTCGTGAGAGTTCTTCTCCGGTGAAATATCCCGGTTACTACTCCGGTGAAATAATCCGGTTGGCTATCTATCTCTTCGTGAGAGTAGTAGTTACTGTCACACCCCGTATCCCGAGTGAGGACATGGCGGTACTTCAAGTCAATGAAGGACCGAACCCACTAACATATGACATAAAAAGGGAATACTTTATTATAAAAATTAAATGGTCCAACTGTGATACGAAGAATTAAATAAGTACTTAACGTTAAATAAACCTTATTACATGGAAAAACGTAAATTACTAAGTGTTCATCTATTATAATTTATTAGAAGTCACTCTTCATAATACCCATCCCCAGCACCAACATCATCATCAAAATGCTTAGCTCCGTCTATATCTGCAAGGAAATAAAAGTAAAGGAACGAGCCACGAAACTCAGTAAGGATCAAACAACCCCTGTGATGAAGCATAAGATAAGACTAAAAAACTTTCCCATTTCCCAAAACCGTATAGCATTTTTGAAATCCCTTTTTTACCAACCAAAAAATGACTCATTATAGACAAAAAAAATTAACAAATAAGACCCAAACAAGAACAAATAAGCTAACAACCATACTCATCATATCTTAACACGTATACATCATAATGCACTACAAGCGCCATGCTCTACTCATACAAAACAGATGGAAATATATGTTGTTAGACATTACGAGTATGGTTATCGCTATGACAAACGAATCCCACGATTGAGCTCAATTATCTATTCACAACTATATACCAATAACTATATATATACACACACACCATAGCATTAAGGATTACAGTTGTATGTAAAAATAATATAGATATCAACATTACTTAATAATTCAATAACTAAAATAAAACATTGCTACAATGATCAATATAAAACAATGTTTCATGATATCAGAAAGGCACCAGAGTATCTGAGGCGTCAATAATTACTTATGTACAAACAGTGAGTGAATAAAAAGGAAAGTTATAAAAACAATGTTTAATTCTCCTAAAACAGAAAATGTTAAGTGAACATAATTTAAAATTCTCTAATATGCAATGCCAGAAGAAGAACAAAACCTTTAGTTTAAATTAATAATATTTTTGCCATACTGATCATCATCCTCAAAAAGCTAAGCAAGCAAGATCTAAACCCACATTAGAAACATCTTTAAGTTTATGATAGATTATATTTTCGGAAACATGAAATGAAAAGGAAAGAAAAATAGATTAATTACAACAATAACGACGATATAAAACTATGTGAAAATATATACAGTAATTTCGTAACTGCCTAACATATATCAAGTATAATATAAAATTAATATTTAAAGTTTAAGGGCAGGCTGGTCAGCAAGAAGATAACAATACAATTCCATATCGATAATCAAATAGAATGCAACTAAATTCAACACTTTATCCATTTTATGCAAGGAAAACGTGTATGAACATTCGATAACAATTCCATAACTTTATATACTGAAATCATGCATTTTAGGGATTGAAAAACAGAGGTGTAAAATCCTTACTCGATAGAATAGCAATTTAAGCAAGCAAACGAAACGTAGAAAAATCATCCCACTTCCCGAGGTGATAACTCTCTGCACGGATCTCGGAATTGAAATCCGTTAACGCCCAGGCGTAGCTCTTTTGATTCTCTTCGAAGTACACTTTTGAACGCCAAATTCCGACAACGTTTACCCCTCCAAATACCCTCTCAAAGTTCTACTCACAGCTTTGTATTTTCAGAATTTTCTGCCCTCCTTTCCTATCTTTTAAGCTTCACACTACTTGTAACTCCCAACCCCATAACTCCCAGCTATAAATCTCATAAAGCCAGCCATAACTTACAAAAGAGACTCTCTAACTTCTTACAATTGGGTCCCTAAACTCCCTATCTTAAACATGTATGTCCTTCCCCTCACAAAACACAAAAGTGACACAACATATATAGATCACATAAAAAATTACTAAACATATAATCACTCAAAATTAAGTGTAAATCATGCAAAACACATAAGTAAAAAGTCTTGGGTATTATAATTACAATAAAAGTGAAATAGATCTAATCCGATTGCTTTTCCTTCAATTATAGTCATCTTCACTCCGCCATGAAAATTTAACGTGTAATGGAATGGATGTTGATGGAGCAGCGGTTCAAAGTTTTGAAGTTTGAAACTATTCACAGTGGTGAAATTTTTCTAGGCGGTGCCGCGACGGTGGAAATTTTTTAATCAACGTCGGAGCTGTGGACGCTGGTGGGGAGAGATGTATCAATTCTGCAAATTTTGAGTTTTTGGGGACCCTTTATGCTATTTTTACAACTTTTAGTCCGCATAGGACCAATGCTGCAATTTTGGATTTGTTGGGGACTTTTCTTGTAATTTTTACTTTTGATGAACTTTTTCATACGGGGCTCCTGTCGTTAATCAGGGTAATGTGGAGGTTGCATGTCGGCCCCACCAAGGCCTATGAGTTGCATGATATGGAATTGTCCGGTACTGAATAACTCTTGGACAATTCAAAATCTAATATGCCTCAAAATGACTCACTTTTTTCTGGTAGTTTTTTCTTTTTCGTAATAAATGTGTTTGCAAACTTCATGATTAATATCATGGAAGTACTAGGCTTTAATTCATGTTTTAGATTAGGTTTTAAGTTTTTAGGTTAGCAATCAATTGGGTCTGCCGTTTCAAATTTTGAAAAGCATCCCTCAAGATAGAGTTTTTTTACAACATGGTTTTGAATGGAGAATCGTGAGCGGACATTCTGTTCGTATCTGACATGGTCGCTGGCCAACTACTGTAGCGGATTTTCAGCTGATCTCCCCTCCTAATTTTACATGTTTTGAAAGTTTGTAGGCAAGAACTCTGGAAGTTGTGGAAGGCATTTGATTTGTGCGTGGCTTCGGTTTTGTTCTTGCTTTTTTGGTAGTAGTGTTTGGTTATACGGTCATAGAATTTTGTATTATAGGGCACTTATTCTTTAGTTTTTTCTATGACCGCGAGTCCTGTAATGTTTTGGCTCATTGGTTAGATGGAATTTTTCTAAGGCTTGATGCCTAATTTCAAAGGATAGGGGATCCATTGGAATCGCACCTCTCTCATGTAGTTCCTAATATCTATGAATGATATTATTTTCTTTTAAAAAAAAAAAAAAAAGAGACTAATCTTTTTTTTCCTTTTATTTTTTGCCAAGGGAAAATAGTTTTCACTATATGCAAATATTTATCAAAATATCAAATATTATATATCACGTGGTGCATCAATTAACCTTTTAAAAAAAAAAGATTAGGCAAATGTATACCTAAATTAACTACAAGATAAACTGCGACGTTACTCTTCTACCAACAAAAAGGCAACGAAAATGCAATATTCACTTCATTTAGTTTCTAAGAAGCAGCCACATTCATTTTTGAGAGTACATCTTAACTTATCGAGGATCCGATCAGGGACGGATCCAATCCCTCAAGATTTTTAAAAATATTAATATTTATCGAAATTTTATGTGTAATTTAGAAAATTTTGGAAAATTTTATCAATTTTGCCTCCCTCAAGAATTTTTTTTGCCCTTTTTTTTGTCCCCCAAGAATTTTAGCAATTTCACCCTCAACACTAAATTCCTAGTTTCGTCCCTGGATCCGATGTTGAGGTAATTGGAGGGGTGGTCAAAGTATAAGTGCTCAGATTTTCACACTAAAGTTTGGATAATGTTTTTATTTTGGTTGACATTGCTAATTTTGCCTAGTCAAGCAAGTCTAGTATATAATTACAAGAAAATAAATGACTTCCCCGGTGTGAAATAACATATTCCTTTCGTTCGAATTTGAATGCGTTTTTGTCTTATTAAAATATTTGTAATTGAATATTTATTTTTTTATTTTTTGTGTGAAGAAAGAAGAAAGAAAAATGATAAGTAATAAGAAAAGAAGACGTGGATAGCATGTCTACACACAAATGTCACCGCCTTATCTAATTATAATACTTCCTCTGACCGCCCTGCTAATGTTGGTCAAATCCATCCAAGTGTATTGTGTTGAGAAAAGGAATTATCAATTGTTACATCTTTTGAAGAGGACTTGTGTATAATCTTAAATTATCTCCCGAAAGCTAAATAGGTGTTGTTGAGTGCTTCCACGCTATGTTTGTAATAATAACGATTTCTACATAATAATGTGAGTATACTATCACTTATTATACTCACATAAGTATAATTTCAAGTAAGAAAAAGATAAAATATCAAGCGTAAGTACCTTTGTTGGTTGGAAAATTCGATATGCATACATGCTTATATGTGAGGGTTATGACTACACTTGACCCACAATCAACCACATCACCTCTTTTCATTAAATAAAAAATAAAAAATTCTTCATAGGAACCACCTGTTTTTATTATTTTAATCAAAACTGTGATGTGGCTGAATATGTACCAAGTGGTCCATGACCACTTGGTAGGCCTGGTCCACAACAGAACCGTTCTGGTTGGTTTGGTGTGATTCTACAAGTAGAACTGTTAATAGAGTTGGATATGATCATGAGTTATGCCAGTTCGAGTCCCATTTTAAAATTCAAATAGGTTTAATTTATAGAGAAAATTGATATATATATATATACACACACACAAAAACTATTTTTTCTTTTCTATAAACAGCTTTAACAATAGTTTAAAGTATTTTTAGTCGAAACAATTTACGGGAATGCTATTTCTGTCCAATTAAGGAATTAAGCAAGTTTTCCGACCAAAACCGTCAACTGATATGCACGTGCCCATTAGAGCTGAGGGCAAAATTGTCTGAAAAAACACTCAAATCCAGCCGAATTAAAACAGAATAACCCTAAATTACATAAACTTCATCTTCTTCATCCTCTTTAACCTAATATCCCAAATTTCTCACCAAATCCTAGAAACTCACATACATATTTGTTAGCTTTGTGACCAAATTCGAAAGTTCAATCATCCTCAAGCTTGCAATGATGTTAATGGAAGGGATTTCTCCAAATGTTCAAGATTATGTTAAAAGAACTGCCCTTCATCTTGCTGCTAGTGAAGGTCATGCCTCCATTCTTGAACTTCTCTTGCCCTATCAAGCTGATGTTAATCTTCAAGATCGGTGGCAGGAAGAATTTGAAAACCCACTTTCTCAGAAAGAATCTGAAAAATCAATCGCAGACAATCACCAAATGTTTTTTTTTTCTTTTCTGAATCACAATTTGTTGAATCAGAGAAATTAGTTGGCAACCCACCAACCAAAATCAACAGCTTTCCAAATCAACTTTTCAAATCAATCCAAAGTTTTTGAAGACTTGACATACTTATTCAAACTAAGCATTAATGGTTTATTTTCACTGAAAATTTTCATTAAAGAAGCAACCAATTCCTCTGCTTCTGAACCATCCTTCTGAAACTTTGGACCCGTTTTCCTCCTGGGTCGGGTTGACATATTTCCGAGGCAGTAGATGGGGTTCTTCATTGCAACCCATGTCCGAGAATTAGAGGAATTTGGAAAATAATCAAATTATAAATTTTTGAGCATACTAATGAAGAAGTAGTAGAATAATGGCCATTAATCTATTGTTTTATGATGTTTGAAGAACTTGGCAAGACTGGTAATCGGGTTGGGCTTTTAATGAAATGATTTAGGTTTTTTATTTTTATATTAATCGAACAGGGTCGGATGAGTTTGCCGTTTCAGGTTGGACTTTTAATATGGGTTGGATTAATTTTTTTGTTCAGACAATTTTGCCTCTAACTCTGATGGCACAAGCATATCACGTGACGATTTTGGTCGGAAAACTTGCCTAATTTCTTAATTGGGACGAAATAAGCGATCCCAGTAAATTGGTTTGCTAAAAATGCTCTAAATTATCATAAAGCTACTTATGAAAAAAGTAAATAATTAGTATATATATATATATATATATATATATATATATATATATATATATATATATATATATATATATATATATATATATATATATATCAGTTTTCTCCGAATTTATATGAATTAGTGCATAATTTTTATTGATACCCGAAAATTCTCGATTGATCAAAACCTTCCAGAAAACATAACAGGTCAGTCAAACAGATGTTAATAGAAAATAGCTAGACCACTCGGTTGAGGTAAAGCGTCCAAAAACAATCAGAAACATTCAGGAGATATTGACGGTCGAAGTGAACAAACAAAAAATGGTCAAAAGAGGGGCAATTGAAAAGGTCAAACAAAACTCATAAGCATCAATGATTTGGTTGCACGACAATTTGATTCGGTCTTAGGCCTTATTCATTCCCAACTACCATGATTTTCATATAGGAGAGTGGTATCAGATTAGGATTGTTAGATGACCAAACAATCCGAAAATAGGAAAACGTGCAACATCCATTTAGTCGAAGCAAGAGGAGTTTTCCCATGTTCTCCATTACGATCATGACATGATGGACATGTCCACTTCACCAACTCATGGTCGAAATTGGCAAAATTCAAGGCAGGAAGTCATTTTCAGATATAAATGGGAGATTAAAAGAAAGAACAAGGATAAAGTCATCAACACTCAAAATGACTTTTTATCTTAATTTATAACGTCTTTAAATGCTTTTCTTATAGTTTTTCACATTTAAATTTATGGCAAATTCGCAAAAATGGTCACTTAACAATTTACGACTGGCAGCTTAGGTCCTTTTTCTCTTTTTTGTTTTTTTTAGATCACACAACAATTTACGACTTGCAACATAGGTCCTTCCGTCACTTTTTCCGTCAGTCAACGGTGAGTCAACTTTTGAGTAAGGGCATTTTTGGTAATTCACTAAAACCAACCCCCACCACCTCCGGCACATCACCGCCGCCATTCAAAGTTCCAAGCCGAGGGCTGAGATGAATTTTATTCCGAGATCTAAGCAAAATTGAAGTAGAATTGAAGCACAGATGAACCCTAATATTTGGGGAAAAGTAGAAAGAGAAATATCTCCAAATTGTATTGAGTGAATTACGAGAAATCTGTATAAGAGATCTATACATACTGTAATTTTCATCCAAAACCGAGATTAATTCAAACGAAAAATGCTTCAGAATTTGATTTTAAAGCCCCTGAATTTTCATTCTTCGGTATCAAGAACGGGCAGGAGGTATGATTTTTCAGTTTCACTCATTCTCTTTAGTTCCATTCCCCAAAATACAGAAACCCATCTCGTTTTCCCAGTTGAATGCTCATAGGTATGATGTATAACTACAACCTCAAAAGCTGTCAAAGAATATATCATTAAAATCAGCAGCAACTTCAATTTCTTTCTCAACTGGCTTCATTGATAAAGTCCTTAAAATAGTCAAAAAAATTCACAGTAATCCCTCTCAAGCTTTGGAGTTCTTTAGAAAAAATGGTTTATTCATTCTGAATTTTCTTGGAAAACTGTAATTTCCATCCAAAAACCACTGTGATGGTCAACCGATGATTTTCAAATTACAAGGAAGGCGAGCTGTGATGACTAGCCGAAAATAAAACGGTAAAATAAAAAAAAAGTGGAGAGTCGTCCCGGCAGCCGGAGTTGAGGAAGAAGGAAAGAGGTGGGAGTGGGGATGGGGGGTGGGGGGTTAGTATAGGCGAAATACCAATAATACCCTCATACAAAATTTGAAAATTGTTGACTAACCGTTGACTGACGGAAAAAGTGACGGAAGGACCTATGTTGCAAGTCATAAATTGTTGTGTGATCTAAAAAAAACAAAAAAGAGAAAAAGGACCTAAGCTGCCAGTCGTAAATTGTTAAGTGACTATTTTTGCGAATTTGCCTAAATTTATTTAGTTCAACTTAGACTTAACAAACCGGAATTTATTAAGCTTTATGCTTGGGTATATTCGTTTAATAACGCATACTTAGATTATAATCTAACCCTTTGACTATGCTGTCTGATTGATAAATGTTTTTCAATAACGCATATTTAATTTTAAGGTAGTTATGTGTGAGGAATTGTAAGTAGGGGGTCCCATGTGGACGTGGCACAAGATAATCCAAATCAATGCCCTAACCGGAGAAGATTCGGGAAGAGACGAACAACAAGTAGAGAAGGTAGAGAGGAGGAACTCGAGAATTTGGTAAAGCAGAAAGAGGAAATTGAGCTTCAGCTTAGCTGCTGTTCACATCCACAATTACTATATTACAAGTGAGTGAGTCATGGATAGATAGAGGAATCTCACATACTTTTTTTGGTTTTCTTTTTCTTTAACACTTTGGGTTTTTGCTAATTCTATAGAATCCTTTTCAGTTGCGTAATACTTAAGCTACGATCGACTAATTTCCTCCATTTTTTGGTTTTTGGGTATAATTTACCAAGTATATGTTCCAGTTAGCAATTGTGTTTCGATGGAATTTGGCAACAGGAAATGGACTGTTATATATTTATGATTCTTTGTAGTGTTATCGAATTAATCCCAATAGTTTCTATAATTGAAAGTGATTCGTATTGCTGAACTAAAAGCTCTATGATGATCCACGGGAATGAAACTACATGGTTTTGTTATGGTATTTAGAATTCTAGTACTTCTAATGTCTATGGTTTTCTTATTCATGTGCCTTGAATGCTTTCTTTGCAGCACAAAAGCATGGCTTTAGTATCTGCTGATTGTCTATTTTCTGAGCTCCCGGATCATCTTTTAATAGAAATATTCGTCCGTGTTCCCGTGTCAAATTGGGGGCAAACGTCATGTGTAACAAGACATTGGGCAAATATATTTCGTGGAGAATGCTTCTGGCATGCTGCTCTTATAAGGAGTTTTCCTTTGGCTGTCCAAGCTAAGAGGTGGCCAGGGCCTATTCCTACAGGATTGACCAAAAGGTCCGCTACAAGTCTTTGCCTGCCTCCTTGTCGCTCTTTCATAACCATTGCTACATTGATCCATTATTCGACAATTAGGCATCCGTGGAAAGGGTTAATCTTGTTTTACAAATCTATAGGCAATCTGATCTTAGAAGCTTAATTATATGTTCTATTGCTTTCTTCTAGAAGCTTAAACATCTTGTGCTCCCTATCCCCCTTTATATATATATTTGGAGGATAGCGTATTTGATCTCAGAGCGAGATCAAGGTTTCTCTCCTTGTCTGTTAAATATTCTTCTATTCATTGTCTGTATTTCAGGAGATATGCTGCACTACATTTTGGTAAAAACATTCTTGAACTGGATGAAGAAATTGATGAAATTGTAGGGCATACATACTTGTTTCTGAAAGAGCAGCTTGAAATTTCAGCAATGCGCCTTCCATCTGGGGTACTTCATGGAACGATAATAGGTGGAGTACTTCGTTGATCATATTTGTATTGTTTCTCTTTCTGCAATTCCGAAACTGATTTGAAACTGCTTTTCTTGGTATTAGATCAGTTCATTGCTTGTGGTAAGTCACATGAGAAAGCTTATGAGCTTGCTTCTGTTATCTGGTTGGCTGTTATTGACAACTTGGAGGATACTGAGCGCACATTTTCTCTACTTAAACGTCTAGTTTTGGAGGGAGATGTAAGTAAAAAAATATGCATTGTCCTTCTGCTTTCACTTATTATCCCTCTGTTGATTTGCATGTTGAGATTCATCAATTGATAAAAGTGATACATCTGCGCGAAAGAACACCAGCAAAGACACATATCAGGATCCAAAGTAGTTTTAGAAGGGGTGAGATATATCATTCGTTTCTTGCTTCTTGAAGGAAGATTGCCTCGTTGATTTGTAATTTAGTTAAACGGGCTTATTAGGTTGTCAAAGTGAAAATACCTGCTGTTTGTCCGGAGGAGGAAGAACATTGATACCACAATTACTTATCAAGTTATTTGATTGAAAGTGAGCTTTAAAGTCGTTTGTTAGAAGAGCTTTTATTAGCTCAAACAGGCAGGATGAACAGGTGCATCTTGCTGTAATGAGTAATGAGCGAGTGAGAAAGGTCTATTCTGCTGCTTCTGAGTTGTTCCGAGATGACTGAAACTAATTGTTTCAATGTCTTGTTTGCTTGATGCAGGTGTTTCTTGCCGTTTCCATACTCGAGATCCTACAAAGTGGAGTGGAGAGTGTTTGAGAGGCTATTTACAGATTTTCGCGATTGTTTCAACCATATTGATTATTATGACTTGCTGTCTTGTGCAAAACACAAATTCCAACCAATTCCATCAGCTTGGCTGGGATACTAGCTTAAAATCACTGGCTGTTGTTGTGACATTTAGATAATTGGAGTCATTAAGTGTACATTTGTGTTTAATCATGTAATTATTGTGAATTACTGTTCAAACAACTATGTAAATTTGAAACAGTTTACTAAACTCGAGATTTTTTAGTCAATACTTGAATTTGAGCTCGAGCTACAAACAAGATCGAATTCGAATGGAGCTCAAACAGTTGGATGATAAGGGTAGGATTTGATTGCAGGCACATGGTGAGAAGTGGTTGGAAAAAATAATATGTTGAAATATATTAACTGAATTAGTGTACTCTTTTGACCTATTAATTCTTCTAATACGGGGAATATTCGCTATTACTATCACTAGATTGTGGGGCAAGAGTCGTGTCAGGCATGAAACAAATTAGGTCGTTGTCTTAGGCTTCACAAAATAAAGATCCCAATTTTTGTGTATAAGACTAGAGTGAGGTTCCAATTCTTATTCAAAAAAGAAAAAGAAAAAAGAGTGAGGTTCCAATTCTGAGATCTATGAATTATGGTCAACAGGGACGAAGATAGGTAGTGGGGGCAGTTGATTGGAGATTTTTAAAAAAAAATTATATGTGGTTTGGAATATTTGATTAAATTAGTCCGCAAATATTTTTTTGCAGTTTTTATATATAGGCTCCACTTGGTTTTAGTTTTGGTTTTGGCTTTGGCAGGAGAAACTAAAAAATTGACGGTAGCAATTCAAATTCAAATTCAAATTTTTTTCTTCAAATAATCGTTCAATTCCAAATTTTGGGCTCTAAAATTGGCGGGAGATGTTCAAATTCCAAATTTTTGAGGCCAAAATTTGAAATTGGACGATTATTTAAAAAAAAAAATTGAATTTAAATTTTTCTTGCCAATTTTTTAACTTTTCCCAACAAAACTCAAACCCAAATTAAAACTCAAACGCAAACCAAAATTCATCCAAATTGAGCCATAATTAGGTATTCCCTCCATTCCCTATTAATTGTCATTTAGGAGATATTTAGATATATAAATTAATTGTCGTTTAAGATTGTTTTATTAGTTGTCAATAATTTATTTCAATTATAACCTCAACATTTTCCTTTCTTTATGACAAAGAAGTGAGACTGTAGGGATGGCAATTTGACCCGTGACCCGTCGCCCCAACGACTTTTGGGGCAGATCTGCCCCACCCCGTAGAGAGAACGGGGCAGATCGGG
Source organism: Vinca minor (assembly GCA_026122235.1). Classification (NCBI taxonomy): domain Eukaryota; kingdom Viridiplantae; phylum Streptophyta; class Magnoliopsida; order Gentianales; family Apocynaceae; genus Vinca; species Vinca minor. The sequence continues at coordinate 1,990,722 of JAOCZM010000116.1, forward strand.
GCATGATATTTGTGTCCGCCCCGCCTCGTTTAGCCTAGCTCATATAATAATAATATTATTTCTTGGTATTATTAGGCCCAAGTACTTGAAGTCCACCTAGACCTAGCCCAATTAAATGTTTGAAGCTTATAAACTACTCACCCCACCCAGCCCAGCCTAGCCCATCCTATCCTATATAATATTATTATACTAACCATAAATCCTAATTCTCTCATATCACTCCTCAGCCCCCGCCCCAGCAGCCCCAGCCCCCTGGTTTTCTTTTCTTTCCTTTTACCCCTTATCTGAAACCTCTTCTTCTTTTTTCTTTTTCCCCTCTCTTCTTTTTCTTCTCTTTTCTTTTTTTTAACAGCAGAAACACCTAATCGCCAATCGAAAAGATAAAATGGAAGAAAAATGTTTGATTTTTGTTTCGATCTCTGAAAAAGAAGAAGAAAAATGGAAAAATATGGTAATATTAGTGATCTTTGTTTGAAATTTTGAAAAAGAAGAAGAAAAATGGAAGGTTGAGGTTAATCTTTGAAAAAAAAAGAAGAAGAATTGAATGGAAACCCAGAAAGAACAAAGGCAAAAAAAAATTTGAATGGGGGCAGGGGCGGGGCTCGGGTAAAAAATATTTGATCCGGGACGGGTCGCGGGGCGGGGCAGGGTTTCATAATCGCGGGGCAGGTATGGTATTTGCGATACCCGCCCTGATCTGTCTCATTGTCATCCCTAAGTGAGAGAGAGGGAAGATGAGGGATAATATTGAAAGTTTAGGTGAAAATGACAATTTTCTTAATTTTTTTCAAATTGTCTAAAGAGTATGAGTATATTATTATATTTTTTGGCCCTAATTTAAAAGTTATGACTTCATTCCTGTGGTGCAAGCGACACTCTAATATTGGGTGTGATTGAAGAGAAGAGGGCAATACCGTCATTAGCAGTAGAGGAAGCAAATGAAAAAAAAAGAAAAGTAGAAAAGAATAGGTGGTCTGTTGGTTCTGTTGGCTGGTTTCGCGGCGTCGGAGTAGAGAGTGAGAGAAGATGTTTTGGTATTCGTCGTCTTCCATCATTTTTCTCTCTCACCCTCCACTGTGTCAGCGTGTGCTCTGACAATATTCCCATTATTATTATTATTATTATTATGTCCACCAAATGACATATCCTATATCACGTGATGTGATGTATGGGGTTTCCCGCTCCAAATCTCATTACATTTTACATTAATCTCTCTCTCTCTCTCGACCATATAGCTTTTACTTGGCAAAAAAAAAAAAAAACCATATAGCAAAAATCCCAAAAACCAACCTGCTAAGATCCAGTTCGGTTCCTATACGTAATAGCTATTTTTTTGCACGTAAGAAACATTTTTTTTGCTTTTTTTTGCCTAAAGCAGCTATTCAAAAAAAATTAACAACTTTGTTTTCCCTTCCCTTGTAGGTAGTAGTAGTAGTAGTGTAGCAGTAGGAGTAGGAGTGTAGCAGTATTAATAATACTAGCAATGAGTTACAGGGACGAAGATAAGGGCGGATCTTAGCGCTCACGGCTCCTATGCGGAACAGCTTTTGTTTCGCACATACAGGACAAAAAGTCGCTCGTTAGATTAAAATTTTGGCGGCTAAGATTGATTAAAAAGTGAACAGTCAGCCGTCAAAATTTTAATCTAACGAACGATTTTTTGTCCTGTATGTGCGAAACAAAAGCTGTTTCGCATAGGAGCCGTGAGCGCTAAGATCCGCCCTTATCTTCGTCCCTGTAACTCATTGCTAGTATTATTAATACTGCTACACTCCTACTGCTACACTACTACTACTACCTACAAGGGAAGGGAAAACAAAAAAGAAAGAAAGCTTTGCTTTGCTTTGTTTTGTTTGTCTTCATTTTCTATATAAGAAAAAAAAACTTTACATTAATCAACTTTCCCCCACAAGGGAAGAGAAAACAAAAAAGAGAGAAAGCTTTGCTTTGCTTTGTTTTGTTTGTCTTAATTTTCTATATAAGAAAATAAAACTTTACATTGATCAACTTCCCCCTATCTACTAAAGCTATATGCACTGTTACTGCTACTACTTATGCTCATTACTCTCACACCACTTTTAATAATCTAATTATACAAGCGTTTTACGTTTTAAAAATTAACACATGTTCAGCACGAGACACATAGTTGCTGTTGCTGTTGCTGCTTTCATGTGCTACTACTACCTACATTAATGACCTTCTCATTCCCCAAATTTCTCTCTCTCTCTCTCTCTCTCTCTACTGATCCCTAACTCCTCAATTTATTCATTCATCCCCTTCCCCCAGATTTCTAGGGTTTTTTCTAGGGCTTTCTCCGGCCGATGCCTCCACATCTGCACCTCATTTGTACGTCACCTTTCCTCATTTCTACCTTACCTATGTTTATGCTCTTCTTTTGTATTTTGCACTCTTCTACACCAATGTGCTTCTTTAAAAGTTGGGGTTCTTTTGAGTTCCATATACTCCACATTTCTTTCTTTTAATGGGAGATCTGATTCTACTGGAAACTGTTTTCTCATTGTGATCCGCATCCAACTGCTTTTCATTTTCTTTATTATTTGATTTTCGAGTGAAAGCTTGTACATTAGTTAGCTGATGGACTTATTTATTTATCTTTATCTTTTTTGGGTGAGCAGGTGGAATACAAGGGTGGAGAATTGAGTAGCCATGGACTTGTTTAAACTTAAAAAGTGGACTAGAGGTAGAAAACCAATTCTAGGTGGCGATTCAGAGGATAAAGCTGCAACACAGCCAGAGGCTGATAACAATGTGGGCAAATCATTGGATGTTGATAATAATACTACTAATGTAGAAGCTGAGGAAGACGATGACGATTTCATCACAAATGAAGTCAAGAGGAGATTGAAAGAACTAAGAAGAAACAGTTTCATGGCCTTAATACCCGAAGAAGACTCATCTCCCGAAGATGATGAAGATGGTGGTGAGACTAGCTCTAGTGAATGGAGGGAAGTTGAGGCTGCTGAAGCCCGTTACCAGTTCTGGCCTGGATTTGATGCATTCTATGATCGTTACTGCGAGCGTATGCTGTTCTTTGACCGTTTCAGTGCTCAGCAGCTGCAGGAAGCTGCTGCTGCTAATAATGGTAAAATCTAATCACCCTATTGCTCATCTATTTCAGAATTTATTGCTTTGCCAATTAGTGGTTATATTTGATAATGCAAACATTCATTCTTCAGAATCACATATATATTATCTAACTTTGGGATTTTGCTGCGCGCTTTTCATTTTTTCATTTTTTTTTTTGCCTTTTCTGTGGTTCTCTACCTAAGCATTGTTTTCTAAATGGGAAAAAAAAATTTAAATTGATGTTCAGGGTTGTGTGGATTTCGTGCGGAATGGGACTACGCAATCATTAGAAGATCCTGATGTGTTTCATTAAAAGTTATTACTCAAAAGTTTATTAAATGGGTTCCCCTCCTAAATTACTTGTACAAATTTGGAATCACAATTAGTTTGATCTTTGTTTGTTAAACTTCTCAATGACAAAAAGAAACTTCTTTTTTTACTACTGCAATAAGAGGTCACTGGTTCGATATATTAAGGCACATTATCTGTCATGCCTAGCATTTCCAGTAAAAGAACTATCACCTCTAGTGATTTATGTGGCATTGACCACTACAAAATGTTGTGCGGGTGTTTAGAAACCACAGTCCTGAGTTAAGAACCAAACACGTGAAACACTAGAGACTGAAAATTAAGAAGGTTTTGCTAGCTACTACTAGATGTACATTCCTTCCATCAAAGCACCAGAAGATGAAATAAATCTATAGAATTTCATTCTTTTTTTTTGTCCCTTTATACTTGTTTATTAGAAAACTCACTAGCCCTGAGGTAAGAAGAAAACCTGTGGAATGCTAGAAACTATGAATTAAGAGTGTTTCCCAGCTACTGCTAGAAATATGTTCCTTTCAACACAGCCTCATAAAAGGGCCAGAAGATTAATGATCTATAGAATTTCCTTCTCCCACAGTCCCACCCCCTCTGTATTTTTTTGGTTTAAAGTTCCACTTTCTTGAAGTTTCATAGCTAGAAATTTTGTTTGGACCGAAGAAATTGGAAATTAAAGAATTATTTTGGAGGTTTTCTATGAAATTAAATTTTCACCAACTTTGAGATTCTACTAGAATTGCGGATACTATTTATTACCTCTGAAAGAAAAGTAGAGTAGTTGTTCTTGAAACTTGTAACACTTTAAACAGCCAGAAAAATGATCGACGTGCGTAATGCTAACATCAAATTCAAATTAAAATTATTGACAAATTGTTACAGCGACATGCCATCGATGTCTTCTCCCCTTACTGATAGTTGGTGCAAGCTTGTCCGGTAATGTAGTGTTGCCCTTATTTCTGCTATCGCATTTCCGGACATGTTTTCGCGTTGTCAAATGCAGCTTAAATTTTTATTTCAAACTACGTCGTATATCCCTGAACTTTGAATGCCTAAGCTGATAAATTTACTAGTTCTGTTGAGTTTTCAACTCTTGAGATTTTTATCACAAAATCTATGACTCAATATCTTGCAGGAGGTTCTCATGTTCTTTCAACTCCTTCACCAAGATCTCCATCAAAAAAGCTTACGTCTCCCTTTAGATGCCTATCATTGAAAAAAATTAAGGAACCTGAAGATGAAATGGAGCACTTGCAGCAGCCAGGAAGTGACCCATATCAAGATCTCGAAACAGCTTACGTAGCTCAGCTGTGCTTGACATGGGAGACTCTTCACTGCCAATATACTCAACTCAGCCAGAAAATCTCTTGCCAGCCTGAAAATCTCACGTCTTACAATCACAGTGCCCAACAGTTTCAGCAGTTTCAGGTTCTATTGCAAAGGTTTGTTGAAAATGAACCTTATGAGCAGGGAGTAAGGCCTGAGGTTTATGCCCGAACAAGGAATTCATTGCCTAAACTTCTTCATGTTCCAAAGATCCAAGGTATAAACATTATATTTATAAAAAGTTTGGATGAACATTCAACGAATTTTTTTGCTGGCACAAAGTCTTTTGTTGTCGTCCCTTTAATTGTTCCATTTCCATGATTATATATCATCTTTTAAATGTCTTTTTTTGGCCTCTTTACCAACAGTGGGTTCTGTAAGAATTATTTAGTCTCTCAGCATCTCATATACTACTATAACTGTAGGCTCTGACCAGAAAACTTCAGAGGAAGAATCAGATTGGGTAGTGCTTGCTCCAAGTCTAATAAACATAATTGAGTGCTGTATCCTAACATTTCGGCAATTTCTGAAGATGGAGAAGAAAAAATCAGGCAGTGTCCGAAATATTTTTGGTAATCAGAACCATATGGCTACACCTCTTCAACAGGTTCAATCGTCTCTGGAGAAGGTGAGGCTGAAATCTTGTCTTACCCTGCTATACTTTTCCAACATTTGCTATTTAGCTTTTTTTTTGTCATGCAGAAATATATGAAACTAAAAGAACAGAGGAAGAAGTCAAAGAGGTGGAGAAAGAATAGGTGGCCTAGTGTGCATGAAGATGTAGAGCTATTGCTGAGCATAGTTGACGTCAACGTTGTGGGTAGAGTCCTAAGGATGGTGTCGATTAGCAAGGAACAGTTATTTTGGTGCGAAGAAAAGATGAAGAAGATTGATTTTTTGGAGGGAAAGCTAAGGAGGGACCCGTCGTCGTCTCCTGTGCTTTTTCCTTCTTGTTAAGTACTCCTCCTATTGAAGAAAGAGACTTGGCTTTCCTGTGCTTACATTTACAGTGGTTTCAGTAGACAGCTTTTGTAAGAATATTAGTAACAGAATGGGAAAATGAGAGTATTTGCATTGGCTTGTTATTTATGCAGTATTAGTATTCTACTTTTTTCACCTTACTTTTCATCTCTCCAAAACCAAATATAAAATTTCTAAAACTATATATATAGTTTTTCAATTCATTTTGAATAATAAAAAAAAAAGTGGACACTGAATCTTGATGTTGGTTGGGAGGACTACATCATATAATACTTGAATTGAATGTACTGAGATGATGGTTCAGAAAAAATTAATTGATTTTCAAAAGTCCATGGATTCTACTGACTGTATGAATTGTTTGCACACTCTACGCATATTCTATTAGATTGATTTCTTTTCATTTGTAAAGTTTATAGATTATTTAAATATCAACCAAAAAAATAAACAAAATAATGATTCAATGGTGTATTATACAGATTCAGCGGTGTTGAGTTTCCAAAGTCAACATATGTTTATCAATCTTTTTTATTTTGGAATCAAATCATTTTGTTAAAAGTTTCAAAAAGTTTGGTGGTGAGTCTTTGATTTGTTTGGAGATCGCGAAACTGCTGCCACTTTTTTTTATTTATTTGTTCAAGATTTTTATAATTTACTTACTGATATTTTTTTTCTTTGGCATAATTAATGTATGTTTTGTTTGAATTCTTTTTCCCTTTCAATTTTCTCTTTCAGGGAAATGAAATCAATGTTTGAAAAATAGAAATTTGTAGTTAGATAGAGAATAAATTGTTTGCTTTCTTTAATTTATGTTTGAAGATGACCAGGAAGAATATTGATTGGATATTATGACAATATATATTGTTTTGGGGAAATAAACATTTCGTATTGAGTTTTCTAACAATGTGAAAATTTTCCTAATATATTCTTTTTTCAGTTTGGACATTTCTTTAATTTTTTCTTTTAATTTTAAAGAAACGGGATTACTAAAAAAAATTGTAATCTCCAATAAAATTATTAAAGACATTTAATTTTAATTTTAATATTAATGAGAATATTAAAATTAAATCAAAATTGTAATCTCCGTAAGCATGGTGATGTGCACATAAATCAAAATGGTTCTTGAGTCCCGCTTCTCTCGATGCCTTTTGGCTTTGATTTGAGGGCATGATTCTCAGTAAAGCAAACGCCGACGGCATAGGGGACCATTGCTACATGTGTATTATATGAGCAACCACTTTGTGCACTTGTTGCCAAAGGTGTGGTTAGTCTCCAATACATTTGTTTCGATGGTGATTCGGGATCACCACTTTGTTTGACAAAGGTTAGGTCTGTATCCCGTCCATCCCCGCCCATACCCTCAATTATTGGGGACTTAATGGGTTATGCTATTGTTGTTGTTGTTGTTGTATTAATGAGAATATCTCAAAATCTTGAGGGAAAAAAAAAAAAAAAGAGATTTCACAATTCACACTTAGGCCTAGGAAATCCATCAAAATCCTCAATTTGATGAAATCTATTAGAATTTATAAAGTTTTGAATATCAACAGATTTCAACAGATAAATCATAATCTGAATTGAATACATCTAGATTTTAATAGACTTTTTAAAATTTAAATTGAATACGTATGGATTTAAAACTTCTTAAAAATCCTATAAACTCTAGATTGAATACACCTCTTTGAGAAGGTTTTGCTTCCGTAATATCACTACAATGTTTAAAAGTTTACTTTCATTCTATTAATCCTCCTATTAATAATTTCTTATTTCTTAATCAAATTAAGATAAAAGTTCTTAAAAAGAGTTTGTCCATTTCTATCATTAAATTTAGAGTAATATGCATTAAATGGTCATAAAGTATTTCATTATTTTGGGTTACGGCTATAAACAATATTTTCTTCAGATTTTGGCCATCAAAATTTTACGGTGCACAAGTTCTAATATCCGGCTAAAATTCCAGCAAATTATTTTAAAAAATTCCTCACGTGAGGGGCATTTAAAAATGTGAGCGTGAGCTTAAGTGAGCTGAGCGCGAGCGCGAGCTTAATATTTAAGCTCGAATTTTATGTGAGTCGAGCGTGAGCTTAACTCCGCTCAGCCCGGTTAAAACTCACACCCGAATAAGAATAACATAATTATAAATATTATATATATAATACTAAACTTCTAATAAAAAATACCTATAAAAACTGGCGGCAGAATGTATCGTTTATTTTCCCTCTTTCTCATACCCTATCTTTGGTTATCTTTTTCAATAGTTTATCTTATTACAAGAATTAAGTATCATAATATTATGTATATTCGTATTCTTGTCAGAATTTAGTCTTATATCTCATTGTATTCTTATTCTTACTGCAATATTTTTTCTTTTTTTTATAATATAAATTTAGCTCATGAGTCTCGTGAGCTTAGCTCGAGCTCACATTAAAACGTGAGCTGAGTGTGAGCTGAGCTTTCCAATTTTTATGTGAGCCGGGCGTGAGCTCACATAGCTCGATTGACACTCTTACCTTTGCTGATGTGGAAAAAAGATTCAAAATAGACTATAGAGACCAAAGTGTCATGGACTTATAAACTATTTGGGCAGAGTTATTAACTGAAATGGGCCTAAGATACATAATGAATATAGGACCCATACTAGTCTAATTAATCCAGCCCAAAGCTATGTAGTCTTCAGCCTGAACAATCCTTTTATTTCGACATGTCCATATGCTGAACAATGCAACTGAAGCTTATTGCCTTTCATCCATCTTTGCTGCATCATAATCACCTTCATCATAATCACATTTCAGCAAGTTGTTTCATAGAGCAAATTGGAAGAGGTCTCACAATGCCTTCAAACAACTTTTCTCTAACTACATGGCAGTCAATCTCTATGTGTTTTGTACGTTCATGAACACTGGCGGAGCTAGGGGGGGCCTGGGGGGCAAGTGTCCCCCAACTTTTTCCAAATTTTTTTTTTCTTCATAATTTTAGTTTTGTTTTTATAACACCTCATCCCGTGAACATTTTGAATCACTTTACGATTTAAAATTAGATTTTTTAGTTTGTGAATTATAGGAATTACACCACTTACATCTTAACAATTTTGGTTAAAATTGTAACAAACTTAATTGTGTAAGAGATTATAATATTTATAAAATTTCATCAAAAAATTCATAATTACTAATAGATTATAATATAAGATTTTATCAAAAATAAAAAAATATTCGTTCAAATTAATAATAAGCCCTTCATGTTTCCTCCAACTTCATCTCTAATACCCATAATATTTCTAAATGACCTTTTATTTTGGTCTAATCATACAAAAAAGGTCTTTGGGGCCTTTTTATTCAAACTTGTTCTTTTTGGATTCAACAATCAAACATGATATATATTTTAATTTCCATTGTAAATATTTATTTTTTCTTCTCGAGAGTCCTTCTCATCCAAATTTTTTTTTTGCACCGCCAATATTTATATGCTTTTATGAATTTATTTTGTCAATGTTAATTGTGCCCCCCCAAAGAAAATTTTCTGGCTCCGCCACTGTTCATGAAACACAAGATTGGCTGCAATGTGAAGAGCACTTTGGCTATCACAAAACAAGGGAACAACTTGACTTTGTGTAACTCCAATATCTGCAAGCAGGTTGATCAACCATTGAATTTCACAAGTAGTCATGGCCATAGTGCTCTTCACATTGTTGCTTCTTTGATCTCCGAGAGATCAAAGCATCGCCCAAAAACAAACAGAAGCCAGTAATACTCCTCATTGTTTCAGCACATCCAGCCCAGTCACTACCAGCGACACCCTTAAGCTGGAAAGAAGACTTCAAAACTGGAAATTCTCAACAGACATACATACAAAAAACTGGAAAAGCATGTCATACATGATTTACAACATTTCTAGTATCCTAAGGCATGCATAACATAGATTCATAATCTATATTCAAACACTATAACACATAAAGTCTATAGGGTACTCGTGAGTGGCTCACGATACCATTTGTTAGAGGAATAACAGGGTCATAAACAAGTATGCGGCGGAATAAAACTTGACCCGCCTCTACCGGGATCTTCCACGAGTAAGAACCTACGACTACGGGATAGTGTTATACCTTTTTAGATGCTAGAATAGCCGAAACGCTTTCGGTGGTAGTTGTGACGAAACGGAACACCACAATGCGAGCTCCGTCTCTCCCGAGTATCCACTCTATCTTCGGGGATGGTCTTCTCTGCTTGGTGCTAGCCAACGCCTTGTAGAAGCTTTGAAGACACTCTTCAATGGAGTATGTATCTCCGACCTTTTAGAAGAACAAGATACAAGATTTCTAACTTCTTTTCTATTAGCAATAGCCGGAAAACAAGTCTAGAAAATCTATCTTTTCTTTTCTCTCTAAAGCACTCAATATTCTCTCTTTTCCCTAAGCTTCAAAAGCTGGAAAAAGCTGATTAGAAAATGATTAGGAAAATCGGTATTTTCCTAGTCTATCAGAGAGAGTGGGGAGAGTGAAAGGGGAAGTGGGGAGATCATGGAGAAACTACTCGACCACTTTTAACCACCTTCTAAGAGATAAAATGGGCTGGATAATATCTCTAATTGTCCAACCATAAGGTCGGTCCAAAAGCGGGTCGGTCGGCCCAATCATATTGGTCGCCCTAACCCGATTAAGGGGCCCAATCCGGCCCGACCGGGCGCGCACGCGCCAACCGATTGATTGATCCAAATGGGTTGGTCGGCCCAATCCAATCGCGGCCCGGCCCGACCCAATCGAATTGGCGCACCTTAGATTAAATGTACTCCAACAAGCCCAATCCGGTTGATCTATGAGTGCGACCCGAGAGGTATCTATGGCGTTGGCCGTGACATCGTATGTCACGAGGTAATGAGAGGTATCTAGCAACGCATCATTACCCCCCAAATCATAAATATCTTGTGATTTATCATAATCACAACATTTGACATTTGTAGTTAAATCCTTTTGTCCTTGATATCTAGATTGAACACAAGTCATGGAAAAAAGTCACACTTGTATTGTCCAATCTTTTAGTTTCTTGATTCGCGAGTAGACTAATCAAATGACAACAATATCTCATCTCGATTCATTTGTTCATGGCCATGAATTAGTCGGACTCCATCAAAGGGCCCCGAGATATCGCTCTTGCTATATAGGAGGGACAAATCCCTTTCTCGCATCCCACTCATCACTGAACAAGATTCGTGATATACCCAATAAATGCCTTTATTGCTCACCCGATTACGGATAGCGTTTAACATTATCAAAGCATAACACTAGCCATGCAAGAACTCTTGTGAGACCTCAAGTCGAAGGATCTCATATACAACCCGAGTCAAAAAAATTTGAGAAACACAGTTGACTATTATATAACAACCCATGGTGTGTTTCTCATGTCGAGTCCGTCGGTATAATGATTCTCTAATCATATATACCCATGTGACGATCCGATATCTTATATCAATCACTTTGCACATACTAGTCTTGCGCATTATTATTGTCCTCGAAGATTCCATAATAATGTTCGAGCTAGGGGATGTTTTAGAATAGTATCTCATAACAATTATGAATACTATTCTAAGGACATATTATTTATTTTTGTTGTTAAGAGCGTAGAAACATAATGAATAATACTGGAATTAATTGCCTTTAATTCATCAAAATGAAAATTACATTAATACGGTACAATAATCTCCCACTTGCACTAAAGACCCAAATTACAATAAATGGTCTTTAGGGCATACTATTGATTTGTCTCTAAAGATCAGCCCTCCGGATATCGGATACCCATGGAGCTAGTGTGGCGATCATGCTGCTCGCTGCTGACAGTGGCTTTGTCGGTGGATCGGCGACATTGTCTGCAGAGTCTACTCTACATATATGCACATCACCTCTCTCTATAATCTCGCGGATTAGGTGAAATCGTCGTAGTACATGTTTGGACCTCGCGGTGAGATCTAGGTTCCTTAGATTGGGAAATAGCCCCATTGTTGTCACAATAGAGGTCTATCGGGTTCGCAATACTAGGAACCACATCGAGGTCGGAAATAAATTTCTGATCCAAAGCTGCCTCCTTAGCTGCTTCACAAGCTGCTATGTACTCGACCTCTGTCGTAGAATCTGCTATGGTTGATTGCTTTGAAGCTGCGCCCGACTCACGGCACCTCCATTCAAGTTAAACACATATCCCAGGTTGCGATTGGAAATCATCTCTGTCGGTTTGGAAACTAGCATCGGTGTAACCCGATTCATAACGAGCTCATCCGCTCCTCCATAAATCAAGAATGTATCCTTAGTCCTTCGTAAGTACTTGAGGATATTCTTGGCTGAGATCCGGTGGCGTTCACCGTAATTAGGTGGTATCCGCTCGTAATGCTTAAAGGCAAACGAGACATGCAGGGCGAGTACAAATCATGGCGTACATGATGGATCCTATGGCGAAGCATAAGGGATCTCTTTCATGTGTTCTAATTCGGCGGGCGTTTTAGAACACTTGTTCCCTTTGATGAAACAGATTACCATGTGCCATAGGACAAAGTCCTTTCTTAGACTCTTGCATGCTAAACCGCTTTAGCACCTTGTCTATATATGTATTCGACTTAGGCCAATGAGTCTCACGGATCTATCTCTATAGATCTTGACTCCCCGAGAATATAGTGGCTTCGCCTAAGTCTTTCATAGAAAAACACGTACTCAACCAAGCCTTTACTGGACTTTAAGGTTGGTATGTCGTTTCCAATGAGTAGTATGTCATCTACATACAAAACCAGGGAATACAATTGAGCTCCCACTAACCTTTTTATAAACACAAGGCTCATCCTCATTTCTAATGAAGCGAAACTCACGGACGGCATCATTAAAATGGATGTTCTAGCTTGAGAAGCTTTCGCTTGAGTCCATAAATGGATCTCTGAAGCTTACATACTTTTTCGAGCATTCTGCGGAGTGACAAAACCTTGAGTCGTGTCATATACACATCCTCATCAAGTTTTCCATTAAGGAAAGCGGTTTTGACATCCATTTGCCGATTTCGTAGTCATAGTAAGCTGCGATAGCAAGCAAATTCGAATGGACTTGAACATAACCACGGGGGAAAAGGTCTCATCATAGTCAATACCATGAATTTGTTTGAAACCTTTCGCGACCGGTCGCCCGCTTATGCGTTTGTACATTCCCTTCCATGTCGGTTTTAATCTTAAAAACCCATTTGCACCCTATGGGAGTTACCCGCTTCGAGTGGATCAACCAAGATCCGAGACTTGGTTAGTGTACATGGAGTCCATTTCGGATCTCGTGGCTTCAAGCCATTTCTCGAAATCAGGGCTATTAATTTCTGTTTGTAGGTTGAAGGTTCATCGTGGTCCACAAACATAACATCACCATGTTACGTTATGAAAAATCCAAATTTTTCAGGAGGTGGACGACGAACTCTACCGGACCCTACGCAATTCTTGTGTTTCTTGAGCTAGTCTTTGTCTGCATAAACTGTTTGTGGCTTTCGTTTGCACAACAACTTGTGGAGTCACGTTTCATTTTCCATCTCATCATTAGTGCTAGTTTGAGAGTCCGGAACTTCGGAAAGTTCTACGCTACTCCCACTTGTGTTTCTAGAAACAAATTATTTTTTCTAGAAAGACTCCCAGTGCGAGCAACAAACACTTTGTTCTCGTTAGGGATATAAAAAGTAGTATCCTTTAGTTTCCTTAGGATAACCTACAAATATGCACTTTTCAGATTTTGGAGCCGACTTATCGGAAGTCGAGCGTTTCACAAAGCGCTTCACGACCCCCAAATCTTGAGGAAAGACAATCTGGGGACGCTTCCCAGTCCCATAACTCGTATGGCGTCTTTGCAGCTGATTTAGATGGAGCAGCGGTTAAGTGTTAAAGCTGCTTTGTCTCTAGTGCGTGTCCCCAAAAGGAATTGGGCAGGCTCGTGTGACTCATCATAGAACGAACCATATCTAATAATGTTTTGTTCCTCCTTTCAGATACACCATTCCATTGTGGAGTAGCTGGAGGAGAAAGTTGTGAAACGATTCCACAAGCTTTTAGATAGTCACAGAATTCTTGACTCAAGTATTCTCCTCCTCGATCGGATCGAAGAACCTTAATACTCTTGTCAAGTTGGTTTTCTACTTCAAGTTTAAATTCTTTAAACTTAGCAAATGCTTCGGATTTGTGTTTCATCAAGAACAAATATCCATACCTACTGAAGTCATCAGTAAAGGTAATGAAGTAGAGGTAACCACCCCTTGCATGTATATTAAAAGGGCCACATACATCACTATGTATTAGTCCTAATAAAGCATCGGCTCTCTCACCTAGCTTAGTGAAAGGTGATGCTGTCATCTTACCCAACAAACAAGATTCGCATCGATCATAAGACTCGAAGTCAAATGATTCCAATAGCCCATCTTTATGGAGTTTGGATATGCGATCTTCGTTTATGTGGCCTAAGCGACAATGCCAAGGTATGTAGGATTAGAATCATTAGTTTTAATCCTTTTGGTATTTATATTTAAGATTGGCATATCAAGATCTAAAACATATAGACCATTAATCAAAGAGGCGGTTGCATAAAACATATTATCCGGAAATAACGACAATCGTTGGTTTTTGATCGAAATCTCAAAACCTTTCTTGTCCAAACAAGAAACCGAAATAATATTCTTAATTAAACTAGGTACATAGAAACAGTTTTCTAAACCCCAAAACAAGCCACTGAAGGCAAAGTAAAAGTACAAGTCCCTACAGCTAGAGATCATGCAACACGTGCTCCGTTGCCTACTCGTAGTTCCACTTCACCCTTTGCCAACTCTCTACTCCTTTGAAGTCCCTCGCACATTAGTACAAATGTGAGAACCACATCCGGTATCAAATACCCCAGAAGTAGTTGTATTTAAATTGATATCAATCATATTAATATCTATAACATAAATACCCGAGCACGTAGCAACAATTGCTTTCTCCTTTTCCAGCCCTTTCTCCTGCAAGATAGCTTTTGCGGTTCCTTTTTCCAGTGACCCTTCTCACCACAATGATGACAGATAGAGTCCTTGGCTGCACCACCCTTAGGTTTCGAGTGCATTGTTGAAAGTGGTTTGCTTGCCCTCGGGCTTACCATTCGGTTTGCCTTTGGATTTCACAAAACCTCTGCCTTTGCCCCTTTTGCACCATCGGTATGGTGTTGGGCTTGGACTTGCCTATTTCCTTCTCGGTAGTCCTCAGCATGTTCAACAATTCAGTAATGGCTTGTCAATTTCATTCATATGATAATTTAGAATGAACTGATCTGTATGACTCGAGCAACGATTGCAAAATCAAATCGGTCGAGCGACTCTTGTCCCAAAGGAAATCCCAGCTTTTTCAAGGTTTTGAACATAACCTATCATCTTAAGAACGTGAGTTCCCTACCGGCATTCCTTCGGACATTTTGCACTCGAAAAGAGATTTCGACACATCGAATCTCTCCCGGCGTGCTTGCCCTCGATATAGTTGCTTCAAGTGAACCAAACGATATCATAAGCCCCCCATGTCCTCATGTTGCTTCTCGAAGCTCGAGTTCATGGTGACAAGCATGAGGCTAGACACATCTAAAGCATCACTTACATGCTTCGATAAGCACTTCTATCAGCGGTCGAAGCGCGAGCCTCCGGTATAGCGAGAATAAGGTCGTTCCATGACATACAACTTTCTTTCATGCTTGAGAACGATTCTCAAGTTCTCGAACCGATCGAGGAAGTTAACTCCCTCTAATTTGTCCTTCTCAAGGACGTAACGCAGATGATAGTGTTTGGTTTGAATTTGCCATTTTTCTACAACAAAATACATATAGAAAGTAAGTACCGATTAAAATCATTATTAGGTCTTTATCTTTTTAATGATTTATCCCACTATTTTCTTCGAGTGAATAACCCTCAATATCAACTCAGAAAGTTCGTTAACTTTCTAGCGGGCCAAGATCCATATTTCACCTCGTTCGAGTCGACTTTGGCTGATCGCCCAAAAACTTAGTTATTTAGGTAGGCAACATTTGCCAATTACATCAAATTATGTAATTCTTGGTTAGTTGAGTGAATAACATTTATTCAAGCGTAACATTATGAAGGAACCCAAGAGTGGGGGAATTGGGTTTCTAATAAATCTTGCAAACTATTTGCAATTTAAACAATGATAGTGCAAGTTTAACAAAAGCTAAAGCAAAACCCAATGCAAATCACAAGACAAGATATTTAGAGTGGTTCGATTCACTAAGAATCTACATCCACTACCTTGAGCCGCACCCAAGGATTTCACCAACTTCACTAAGAAGAATGTGCCCACACAAAGTAGGACTTTACACTAGTGGCTAACTCACCAAGAGTTTTACAAACAACCACTATAAACAATTGCCCACACTAAGTAGGACTTATACAACAATAACCCTATCACTAAGAAAGGGGATAAGATGAAAGGTTTAGAGTACAAAGTTGTTCACTCTTCTAAGTGAAAGATATACCTTTGAAGCACAAACAATTTAGCTCTTTGAACATATGAAGTTCACTCTTTGTCTTGCATTTGAAATAACACCTTTGAATGCTTTAAATCATGACAATGAAGTGCATTTTCTTTGTTGGTGTTTTGGCTTGATGAGAAATCAATGAGAATATGTTTTGCAAGCCTTTCAAAGTGTTAGAGTCATTCTAAAGCTTTGGAGTATATATACATTTCAAAATCTCGCTGAAAAACGACTCTTGCAACGGTCAAATAACGGCTAGAACTCGCAGAGTTCGGTTGACCGAAGTTTAATCTCGGATGACCGAAGCACATCTCGGTCGACCGACTTGGGACCTCGGTCGACCGACCTTGGGAATTTCGGTCGACCGACCTAGCCAAAGGTCGACCGAATCCTGCAGCTCAACTCTCTGTTAAATCTTCGGTTGATCCGAGAAAATCTCGGTTGACCGACTTTCCAGAGCATGAGAGAAGATGTTTAAACACTTGTTTTCAAATCAATTGAAGTCTAAAAGGTTTTCCCAAAAGGTAACACATAAGAACACTTGGAAAACTTTTCTAAAAGACTTAACTATGAAATCAAAGACTTTTTGTATAAGAACATATGTAAAGATCATTTCGAAACTTAAGCCTTTTGAAAACGTGTTTATGAAAACATATATGCAAGACTAGAGTGAAGAGCGTATGTTCTTAGAGCTTTGGTTAGAGCTTAAGATAACGACTATTTAAAGACCAAGCTAACTAACCAAACCTAAGTCTTCAATCTTCAATCTTGATGAAAGTGCCTTCAAGTATATGACCTTGAATCTTGCGCACGGCTTGATTGAAGTACTTAGAGCTTCCATATTGAGTTCCGATATTCTATCACATAGATGAAAACATTAGACACAAACATCAAGTGTTTGTCCATTATCAAAAACCGAGTTCGTTTGCCCTTAGGGCTAACAATCTCCCCCTTTTTGATTATGTCAAACTTTGATGTAATTAGATAGGATATGGACAATATTAAGAACAAGGAAGCATGGCAAAAGGATATAAGAACAAGTAAGAGTAAAGACTAATGCTTATAAGATAAACCAAGTAAACATGGAAGCTAAAAGCATTAGTAAGATTACTTCTTTTGCCATATGCATTAGGGACTCTTAGAAGAGCCCTAAATACTTACCATCCTCCTGTCCTCTTTCCTTCCAACTAATAGCATTCTTGTGTGTAATATACATACCTTAGTTTACACAAGAAGCTAAATTACCATTTTCATCAATGTCGATGTGAGTGCTAAAGATCCTATTACAAAGAACATGCTCACACAAACATTAGAACTTACAATGGTTTGTTATCATCAAAACAACATAGAATATGCCCTTAGGGCTAACAATCTCCCCCTTTTTGATGATGACAAAACATTGACGCAAATGGGAATAATATGCAAAATAAAGATACCAAATGTATGCATGAGATAAGGATATTAAGGATCTAGACAAGTAGAAGTTTTCTCAAAACAATTCTACTCCCCCTATATTAAAGAATCCCTTATCTCTCCCATTTTGCAAGTTCTAAGCATTCTCCTTTTGTAAATTACTTCTCTTGGCACATTTGCAACACTAAAAATTCTCCCTCTTTTTGTCAAAATCAAAAAGGGATATCAGAGCGCCAATAAGAAAAGCATTATAACGAAAATTAAAGATCAATTTTGGAGAAGCTTGATGAAATTTAATAATCCTCCCCATATATGAAAAAAAAAAAAAACTTAAAAACCATGGAAAACAACTTGATGGTCTTGTAGATTAATAAAATAAGAACCAAAAGATCAATCCTAAAGACCAAAAATAATTATGAAGAAGGATTACTTATGAAAAAGCTTGGTTGATTTCTAAAAAAAACAAGGAGTCCATAATACCACATAAATCCAAAAGATGGTCATGTATGGCTCAAGAAGAATATCAACCTAAGCTAAAAACAAAGGAGATAAGGAATATACCTTAAAGAACAATCTCCCCGTTTATCAAACATACGATGTTAGCTATTTGAGATAAAACCAAGTTTGATACAAATTGACCAATTATAAACCATGATACCAATTGTAAATATAGCCAATTGTAAAACAAGTTTGAAAATATAGCTAACAAAGTACTTGTGGAAGTGATACCATGAATACATAAGTTAAGTACATGTATCACAACCAAAAGATGTAGAGGAAGTGTAAGAAAACACTTGGAGTACATTCCTCTAACAAGTTAATGGTTAGCTAAATGAGTGTAACAACTCTTAAAGCAATACTAACCAAAAACCATAATGAGATCATAAAGGATATGAAGGTATTATACCAATTGTAAACAAAATATGATCTCATAGTTATTTAGGGAGAGTATATGTGATATCAATTGAAGACATAAACATTTATAACACATATAACTTCCAAAATAACTTACACAAGTTGGCTATAAGAGTTAAAAGATGAAAAGCAAGCCAACAAGTGATGTGATGATGTAAAATGGGACAATTGAGCATGCATCACAATTTTGAGGGAGGTATGAGTTGAAAACATTTGAAAAACTCCCTCTTAGGTTGTGCCACTTCCAAACAATCAAATAGACACAACCCATGGCATAATCAATGCCACAATCACAGTTTACATCCTAAGTCAAGCATCTAGACGATCAACCACATAAGATTAATGCTATAGACTTGAATATAAACATAAACCCCTATATGCAATAAACATCAAGTGAAAACTAAGCATAGCATATACAAACTCCCCCAAAGCATAAAACACTTCATAATAGAGGGGAGGGGGATATAAGTTGAGCACAAAAGGATCAAACACAAAACTATGATCACTAACAAGGGATGAGTTAAGCCTTGTACCTCAATGCTCTTTGAGCTTGGACTTCTTACCATATTGGTTGATCTTCTTTATCAATCAAGTCCATTGAGGCTTTTTGTGTGATCACTTTCATTTGAAGCTCATTGAGAGGTTGACATGTGATTGCTCCATTTTCTTTGTTGTTCATCCTTGATTGATGAGATGAAGGCAATCTCCTCTTCTTTTCATGACAAGTGTAGAGTCATCATTGATGGGTGACTTTTCTTTGATGAATCCTCTACAATCTTGTGATCCTTGGCATTTGACTCTTTTCTTGGAGTCTTAGCTCATTTGTGCCATTCCTTGTAGTTCATATCTTCTTCTTGAAGTTTAGAACTCTTTGTTACCTACAAGGGATTCTTGAGAGCAAAAATGGTACCTTTTTCAAGGTCCTTCATGATTAGCTCAAAATCTCAAGTAACACAAATATGCATAAGGATCATGCAAATCAAAAACCAAAACAACTAGATGGATTCTTAAATGAATATGACATGATAAAACAAGAATCAATCAAGTTGCATATGCTACATCTCATAGATACCTTAGCTAAACTCAACATGGACAATAAAGAACATGCTAAAGGTTATCTATATAAATATAAACTTCAAGAATGTGAGATGCAACATATATAAGAGCAAGCATATATAAATATCAAAAACACTTAAACACATTAATTAAAGTGTTAAGAGAAGGTGATTTTGATACCATTGCTTTCTTACCAAGTGATGAAGACATTGTATTGACACTTTGGCTCTTGTCATCACTTGATGCTTTGCTCTTCGTATCTAAGCAACTTGGTTCTCCAATTGATTAACATTTGAGCTTTGAGAAACCAAGTGTTAAGGAGTGCTTTTGAATTTCTTCCTTTGGCACAACTTCTTTAACTTCTCCCCAATGCCACTTCTCTTTGAATCAAGTCCATTGAAGCTTTGTGGCATTCATCTAACTTATAGGAACCTATAAGATCAAGGGAGGAGTAGCTTTTGGTACCCACTTTTGTTTGGGTCCATGGGGGTTAGTTAAAGTACGCTTAACTCTCCAAACCGTTTTAACCCCTTTTTCAATCTTCTTCTTAACATGGCATCTAGCATTAGTATGACCATGTTTTCCACAATATGTGCAACAAATGTGTGGCTTAGAAGATTTGTGAACATGCTCATGATATCTATTATGCCTATGTGAGGAACTAGCATGCACAAAGTGATTCTTAGGCAACTTAGAAGAGCTAGCATGATCAATGTGATTAGCATTATAACCAAGACCATGTTTAACATTTGAAGCACGTTGCATATCAAGAATATGATCAAGCTTTTTTGTTCCTTTGGAGAACTTGTCAACAAGTGATGTAAGCTCAACAACTTTGATTTTCAAACTATCAAATTCAACAAGTTGACATTCAAGAGATGACATTTTATCACATGCTTCTTTGTATTGTAATGAAGATGTTTTGCAAGAGATAATAAGATTTTCATTTTCACATTTCAAGCATTTAACATCATCACACAATTTTTCATTTTCATTAGTCAATATTGATCTTTCATCAAGCAAGGATTCAATTTTAAGCTTACATCTCTTTGTTTTGCTTTGCACATTTTTTTCATTTGCTCATACATATCATATAAAAAGCTCATTAGGATCATCCTCATCATCATCATCATTAGAACATGAAGGGGAGGGAGAAAGATGTACCTCATTACCAAAAGCCATGAAGCAAACATTTGAGTTTTCCTCTCCTTCTTCATTTTCTCTCTCATCTTGATCCCATGTGCATAGCATGCCCTTTGCATTCTTTGATTTGAAGAATTTTTTCTTTTTGTCTTCCTTGAGGCCCTTTGCTTTGGCGGTTGGGCACTTTCCTAAGAGATGCAATAGTAATCGCCAAGATCCTATTCGGTTTTTCCAAGCCAATGGAAAAACCGTGAAGTCAATCTAAGGGTGTAAAAAGAAAAACATCTATTCTACACCGTCTTGACCTTCAGTTGGTTGCCTCCAAATCTTCATCATCTCAGCTGTACCTTCTCCTAATCTAGAATTACAAAATTTCTAAGGAAACCTCGAGTTACATTCGAGGGGATTTAATGAGATTAAAATTACAACTTTTCAATGATAAAACAGGCACGATACGCAGATCGTATTATAAAATAATACCAACAGGGTAATGGCGACTACTATGCATCATGCTCAATTAACATAACAATTTATGAAAAATAATGAGCAACCAGCAAATAAGAACATTTCATATACTCTGGTCGGGTTCGGTTGGCCGGCGATAGCTTCGGTCGACCGAAAAAGTACTGAGAGTACTCGGTCGATCAAACAGGCACTTCGGTCGACCGAGACCAACTCGGTTGATCCGAACCAAGTATCAATAGCTACTGTCTTGCCTCGGTCGACCGAAACTGAGTCCCGGTCGATCGAAGTGCTAGAAACTGAGACTTTTTCCAGCTTTTGAATGACTTCAAAACTGGAAATTCTCAACAGACATACATACAGAAAACTGGAAAAGCATGTCATACATGATTTACAACATTTCTAGTATCCTAAGGCATGCATAACATAGATTCATAATCTATATTCAAACACTATAACACATAAAGTCTATAGGGTACTCGTGAGTGGCTCGATACCACTGTTAGAGGAATAACCGGGTCATAAACAAGTATGCAGGCGGAATAAAACTTGACCCGCCTCTACCAGGATCTTCCACGAGTAAGAACCTACGACTACGGGATAGTGTTATACCTTTTTAGATGCTAGAATAGCGAAACGCTTTCGGTGGTAGTTGTGACGAACGGAACACCACAATGCGAGCTCAGTCTCTCCCAGTATCCACTCGATCTTCCGGGGATGGTCTTCTACTGCTTGGTGCTAGCCAACGCCTTGTAGAAGCTTTGAAGACACTCTTCAATGGAGTATGTATCTCTGACCTTTTAGAAGAACAAGATACAAGATTTCTAACTTCTTTTCTATTAGCAATAACCAAAAAACAAGTCTAGAAAATCTGTCTTTTCTTTTCTCTCTAAAGCTCTCAATATTCTCTCTTTTCCCTAAGCTTCAAAAAGCTGGAAAAAGCTGATTAGAAAATGATTAGGAAAATCAGTATTTTCCTAGTCTATCAGAGAGAGTGGGGAGAGTGAAAGGGGAAGTGGGGAGATCATGGAGAAACTACTCCACCACTTTTAACCACCTTCTAAGAGATAAAATGGCTGGATAATATCTCTAATTGTCCAGCCATAAGGTCGAGTCCAAAAGCGGGTCGGTCTGCCCAATCATATTGGTCAGCCTAACCCGATTAAGGGCCCAATCCGGCCCGGCCCGAAGCCCGGCACGGCCCAACCGAATTGATTGATCCAAATGGGTTGGTCGGCCCAACCCTATTAAGGGCCCAATCCAATCGCGGCCCGACCCGACCCGGCCCGGCCCAATCGAATTGACGCACCTTAGATTAAATGTACTCCAACAAAACATCATCAAAAGGCCCAGAGTCTTGATGTGTGAACTTTGCAACATGATCAATATGAGTATTAATAGGCTTGCATTCTAATATACTTTCATCAACTAATAACTCCAAGGCATATTTCCTTTGAGAAAGGAATATGCATGTCTCATTTCTGACAACTTCCAAACCCAAAAAGAAGTGCAATTCACCAAGGTCTTTGATATTGAATTCAGTATGCATCAACAACTTAATATCAGCTATGACAGTTATACTATCACTTGCAAGAATAATGTCATCAACATAGACTAACAGTACCAAGAAGAAATCATCAGTTTGCTTCACAAACAAACTATAGTCATGCCAAAATTGAATGAATCCTAAGGATAAGAGAGTGTGAGTAAGTTTCTGATTCCATTATCTACTTGATTGTTTAAGACCATAGATAGACTTAATGAGCTTGCACACTTGATTAGGACCAACAACATACCCAGTGGAGTCATATAAATTTCTTCATGTAGCTCTCTATGCAAGAAAGCATTATTAACATCTAATTGATGCACATACCAACCTTTACCAGAAGCAATAGCAAGCAATGCCCTTATTGTTGTCATTTTGGCAACAAGGGAGAATATGTCCAAATAATCAATGCCAGGTAATTGAGTATACCCTTTTGCAACCAACTTTTCTTTATGCATTTCAACTGTGCCATCTGAGTTCAATTTTATCTTGTATACCCACTTGCATCTAATAGGTAACTTTCCAACTGGTAAAAAGGTTAGAACCCAAGTATTGTTAGTTGCCAAGGTTGCCAATTCAGCATCCATGGCTGCCATACACTTCTCACTTTTGACAGCTTCCTTATGACATGTAGGTTTTTGTAAAACATCAAGAACAGATACAAAAGATTTTTGGCTATGGTGCAGCCTTTCATATGACATGACATGATGAAGAGAATGGGGGGAAGTTAACTGGCTATTAGTAGACACAATGTTACACTCATAATCATTCAGGTAAGTAGGAACTTGTTTTGTCATTGAAGGTCTTTTAGAGTGAATTACAATTGAGAGAATCAGAATCAGATGAATCTTGTGAAGACAAAGCAGTGCCTGGACTAGAAGGTGAAGGAGCAGCATATGACATATCGGAAGAAGAACAAGGCTGCTCAAGGAGTATGTCAGTTTGTTGTGAGATAAATTCATCCAAAGAAACATAATCTGTCATAGTAGGTGAATGTGCAGAAGAATAAGAAGTTTAATGTGAAAAATGGAAGATATGTTCCTGAAATATCACATGTCTATAAACAAATAGTTGTTCAGTATCACATTCTAGAAGTATAAAACCTTTTGAAGTTAAGGACTGGCCTAGGTAAACACATTTTTTTCCCTCTAGGATCAAATTTCCCCCTACCATGCTCTATTGTGCATGCATAGCTTAAACAACCAAATACCCTCAAGTGCTCATAGCTTTATAAATAGGAATAGAGTTTCTCATAAGGTGTAAGAGTTTTGTATCACTGGTGATGGAGTTAAATTGATAAGATAGGCTCCATGCTTTATATAGAAACCCCAAAATTTAAGAGGAACATGTGATTGAAACCTAAGAGATCTAGCAATGTTTAAAATATGTTGGTGTTTCCTTTCAACCAATCCATTCTATTGAGGTGTATAAGGACATGAGGTTTGATATATTATCCCCTTTTTAGAACAGAAGTTTGACATGAGGAACTCAGTTCCATTATCTGTCCTCATTGTCTTAATTTTCATGAGAACTGAGTTAAGATGAATTCATAGAAGGATTGTATAGTATGTTGAACATCTGACTTAGATTTTAACAAGAAAATCCACACAAACCTATTATAGTCATTAATCACAGTTAGAAAATACCTTTGATCATACACTTTAGGTTCCTTATATGGCCCCCAAACATCCATATGCACTAGATCAAAATGTTGCTTCACAATAGAAGTTCTGAGTTTGAAAGGTAGCTTGTGATGTTTTGCAGTAGGACATATACTACATTCCTTTGAATATTTACAAGAAGAAATATCATGAATATTTTTTATGAGCTTAAGCCTAGGAAAAGATAGATGACCTAATCTATAATGCCAAAAAAGATCTTTTATTTCAGCATTATTAGGTACATGAAAACTATTGTTATCATTAGGTTGCTTAGACAAGGCAGAAAACAACCTTAGTAGCAACTGAATTTGAGATATGGTGAGGTGAAAATACAAGCCCTGCCATCTTTCACTTTGTCAAAATCCTCTGAGAGGTTGACAGGTCCTGTATGACACAATAATCATGAAAGAACAACAATGAGCAAGGATTATGAAGTGTAAATTTAGAGACTGACACAACATTCAAGTTACAAATAGGAACATACAGAACATCTCTTAGAACTAAACTATGTGCTAATCTGTATAGTTCCATTCATGATGACAGGTATAGAAGTCTTATTAGGCAATTTAATGAAAATATTAGAAACATAGCTAGACTCAACAAAGTATTTATCAGTACACACCACATGGTCAGTAGCACCAGAGTCCAAAATCCAAGTATAAGTTTCTGAGTTTGTAGGATTACATGTTAGTGCATTGAAGCCACCATAAGCATTCTTCATCAGCTGTGGCTTGATTGATCATAGGTCCAACCTCTGTTCCAACTTTGACCTTGCCAGAACCTACTCCAGCATAGTTAGAACTAGTTCCTGAATGCATATTTTGGAATAGATTAACCAGTTGCTGATGTTGTTCTTCATTAAAACCTGTAAGGTGACTATGAAAACTTGAGCCTCTCTGCTCATGGGCCTTAACCACAATGCAATATGGTTAACACTCTTCTGATTGCTGGAATTTGAACTTCCTGCATAATCAGCATTTCTTGCATTTCCATGACTGCCACTATTATACCATCATGTACCTCTTCCTCTCCTCTTACCTCCATTAAAACCTGGTGGATAACCAATTTTTTTTGTAACATTTGTCCACTGAATGTCCTAATCCTCCACAATATGTACATGTCAGTGGTCTTCTTCCTGCAAATCTACCTCTTCCTCTACCATAACTGATGTTTACTACATTCATTGAACCACTACCAGCATTACTAACACTCTCAGATGAATTGCTTGAATTAGAGCTTCCAAACTCCTGTACAAAGCTTTGTGCATTCATGATCTGCACATGAGTTTGAGTATACTTGTAATTGAGCTGGTCTTCATGTTGTTTTGCTATTCCAAATGCTTCCTCTATGCCAGGCATAAGTTTAGTCATAAGAATATGAGTCTTAACCTCAACAAACTTCTCATTCAATTCTTTTAGAAACCTTATCACATAATCAGAATCAAAGTATTTTTGCACAACAGTTAATCCACCACAGGCAGAGTTAGGTAAGGGTCTTAAACTAACAATTCATCCTAAAGACACTTTAATTGTGTGCAGTACTCATCTATAGACTGACTTACTTGCTTTAAGGCATGTATTTCCTCTAACAAATCTGTTAACCTAAAAGCATTATTATTTGTATACCTTTTTTCCATATTCCTCCAAACTTCCATAGCAGATGTTGAAGAACTCAACACTTTGAGAATAGTAGATGTCATAGTGTTGGTCATCCATGTCATGACTGTCTAATCATCTCTCTCCCAAGATGTGTATGTCCTACTGCCTTTCATTGGCTGTGTAAAGACCTGTTATCTCCTATATGAAACAGATTTTATCCTTGATTACTAAGCTCTTCTCATAGCTCTCCTCCATGAGTGATAATTCGAGCATGTTAAAGTTTTCTGAGTAAGTATTAGTGATGAATTGTCTGTATGATGTAGATAAAAATGATGACCAGCAACAATCTCAGTTGTATTAGCATTTGCCATCTCAACAAATTCAACAAAGTGCTTCTTCAAGTAAATGCAGTGATACGGAAAAAATTGAGATCTAGAACAAAATTATCTTCTGAGAAGAAGAAGAATGAAACAGAAGATAGAGATCCTCAATTCAGTGATGTAATTGAGGATGAAATACTATTAGTACTTGAATCCTTCGAGCAAGGATCAAGCAGAAACAAAAATCAGAAAAAAAACTTCAGAGATGATTTTAGCAGCTCAATAATATTTGCTTTGATACCATTTCAAATTTCAAATAAACTGAAGAGGAAAATTGAGTGGAGAGAAAATATCATGATTCATTTGATTGAACTTACAAGAGGAAAGTTTACATTTACACTAAGGAAAATGCTTTACTACTAAAATTTTGGGGATAGAAACCCTAAATCCCCAAATTGAGGGTGTTAAATTACTATCTTACCCCCTGCTGGTATAAGAGATTCACCCAACTATAAGGGCAAAAAGGTCCAAAGACATATTTTAGTCAATCTTTTAGCCAATAATTCTAGTAGCCTAGCAAAGTCCTTATACTAATGCTTCTCAACATCCTTATAACTACCTTTGCTGATGTGGAAAAAACATTCAAAATATCTAAAATAGAGACCAAAGTGTCCTGGACTTATAAACTATTTGGGCCAGAGTTGTTAATTGAAATGGGCCTAACATACATAATGAATATAGGACCCATACTAGTCTAATTAATCCAGCCCAAAGCTATGTAGTCTTCAGCCTGAACAATCCTTTTATTTCTACATGTCCATATGCAACTGAAGCTTCTTGCCTTTCATCCATCTTTGCTGCATCATAATCACCTTCATTCTTCAAGACAGAGTTTCCAGTAAGTTCATCCCTCATCTAACCTACCTCCCTCTTTCCCCCCTTTGTTTTTATAATTATTATTATTGTTTTTCAATTATCTTTCTGGGGTTTATGAATTATGATCAGTCCTTTTTTTCCCCTCCTTCTGTCATTTCTATGCTCTGTTTTTATTCCAAGTTTAGAGAGAAAATACATCAATTTGATTAAGTGGAGATTCAATTTGGGACGGGACGGTGGGTGTAAGATATAAGCAAACCTTTCTGTTATGGCTGCATATGTTTTTTGTTTCAATAAATGACTTTTCCTCACTCCTGTTCTCACTAACCCGATGTTAATTAGTACTTGTATTTGGATTGATGTTTCTGTTCTAGAATTGAAAAAGTTAATTGAGAGAGAGAGAGAGAGAGATGTGGGGGCCTAAAGAAAGAATGAAGTTTGTGTTGGAGAACGTGTGAGAGTTGTGCACAAATGCATAGTCTCCATTTCCCCCTCGAATATTTGTACAATTTATTCTTCTTTTTTTTTGTCTGCAAAGACCGCGGATTTATTTGCTGCCCTTATTATGTATTCAATGAATTCCTTTCTTTTTAGCTTAGCGAGGATTCTTTGTCAATCTCTATTTTGACTCAACAGAGAATTTCGTACGGTGCATCAAGAAAGATTGCTCCTTTTAACTTTACCCAAATGCTAAACTTAAGTGTCTTTTGGAGGTTCTGTGAATCAGTAATTACTAATTACGCATGCCAACTTTTCGTGGCTGTTCTTGAAACTTGCTTTTTTCTGATATTTGAAGATTTCTTATTAGTTTCTGTATGCTTTTGCTTGTCTGGAATTCTCATTTACTTTGGTTTGTAGAGACAATGGCTGACTGAGGTCATCAACACAAAGGTGCACACTTTGTTAAGGATATGACAAAATATTGTTTCTAAGGAGGTCAGTCTGTTATGTTTTAGAGGGTATGGCGACTGAAAGCCCTGTGAGAATTGTGGAAAGCACTAGGACTGGAAAATGGCCATCTACCAAGGATTCTGCATCATTTGGACCACCATTGAATAATTTGGTTGGAGACGAGTTGGATTTGCTTCTTAAAGGACACAAAATTCATGGGGAGCAGAGAGGAATGGTTCCAAATCGTAGTGGGAGTGCACCTCCAACTATGGAGGGATCTTATGCAGCCTTTGGCAACGTCATGTATGCACCAAGATATAGTAGGGATTCAACTCTTACAGCTTCAGCCTCTGGTTATCCACATTATCAGACTGGGGAGAAACCACACGCTGATCCATCTATTCTTGGACATCATTCCTCCAACGTGAACTTAAATCCACGGTTTCCTCAATCCATTACATCAAGAGAAGGTCAGCATCAAGTACGCCACGTTGGGATTCTGAGCAATAATTGGAATTTGACGTCCTCTGGTGGAAGTGGGGATGGAACTTTACTCTTGGCTAGGAGTTCTCTTCCCACTCATCAGGAGGAGCCTGAAGATGAGAGCTCTGCCTGTCAAGATTCAGACGTTTGGGCTGAAAGTAATAATTCCATCTTCCCTGAACAAAATATTTCATCTCTGGCTGGTCGCCACAAAAGTTTAGTTGACTTGATACAGGTATTCAAAATCCAATTCTTGCTGTTTCTGATGGTGAAGTTTCAACTACTTAAGGGTTTATAGTCTTTGTTTGGAGTAATCTTCTTGAAGTATTCTGCATATTCTTTGGCAAGGAGACTTGAGAAAATTACCACGCGAGACAGTTTATGTGAATGCGAAAAACACGTTAAACTCTGTTCAATCTATTTGTTAGTAACTATAAAACTTTAGATTTTCCCGCTACCTGAGCATGCTTGTATTCTTAGGAATATTGATACTCAGTAAATAAATATGTTTATGCCTGTATGTTGGTCTAATACACTAGACTAATGTGACCATCACCTTGAAGTAACACTTGGTTTCTAGTGATTCAGGGGCTGGTTGTGCATAGGACCTTGAGGATACATAGGTGCATAAATCTTTGTGAGCCATAGTGTATAATGATTTTTGTTAGAGCTTGAGGTGAATGTACATATGCATACTATTATCTTGTTGGGGGAAATTGTTTCATGTAACAATTTTTTATAAGAATTAATACCAGATCTGCTCCGAGGAAAACATGCCGATTCTCGATTTCTGATGCTTCTTTTGAAGTTTGGTACTCACCTTATTGTTTCCAGGAAATATTGAATCTAAGGCTTAATTGTAGTAAATGTTGGACATTACAGTATTCCATTCTTGGAATGCGGCCTTACCCATGGGTAGTTACTACCAAAGTTGTTCATCAATCATACATAGAATTATTAACCAAATTCTTGCCATTTTAGCTAGTGATAAGGATAATGATGCCCTCAATCTTCATAAATTTGATTATAGGCAGACTTCCCTCGCACTCCATCTCCTGTGTACAATCAGTCTCATTCTTCGAGCCATGTTGCAACAGACGAACCAATTGATCCGGAGATTCAAGCTCTCACAATAGATAATCTTTCTCTCAATATTTCGAAGTCACCTGAATCAAAATCAGGCCCTGATAATGGTGCTAGAGTGGAAACTTTTCACAAGCTGAAAGCCGTAGATGATCCTTCCACTGGCTCTCTGCCAAAATCATCTTATATTGACAATCTGGGTAGGCCACCTTCACCGCAACAGAATGAAGCAGCCAATAGAGACAAATGTGTTGAAGATGAGATGTTAAGGGGTCATCCCTCCATGTCCAATCCAAGAAACAAACAAGAAGATAAAATTTATGAGAAGAACATGCTACCGCAGCAGCTCCCTTACGCTCAGCAACAAGCACATTACCAACTGCAAGGATCTCAAGATCAAGTTCCTGGTCAAACTCTGACTAACGTACATAATGCTACTGGAAAAGTTTTGCATGGCCGCGCTGATTTCTCATCAGCTGAAGTCCAGTCAGTTCTGCAAGCTCCAGGAATCACACCACCTCTATATGCTACAGCGGCAGCTTATATGGCTTCAGGAAATCAATTCTATTCTAATACGAGTCCAACTGCTTTATATGCTCCACAGTATAGCATGGGCGGCTATGGGATAGGCTCGACATATTTCCCCCCCTATGGATATCCCTCGCATTCGGGGTTGCCCATGCATTTTGATGGCAGTTCTGGACAAAGCTTTAGTGGTCAAACTGCTGGTGTTTCAACAGGCGAAAACAATCGACAGGTGGGGGACATGCAAGCTTTTAATAAGTTCTATGGTAACCAGGGATTGGTAATGCACCCTTCTTTTCAAGATCCTGTTCAGATCCATTACTTTCAGCCACCTCTTGAGGATGCATATAGTCACCCAGCTCAGTATGGACGTCTGCAGCCGATGAATACGGTTGGGGGCCAATTTGATCCTTATGCTTCACATAAGGATCCTAACCTGCCATCTTATATTGGTGATAAGAAGTTCCAGACCACACCAAGTGGTAGCCCGACTGTATTCAGTCCAAGAACGGTGGGAATGGTTAACAGCAATTATTATGGAAGCCCAAGAGGCGTGGGTTTTGTGCCACAGTTTCCAGGGTCCCATCCTGGCAGTCCAGTTGTACCAGGATCTCCAGTAGGTGGGGCGACTCCATCAGGAAGGAGAAATGATTACAGATTTTATCAAGCTTCTGTAAGAAGTCCTGGTGAATATTCTAGTTGGCAAGGGCAAAGAGGATCTGAAAGCTTTAATGATCCTAAGAAGCGTTCTTTTTTCGAAGAACTAAGAGCAAGCAATGCTAGAAAAATTGACCTTCCAGACATTACTGGGCGCATAGTAGAATTCAGGTAATGCTCATTATGAACTACTAATATTTCCGTATTAGAAGACTTCTCATAATCACTGATGTGGAAATTTTATTTTCTGTACATGTTTTAACCTCAGTGTTGATCAACATGGGAGTCGGTTCATCCAGCAGAAATTGGAAAACTGTAGTTTTGAAGAGAAGGTGTCTGTTTTCAGAGAGGTTCTTCCACATGCTTCAAAGTTGATGACGGACGTTTTTGGTAACTATGTCATTCAGAAGGTAAGCAGTTGAATATATTGTCTAGTCGTTTATATCATTTAAATACACTGTTTTCTTTAGTTTAAAGCATATTTATCTTTCTGGGGCAGTTCTTCGAATATGGAGATCCTGAACAAAGAAAGGAGTTGGCAAATCAACTTTCTGGGGGGATGCTTCCTTTGAGTCTGCAAATGTATGGTTGTCGTGTTATTCAGAAGGTATGTGAAACACAGTTGGGATGGGTGATAGGTTGACGAAATGTGCATCCTTTGATTTCTTCTTAGCTCTCTCTCTCTCTCTCTCTCTCCCCTTCTTTTTTTATTTTTATGAGGGGTGGGGCAGACATTTTTAGACATAACTCAGCATATTGGGAATTTACTGAAGAGTACCTTCCATGCTTGGCTTTTAGTGCATGTTGTAGGTCGCTAAAAGTTCGAAATAACCACTTCATCTTTGTCTCTTGCCTTCTCTTGCATCCCTTTCTGTTGTCTATTCCAAGTGTTCAGAATGTCTAATTTCTATTCTTCTTTTTGCAATCATGTACTCTTTGATTGTCTCCGAGTTTAAAGAGAGCTTAAATGGACATTGATTCCCATCTTTACTGGTCCTTTGATGATTTTGATTCCAGGCTCTTGAGGTTATTGAGCTTGGCCAGAAAACAGAACTTGTGCATGAACTGGATGGACATGTAATGAGATGTGTAAGAGATCAGAATGGAAATCATGTAATACAGAAATGTATTGAATGTCTTCCTACCGAAAAGATTGGTTTTATTATCTCTGCTTTCCAGGGCCAGGTAGCAACACTGTCCACCCATCCCTATGGTTGCCGCGTAATTCAGGTAGGGTAATGTAATGCTGTTGGTGCTCCAACTTCCTAGCATATCTTGCCCTTGATTCCTTACAAGAGTTCGATTTTGACACTTTAACCTTTCTCTTGGTTTTCTTAGAGAGTTTTGGAGCATTGCTCAGATGACTCACAAACTCAATGTATTGTGGATGAAATCTTGGATTCAGCTTTTGTCCTTGCTCAAGATCAATATGGAAATTATGTAACTCAGGTTTGTCCTACGTGGATAATGTCACTTTGTTGGCATCCATTTCAAGACTTATTTGTATTTTGGATAATAAGGTAGTAACCTCCCGGCTTCGCCTCTCTTCATTTTTTCCCCTCATTTGTCTGGAGATTCAGCACTTCACTGTTGGGCACTGAATCAGTCGTGTGGAGACCCTAGTCCATGGGCGAAGACAGGGGGGGCGGGAGGGGCCGGCGCCCCTCCAAGATTTTTAAAAATACTACTATTTATCGAAATTTTATGTGTATTTTGGAAAATTTTGAATTTTTTTATCAGTTTCACTTCCCCAAGAATTTGTTTTTGCCGTTTTTTTTGCCCCCCAAGAATTTTGTTGCCGTTTTTATCACTTGAGCTCTGTAGTTCTACATACTGTTGCAGTTTCGCCCCCCCAACACCAAATTCCTGGCTTCGTCCCTGCCCTAGTCTTCTTTTCCCATCCATGTCAAAACAACTGTTTAGATTCAAGTAGATCAAATATTTCTTTTTAGATACTAGGAGAACTGAGAGTGGTTCTTCTTTTTCAGCATGTTTTGGAGAGGGGAAAACCACATGAAAGAAAACAAATTATCAGCAAGCTGACCGGAAAAATCATACCAATGAGCCAACATAAATATTCATCGAATGTTGTTGAGAAGTGTCTGGAGTATGCTGATGCTGCTGAAAGAGAGAGCTTGATAGACGAGATTCTTGCTCATCAGCCGGAGGAAAATGACAATTTGATTGTAAGACTCTTCTAATTCTTGAATACTTCTTTTATCATGTTCATACTTTTTGACACCGTTAAAAGTAATGTTTTTTAAATGCACTAACAAATGTTAGTATTCCTTATCTGATGAATGTGGCAAAACCACTAACTTGAGATCAGATATTATGTGGTTATTGACTAGCCGAAACAAAGCTCTTGGGCAATTCATATTGTTCTGCAGATTATGCCTGCATTCTGAAATACCTTTTTCTGTTGTTTGATTTCTGATGGTAGACAATGATGAAGGACCAGTTTGCAAACTATGTAGTGCAGAAGATTCTCGAGATAAGCAATGAAAGACAGCAGGAGATATTGCTGAACCGAATCAGTGTACATCTTAATGCTTTGAAGAAATACACTTATGGGAAACACATAGTTGCTCGATTTGAACAATTATCTGGGGAAGGTACGTGCGCAAAGCCATTTTCCTTGTGAGCGGGAAATGGAATAATGAGTTCCATAGTTTTGTTGAGGAACATTTGTGCTATGAATGTGTGATTATATATTGGGTTTTTGTATTGCAGACAGTGGAGGCTCTGAGGCGTAGAAGTACAAACATCACCGGCAGGGGAAACTGGATCATTGGGTCTGGTCCCACCTCCAAGACACAAACAACTCATCTTGGCCGCCCCACTTTGCATATGTGGGTCCCAACATCTGCTAGCAGAGCTGGGGTGGGTTGTTTGTGTCTTGGAGGTGGTAGTCCGGTCCCACCTCCCAATTTTCCCGCCGGGGGGAATGCAGTGGCTGCAGAAGGTGGTCCAAGTGTTGGTTGGAATAATAATATCAAAAAGTGTTGGGGAGTGATGGTGTAGCCTCCTCATATAGGAAACCTTATGTCATGATTGGCAATGGTATTAGTCTAATCAGTTAAAATATTTGGGAAAGAAGTAAAATATATGTAAACTCTTTTTTATGTTGGCAAGTTGTATGTTTGTATGTATAGTAAATTATAAGGTGATTGATTATTGTATGTATTATTTAGTGGAAGAAGAATTGTGTGTTGCTGATAGTACTAATACTAGTCTAGTATATGTCCAACATTATTGGCAAGTATCATCATATATTCTATATGTTTGGATTAGGCTACTACTTGGTTTTGGTATCTGGTGGTCATTGCTATTGTTTTTCAGTGCCATAGTTGTCCCATCCCAAGTGTGACTTCACTAGATCAAATGTGCTCCTCCTTTAAATCGAATGTTTACTTTATTATTCGTGAGATTTTGAGCTTTGTTTGCGTGAATTTCCGACATGGATGGCAAATTAGTAACTCTACGTGCTTTAAATGCATTGGGGGGAACTTTCTAGGGTTATTAGTGTTTGAAATACTGGAAAAGAATCTAATTTGTTTGCCTCGCAAGAATCTAATTTGTTTGCCTCGCAAGAGAAGAGAGGAGAAAGAAGCAATGATGCCTCTACAAAACTCACCCAGCATGTGGGAAAATGAAGTCTGATTCTAGTACTGAATAAATTTTAGTCTATCGAAAGAGAAATTGAATGTAAAATTTAACCGTTACGCGAATGATGGTATTTTCTCCTGTTAACACGTATCATACCAGGAGAAGGTAATACTAACTGCTACTGATAATATAAAGAGTTAATAGCTATTTATGTCCCTAAGGTATGTTTCAAAAGCAACTGTTACTCCTCATAAATTTTAGGTGCTATAAATGTTTCCAATTATTTACAGGATGCCATTAGTGCCCAAAAGTGAGGGAATCCGGCCAGCGGGGGCGGCGTTCCACATGTGCAGCTCGCACAAGTACATTTTTAAGGGCAAAATAGTCATGACAATCGGTACTTAATGGGGTGTATCCAAATTCCTGGGGTGTACCCATGAATCACAAATTCCTCTTCCGAAACACAGAAAATTTCTGAGCCAAGCTCTTCTTTTCTCCTGACTTGACTATCATGAAAAACCAACACGTGAATGGATTTCTTAAATAAATCGGACCATGGCTGCTGGGATTGTGTATTAGAATTAATGCCATTAATTCCTTTATCCTTCATCACCTTTACAACCCATGGTATCCAAATCATCAAAATTTCCACTCACAGTTCTAGCCATTTTAATTCCAATTGAAGCGATGTCACCATTGATAGGGATGACGCCATCATTATCTTGTTTCTCATGAATAATCTCCGAAATTTGAGTTATTGGGAAGGCAAATTAGTAATTATTGTTCCTAAACAATTTATGAATCGGGCGTAAGGTCCCAAAATATTTTTTTTGGACATTAAAATTCTCAAACAATTTATTATTGGTGTGTAAGGTCCTTTCATCAAAAAAAAAAATGTTAGCCAACTGTCAAATGAAAATTTTATTCGAGTCAACATAAATACTTTAGGGGCATAATCGGTATATTACAATTAAAATACCGACAAATTGGTCATTATTGTCCCTCAACAATTTATGAATCAGGCGTAAGGTCCCAAAATATTTTTTCTGGATATTAAAATCCTCAAACAATTTATGATTGGTGTGTAAGGTCCATCTGTCAAAAAAAGTGTTAGTCAACTGTCAATTGAAAATTTTATTCGAGTCACCATTCCCGCCTCTTCTTCACCATCCCCAACCGCAACCACCAGCACCTACTACAGACTTATTCTTCAAACTCTCTAAAATGAACAAAAATGGCCGTCGATTGAGCCCAAAGCAAGGATATTTTAACAGCATCATAGACATGCTCATGTCCAGATTCCATCAAACCCGCAAAATTCTTTCTTGAAATATCAAATTTTAAGCAAAGAACCTTCATTGCATACTTGAAATAAAAATCCACAAACTTCAGATAATAATTCTTGCTAATTAAAAAAAAATTCAGATAAATTAAATCACCAAAACAACTAAAAATCAATTGGCATTAGATCAATTGCATCAACAACTTCTACTATAAGGTCCTGATTTGGGTTGATGAGTTCTTAGTCTTTGTCATTCAATTTTTTTTGCTAATTTGGTGAATTATTTTACGATAAGAAGATTGACAGAAGGACCTTACACACCAATCGTAAATTGTTTGAGGATTTTAATGTCCAGAAAAAATATTTTGGGACCTTACGCCTGATTCATAAATTGTTTAGGGACAATAATGACCAATTTGCCGGTATTTTAATTGTGATATACCGATTATGCCCCTAAAGTATTTATGTTGACTCGAATAAAATTTTCAATTGACAGTTGACCCATCACGTTTTTACACACCAATCGTAAATTGTTTGAGGATTTTAATGTCCAGAAAAAATATTTTGGGACCTTACGCTCGATTCATAAATTGTTTAGGGACAATAATGACCAATTTGCTCGGTATTTTAATTGTGATATACCGATTATGCCCCTAAAGTATTTATGTTGACTCGAATAAAATTTTCAATTGACAGTTGACCCATCACTTTTTTACACACCAATCGTAAATTGTTTGAGGATTTTAATGTCCAGAAAAAATATTTTGGGACCTTACGCCTGATTCATAAATTGTTTAGGGACAATAATGACCAATTTGTCGGTATTTTAATTGTGATATACCGATTATGCCCCTAAAGTATTTATGTTGACTCGAATAAAATTTTCAATTGACAGTTGACCCATCATTTTTTTACACACCAATCGTAAATTGTTTGAGGATTTTAATGTCCAGAAAAAATATTTTGGGACCTTACGCCTGATTTATAAATTGTTTAGGGACAATAATGACCAATTTGCCTTATTGGAAATTGGTATTTTGTTGGCCGTCTGGGAAATTATTGGCATTTTGTTCTTATATATTAAAGGACAAAGAGTGGCCCACTAATATACTCGAGCAGCCACAAGACAAAATGAATCAAACCCATAAATTTTCATCTTCAACCTCAAGAACACCATAAAAATTTGAAAATTTCTCCATCACCCATCACAAAAATTTGCAGATAAACATATTCTTCAAACTTCTAATAGATGAAATATGGAAAGTTTTTACCAGATCTGTTGAATGAACTCGTCGAACCCATGAACATATATTTCTGTTGGGTCAAATGAAACCCACCAGTAAATAGGAAATCCCCAGCTGTTGTGTCTACACAATTTGGAATTCAAATTGAACAAGAGAATTCACTTTTATTAATCAATACACTTCGATTACAAACAGCAGCAAACTAGTTACAGAATAACAGAGAATTTAGGACAGAATTGGGGAAGATTCGAGACAGGGAATGAAAGAGAGAGAAAGAGAGAGATGAGAAAAATGGAGGGAAAATTTGTTGTAACCAACTCTCAAAATATCTGAATCCCTAATTCTATTTTATTGATGTCTATTTATAGACTCCAATCGGGTTGGGAATGATCCGCGCGTTGGCCCGACCCTGTTGCAATTAAAAGGACTACGGTTCGATTCCTTCTTCAGCTTATTCTGTTATTTACCAAAGCCTTCTCATAACATTTCTCCCTCCTTAAAGAATCATCTTTCCCTCAAGATGACTATGAGAAGTTGGGCCACTTCTTCAAGAACTCATTTGTATTTTCCCATGTTGCATCATCCATTGTCAGATTGCTCCAAGTTATTAACCATTGCACAACTGGTTTATTGTGTTTATTGACCAATCTCCTGTCAATGATGCTTAATGGCTCAACCAAAAGTTGCCCTTCCTCATTAACAATGGGAAGATCCTTTGACACAACCTGATCATTCATAACTCTGAGCTTGAGTTGACTTACATGGAACACTAGATGGAGCCTTTCTCCTCCAGGAAGGTCCA
Organism: Vinca minor; assembly: GCA_026122235.1. Classification (NCBI taxonomy): domain Eukaryota; kingdom Viridiplantae; phylum Streptophyta; class Magnoliopsida; order Gentianales; family Apocynaceae; genus Vinca; species Vinca minor. The sequence goes on from JAOCZM010000116.1 coordinate 2,028,498, forward strand.
ACTCATAAGCTACAGGTCCAAACTTTTTCAAGATCTGATATGGACCAAAAAAATTTGGAGAAATCTTCTAATTTTTCCTCAAAACTAAGGAGTGTTGCCTGTATGATTTAAGCTTAACATACACCAACTCCCCAACTTCAAAAGATCTTTCTGTTCTGTGCTTGTCTTCCTGCTGTTTCATCCTATTAGCAGTTGTAGACAAGTATTCTTTGAGCAAGGCATTCAACCTCTTCCTCTCTTCCAACATCAATGATACTTATCCATGCTTAATTCCCTCAATCAGAATGTTCTCTCCAAACCCTTGAGGTTTATAGCCAAACAATGCTTCAAATGGAGCCATTTTGATAGCAGTGTGGTAGCTAGAGTTATACCACCAAGCTGCCAAACTTAGGAACTTGTGCCAAGTATTAGGTTTCTGAGTTGCAAAGCATCTTAAGAACATCTCCACACACTGGTTGACCCTTTTAGTTTGTTTATCTGTTTGGGGATGATATGCAGTGCTCATCTTCAATTTAACTCCCATAGTACTGAACAGTTCCTTCAAAAAAGAACTGGTAAATTTTTTTATCTTTGTCACTGATTATAGTGGAATGAAGTCCATGCACACAAACAACAGTCTTCATAAACTCATTTGCTACTACCTTGGCCGTGAAAGGATGAGTCAATCCCACAAAGTGACTAAATTTGGTAAATTTGTCAACCACCACCAAGATAACATCCTTACCTTCAGACCTAGGTAGGCCTTCAATAAAATCCATACTGACTTGAGAGAAAGGTCCTTCAAGAATTTTCAAAGGTTGTAAGAGTCCTGAAGATGGAACATTTTCATACTTACACCTTTGACACACATCACACTGTTTGATGTTAGACTGTATGTGCTCCTGCATTCTAGGCCAGTAGAAGGTCTTCTTGAGCCTTTGATATGTAGCATGCACCCCAAAGTGGCCCCCAACAGCAGAGGTGTGAATGACTTCAATCAGTTGGCCTCTGAGATTCCCTTGATGACCAACATAGATCTTGCCTTGATATCTCAGAATATCACCATTAATGGTCCAGTCAGTAACCAACTTTCCCCAACAACAATTGAGCCATTAAGTTTTGAGAAAATTCCTCCCCATTATAACTCAACTTAATGTCCTCAATCCATTCAGGAATCACAGCAGTAATGGCATTGCATTCATATTTTCTTGACAAGGCATCTGCACCCTTATTCTCCACACCCTTTTTATATTGAATCTAAAAGTCAAAGCCTAACAGTTTAGTGGCCCATTTTTGTTGAGCTGTTGTGGTTATCTTCTGATCAAACAGGAACTTTAGACTTTGATGTGTCCATCCAGGTAGTGCTTCCATTTCAGAATGGAAGTAGCTAATGCCATTAACTCTTTCTCATATGTAGACATGACCATAGTTCTTGGACCAAAAGCCTTACTGAAAAATGATAAGGGTCTGCCACTTTGCATAAGAACAACTCCCATTCCGGTGTCACAAGCATCATCTTCAATGACAAACTTTTGATTAAAATCTGGAAGAGCTAAAACAGGTGGATTACTGAGGACCTGCTTCAGTTCTTGGAAAGCAGATTCAGCCTCCTCACTCCAGCTGAAATTGTTCTTCTTCAACAGGAATGTTAGAGGTTTACTGAGTATGCCATAATGCTTTATAAACCTCATATAGTACTTAGACAGTCCTAAAAATCCCCTTAGTTGTTTGATGTTGGTGGGATTAGGCCAATAAAGCATGTCTTTGATCTTTTTAGGGTCTAATTGCACTCATTTACCTGAGATCAAATGGCCCAAATGAGCACTTGCTCAACTTTCCAAACAATTAGTTTTCTTTAAGCACCTTAAGTACTTTCCTGAGATGCTCCTTGTGAGAGTCCAAGTCTGGACTCTATACAAGGATGTCATCATAGAAGACAAGTATAAATTTCCTCAAAAAGGGACCAAACACCTTATTCATTAAGGATTGGAAAGTTGCTGGTGCATTGGTAAGCCCAAAGGGCATTACCTTGAATTCAAAATGCCCAAAAAGTGTGCTGAAAGCAGTTTTAGGTATATCCTCATCCTTCATCCTTATTTGAAAGTATCCCGACCTTAAGTCAATCTTGGAAAAATGTTCAGCTCCATTCAATTCATCTATAAAGTCATCAACCATGGGAATTGGAAATTTATCTTTGATAGTCAGTTGATTAAGCTGCCTATAATCAATACAAAACCTCCAAGTCTCATCATTCTTCTTCACTAGGATGATAGGAGATGAAAATGGGATATTACTTGCTTGGATAATGCCTTCCTTTAACATGTCTGTAACCTGTTTTTCAATTTCATCCTTCCGAGAGTAGGGGCACTCTATAGGATCTCAGTTTAACAGGTAAGGCACCTTCTTTCAATACAATATGATGCTCATGATCTCTACTGGGAGGTAATCCCTTGGGAAGTTCAAAAACTTCTGGAAATTCATCTAGCACCCTCCTAATAGACTTTTGAATTTCAGGTATCTCTACTTCCTTTCCTTAAGCAGCAGCTAAATGTCCCACCCACACCTCTGTGGCACCTTCCAAGTATTTGAGAAAATGTTTACCTTCAACATGCTTCAAAACAGTGGACTCAGCACCATTGACCACATCACTTCTTTCCCTTTATCCATGAATTTAACAGCCTGCTGTTTGTAATCTAAGACTATGAGACTATTCAGTCTCATCCAGTCTCCTCCCAGGATCATGTCACTACCCCCAAGGGTCAACACATAAAGATCCTGACAAAATTTCTTCCCTTTAATCTTCCATTTAACTCATTTGCATCATTCACCATACCATCTCCTCTCTCCATTGCCTAAAACAATGAGTAGAGGCCTAGTATTTTCAACCTTCAAACCCAATCTTTTCACCAGACTTTGATCAATGAAACTATGTATGCTCCCGGGTCAATTAAGATTGAAATGGTCATGTTCTTTGCCATCTTGCCTAGAATCCTGAAAATATCACTATTTTTTCTCCCATTCAAAGCATTAAGGGTCAACTTCCTCACCTATATAAGTTCCATCACTTTCAGAGTAGGGATGCAATATTCGTAGTTCAGGTTTAGATTCACCCTCCCCATTCTGATCACTTAGGAATAACATATTAACTTATGCTAGAGAGCATTTGCGTTGTGGTGAATATTTATCACCACACCTGAAACACAAATTCTTTTCTCTCCTTCTTTGCATTTTCTCATTGCTAATTCTCTTGAATTTTATAGGTTCCTTACTGGCAGATTTAGAACTCCAAGAAAAAGAATTAGCAGGCTTAGAACTAGTGTTGGAACTCTGCCCAGACTTCTGAGTATATGAGGAAACTTGTGCTTTGGAGACTGTCTTAATAGTCATTCCTAAGTACATTTCCTGTTCAACAGCTAGCCTAAATGCCTCCATTAGGGAATTTGGTCTGTGCATGCTGACCATTCTTCTAATTTCATCCTTGAGCCCACTCAGGAACAAGTCAATGAAATACTCAAGAGAAGCTCTAATCCTAGTATTTTCAAAGATGACTTTGAGTGACTCAAACTTCTTCATGTATGAGTGTACATCAGAAGTTTGCTTGAGCTTGGAAAATTCACCCATTATTTCAGTTAAGGGCTTAGTGTCAAACCTAGTATATAAGGCTTTTATGAAACCTTGCCAATCTTGAGTTCCAAACTCAGTTGCATGATTGTGGCCCCACAGACATGCCTCCCCCCCCTTAAGTACATAATAGGCACATCCATCTTGAGTGGATCAGGAATTCTATGCAGTTTAAAATACTGTTCTGCCTGAATTATCCATTCTCTTGGCAAATCTCTATCAAATTTAGGAAATTCCAGTTTAGGCAGTTTAACTCCTCCCCTATCCCCATGACCTAGATCAAACCTTGCTTCTACAGTCATATTATTAGCAGGATTAGGTTGATTATCTATTCCATAGCCATAATCAGTCCTAAGAGGCCTCACATGAGGAGTATTAGCCTGTGTCCTGCTAGTATCCCCCACACAAATCTTATCCTTCATCATCTGAGTTAGTTTATTCATTTGTTCCATCATTTGATTGAGTTTTCCATCAGTACTAAGTTTGTCTTGCTTCATTAAGCTTATATCAGAACTAACAGTAGCTAATATTTGCCTAACATCATCATAATGACAATCAATCCTCTTAACTGAAACTTCAAGGTCTACTAACCTTTGTGCTTGCTGATCAACTGGTATTCTGAGGTCCGCACCTTCAGGAGTAGGCAGCAACGGTGGATTAGCGGCCAAAGCTTGCGAATTACCGATCTGAGTTCTTGTTGTCACCATTGGAACCAAGGATCATGCTATGATACCAAAATTGTTGTGTCTACACAATTTGGAATTCAAATTGAACAAGAGAATTCAATTTTATTAATCAATACACTTCGATTACAAACAGCAGCAAACTAGTTACAGAAGAACATAGAATTTAGGACAGAATTGGGGAAGATTCGAGACAGGGAAGGAAGGAGAGAGAAGGAGAGAGATGAGAGAAAATGAAGGGAAAAGTTGTTGTAACCAACTCTCAGAATATCTCAAAATATCTGAATCCCTAATTCTATTCTATTGATGTCTATTTATAGACTCCAATTGGGTTGGGAATGATCCGCGCATTGGCCCGACCTTGTTGCAATTAAAAGGACTGCGGTTCGATTCTTTCTTCAGCTTCTTCTGTTATTTACCAAAGCCTTCTCATAACACCAGCCAAATAAAGACAAAATGGTAAGGAATTAATTGTAGGGTTATTAGATTTTGGGCAAACATTTGAAAGAAATCAATTGGAGAGAAGGTAAAATGCTAGAGGTTCAAGAAGACATTGAAAATTGTTCGTGTGACTATTTCGCCCATGATATTTCGCATGTGTTGGTTGCACATGTGCAATACCGTCCCCTCTCGCAGGATTCTGCCACTAATGGGCACTAATGACAACCCGTAAATAGTAACACCTAAATCTGTGCAGTCCGGCTCCTATGCGGAACACCTTTTTTTCTGCACATACGGAACATATTTTTTTTTTCCTTGATAACAGGTGTTCTTAGTTAAGAACACCTGTTTCGAACAGGTGTTCATTTTTCAAATCAATCTCATTCGTCAAAATTTTAAACAACGGCTGAGATTTTGCCCCGCACGTGCGAAATAAAATGTGTTCCGTATAGGAGCCATGGTGAAATCCGAGGGTTTAACCATTACTTTTGAAACATACATGAGGGATATAAATGGTTATTAACTCTAATATAAATAAAAAAAAGCTTTAAATAGAAAAAGGTGTGCAGGAGTGGACTGATTTGAGTCGAGGAAGAAGAAGAAGAGGCAGTCAAATTCATTTCCGTGTGATCGATGGCCTCCGATCAACAAGCAGGCGGCGCCACCAACTCAAATAATGGAATTCTCACCGGGCTACGGAGGAAACCTAAATCCACCACCACCACCTCCGCCGCACTCGGCGGCAAACCCTTAGTCCTAATCATATGCGGAGGCCTCGTCTATTACCACTGCGCCTTTCGAAATTCGAGCCTAATTTCTCTCGTCTCCGACGTCTTCATCGTCCTCCTCTGCTCTCTCGCCATCCTCGGCCTTCTCTTCCGTCAGATGAACATCCAGGTTCCCGTCGATCCTCTTGAGTGGCAGATTCCCCAGGACACTGCCAACGCTATGTTTGCCTGCCTCGCCAATACCGTTGGCGCCGCTGAATCCGTCCTCCGGGTCGCCGCCACCGGCCACGACAAGCGCTTCTTCTTCAAGGTCTCAAATTATTCTCTCTATTCTCTTCGATCGTTTCTATGTTGTTGCTGTTAAGAAATTCTTCTACCAATCATTAATGAAAGGGGAGATTGAGTTCAGAATAGTAATTACTTAGCATCCCAAATTGAATATTCACATTTGAGTTTCATCATAATAATGAAGAGGGTAGTTACCATAATATTCCCCGGTCACAAATTGAATATTCACAGTTGACTTTAGTCATAATGAGTGTAGTTATGAGTTTGGTAAAACTCATAAGTCAGTGAAGCTTTGTGTACAGAAGTTAAGGGAGATTATATTCATTTTAATGGTAAAACTCACAAGTCAGTGAAGCTTTGTTGACACGAAATTCCGAACATGAGGTAGCGGGAGATGTTGGGCAACATTGCACCTTTTTACTTGGCAAAAAAAATGTACATTCATTTTGGGCATACTAGAATATAAAATTGACATTTAATTTGGGACGGAGGGAATAATTATTATACTTTTGTTACGATTCTGTAGCTCTGACTATGTTTGCTGCCATTCCAGGTGGTGACAAGCCTTTATTTGCTATCGGCTCTTGGTAGAGTGGTCTCCGGAGCTACTGTTGCTTTTGCCGGTATGTTTTCTTGTATATTTTGCAAGAATGTTTTGTTGTCTACAAGTTGTGCATGCTCTTCTGCCTTTGTGACATATGGTGATCAAACTAGAATTGGTTTTCCCTTTCCCATTTCTCAAAAGAGCATTCGTCTTTGATGGAATAAACTGATCTATAGTCGTCAAAATAAGTGATGTTACGTCTTTGCTTGCTCTCTAGTCTATATTTCATTAATCTTGCTCTGGGGATTTGTTATGTAGACGAAACAGAACTAGAAGTTCGCTGAAAAATGTCTGTCGTTGTTTCCGTCCCTGAACTTTACTACTATCTTCTTGTAGCTATATATAAGCTAGTGATATATTTATGACACTGATTTTTGGGATGCAGGACTTTGCCTCTTTTGCCTATATTTGCTAACTCAGAACTGTGAATTCATAAACGCACGATTCTCCAGGAGACTCGACTGCGTCCTCGAAGGAGAGTGCACAGAGAATTGATATTCACTCCTTTCCTTCTTCAGGATCCCCATTGCCACTCTGTTATGGTGTAGCATATTATTACTGCTACTATAAAACCAAAAAACAAGAAAAGGTTCCTTTTGGTCTTCTGTATTAACCAAACCAATCACTGTATGTGGAAATTGGGCTGTATCTACTTTCACCATTATTTTGATTCTTTTTCCCCCTTTTGGTTTGGAATTGGTTTCTTGCATTGCGTAACAGCAATATAACTTTTTCTCACTCGCAAGCTGAGATTCCACTTTGGATTAGTGTACTGTCGTTGAGATAGATGTGGCTGATTCCCCTGTCCTAAAATTAGAGGCATATATTGCAAATTTCGTATATATTTTCTGATGATCTTTTTGGAAGCTTAGCTCACATTGGAGGAGAGAAGTCTGCAATAATATGAAAAATTCAAGGAACTACAAACTTCCGATTCATGGAAAAATTTGTATACATCTTAATTAATACTACATCTTTTATCTTGAACAAAAATTTCAATGGGTACACATCAATACATAGTACCCACGATCAAGCTTCTCTAAGAAGTATGCAGCAATTAAGAGTCGTTAATTTGGCCGGTAAAAATTCTTGGCAGCTAAGTTCAAGTGTTGAACTGCTCTCAGGCAATGAGAAAATCATCTCCTACGTTTTTCGCCAAGCAATATATCCTTCCAAGCCTCATAAAACATCCAGGTGATACCCGAGGATGGCATTACCTTTAAGCAGCTCGCACCCCAGCCTCTGTACAATCCTATCAAACCCTCATCCTTGATAACTTCTGATAATGCAGCCACCATGTGAGGTGGGCATTTACCTTGCAAAGCCCCCACCATTAACCGTTTTCTTGCCACTTCTAGGGGATAGCTGATCGTGCTAGCTGTTAAACCTGGTCAGGAGAATTATAACACACCATTTAGCTATTTGTGGAGAGAATGCCAGAATGTTTTGATTAACTAACAACTTCGGGATGGGATCAAGTAGCGATCCAACCAAAATAGGAGGAAAAGGGTCAGGAAAAAATATCTGCCTCTCTGCGCAAAGTAGGGCAAATATCCTTGGATACCATTTTCTCAAATAAAAAACAGAAAAGTAGTTCACCGAGGCACAAATAAAACATGTCTGAAGAAACTTGAACAAGTATAAACCAGGTTAATCAACGCCTATATTCTTACCTGAAAGAGCTCCAAATAAAAGCATCTCCGAACGACTTAAAGATTCCTTTTTATTTGCCAAGCAGTATGATTTCTTCATTGTCTCGTACATAAAATAGTAACATGTGCTATAAGGAAGCATGCCAACCAATGTGGGTGATAATCCAGCATACAAGCCACCAACGCCGCTGTCCTTGTAAATCTTCTGTACCGCAAGGCTTATACTGGGATAAATTTCAGGGCTTATGGTCAACCGATCCTGAAGGTTATAGAAATCCAATGAGATTTAGTATGCAATAAGTTTGAAAATGTTAATTGCTCTTAGTAGTCCTTCAGAACCAAAGCAAACTGACAAACAACCCCTCAAGAAAAGGGAGAATAAATAAATAAAATAAAGGAATAAAGATATGGAAGAGACATTACATCAAGAGAGACAGACAGATATTCTTTTTCCGGAATGCAGTGCATAATTCAAAGTTCAAGTACCTTTAGTACTTCAAGCGGATGGCAGACAAGTGTGCTAACAATTCCAGCAGCAGCACCAGCCACGGCAACTGGCGAAACCCAAGAGAGTGAAAAGCTCAAGCTGACATTGCCAATCTGCACCTTCGGGCACTCATTCTGTTTCCATTTCTCTTGGGCTGAGGTCATTGCTCGCTTGACACACTCAAAGGTTCCCAGCTCAATTGCCTGGGTGGGAACTATGCGGATCATGTTTATCGCATTCCCAGCCCAAAGTCCTTGCCAGCCCTGCTGTTCAATTACCTGTATGAAACTACCATAGATATTTCTTGACCCAACACCAACCACCATTCTGGTCCTGCAAGTTTCAGAATACCAAATAAGAAGCAAAATCTCTGATGCAGTTAATGCTTCTGCACGCTGTAGATGGAAACCAATTTATACATTGTCTATGGCTACATGCATTAGATCAATAAATTTTGCAGCACTTCCTCGTACTTCAAGCTAATTGGTTTACTCCCCAGAAGGACGCATGCTTAAACCGTAAATAGACTAGCAAAAGTAAAGATGCCGCGAGAAAAGGTCGAACCACTGTATATTTTTGCAGTCTTGTAACTCATGAACACTAGTGATGTAACTGCAATTTATGTCAATTTCGCCGGGGGGAGGGGAGGGAGATCCTATAATACTACTAAACGCGTACCAAAAGATAAAATTCAACCACTGAATGCATCAGACATGTGTAAAAGCTCAAGAATTTTACAAATAAATTAACTTATATATTCAGACGTGTCGGGGTCCATATCCAAATTACTCAATCCAGACAACGACGCTAGAAAAATCCAGGTTTGGCAGAACATGGTTCAGCACAAATATACGGAAAATAAGTAATGAGATTGCAATAAGAGTTTAAATACTAAAAAGTAAGGCCTAAAAACCTTTCATTTACAAACTTACAAGTTCAATGAGGAAAATAAACAGATGCTACTGCACGATAAATGTTTGATTTCATTGTAAACAATGTATGCTAAACGGGAGAAGACAGGGCAAACCTAATTGTTTCGAGGGGAGCAAGAACGGCTTTGGTCATAGCTCCTGCCAAAGCACCACTGAGAAACTCACAAACTTCTCTATTCTGCACAAAATCCTGAAAAAACAAAAAAGGGAAAACTTAAGAAATGAAGAAACCTGTAGAGAGCAGAGAGGACTTACATGGCAAGCTCTTCCGATGTCCGGGAAGCGTGGAACATTGATCTTATGGGGATGGAAAGGGGGATCGAGGAGGAGCTCCTTTGGAACCACCGTGAGTCCGAACACATCTTCTCCAGCACCACCAACTCGATCACCGAGGACGGAGAAGGTCTTCTTCGAGTGAGGGTGGTGGGACGGTGACGGAGACGGAGACGGTGACTTTTGGATCATCAAAGAAGAAGATATTAGCAGAATCTCCTGACAGAAAGTTCACTGTATTTTTAGGTTTCCTCCCTATTCTTCTTCAAATGCTCAAAACTGGTGGTTTCAGTTTTGGGCTCCCACCACCAAGGCCCAGCCCAACCCATATGCTGACTCTTGTAAATTAAAGTGTCAATGACTTCAGGTGAGAAAATACTAATATAGGACCGGCTTCGTGGATTGGGCTCACATCACTCTCGCATGTAGGTTTAGGTTTCACTACAACTCATGTGAGAGGGTCGTGGGTTCAGTCCTACAAAGTCGGATTCATACTAAAGTGACCCGTTGGGTCCAAACTCGAATGTTATTTTGATTGAGCATGAACTCATTTTTCAAGCGTAACTCTTCTATGAGCGGAATATGAGTGAAGCACTACTCAGTCCGTATAAGATTCATAAACCAAAATCATATTAATATAAATAATAATATTATTATTATTAAGTTCTAACAAAAAATTAATAAAATACTTCCCATGGAAAAAAAAAAGACATGTGATGCAAAGACTGAAGTTTGATCAAGGTTTTTGTGTATTTTAAAATTTAGATATTAAGTTCACGAGACTCATAGTTTAATTTGAGCTCATAATTAAAATGTGAATTGAGTATAAACGTAAACTATATAACTTATTTAAGTTAAATATGCGACTTTTAATTGTTTAGTGGGACCTGCCCTTCCGTAGTCAACACCGCGAGCCTACGAGCAGTCGTCTTGTCTTTGGAAATAGAAGCAAAACTCTGAAGGGATGCAACTTCCTGAATGCCTCATACTTTTCTCATTTTTTTCACGTGATGATTGAGATATTCATTTTGTAAGTATGCGTGCAGAAATTCAGCTAGAGAAAACATACTATAATAGTTTTTTTAAGAACAGAAACATAATAAATGTTCTAAAAAATAAAACATAATAAATATGTAAAGGAAAAACTTGGAGGACTAAGGAGGTATGAAAAACATGTATACATAACTATTAGAGATTTTTCTTGGGAATTTTATACTTAAATTTCTTAGAAATATAAGTCAGAAATTTTGCTCGCAATCTTTAGTTGTTGGGATTCGCAATAATCTTTTTTTTTAAAAGGAGTCCTCAAACAGTCCCATCAATACTTCTATTCCCAATGTATCCAAAAAGTCAGAAGTGACGCATTTTCACCTTCTTTTTCCTCATCATTCTTCATCTTCCATATCGGTTATTTCTCTATGGTTCTTTTTCAGTGTCTGCAACTTTGTACCAAAGCCAAAATCATCTTAAAGCCTTTTTGATAACAAAAAACATCTTAAAGCCTTACTCATCTGAAAGATTACATCTTCTTCATTTAAAAAAATTTATGAATTACAATTTGTAACCCTTTCTAAAAAACTTGTCAAATTCGATTTTCTCTATACAACAGAGAAAATTATAGCCATTAACTAAGTTTTAATGTGTAATAGAGACATTCAACATGAAAAAATCAAACTTTTAAAAAAATCTGAATTTTGGGGTTTTCCCCAAATAAAACTTTCGGATCTTCATGAAGATTGGTTAAAATTTTAAATCAAAAACTATGATGCATCTGAAAGATGTATAATCTTTCAGATGGAAGAAAAATAACAATTTCTGGTGTTCACTTCTGAAGAATGAATATTTTGGATTTCAATTATGTTTATTATTGTGGTAATAAACTGTAGTTTTTTTGTTGTTTAATGGTTTGTGATTTATGCCCATTTTATGAATTATGCAGTGTTTTAAAAAATAGACAAGTTGATAATTTTAAAACAGGTGTTCACACTCAAAGAACATGTGTTCACACTAATAAAACATGTTTACATTACAAAAAAAAACAAGAGATCAAACAATTGAAACAAGTGTTCGTAGACTTAAAAAAGTACATTACTTATCATAACCAAAACAATAGGTATGCATAACCAATACAGAAAAACAAGTGTTCATAATCATAGAGCAGGTGTTCATAATCATAGAGCAGGTGTGCACACTCAAAAAAACAGGTGTTCACACTTAAAAACAAGTGTTCATATTAAAAAAAAACAAGTGTTCTCACTCAAAAACAGGTGTTCACACTTTAAAAACAGGTGTTCAATATCATAAAACATGTGCATTGAAACAACTGAATTTGCCCAAAAAATAACTAGTCTAATGCTTAAGGTATTCAACACCAACAAGCTACATATTTAAGATATATAATGCTCAAAGTCTGAGATGAATGTTTTCTTTATCTAGGTAGGAAGTGCCTTTTGCCTCTTTTACTCGCTGCCTAATATGCTTGACCCTTGTCTGCTGCCTTTTGAACTCAACAACTCTCTTTAACCTCTTCATTGACCTGTTTGTATCGCTCATTCTTTTCAGATTTAGTCGGGGTGGTGGAACTCAATTTTCACCACCAGGGGTGTAATATTTGAATACAAAATAGATAAAAAATTAAGGTAAATTGGTAACTTGATACATCGAACACCTGTTTTTTTTTTTTACAAAACAGTTGTTCTGTTTGAAAAAATCCTGTTCTGACATACATAATATGTTTTCTGTCATAGAACACTTGTTCTTACATTCTGAACACCTGTTTTTTTCGCCAGAACACCTGCTACGTATGTCAGACGTCTTACCATTATGCTCATCGTGCTCATCTTCCAATCCCTCAAACTATGTTTCATGATAAACTTCAGATATTATGAATAAATAACACGAGAAACAACATAAATAACAATGTCATTTATAAAACAAAATAAAAAACTCACAATTTTCTGATTCATCACAAAGAACAATTGTTTACTTCGATATTTAGTTGTATTAGTATCATCATTATCGCTCTCGATCTGTCATAATGGATAAAAAAAATGATTCAATTGCTGATATGGGTAACAGATGTCCAAAGGTAAGACTTACTTACTGAAATCACATCGGTTGGGCATTTCCTTTTGCTAGGTCTCCAAATAAACCATTGTCTTGAAGCGAAATTATGTGGGCATCGTGAGGGACACCGTTCTTGTCTAGAAAATCTCTGAATCTTTTTCATTCAGCGCTATTTGCATATTTTTCCACCGTTACTTTATAATTTTCCATTGAATAAATCAGTTCTTTAACAGAATAAAAAAAAGACGAAAGAGAGAAGAAGAAAGATGATGAACTAGTGAGAGAAGGAAAGAGATGAAAATAAAGAGATTTTAGGGATATGAAATTATCTTCTATCAAATAAAAGTAAAAGAGAGAGAAAATAGGAATTTAAAATTTCATTTTCCCGTCTAAAATGACAGCCAAACAAATTTATCCTTTAATACCCTACTTTTGATCCAGCTGTTGGATCAAAAGTGCAAGATCCGACGGCTCACAGAGCGACTCGCACATACTGAACAGTTGATGTTCAACATAGGAGCCATGGTGCTTTCATTATAGACTAACATCAGGAGTTTACCATAAGTGATTGTAATACAGTTGGTTGTAACCCACTTTCTTTCGTTCTCGCAAGGAAAATTTAGAGCAAAGTGACAAACTTGCATTCAATCGAGTCAATATTTAAACACACGACACATAAAAAAAAGTCACGATTCCAGAATATCATATTGAGGACAACTTTGGTTTTCTGCCTCAAAATAAAAGCTGATAATTAGGTCCGGTAATTTGAGCTGAATCTAAAGAGATCACCTAAGGAGTGGGCTTAATATTGGGCCTGTAAATACGGTTGGAATTGGGCCTTTTTCTTTCTTTTGAAACTGCTCTTATTGATTCCTGAGTAATTGCAATGGTTTTTTAGGGCAAAAAAATCTTCAACCTCCTTTCATATTCCACAAATAAATGTTTGTCATGCGTGCACTTTTCCCATACATGATTCACTATTTTGTTAGGTTATATTTTTTTTAATTAAAAAATTAACAAATGTTAATCTCTTACAAAATTTTAGGGTTGAAGCAGTAAGAAAAGTAAGTAGTAAAAATATGAGGCAGAAAATGTAAGGCTGAAAGTGGGGCTTAGTCTAATAGGATATGATGAAATAAGATGAGTGTTTTCCTTTGGAGGAATACATAAGAAGAAAAAGAAGAAGAAAAGGAAAGGATTATGTTAATTATTGGAGGGGCGCCATCATGTTCAATGAGATTCCAGCAGCGCCGCCGCCACCACCACCACAACAACAGAGGGATTGTGGTTGTCAGCAGCGGCAGCAGCTCCAACACGAAACAACTACTGAGAAGATCAGTGGGCCCACCACCCCTCCTGCAGATGATAAGAGCAGCTTCCATTTCTGCAGTCTCGGTAGCTTTGACATTGCAAATGTTAACAGTAGACTCGTCTGGGGCAATGGAAACTCTGGAAAATGTACCGCAGACATTGTCCAGCACCGACAACAAGGCACAACCTCGAATACAGAAACCCAAATCTAGGAAGGCCGAGGTTTGCACTCTCAAGTGTCTCACTACCTGCATACGTGGAGGGAGTGGCTCTCCCGGTGAGGGTCCTCTTAACATTAGAAGGTACTCACTCACTAGTCCTGATAGAATTCGACTTCAATGTTGTTGCTCTTCATATTTGACTCCACCCAGATTACTTTGAAAACCTAATAATTGGATTTGGGGCAGGCAGGCCTCTAGTGGTTTTCAAGCAAGGATTCCGGAGTCGTCAATATTGGTACGTTTTCCCCCCTGTTTCTATATTCTTGAACAGGATTCATTTCCTTAATTTCCCTTTTTCATACTTTCTCGATAAATATCTGTTTTCTTGGCAGTTTGGTGGAGTGCTCTGATATTTGTAATTTAATTGGAGACGGTGATGATGGTCCCTGAATCTGGCTTCCTCTGCTGCCTCCTGTAAATCATGTATACACTTTTTTTTGTTTTCCTCAACTTCCTGCACTTGATTTCATGCCATGTTTGTGTATTTAGTTTTGGTAATCTACTACAAGTGTTCCCCCAAGTTTGTCAAGATCGTAAATTTGACTCGAAACGAAAGGATCTAAAAAATCGTAGCACGGATCGGAAGATTTTCCGATCCGACAAAACAATTAAAATAATATTTCATGATAAATTTATGTTAATAAGATATCATTTTATATGCAATTGAGTAAAAAAAAAAATATAACAATACTTCAACGAGAAAAAATAAAAATATCAATAGAACTAACAAACTGAAATTAAATCACATACTAACAAGTGATAAACTTCGGAAGCAAACTAACAATTCATAAGGTCTTTTACTCTAACAAATTTAATAACTACAAGTCTATATTTCTAATGTTCTAATCTAGCAAACCATTCAGTGTGTTATTTTTATCCTCCATGTAATCTCTACCTCCATTCACATCGATGATGAGCGATGAAGTTGAGAGTCTAAGACTTGAGAGAGTTGAGATGTTGGCTTGAATACAAGCAAATATTTTTTTTATTTGAGATAACTCGTTATCGATCCAGTTGAAAAGTGGCAAGATTTTAAAAAAAAAATTTAAAAAAAGAGGCAAGATTGAATCGCACCGGATCGTGCGATTCTACGATTTTACGATTTATATCAACGATCCTCTACGATTCAATCATCCAGCGTTTTTTAGTACGATTTAACTCGATTTATACCATTAGAATTGTAGAATCGTACAATTTTATGACCCAACTTGCGATTTTGACAACCTTGTTCCCTCAATAATTCCATCTTCTTTTTTTCCTTTTTCTTTGATAAATGCATACTTAACCAGATTGATTTTCTGGGTATGAAACTTCACAATGGCAGTTACATTCCGCAACCACATATTGCTGAAAAATTGCAGTTCGTATCTTTGGAATTTGGAGTCAAGAAGTGCAATACGGGAAACCATCGGGAGACTTTTTTTGGCATGGAGTGTGACCGCCAAGCGGATGGCACCAAAGTGTATGTGAGTGTAACCTTGATCCAGACAGGTTTTTGGAAAGTGTTCTAGAAGTTGGAGGGTTACGTACTGTTCTTCTTTGGTGGAGGGCAGTTTGTGGGTGGAAAAAATAGGGATGCTTGACAGAAATCTTTGACAGAAGTTGACGCGGGGTTTCTACCTAGGACTTGTTCAAGACGCACACCTACAATATTTTTGGGTTTTTCTTTTTGATAAATACTGTAAGGATTTACTACGGGATAAGAAGACAAAGGATATTTACTATCTTCAGAAACGTAATCTAACTCGTAAACGTTGGGAAGACGAGACTTTGAAAAACTAGATCTAGGTGACTCTGGAAGAGATACTAAACTAGAAGATGAACTATTAGAAGACATGATTAAGATAAACGGGAGGGGACCGAATCCGAGGGTGAGGGGAACTTATGACTGATAGAACCAAATTTTTAGATTTAATGTGTTTTGAAATTGACAGATTGCTGCTTCAAAAATCATTTTTACGCATCAAACGCACAACCCACACTGGAATTTCACTCATCAGTGTACCGGGCCTTCCTCGTCAGGCTAGCATAACTATGACTCCTTAAGCAGGGATCCACATCAGTAGACTCTTTAGAAGTGTTCAGTTACTCTATTAAATTCTCAGTTTTTTGATGGAAATACCCGCAAAATTCCTTAATTTCTCAAGACCTCAGTTTTCTGATGAAAGTACTCACAGAAGATCCTAATTAAGGCAACTGTGACATAATTCAGAGCATACTGGTCAGAGGAAAAGAGGAATTAAAGAACTAGCGGCATCATCCAAATCATACTTGTCAGAGATCATGAGGAATTAAAGAACTAGCGGTATCATCCAAATCCTACTAATCAAAGACCAAGAGTAGTGTTACTAATCATCTAAATCATAAACTGATACTGTGTAAAAAATCATTTGAAAACATGATTGATCATGTCATAATCTCCCCCCGCTCCCCAGATTCAGACACCGAAAATTTAGCCGACCATGGCTCTGATACCAAAAGACCTAGTAGTTAAAGAAATCATTCAACTAAGAGACTAATATTTAGAATAAGAGACTAGTTTAAAACATGAACTACTACTACTACTTTGAAACAAAAAAAGAAGAAGAAGACACTTGAAAATCCTACGGGAAAACTAAGAAGCTTTGAAAACCATATGAAAGCAAAAGGAAGAGAACAAGAGAGAATTGTGGAACAAACTCTTTATTTCATAAGTTTTTCCTCTCATCAACTTCTGAGGAATTAGTAGTGGTTACATGGCCTTTTATAGGCAAATTATTACAAAGACGGATTTGAAATCCGGACTCGAAAGACAAACTAATGTACAGTACAACTAATAATTACATGACACGTTTCGGACTTGAAATCCGGACTCGAAACAAAAATATAAACAGTACATGACACGTTTCGGGTTTGAAATCCGGACTCCAAACAGACATAATATACAGGAAACTTACAAGACACGTGACGAACTTGAAAACTAATAAAGTAGGTAAGGAAAGTGTTATTTGTGACTTTTAAGACCTAAATGTCACCTTCTTTAATAGTATGCCTAATTTAGCTACTTCCACTATTAAACTAGGTATTTTTAGATAAGAGAACATGCTGAATTTTGAATTTGCCCACGTTTTTTTTGGTTTTTTGGCATTTTCGATTTTTATTTTTTTTTATAAAAAAAAATTCACACGACGAAATTACAAAATATAAAATAATTATTGACATACTCAAATATTAATTAAGGACTCTTATAATCTTCTGCAACGAAATCATAACCGGAGTTGTTAATTTGTGCCGAAACTGAAGAATTTGCTGACAATTGATTTCTGGTGGAGTAGACATTAT
Organism: Vinca minor; assembly: GCA_026122235.1. NCBI lineage: Eukaryota > Viridiplantae > Streptophyta > Magnoliopsida > Gentianales > Apocynaceae > Vinca > Vinca minor. The sequence continues at coordinate 2,046,105 of JAOCZM010000116.1, forward strand.
GAAAAGAAGACTTCTCAAGTGTGGCAATGCAGGGGATTATTGTAGACACCGAGTCTGGAGGCTTTGTCTTTGGAGGTCTACTGAGAAAATCTGCAAGAACATTGGATTTGCCTGAAATATGCTTAACTTCAAATGTATACTGAGAAAACCATTGTTGCCAACGTAACAACTGTGCATCTGGAATTGTCTTTTGCTTGAAGTGTAGCATTCTCGGAAAAGCAGACATATCCATTTCAACGACAAACCTGTGATTGACCAAAAAGAATTCAAACTTTTGAATACCACGTTTCACGGCCAGAATCTCTTTGAACGTACAATGATAATGTCTTTCTGATTCTTTGAACTGGCCGCTCTGATAAGCACATACTCTCCTTTTACCATTCAATTCTTCCAAAAGAACTGCTCCTCAAAATTCATCAGATGCATCTGTCTGAAGTCTTCGAGGGAATTTGTAACAGTGGAACTTTGGCTGCAAGTTCTTTGAGGTTTTTGACTGCCTCAGTGTGCTTGGTCGTCCAATGAGGAGAATTCTTTTTTAGCCTAGGAGTGAGAACAGATCGAAATTTGGCAATCTGGTGAATGAAATTGCTGATATAATTAACAACACCAAGGAACTGTTGTAATTGTTGCTTAGAAAGGATTTCATCTGGAAATTCCTGCAATTTATCAGCAATATGTGGTTGTGGAATGTAACTGCCATTGTGAAGTTTCATACCCAAAAAATCAATTTTGGGAGTTCCCAGAACAATTTTATTTTCCGAAAGCATGATGCCAAAATCTTTTACCAACTTATGAAACTGATTCAGTAAAACAAGATGAGATTCAAAATCATTTGAAAATAAAAGAATATCATCAATATAAATAAGGGCATTTGGAATCAGGGGTTGGAAAATTTTGTCATAGCATTTTGAAAATAAGATGGAGCAACTTTTAGTCCGAAAGGCATAACTGTCCATTGGTAATGGTGGTTTGGGATGCAAAAAGCTGTTTTGTATCTATCCTCAGGGGAAATACCAAGTTGCCAAAATCCTGCTTTAAGATCAAATTTGGAAAATATTTTGGCTTCGGATAGATACTGAAAAAGTGAAGTTTTTCGTGGAAGAGGAAACCTGTCATCCTTTAAATATTTATTTAGAGATTGGTAATTGATGACTAGTCTCAGTTTTCCACGAACTTGTTCGGATCTCTTGTTAACATAGAAAGTTTCTGAAGCCCATGATGAAGAAGTGGGTTCAATAAGCTTTTCATCCAGGAGTTGCTGCAATTCAGCTGTAGCTAGTTCATAGTGTTCTGGAGACATTCCGCTATGACTTGCTTTCTGGGGTGTAACCTGTACAGAAGTATCGAAAGAAAGTGTTATGTAAAATTCAGAGTTTTTCCACAATGGATTCGGACATTTGGTTAAGAATTTTGAATGAGACTGTGCACAAGACTGACTGATTAAATCAATTTGGACCGACTTCAGGAGACTGGACTGACATGACTCTGGGAATTGGAAGAGGTTAGAATACTTAGTCCAAGGAAGAATCTGTCCTCTGTAAACGAGTCCCTTTTTGGTGAAAGAGAGATTATGAATCTGACTTAAGAGGTCGAAGCCTATGACAAAATCTTTCTGTGGGAGTTTGGATCCTAAGACTTGGTGAATGATGGTAAGGTTGGGGAAGAGTTTGATATTTATGGGTTTGTTGATCTTATCAATGACAAAGTGGTTGCCATTAGCCACTGTACAAATCTTAGAATATGGATTCCATAAGTCTGCAGAGAGGATATCAGGATTCATGACGGTGGCAGCTGCACCGGTGTCCAACAAGGCTATCACGGGAGTAGCCAAAGACGTGTGAGAGATGATCTGTACATGGACTCGAGGGTATGGATATGTGAAGGTCATAATGGAAGTGTTTATAGGACTGCTGACAGAAACGGAAAAGAGATGGTCAGAAGAGTCTGGATGAGGATCAGGAGGGTTATCACTTGTGACAATGGGTGATTGTATTCTGGCAGCTAATACAGATACCTCAGACCCCACAGTTGGAGCCTCAACCATTGCTGAAATACTCAACTTTGAATAACCAAATCCTATCATTTCTTTCCTCAAGAAACTTTGTCCACCAACCCCTCCAAACCCATTAAACCCCAAGGCAGATACCTCAGACCTCGATTACTTTGAGGCGTTCGACGACCTGTTCATGATGGAACCAGAACCTCCAGCTTCTAATGCAAACCCAATGGAAGAAGATACATCTCCTTGGTTTACCATCGATGATGTACCACCATTCAAATGGGGAGACAAATTCCAGTCTATATCTGATTGGCTTCATACTAACAGGCAACAACACATACTTTATGATGTTCTCCGCAGATTTGTTGCCAGATTGGAAGGTAGACTTAGAATATTTTGGAACTCTTTGGGAGAAGAAAGACAGCTTTAGTTCCTTCAACTAAGTTCTCCTGATGAAATTATCACAGTACTCAAAGAACATTTTTTGGGAAAAGAAAACATTGACATCAACATTGCCAGTATATAATCACCCATTGTCACAAGTGATAACCCCCCTCTTGATCCTCATCCAGACTCTTCTGACCATCTCTTTGCCATTTCAGTCAGCAGTCCTATAAACACTGAGGGAACCCAAGAGGGGGGGTGAATTGGGTTTATATAAAACTTGCAAACTATTTCCAATCTTTTCTAGGTAAGTGCAAGTTTAACAAAAGCTAAAGCAAAACCCAATGCAAATCACAAGACAAGAGATTTAGAGTGGTTCGATTCACTAAGAATCTACCTCCACTACCTTGAGCCGCACCCAAGGATTTTGCCAACTTCACTAAGAAGAATGTGCCCACACAAAGTAGGACTTTACACTAGTGGCTAACTCACCAAGAGTTTTACAAACAACCACTAAACAAGAAGCTCATAAAGAGCTTGCCCACACTAAGTAGGACTTATACAATTGCCCACACAAAGTAGGACTTTTACAACATTAACCCTATCACTAAGAAAGGGGATAAGATGAATGATTAAGCACAATGTTGTTCACTCTTCTAAGTGAAAGATAATTACATTTGAAGCTCATCTTGTTGGCTCTTTGAACATAATAAGCTCACTCTTTGTCTTGCTTTGCAAATTCACCTTTGAATGCATTTAGATCATGACAATGAAGTGCATTTGCTTTCAAGGTGTTTAGACTTGATAAGGAATCAATAAGAATATGTTTTGCAAGTCTCTCAAAGTGTTAGAGTCATTCTAAAGCTTTGGAGTATTTATACAATTTGAAATCTCGCTGAAAAACGACTCTTTAACGGTCAGAAAACGGCTAGTTTAAAACAGAGTTCGGTTGACCGAACTGGACACTTCGGATCCACTAGCCAAGCTTCGGTTGACCGAGCATCACTTCGGTCGACCGAAGTACCCATTAGGTCGACCGACCTCATATTTCGAAACTCTCAGTTTCTGGTCGGTTGATCCGACCTTAGTTCGGTTGACCGACCTTCCTGAGCATATTTTTCACACGTTTTGAAATCTTTTGAAGTCTAAAATGTTTTCTTAATATGTAACAAGTAAGAGCACTTTGGAAAACCATTTTACAAGACTTATACTTTGAAATCGAAGGCTTTTGAAATACGAACACTATTTGAAACTTAGCCTTTCAAAAACGTGTTTATGAAAACATGCAATGCAAGACTATAGTGTAGAGCTTATGTTCAAGAGAGCGTTGGTTAGAGCTTAAGGATAAATACCATTTTCAACAAAGCTAATCTAACCAACCTAAGTCTTCAATCTTCAAGCTTGACGAATGTGTCTTGAATGAAATCTTTGAAACTTGATCAAGGCTTGATTGAAGTACTTAGAGCTTCCATATTGAGTTCCAATATTCTATCACATAGATGAAAACATTAGACGCAAACATCAAGTGTTTGTCCATCATCAAAAACGAGTTCGTTTGCCCTCAAGGCTAACAATCTCCCCCTTTTTGATTATGTCAAACTTTGATGTAATTAGATAGGATATAGACAATATTAAGAACAAGGAAGCATGGCAAAAGGATATAAGAACAAGTAAGAGCAAAGACTAATGCTTATAAGACAAATCAATTAAACATGGAAGCTAAAAACATTAGTAGGATTACTTCTTTTGCCATATTCATAAGGGACTCTTTGAAGAGCCCTTTTACCCAACCAACCTCCTTGCCTCCTTCCTTCCATCAAGTAGCATTCTTGTGTGTAATATACATACCTTAGTTTACACAAGAAGCTAACTTACCATTTTCATCAATGTTGATGTGAGTGCTAAGGATCCTATAACAAAGAACATGCTCACACAAACATTAGAACTCTCAATGGTTTGTTATCATCAAAAACATCATAGAGTAACTTTGCCCTTAGGGCTAACAAACACTTCCATTATGACCTTCACAGATCCATACCCTCTAGTCCACGTACAAATCATCTCTCACAAATCTTTGGCTACTCCCGTGATAGCCTTGTTGGACACTTGTGCAACTGCCACAGTCATGAATCCTGATATCCTTCCAGCAGATTTATGGACTCCATATTCTAAGATTTTTACCGTGGCTAATGGCAACCACTTTGTCATTGATAAGATCAGCAAACCCATAAATATCAAACTCTTCCTCGACCTTACCATCACTCACCAAGTCTTAGGATTCAAACTCCCACAAAAAGATCTTGTCATAGGCTTCGACCTCTTAAGTCAGATTCAGAATCTCTCTTTCACCAAAAAGGGACTCGTTTACAAAGGACAGATTCTCCCTTGGACTAAATATTCTAACCTCTTCCAATTCCCTAAGTCATGTCAGTCCAGTCTCCTGAAGTCGGTCCAAATTGATTTAATCAGTCAGTCTTGTGCGTAGTCTCATTCAGAATTCTTAACTAAATGCCCAAATCCATTGTGGAAAAATTCTGAGTTTTACATAACACTTCCTTTCGATACTTCTGTACATGTTACACCCCAGAAAGCAAGTCGTGGAGGAATGTCTCCAGAACACTATGAACTAGCTACAACTGAGTTGCAGCAGCTCCTGGATGAAAGGCTTATTGAACCCACTTCTTCATCATGGGCTTCATAAGCTTTCTACGTTAACAAGAGATCCGAACAAGTTCGTGGAAAATTGAGACTAGTCATCAATTACCAATCTCTAAATAAATAATTAAAGGATGACAGATTTTCTCTTCTGCGAAAAAATTCACTTTTCCATTATCTATCCGAAGCCAAAATATTTTCCAAATTTTAGGATTTTGGCAATTTGGTATTTCCCCTGAGGATAGATACAAAACAGCTTTTTGCATCCCCAACCACCATTACCAGTGGACAGTCATGCCTTTCGGACTAAAAGTTGCTCCCTCTTATTTTCAAAAGGCTATGACAAAAATTTTCCAACCCCTGATTCCAAATGCTCTTATTTATATTGATGATATTCTTTTATTTTCAAAGGATTTTGACTCTCATCTTGTTTTACTGAATCAGTTTCATAAGTTGGTAAAGATTTTGGCATCATGCTTTCGGAAAAGAAAATGGTCTTGGGAACTCCCGAGATTGATTTTCGGGTATGAAACTTCACAATGGCAATTGCATTCCACAACCACATATTGCTGAAAAATTGCAGGAATTTCCAGATGAAATCTTTTCTACGCAACAATTACAACAGTTCCTCGGTGTTGTTAATTATATCAGCAATTTCATCCACCAGATTGCCAAATTTCGATCTGGTCTCACTCCTAGGCTAAAAAAGAATCCACCTCCTTGGACTTCCAAACACACTGAGGCAGTCAAAAACCTCAAAGAACTTGCAGCCAAAGTTCCACCGTTACAAATTCCCTCATCTGGAGTCCGAATACTTCAGACAGATGCATCTGATGAATTTTGGGGAGCAGTTCTTTTGGAAGAATTGAATGGAAAAAGGAGAGTGTGTGCTTATCAGAGCGGCCAGTTCAAAGAATTAGAAAGACATTATCATTCTACGTTCAAAGAGATTTTGGCCGTGAAATGTGGGATTGAAAAGTTTGAATTCTTTTTGGTCAGTCACAGGTTTGTCGTTGAAATGGATATGTCTGCTTTTCCGAGAATGCTACACTTCAAGCCAAAAACAATTTCAGATGCACAGTTGTTACGTTGGCAACAATGGTTTTCTCAGTATACATTTGAAGTTAAGCATATTTCAGGCAAATCCAACGTTCTTGCAGATTTTCTCAGTAGACCTCCAAAGACAAAGCCTCCAGACTCGGTGTCTACAATAATCCCCTGCATTGCCACACTTGAGAAGTCTTATTCTCAAGAGTTTTACTCCAGCAGAATTCAATTGTCAGCAAATTCTTTAGTTTTGGCACAAATTCACAACTCTGGTTATGATTTCATTGCAGAAGATCATGGAAGTCCTCAATTAATATTTGAGTATGTACATATCTATTTTATGTTTTGTAATTTCGTCGTGTGAATTTTTTTTAAAAAAAAAAAATCGAAAAAGCCGAAAAACCAAAAAACCAAAAAAAGTGGGCAAACTCAATATTCAGCATTTTCTCTTATCTAAAGTATCTAGTTTAGTAGTGGGATTAGCTATTTTAGGCATACTATTAGAGAAAGTGACATTTAGGTCTTAAAAGCCACAAATATCACTTTCCTTACCTACTTTATTAGTTTTTGAGTCCGGATATTACGTCCGAAAACGTGTCTTGTAAGTTTCCTGTACATTATGTTTGTTTGGAGTCCGGATTTCAAGTCCGTCACGTGTCATGTACTGTTTATATTTTTGTTCATTTGTAACCAAGAGACTCTCACCTCTCAGGTGTCCAAACAAAGTTCTGATCTTTCGTTCTTGGTCCAAAATATTTCCAATGTCCGCAGCAAAGTCGAAACCATACATCAACAGTTGTCTTACTTGGTCCAATACACTACATAGTGATCTCCCCAAATGTCAAATTTATTGTCAAAAAACCCTTATACTATATCCTCTAACATACTACTTCCTCCATGGCTCTATTTCCCAGTATAACATGAAAAAATAAGTAGCTGCTCTTCCCCATTCTTTAATCTATTTATGTTAAAGTATGAACTATCAAGGTCTTGTATTATGAAACTGTTAGGCCCGTCTCGAACAATACTCAGGACATGTGCTAATTATCAAATTTAGTCCTTCTCAAATTTAAAAAAAAATATATATATTATAAAAAATGTCCAAACATAATTATAGACGACTCAAGTTTCAAGAGTGGGAACAATAATGCTCTCTCCGTCCCAAATTATCTGTTCACTTTGTATTTTGCACGAGAATTAAGGTTTCATCAAATTATATAGTAGAATATAGTAAAATGTCAAATATTCTACTATATAGTAGAATATTGCTTTCAATTTAATTCTACATTCTTTTCTCTCTTTCTTCTTCTCTCTCTAATATTTAATGTAAGGGATAAGATTAGGGGTGAGCACCGAATTTGAATTGGCCAATTCGGTCAATTGAATTCGGTTTTTTCATTTTTTCATACCTCAAAAAACCGACCGAATTCGATTTCACCGAATTCGAATAGGCCGAATTGGTGAATTCGGAATTCGGTGCCGACCAAATTGGCCGAATTGGAGGGTATATTTTTTATTATATAATATATTTAATTATGTAATATTTAATTATTAAAAATTCAATAATAATATTTAATTATACATATATAATTATATAATAATAATATTTAATTATTAAAAATTCAATAATTATATAATAATAATATTTGATTATTAAAAAATTTGAATTCGAATTCGGCACACCAAATTCAAAAATAGTCAAACCGAATTCGTCCCAAATTCGACCAATTCGAATTCGGTCTTTACCGAATTCAAGCCGAATTACCGAATTCGAATTGCCAAATTGAATTCGAATTCGGTTGGAATTCGGCAAAAACCGAATTTGCTCACCCCTAGATAAGATTGGGAAAATTATCATTAATGAACACTTTATTTAGAAAGTGGATAATTAATTTGTGACAGATTGAAAAGGAAATTTGGACAAAGAATTTGGGACGGAGAGAGTAATATTGAGTGGAGACATTGAACTTTTTTTTAATATGTTAAGTGGTTATTTTTTTTATATATATAATTTGTGCCCCATAAAATAAGAGACCGATTCTCTATGGCACCTTGGGCCTGAAAACTGCCCCAAGGTCCAAGATTATGGGGAATTGGCATAGAAAAAGCATTACATCTTGCTCAAGGAAACCAATCTCTCCTCCTTCAATCCAACAAACCAAAAGTATTCCCATTTTCATCACTGATCATTTATTACCTTCAAAGTAGTGTTTATCCATATGCTTATTGTCTTCCACTACTGTATATAAAAGAAAAAAAATGAGCATTGAATTTCAAACCTTTTATACACAATAGTATTTTAATGTTTGTTTTTGCTAATTAATTGGATAGCTTATTTGCTTTATATATCGTATTATTTGAACTATAAATTGAAATTTTTGGATAAAACCTTCTAACCTGGCAAAGTAAGTTTTTATTTTTTTTAAAAAAGCCGTATAAATTCATTGCAAATCAGCCGAATAGGCTACAAGTATTATTAGGTGGTAGCGAATGCCAAAAGATATAAGTAGTTATCAATACTAAACCGTACTTAATCAGTAAATGAGTTTTGGAAAATTCTGATATGGACCAGGGCCCTGGTCCACTTGGCCCTGAATTGGCCACGTCGCCCCCCTCCTCCAAAATTTTTTTTTTTTCTCTCAGTCACAGTTAAAATACAAAAAAGATTGTTCTGATATGGACACAGTTAAAAGTAAAAAATTGTCTCTCTCCTCATTTTATAGTGATGTGACAAATTTGTACAATTTTTTTACTTTTAACTGTTTCCATATCAGAACAATTTTTTTTATATTTTAACTGTAACTGAGAAATTTTTTTTTTTTTTTTTTTTTAGAAGGAGGGGGGCGACGTGACCAATTCAGGGCCCTGGTCCATATCAGAATTATCCATGAGTTTTGGAACATTTCCGGATCTTTTAACTAAAGGGAGAGAACTGTAAGCCCTAAGGGCGAACGAACTCTATTTTTGATATTGGACAAACATTTGATGTTGTGTCTAATGATCTTAATCTTTGTGATAGAATATTGGAAATCTTGTAGGAAGCTCTAAATACTTCAATCAAGCCATGTTCAAGATTCAAAGTCATACTATTCAAAGCTCATCTATGAAGATTGAAGATTGAAGACTTAGTTTGGTTAGTTTAGCTTTGTCGTCATTAGTCGTAATCTTTAAAGCTCTAACCAAAGCTCTTATGAACATAAGCTTCTCACTCTAGTCTTGCATACATGATTTCGTAAACACGTTTTCAAAAGGCAAAAGTTTCAAATGTGTTCTTATCCAAAAAGCCTTTGTTTTCATAGATAAGTCTTTTAGAAAAGTTTTCCAAGTGTTCTTACTTGTTACCTTTTAGGAAAACCTTTTTAGACTTTAAAAGACTTCAAAAGATTTCAAAACGTGTGAAAAATCACTTTGGAAGTTCGGTCAACCGAGCTCTAGTTCGGTTGAACCGTCGAGAAACTGAGAGCTCAACTAGAATAGGTCGGTCGACCTTAGCACCATCTCGGTCGACCTATGGGACAGTCGGTCGACCGACCCCAGCCAAAGTGGATCCGAAGTGAGCTTCGGTCAACCGAAGTTGCTCAGCGGTCAACCGAACTCTGTCTTTTACTAGCCGTTTTCTGACCGTTGGAGACTCGATTTTCAGCCAAATTTGAAATGTATATATACTCTAAAGCTGAAAATCATTCTAAGACTTTGACAAACATAAAACATTGATATCTTATCAAGTCTAAACACTTTCAAAGCAAAATACTCTTCATCCTTATGATCTAAAAGCATTCAAGAGTATTGTTTCAAAAGCAAGACAAAGAGTGAACTTCCTATGTTCAAAGAGCTATAAATTGTTGTGCTTCAAAGGTATTAATCTTTCACATAGAAGAGTGAACTTAATTGTATTGTTCTTAAACCTTTTCATTCCCTTTCTTAGTGATAGGGTAATCTTGTAAAAGACCTACTAAGTGTGGGCAAGTTCTTAGTGAGCTTTTGTTTGTGGTTGTGTTTGTAAAACTCTTGGTGAGTTAGCCACAATTGTAAAAGTCCTACTTTGTGTGGGCATCTTCTTAGTGAAGTGTTTGAAATCCTTGGGTGCGACTCAAGGTAGTGGAGGTAGATTCTAAGTGAATCGAACCACTATAAATCCTTTGTCTTGTTGATTGGGTTTTGCTTTAGCATTTGTTCATCTTGCTTATACTTTCACTTGCATTGCAAAGATTCGAAAAAGTTGCCAAGATTAGTTAAAACCCAATTCACCCCCCCTCTTGTGTTTTACAAGAACTACTCATACAATTGTTACATAGAGCATGAGTAGCTTCAATTACATTGCTTAGCGTCACGACTATAGCGATGAAACATCTTAAATTTAGTATATATAAATATTTTTTCAACATGTGTTAAATCTCATGTAATATTTATTCTTTTCTTTTGAATATTTTCTTGAATCTGCAACCCGTGATTTGTTCTGGTAAACATCTATTCTTAGGCATATAATAAGTGTCTGGACATCACAAAAAATGTCCCTGCAAATTTTTTTTAACAGATAATTTTTTTTTATACAATAGCCCAGAACGATCACAATTGTTCAATTAATACTGAATTTTGAAATTTCTATACCATGGTCGACCGATAGCCTACAGAAGAGAGATATGAGCCATCATAACGGAGTTTAGTACTAATAAACTCCTAATAATCACTCTCCAGCACAAAGGAGTACAACTCGATACCCATCACCCACCAGAAGGCCTTCATGAACAGCATGCATCTCGGCATGTAAAGTGCTAATAATATCCGGAAGTGAACCAGTCCATGTCAATAGGGGCCTGTCAATTAGATCCACTTTTTTCCAAAATGTTCGGTCTGAATGGGTCAAGTTGGGTTCTTATTGTATTGGATCTGAGTATTTTTTAATTATAATTCAGACTCAACTATTTTGGATCTCAAATCTTATATGAAAACTATAAATTTTAATTGGATCTTTGAGCTCTCGGGTCTCGTGTTTCTATACAATTATAGTTTAAACTCAGCATTCTTCGATCATATATTTATCTAGATTCATACTCATTTGAGTCTCAACTCAATCTTAATTTGAATATAAAAAAGTACGTCTAAATTCAGATTGAGTTCAGTAATTATGAGTATGAATCTGAGTCTTTAAACCTCATTAACATGCCTACATGCCACTAGAACTTGCCCCAAATGATCTCGAGCAATGCCTCCCCAAACTTTCCCATTCAAGTAAGGTCTTTTTTTTATATAGGAAAATTCGTTATATTCATTCTCACAGTTTTGATATTCTCTTTGTTATTTTAATAATATAAAAAATTCTCAAACTATTTACGATTGGTTTAAAAAATATTCTCCGTTAATTTGTGATGAGATCCGTCAATTTTATACTAGACACGTGAGATGTACATGCTCAAATAAGGATAATGGAATTTAAGTTCAATTATAAAAGACTCAATAAGTGATGTGCAATTTGGTTACACCAGAGAACAAGTAAATGTAAATAGTTATATTAAATATATATTTTTATTTAAGTGGCTGATGGATGGGATTGCTAGATAAGATCGAGGAATCCAACGAAGCCGAGGTCCGGTGGGGGCCATGCCATGGCCTATTCCTTGGTTAGTGGTTCAACGATAATGTTGCAAAAAACTATTTAAAAAATAAAATACATCCATCTCAAAATAGGAGGTGAAATTCGTGAAGCTCAGAGAGAGAGAATGGACGGAGGAGATGGCGGCGGCGGCGGCGTATGGAGGAGCTGGAACACGTGTACCATGGGAGTGATGCTTCTCATATTTACATGCCAATTGTTAAGGTGGTTACTGACCCGAATCCGAATCCGAATCTTCTCCTTTCTCCAGTGGTTTCCGATTTTGCCCTCCGACATCACACCTACTTCTCCAGACAGTTCGTCTCCACTTCCGCAGCCCTCGCCTTGGTATATATATCTTCCTCGTTTTGGTGTCCTTTTGGACACAGAATTATTTGATTTATTCTTCAGATTTTTGTTTCGTACAGATTAGGTGTCTTTATTCTCTGCTGCACTTTCAGATTATTATTATTTTTGATATTTTTCCCACAAAATTATTCAATTCCGCAACTTTTATTTTCATACTTAACAACTAATTCTAAGCTCAACATCCACTGAAAATTTGAAGAAAAAACTTCAACCAAAATTTGAAAGTGTACAAAAAGGATGTAATAGGAAGTGTAGTAGAAGATCTGGACACCAAATTCAGACGTTTTAGAGTTAAGAACACAGATAATTTGGAATTTTAAGGTAATTATCTTCTTGTTTCTGTGGGAATTGTTCATTTCAGTAGTAGAATATCTACCATTATATCTGACTCGGACCTCAAGCATCTTCTTGAGGACTTGAAGGAGGAAAAGCTTCCTGAGAATGGGCAATGGGAAGGTGTTATTGACAGAAGAAGTACTACTTTTTCTTACTCCGCCAAGAGTTACAAGCCTAAGGTACCTTTCTCCTCGTTTCTTTGCATTGATGTTTTTGTTTGAGAATTTCGGTCTCGGGGATTGAAGTAGTGAATAGTTTGTGAGAGACATGTGTGGCCCAAACTGAAAATTTCCATCAGGGGATTGAATTAGTGAATTGCTGGCGAGAGAGACGTGGGGCCCAAAATGAGAATTATGTATTAGAGAATGTGAAGAAATTGTGTACAAATACACCCACTCTATTCTCTGTCCATTTTTCAGCTCTCTTAGTTCTTAAAATTGTTTATTCTGAGATAGAAGTGAATTCTAATCTAAATGGTTCTAATTGTTGGTACTCTAAATGTGTAAACTTTACATTATATGGCAGGATGAGCCTACGAAATACATTAGTGTTACAATTTTCGAAAATTGCTCCCCTGAGCTGCTCAGAGATTTTTACATGGACAACCATTATCGGAAACTATGGGACAAGACCGTAATTGAGCATGAACAGCTGCAGCTGGACGAAAGCACTGGAACTGAAATTGGTCGTTTGGTTAAGAAGTTTCCCTTCTTGACTCTAAGAGAGTATGTGTTAGCTTGGAGAGTGTGGAAAGACAGTCGGGGGGCCTTTTATTGTCTTAGCAAGGTATCTCTCATCCCTCCTACATGCTTATACACTTCTCTCTCTTTTCCTGGATAGATGCATAATATATTTGATTATTATTTGCTAGTCATTAATTTCTATTAATCTTTCTATTGCATGGTCAGGGATGTGAGCACCCTTTTGCTCCAAAGCAGAAGAAGTATGTACGGGCGACTTTCTTTAGGTCTGGCTGGAGAATCAAAAAAGGCAGGTATTGGTATTGTCTTCCTGGTTTTAAAGTCTGAAATATTTTATAATGCTAGTGCAATTGAAATTTGGCTTCTTCTGTTTTACAGTAGCGGGTAGAAATGCATGTGAAATAAGAATGGTGCACCAAGAAGATGCTGGTCTGAATGAGGAGCTCGCAAAGCTGGCGTTTGCAAAGGGCATATGGAGTTACATATGTAAGATGAATAATGCACTTTGCAAATACTCTCCTCCACCAACTTCAGTATCAGTTGCCGCCATTCAAAAGGTAGGACTATCTTGTTTTTTGTTGTCAAAACCTGTGTTTACTTGTGTGTTACGGCGAGCTTGTGCTCATGAAATCAGAAAAGACTGTAGTATCATCCTTTTTAGCCCCCCGTTTTTGGTTGAGGTATTCCCTGTTTCAACGCAGTCATTTTAGTTGCGTTTCCATATGCTAAAAGTCTGATAAGGTTAGAGGTGGTGCTAGAGAGCATTTTATCAACTTTGATGTACGCAAAAGAGATGTTGACTGTCTTCCCAAGCATATTGTCTTCCATGGACTGCGACTGCTTGCATGAGTCGATATTGGGAAATTTGGCTTCAAGTAGATAATATCCAAATACTACACATGTTTTGGGTTGAATTTTATGAGGTTAGTTTAACTTTAGGATCAAAGTTTGACCTTAACTTCCATTTAATGTAGCCTCAGGACTGCCAATGAACTTTATGGACTCTGATTGTAAGTAGTCGGGAATATTTATTTCTTATTTGATATCTAATAGTGTTCTTTTTTATAGTTCCCACTTGGACTGGATCCCCTTGAGGACATAACGGACTCGGCTTATCCAGGGACATCAATGACAAATTCTGTTTCCCATCAAGTATCTTCTGATGGCAGCACGAGGAAGGTCCCGAAAAGGCCTTCAAAAAAATTGATAAAGAATGGTTTGATTCTCCTCGGGGGTGCAATCTGCTTGTCCCGGGGTCGTTCCAGCTTGGGTGCAAAGGTTGCAATGGCATACATCTTGACCAAGCTAACAAAGCATGGTACTTTGTCAAGACAAAACAGGGAAGCATGATCAGTCTGATGGTTTATTCAAGTCCAAGAGTTAATAGCACAGCAAGATTCACATGGAACGTGAAGAACCAAAACAATGGAGATTCACTGATAATGCTCTCCCTAAAACGAGAATTTATGAAGGACGGTCTTCTGGTGGAACGAGTAGTGATTCTTTGGGAACACGGGAGAGAATAAAGTGCTGGGAAGGGATGTGCCTCTCTCTCATCAGCAGGCAGTAGGCTTCTTATCACGAGAGGGAGAAAGTTTGCCTTTATACTTGTGTGTGCTGTGAATTCAAGTTCCAAGCCTTATAAAAGGTGATGTAAGCTTAGATCGAATAGTTTGTGAAAGAAGATGTAAATTTTGAAATAAAGCATTATGTAACTGGATCATAAGAAATGTCAAATGTGAATTGAGAATAAGTTAATACTCTTTAAGTCTTATTACTTCATAATTAGTGATTCTAATAAAATGAACTAAATATCTCTTGAACATTTAAAACATGAATTTTACACATTGATGATTCTTTAAAAAGAAAATAGCTGCTTACCATGTCTACAATTTTTTAGTGAGTAATGTTATTTTGAGATCTACATTACTAGTAATTTACTACAACTTTTTAGGGAGCAATGCTTACCCGAATCTAACCAAGCCTGGGACTGCCTTTGGCGAGTCTGAATTTGGATTATGGATTTGTGTTCAATTGACAATTCTAATTACTATTCATTGTTTTTTCAAATTATCTGTCTACTTTATCTTTTACAAGAAAATTAAAGTTTAATCAAATACTATAGTAACATTTAGTAAAATGTCAAACACTACCCAATTAAATTTTACCTTATTTTCTCATTCTTTCTCTATTCTTCTCTCTCTCCAACATTAATGTAAATGGTAGAATTAAAAAAATAACATTAATGAACCATTTATTTAGAAAGCGAACAGTTAATTTGGACAGATTAAAAAAGAAACGTGCATAGATAATTTGGGACGGAGAAAGTACAACTAAGTTTTTATTTGTTTTCATTTATAGAAAAGGGAAACATATGTTTTTTAGGAGAAATGATGGATTATGTATTAATATTGCAAAGAATATGTGGTAGGAGGAACCCGAGGGACTCCAAATCATTGAGACGAGTATCTAGTCCTCGTAGCATACTTAGGCAATACATCGGTTGGAGAGTTACAAGATCTATGAATGTATAAAATATTGGCACGTGTACGCTCTAGCAAATCCTTAATAAAGCTAACATAATGTCATATAATAGAGAGGTCCTCTTCCAGTCGGAGGATACTGTTGACAATGCATATATAATCGCTTTCTACTTCATAAAGGCCTAAGTTCTTATTCATGATGAACACGATACCTTCAAGCACCCTTAGGAATTCAGAATGCTTTGGGTTGGGCAAGGTTGAGATTTATTTTGAGAAACTTGCAACAAAATCGCCACAGTGATTTATGATGATAGCTCCAATCCCTGCAGATCCCGCAACCCACGATCCATCCACATTAAACTTTAGCTTTCCTTGCGTCGGTAAACGCCATTTGGAGTTTATAGTCGTAAGCTGGTGATAGATAACCTTGTCTCTTCATTTGAGTTGCTTCCCCACTGGGTCACGATAAACTTTGACCTTCAAAGGAAAATATATGTAATATGTTCATTTAATTTTGGTGAAAAAATATGTGATATAATCGTAAGTATGGATTTAGATAGTATTTTAAATCATTTTGGTCTTAACTTTTTTCACGAATAATTTAATGAGTGAACAGTTTATTTTGAACTTAAACTATTTTTTCGATTCTTTCTCTACTTAAACAATTTACGGGTGCTCCGATATAGAAAATTTTCAAAATTCCGACCAAAATTTGTCTGGGTTGTAAAACGGTGTCATTTTTGTAAGGGCAAATACGTCTTAAAATTCTTCCCAACCCAAAAACTCGAACAATTTATTCCAACAACATTTACAATCCGACTCATACCCATACCCGACTTGACTCGACCATCTTAATCTTTTCCACCATCACCACCATCAATGATGAAATTATGAAAGGAAAATGATTAACTACTAGAATTATTGGATAGAATTGGATAAAACTCAAATTAATATTATTCACCCCCTGCTGGTATAAGGGATTCACCCCAATTTTTTGGTTTTATCCATTTCTTATCCAATAATTCTAATAGCCTAGAAAGATCCATTATGAAATTATGAAATTTTTTTATCATAATTTTTCCCCAGTCGGCCAACATCTCCACTCAAATTCACTGCAATTTCTACAAATTACAGAAATCCGACCAACTTCTCTATCTTACCCCACTGACCACCATCTAAAAAACTAGCACCAAAATCTTTTCAAAGTATGATTTTTTTCTCCATTCATCTCTGTCACACCCGTAACCAGGGTCGATGACATAGCAGTCAGTGGCGGAGCCAGAAAATTTTATTTGGGGGGCACAATTAACATTGACAAAATAAATTCATAAAAGCATATAAACCTTGGCGGAGCCAAAAAATTTTTTTGATGAGAAGGACTCTCGAGAAGAAAAAATAAATATTTACAATAGAAATTAAAATATATATCATGTTTGATTGTTGAATTCAAAAAGAACAAGCTTGAATAAAAAGGCCCAAAGACCTTTTTTGTATGATTAGACCAAAATAAAAGGCCATTTAGAAATATTATGGGTATTAGAGATGAAGTTGGAGGAAACACGAAGGGCTTATTATTAATGTGAACGAATATTTTTTTTTATTTTTGATAAAATCTTATATTATAATCTATTAGTAATTATGAATTTTTTGATGAAATTTTATAAATATTATAATCTCTTACACAATTAAGTTTGTTACAATTTTAACCAAAATTGTTAAGATATAAGTGGTGTAATTCCTATAATTCACGAACTAAAAAATCTAATTTTAAATCGTAAAGTGATTCAAAATGTTCACGGGATGAAGTGTTATAAAAACAAAACTAAAATTATAATTGGGAAAAAGTTAGGGGGGGCACTTGCCCTCTGAGCCCCCCCTATCTCCGCCAGTGATAGCAGTGTCTCATTGGTTAATGAAACACCAAAGCCGACAAACAGAGTTACTAAAAAGAAATTCAATTATGAACTAATTTGAAATAAGAGTTCAACAACGGAAACTAATTATTACAACCGAAATTGTTTAACGAAACTAATAATGAAATAAACTAAATTCTTAAATTGAAACCGGTTATGGTTCACTCATCATTGTCCCCTTCCCAAGCTTCAACAACATCATCATAACCTGCACAGTAAAAGCGGACGGACGAAGCTCCGGTGCTCAGTAGGAACCGATAATCACAAGTATAAATACAATTTAACATGTAACACATTTCCGTTTCCCAAACCAAAATACAAGTTACATGACTCAAAACCAAGTCTCAATTATGACCAAAACAATGAATAACAATACAAACAATAAGTAAGCGAGATAACCATACTCTTCATGTCCAAGCACTTACACAACCGAATGTACGACAAGCACTATGCTCTGCCCATACGGTACACACGATTACACACTTGCTCAGACACTACGAGCACAGCTACTGCTAAGACACGACTTCCCACCATTCGAGCTCAGGTATCTATTCACGACTCTACGACAATAATTGCAACGGTCCTAGTTATAGTCCAAACTAGGAGGGCTCAAATAGTTCATCCCATGGGTTCAGTTTCACTCCCTGAACGACGGATTCACACTTTAAGGACTCATTCTACATTGTATCATCATCCAACACCGTGGACTACACAAAACCGTTGCAATCCCAATGATAGTCCACATCAGGTTAAGGCTCACGTAGGAAGACCCTCGGGATCCGCACCAAGGACATCCGCAGGACCACCCTCGGAATCTTCCCATAATCATATCGCAGGACCCTCAGAATCCGCACCAAGAGCACCCGTAGGATTCTTCGGTATCCGCACACATTCACATCGCAAGACCCTCGAGATCCGCACCAAGAGCACCCGCAGGACCACCCTCGGAATCTTGCGAATCGAACGAGTCCTGTCATTGAGTAGATCCTATACACGAGCTCAAAATAGGGCGACGACTCGGCCGACCAAACCACATAGGACTAAAGACGACATGACCAAATAGGAGGACTCAAACGATAAAACAATTAGGCAAGTTTATCAATTGATCAATTAACAATTCACGAATAACTATAAAGGTATACAATTAGATATATAACAAATTTACATAAACGGTGAAAATATTTCAGATTATATCTCATTAGGTAACATAACAATTCCAAGATAGATATTCAATTCCAAAATAGTTTATACAATATCGAAAGCAATAAATACAATTCATACAAATATTTTGTAAATTGAATAGTTTATTCGCTTTTACTGTGCAGTAATTAATGCGAGAATTAAATGACGTAGGAGTGTCCCTACCTCTTACGAATACAATTGATAATAGAAAATCCGAGACAGCACTGCCCAGTCTTACTCGCGGAGCTATAACTTTCTGCTCGGGAATCGGAATGACGTTCCGTCTGCGCTCGCTCGAAGATTATTCGATTATCTTCGATTCGGTATATAATAGAGTGAAAACGGACAAGTAACGCTCTCTCGGTGACCTCTCAAAGTTCTCAGAATCTCACAAAAATATTGAACTCACCAAAAAAATCTCACTGTTTTACCCTCACTGCCTCGCGGCTCAATTCAGCTGCTGCCTTTAAGCTACCCACGCTGCTGCTCTTTTCTTGTTCTCTAATGTTTTGGTGATTTAGAAAATTATGGAAAGCCATAATATAGTATATATGTATATAACCCCACGATTCCCCTGTAACCCACGACTCCCTATAATGCCTCAATTGCCTTTTTTTTTTTTTAATTATTTTTCCCTTTTTAAAAGCCCCATGATTCCCATGACCCCATAACCCGTATCCTAATCCCCTCAACCCCAGATAACTTGCACGACACACACACACGTTTTGCTTCTTTTTCTTTTTTAATTTAATTTAATTTCCTTTATTCCCAATTCAAATAACCAATCATCTAATTAAATTACTAATCTAGGTGAATCATAATTTAAGTCCCTTAATTACGATACGTGTGTGAAACGCTCCCCAACGAAACGTACAAAAAAAATGTAACCCACAACATGTTATAAATATTAATTAGGCCCATAGTCACGTAATGACATGAAATAAAATATGCCTACGCAATAAATCACACAAAATGAATTACACGTACGCGAAAAGTTACGGGTATTACAATCTCTAGGATAGAACCCCACAAAAGCATAGTTACCTTCACAAGAAACTAGAAAAGGAACAAAGTTCCAAATAATCCATTAATTCAAGTCACAAGATGAAGAATGAGGAAAAAAATATACAATATTATTGATACAAAAGTTTTTGAATTAGTGAAGGAAATGGACCATCAACTCCTACCCACCCCACAAAAAAAAGCTCAGAAAAAAAGAATGGGTTTTGATTGAATTAATTTTGTGTTATTGTAAAGGAAATAATTGGAAATGAAAATGTAACAGATTTCATCAATCTGAGTATTAAACTGATGTAGCAAAGTTGATCTAAATATCTATGGCTTCTGATTGATAGATTGTTTATTCATGCTGATGTAAAGCTATTAGAATATAGAAGTTACCTTTTAGGAGTTCATAATTAATTAGGAAAATACCTAATCCAAGCTAATTAATTAGGACATATGCTATATTTGTTACTTCCCAATGTATAGTAATTGCCTAAATAGTGTGTAGTGTGAATAATTAGTAATTGACTAATTATTGTAAACACACATGTATAAATGTCTATGTACTAGCTCTTTATTTTAATTAAGTGAGAAATATACAATTTTTCCCTTCAATTCTTTTATGGTATTAGAGCAATAACAAATAACAATCCTAAAAAAAAACATGAGCAAGGATCAGTCAAATACCTCGGGCGAAACAAAATATGTTGTTCCGATCAGCGATCCAAGCTCTCCATACTACATCTCAACATCGGATAACCCTAGCATTGCATATCACCCCAATCCTTTTTTACGGGAACAACTACGGGGATTGGGTTTCCGGGTTAGAGAATTCATTGCAAGCCAAAGGCAAGCTAGGTTTTGTCAATGGGTCCTTTGTTAGACCAACAGATCCTGTTATGGCGGGACATTGGGATCGGTGTAGTTCATTCATCAAAGGATGGATTATGGCTTCCGTCGAAACAAAATTCCGAGGCATGCTGATACAAGCCAAGACCTCGAAGGACATGTTTGCGATTCTCAAAACGAGATACGCACAAGATAACGGACCACGAATTTACCAGTTGCGTCAGAAAATTCAGTTGCTACGTCAAGGTGCCATGAGCGTAACAGAATACTATGGAAGGCTTGAGACTCTTTGGAATGAGTTGGAACGTTACGTACCACTTCCAAATTGTAGTTGTGAGGAGACCATAACGATGCTTACTCGACAACGTCAGGATGAGCGAGTCCATCAATTCCTTCTTGGGCTCAATTCGCGCTTTGGGACAATACGAAGTCAACAATTGAATATGGATCCACTGCCACCGGTAGACAAAGTGTTTAATGCGGCCATTCGCGAAGAAAATCATTTTTTTTCTGTGTCAGAAATTGGTGGATCAACCATAGAAGGTTCAGCTTTTAACACCTTTTTTAATTCTGAATTTAAAAGTGTTATTTGTGAACATTGTGGCAAAGCCGGACACGAAAAGAAAGATTGTTGGAGCCTTCATGGAAGGCCGAATAGCGGATCCCGAGGACGAGGAGGCCGAAATAACAGAGGTCGGGGGCGTGGTGGTCGTACTGTAGGCTCGGCTTATCACGCAGCCGCGGAAGATCTTGGCCCAAGTTTCAAGCAGAAAAGCCAAAGCGGCCCAAATCAATATCATTCAGCCGCGCATTGCGCGGAATATTCATTCCCACAGCAAGCAGCCGCGCAATGCGCTACTCAGCCTAATTTTTCAGCGCATGGCGCGGGGTCTTCTGGTCAACAGTTTGGATCTTCTGGTCAACAATCAGCCACAACTTCACTGGATCGGGGGCAATTGCGAGAATTAGCTCTAGAACTGGCCGGTATACTCCAGGATAATAAGGCTACGGCCTATCACACCAATGGTAAAACTGTTACATTTTCTTCTTTGCCTTGGATACTTGACAGTGGTGCCTCTCATCATATTACTTGCGAAAAAAATAAATTGGAAAATTTGCAAAATCTTGTCTTACCTGTTAGCATGAGCCTTCCAGATGGGAAACGTATTTGGGCCAGTCAGTTTGGTACAGTGACCTTAAATTCCAAGATTCGCCTCGCTAAAGTCTTATATATGCCTCAATTTTGTTGTAACTTAGTCTCTGTTCCTCAATTGACGCGGGAGTTACAATGTTGTGTCACTTATTTTGATGAATATTGTGTTGTGCAGGACCTAATACGGAAGACACTGATTGGGGAAGGTGAGCTAAGTGGGGGCATTTATCGTCTTAAAGGTGTGACTCATCAAGGCAAAATAATGGCGGTAACTCGTTCAGAGGAGAGCGGTCAATTGTGGCACCGACGACTTGGACATCCATCCTTTAGTATTTTACCTAATCTTCCTGCTTTATTAAATTTTTCCCACGATAAATCCATACCTTGTGATGTTTGTCATCGTGCGAAAGACTCTAGATTATCCTTTCCTATTAGTAATAATAAGGCTAAACGCCCTTTTGAACTTGTTCATTGTGATCTATGGGGTAAATATCAAACACCCTCTTTGACTGGGGCACATTATTTTTTCTGTTTAGTGGATGATTTTTCTAGGTCTGTTTGGGTTTATCTTCTAAAAGATAAAAGTGAAACAAAAAAGGTTTTTATTAATTTTTTCAACATGATTTCCACTCAATTTCAAGGAGTTATCAAGCGTGTTAGGAGTGATAATGGAACCGAATTTTTAAGTCTTAGGGATTTTTTTTTCACAAACCGGTATCCTTCATGAAACATCATGTGTTTATACTCCTCAACAAAATGGGCGGGTAGAAAGAAAAAATAGGCACATTCTTAATGTCGCACGAGCCCTTCGTTTTGAGGCCGATCTACCAATTCGTTTTTGGGGGGAGTGCATTTTAACAGCCGGATATTTAGTCAATCACACTTATACTAAAATCCTTAATAATAAAACTCCTTATGAGATCCTCTTTGGCAAACCACCAAATTTTGACCATCTTAGAGTTTTTGGGTCACTTTGTTATGCCCATAACACAAATCCTTCTAGAGATAAATTCACTGAGCGGTCCAACAAATGTATTTTTTGTCGAGTATCCCATGGGACAAAAGGGTTGGAAAGTATATGATCTCGACTCTAGGAAAATGTTTATCTCCCGGGATGTTCACTTTTATGAGGATATTTTTCCATTCGCACCATTGTCCAAAAACCTTACTCCAGGTATGCAAAATGCCCCAGAAAAATTCCCACTGGATGATCCTCATTTAACTAGCCCAGGAGAATTTTTTAATTCAGACCAGAATAGCCCGACTTGGGCCAGCCCAGTTGAATCCAGCCAGTCAACCCAATCTAGCCCAGCTTCTGGCCTAAACGTTACCCAACCGAGTCCCTTCCTCTCTGGTCCAGACCATGCTAGTCAGCCCAGTCCAGAAAGTCAACTGACAGCCCAACCTACCCTATCTTTTGGTCCGCCCCCTGACAATCTGACTAGCCCATTGTTGCGCGAGCCCAACCAACCCAATGTGCCCAGTGCCCACGATCAGCCCAGCCCAAAACACCCTTCTCCTGGACCATCCAACCCAGCCGCCATAAGTGGTTCTTGGAGCCCGACCAGCACACATGCGAGTCCTTCCCCTGGACCCAGCTCCACCAGCCCACACCCTTCCTCCCGTAGCCCAGTTCTTGAGCCCAATCTACCATTTAATTCCCCCTTAGCCCATTCTCCAATTAATCCTTCCAATAGCATCTCACCTATACCTTTTGATCCGTTGCCACTTCGCCGGTCCACTCGAGACACTCAACCTTCTGTTCGACTTCGTGATTATGTGTGCAACCATGTTGCTCCCGCGACTCACTCTTCTCCAACGGCTTCTTCAGGTATGGTCTATCCACTACATAATTATTTATCTTATGAGAATTTCTCTGCCTCTCATATATGTTACTTGGCTTCTCTTTCACGTTTTACCGAGCCTCGCAGCTTTGTAGAAGCATCTCGTTTCCCGATGTGGCGGGACTCTATGGCAACCGAAATACGCGCCCTTGAGAGTAACAACACTTGGGTCTATGCTCCTTTACCACCTGGCAAGAAGCCCGTTTTCCAACCGTTGGGTCTATAAATTGAAGTTTCGGGCTGATGGTTCTCTGGAACGCACTAAATCTCGCGTGGTTGCTAAAGGTTACTCTCAGGTCGAGGGGGAGGATTTACTGAGACTTTTGCTCCAGTTGCCAAAATGACCACAGTTCGATGTCTTTTGGCTTTGGCAGTTTCCAAAAATTGGAGTATCTTCCAATTAGATGTCAACAATGCATTCCTTCACGGTGATCTTGCAGAGGATATTTACATGGACCCACCACTTGGATTTCCACCACCTAGGCCAAATCTTTATTGTAAGCTCAAGAAGTCCATATATGGGTTGAAACAAGCGGGAAGAAACTAGTTTGGTAAGCTCACCACAGAGCTTTCCAAATTTGGCTTTAGGCAGACTGTAACGGAACTTACTTTATTCATCTATCGGAGAGGTAATATTTTTATTGTGATCCTAGTTTATGTTGATGACATCATTCTCACAGGAAACGACCTTAAAACATGCCAAGAAGTAAAAGGGTACTTGGATTTTAAATTTACAATTAAGGACCTTGGAATTCTCAAGTACTTCTTGGGCATAGAAGTAGCACATTCGCCCAAAGGTTTGTTTCTGTGTCAAAGAAAGTATGCAGTCGACATTCTGACAGAATGTGGTTTATCTGGTTCACGACCATGTTCTACACCAATGGAGACACAACTCAAGTTGACAACCGAGGATGATAGTGGGAAGTTAATAAGAGATTCAGGACAATATAGGAGATTGGTGGGGCGATTACTTTATCTCACCATAACAAGGCCCGACATCACTTATGCCGTTCATAATCTTAGTCAATTCATGCAAAATCCAAGGGAGAGGCATTGGGATGCTGCAATTCGAGTTGTTCGTTATGTCAAGAACAATCCTGGAAGAGGAATTTTTCTGCCTAGAAACAATCCCAATGCAGGACTAGTGGCTTATTGTGATTCTGATTGGGCTGTTTGTCCAACAACTAGGAGGTCCGTTACGGGGTACTTTATTCAATTAGGAAACGCTCCTATTTCTTGGCGATCCAAGAAGCAACAAGTTGTATCTCGATCTTCAGCTGAAGCAGAATACGGAGCTATGGCAAATGCAACAAGTGAGCTAGTTTGGTTAAGAGAATTGTTCAAATCTCTTGGAGTCACTTTAGGACCCGCTCAATTATATTGTGACAGTCAGTCCGCACTCCACATTGCTGCCAATCCAGTCTTCCATGAAAGAACTAAGCATATCGAGATTGATTGTCATTTCGTTCGAGAAACGGTTCAAGATGGAACACTTGTTACTTACCATGTGGGAACAAAGGAACAACTCGCCGATGTGTTAACCAAAGCTTTGGGACAATGACGATTTAATTATCTGGTTAGCAAGTTGGGTGTTCTCGACATCCACACTCCAACTTGAGGGGGAGTATTAGAATATAGAAGTTACCTTTTAGGAGTTCATAATTAATTAGGAAAATACCTAATCCAAGCTAATTAATTAGGACATATGCTATATTTGTTACTTCCCAATGTATAGTAATTGCCTAAATAGTTGTAGTGTGAATAATTAGTAATTGACTAATTATTGTAAACACACATGTATAAATGTCTATGTACTAGCTCTTTATTTTAATTAAGTGAGAAATATACAATTTTTCCCTTCAATTCTTTTAAAAGCAGCTCTAAGAAATTCTCATTTCCTTCTTTAATTACACATCAAGAAAAGCTCATTTATAAGAAATATGATTCCGAAACAACTTTGTTCATCCAAGTTCTAGAGAACTTTTCCTGAAACCACTTCTTTAGCAGAAAATCTAAAAGGAAACCAGAACCAACCCAAAAGGCAAGATCAATTTTGGAAGAGGGTTTTTAAATAAATTCAATTTTTCTTTTTTGTGTATCTTTAATTTTAGATGAATTCAATTTTTTTTTAAATATGTTCTCCTACTTGGAATTTAATGGTGGAGTTGGGGAGGGGAAAATAGATATGGTGGTCGTGGTGGTTATGGTGGAAATGATGGGGAGTTTGCATTAGACTGACACTGATTTAGCAGAAATGACAAAACATGGCAGCAAAAAAAAATGGGACAACATTTTTGTCCGTGGACGTGGCAGAACCCGGATGGGAATTGCCACGTCGCCCCGAGATGCAACTCGCATCTCGACCGGACTTCCGTCCCCAACTCGCGTAAAAATTTGTCCAAAAACTGAAGGATTTTTTTTATTTCGGGTAGAAAATGCCAAGTGACATTTTCGTTTTGACCTGACTGTTTTTTTTCCTGAGACACTTGGGTCTTTTTACAACAAAATAATTCACTTAAGTAGAATATTTACCAAAATACGTGTACAAAAATTACTTTGACGAAACCGACTTCATTAATAAAATAAGAACAGCGAAAAAAACAAAGGAATCGTGCATGTCATAAATAAAACAATTTGTTTGTAACAAGAATAAAACAAATGTATGAAATACAAAGTAAATCCTATCTACGGTCCCGATGGGGTGTATCTATGGGTCCTTCTCAAGTTAGTTCGAAGATAGTATGTGTTGCCGTCCCTCGTTCGCACAGCACTACCATGCTCTGTTTCAAAGAATTATGCACCTTCGGTGTCGATACGTATCGCCTCTTCAGGAGAATCTGGCTGGAGCTGTGGAGTCTGGTGCATTGTCTGTGTCTGGTACAGGCCGAGGCTGTACGAGGGCGTCGCACCAAAATAGACTTTCGGCTGTCCCGATGAAGAAGTTCCCGCACCAGGATGGCCCGCCGTTTTAATACCCGGAGAATAAGTGTCGATGCTTAGAAATTGATATTCATATTCAGGGGGTACATCACCCTGAGTCTCGAACTGAGTAGGAGACTGAGTCGATTGCTGCTGCGTTTGGGACGGTCCCGCCTCACCGCCACGCTGCATCAGGCACCGTGCGACAAGATTCTCCTGATTTGCCTGGCGATTCCAACGAGTACCCTGCCTCCCAACCGTAGCCCTACCCGGAACATGCTCCCTCGGCTGTGTGGAAGGTTGCAGAACGGCAGCTTCTACAACATCGCCAGCCCGCGATCGACATGTCACCACTTCCCTGCCGCTGCAAAGGCATCCTTAATCGTTTTGGCTGCCCAGGTGATGAGTGACTTGTACTGCATATTAGTTCGAGTGGCAGGCTTCTCGAACTCTTCCGGCATCACCCTGTACGACTCCTCCTGTAACATAATATTAAAATTAGTATATTCAGAAAAAATATATTAATAATGAAAAATAAACGAATAAAACTTACCAAAATTTCCTCTGCTGTAGCGGTGGTTTGAATACCAATCAGGAGTGGCCTGGGATCCCGATTTGGGGGGTTTGTCATACGGTGAACCGTAATGCGATTGTACCAATCTATGTACTCGCGGGTTTGTGCAAAAACATTACCGAGGGCGGGAGCAGCGGCCTCCAGTGCATCGACGCGTAAGTCCCACAATTTAATGTATGCGTTGTGCTCGGTTTGCCAATTCTTTGTCGATATCGCCTTCACCGTGTGGAGGTCTCGACCCTCGACAGTGCCCTCTGTCCTTGCTGGGATTGGTACAACCTGGTGGAAGCCAAATTGACACATGACCCTGTCGGGCAAGTGGTACTCAACCATCTCGAAGTAGATGAGTGGCGTACGGGCTCGACACGTCCTAAAGAAGTCTACATCCCGAGCCACCTCTCTGCATTTACCGAATCAGGATACGGCCTCCACATGAACTGCTAAAAAAGATAAATTTAATGTAAAATAATTTAGTTAATAAAAAAAAATACAAGAACATCGAAATTAACTCACCCCTTGTGTCTCCGTCATCAATCAAGTTGTTCGCGAAATACCAACAACTGTGATTTCGGGACGTTGCAGAAACTCCGGAGGACATTCCACCTAGCCCCATGAGGTCTACCGTAGGCGGGGATCTCATCTGGAATGTTGCCTCGGTTCGCCGGATGGAGAAATGAAATACGCTCCCACTCCCACAACTGGTCAAAACAAACAAAATCAATTATTAAATATTTAAATCACAAATTCACATTTAAATTTATATAAATTGGACAAACCTGAATCAACAAGCAACACCCGGTAATGTCCTTGGAATCAGCCATGCACGAGATGCACATCTGGCGGTACAAATGTGCGAGTAAACCGCTGGCCCAAGAAATTGTGTCAAGCTCTAGGGGACCACTGAGGGTTAGTAGATAACGCATGTTCGCCCGGGCCCCCGACTTATCTGGGAAAAGGAAACTACCAATCAAGATGAAGATCAAAGTCCTAGCCCTCTACTTTACCTCGCGGTCGGTAACATCATGTCCTATGGGCTCACTAATGTGGGTATAAACATCTTCCAGTCGCAAAGTGTTTTCCCCGATTGCGAGCACTCACTGGGTCGAAATCTTAAAAGCTCGAACACGCGATGAACCTATTGACCATTGGTGAAATTGTAATCGTCACCCCTACGAGACTACTTGGCCCCGGTAGGTAGTCTTAGAAGAAATCGTACGTCCCTCTAGTGTGATGGTCGCCTCACCGCAACGTAAGTGGAATGCATGGGTCTCCGGGCTCTATCTCTCAACTAATGCAGGCACGAGAGCGTGATCTACATTCATATTACATAGTCTGCAACATCCTCCAAAACCTATTAGGTTTATTACTCTAGGGTTGGTTTCTCTGGTATACGATGCGTAAAAGTTACCCGAACTCGTAATAACCTTTAAAGGTTCGTTCAGTGTCTCATCCCTGTGCCATATTCTTAAAGATCTATGTGACAGTTGTTTGTTTAAACTGGTGCGATCAAAAGGACCGGGCTAAAGATGAGCGGGTACGGCCATTTATACAAAAAAAAAGAATATACATACAATTTATCAAAAAAAAAAAAAAAACACATGTTATATTTCCAAATCTACTATTGCCCTAAATTCACAATTTACCAAATTGACAATTTCACAAATTCACTAATGCCCTAAAATCACAAATGCTCTAAGTGTAAATTCACACAATCACTACTTCACAATTGCCAAGTTCACAATTCTACATGCATAAATTCACAAATTACCAAATTCACAAAAAAACCCTAAATTCATAATTGCCCCAATATCACAAATACCCAAAATTCACAAAATTCACAATATCAACAAATTACTTTGATTATGTAAACATAATTAGTATATTTATAGTTAAATTCAACGCATAATTTTATATTTCCCAAAAAAAATTAAAATTAAAATTTATTTTTTACCTCACAAATTGAGAGATGAAAGAGAAAGGAAGGTGTTGGAGGAAGGTGGTCGAAGCAGCGGTGGTGGGCGGCGGAGGCAACAGTGGAGTGGGGGGCTGGTTTTTTTTCCCTTGGGAAATTTTTGTTCACATGAAGGGAAGGGGAAGAGGAAAGTTGGAATTTATCTCTGGGGCATGGTTCCGTCCCAGGGCCAAGACGGAAGTGAGTTGGGCGTTTTGCCACGTCAGCCAAGACAGAAGTCCCACTTACGTCTTGGTCCCGGACAAAAATGTTGTCCCATTTTTTTTTGCTGTCATGTTTTGTCCTTTCTGCTAAATCAGTGACAGTTTAATGCAAACCCCCGAAATGATGAGGTGGGGAAGATGTAAATGATTGTGGTTATGGTGGAGTCGGATCGGATTGTAAATGGGTGAGTCGGGTTATATTAGATTATTTTCTTGTGTGGACGAAATTGCCCCCAATATGATCAGCACATGTCAGTCATGTGTTCGATTTTGGTTGGAATTTTAAATTTTTTCTATATCGAAGCACCCGAAATTGTTTAAGTTCAGAAGGATTCGAAAATAAAATTTAAGTTTAAAATCTGAAAAGAAAAAATAGTTTAACTCCAAAAATGGGCAATTTACACTAATTTAATTTATGTGAGGTAAATATTTAAAATTCAATCTTCACCAAGTTCTAATCTAAAAAAAATAAATGAAAAGTGATGGAAATTGATATTGTTTTTGTTTTAAATATTAAAAAAAAAAAGAGAAAAAGAAGTTTTGAGGGTAAGAATAATATTTTGGTTTTTATTGATGAAGAAATAGATTGTAGAGGAGAATGAAAGGTTGTGGCGGGAAAAGCTGATGAAGAGGGGATAGATGTCCACTCTTGTCAGAAAATGGCGCCATAATTTCCTCCCATTCCTTCTCTTCTCTTCACCTTCTTTTTTTGGTTTTTTGAATGCTAAAGATAAGATCATCGCAACTAATATTTTCTCTGTTGATCTAATAATCCCTAATAATATAAAATCATCATCATAATAATCTGTTTATTCCCCAGGATTCTCATTTTTATTTATGAACAAAACCACCAATTTATCTTAACGGAACAACAACGGTGGTTGTGGTAAAATGACAAGAGAGCCCCTGCTGCTGCAGCACCGAACGCGATGCACCGCCCTCCCAAATCCAATTGTGCTATACCCACTGCTGATCAGCTCCTTCACCTTTTTTGCCTTCGTCTTCTCCAAAACTAATTCTAATGATGGTATCTTATCTTATGTTAAATTCCATTCTCTTATTTATGTATTTTCCTGTATTTTGGATTGTTTGTTTATGTCTCGCGAATTGAAAAAGTAAATAATGATTTTGAATTTTGAAATTTGAAAAATAGATTTTGATAAAATATTATTTTTTGCAGTTAGTGCACTGAACGTGATGTATAGCAGCATGAATAATCCTTCCCAACTTGATGGCTGGAAAGCAAGTGGAGGTGACCCTTGTGATGACCAATGGAAAGGAATCACTTGCTCTGGCTCTCGAGTTACTGAAATGTATATTTTTTATCTATTCCTCAATCCTCATCTTCTTCTGATTTTGTGTTGCATTGCATTTTGTGTCAAGATCTTCTAGTAAACTCCCCTGTTATATACTTTCAATTTTTTTAATATGTTCGTTCAAAATTATTTAATTTTGCAACTTCTATTCTTATTCTTAATTAATTTACAACCAAAACCAACTGCAAAATTTCGAGAAAAACACGCGATTACCTACAAAATTATAGGGTTTTTTTGTTTAATTAAAAAAGAGACTAAACCATATGAAGATCAAAGTTTTGAGTTTTTTTAATGATTTTTTTCCAAAAACTACAGTTGATTTTGGTTGTAAATTAGCTAAAGATTGAATAATTTTGTGCGAACATATAAAAAATTTAAAAGGGTAAGAAGATCCGTCAGACACATAAACACAAGCACAAACACAAAATAATGATGTACTAATACCACCACGAGAGGAGACACTAATTTTCTTATCCTTTTAGCAGTGATCTCTCCGGTTTGGGACTTAGCGGATCAATGGGATATCAGCTTTCAAGCTTGACTTCTGTCACTTACTTGTGAGGCTCCTAGATACTTTCCATAAACATAAATCAAAATCCATGTTTTTTATTTTTCTTTCTACCTTTGGATCATTTCGAACTCACAATGATGAATTTGTTTGTCATAGTACAGTGACTTGAGTAAAAACAAACTCAACGGTGATGTACCCTATCAACTTCCTCCTAAACTTCAATACCTGTAAGTTTCCAGTATAGATATGCACTAGTTCAATTTTTGTGTGTGTGTGTGTCATTTCAAGGCTTATTTTTCATAACTACATGTTAAATTGCTCCTCATAGTTTGGTTCTGTAAGACCATAATGAAAATGCATTTTTTGTTTTTCTTCTAGGCGAGTAAGTATTGAGATTTTTTCGCTGAATGTTATTTTTCCCCGAACGCAATTGGTTTCTAAGATCATTTACAGCTCTAGGCCTTTTATTAGTTAGTCCCGGTAAAGCTCCCAGCCAACGTATTTCTTTCAAACGAGGTTCTCAATAACGCGACATAAAAACCTAGAACCTGCTTATTTTAAGTAAGAAGAGCCTTTGCTCTAGCACTTCGAAAACTTTCCCATTTCCTATTTCACCTTTACATTCACATTGTCTTCGCGCTATAATGTTGTAACCCGTTTAACCAAGTAAATAAAGAACTTCCGGTATGAAAATAGCGAACCTATTCAGACAATTGATTCTTAGAAGAGACTTGAGATTGATGAGACCATTGTTCTTCCTAAAGTTTTCATTTTTGGTCTTAAATTCAAAGTAAACAAAACTTATGGTGCAATGATTATGATACCATGGTATTGGAAAAGTTGTTTTTATTACTCATTCTAACCATACTTTTGGCTATTGATTATTGAACTAAGATTGCTTATCCAAACCATCTAACCAAAGGATGCTTTGTGGAAAACTAGTTAATCTATAATGGGCTCTTGAAATAACCAGAGGGAGCATGAACCATAATATATGTTTGCTATGTAGAGATCTTTCAGGGAATGGACTCACTGGTACCGTGCCATATTCAATTTCTCAAATGACCAGTCTTAAATCCCTGTAAGTATGTTGTCTTTTTTGTTCTATCTCCTCTCTCATTAGGCCTTCGGCCCAATTGCTCCAAGAAAAAATAAAAGAAAATATACAACAATGATTTCGAGAAAGATGACCTTTGCTTTGAGCTTCTCATAGACAGGCTCACTTTTCCCTTGTTTTTTATTTTATGGTTTGTACAGAAATCTCAATCACAATAAGCTCAACGGAATGTTGAATGATATGTTTGGACAACTTACTAAACTTACAGAGATGTAAGCACTAACACTTTTACAACCTTGCTTTTGGCATTTTATTTTTTTCTCATGCATCTCATGTTTTAGATATTGAATTCTATACTCAAAAGGACACGCATCAGAAGTTAGTGTGCACTAGAAAAAAGTCTGGTGCACCTTTGAGTGATGTTCATTTCTCTGATTAGCTTGTCATCTTTTTATCTTATTTGTATCTGTTCATTCTATTTGATGTCTTCCTCCAACCTCTTAAACAGTTGAGGGCCGGAAGAGGGTGTAACCTTTAGATTACAAATTGAAATGAAATGGGTGCATGGAGGACCACCATCAATATTACAATTGATATTAAGAGTGCGATAGTGTGCATTAGATATTGTTTCGTGGTGGTCGTTAGCAGAGTGTAGTTTGTTAACAACTTCATGATGCTTTATCCAGGGATGTCTCGCACAATTCACTGACTGGAAATTTGCCTCGGAGCTTTAAAAACCTCTCTAGCCTGTCAAAATTGTAAGTACTTATTAAACTACTTCTAGAACTTATGAATTTTTTTAAGCTGATGGTGCATTTACGTCTCCATATAGGCATTTGCAGAACAATCAGTTTACGGGTTCTATAAACGTCCTTGCCGATCTGCCCCTTGATGATTTGTAAGTTGACAAACTTTTCAAGCTAAGTGGATGCATTGCCATATTGATAATGTGAAATATCTATAATTGTATCATTTTTATTTTTGTGCTGATTATATTTTACTTCATTTTTACTTTATTTTCCTAAGTATATTTTGCCCTTTATGCAAGTGAGAATTGTAGTTGGCTACTTATTTCGCGATGATGATATGATGCCTTGTTCTCTTTCTTTCCTTTCTTTTTTGATCATTTCTTCATTTTTAATTTCATTTATTAGATACTCTATCCATTTGTTTCCCATAATCAGAATAAGATATCTCTCAAGACCAATTGGATTTGGAGCACCCAAATCTAATGTGGCTAACTAAAATGTTTTGGTTTTTTTCTTCCAATGTGATAACCAAACTGTTTCATTAAAACCTAGAAAAGGGGCCGTATACTTGGGCAACTTTTGACGTGAATATTTTAATTGTTGGCCTAATGAGGCAAACTCTCACATTTGCTAGTTTTTGCTGCACATTCTGCAAAATAATTCTAGTTGTCTTTTCTACAAAAATAGTATGAGAACAAATTGAGCGGGAAACATATGAGTCTTGATATTTTAATGTGATTTTCTCAAGCAATAATGTGTTTATTGAAATGCCTGGCAGGAACGTGGCAAATAATCAATTCACAGGCTGGGTTCCCGATGAGTTGGAAAATATTAATAATCTAGAGTAAGTATTTATCTGAAATTGCATTGTCAAAATGCTGTTCTCTTTCTTCCTTTCTAACTTTTGAATCACTTTAAAGGACTGGAGGAAATTCTTGGTCGTCTGGTCCAGCTCCTCCCCCACCTCCTGGCCAAAAAAGCAATCCCCGTGCTAAGCCTAAGCAGTCAAATGATAAAGAAGAGGCCAAGGAATCCGGGGGTTTGAGTGGAGCAGCTATTGCTGGAATAGTTTTGGGTGTTCTAGTGTTACTTGGCATCATAATTACTCTATTCTCACGGAGATCTTCAAAATCTTCTTCGCATTTCCTAGAAGAAGATAGGCTAAGCCAGCAAGGACCATTTACCCCGCTTGCATCTCAGGAGTTATCTAGTGACATGTATACTAATAAACAAAAGAACTTTACAGGTAAGTATACCTCCCTTGATCTCTTACTACATTCCCCAATCTAATCCTCACTTGATTCACATTTCTCATTTCTCATTTAAAAGAAAAGGAGTTTTATGTTGTATTTTCCCATTTCTCTACTGTATCACCATGCTAACGGTATAGCTATGTTGTACTTGATAGTTCTTATACTATTTTCCTTTGCTGGTGACAGAAATGAAATCATTCGATACCTCTCCTTCAATGAAGGCTAATACCTTGCAGGCGTCCCCTTCAATGGGTCCCAAGACAGAAAACTCTTTGCAAGCATATCCTTCCACGGGGTTTAAGTCAGGAAGGACATTGCAAGCATCTCCCTCTGCGGGTCTTAAGTCAGGAAAGACATTGCCATCATCTCCTTCTAAGGCTCTTAGGCCTCCACCTGCTTTCAATGAAAGTGATGTGGCAACTCATCAAGTAGTCAAAAGGAGCAGTTCAATTCATGTTACTTGTTATTCTCTGATGGACTTACAGACTGCTACCGGCAACTTCGCAACTGGACGCCTTCTTGGTGAGGGATCAATTGGCAGAGTCTACAGGGCAAAGTATGCTGATGGGAAGGTATGTATTTACCCATCCACTTGTTTGAATTAACGTTTTCCTTTTCTTTTTCTTTTTTTTTTGGGATAAGGAGAAGGGTTTTTTATTTTATTATTATTTATTTATGTTATGTCAACAATTTCGAAATTTCGAAATTCAATAGAGTGCAAATCAATGAATTATCAGCTCTTTATTGATACTAATTCCACAAATTTAGCTGAACAATTCCTCCAAAACAGAAATGGAAAGACGAGGGAAGAAGAAAAGAGAAAAAAGGAAAGTTTCTAGAAAATGCCAATTCCAAGAATGATCTAAAAATATCTAACTCCCATGCATTTATATTGTCCAGATGTCTTCTGACCCGCCTCAGGATCCGCGAGATTCTCCCCTAGACCCGAACCGGCTGTTACTTAACCGACTTAGGAATCAACTCCCCTTAACTACCAATAGTCCCCTTTATTGTATTTATTATTTACACTTCTATTCCCTTCTCATAACAATTATTATATATTATGGGCAGTGCCTGTTGTGGATTCCTAGACCTTAGTCTCAGGTAGGAGATCAGCCATAAACTCGGCTGCCTCCATGAACTTGTTTGAAATAACATTGCTCACGGTTATTTGCTTTTCTATACCATGAATATTTTCTGTTTCTTTTCTGGATAACCTGATAATTGGAGACTTGTTATAGGTAACATCAGTATTAGATAGTATTTTGGGATAAATGTAATTCAGAATTGAATCTCCAATTGTTCCTTAATCCACCATAATTTTCCTGTGTTGGTATTATTTTCTTTTTCTTTTTTCTTTTTTTCCTCTCTAGAATACATTCGTCAAATTCTTTTTTCCCTTGTAGATAAACATTTTTGTACCTTGCTCAAGTTTTCTTTTTAGTAACATGTGATTGTACTAGTAAGTCCTTCAGCGCAATCACCTCTTTCTCTAACATCAGGTTTTTTTTAACTACCCTAAAGTGTTATGCTAGGGTCCTGCTAGATTAGTAGGTTTTCTGAACTTTGGCGTACAATTGAAAATTTTAAATTCTGTTCCGACAGGTTGTAGCAGTAAAAAAGATAGACTCGGTACTTTTCCAAGGAGGACGAGGGGGAGAATTTTCTCAAACAGTTTCACATATCTCAAAGCTCCGCCACGGAAATATTGCAGAACTGACTGGTTATTGTTCAGAACAGGGACAGAACATGCTAGTTTTTGAATATTTCAGGAACGGTTCACTTCATGAGTTCTTACATCTGTCAGATGACTTCAGCAAACCACTTACCTGGAATACCAGAGTCAGAATTGCTCTCGGCACTGCCCGTGCTCTTGAGTAAGTCTTGTTACTCTCCTCTCCCCTCTTTCCTTTTGGTAGCTTGCATTTTTAAAGGTTTGTTTAACTATGCGAAAGACTTCATTAGTGTTGATAATTGCGTTTTACACGTAAAGCACCTTTAATTTTGTGCATGAACTTAAAAGGTACGTTATGATGTTGCAGTGATCGTGCTTAGGCCAGTAGACCATAAAAAGGAAGGTTTTTCTTTTTTATAAGTTGCATGTAATTTTAATGGGAAATCAGCCTGTTTAGTCCCCCCAGGGAATTTTAGGTTAGCCTGTAAAGTCCCCAATGTTTAATTTCAGCTGTAAAATCCCCCGAGAATTTTCGGTTAGCTTTCGTATAGTCCCCAATGTTTAATTTCAGCCTGTAAAGTCCCCCCAGGGAATTTTAGGTTAGCCTATAAAGTCCCTTACCTATTTAATTTCAGCCTGTAAAGTCCCTTATCTATTTACATGTTGCATATAGAGGTTCCACCGCCTCTTCTGCGACTGGACTAGGTAAGGGGACTTTACAAAGCTGAACGAAAATTCCCTGGGGGACTTTACAGGGCTGAAATTAAACATTAGGGACTTTACAGGCTGAGATTAAACATTAGGGACTTTACGAGCTGAACGAAAATTCTGGGGGACTTTACAGACTGAAATTAAACATTGGGGACTATACAGGCTAATCGAAAATTCCTGGGGGACTAAACAGGCCAATTTCCCTAATTTTAATAGTTGTATTGCATTTTCAATTCTGTACTAAATTATCAACATAACTTTTCATCTCTATTATGTTTTGAAATTTATAGCCTTGATCATTATGGAAACTACTTTTGCAATATACAGAAGTCACTCTTAAGGTGTTCCATTTTTTGAACTTAGACTTCGATGAGTTTGTTTGACTAGCTTAAATCCGAGATACAAGTTTTCGTCTGCCCCCTATTTCTGATGCAAGTACATATGTCTGTATCTGCTTTTTAATATAAACTTGTCTTTTTCTTTTTTCGTTTGTTTAACCCTTCAATTTGGAACCATTGTACTCTTATATTTTAAATATCTAATAAACTATTTTTGTGTTTAGGTATCTGCATGAGGTCTGTTCTCCGTCTTCCATTCACAAGAACATAAAGTCTTCAAATATTTTGCTTGACAGTGAACTAAACCCTCACCTTACTGACTGTGGATTGGCAGTATTCTATGAGGTACTTCTCTATAAATGATACAATTATCTAATCATAAAGTTTCCTAGATGTTAATTCTTTTTAATCATCCTTTAAGGTGGTTTAAGGATCATTGGACCCGTTAATGATCTGTTTTTTCCCCTTGTTTGTGATCTGTTTATATTACTATCTTTCGCTCTCTCTTTAAATCTTTAACGAGAAAAATCTCGAATATTTTTATATATATATTTTTAAAATTAATATTATTTCAGGGCTCAGGACCAAATCAAGGGACTGGATATAATGCCCCAGAATGCACGAAACCTTCAAATTATACGTTGAAAAGTGACGTGTATAGTTTTGGAGTGGTAATGTTGGAACTTTTGACTGGTCGAATGCCATTTGACGGGTATGTTATGTTGCACTGATAATTCTTTTTTATTTGGCAAGTATAAGTAGAAATGATGGATATTTTTTTGGTTCCTTAAACTTTGCTTTGTTGGTTGTATTGTTTATAAATAAGTAAAAAGACAAGGTTAGAACAATCCCTCGTCCGGTGGGCCTCTCCTCAGCTCCATGATATCGAAGCTTTGGGAAAGATGGTTGATCCTGCTTTGTGTGGGTTGTATCCTCCCAAGTCTCTTTCTCGATTTGCAGACACTATTGCTCTCTGCATACAGGTCAGATACAAATGCCAAATTACTTAAAAGTCGATAAATTATAAGGGGTGTTAATCGAGAGTTATGTATAAGTCATTATCATCTTACATTTTTACGACTAATTATATATGCATAATCAATGTTCATGAATAAAATATTAATAGAGACATGAAATATGATTGATTTTTTTGTTTTCATTCTATCAGCCGGAGCCAGAATTTAGGCCAGAGATGTCGGAAGTGGTGGAATCATTAGTCCGTTTAGTTGAAGATCAAGTGTGAGCTTGAAGATCTCAACTACTAATCCTTTATTATTATTATTATACAAGGGGCTCAAAAAACACCATTTGTTAAGGATTTTGATTGAAGATGATAGATAACATGTTTGCTACTTGGAATGTCTTAAAAAGACTTTTTGTTTGTCTGGAAATCAGATACATATTGTACCCGCAAAGGGGAAAAAGATGGAAAAGAAATCGGATTATATATATATATATATACACACACACTGAGGGTCCTTTTCCTTTTTACCTGTGTGATGTTAGAAGCACCATACATTGTTTTGGGTATAAATTATGACAAATTTGTCTATTTGGTCCTTCTCATTTTTTGAGCTTGCGGCTAAGGTCGCATTTGTTTTATTTTGACTTTTAAGGCCAAAATACTTTTTCGACCTGTCATTAGAAGACATACGTTCAGCTTTCTGTAAAGTCTCGTCAACCCAGTGTCATGCCTTTCACATGTCGTACTTTTTAAGAGTATTTTGGACATTTCAATCAATTTTTCACAATTTTTTTTTGGTATTCAATTATTAAACAAAATAACTATCATTAGAAGACATACGTTCAACTTTCTGTTAAAGTCTCGTCAACCTAGTCACATGTCTTTCACATGTCGTACTTTTTAAGAGTATTTTGAACATTTCAACCTATTTTTTCACAAAAAAAATTTGGTATTCAACAAAATAACTACGTATACTAAATTTACACTAACCAAAAAATATATCTCTAAACTCATCCCCTCCATCTTCATCCACCCATCTCCACCACCACCGCCATCATACACCATCAACATTATAAAATAATTATCAAAACGCATTTCAAGATTCACAAATGTCAAAACCCATTTCGAGTTCTATGAAATTTGCAAAAAATCAAACAATTCAATTATCAATTATCAAAATCAATTTCTTCACCAAGACCGTGTCTAGATATTAGGGGGTCTTAGCGAGACGTGCAGGGAGACCTTATCTTATTCTTCTAGTTTTTTTATGATGCAATTTGAGAAATAAAATAAAATATAAAAAAACATAGTGATACAAATAAATAATTATAAATAAATTAAAATTTTAAAAAATTATTAGCGATAGAAATCGTATATATATATATATATATATATATATATATATATATATATATATATATATATATATATATATATATATATATATATATGAAATAATAAAGTTGGGACGGAAGCCCGTGGAGGCGACACGTGGCATACTATAGATTGAAGCTCCAATCAAAATTTTACATGTGTCAATGAAAGTATTAGTTACCTCATAAGATATTGGGCACCGTTAGCTAATAATATAAATTAAAACTTTAGATAACTATGAAACTCAATATTTAGTCATAATAGTTTAACTATTACTCATGAGGTAATATATATATATGACTTAATACTATTAGTTTTAGAGAGACTATGGTTATATATAATTAATAGATATTCTATAGAAAATTCTTTTCTACTGCTTAGTAATAATCAATAACTTATATCATAACTATGGCTATATATATATATATATATATATATATATATATATATATATATATATATATATATATATATATATACTAAGAACTATAGCTATTCTAAAACATCAAGTAAATAACTTTACTTAATACTATTAGTTTTAGAGAGACTATGGTTATATATAATTAATTGATATTCTATAAAAAATTCTTTTCTACTGCTTAGTAATAATCATAACTTATATCAATAGCTTATAGCAGAGGCCAAGTATGGACTTCGACACTACTACAAGGAAAAGGAAATGAACATAGAAGGATTAAAGATGAAAGTGGGAAAATATGTGCAAAGTTTGACAAAATGGAAAAGAAGAAGAGAATTTTGTGGACAAACTTCCTTTACATTACAATTTCTCGCTCAACAACTCCTGAGGAATGAGGAGGAGATTACTACTTCCTTTTATAGGGAAAAGATTACAACGCGGATTTGAAATTCGAACTCGAAAACAAACTAAGATCAGTAAAAACAAATAATTACATGGCGGATTTGAAATCCGGACTCGAAACCAAACTAAGTACAGTAAAAATAAATAATTGAAATATTACACGGCGAATTTGAAATCTGGACTCGAAAACACTTAAAATATAATAATTAAAATTCTTTAGTCAACCTGGGAATAGTAGAGCTACTATAGGTGGGAAGACTAAGGATATAAGAAGTTGAAAATGGAGAAAAGCTGAAAATTGAAGTTTGCCCACGTTTTTTTTTATTTTTCAGACTTAGGAAGAATCCTCCTCCTTGGACATCCAAACATACTGAAGCAGTCATAAAGCTCAAAGATCTTGCTGGTAAAGTTTCCCCCTTACAAATTCCTTCCTCTGGTGTCCGAATACTTCAGACAGATGCTTCAGATGACTTTTAGGGAGCAGTCCTCCTACAAGATCTCGATGGTGAAAGAAGAATATGTGCTTACCAAAGCGGCCAGTTCAAAGAATCCGAGAAACATTACCATTCTACTTTCAAAGAAATTTTGGCAATAAAACCTGGTATTGAAAAATTCGAATTCTTCTTAGTCAGCCACGGATTTGTCATTGAAATGGATATGTCCGCTTTTCCCAGAATGCTATACTTCAAACAGAAAATGATTCCTGATGCACAGTTATTAAGATGGCAACAATGGTTCTCTCAGTATACATTTGATGTTAAGCATATCTCTGGAAAGTCGAATGTATTAGCGCATTTTCTCGATCGAACTTCTAAGCCAAGACCTCCAGAACCGGTGTCTACAATAATTCCATGTATTGCTACATTTGACACGTCTTGTCTTCTCTCTGAGGTTGTTGAATTAATCCTGGATCTAACCCTCCCTCTCAGAAGTACTCTCAACTATAAATTATTTCACAGACTTATTCTTCGCAACCATGGCCCCTCATTGTTTCGCGGCATTGCAAATCATCTAGACCATCCTTATGCTACCATTTTCCATATCTGTGAACTGTGGTCCCTACCAAAATTAGCATTGTGTTACTTTTGGTATCTTCTTGAGGCACACAAGATAGCTTTTGTATTCAACACTACAAAACTATACTCTTATCTCTGGTGTTGTGACCGAGCCAATGATATTCCCCCAGAAAAAATTGTCCTGTTTAAAATTCTAAATTGGTTTCTCGTTTCCTCAGTGGTAGGTATGGGAATTATGTGGTTCTCTGTTTACAAAGGTCAATAATGAATCTTCATATACCAAATTCCCCGCCAAGACTTTATCACTTCCCAATAGAGGAAATTTTAGGATAGTACTCTTTCAATATTGCCACTCCCAGAATTCAAAGAGAGCATCCAGATGTCCGTATGGATATTCTCTTCCAAATGACAATTAAAAACAGAACACATTTTAATGATTCAGAGTACATCCCTTGGATGAGACAGTATGGACTCCTAAATATCTCACTCACACCAGAATGGTCATCGCACCCATATTTTGCTGAAATATTGATACATGCCAATGAACATACTTCCTCCACAAGAATTTAATTTTTAGCAAAATTTCAGCTTCAGCACAAGTCCCGTATGAGCCGTCCAGTTCAGATGATGACCGTTTCAATGAACCATGGATACCTCATAACAACTCTGATTATGATTCTAAAACAGAAGATCATACATTTTTTTTTTGAACAGAAAAACTGGATATTTATTTAATATCAGAAAAAAGTTGTGGTAGGAGAAAATCCGGTGGATCTCCAAACCATTGAGATGAGGTTCTAGACCTCATAGCATATTTAGCCAATACATCAGCAGATGAATTACACAATCTATGAACATATGATATATCGGCTAACCTAATTCCCTGGACTTCCTTAATAAGACTAATAAAAAGACCAATGGGCGACAAATCTTCGTCTTCATTTTGTATGCGGTTGACCAATACTTTGCAATCACTTTCTATAAGATGTATTTGATAACCATTGGAAGCAAAGAAACTTAATACCCTCGAGGAGAGCCATAGCTTCCGAATGTTCTAGGGTCGGGTGTAATGCTCGAGGTGATTGGCAAAACCAAACTATAAATGCTCCTTCATTGTTCCGGATAATGGCACCAATACCACCTGTGCCATCTTTCCAAGAGCCGTCAACATTTAGTTTAAGCATACTGAAATCCGGGGGTTTCCATATTTTTGACCGACCGCTCGTTAGCGAGAATCCGAGGTACTCGGCTTAAATTATCTCGTAGTAAACATCTTTGCCTTCCCTCGTTAGCATGTACTGAATCTGGGCATGAATAGGTAGTATTTCCGGGCCATGGCCTTGGCCTTGACCAATAGAAGAGGCGTAAATACTTCTAAACTCTGCTGCACAAACCATCACAACGTTAGCAATTTCAGTAGGCGGCTTCATCTTACCTTCAAAAACATATTTATTCCTATTGCACCAGATGTTCCATGCAATATAAATAAAGGGGGTTACAACTACCTCTTTTTCCCATAAAACAGGGGATAAGACAAGAGGGAAATG
Organism: Vinca minor; assembly: GCA_026122235.1. NCBI lineage: Eukaryota > Viridiplantae > Streptophyta > Magnoliopsida > Gentianales > Apocynaceae > Vinca > Vinca minor. The sequence continues at coordinate 2,088,614 of JAOCZM010000116.1, forward strand.
TGTCCCTTGATGTGATAGTGATTGTATTAAAGACAGTCCCGATCCCAAACACCTTTAGCTACTCGGGCAGTGAATAGAGCGTGTAAGATAGTTTCGGGCTTTCACCTCGCATAATTGGCATTGGGATCCAATAGAACTAATTCTACTGGGACAAAGCCAAATTAGTGGGGAGAATGCGTTGGAAAATTTTCCAGAAAAAAACTTGTAGCTTAGGCGCCACAGGCAGTTGCCAGATATTTGCCCAAGTCCTCAGTGGGCTACCACTCGAAGTAGAAGGCAAAATTCTTTTGCCTTGATCTATTTCCATTTGTAGGTGATATCCAGATTTAATAGTGTAATGCCCATTGGTCCCATAGGCCCATACAAGGCGATCCATTGGCCATGTACTACACAAAGGAACTTTCAAAACCTCACCTATCTCGTACACAGATAGGTAGCATCGGAGTAGTTGTTCATTCCAACATTTGTTTTGGAAATCAATAAAATAGGATACTGGCATTATTCCTGCTGAAAACGACATGTCGGCCGGGGTTTGAAGTTTGAAACTATGCGGAGTAGGAAGCCACTTGTCATACCAAAAGCTGACACGAGAGCCATCTCCAATCTGCCATTTCAAACCTTCTTTAAGCAGTTGGCGACCTTTTAAGATACCTTGCCAAACAAGAGAAGTTCTTCCTTGCAGCGGGACATCCAGAAACTTGTCTAAAGAAAAATATTTTGCTCTTAATACCCTAGCACAAAGAGAAAGAGGTTGGCGTAGGATCTGCCATCCTTGTTTAGCTATTAGGGCTCTATTAAAAGCCGCTGTATCTCTAAGTCCAAGCCCCCCTTGAGATTTTGGTTTGCATAGTTCATTCCACGCCTTCCAACATATTTTTTTATGTTTCTCGTCACCCCCCACAAAAAAGTACGAGTCATACTCGTTATGGTGTCTATGTAATATCGGGGAGGACAAAACACGACATAACATATGTTGGAATAGCTCGAATTACTGATTTGATGAGTACCAATCTAGTCGCAAAGGATAAAATCTTTTCTTTCCAACAAACTGAGCTTTTTCCATATTTTGTCAACCACAAACCGAAATAACTCTTTTTTAGACCGTCTTGTTATATATGGAAGTCCCAGATATTTCCCTTTTCCATCCCCCTCAGGAATATTGAGAATAGAAAAGGCTAGAGTTTTTATTTCCGTGGGAGTCTCTTTACTATAGAATAAATTGGACTTCTCATAATTAATCATTTGTCCGAAAACAAGCCTCATATATCTTAAAAACCTCTTTTAGTCTCAGTAAGCAAGATTCACTAGCTCATGAGAAAAAAAAGGGAGTCATCGACAAACAATAAATGTGTAACTGAGACACTGCATGCTAAAGTGGAAACCAGACAGAGAACCCTTTTCTTCGAAGCGCAATTAAAGCGGATAAACCCGCCCAGTACAAATGAGAAAAAGGAATGGAGAAAGGGGATCCCTTTGCCGGATACCTCGAGTCGGGCGTGAAAGACTTAGTTGGAATTCCGTTTAAAAGAATAGAATACCGAACTGTTCTGACACAATTCATCACCAGAGAAAGAAACTTCGGTGGAAAATTCATGCAAACCATGACAGATTCCAAATAATTCTATTCAACTCTATCAAAAGCCTTACTCATATCTAGCTTAAGAGCTAGATGATGGGCCCCATTTGGCCGAACAGTTTGTAAGCTATGGAAAGCCTCAAAACCAATTATTGCATTATCAGTAATTAATCTGTTTTTTAAAAAAGCACTTTGCGCTTCATCAATAACAGAGTTCATTACCAATTTGAGACGATTAGTGAGGACTTTTGAGATAAGTTTATATAAAACATTGCAAAGGCTGATTGGTCGAAAAATGGACCATAGAAATGGGTTTTTTTATTTTCGGTATTAGAGCGATGTGAGTAGAATTTATCTCCCGAAACATCTGCACGCATTATTTAAAACTTGCAGTAACAACTTGAGCAAATGCACTCCACCTGAATATGCCAAAGTTTTTGGAGAAATAGCACATGCATTCCATCCGGCCCGGGGGCTTTGTGTGGATGCATTTGTTTAAGCGCTTTAACAATATCTCGTCTGCGTGAAAGGCTGGTCTAAGAGCGCAATATCCCTGTTAGTTAACTCGATTAGTAAGAAGATCGTGGGGCAAGACTCGCACCATCCTGTCTTAGTTGAAAATAAAGATTGAAAAAAAATCCACCGCTACTTCTTCAATGTCATCCTCATCAACCTTAAGACTACCATCGAGGGGCAACTATTTCCTCTATATAGTTTTTTTTCCTTTCGTTACGAGGCTTTATTGTGAAAATACTGAAGTATTTCGATCCCCTTCTGATAGCCAAGTAGCTCTGCTACGTGCCTTCCAATAGCATTCTCTAAGGTCCTGGATTTTCTCCAGATCCTTAGAAATTACTAATTCATCTGAGAGAGAATAATTAGGAAGGCCTCGCTCGCTTTTTGAATAGTATCTAATTCTTTTTGCTTATCTTTTAGTTTCCTTTCTAAATCGCCAACAACTTTAGAGCTCCATTCTAGTAAATTTGTACGAAAATTTCCTAGAGCTAAACTCATATGCGGGACAGAAAGAAATGGAGGCGGCATCCAGGATTGGTGAGCAAAGTCAAGAAAAGCCAGCTCCCTGAACCATAAAGGCTCAAAGCGCGGAGGACGAGGTTTGAAATTATTTCTTTTCCGTCTTTTACGGCGCGGAGGAACTCCAAGAAGTATTGGGAGATGGTCACTATCTTTAGTGGAAAGATGTTGTATTGTTAAGTTAGGAAAAAGGGACCGCCATGTTGGGGTGGCTAAGCCTCTATCTAAGCGAACAAAGACTTCGCCAGTTCCTTCCCTAAAATTGCACCAAGTAAAAGGACTACCAACAAAACCCAAGTCACAAAAATTGCAATCATTTATGGCATTTTTAAAGAGGTTCATTTGTTTTTGACTTCTTGGGTATAAGCCAGTTTTTTCCTCTTGACATAGAATTTCGTTGAAATCGCCCATACAGAGCTAAGGAAGTGAGTTAATTGAGCTTAATCTCTTTAGCAATTGCCAGGATTGTGGTCTTAAATCGGTTTCAGGGTTTCCATAGAAACCAGTAAAACGCCATTTTAAATTATTATCGCTAGAAGTAATACAAGCATCAATATGGCCCATCGAGTAAGACAAAATATCCAACTTTATTGAATTATGCCAAAAAAGACAAAGTCCGCCACTTAGACCTTGGCGATTAACTGGAAAAAAACAAGGAAATCCTAACTTACAACGAATGAAATCTAAAGAATGAGACAAAGATTTTGTCTCTGATAAAAAAATAATAGCTGGATTATGCGCATTACATAGGCGCAATAATTCGATAGAATCGTGACGGAATTTTTAAGTCCCCGACAGTTCCAAGATAAAATATTCATGGATCTTGGTGGGCCCCTTTAGGGGGCTCCACCTTACCCTGATTGACGGCAGGAGCCCCCGTTGTAGTAACATTATCTTCTGAAAAGAAATGATTGGACCCAGACTTGTGCTTCCAATTTGGGGAGTCAAGATCTTCAAAATAATTATCCTCCCCAAAGCCCATAGCATATCATCACTGTCTAAGGCCTCAAAAATTGGTCCAGGAGTTTCTGCCAGAAACTCCCAAACCAGCCGAAACAAAGAAGGGCTTAGGTGCCTTTAGCCCAAATAAATCTGTGGAGCCTAAATCTTTAGTGAGAAGAGGCCCAAGTCCAAACGGCCCAGCAGGAAGTCCATTATATAGCAAAGCAGCCTCAGCTTCTTCCAAAGCTAGATCATGGCCCAGATGGATAGGAGTTACCAGCCCATTATCCTGCGGCCCAAGGACAAGTGGTCCAGAGCTAGCCGACCCAACCAAAAGGGGGCCAGCTTTGTCCGACTCCAAAGAATGTCCGGCCCAACGTTGTCCGCCCCCAAGATTTGCATCTTCAATCTGCCCCTGGCCGCTACCCAGCCTCTTCCCGAGCCCTGGGCTCGGTGCCCTAGAGACCGGCGGGCCCAGTCGGCCCACGCACATCCTCCAATTTTTGTTTCTTCTCGAGCGATTTTGCGAGATGCTTTGGCGGCGGCCCTCCCGTGCTTATTCTTGCGATTTACCTTTGATGGACCAGCCCACATTTTTCCCTGCAAATCCTTTCCCTTTTCCGGCTTCCTCAGCTCCATGTAAACCGGCTGCAGTCATTTTTAAAGCCGAGTGACGGCCAGAATCAATGGCCGAAGCCATGAGCTTTTCACAACTCCCTTGCCTTTGCTTGGCCGGCTTCCTTTTCCAACCTTCGATAGTTACTTTTTTCTTTACCCTTGTTAATGGAAGTCGGAAGATGACCTGGTTGTGATAGGGGGCAACTTGAGCAATGGGCACAAGCAAGGCTTCCATCAAAGGAGCAACTTGTGCCGCCACCGCAAACGACTACCATATACTACCAAAGCTTGGTTCTCATTACCAACAAAATCTTCATTGTCAAAGAACAATGCGTTTCCACCGCTTCGGAGCGAATAGTCCTAGAAGCGTTGAGTATGAAACCGAATTCAAAGTTTTCGCGGTCAACCGCCCGAACACCATTGGGAAGGTCCTGACTGCACAACCGGAACATGATCGAGCATTCCACACTGTGACGAAACTAGGCGACCTTTCATATCTGAATCGCCCTTCAAAGGATCCCCAGTTAGGTGCTTGTGCCTGGATGACCCGGACAAGCGGAATTCCTACCTCTATATCAGCTCTAAATCTGAAATAACGGAGCCCATCAGCAGTTTCTCTAATCTGTAAAGTGACACAGTTTTGAAAGTTACGCGAGATCTTTTTCCCCATCTCCATTGTAAGGAAGATATTCGGCTCAAAATGCAATTGAATCCAAAACGAACACAAAGCAAAAAGCCTTTCAGATATAGTCACATGTGGTTCCAATTGTTTAATAACCAACAATATACCCTCAAAGCACCATGGACCAGTGCGGAGGATACGAGAGACATCTTCCTCAGTAGGAAGAACAAAACGGTATGTGTTAGGCCCTATTTTTTGGTACGTCACATCCATACACCCCCAAGCACGACAAAGGAGGATACGAAAATAACGTGGCAAAAATTCGGTTAGGCTAACGAAACGACCTACAAGTGTGGCCCGTGCACCAACGGCCCTACCTTGTACATCAGATTCATCAAACACCATAGTAACTTTCTCAATACCGCGTAGCGTTATATTTTTCATCTTTGAAACAAGACTGTTAACCATGATTATTATGAAAGATAAGAAAAACAAAAAAACACAAAGAAAGCCGAGAGGTATAGCAGAAGTAAAAAAGCAGTAAAAGAAATAAGGCAAAGGTGGGTAGTTATAGATCTAGGGTTTTAGATGAATACTATGCTAAGTATAAAAGCTATATTAGAAACTAAGATAGGTAAACTTCCTAAACTCTAATTAAACAATCTCCTAAAGATATTAGTGATCTTAGGATGCAAATATTCTACTTTCGTAGGAGTTCATCTCAGAGATAGGTCTCTCAGAGAGAGCCCTTTCCCGAGAGAGAAGACTAATAGGTTATACAGAAGATCATACATGTCATTAAAATATTATATATTTGAAATAATATCCATAATAAAAATTACCAAATTCATTCTCTCATATTTATCAGAAATAATCTCCATGATAAAAAGCAGCCAATTCAGATTTTTTAGGGAGGTATTTTGAATAAAATTCATTGGCTAAAACTATGAATTTTGTGTCTATTAGTAATGAAGGAAACAAATTGTAAAATAATTTCCATATTCTATTTCCATTATTCATGGGCTCATTGACGATTAACGTTTCTAATTTTGGGTGAAAAGTGTCCACACCCCCTAAACTATTTCAAATTTCGATTTTTGTCCCTCAACTAAAAAACGTTAAGTGCTTGACTCTAAACTTTTTTTGAAGTATCAATTGTACTCCTTCCGTCCAATTTCTCCGTTAAATAATAACGGAAGGTGCCCATGTGACACTCACATGATAAAAAAATGGGGGCAAATTGGCAAAAATACATTAACCTTTTAAAAAATGGGTTAGAAAATGAAAACCCTCACTAATTTTCTTAACATCCCAAAATTAGAAAACTCCAAGCCCTTGAAAGAAAATGCGATTTCCCATTGGAAATTGATTCAAAAAATCTTGATAAATGAGTAAATAATAGTTTCAATTTTTGGCAAAAAAAATAAAAAATCATGGAAGTCATACTTGGGTTGTTATGGGATATGATGAAGACATTGGATATCTTCTTTACTCAAAACTAAGTTAAAAAACTCGGTATAATTAGTTACAACTTTCATGGAGTTTAACATAATTTCACGAAAGTCATGTTTAAGTTATTTAGCAAAAAAAAAAAAAAAAAATACTTAAGTTGTTCCTGGGGAATTTGCAAGATTTTCATTTTAGAAAGAAGTGAGATTTCACTAGTTATGAAATAAAGAAGAAATTAGGGAGAGATTTATGGCGAACCTCAATTTTCTAATCCATTTTTTTTAAAGGTTAATTTATTTTTGTCTAATTTGCCCCCCATTTTTTTTTATCATGCACATGGGCACCTTCCGTTATTATTTAACGGAGAAATTGGATGGAAGGGATACCATTGATACTTCAAAAAAGTTTAGGGTCAAGCACTTGACGTTTTTTAGTTGAGGGTTAAAAATCAAAAATCGAAATAATTTAGGGGGCGTGGGCACTTTTACCCTCTAATTTTTGGGTGAAAATCCTCTGTCCCCGTTGGTGTATGTCCCCGTGTCCCTAACCAATCAGAATTTACTATATAAATATTTGTTTCAATTATATATACACATGGTGAATTGTGATTGGTTGGGGATACGGGGACATACACCAACGGGGACAGAGGATTTTTTGCCCTAATTTTTGTGTTTTTTTTCCTGCAGAGATGCAATGTGGGAGAAGAATTCTTTGGTGCTCTTTCAATAGTGGCTGAAGGCAAAAAATAAAAAAATAAAAAATTGGGGTCGGGTGCTCGACAGTGAAGGGAGTTCGACTGAAAAGTGAATCAAGGTTGCAATTCAACAATTTATTTAATGACTAAAATTTCTCACAAACTTACAATTCATCATCTAATTCACAACAATTGAGAAAGAAGATTATCAGAGAGCCAAATTACCTTCATCCGATGGTGAGTAAAACTGTCATCCAATTGTTTATTTTTTTCTCATGGTGGCAGAAATTTATGAGAGGGAGGAAGAAAAATGCGAAGATCTGTAGGCTTTGGGGGGTTTTTCTTTTAGGTTTACTACTTTTTTTTCCTTTCTTTTTCCTTTTAATTAGATAACTTAGCAATAGAGACATATAACATATGAAGATTATACTTCAAGTTATTTATTAGAATATGATCATTTAAAGGGAGGGATTCATTTTCAATAAGGTCGAAAGCATATAAATCAAAAACACTTCTCAATATATTGAAATCATCAATTAAAGAATTGAGAGAAGGTGAATTCAATACCTTAGCTTTCTTACCAAAGGATGATGATTGTAAAATATCATTGAAGTCTTGGTCATCACTTGTGGTTGGGTATCTTGGTTCCTTGAATGTTCTGGCAATTGAGTTTTGAGGAATCCAAGTGCTATGGAGCGTTTGTGATTTCTTTCTCTTTGAACTTCTCCATTTAAAGTCTTCATGCTTCAAGCCACTTCTTTTTGTATTTCTTTCTTTGAAGCTTAGTGACAATCTTTTTCTCTTCCTTTTGCAAGATGATTGATCTTCATTGTCTCCATCATAGTTTATGTCCATGTGAAGATCATCATCTTGTACTTCCATCTTTTCATATTGTGAAGGCTCAATTTGAATATTTTCTTTTAAGCTCATTGAATATTGACTCTTGATTTTTCCTAAATAGCACTCTTTGATGCCATCAAATTTTGCTTGGAGTGTGATTGAGATTTCTTCAATGCCTTCACAAGATTGAGTCCCCAATTCTAGACTTGCCACCTTTGGCTTTAGCACTTCAACTTATCCTTTGTAGGATGCTTAAAGCATATTTATCATGGAATGAGCATCTTCACATTCGTGCACTTTGTTGACAGTGTCTTCATTTAATGCACAACAAAGAGCGTTTAAGGCTTTGAATTTGAGTGTCATCTTCTTGTAGTCTTCTTCATCATAGTCTCTTCTAGACTTTGAAACCTTGACCCCTTGTATAAGAATTGAAGGAACATATGAGCCTTCTTCTATAATGCTCAACAAGTGAAGGTCATTAGAAGACAAAAAAAATTTAAACGCATATAGCCAACTAGCAAAGTTGGAGCCATCAAATAAAGGTTGTCTAGATGGGGGACTGGTCATCTAAGTTTGAAAAGTTAAGAGCCATGGATCCTCCAAGGATGTTAATCCAACAAAAAATGAGACAAGGCTCGATACCAATGGAAATGAACCTGGGGGGGGTGAATTAGGTTCTTAAAAACTTTTTAGCTTTTCTAAAACTTCTTTGCCTAAATGACCACCTTAACAACAAGTATGTTGTTTAAGCATATAAGGTGAGTTAATTATATTAAAGGCAACCTAGATGACTAAGTGAAGCAATTGTATAAAACATGGAAGCATGTGTAAGTTTTCTATCCTAAGCAAATAGTTCATGTAGACAAGTAAACAAGTTATAGCAAATCATGAACCATAAAGTAAAGGAGTAGCGATAGATAAAACTAACACAATGATTTATAGTGGTTCGATTCACAAAATTGCATAATGATTTTAATTTTATTTTTAGAAATAGCATACCCTTTTAGTGGTTGACTAAAAATCCATGATGGTTTTTAATTTTTATGCAATTCACTCGCTGACTGCTGTATACCGAACTAGCGCCTTTAGCATGGCTGAAATTCTCTCTGTGTGGTTTGGTTGGAATTATGACAACCTGTATTTTTGTCTGGATAACAAAGTACTATACTGACTACAAGTACGAGCCTGTTCGGACATTAGCTCTTTCTAGCTCCATAGGGCATGGCACTAACATAATTGCAGGAGTTAGTTTGGGTTTGGAATCCATAGATCTTCATGTCCTTGTCATAAGTGTATCTATTATTTTAGATTTCTGGATGGGTCACACTTCATGGGAATCCAACTAGTGGTTTGTTTGGAACAACTGTAGCAACTATGGGAATGCTTAGCACTGCAACCTATGTCTTAACCATGGATATGTTTGGGCCAATAGCTGATAACGCTGGTGGAATTGTAGAGATGAGTCAGCAGGTTGGTCCTGCTGTGCTGTTGAGTCATCTCCATTTCTTCTTCTCACCTCAAATGGATTTGTAATTCAGTCATCTCTTCTTTACAACCTGAAAGTGTTGGGGAGATTACTGATGTTCTGGATGCTGTTGGGAACACCACGAAAGCTACCATGAAGGGGTTCGCAATTGGATCTGCGGCTCTTGGATATTTTCTCTTATTTAGCGCCTATACTATATGGATGAGGTAGCTGCATTTGCTCATACACCCTTTAATCAGGTAGCTTTACTATATTATCATCATCGTTGTTCTCTTGTATTTTTTATTTTATTTAAAGCTTTATAATATGCCTTTCTGTAAGCATTCTGCATGTAATTTTTTTTCCGCAACTTCTTTGCATCAATTCAGAAATTGACTTCAGTTCCTAGTAAATGTACATGTTGATAATGCCATCCCAGAAGTGTTTGTGAGTGGCTTGTTAGGTTCTATGCTCATTTTTCTATTCAGTGCTTGGGCCTGCGCCGTTAACGTTGTTGGTCGAACAGCCCAAGATGTCGTTAACGAAGTAAGAAGACAGTTTAATGAGCGGCCGGGGTATCATGGTAGGTATTTACATGGAGTTTATTTATTGTCAGTATCATGATAGATTTTCTAGAGTAATAATAATAATAATTAATTTATGTGAGGCAGGAATACAAGGAGAAGCCAGGCTATGGACGGTGGTGCGTATCCGTTGTTGCATCGGCATCTCTCAATGAGATGATAAAACCTGGAGCTTTAGCTATTATATCTCCCAGGGTTGTTTAGTTGTACTAGTTTGGAGTAGCTTATACATGTACATGGGTGCAGGCGTGCTTTTTAAGTACTTAATTCTTATTAACAATTGGAAGAGGAAGATATTTGTTTTCCCTAAAACTCCTTCTCGCATCTCGAAGCCTTTCTTTAAAGTAAATGCAGATAATACAAGTGACATTGTTGCTCTAAACGAATAAAGAAAGAAAATGATAGTAGCAATTTATTTAAATATAATGGACTTTGGGATTCGGAGAGGGAAATATAATGGAAATATTTTGTTTAAATCTGGAGCTGCCTAGTTATTTGAAAGGTGACCATTGAATTCAGATCCTTTGGTTAATTGCACTTGTCCTCATTTAGTTGACACACTATTTCTTACTCGGTACCTACCATACATAATGAGTTTGACGCTTTTGTATTTATTGTTTGATTATACTATTACTACTACAAACATGAAAAAAAAAAAAAGCTGCTAATAATCGAGACTACTACGGAAGAAACTGCATCTTTGCGCCTAGCAAATTTAGACCCTCCACGCCTTGCTTGAATCTGTAATAAAAAGGATAAAATTGAACTAGTTAACAAATCTGAGGCAGCACATGCTTGTAAGTTGTAAACAATCAATGTATGAATTGGGGAGGGGGGGGTAGGATTAGATCAACCTTCTCAAAAAAATGGCAAGAAATAGAAAGGTAAGTCTATCATTTTCCTGCCATTCTTTCCAACAAACCCTTCATCTTTACTATCAGAAAATAATATTTCCTTCACATACATAACCTAAAAAGAAGTAGAAAACATACAAAAATATAACCAGGAGATGAAATAGAAACAAAAAAGAAAGAGTACAAGTATGCTACCATCCAAAAAAACATAATGAAACCATTTCTCCATTCTATCCTATGGTACGTTTCGCAGTAAATATTAACAGTTAGAAAGATATTTTTTAAAAGTAACAGGGCGAACTTAAACTCTACTAACATAATCGCACTGCTATTTTTTATTTTATTTTAATAAGGGTAAGAAGATGGTCTCAAATGCTCTTCTTAATTTCTCTATATAGTCAAAATAAGACATTCAATTTTGATGTAAAGGAGTAGAATATAAAAATAAAAGTATAAAATCACAATATGACGTAAAGATAATATACACCGAGGATGGAAGAGTTAAACTTTATAAAAGAGCTTTAAATCTGACAATGATAGTTTGTCAGAAGATAGATACTTGAGTGTTTTAAGACAAAGAAGAAAAAATTGTTAGCCCAGTGTATATATGAATTTTTCACCAAGGAAGAGAGCTCTGGTTTTTCTTTTCATTCTCCAGTCAGCCTCCAAAAAATTTCAACACGAGTTAAATTCATATACTTGAATAGAAAGAAAAAAAAAAGCTAACGCTACCACCAATGAATCTTAAGAGTCATCCCTCTCTTTTACTGCTTCAATCTCCTCAATTGCCTCTTTTAAGTCCCACCTCTTGTCCATGTCTTCTTCGCAACAACTCTTTCCAATCTTTAAAAGCTTTTGCATCTCCCCCTTACTATTCTCAGTGTTTCCCATCTCTTTATCGAAAACAGAGTTCATATGATCATCTTCACCGACAATAAAGTTTGCCCATGCCGTTGATTCTTGAGATCCATCTTTTCTAAGGTAGTTGGTTGGGAATTTGCTTGTTAGAATTTCTAGTATGAGTATTCCAAGGTTCCACACATCCGATTTCCTTGTTGTACGACCGTGTTACGAGTATTCCGGAGATTTATAGGCCACCGTGAGTCGTTGAACTTGATCATGATTAACCACCGACACTAAACCATAATCCATCAAAAGCGGTTTGAAAGTTTTATCTAAGACCACATTAGAAGACTTCAAGTGACCGTGAGGTATGCTCAAAGCTAGCAGGGAAGCTCGCTATGAAGGTAAGCCAACCCCTTTGCAACTCCTTTAATAATATTCAAGCGAGTTGGCCAATCTAGTGCCTGGTTTCTCCGTTGAATGATTACCTAATTAATTAGAAGTATCGTACACGTTTAATTAGCAAGATAAATTAATTAATAGTATGATTATGTAAATAGTAAAGAATAATGATTATAAGTAGTATACCAACCATGAAGGTGACTGGCCAAGCTGCCATTTTGTATATAATCAAACACCAACAACTTCTCTTCCTTTCTGTAATAATAGGCAACGAGGGGCAATAAGTTTGGGTGCAATAGTCTACCTAGCCTTCTCATGTGCTCATGAAAATCTTCTCTTCCTACATTGTTCATTTGCTTAAATCTCTTCACTACCACAGCTTGGCCATCCATTAGTACAGCCTTGTATGAAGATCCAAAGTTGCCGCTCCCTAAAACTTCAGCAGACGCTCTCAACAAGTCTTGTAAATCAAACTGTTGCCTACCTTCTCTTACAAATGACAATTTACTTGATTCACTCTTCTTTAAATTGTGGTTCATCTCATCAAAGCGATAATGACTTAGCCGCTTTGATAGGCTCTGTTATTCCTACTTGACGAAACGCCTTTACTCGCTATGCATGCTTTGTTTGTTTGACGATGTTGATACTGTCCTCCCTAGTTGTGTTTTTTCCTTCTTACTTCGTCCACATATAGCTAGGAGGACTAAAATAGCTGCCGCCGCCACTATTCCAACTGTTACAATAACGATGATCCCCAAGATGGAATTGCCCTTCTTAGGGGGAGAACCAGCTACTGGAGTAGAGGAAATTGGAGGTTGCGCGTGAGATGTATTATGTTCTGGGGAGATTATTAGGGGCATGGTGATTCCAAAGGCTTTCCGCAAAGGTCTTTGTTGCCTGTAATCCTTAAGGAGATGTAATCAGATTTTATTTATTTAGTTACCATAATGATATTTGGATTGATTTTCGGAATGAATAATAATACAAATTTTCATTCTCAAAATATTTCATTCTCAAAAGAAAATCAAACCAGATATACCGAGAGACAACAATTAACTCATAAGTTATGAAATTCTATAGATGTTCAATAGATTAAAATTTATGTACGTACCCATAAACGAAGTAGGATCGAATGTGATGAGATGTTGAGGAATTGGACCCTCCAATTGGTTGTTAGAAAGATTTAGAACTTTGAGACCACTCCTGATATCTGGAATGGGACCAGTGAATCCGTTATTCTCAAGCCTCAACTCTAAGAGGCGAGGCCTAGCGAGAGATGAGGGTATGCTACCTATAAAGTTGTTGTTTGCCAAATAAACCTTCTTCAAAGAAAGCATATTCTCAAAAGCATCTTTTGGTATCCGACCGGAGAAATGGTTGTCGGATAGAAATAAGGACTTGAGGGCCCCAAGCTTTCTCCAATCGGGCATCGACCCTCAAAGCCGTTTTTCATCAAACTTATGGAGCGTAGCGAACGCAGTAAGAACAAGAGAATCAATGTCAATCGTCCGCGAAGGCCCATGTTTTCAAGTTGCAATCCCCAAACAACACCGCTAAAGCATAGCACACCGTGCCATGACCCGTAGTTGCCGTAACATGGATTTGTCGATGCTTCGTCCCATGTATCAAAAGCTTTGGCATATGACAATGAACTTTTAAATTTTAGCAAGGCTTGCGAGGAATTATTTGGCGTCGCACCATATGACACCCACACATGTAAAGAAAATAACATTACAAAATTGAGAAGAATTTTGAATATGGAGAGCGTCAGTGGGGGCTGACAGAGGCGGCGCCCATTAGCATTGCTTGGACTTTGACCGCCCACGACGGATGCCGTTGCAATAGTTGTGCAACTTTGAGATGGCTTTTGAGGACATTAGCCCCCTGTCCTTATTTCGATTCTTTTTCCTATTTCATTTCTTTGTTTAGGGGTGGGAGTTCTTCCGGTAATATTTTTTCTTATTTCGATCCCTCTCTTTCTTTTCTTGTTCTTCCTTTTTTCTTTGGAAAAGTAAAAAAAGAAAACTTGTTTTTTCCCTTCCTTTCTTCCCTGCTCCGAATGTTTTCCCCGATTTTAGGTACTGAGGAGAGAAAGTTAGGGAAGAGAAAAAAGGAGATTGGATGGGATTGATAAATTAAAAATATTTGTTTGTAATGGTGAAAGGATGGATGACATTGATGCTCTCTTTCAATATTAGTCTTTAGAAGGACAAGAAGACGATATACATTAAAACGAGAGATGTTTTAGGTAAGCCTTTAATTTTTAATAACCTTTTTTAAGAGGAAATAGTCTCTATTAAATAAATAAATAATATTTTTTAATAGTAAAACAACTAGTTTTATTACTTCACAAAATACTCTTGTCCAAATGATGTCAAGCTCTTTTCTCTACCGATCATCCAAGACTATTATGTTTCATCCTTAACGAAATAATCTATGTTTATATATATATATATATATATATATATATATATATATATATATATATATATATATATATATATACGAAAGGTAAAAAAAATTGTCAAAGAATTTCCAATCCTAGGCATGCATAAAAGGTTATAAAATATTGGAAAGGCAAGTACTAAACGCTAGGCACAAATCTCACCAACGCATGGGCAATTAGTGCTAATAATTAAGTAATTAAGATAAAGAATCAAAGAGAAAAAAAAATTAAAAGAATAAAAAAGGGCACCCTAGCCCATTGCGGGTGATGGCGTGTCAAAGCTGCATTGCTAAAAGCAAGCAATGTGCATTACACATGTTGTTACGAAGCACCCTTGCTCGCTACGGGTAAGGCTGTTATGACGCACTATTGGACGGGTGAGAATGCCATTTTTTTAAGTTTCAAATATGCCTTTTATTTTGCAAAATTAAGTTTCATTGCCTAATTTATAGAAAGATTTAACGATTTGGCAAAAAAAAATATTTGGGGAAAAAAAATCTAACAAGCAACATTGTTGAGGGAAAAAAATCCAAACTAGTTTTATGTATTTTTCGCAATACATCTAATAAAATTAAACTTTCTATTCTGTCACAGAAAATATCAAAAAAGTTGAAGAATTTGTTTAATTATAGACGAGTTTAAAAAAACGAGTAGAGAGTAATTTCTTAATATGGTCCCTATTAATCGCACTAAGTCAAGAGATTCATGTCCTGCATTTTCGTCTCGGCTCCTATGATGAACCCAATATGATTCGCATGTGCGGGCCACGCTGTGGGCCGTTGGATCTTATACTTTTGATCCAACGGCTGTAGCAAAAGCAGGGGTATTAAAGGATAAAAGATGTGCTCTTTTTTTTTTTGCACACACACCTGACAATACAGAGCAGAATGGTAAAATATATAACTTGTTTTTGTTCAGTAAACACATATTTTTGTGCAGTGAACACATATTTTTGTTCAGTGAACACATGTTTTTGTGCACTGTACACATATTTTTGTACAGTAAACACATGTTTTTTTGCAGTGAACACCTGTTTTGTACAGGCAATACTGACTATTACAACACAATTGATCTGAAGACAAAGGAGTTCACTACAGAAAATGAGTTCAGAGATTTTTACCTAGATTATGCTCATAATTTAGTGGTTTGGGTGTTAGGAAAAATTATGGTAAGACCTTACGCGAGATAAGGATCAGGTGGGTTACTTGAAATATGTTTGTAATAAAGAGGGATACATGAAATGAAGTATACATGACCCCAAGAACAAGGACAAAGGCCCAGAAACACACGTCGAGGCAAGGAAATTTCTGACGCGTAAACGGGCCGAGGAGCTGGGATCGGGTTGTAAGGCCAAACTAGTTGTGAAATTTAATCAACTGAGGCGTGTATTTGTAGTTAGTGATTGGGTTAAGGAGAATAATCATCCCCTTCAACCCAAAAACTTTGCCCACTTGATAAGATCGAATCGCCATGTAACCAATCTTCATGGAATTGTTACTGAGATGAATGATAGTGTTGGGGTTCAACTTAGTCTTCATACACTATAATGTCGCAACAAGGCGGTGGCAATGACAATCTCGGCTTTATAAAGGTTGATTTAAAGAATCACCTGTGTAGGAGACGTCAAAAGTCCATGGAACTCGAGGAAATAACAACCCTACTTGAGAATTTCCGTTGTGAGACATATATAAATCCTTCGTTTTACTATGATATTGAAATGGAATGTGAGGAGAAAATTGCTAATATATTTTTGGGGCGTATGGTTTAATGAAGATGGACTATGGTTACTTTGGGCGATGCAGTTGACCTTTGATACAACATATAAGACCAACAACAATTTCGCACCTATAGATATTATGACAAGTTGTTCGGACAACATGTTCCCGAAAACACCGGTGTTCAGGGAACATGTTGTCTCGAACAACTTATCAACAAATAGCGATAGAGAACACATGTTCACCGATAGAGAACACATGTTCTCGGTCATGGAACACCTATTCTTTCGCGACTGCTCTTTTAAAATAACTTAAAACACTTTCGCTTTCAAAGCAGCTATTTGTTGGTTTCAACCATCACCACGAGTCGTGCATATTTGGGGTTGCACTCACCGTATGATGAGACAATTCCTTCGTTCAAATGGCTTTTCAAGTCATTTCTAAAATGCATGTCCGGGAAAGCGCCTCAATCTTTTTTTATCGACCAGGACGCTGCAATGGAGGCAGCAATAAAGTCTGAGTTCCCTAATTCATTCAATGGCGTGTGCACATGGCACATTAAGGAAAATGTTGTAAAGAACCTGAGCTCCATGTGGACGGCAGAAGTCAGAGAGCATTTTTTTAATGCAATGTATAATGTTGATGACGAAAATGAGTTTGACTACGTGTGGGCAAAGCTCGAGAAGGAGTGTGTTGTTAAGGATAAATCTAACAAAAAAAGATGTAGTGCATTTTTTGGGTCAAAAAGGATTCAAGTGGTTTCGAGAACAATGGTCATCCACATGGGTTAAGAAACATTTCATCGTCTGGCATTCGATCAACACAGCTTGAGCGAGTCCAACAACATTGTCCTTAGAGGATATCTCAAGGCTGGCCATAATCTTGTCCAGCTTCTTCACTCACTTCAACAGATGTTGAACGATAGACGAATCGCAGAATTTTAACGCAACTTTGAAGCTATGAACAAGTTGCCAAACAAGAATACTCCACATAGCCCATTTGGCTAATAGTGCTGCCACACATTATAATCCTAATTTTTTCGCAATGTGGTAGGAACAGGTATTATAATACTCCTAACAGGTATTCTGTCATTGAAAACAGGTGTTCTATTTTTGAGAACACATGTTCTCTTACCATTAACACATGTTTTCTTGTGTGCAGTATCATCAATCTATGGAGTACTTGTTAGATCCATGTCCTTCAAAAACAATGGTAGTAAATATCCATACCTTGTGTTCAAGAATATTTATCTTTTTAGTACGATATCAAAGCTTGACGAGAGGATTGTTATGGTTGATCCAGAAAAAGCATTTGTAGAATGCACATGTCGATTGTTTGAAGTACTAGGTTTGCATTGCCGACATGCCCTTAGAGTTATGGAACTTCTAGGATCTTGCGGAGAAGTACACACAAAACTGAGAGAGTTGCCATCACACTACGTGATGAAAAGGTGGGGAAAAAAATGTGAAGAGCGGGGTAGACTTAGGATGTCTTAGTGGTGGTAGCAAAGCACCGAAAGAATATAGCGAACGTTATCAAGAATCGTGTGGAAATATGGTTTTACCCGGGTAACAATCAGTATGTGGAAGTGATGTTGCATATGAATATGTTGATCGGTCATTCGATGATTTTTGCAAGTGTGTAAAAATGCTACTTTCAAATACCGGATCCAATCGGGCACCTATAACTCCCTGTGAAGAATGAATACTTATTCGTAGGGGTGAGTGGATAACTATTCATTCAAACATGGATAGTTGTCCATATCCGCATGGAAAACTAGATATTGATGCTTGACGGAATAGCGGCTCACATTACCTAATCTATGTATCAGGGTAAACCAATCGTGATCCATGTTAAGGATTATATGGGGTTACAATACCAACTTATTTTAACTTCTTTATCTATTTATATGCATACATTACCCGACCTGTGTGTGAAAGTGGAGTTCAACCTACACGGATAGAGCTGAAAAAAGGACAGACCCAAATAGATCAATGAAGAGGTTAAAGAGAGTTGTGGAGATAAAAAGACAAAATGCAAGGACAAAACATATTAAGCAAAGACAACAAGAAGTAGTGGACCCTTAGTTTATTGATGAGGAAACCATTCGACTAGCACTCTAATAGATATAATGTAATATTGGCAAATTGAAAAACACATGTTTTGGTGCAGTGAGCATGTGTATTTGTCTACTAAACACATGTTTTTGTCTATTGAACACATGTTTTTGTCTACTGAACACATGTTTTGGTCTACTGAACACATAATTAAAATATGCTTTACAAAATTTTCAAACTTACAATACCATAATTAAAATAATATTGAAGGTAACAATACTAAAAGAACAATAAAATTACAACCATCTTCATTCAATTGCCTTTGTTAGACTGGCACCGTTTTGCTTTCTCCATAATATCTACTGCAATTTTGTTGAGTAAGTGTCCCAAAATGCAAGCCACCAGCTTCTTCCTCAAAGCAATTAAATGTGACGCAGTGGTCCACGTTGAAAAATATCTTTGAGGAATATTTCAACTCAATGCTCCATCGCATTACAGACACACCCCACAACAGTTCTTTTCATCAGAAGGTTTGATGGGAACTTGGCCGTGTTTGATTTTTAAATTTTTGAAGTTGTACTTCGCCTTTAATTTATTCCTCACCAGTGCCCTCACATGAGCTAACACAACGGCACCCGTAGTAATGTACTTGGACTTGTTTATCACAGTCATCGATGCACCAAGCTATTAAGAATATACAATTCTTTAGCTTTAATATCCACCACATATACCCAGAAGTGGCAGCCGTAAACGATTGGGGGGGGGATAAAGAACTGATTCAAAAAAAAAAAGTATCAGTATTAAAAAATTCTTCATACATTTCAAAAATAGATGTCAGAGAAAATGTGTTGTTTGACAAGAAAAATGTGTCCTTACCAATTCAACACTTGTCGGATCCCAACTATCCTTGCCCTCTTCCTTTGGCAAATAATTAATACCCAATGACCTGTTCTTCGACGAACTTGGCCATCTCGGATACTTTTGGCAAAGGATTACCGACTAATTTTCCTTCCCATATACCTGTCGCGACACTATGCAAAAGACAAATAGAATTCAAAATTAATTATCATTTATTTAGTTCACATACATAAATCTATAGCAAGCCCCCAGACATACCATAATGAAAGTTGTAAAAACAAAATTTCTTCATTTGCCCATATGTTGCCTCAATTTCTTCAACATTTAGAATGTGGGTAAATGCATTAACTACATCATCGACAAGTTCTTCCCCATGCATACAAGTCCTCATATCATTCCTCCTCAACAGTTCGCAACCAAAATCAAACAAAACAAGTTTTCTGAAATACAAAATGACTTTTCAAAAAACAATAACAGGTGTTCAATTCACCACAACATGTGTTCACTGTACAAGAACATATGTTCAGAGTACAAGAACATGTGTTCACTGCACAACAACATGTGTTCGGGAATACAAGAACATGTGTTCACATACTAATATCATTTAAGATAAATAGTTAAAGGAACTTACTGATCTTTCCCCTGCTCCAAGCAAAATCCACTCAACGCAGCCTCATTCTCCGTCGACTAACATCATCTTTATTATGTGTAATGAACGGAGAATTGAAGATTGACCTATCGGGCTTCACTTGCCTTTTTCCGCTTGACCACACGCGCAGCTTTTAGTGGCCAACTGAATCATCTGCCCAAGTCTCGAACGGACTTCAATAGGAATCATAGCAACACCAACCGCCGGGTGTCACTTTTCCAGCATCCACCTCACTCGCTATCTTTTCTTCAATCCTCGATTGAGGATCTGCACTCACTTGAATTAACTCATCCATTAGTGTTGGAGTCTATTCAATATTTTTTGCTTGATTTGGGGAATGGGTTTCCAAATTTTGCATCACTAAGTCCCTTTTCCCCTCATCTTCGTTCTCCTCACTCCTTACAGACTGTGTATGAGTCTCTTCTTTCTGAATCCTCATAGCATGTTCAGGCCCCTCCACTATCTCACACCTCACAGCATGTGCATGCGTCTCTTCTATCACATCATCTCTTTCAATAATGTTTTCTTGATTTTGGGTCTGGGTTTCCAAATTTTGCATCACGATTTCCCCTTGACCCAAATCATCCTCCTCTTCTTCATTCTAATTCAGTAGATAAAAGTTTTAATTAGTGAACATGTGTTCAAAATACAAGAACATGTGTTCACTGCACAAGAACATGTGTTCTTAAATTCAGAATAGGTGTTTTCAATTTGAGAACATCTATTCTGAGAGTAAGAACACATGTTCTTAATGGCAGAACAACTGTTCTAAAATTGAAAACACATTTTCTTAACTTAAAAACACGTTAAAAGCAATTAATGTATGAACTTACATCCTTGTAATAGATGAGTACCTCACAAATATCTTCGTCAGCCCGACAACTAACCAAAAATTGGGTTAGGTCAGTTACTTCATCTGTGAATTCTCTTTCATTTAAAACCTAGAAATCAGACCCTTCTTACTGCACTTTCAACAGGCATATCATCCCCAGCATCATCCACCTGAAACCTCATTCTCTTCTGGGGTCGTCTAACGATCTTGACATTCTCAGGCCACTGCCCAATCGGCGCGCCATCGTCTGATTCCTCCAACTGATCGTCTTTTATAAAACCCCTAAACTCACTAATTTTCTTGTTTATTTCCACTAGCAAACTTCGCCTTCTGAAAATTTCCTTGGTCAGCCTTTTTCTTTAAGCCAAAAGTTTTCTTAACTTTTGTCTTTTTCGGCGTTGTTCGCTGGTGGCCAGAAGGATTGCTTCCCCAGCTTTATCGAATTTCCCTTCGGGGAATAGCGCACTGAACATACTCTTTATATTTCCCTTAGTGGACAAAACCAAGTGTTCACTGCAAAAAAATATGTGTTCACTGCACAAAAACATGTGTTCACAGAATACAAAGATGTGTTCATTAGACAAAACCCATGTGTTCACTGCACAAAAATATGTGTTCACAGAATACAAAAACATGTGTTCACAGAATTCAAAAATATGTGTTCAGTAGACAAAACCATATGTTCACTACAAAAAAACATGTGTTCACTGCAAAAAACACGTGCACAAAAACGTGTGTTCACTGCACAAAAACATGTGTTCACAGAATACAAGAATATGTGTTCAGTGGACAAAAACATGTGTTCACTGAACAAAAACATGTGTTCACTATTAAATAACAACCATACCATTAGAAAGTGCATGTCTGCCGGAATCCTGTAAGTTTGAAGCGTTCCGGCAACCGCCTTCGGATGGTAAACAACAAGTGCCCCATGCACAAAATTAGCAATATAGACTGGCCAGTTGTATTCTTTGCAATCTTCAAACAGTAACGCAAATCTCAGACTAACCATTCCACTGTTGTTCGCAATGAAAAGACAACTCAAGATATACAAGCCGTATAAAGTGACCCATCTCCTAGGGTTCATATCTTCTTCTAATGTAAGAAAATCATATATTATATCCTCATCTACATAGCCCTTATTGGAACATTCCATCAACAAAAATCTGTTAGAGAACATCTTCACCTTTTCTATGGGGAATCTTTTTTCAAGTTCTTTATGAGAAGGTACAAGTTTAATCCCTATAGGCACACCATATACCCTATGTACGTCTTCTCCGGTTATAGTTAACTTATGTCCGTCTCCAAGTATGATCCATCTTTAAGATGCATCATAGTGCTTAATGGCATATTTCAGCAATTCTTCGTTTAAACCGGTGAGTTTGATATGTGTAAACCCCAAAAAGCCAGCATTCTTCAAAAGATATTCATTGCTCGATTTCCCAACAATGTTTGATTTAAAGATATTATTTTCTCCGTAGAACATAGAAATTCTCTTTTTTTTTCTTCTCTTGGATGTATCTTTAGATGTTGTCATTTTTTTTAAAAAAGAATTGGTAGAGAAAAAAATGAACAGTCACTTTTTTACACAAGATGAAGAATATATGCTTTTGTAGAGAGAATAGGTGTTTTGGTAAAGAAATGAGTAGAAGAAGGAAGAAGATGGTGGTGAGAGAAAGGCGCCTTTTCTTCCCCCTTTTTTTTTTGGTCGGAAACCTTTTCTTCCGTTTCTCTCACCTCGGTAACCCAACCGATGAGAAGGTTGCGTGTTGCCTTTTTTTTGTGAAATTACGTATGTACCCTTTTAACCCTCTTTTAAATCGCAGCCATCAAACCATCTGAAAAATGAATCAACAGCCGGAACAATGTTCCGCACGTGCAGAATTTTGGCTGTTCCGCACAGGAGCCGGACTGCTACATTTTGATGTTATGTATTGGAACCCGCTCAATGTACAAAATCGTGTAGAGCTGAAGAAAGACAGGAAAAACAAGAGAAAAATATGCATGCTTGTATCAAGTAAATGGTATAAAATAAGTTAACAGATAGCAGATTTAACAGCTAACCCTCATTCCTCACAAAGATACAATGGGAATTATAATCACAATCGTTCCAATCATCACTTTCATTTAAGTTCTATGCTGTCCAACCGTCTGCAGACCTCCTCCACAAGGCTACTTCTAGGTATATCACATTCGAACTCCTGTCCTTTAATTATGCCTTTTAATTTAAGTTTACCTTCATTAAGTTCATGTTCTCCAACAATTACCATTAACGGAATCCCAGAATCATAGGCACGTGACATCTGTTTCTTTATCCTTTTATCAACCATGAATTCAGCCTTCAGTTTAGCAGACCACAATTCGCTTACTATTTCAGTAGCTAAAGATAGGTCCTCCCCCAAGACGCTGACCAATACTTGAGTTTCAGTTGCCCGGATGCCCTGAAAAATAGAACAAAATAAATTATTAGTAAAAGTGGCACCTGCTCTCAACCAGCTCCAGAAAGTTCACAAATACTACTTGCAGTGTCATCCAGAAAATCTATAGCAAAGCAAGCATTCCCACCTCAGAAAGTCATATTGGTAGAAAACCTATACATAGAAAAAAGCCCAAGACAAAAGTCTTTATTTCTAAGCAAAAGGTGTAGTGGAAAGCACAACAAAAACTAGTTACATGTAGAAAAGTTAGTTACAAAGTAACAGACCCACAAACTGAAGAAAAGACGTACATACAACGGGAATGTTCCCACAAAAAGTGTAGAAACAAATTCAAACAAATAAATCACGCTTCTATGTTACCATTAAAGGACCCAAACTTCAAAAACAAAACAAAAAAAAATTCACTTCCGAAGAAGCCCTTTGAGATGTTTTAGAAATTCCGTAAGATACAATCTGACGAGCCTACGGCAAATAAGTAAATAGCTTAACACAAGACAATGTTAAACTATAAGCATCATGTTGAGAGGATTCAAAAGCAGAGCAACTTCACATGCACTTATCAATGATATTTAAGATGAGGTCTCTTTCATGCTATCTTTTGTCATTTTTAGAATACACATACATTTTTCAAGAATCCAAGCTACCTGGTGCTGGTTTTCCATTATTGCAAAAACTCGTTCTATTCCTAAACTGATGCCAACTGCAGGAACCTGCTTTGTGCCAAACATGCCTATGAGGTTATCATAACGTCCTCCCGCAGCAATTGAACCAACCTGCAAGCACAAAATAGATAAGATCATGAAAGCTGGGATGGAACTTCCTATAACTGCTGTGATCAACAATCACGCAAAAAGAGCGATGGAATGAAGAGAGTTAAATCTAAAAGGAGAAAATAACATCAGAGCAGGATATATGCATAGAGACTGTGGGAGCTCTAAGCATTAATATCATCCAAAACAGTCATTTTGGAGATGTAGAGGAGGTTCTTAAGCAATGTACTTGGGACATAATCAAGTTCAGAGGTGAAGTCCTATCGACATAAATAGAGGTACGGGCAGCTTTGATTGATAAAATAGTAGATCACTGAAAACCAACATTGCTATATTTTGAACCTTCAATATCCATAACCTTTCACTGTTGAGTGCCAAATAACATGCGTTTTTCTGAATAAAGTTAAAGTGAAGAATAAAAAACTGAGGAGACAAGCACTCTTGCATTTTAGAATCTAACCTGGGTAGCGCCTTTATAGACGGCTTCAAATATGACGCCAGTATAGTAATCAAGACCTCTAGCAAGACTCAAGTCAAAAACCACTTTGTCACTACACTTTGACTTCTCCAGAGCTTTAAATAAGATCTCCAACTCATCCAGTGCAAGTCGTGATTCACTGTTCTTTAAGAACTTGCTCCCCTCTTGGTTGAGCTTTCTTAACAATTCCATAGGTGATCCCCTTTCTTTTACAAAGGTTCCAATCGCGTCTGCAGTCTCATCAGTTAAACCCTTCTCATTGACCTAAATCAAATTAATACAATCAAATATAAGATTATAAAAGTACATACAAAAACTCAAGGTAAACAGGGGTACTCTAATTGAGATATAGATGGAGAGAGGTGATAAACCCAACTTCATTATACAATATACATACAGCAGAAGAAACATAAAGTAACCCCAAAACACAACCATATTACCGGTTCAGCTTACAAAAGTCTCCCAGTTTTAATTCGCTTAACCACTAAGGTAACAAAATTACATTGCCCATCTTCAACTAAATTTAAGAGAGCTGCATATCTTGCAAAAAACCTCTTTTTTTTTGGAATTTTAATTGACATGAACTACTTGAAGAAATAGGCAAAATAAAAATCTTCAGGTAGAAAACTCTCGTAAAGAAAAGGATTGAAAACTTGAGAATTGTTAACATTATTAGCACATTTAGCACATGTTGCATAGGTGTATCAGTGTTATCAATGGCGGATGACGGTCTACGGTGGAAAGCTAAAAAACCGCCATAGAAAATAGCGGATGGCGTAGCGGGTTATGGCGGCCTTAAAAAAATAAGTTTTATATATGTAAAAACACCACAACAAACATCAATATAATAACATCATAGACCAAAACACTTCAAATCTCGTAACATAATTTCAACTAAAATAGAAAATAATCAAGTTCACGTTTAAGTTTATGCCAACAAAAGAAAAAATCATGATACCTGGTGAAAAATCAGACAGCATTAGTGTAATCTAGAAAATAATACTATTGACCAACATAACCTTTTGTGGAAAGAAGAAGTGAATGAAAGATTGCAAAATAAGACTACGAAAAATAGCAGAGAATGAACCTGAATTTTTAATTAAAAAAAAAAAGCAGAGAATGAAAAGAAAAAAATTGAGAGAAGAGGAAAAAAAAATATAGCAGAGAAACGTTTAAAAAAAAAAGGGACTGGTCGCGGGAGCACGTCGCCGGAGCTGGTGACCGATCGCAGATGGAGACAAAACAGCTCCTTTTTGTTTAAAGCTTGAGGCAGCTTTAGGTTTATATTTATTTTGAAAGATTGTAGCAACTTGGGCTGGGCCAAACTATTTGAAGCCCAAACATAATTTTGGGCCAGAAAAACAAAAATCCCAGCCTTAAATATGCCCAAAAAACAAAACCCTAACCCTGCATCCGCCATCAACGCTATGGCCACCATGGCCTCCGCTGCAAAGGCGGCCGCCTTCCCCGCCACGCCAATTCCGCCACACCACAGGAATTATATGGCGCCGGTCCCCATTTCCGCCACCCGCCATGGCGCCGCCATGGCCGCCATTTAACAACACTGAGGTGTATAAACACAATTATAGGAATTAGACTGATTAGATTGATTCTAGGAATTGATTGATCTTTATTGATCATTTCATTTATTTACTTTCCTATTTAGTTTTCCTAGGAGTGTATATATATGTAACACTTGAGTATTCACAATTCCTAATTACTTTGTTACATGGTATCAGAGCAATAGTGAATTAGGGTTTGAGTGAGATACTCGTTTGGGGCAATCTGAAAATTGTCAAAAAACAATTGGGTTTAGGTCTCGTTTTAGGATCTCTCTACTTTGGGTTGAGAGTTGTTCGACACTGGGATTCCATTACTCAGATTGGGATTTCGGCTGTGACTTTCTTGGCGACTCAAAAGCACATATACGTGCTTGATTTGGTAATTTCGGTTCTTCATCTTCATCTACCACTTTTTGTTACTATGGCCAATTCAGGTAATTCAAACACATGTCTCATTTCCTCATCATCCAAATTTGTCATTGATTCTGGTGCAACAGACCATATGTCGGGTAATCCTAACTCTTTCACCACCTATCAATCTCACACCCTAACAAATGTAACCCTAGCTGATGGTTCTCCATCTTGTGTGATTGGGTCTAGCACATTTAACTTAACTCCTGAGCTTTTGCTCTCTAATGTCTTACATTTGACAGATTTCTCTTTCAATTTGTTGTCTGTTAGCCAAATCACTCGAACTCTTAAATGCTCTGTCTCATTTTTTCCTGATCATTGCTTGTTTCAGGATTTTATAATGAAGAAGATTATTAGTAAAGGATATGTGTCTGGGGCTCTACATACTTGACAAATCAACACGCCAATCGTTTGCGTGTTCCAGTATTTCCTCTGCTTTCAAAGCACATTGCCGACTAGGCCACCAATCTCTCCCTTTGCTCAAGAAACTTTGTCTCGAGTATTCTAAGGTCTCAGTTTTAGATTGAGTCGTGTCAATTTGCTAAACATCACCGTCTTAGTTCTAGTCATACAGTCAATAAACGAGCTGATTCTTCTTTTGAGTTAGTTCACTCTGATGTTTGGGGTCCTTGTCCAATTCCATCTAAACCTAGTTTTAGGTATTTTGTTACATTTGTTGATGACTATTCTCGTATAACTTGGTTATTTTTTATGAAAAATCGTTCTAAGTTATTCTCTATATTTTGTGCCTTTCATGTTGAAATTAAAACTCAGTTCAATGTCTCTATTCGTACATTAATGAGTGATAATGCGAAAGAATATTTGTCAGCAGCCTTTCAAACCTTTATGACACAAAATGGCATTATTCACCAAACTTCATGTGGTTATACACCATCTCAAAATGGGGTAGCAGAACGCAAAAATAGACATCTTCTTGAGACTGAAAGAGCTCTTTTGTTTCAGATGAATATTCCTAAATCTTTTTGGGTTGATGCAGTATCAACGACATGTTTTCTAATTAATCGTATGCCTTCATCAGTCCTTCAGGGTGAGACTCATTTTCATACTCTTTTTACGACCAAGTCATATCCCATTGACCCTAAAAAATGCTTCCCAATTCTCAACTCACAAAAGATGGAGAATTATTTGAGGATCCTGAAAGATATCGAAGACTGGTTGGGAAATTAAACTATCTTACATTGACTCGTCCAGATATTGCTTACTCGGTTAGTATTGTAAGTCAATTATTGTCTTCTCCAACAGTCGATCATTGGGCTGCTTTGGAACATATCTTAAGTTACTTTGAAAGGAGCACCTGGACGAGGTATATTATATAAAAATCACAACCACTCTCGTATCGAGTGCTTTTCTGATTCTGACTGGGCAGGCTGTAAGATGACTAGAAGATCCACGACAGGTTATTGCGTCTTTGTGGGAGGAAATTTGGTTTAATGTAAGAGTAAGAAGCAAGATGTTTCTCGTTCTAGTGCAGAAGCAAAATATAGGGCTATGTCACAATCGTCGTGTGAAATTATGTGGATATACCAGCTATTGGTTGAAATTGGCATTAAAGTTTCTATTCCTGCAAAGTTGTATTGTGATAATCAAGCTGCTCTTCACATTACTTCTAATCCAGTTTTTCATGAGCGGAACAAACACATTGAGTTAGATTGTCATTTTGTACGTGACAAAATAGAAGATGGTTTCATTTCTACTGGTTATGTGAAGACTGGAAAACAATTAGGTGACCTTCTCACACAGGCTTTAAATGGAGTTCGAGTCAATTATCTTTGTAGCAAGTTGGGCATGATCGACATCTATGCTCCACCTTGAGGGGAAGTGTTAACATTATTAGCACATGTTGTATAGGTGTATATGCACAATTATAGGAATTAGACTTATTAGATTGATTCTAGGAATTGATTGATCTTTATTGATCATTTCATTTATTTACTTTCCTATTTAGTTTTCCTATGAGTGTATATATATGCAACACTTGTTCTATATGAAATACAACTTGAGTATTCACAATTCCTAATTACTTTGTTACAAGAATAAAAATCAGTCAGTCAGTCACATCACAAAAAGCAATTATAACCAAGAAATATAGTAGCAGGTGTTAGTCACTCTGCTTGCCCCACCCCTCCCCACAAAAAATAAATAAAACGGTCAAACGACAATGTTCTACACATGTCAGCATACACAAAACTTAGCAAAGAAAAAAAAGCATACACATGTCCTCTGGTGCACTATGACCAGAAAAAAATATCCACGCTCATCATGCAAGTAAACAAACAGCAGGTTGTCCAACAACATAAATTTTACTACTATGAGATCATGCATATCATAGTTCATAATCCTTCTGTTTGAACATTAAAAAAACAGGGGACAGTGGTCTAATTTAATGGAGAGTTGTACCATTTCTCTTTTTATTTGCTCAAAGGATTGCTTGTCCAGCTTGTCAATGCTTGAACAAATAGTTCTAAATTTTTCCTGTGGCACACCACATATAGCCATCATTCCATCAAGTAACTTTCTGTGGTTCAGTTTCACCTGGGGAAAAAAGGTGCAAAATAATGAATTATTGGGAGTCTCAAAATACAAACAAAAATAAATTGTACACAAATCTAGATAAACTAACTTGCAAATTTAGGAAGTGATGAAATAGTTTGCTATGTGATAGAACATTAGTTATTCCTCTAGGACAAAATTAAGGCTCTATTTGGATTGGATCTCAAGTGAGTATTCTTGACTTGGAAACAGGAAAAAATTGGACAAGCTATTTCTGAAGAGAAAATGCTAGGTTTATGTGAAGACTGGAGAAGTGAAAGAGGGGGGGATTTGCTTTCACACATTCGGTGCACGAGCAACATCAAATAAATTCTCTTAACAGCCCCACATGTAACGGCCCACCCAGCTTCAATAGTTCTAGCTTTTTTTCCTTGTTAGAAAAACGATAAACAGAGTTGAATGCAAAGCTTCCTTCAAGGGATATCCAGGTATTTCGGACCAATTATAGTACATGATAAAGTACACCTAAACATAACGGATCACATAAATCTTACCAAATAGTCATTCCACAAATAGAAAATAAAGCAGAAATGGAAGTAATATTGATAAGTAATTTTACTAATTATGTTCTCTCAATTTGTCTATCAACACTTGGCCAAAGATCTTCCAGTTAAGTTGTTTCTAACTTAGTAGACTATCTACCTAGGATAATAACTTCTTCAGATGCAATATAGTACTCATATGTATAGCCTGAATTTAGTCCATATATTTTATATTCTTTCTCATATTCTAGTTCTCCTTTCATTCTATTACACTCTCTATTGTACATAGGTGAAAATATATTATATAACAAGAAACTACCATTCTTTCTCAAAGATTTACAGTCATTTTCATTTTGAGTTAAAATCATTTTATCCTTTCCTTTAAGACTACTGTACACAGAACCCATACAATTGAGTTCCTATCATGTTCAATTGCTATATGTATCTCTGGCATTTACAGTATATCAACTTTTTTTTTAGCCTCATAGGAGGAGGTGGACGCCCTAGGAAGGGAGAATTATTTGGCCCCATGTAGGGGGAGGGTGTCGAACCCGCGACCTCACGGTCGTGGGCAGAGGCCAGCCCCACTGGGTTGTGGCACTCTTGACACAGTATATCAACTTAATAATGCTTTATTCATCTTTATATTTCCCATTCCCTATATTGACTACTTAGTTTATTTATGCGTCTATTGAGATTCAACGAGTCAAAGAGATAAACCTCCATAAAGTTTGGTCAAGGGAAGGCTATGTTCATTTAGGATTAGTTCATACGGTTGAACTTGGCTTCTTTACTTCTCTGTCCAATTCTTCTTACCATTTCATGTTACAAGTCAATACATCAATCAAATTGATGCAAGGAAATTCATGGACGCATCTAGATTTAAGATGCCTAACTCTTTGTTTGTCTCTGGTTTCCAGCTGAAGGAGAAGATTTTCTTTTGCAAGATTAACAAAGTTTCTTACCGTCTCACCAAATCATCTCTTCTAATTCCAACTTCACACTAGTCTTCCAAAAAACACCATTAACCACCATTGAAACTCCCTCCTCTGACATAACCAAGAGAATGGGAGTCCACATAGGCCAGCAAGTTGAATACAAGACTTTTTTTTTCTTTTTTTTTAACAATGAAAACACATCAATCCAAATGATTTTTTCACATGGGCTTTTGGTCAGAATAACTGCAATTCTTGCACAGTAGCCAAGGGGTGACTTTTTTATTTTCAGGTGAGAAACATCGACCCGAGTTCCAATCCATCCAAATACATCCTCACTAACCCCAAGTTTTTCTATCCCTTTCTTAAAGTCCAAATATAAAAATTAAGGTACGAATTCTGATTAAGATAGTTAACAAGAGATGCTACAACTAACATTGGAGAGAAAGTTTCAATATAAATCACAATATTTGCTAAACTAAACAGTAGAAAAAATTTAAAAGACAGGTAACAGATTACCTCATAGTCACCCACATTTAGCTCATTCAACAATTCAGTCAAAATTCTTATGACCTCGAAGTCAGGCCCCATTTTTTCAAAATGTCCTGCTATATCAAAATCACATTGATAAAATTCACGGTATCTTCCCTTGGATGGGTTATCCCTGCGGTACACTTTTGCAATCTGATACCTCTTCAATGATGTAAGACCATTCATGGCCATATATCTAGCAAATGGAACCGTCAAATCATAGCGAAGTGAGCAAAGCTCTCCACCCTGCCCACACCGCAAAACTAAAATTATTAGCAAAAGGAGAAGAAGAGAGCCAAAGTAATGGGTCAGTATAGCAACCAGGATATCTTTTATCCTAATCAATTTAATTTGTTGGAATATGAAGTCCACATTGAATGCTTAAGAAAAATCCAAATTACTTATAAACTCAAGGTTAACACCTCTCATTGCCAATTGGTTTTGAGAGGATATGGAGGCCCATGAGCTAATTTTCACATAATTCACAGGCCAAATAAATCAGAGAAGCCTGGATAATGACAGCTTCTTCAAAGATATCACATACGTGCTCTTGGGGGTGGCTGAAACTCTCTCAAGCCAACTTCTAGAGATAACAAGCAAACAAATATGGTGGTCACATAATATGAAGCAAACAACCCTTAATGAAGGCCAAGCTCAAGGAATAAGAGAATAAGCTTGTAGAAACAAATGAGCACATCATGAAAACAATAAAACAAACTCTTTGAAAAATAAATGTTGGGAAATCAACTTCAAGTCACCTGATCAGCAAGGTCATAAATTAATTTCGAGTCTTCTCCGTACTTCCCCATAAGAGTCTCCCTCAATTCAAAGACAGGAGTATCTAGTGCTGTTGCACCATGCCTCTTAAAAACGTCACATATGATTGCAAATGTTTTCTCTCTAATAGTCATTTGTTCCTTTGCAAAATCTCGGGTACCCTATTATATAACAAACCAAGAAACGCGGAAATTAACCAGATATGGAAATAGTTCAAGATATTTAGTGAGAAAACAGATAGATGCATCTTAAAAGTGTAACAAAAGCAAGATCTAAGATAAAAATGGCTACAATTAGTCTTTTAAAACATGATAGAGAAACCATTCATGCAACCAAAATAGTAAGAATATCTACAATAACCAGATATCTGACGCATCTATAGAACACCCAATCAGCCATGTCTTTCAATAAGGAATGTAAACCTACTAACATACACATATACTACTAAAATTTAGTGTGTTAGAATAAAAGACAGCATTAGTCCAGCAATTAGATGCTACCTTTGCGAGTTTGGGAAGCCTTCTACTTTCGTTGCTTTCCACAATCTCTTTTACTTTGTTTACTAAACTATCAAACTCGGATTCTCTGGGATCCAATGAGATGAATTTACTAGGGATGGCAGCCTCAGTAGTTCTTCCCTTAATGAACTGCATTAATGCTGAAGAACCTTTCCCCATAACTACTTTCCTCTTTTCTTTCTTTCTATCATCTGCTGCATTCTGAGGCCCTGGACCACCACCACCACTGCAGCTTTGAATGATGTCATCCAAAGCAGCATATGCCAATGTGGCTTCCAAGGAAACAATCTTCCACACTTCATCCAACAGACCATAAACCTGATTCGAAAACCTAACATAATTTTTTTCAGTATGTAAGGTCATGTATAGTTCTTCTAAGCAGTCAGCATAACGGCTGGGAGTCTCCTGGGAGTCGATAATGGAGCTCAATGTAGGCATGGAATCCACGAGAAGCTTGGCACGACTTGCACTCATTTCAGCCAAACCGGACAGAGCCTCAGCCAATGCCAAAAGAACAGTGCAAATGGCTTTGGCTGATCCGGCTCTGAAACCGGAACTAAGTTGAACACGTGTCCTATTATGCAATAACCGACAAATTTCCCTAAAATTTCCATGAAGTGCAGGTACATTAGAAATGGAAGAATCAATAAGCAATCTAGAGCCGCCATTACCAACCAATTTGGAGCCATTGAATAAGACCTTGAAGTCGGAGGCAACAGCAACCTCGTCTTTGAGTGAAGAACCGTCACCAGAATCAATGAGATTCATAAAAGCGCTGATGTCAGCCCTAAGTGCTTCGCAGGAGAGTGCAGCAACGGCATCAATTACTACGGCCAAAACCGAAGAACTATGGTCTAAAAGTGCGGCGATACTATCAACTGCAGCAGCCGAGTAATCAAAGCCAGCATTGATTTCATATTTGTAATTGAGAGAAAAATTCTGATTAAGAATGGTATGGTAAAGGTCAATAGCGCCGGCGCCGGCGGAAGATAGTAAGAGCTTGTTTAAAAAGAGGAGAAGAGAAGCTCTGACTTGTTCGGGAGTGAAATAATCTGGAATGGTGAAGAAACCCTTGGATGAAGAAGAAGAATGGGGGAGTCTAGAGAGGGCGGCGGAGTCTAGGGTTAATTGAGCAGTGACATTATTGGCGAAGTGGAAGACGGAGGATGATGACGGTGCTGACCCCTTCCCACCCAACCGTACAGCCGACATCGTCGTCCAACGCCCAAAACAATGACAACAGGATAAACCTTTGAATGTTTGGAAACCTAGATCTAATGACACTGATTCGCCGGAGGAGAAGCTAGGTGATGAAGTTTCCGGCAATAATCATCTCATCTAGGCACCTGAGGTGGACTTGGGGGCAGGTAGGGTAGCCCAACAAATTTGTTAATAATCCAACCCACTACCAAAGAGTTGGGCCCTAAAACAAAATACCCAAACCCAAACCATAGTCACTGCGCCTTTTTTTTTGCCTGATATTTCCAATTCTCTCCTAAATTTTCACATCTCAGAAATCCCTAGTACAACCATTATTGAATATAGTAAGCCGGTCATTGAAGAACCTAAATCAAGGGTGTGATTAGATTGTGTTTGAGTTTGAGATATTGGTCTCAATCTCAAATCAGTCTCAAATCAAAACTAAAGGGTGATGATAATGCTGGGAAGCCTAAATCCTCCTCGCGAAAGCGAGTTTATGTGTATATGACAAAATTAACCCTCTACAGCATATCAATTAAATATTTCTAATCTATTTCCTATTTTCTTTCACCTCCTAATTTCTCTCATCTTTCCAATCTTTTCTCTTATCACCATTTAATTCTTTATTTTTATTTTCTCTCCATCTCCATTCATTCTCTATCCCCAACTCATGAAACTTTTCTCTATCTCCATCTTCAGGTATTTTGAAGGGTCAAACTCTACATCCTCGACTTTCTTTGCACTATTATTTTTCGATGTACTACTAATATCATTTTTTAACTTCTCTTTTGCGCCCTCCTATTTTATCCACTGCTCAATCTTCTTTTGTTGATCATCGAAAATTGGATGAGACAAAAAGAGACAGCATTACCTGAATGGGGCAACAAAGAAAAAAATGATTATAGCATAAAATGACTATAGCCAATACTAAGAAAGTATCTATCCTTTAACATTTCTATTGTGTGCCAAATCTGAGCAAATTGATATTATCCTAAATTAGGTTTCAATGTAATTATGATCAAATTGGTTTTTTTTATTATAAAAAAAAAATGGAACGGATTAAATGAAATACATGTATAAAATTAGGTTTCAATGTAATTATGATCAAATTGATTTTTTTTTTATTGTATAAAAAAATAGAACTGATTATATGAAGAAAAAAAAATGTATAATGATTAAATGATTAAATTAATTTTTTTATTGTAAAAAATAGAGAAGCAACGGATGAGAGATAATAAAAAATAAAAAAGAATTATGTGGAGGATAAGAGAGAAGATTGGGGAAGAGGAGAGAAATTAGGGGTGAGAAAAAATAAGAAAGAGATTTGAAATTTTTAATTGATATGCTAGAGGGATAATTTTGTCACATACATATAATTTGCTCTGGCAGGAAAATTTATGCTCTTGCATTATCACTACCCAAAACTAAATCCTACATGATTTAGAAGGGTGTATTCAATATAGATTATGTAGATATTTGAAGTAGTTTTAAATTCTATAGATATTCAATTTAGATTTTAAAAAATCCATTAAAATCTACAGGTATTCAATTTAGATTTTAAAAAAATCTATTAAAATCTAGAGTATTCAATTTAGATTATAAATTATCTTTTGAAATCTGTTGGTATTTAAAACTCTATAAATTTCATTAAATCCAGGATTTTAATGGATTTCATAGGCCTAAACGTGCATTGAGAAATCTCTCGTTTTTTCTTAAAAAAAATTTCTTAAAATTTTGAGTTTCTCTCATTAATATTAAGATTAAAGGTCTTTAATAATTTTTTAATGAGATTACAAATTGATTCC
Source organism: Vinca minor (assembly GCA_026122235.1). Lineage (NCBI taxonomy): Eukaryota > Viridiplantae > Streptophyta > Magnoliopsida > Gentianales > Apocynaceae > Vinca > Vinca minor. Next base: position 2,123,573 of record JAOCZM010000116.1, read on the forward strand.
CATTTCTTTAAAATTAAAATTAAATAAAGAAATGTCCAAACTCAAAAAATATAAGGAAAATTTTTCACATCATTAGAAAACTCAATATGAAATGTTTGTTTCCCCAAAATAATATATTGTCATTATATCCAAAAAAAATTATTCTTGGTTATCTTTAAACGAAAATTAAAAAAGCAAATAATTTCTTCTTTATCTAACAACAAATTTTTATTTTCCAAATATGGATTTCATTTCCCTGAAAGAGAAAATCAAATGGAAAAAGAACTCAAACAAAACCCATCACAAAACATACATTAATTAATCCAAAGAAAACATATCAGTAAATAAATTATATCAACCTTGAACAAATAAATCAAAAAAATGCAGCAGCTTCGTAATCTCCAAAAAAAATCAAAGACCCACCACCAAACTTTTTAAATTTTTAACAAAATGATTTGATTCCAAAATAAAAAAGTTTGATAAACATATGTTGACTTTGGAAATTCAACATCGCTTGATCTGTATGATACACTACTGAATCAGTTTTTTCTTTATTTTTTGGGTATTATTCAAATAATCTAGACTTTATAAATCATGATAAATCAATCTGATAAAATCTACGTAGAGTTAAAACAATCTATATAGTCAGCAGAATCCATAGACTTTTGAAAATTGGTTAATTTTTTTTAAAATTCGGATTGAATACACCATCCTTAATACTTCAAATTTAATTTCCAGACTTGATTTGAGTCTCAAACCGGGTCAAACCTAAACCAAACTCAATCCAATCAGACCACATGTGAAGAGGGAGTATTTCTATACCAAGTGGATGAAGGGTAATCCGTGGAGATGGAATAGGGATGTGAGGATATTAGCGGAAATGCCTTGGTCGAAGAGGAACGGGTGGTGCTCATACGGAGGAGAATTCGTCATGTCAAAATAGCTGCAATGAAGGGTCCAAACACGAATTTCTTTGACTCTACTTCGCTGCCATCAATTGAGACTCAATATGCTTCGTCGGAGCTAATTGTGGAGACTCCATGTTGCAGATACCGTCCCAAACAGATGGCTCAAAATTCTCGATGATTTTAATTTCCTGAAATTGCTGAGGGTTATCCCGGGTCACGATTTCCAGAATTATACGAGAGTTGTCAAGAACGCATAATCCTTCTTGCTTTTTTTTTAATGAATTAAAATGTCCTACTACTAAAATCTTTAACATCTTTGCTGTTTTAGGCTGTCAAAACCAGTCTATTGTCCCTTCTTTTGGCCGTTTTGGTGGGCTAGTTTTAGCGTGGAAATCTTCTGTTACTATTGATATTGTTGTCTCTAATAATTTTCTCATAAATGTTGTTGTATCCTCCCATCTTCCCTCTCAAAATTGGCAACTTACTTGTGTGTATCACCTTCCTAATGCTCAGGGTAAACAGTTTTTCTGGGACTATTTAAATGAAGTCTGTGAAGTTTTTGTGGGACCATGGATTATTATAGGAGACTTGAACTCAGTCTGTAGACAAAAGGAGAAAAATGGGAAGACCTTTTGTGTCTAGTAGTAAATGTGGATTGGGGGCTATTCTTGACGATCTGGTTTGATTGATGATAGCTTTGAAGGGAAGGGTCCCCTTATACATGAAATAATAAAATGGGGTAGGGAGAATATTAGGAAAATGCTTGATATGGGTGATTAATGTCAAATGGAGAACCCTTTTCCCTAGAGACAAAATTACTCATCTACCTGTTTTGAACTCATATCACAATCCTCTTCTTTTAGATACTACCCCAAATTATAGGCAATGGCCTAAACCTTTCCGTTTTGAATCTGTGTGGACTAGGGATCATAGCTCTCATAGTGTGGTGGATGAAGCCTAAAAACCTCCCCTTATTGGATCCCTTACCTTCATCTTGGCATCAAGATTGATAATACCCGGAGTGCCCTAAAAAGATGGAACAAAAATACTTTTGACCACATTCAAACTTCCATAAAAAACACTAAAGCATAGATCAATGCCTTCCAAAACCTAGACAAATCTCCTTACATTCTTAAACTTGAAACTACAAAGCAATAGGTTATGAATGAGCTATTGAATAGAAATAAACTTCTTTGGCGAGACAGGGTAAATACTCAAGGTATGGAGGAAGGTGATGCTAATACTAATTTTTCATTTATCCAATATTATTAGAAGGAGATTTAATTGGATTGATCATATCTAAATGAAGGATCTCTCCTGGAAACAAATTGGATAATATTGGTCATCTTTTTTAGCAATATTACACCAATTTATTTTCCTCTACCCTCCCTAATTTCCCCCTTGATTTTGATAATTTGATTATCTCTACTATTACTGATATTGACAATTTTAATCTGTTTGTCATTCCCATTGAGGAGGTCATTAGGGATAATGTTTTCAGCATGACATCCGAAACAAGTCCTGGTCCTGATGGTATGTCTGCCAATTTCTTCAAAACATACTTGTCTACTGTTAAATATTAACTCAACACTTCTTTCGTACTGGGGTTCTGGAACATAAATGTAATATTACATATATTGCCCTTATCCCTAAAAATGATGTTGTTGTTAGGGTGGACAAGTTTAGACCTATTGCCTTGTGGAATGTGACCTACAAAGTCATATCTAAGATCATTGATTCTAGACTAAAACATTTGTTGGAAAATATCATCACTCCGATCCAATCTACTTTTGTGCCTAATAGATTGGTCACTGATAACACCATTCTAAGTCAGGAAATCATGCATTACCTTAATAAAAGAAAATTGGGAAGAATGGTAATAGCTATGCAAATAGATATGTCTGAGCTTATGATATGGTAGAATGAGAGGTTCTTTGTTAGGGGTGTCAACGGGTTCGGGTCGACTCACATAGCTCGAAAAAATGTGAGTGTAAACTGAGATGAGCTGAGCGTTAGCTCAATATTCAAGCTCGAATTTTATGTGAGCTGAGCGTGAGCTTGACCCCGCTCAGCCTGAAAAAAGCTCGAAACCCGAATAAGAATAATATAATTAAAATATTATATATAAATATAATAATACTAATTAAAATTAAGAAGACCTATAAAATCCGTTTCTCTTGTTTTAGTGTATATAAGGATTTTTGTCTATAGATTCTTTAACATTTGACCTTACTATGTATTTATATTTTGTTATCTTTTTATTAGTTTATTTTGTTTCAAGAATTAAGTGTCATTGTATTATTATGTATATGTGTATTCTTGTCAGAATTTAGTTTCAATGCTCATTGTATTATATTATTCTTGCTACAAGAATTTTATTTTTTGGCTAATATAAATTTAGTTCGTGAGGTTCGAGCTTAGCTCGAGCTCACATTAAAATGTGAGCTGAGCGTGAGCTCAATATTTGTGAGCTTTTCTGGGCTAAGCGTGAGCTGAGCTTTCCAATTTTTATGTGAGCTGAGCATGAACTAAGCCAAGCTCGGCTCACATAACTCGATTGACACCCCTATTCTTTGTCAGATTATGCTCAAACATGGGTTTTCCACTATATTTGTCAATATGATTAGATCATGTATTTTCTCCCCTTCTTTTGCCATTCTTGTTAATGGATCTGCTTATGGAACTTTGATGCCTTTTAGGGGGATCAGACAAGGGAATCATATGTCACCTTTCCTTTTTGTTATTTTTATTGACCTCATATCTAGATTGCTTTCCTTGGCCGAACTCAATGGCGAGGTACATGAGGTGAAGATCTCGAGAACCAGTTGATGTGAATATCATGGCCATATATCAAGTTCAGATTTCAGTTGTTCTAATGGCCATATATGTTCCCATTTCCAAACAGGAATTTTCTAATGGTTTAAGTAAACCGGGATGTCTTTGCTGTTTCACCTTTACTCGTTGACACACGAGACACTTAACCACAAACCCGAATATGTCCTGTTTCATCCATTTCCACCAAATATTACCCTTTAGCCCCTTATACATCTTCGATGCACCCGGATGCACCAATATTCTAGAATTGTGAGCATCTTGAAGAACTTCCAATTTCAGTTTTCACCATCTTTATGAATCTAAAATTCCGTTTTTCACCCGACTGTACCAAAACCCGTTCCTTATCCAAATCAGAATCTATTAACGGTGCTTCCTTAATCCGACCCAACGAGTGTCGTTGAGCTACCAAGGCTGCCAAAATATTCAGGTGGTGATTAAAGTTGTTAGCTGATCTCCAACTTTTCAAACTACGCAATTAACTTCCGCTGATCGGTGATTAAAGTTGTTAGCTGCCTTGAATTCTTTCTACCCAAGGCATCAGCCACTCGATTATATTTCTCAGGGTGTTAGCTAATCGTAAGGTCGTAATATTCCAATAAGCTCCTTTTGTGTGAAAAGATACTTAAGACTTTGGTGATCACTGAAAACCACACACGATTCTCCATACAAAGAGTACCTCCAGAATTTTAAGACAAACATGGCCGCTGCCAAGTCCAAGTCATGTGTAGGGTAGTTTTCTCATACGATTTCAACTGTTTAGAAGCATATGCTATAAAATTCTCGTTCTGCATCAACACACAACCTAAAACGATGCCCGATGTATCACTACAGATGGTGAAAGCACCCAGATTTTGCTTGTATAGCCAATATCGGTGCTGTAATCAACTTATTTTTCTATCTCTGAAAACTGTTCTCATATTCCGACCCCCATTCAAATTTAACCCATTTTTGTATCAAATGAGTCAAAGGTGCAGCAATACGAGAGAAGTTCTCCATAAACTTTTTAGTATTACCCGGCTATCCCCAAAAAACTTGTAATCTCAGCCACAGTCTTTGGTGTAAATCTTAATCGGGTCAACTGATACCCCTCCAGCTGATACCACAAGCCCAAGAACCGATACACTTTTCAGCCAAAACTCGCACTTGATGAATTTTAATATACATATTCTCATTTCTTAGAATCTTCAACCTCAAGTGTATCTCATGAGCTTTGTCTAACGGTGAATAAATCAAAATATCCTCGAAGACCACTACGAACTTATGAAGAAAATCCTAGAAGACTCGGTTCATCATGTCCATGAATGTTGCCGGTGCATTAGTCATTCTGATGCGAATCCGAGGTACAACGTACCAAGAATTCGACAATGAAAAGGTTTCGGATCTTTCTCTTTCTCGAAATCAGTTTAACGGGGGAATATAATCAACGCGACTCCAAGAAGGTTGATCATCAATGGAGGTTGAAACACCACAATAAACGTAAACTAAACTTATTGATACAGTAACTCAAAAGGAATGATAAGGTAAAAACCTCACATCATGTTCCAAAAATATCTTGTATTAAAACAACTAATCTGATTAATATGTTGGCCGAATTCCCCTTTATATAGAGGTGGAATTCGGCTATCTTAGCCTTACAAAGGAAGAGTCCTAATTGGATTAGAGCTCTTCAATCTCTAGCATAACAAATTAACTATAAAAGAAACACTATCTAAGATAATGGACAACATGTCCTATTATCTAGCAACCACTAATACTATGTGCCTAAAACACTTATTAATAATAGCTGAAATCTAATTAATAATTAAACTTGAAATAACAAGATTAACTAATTTCAAGTTTAAATTATTAATTAGATTTCAACTATTATTATTATTATTAATAAGTGTTTTAGGCACATAGTATTAGTGTTTCTAGATAATAGGACATGTTGTCCATTATCTTAGATAGTGTTTATTTTATAGTTAGTTTGTTATGCTAGAGATTGAAAAAGCTCTAATCCAATTAGAACTCTTCATTTGTAAGGCTAAGATAGCCGAATTCCACCTCTATATAAAAGGGGGAATTCGACAACATATTAATCGGGATTAGTTGTTTTAATACAAGATATTTTTGGAACATTATGTGAGGTTTTTACCTTGTCATTCCTTCGAGTTACTGTATCAATAAGTTTAGTTTACGCTTATTGTAGTGTTTCAGCCTCCATTGATAATCAACCTTCTTGGAGTCGCATTGATTATATTCCCCCGTTAAACTGATTTCGAGAAAGAGAAAGATCCGAAACCTTTTCATTGTGCGGAACCATGATATTTTATGTCAAGGTTCGGCTTTTTAGCAGATCTTTCTCTATCTCGAGATAGTTTCTATGGGAATATACTCAACACAACTCCAAGCAGACTATGTATCAATGAAGGCTGAAACACCACAACTAGAGAAACAAGCTAGTTGATACAGTAACTCAAAGAATATAAAGTTCTACTGGAAATTCATAAACAAGTATCTAAGGAATAACCTTAACCAAAATATCAATATATCTAACGTAAGTTTAAAGGTGGCCGAAATCACTCTTAAATAGAGAGAGATTTCGGTTCCAACAATAAAAAAGAAAAGCATAAAAGAGTCCTTGAAGAAGTAGGACTCTTGGAATTCATATTGCCCATATCGAGTTCGAAGGCACTTTTCGGTATGTCTTCGGGTTTGATTCTAAGTTGATGGTAGCCCGACCTCAAATCTATCTTGGAAAACACTTTCACCCCTTCAACTAATAAAAAAGATCATCAATACAAGGGAATGGATATATCTTATTAATGGTTATCTTGTTTATTTCCCGGTAGTCGATACACATCCGCATACTACCATATTTCTTCTTTACAAAGAAAACTAGAGAGCCCCAAAGTGGAACTGTGATACCCGGAATTTTTACATTTTAGAATTATGTGATTTAATTGTTAATTGCATAATTTTGTGTTTGATAATTAATGTCATGATTAAAGGCTATGTGTTATGCGACTTTTTCCATATGTTATACGTGTTATAATTATTTTGTTGTGTGCGGGGGCATGAATGTAATTAAAATAATGGAGAGGGACCTAATATTGTAATTAACCTAAATTTTAATCTCCTAACTTGAGAGGTCATGGGGACTGGGTTTCAGTTATGCTAAAAATCAGAAGGAACATAACAGACAATCGTGAAAGTTGAGAGAGAGAAGAAAATCTGCTCAGAGCTTTGAGAAGACCGTTGAGGGTCTTCTAAGCGTAAGTTTTCAACCTGATATACACCGATTCGAAGGTAATCTTGAAGGCTTCGAGTGAGCGCAAACGAGAGTGGATTCGGGAATCAAAGCAGGGAGTTATTGCCCCAAGAGTGAATTTGCCTAAAGCTGATTTCAGATTTCTCTTCCTTTTCACCTCCATAACGAGTAAGGACCTCCCCCTCTGTTAATATCTATTTGGAATTCGGTAGATATCATTGGGTATTGATAAATAATGATTTACGATATAGTTGGGCATAATTGATTGCATGAACTGCTAGAGTAATGATTAATTTCATATTTGATGTTTATCGTTTATTCAATTGAACAATGTCTTGGATTTGGTACAAAGGAAACAAACACTTGTCAGATAAGACAATCTCCTCTGGCGATTTTTCTTTCCTAATTTTTAGGGGCTGCCGTTCTCGGCTCCTTGTTTTCTTCCATGGCCGCCGGCCACCAGGCCAAGGTGGCGGTTGTCGCTGTTCCGACTCCATGGAAACACAAGTTTTGTGGAGCTTCTCTCTCATCCCTCTACTACTACTATCTCTTTCCCAATTACTCCTCTTGATGTATTTAAAGGAGAGTCGAATTTGGTTATTCCGGCGGATGAACACGATGTGTTAATTACCCCATGGCGATTCGCTCTTGTTGGGAAATTTCACAAATTTGCCCCTAATGTAGATTCTCTCCTGAAATCATTCCACAAAGTTGGTTTTAAGGGCAATTTTTGGATTGGACGAATGGATCCTAGGCATGTTCTTATTAAATTTGATATTGAGGAAGATTTTTGCCGCCTATGGAGACTGGGAATTTGGAATTACTACGGTTTATCAATGAGGATTTTCCGGTGGACTTACGATTTCAATGTCAACGAGGAACCCTCGATTGTACCCATTTGGATTGGGTTTGAAGGTCTACCCATTCATCTCTACAATAAATCGAAATTGTTTTCTATTGCTCAAGTCGTTGGACAGCCAATTGCGTTGGATGCTCCAACAACTGCGGCTTCAAGGCCGAGCATGGCCAAGGTTTGTGTTGAAGTGAATTTGCTATCGGAATTGCCACAACGTATCCGCATCACTCACGCCAAAATCGGTAAGGGCTATTGGCAGTCTATTCTCTATGATGAATTGCCGGATTACTGCTTAGGTTGTATGAGAATTGGGCATAATGAAAAGCAATGTGCAAGGAATCAATTGCCAATTCATCCGGCTAAAGACACTTTGTTGCCGAAAATTAAGGATAAGGTGGCGGCGGCACCGAAACAGCCACCACAGAAACAGTTGCTGCGTCGGGTGCCGGAAATCTAACCTCCGGAATTGTGGTTTCCAACCCCTCAAATCCGATTTGGATCAAAACCGGGTCAGCTATGGACCCGGGTCCATCGCAGGTGCCCCCTTCAATCCAAAAAAAGTCGACTGCTGCAAGGGAAACGCCAATGGTGCTAGTCAGTCCGGCAGCGAACTCCCCTGTTTTCTCTGTTTTGAAGACAGCCGCTACTCCCCAGGCTGCTGTCTTGGTCCCTGCTCCGGCTATAGCGAATAGTGTGGTCCTTCGGACTCCTATTTTGGCATCGAGGGGGTGGATGATATTTCAGTTGGCTGTGATAAAATCCCTACAGTGGTACCACGACAGTATCAATCAGCAGGTGGTAGGCCCTCCATTCCACAACCACAAATAGCCGAGCAATTCTGGCTGCGGCTACTACTGCCCAGCTACCCTCGGCTTTGATTGATAATATTTTGGTCTCAGAAGTCCTGGTTCCGGCGGTTGTTGAAGGGCGGGAATCGGTGGATAAAGGCCCGGTCACAGTGTCTGCATAAGGTAGACATGTGGACACGGTTAAACAAGGCCTGGATGATCCTGAGGAGGCCGTGGTCACTCCTGGTGTTGAAGTGGGAGAACTAACGGAATTCGACGGTGATCTAGATGATCAAGCCCCGGCTTGCCTTGATAATAGTGTTTCTATTCCTGCAGTTGAAGGGGGGATTGAATCATCTGTTGAAGGGCAGCTGGATGACCTTCAAATGGTAAATGTTTTGACATTACCCACGGTGGAGCAGCCGACGAGTGGTCTTCCTATTACGCAAATCACCCGCACTGGAAAGACAAAAAAGCAAATTGTGGCTGCTTCTCGTAAGTCTTCTCGCCTTGAGGAGAAGGCTAAAGGTAACACCCTTTGATGGGTTCTTATAATTGATATTATATTTCCTTATGAATAAGTTAAATCTATTGTTTTGGAATATTCGGGGGATTGGTAATGATGATTCGGTGGCACGACTTCGCCAGCTTAAGTTCGATAATAATCTTTCTTTACTTGCTATTATGGAGCCTATGATTAGTAGTTCTGAGCTTTCTTTTTATACAAGTCGGCTTGGTTTTGATGAGGGTGTCAGTAATGCTAACAGTAAAATATGGCTGTTTTGGAATGGTTGTCTTGATATTTCACTTGTGGGGAATTCCGAACAAATGTTGATTGTCTTGGTTAATAACTATGCGGGTGCTTCGGTGTATATATCTTTTGTTTATGCTAAATGCGCTTATACGCAGCGAAGAGAATTATGGGATGAGCTAAGAACTTTCAGCTCACAACATGATGTTCCTTGGCTCGTAGGCGGCGATTTTAATGTGGTTTTAAGTGTTTCAGAGAGTCTTGGCTCTATACCGGCATCTCTACCAATGGCTGAATTTGTGGAAATGGTGGGGGATTGCGGACTTTCTGATGTTCCTTTTGTAGGCAGCCCCTATACTTGGTGCAGGAGTTCACCGCCTCTTTTGCACCGACTTGATCGTCTTTTGGTGAACACTAAGTGGCTGGAATTTTTTGCTCTTACCAAGCTTGAACATTTACATCGGACGGTTTCAGATCACTGTCCTTTGTATGTTAATCTCGTTAGGGAGAATCGTGTTCACTCTTCTTCTTTCAGGTATCAGAACATGTGGTCCAAACACTCTCAGTTTCAGGATGTGGTGGCAGCCAGTTGGCGGAATTCTCTGTATGGGAATGGGATGATGGTGTTATCTGGAAAACTGAAGAGGTTAAAATTTTTTTTAAGGACTTGGAATAAGGCGTGTTTCGGTAATGTTATGTCTCGACTTAAAGAAGCCGAGGCTTTGTTGGCTTCGGCTGAAGCAGATTTTGGTGCTCCTCCGTGTGATCAGCTCCGGGATGTGTGGTTGGAAGCAAAACAGCAGTATCTTTTTTATTTGGGTGCTGAGGAAACATATTGGCGGCAAAAATCAAGAATCAAATGGATAAAAGAAGGGGAAGGTAATACTAAATTTTTTCATGCGGTTTGTAATAACAATAGGAAATGTCTCTTTATATCTACTTTGCAGAATGATCAAGGAGAATGGTTGACTGATCAAGGAACTATGGGCACGGAGTGTCATTGTTTCTATTTTACTCTATATTCTGAGGATGTTTCTCTACAAGGGGTAGACCGAATTTTGGACCCAATCCCACGGTTAGTGCACGACTCTGATAATCGTGTGCTCTCGGGCCTTCCTTCTCGGTTGGAGGTACGTGCTGCAGTTTTTTCTTTGGATAGAAACAGTGCTGCTGGTCCAGATGGGTTTTCTGGGGGATTCTTTCAAGATTGTTGGGACATAGTTGGCGATGATCTGTTGCAGGTAGTATGTGATTTTTGGTCCGGTTTACAGATACCGAAGGCTTTGGCAAGCACGCTAATTGTGTTGTTGCCCAAGACACAAAATCCCATTCATCTTTCCGGTTTTCGGCCTATATCGTTGTGCAATTTTGCAAACAAGGTAATCACAAAGGTAATGGCCACTCGGCTTGGTTTGCGCTTGCCGTCTATTATATCGCTGAATCAAACGGGTTTTGTTAAAGGTAGATCGATCTCTGATAATGTTTTGCTGGCTATGGAACTAGTACATGCTATTAATCACAAGGTGAGGGGTGGAAATTTGGTCATTAAGCTTGACATGATGAAAGCTTTTGACCGGGTTTCTCACGCTTTTCTACTTCAGGTATTGCAGCGCTTTGGCTTTGAATCTCATTTCCTTAATCTTATCCGTAATGTTCTTAGCTCGAACTGGTTTTCTATTCTACTTAATGGGGTGTCGTATGGTTATAGTCACGCTAGCAGGGGGTGAAGCAACGAGATCCTCTTTCTCCTTTGTTTTTCATTATTGCGACTGAAGCTTTTTCAAGGGGAATTAATGCTTTGTCCATGTCTGGGTTTTTTTTGCCATATTATATGCCTAAGCAGTCTATCATTGTTACTCACCTTGCTTTTGCTGATGATATTATTATATTTACTAATGGGCAAAAAATAAGTTTGTCTGTTCTAATTGACTTTATAAGGAATTATGAGCAGGCATCCGGTCAACGTGCTAATGTGGGGAAATGTTCTTACTATACATCAACAAAAATTGCCGACAACCAACGGAATATGATACAAGAGGTGACGGGTTTTGTTGAAGGGGAGTTTCCAATGATCTATCTGGGTTGTCCTATTTTTCCAAGACGATCCAAAGTCCAGTACTTTGATGGTCTACTTGAAAAAGTGGCGGTTCGTGTGGAGGGTTGGCAGCGTAAACTGTTAAGTATGAGCAGTCGGTTATTACTTGTTCGTTCGGTGCTTAATTCTATGTCTATTCACATCCTGGCAACGTGTAATGTACCAAAATTAGTAATGATTAAGTTGGAACGCATGTTCTCTCGCTTTGTCTGGGGTCAAACAGATGGTAAGGAGCGTAAGCATTGGATGTCTTGGACTAGATTGTCAAGACCAACAGAGTGTAATGGTGTGGGTATGCATTCGGTTGTACAATTTTTATGATGCTTTTACTTGGAAACTGTGGTGGAATTTCAGGAGCTTAGAGTCTTTGCGGGCTACTTTTTTAAAAGCAAAATATTGTACAGGGCTTCCCCATGTGACACAAAGTATTATTGTTGCGGGTTGCTCTCCAACATGGCGACGCATGATCGCGGTTCGGGAGGAGGTGGAGAAGCATATTGGCATTTTGTTACGTAACGGTCAAACTAGTTTTTTCTATGAGAACATCACTCTTCAGGGTGCTTTGAATACCCTTGTTCCTCTCTCCGCTCGACTTGCTAGAGCATCTCGGGATTTCATTCATGATCACTCTTGGCGGCGGCGGGAGCTAGCAACATTGGTTCCGGGCAGCTTTATGGATTTATTGCCTGATGTTTATTTGTCTGGGGAGAGTGATAAACTTATTTGGATTGATAATCCACGGGGAGAGGTTTTCTATAGCATCTGCCATGGATTTCATGCGTATCTCGGAGGTCACACAATTGTCACGCATTTGCATTTGGAATAAGGTACTCCCACTTTCTATGTCTTTGTTTATGTGGAAGCTGCTTAATCATTTTCTTGCCCTTGATGAGGATAGAATAAGGTTTGGGGTGTCTATGGCGTCTCGTTGCGTGTGTTTGGGTGATGTTGAAACATACGATCATGTTTTTATGCAATGTAAACTTGCGTGGGTGGTATGGAGGGAAGCGGCCTCTTCGGCTGGCATTCTTCTACCGGCACTTGCAATTAATGATATTCGTGGTATGCTGTCCTTTTGGTGGTACGCTGGGAGTTCCATTTCTCGCAGCATATTGATCATTCTAGCCTGCTCTGCTTGCTGGATTCTTTGGAAGGCAAGATGTCGATTTGTTTATGAGGCAAAGGTTACCACGCTGTCAACTATCTTAGTTCAATTTCGGGATTATACTACCACTCTCCTGCAGGCTCGGGGTCTTACACTTGGAATCCCCAGGGTCCGCATCCCGCGTCGGTCTTTTATTGTTCGTTGGAGAAATGATATTACTACGGGTGTGGTGCTTAATATAGATGGTGCTTCGAAATGAAATCCAGGCCCTGCAGGCATTGGAGGCATATTTCGACATAGTAATGGGGTCTTTATTTCAGCTTTCTCTATTTTTATCGGGGATAGTGGTACCAGTATGAGGGCTGAATTACAAGCGTTGGTTCATGGTTTACAAATGGTTCCTCAAGGCGGCACACATGATATTCTGATTCAATCGGATTCGGACATTCTGGTAAAGGCGTTTTCTTCAGGTACGATTTCTAATTGGTCTCTGGATACTTCTTTTCGTAGAGCTGTCTCTCTTCTTGGCTATTGCAGGTTGGTACATGTTTTTCGGGAAGTTAATTCGGTGGTGGATGCTTTGGCTAATCAAGCAATTTCTGATCGGTGTTCAGCCATTTTCTACAATGTTGAATCCCTACCATCGCAAATTATTGGTCTTATTAAATTGGAACAATGTAACACGCCATATTTGCGTCTTAGATAGGATTTGCATATTGTAATTCTGCTTTGCATTTAGATCTATAGATTTCATTATAAACATCCTTGATCATATTATAAAAGTTCAAGTCTTGCATCTAGCATAGCCTAATGTAAGCAGTGGATTTGTTTCCACCTTTTGTTATGAGGATTGGTATTACGTCCCCCTCCTTGTATTTTTATTTAGCCAATTCGGCTTTATTAATAAACGGCGTCTGCCCCACCACACTGGTGGCTTTCTTAAAAAAAAAAAAATGTCTTGGATTTGGTGAATTTAGCATGCCTATTTAATCTAATTTCTTTTGTGTTTATCAAATTGTTATTCCCATAATCTGAATATGTTCTGTATCTATTTCTGAATTGGGGATTGCTGGGAATCTTTTCTGTAATTGTCTAATTTGGGTCGTAATTGGAGTCGTCCTAATTTGTGTATTCGTTTCAGTCATAAATGGTTATGGTCGACCGTGTCGTCGCCCCTATTGAGCTTTTGTCTAGAAACTCTAGTTACCAGCAGGGATGGCAATTTGGCCCGTGCCCCGCATATCCGCCCCGCCCAAATGATGTTTGGGGCAGATCCGACCCACCCTGCCCCGTTATATATATATATATATATTACTTTTATAATTATATAAATTTTTATATATGCTAATTATTTTTAGGAAAATAAAATATATGCTAATTATATGAATTTTAAAAAAATAGAACGGGGCGGGGCGGTGGGAGGGGGGCGATAAGTGTTGCCTCGTTGCGGGTCACGGGGCAAAGCGAGTCAAACAGATCAATAGTGCGGGGCTGATTTGGGTATTTAGAAATCCGCCGCTATCCGCCCCATTTACATTCCTAGTTCGCAGGATCCGCCTGACTTCTGTTTTGTTCTGTATCTATAACCCCAAGAGATTTTCTGTTCTATTTTGTTCTGGGCCAGCACCCAATGAGGCAGACCATGGGTACGGTAGTGGTTTTATGGAGTCCTTGGTGAGGAATGATGAGACAATGTAAATGGATTGATCCTTAAAATCCGTGTCCTTTAGTTTTGGGGATCACCCGAACCCGCGTGTTATACTGAATCGTCCTAGTTTGGTTGATAACGGGGACCACTATCGTTATTACTGAGTAGTAGTGAATAGATAAATGAGCTCATGTGGTGGGATTATAAAGTCATAACAGTAGCGATGTTCTAAAAGTTTATACGAGGTTGTAATTGGGTGTACCAGATGGGCAATGCGTGGTGCTTGTCGTATACTCAGTTATGAAATCGTTTAGGTGCGAAGAATGTGGTTTTTCGCTTAATTGTTGCATTCTATGTGGTCGTTCTTGTTTTAGTCATTACTTGTTGTTTGGTTGGAGTCAAATGGGTCATATACTGGGTTGGGAATGAATTTGTGTTGTTTTTGTGCACTTTGGTGCAAGTTTTCAACTTATTTTTCTGAAGTTCGCAGGTCGCGAACGAACCATTTGGCCTCACATTCGTCCGCACGAAGACAGTAGCTACTTCCTTGTCGCGGACGATACCGTGGATAAACCATTTGTCCGCAGCATCGTCCGCAACTATGCATATTTACGTTACGTTACAGTATGTATCGCATTATACATTACTCGTCCCCTGCGTTACGAGTCTGTGGGACTTGAGTTGAGTCGTTTGCGTATATTTCCAAAGGGATATTTTGAGAAAGTGGGAAATTTGTGTTGTCTATTTCTGATGTTTCTATTTTGTACTTTATTATTATATTTGGGTCCTTGCTGAGCACCGGAGCTCAGTCCATCCGCTTTATTCTTATCTTGCAGATGACTTAGGCGAGGATCAGTATTATGATGATGGCACCTGGGATGGGGATTACGAGGAGTGATCCTAATTGGTCAGTTAACAAACACTGCCGTTTTTCCTTTTCTAGTTAACTATAATGGAACGTTTAGTTTCTTTATTCAGTTGTAAATTGTAATAACTTAGAATGATTTCCCTTTTCAGAATTACGCTTCCGCTAGTGCATTTTTACTATTTATGAATTTCATAATTGAATTGCCTTATTTAGTAATCTCTGATTGTGGGCTTTGGTGCTTCATTAACTAATGAGGCACAGCTATGTCATCATTCCGGAGATGGGGTGTGACATAAGTGGTGTCAGAAAGCTGGTCGAACCTTAGAGATAAAACCTATAATGAACTTAGGATAACAAAAACACGTAATGTGAGGTGTGTGATAGGTAAAGACCATGGACTATGATGCTTGTACTTGTTTAACACTTATTATCCAAATGATATGTGTATAATACATGTTTTCTGATTTCTTGAACTATGTGATACCATGCTCTACTTGTTCACACCTTACATGTAACTTGTTAAGTTTATCACATGTTTTAACTGGTTACCATGTATATTTGTTGGGGGGGTTTAGAATGGATCCGAACCAGGGTAGCAGTGATGATTATGACTTGCCTATTGTTGATTATGGTCGTCATGGGTATCGGGGTAGAAGACGCCAAGTAATTGGTTCATCGAGCCAGCAACCGCCTGTAGCATCGCAACAGGGTCAAGGTAACAACACTGGGTTTGAAACACCGCCACCACCACAAAGCCTACCACCACCACCACCACCACCACCATATAACCCACAACAAAACACACCACCATAGAATGTCCCACAACAAAACTTGCCACAGAATCTACCACCACCACCTTAGTATAATGCACCACCACTGTACAACCAGTCTCCCCCACAATACTATGCTCCCCCTGTTAGTAGTGCCTTAAGACCATGAAGTATTACTTCTCTGACGGATCACGTCCAATACAATGTATCCCTATATATTGCATCTATGATGTGATTTGTATCCATTACACATGATCAGTAAAACAAGATCATCAATCAACAATCATACTAGTTTTATTTCATAGTAATTAAGCATTACATAAAACTAGGGACTTCTAGAATAGTAATTACATAAGCTAATGAGTTTTACTATCAAATCACACATTTGATAATCAAAAGCAAAATTAACTATTCTATTACATGCTCAAAAAGATAATAAAACGCACAACATGTGCTAATGGTCCTAGGGCACTACTAACAATCTCCCACTTGCCCTAGTTCCAATCATACATGATCCTCAATCCCATTGACCTAGTATGACACTCATGTTTAGGGTCGTGGGAGTGGCTTGGTCAATGGATCTGCAATGTTGTCGATCTGTATGAACTTTGCAAATACTAACGTCTCTCTCGTCGATGATCTCTCTAATCGGATGGAAGCGCTTTCGAGAATGTGTTTGGATCGTTGGTGAGATCTAGGTTTCTTAGCTTGTGAAATGGCACCGATACTATCACAATAGAGGTCCACTGGGTTCACAATGCTAGGGGGCGACACCTAGTTCATCAACAAACTTCCCGATCCAAACGAGCTTCTTTAGTTTGCTTGAGAAGCGACTATATACTCGAGCTTTACATTGTAGAGTCGGCCACGGTTTCTTGCTTTGAGCTCTTCCAGCTCACGACACCTCCATTCAAACAAAACACAAAACTAGATTGCGATCTATAATCGTCTACGTCGATCCGGAAGCTTGCATCCGTGTAACCATTTACAACCGGACTTCATTTCACGACCTCAGTAAACTAAGAACATATCTTTAGTCCTTCTCAAGTACTTAAGAATGCTCTTGATTGCGATCCCAATGTGACTCACTCAGGGTCAGATTGATATCCGCTAGTCATACTTAAAGCAAATGAGACATCCCAGGGCGAGTACATATCATGGCGTACATAATAGACCCAATGGTCGAAGCATATGGGATCTTACTCATGCGCTCTTGGTCCTCACTTGTGGAAGGTCCTTGAGTTCTGCTGAGTTTAATGCCATGTGACATGGGCAAGAATCCCCTTTTTGGAGTCTTGCAAAGCGAGCCGTTTGATGCACCTTGTCAATGTATCCACTCTGGCTCAGGGCCCGATCATTTTGTTAGATCTATCTCTATAGATTCTTATACCCCAAAATGTATGTGGCCTCGCCTAAGTCTTTCATGGAAAAGCACTTCCCCAACCAAGCTTTTACGCTTTGTAATGTGGGGATGTCATTTCCAATCGAGCAAGATGTCGTCCCACATAAAGCACAAGGAACACTCTTGCATTATTAGTTATTTTCTTATAAACACAAGGCTCGTCTTCGTTTTTGATGAAACCGAATTCTTTAATACGTTCATCAAAGCGGCGATTCCGACTTCGAGATGCTTGCTTCAATCCATAAATGGACCTTTGAAGCTTACACGCTTTGCTAGGATTTATTGGATCAACAAACCCCTCGGGTTGTGTCATATACACATCCTCGAGAAGGTTTCCATTAAGAAACGTAGTCTTAACATCCATTTGCCATATCTCATAGTCATAATATGCGGCTATGGCAAGTAAAATCCTAATTGACTTTATCATCACGACGGGGGAAAAGGTTTCGTCATAGTCAATACCATGAACTTGTCTATAACCTTTAACTACTAGTCGCGATTTAAAAAGTGTGTACATTACCATCCATGTCGGTCTTCTTTTTGTAACACCATTTGTTATCAATGACCTTGCACCGCTTCGGGTGGGTCAACCAAAGTCCATACTTGGTTGTCGTACATGGATTGCATCTCGGACTTCATAGCTTCTAGCCCACTTATCGACTCGGAACTACGAATTGCCTCTTTGTAGGTAGTGGGTTCATCTTGATCAATCGAGTTCAACTTTGATGATCATCGATCACGAGAAATCCATATCTCTCGAGTCGTTGATGTACCCAGACTTGACCTTCTTGGGCCTTGTGTCAAAGATTGAAGCTCGATGTCGGCACGTGAGCTTGCTTGAACTTCTAAAGTTGGTTCGAGATGTTGTTTGGGGATTTTGAATTTCCTCAAGATGGATCTTACTCCCACTATCCTCTTTGGAAATAAATTCCCTTTCAAGGAATACACCATTACGAGCAACAAACACTTTGTTCTCCGATGGAAGATAGAAGTAATATCCTTTAGTTTCTTTAGGATATCCCACAAACAAACATTTGTCGGATTTAGGGGCGAGTTTATCGGATAACAAGCGTTTTACATACGCCTCGCATCCCCAAATTTTGAGAAATGACAAACTAGGTCGTTTCCCGGTCCATATCTCATATGGAGTTTTACGAACCGCTTTAGAAGGAACTCTATTTAATATAAATGCAGCGAGTTTCAAGGCGTAGCCCTCGAAAAGGAAATTGGAAGACTTGTTTGACTCATCATAGATCGAACCATATCTAATAAGGTGCGATTCCTCCGTTCCGACACGCCATTCCATTGTGGTGTGCCCGGGAGGAGTTAATTGTGAAACAATTCCACAACCACTAAGATGTTCGTCAAACTCTTGGTTAAGGTATTCGCCACCTCGATTCGATCGAAGTATCTTAATACTTTTACGAGTTGATTATGTACTTCATTTTGAAATTCTTTGAATCTTCCAAAAGATTCGATTTATGTTTCATTAGATAGAGCGTAGCCATATCTACTGAAATCATCCGTGAATGTGATGAAATCTCGAAACCCTCCTCTAGCACTAGTGTTTATTGGTCCACAAACATCTGTATGTATGAGGCCCCGATAAATCGGAAGCTCTCTCACTTTGTCGAGTAAAGGGAGCTTTAGTCATTTTTGCCCAACAAGCAAGATTCACACGTCTCATAAGACTCTAAGTCAAATGATGTTAAAATTCCATCCGTATGGAGTTTTGATATGCGTTTCTCGTTTATGTGGCCCAAACGACGAGTGCAAAAGTAGGTCTGGTTTAATTCATTTGATTTAAACCTCTTAGTATTAATGTTATAGATGGGCCTTTTATTGGAATCATCGAGGTTAAGAACATAAAGCCCATTCATCAAAGAGGCATCTCCATAGAAGATACGATCTTTATGAACGGTGCAAACTTTATTTATAATATTAATTTCAAAACCATCAATATCGAAACAAGAAAGCTGAAATAATATTCCTACTCAAAGTTGGAACATAAAGACAATTATCCGAGTTCTATAATAAGGCCACTTGGCAAAGCTAGATTAAATGTCCCGGTAGCTACGACAACAACTCTTGCTCCGTTGGCTACTCCGAGGTCCACTTCTCCTTTTGCCGGTGATCTACTCCTTTTGAACCCCTGCACATTTGCACAAATGTGAGATCCATAACCCGGTATCTAATACCCATGAAGTAGGAGCAGACATGTTAATTTCTATAACATAAATACACGGAGAGACAATCAAAGCTGGCCTTTCCCTTTTTCTTCTCTTCCAAATAGAGCTTGCGATTCCGTTTCCAATGACCCTGGTTCATTGCAATGGAAGCAAACTCCCTCCTTTAGTGCCTTGGCTTTGAGGTCGGGGGCTTGGGCTTGTCGTTGCCTTTGCCCCTTGCCTCTCTTAGCCATGGGCTTTCCCTTGCCTTTCTTCTTGAAATTCCCTTTTTGAACCATTAAGACTTGAGGGATTTCTTAATGTTGATTCGACTGCTTGAGCATCCCGTGAATTTCGTGTATGGTCTTCTCCATGGCATGCATGTTGAAGTTCATTACGAATTGGTCATACTCCGGTGGGAGTGAGCCCAAGATCATATCTGTGGACATGTCATGACCTACGGGAGCCCCAAGTTTCTCAAGTTGGTCAAAATAGCCCTTCATCTTAAGAACGTGTGCACTCACAGAGGTTCCAGGGGCCATTTTGCAACTATTTAACGCCTTAGTTGTGAGGAATCTTTCATGACGAGCTTGCTCTTGGAACATTTCCTTGAGCTGGCCCATCATCTGGAAAGCCTCAACTCCTTCAAACTGTTTTTGAAGGTCAGGGCTCATTGTGACTAACATGAGACAAGTCACATCGTTAGAGTCATCGAAATGCTTCTTCCAAGAATCTCTTTCAGCTCTAGGGGCGTTATTGGCAGGCTGTTCAGGAATGTCCGTATCAAGAACGTACAGCTTTCTTTCCTGCTTAAGGACAATCCTTAAGTTGCGGGCCCAATCAAGGAAATTGGTCCCGCTCAGTTTTTCCTTCTCAAGGACGGAGCGCAGTGAATTGTGTGATGAATTGGTTGCCATTATCTACATTAAGTTAATTGCAAAGTTATTAGTTTTTGAGAAAAAACATTTTCCACAATTTCAACATTTGATAATAGTGGGGAAAAACATTTTACAATAGTTATAGGAAAGCTTTGGCTTAACACCTATAATTAAAGTAAAATCATCTAATGGGATTGACATCTATATGTCCCGGCTATTTCCCATTTTATGCCCTAGGCCCAAAACTATTTTGATAGCCTAGTTAAGTCGGACCATGTCTAAGCATTATGGAAATCACTATTTTCCCATTTCCCTTTACTTAGGTAACCACTTTATATGTTGCTTTGGCAAGCAGAAAGATGATGATCCAAGCTTATGGAGTGCTTAGGTTATGGTAGGCACTTTAAGACTTAATTAAAACCATTTGATGTGACGTTCAAAATTAAATCCATCCATACATAAAATAAACATCACACGCAGGATATGGAGCGAAAATGTAAATGTGATATAGCATGGCCTATTCTATAATGACTCCCACTGAGCCTTGTGGGAGTCGAGGGTCAATCTAGGTCAAAATCCATCTCATGGATAATGTCTTCGATCCAGAGACCTCCGACCTTTGTTACATATTTGCATGGGCATACCCGACCTTTAATGTAAAGCGATAAAGCTAATCTAATAAATCGATTACAATTTTACAACATTGAAAAAGCGACTCGCGAGTCGTATTATAAAATTACAACCGAAATATGTAAAACAAGGGGTATAGTAGGCCATGCTAATATCACATAAAGCACAATGAAATCATACACAAAGTCTTAATTCGGGGGGAACAGCTGAATCGGGGCGACGCACTGACGGGAAGTCTCAGGGGACGTGGGAGTTAGAGACTCCCAGCTCATAGGGAAGGAGTTGAGGATGTGAGAGTTGGTTATGGGAACAAACTCTCACACCCTATATGATGATCTCTTAGCCGAAACCATAGGTAATGATTTTTCAACCGAAATATTACCAAGTCTCCGAAATTAGATTTCAGTTTCAGCCTCTCCCCTTTTCTCTCTAATTCCCGAAAATCGAAAAAGACGAAGAGCTAGCAATCGTTGCACTGTTTAGTCGCGTGGATACCGAGTAGAGGGACTTTCCGCAAGGAGATCAATTGGTGGCGGATTGAATCAAGAAACGTCATCCTCCAAGAAAGCGTAAGTTCTTTATTGCTTTTTCGAATTGTTTCATATGAGCGGATCCTTGAGGAGGATCCATGGGTGTTTGGAACGAGTTTCCGCCCATGAATCCCTTCACCCCACCGCAGTATAATGTCTCTCCTCAATAGTATAACGTACCACCATCCCCTCCACCAACCAATGCAGGGGCAGCTCCTGACTTGTCAACTGTCTTTGTGATGCTTACTCAAATGTTTCAGACCCAACAACAGCAGCTGCAGTATCAGCAACAACAGAATCAGTTTGATAGGGGTTCTTAGAGGCCAGAGGGTTGAGTATGATCCGGGAATGTACTGTGAGCGCATGAAGAAGATGCGTGTGGCTTCTTTGGATGGAGGAGTGGGTCCTGACCAAGTGGAGATTTGGTTAGAGGATGTTGAGAAACACTTTCGTATCATGAGGGTGCCGAGGAGATGAAGGTTGATGTGGTTATTCCATTTCTCACGTCCGAGGCGTCGGAGTGGTGGAAAGAAGTGGAGCCAATATATGCTCAGGAATGGCCTATCACTTGGGTTAGGTTCAGGGAGGCTTTTCTGGACCAGTACTTCCCTGAGACCTTCAAGGATGCAAGACAGAACGAGTTCTTTTATCTGAGGCAGACGGAGAAAATGATTATCTCCGCCTATGCTAGTAAGTTTAACCGACTAGGTAAGTATGCTATTGCTATCATTCAAGATGGCAAGATGAGGACCCAGAGGTTCGTACGGGACTGTTGCCTCGTATTAGAGGAGGCTATCTGGGTACCGTCCTACTACATTCATGGATGCGTACCTGAGGAGTTTGGATATGGAGGCAGAGTTCAAGACTACTGAGACTGATAGGAATAGGCCCTACTCAGCTATGTCACAGGGTTTGGGTTCTCGTCCCAGCTCAGCTGCATCTTTGGCTGGGAAGAGGTTTGCTCCCACATCGGGACCTACCAATACCTATATGCCAGGGGTAGGGGCAGGAGTTAAGTTGACCAGGATCGGGGGACCCACAGGGGCACCAACTGTTAATGATCCTTTGAAGGCATGTAGAAGATGTGGAAGGGTACTCACTAGGAATTGCAGATGGTTATTCGGGGCTTGTTTCAAGTGTGGCAAGGTAGGCCACATAGTCAGTGAGTGTCTAGAGCCACCACCAGCTGCGGGGTCAGATTACTGGGGCTGCACCGAAAGTGGGAGATAACAGGTTGGAGCCCAATGCTAGGGTCTTTTCTTTGACTCAGCAAGAGGCTGGAGATGCTTCAGATGTGGTTACATGTACGCTACTCATCAACTTCGTACCTGCGTATGTGTTGTTTGATTGTGGGGTAACCCACTTCTTTATGTCTCGTATGCTTGCTAAGATAATTAAGACCTCACCTGCTAGTATTTTGGAAACCTTTAGAGTTATGGTGCCTAGTGGGAAGGTGTTAGAGTCTAACTTGGTTCATAAGGGGTGCCAGGTAGACATAGACTCGAGAGTGTTGGAAGCGGATCTCATTCAGCTTCAGATGGTGGATTTCGATGTGATTCTGGGGATGGATTGGTTGTACAAACAACATGCCTTGGTTGAATGCCGGGAGTGAAAGATTTAGTTCATGATTGAGGGCCAGGATGTGTTTGAGTTTCAAGGATCCGTTAAGAAGAGGAGTGGTCAGAGTATGTCCATTATCTAGACGATGAAAGTGAGAAAGTGCATCAGGAAGGGTTGTGAGGCTTTTCTGTCTTACGCAGTGGCGAATGATGATAAAGAAGTCTGGCTTGAGGACTTTCCTATGGTGAATGAGTTCGGGGATGTGTTTTTCGATGATTTTCCGGGTATTCCACCAACCCGGGAGATCGACTTTGAGATTTTGTTGTAACCTGGTGCGGAGCCCATCTCTAAGGCCCTGTATCGGATGGCACCAACGGAGTTGAAGGAGTTGCAGGCTGAACTCCAAGAGATTCTCGATAAGAAGTTCATCAGACCGATCGTTTCGCCTTGGGGCGCTCCGTTTTTGTTCGTGAAGAAGAAGGACATTAGTATGTAGATGTGTATCGACTACCGAGAGTTGAACAAGATAACGATCAAGAATAGATACCCTCTGCCACATATCGATGATCTGTTTGACAAGTTGAATGGGGCGAATGTGTTTTCCAAAATTGATTTAAGGTCGGGTTACCATCAATTGAGTATTAAACCCGAGGATATCCCGAAGAGTGCCTTTAGAACCCGTTATGGGCAATATGAATTCCTTGTGATGCCGTTTGGAATGACTAACGCACCTGCGGAATTCATGGACATGATGAACAAAGTCTTTCAGGATTGCTTAGATAAGTTCGTGGTGGTCTTCATCGATGGCATCTTGATTTACACACCGTCGGATGAAGCTCATGAGGAGCATTTGAGATTGGCGTTGGAGATCCTGAGGAAGGAGAAGTTGTACGCGCGCCAAGTTCAACAAGTGCGAGTTTTGATTGAGAAGTATCTTGTTCTTGGGGCATGTGGTTTCAGCCGAAAGGGTATCTGTTCACCCGAGCAAGATTAAGACAATTATGGATGGGCCTACACCCAAGACTGTGGAAGAAGTGAAGAGTTTCCTGGGGTTAGCATGTTACTACATGAAGTTTGTTCAAGACTTCTCACGCATTGTCGCTCATTTGACTCATCTCACTCAGAAGCGAGTTAAGTTTGAATGGGGGCCGGGATGCGAGAAGAGATTTCAAGTGTTGATGGAAAAGTTGACTTCAGCACCAATGTTGACTTTGCCATCAGAATATGGAGGTTTCACCATCTATAGTGATGCCTCGAAAATTGGTTTGGGATGCGCTTTGATGCAGAACGGGAAGGTTATAACGTATGCTTCGAGGCAGCTGAAGCCTTATGAGAAGAACTATCCTACACACGACTTGGAGTTGGCAGCGGTCGTGTTTGCCTTAA
This sequence comes from Vinca minor, assembly GCA_026122235.1. Lineage (NCBI taxonomy): Eukaryota > Viridiplantae > Streptophyta > Magnoliopsida > Gentianales > Apocynaceae > Vinca > Vinca minor. Next base: position 2,147,980 of record JAOCZM010000116.1, read on the forward strand.
AGTTGTGGAGGCATTATCTGTATGGAGAACCGTGTGAGGTTTTCACTGATCACCAAAGCCTAAAGTACCTTTTCACACAAAATGAGCTTAACATAATGCAGAGGCGATGGTTGGAGTTGCAGAAGGATTATGATCTTACGATTAGTTGCCACCATGGTAAAGCTAATCTTGTGACCGATGCTCTGAGTAGGAAGAGTTCGGGTCAACTAGCGGCGTTAATAACCGATCAGCGGGAGTTAATTGCCGAGTTCGAGAAAGTTGGAGTTAGAGGTTGTTGAATCTACTGAGAATGTTTTGGCATCTTTGGTAGCTCAACCAACTATCCTAGAGAGGATTAATGAGGCACAATTGTTGGATTTGGAGTTGTGTAAGGAAGGGCACTTGGTACAGTCCGGGGCGGAATCAGATTTTCGGATACACGATGATGGTAGTCTTCGGTTTCGAGGCAGATTGTGCGTACTTTCAGACACGGGGACTGAAATCAGAGATTCTTCAAGAGGCTCATAGTTTTAGATTATCGGTGCATCCAGGGGGCATCGAAGGTGTTTACGGGGTTGAAGGATAACTTTTGGTGGAGTGGCATGGAGCAAGACATAGCCTAGTGTGCCAATAGGTGTCTAGTGTCTAGTGTCTAGTGTCTAGTGTGCCAATAGGTGTCGAGTTCATGGCTAAGTGTCTAGTGTGCCAATAGGTTAAGGCGGAACATCATAGACCCGTCGTCTTGCTTAAACCTCTTGAAACTTCTGTGTGGAAGTGGGAACAAATTACTATGGACTTCGTGGTCAGGTTGCCAAAGGATAAGACCAGGAAGGATACAATTTGGGTGATTGTGGACCAGCTTACGAAATCAGCTCATTTCTTACTGATGAAGATTACAGCGATGATGGATACCTGGGTTCAACTCTACATGGATGAGATCATTCGCCTGCACAGGTACCAGTTAACATTGTTTCAGATAAGGACACTCGGTTCGTATCCCGATTTTGGAAGAGTTTTAGCGAGGCTATGGGGATGAAGTTTTCTTTGAGTACTTGCTTATCATCCTCAAACCGATGGACAGTCTGAGAGGATAATCCAGACTTTGGAGAATATGTTACAAGCATGCGTCTTGGATTTTAAGGGTAGCTGGGTAGATCACTTGACCTTAGTGGAATTTGCCTACAACAATAGTTACCAGGCTAGTATCGATATGGCGTTGTATGGAAGAAAGTGTATATCACCAGTATGTTGGGATGATATTGGAGAGAATGTGATAACGGGTCCTGAATTGGTCCAGGTAACTTTAGAGAAGGTACCGTTGATCCAAGAACGAATCAAAGTAGCTCAAGATCGGCAAAAAGAGTTGGGCTGATAGTAAGCGAAGGCCGTTGAAGTTTTAGGTGGGTGAAAAATGTGTATCTTCGGGTTTCACCAACGAGGGGAGTCATGAGGTTCGGGAAGAGCGGGAAGCTAAGCCCGAGGTACATCGGTTCGTATGAGATTCTCGAGAAGGTGGAAGATTTGGCTTATCGTTTGGCCTTGCCGCCAACACTGTCGCGGGTACATAGCGTATTCCATGTGTCATAGTTGAGGCGGTATGTGCCTGACCCGAGTCATGTCTTGAAAGTTGAGCCATTAGAGGTTAGAGATGATCTGTTCTACGAGGAAGTGCTAGTTCAGATTGGGGATAGGAAGGATCAAGTTCTGAGGCGCAGGACTATACCATACGTGAAGATTCAGTGGTCCAACCATTCAGAGCGAAAAGCTATTTGAGAGCTGGAAGAAGAAGCTCGGGGGACGAAACTTTTGTAACGGGGGAAGGATGTGATACCCGGAATTTTTGCATTTTAGAATTATGTGATTTAATTTTTAATTGCATAATTATTTGTTTGATAATTAATGTCATGATTAAATGTTATGTGTTAGGAGACTTTTTCCATCTGTTATATTTATTTTGTTGTGTGCGGGGGCATGAGTGTAATTAAAATAATGGATAGGGACTTAATATTGTAATTAACCTAAACTTTAATCTCCTAACATGAGAGGTCATGTGGGATATAGGTTTCAATTACACTAAAAATCAGAAGGAACATAACAGACGATCGTGAGAGTTGAGAGAGAGAAGAAAATCTGCCCAAATATTTGAGAAGACTGTTGAGGGGCTTCTAAGCGTAAGTTTTCAGCCCGGTATATACCGATTCGAAGGTAATCTCGAAGGCTTCGAGTGGGCGCAGGCGAGAGTGGATTCGGGAATCGGAGCAGGGAGTTATTGCTCCGGGAATGAATTTACCCAAAGCTGATTATGATTTCTCTTCATTTTCACCTCCGTAATGTGTAAGGACCCCTCCATCATGTTAATCTCTGTCTGGAATTCGGTAGATATCATTGAGTATTGATAAAGAATGATTTACGATGTAGTTGGACATTATTGATTGCATGAACAGCTAGAGTAATGATTAATTTCCTATTTTATGTTTATCGTTTATTCAATTGAGCTCTGCCTTAGATTGGGTGAATTTAGAATGCCTATTTTATCTTATTTCTTTCTTTTTTTTTATTAAATTGTTATTCACATAATCTGAATCTGTTCTGTATATGTTTCTGAATTGGGGATTTTTGGGAATAATTTATTTAATTGCCTATTTTGGGTCGTAATTGGAGTCGTCGAATTGGTGTCTTTGTTTCAGTCCTAAATGGTTTGTGGTCGACCGTGTCATCGCCCCTATTGAGCTTTTGATTTGGAACTCTAGTTAGCAGGATCTATCCGACTTCTATTATGTTCTGTTTTTATAACCCCGAGTGGTTTTCTGTTCTGTTCAGTATTGGACCAGCATCCAATGATGTAGACAATGGGTACGATAGCGATTTTGTGGAATCCATGGTGAGGAATGATGAGACAATGTAAATGGATTGATCCTTAAAATCCGTGTCCCTTAGTTTGGTGATAACCCGAAATCGCGTGTTATACTGAACCGTCCTAGTTTGGTTGATAACTGGGGACCACTATGGTTATTTTTATTTTTTTTTTATTTTTTTTATTTTTAAGAAAGCCACCAGTGTGGTGGGGCGGACCCCCGTTTTATTAATAAAAGCCAAATAGGCAGTAAAAAGTGATGAGAGGGGGACTTAAACCGGACCTCCCAAATACAATATGCGTGTGACCTTAATCATTTATAAATTATGATCAAGGATGAAACAAAGTATGACTATACTAGTATGCAAAGCAGTAAACGGCTAAACAGAACTAGTATTCTCAAAACTAAGAGCTAAAAAATTATGAACAAGCAAATAAACTCTAAGATTTAATCTTTCTAATATAAGCAACGCCCTCCGCATCTAGTCGACATAAACCTCGAATAAGATGGGGCAGCGAATGAAATTGGTGAAATAGTCGAGAGGTCTGGGTGTCACAAGCTTCGTTTGCAAGACTATCCGCAACCTTGTTTGCCTCTCGAAAGATATGATGAACCCGAAAATTCCCAATAATGCCCAAAAGTTCTTGAAAAAGATGGTCTAGTCTCCATGATGAGACTCTACCCAACCGAATGGAGTCATTAAGAAATTTAGAATTCGATCCCCGAATACTTATATTAAGATAACCCGAGTGAAAGACCGTGTTGTATACCCCCTAATCATTGCTTCAATCTCAGCCACCGAATTAGTCGATTATCTCCAAGGAAAATCGAAAAAGCTCCAAGAAACTCACTCTGATGCGGTGCACAATATACCACCAGCTCCGAGCAATTCCGGGTTACCGCGAGAGGCTCCATCAACATTTAGAATAATCGGATCCCGGGCTTCCCTCCAAGTTACCGCCATCACCCGGGGGCATACCAAACCCCGAGCCGCCCATGAGCACCTCTAATAATCCCGCACATTTCAAAATAGGCAACGAAGCTATCAAATTCATATAAAAGACTTTGAGAGCTCGATTTTTTCCCATAAAAAACAAAAGCGACATCGATTTCGCCAAAGTATCCAAAGCAGACGCTTGCAATGATAATAGAATTAATATCTCTCCACTTAACATGTCCTTTCCACCGAGCAAGTTTAAAAGAGAACGATAGGAATCAAACCTTAGGGGTGTCCCGGACAATGCCGAAAGCACGCAGCACAAGCATGCTTCCATAAAGAACAGGCCAATCGACATGTCGAGAAGATATGATCAAAAGTGTCCTCTTCGTAACCACACCGGCATCCGGAAGCCAAAGGTATCCCCCACCGCTTCGGACCTCATCCAGGGCCGAGATATCCATTCAAACGAATCTCCAAAGAAAAATCTTTTGAGCCGGAGGCAAAAGCAGAGCTCCATATCTCGAGTCCGAGATAGGCTGAGAAGGGCCATTTATGCGGAGTAAATTCAAAACCGACGTAATGGTAAAATTACCTCGAGGTTCCAGTGTCCAAACGTGTATATCACTGCTTGCAAATAGCCGAATCCTGGGCAAAACGTGTAAGTGACTAAAAGGAAGACACTGGCGAGTCGTATCCTTCCATCCTTCCTCATCCAAGTGAGTACTTATTGAGGAATTATCAGCAGGCACCCGCGAGACTAAAGATAAAGAACCTTGAAAGGAAAAATTTTCATACCAGAAAGAAGAATTGCCTTCCCGGACCAAAAGATGCATGAAGGTCTCAATTGAGTTCCGAATCGCAAGCATTCTTCGCCATACAGGAGAGTCCGTGAGCCGAGACGGGACTAAAACCGGATGATCTCCATTGGGACAGTATCTATCCATCATGAAAGTTTTCCACAAAGAATTTGATGTCCGAAATCTCCACCAGAGTTTATGAGAATAAGCAATTTGATAGGATTCCATAGTGGATAATCCCAAACCGTTTTGTGATGTATCCCGGCATAACCGGTTCCAAGACATCCAATGTCGTCTTCCTCCAAAAACCGTGTTGCCCCAAAGGAAATTGGCAAACAACCGTTCCATATTAAAAAGTACTTGTTTGGGGGGAGGAGACCGCCAAAATATGCATAGGCATGGAAAGTAAAACAAAACGAATTAAAACTAGACGACCACTCAATCCTAAAAACTTCTTTTGCCATCCGGCCAGTCTAGATTCAATTTTCTCCAATATGGAAGAGTAGTAAATTACCTTCTTCCTTCCTGTAAAAATTGGGCAGCCAAGGTATGTCATAGGAAATATGCCACGGTTAAAGCCTGTAACTCTCAAAACCATCTCCTGATGTCCCGCATTGGTTCGTTTAGACACATAGAACGAGCATTTAGCATCATTAACTCGTCGAAGTGTGTTCATATTGCAGAAGAAACCGCACCAAAGCCTGCAAGCCACGTTTAGCACCATTCATAAAAACAACTACATCATCCGCATAAGCCAAATGGGAGATCATAAGTGTAGAGCGTGGGACTACATATCTGCCTATACACCCTGTATTAGTAAGATAGTCCAAACCCCTTGAGAAGACCTCAGTAGCAATTATAAAAAGTAGAGGAGACAAAGGATCCCCTTGTTTAACACCGCGACCTGATTTAAAATAACCATAAGGAGTCCCATTAATTAGTACCGAGAACCAGTTATTAGACAAGAGATTCTGTATCAGTTGCATAAAGTGCGGGCTGAAACCAAATTTTCTGAGCACAGACAAGAGAAAAATATGTGAAACCCGGTCAAAAGCTTTCATCATGTCTAATTTAATGATCATATTTCCACCCCGAGTTTTTTTGGATAACGAGTTTGCCATTTCCATTGCAAGCAGGATGTTATCTGAAATAACCCGTCCCTTAATAAACCCCGTTTGATTCCGGCTTAAAATTTGATCAAGCAAAGGTGACAGACGACTAGCTACAACCTTTGAAATGATTTTGCTAGTAAAATTGCATAGAGAAATAGGTCGGAACTCACTGAATGAATCTGGGCAGTCTTTCTTTGGGATAAGAACTAGAAATGAGCTGGCCATAGAACGCGGAAGAGGTAATCCTGCCCAGAAATCTTTAACTGCTTGAATAACATTCCCCCCAACAATATTCCAACAAGATTGAAAAAAACCGACCAGTGAAACCATCTGGGCCGGCTGCACTAGATGGACTTAGAGCAGAGACTGCCTCTTTAATCTCCAAATCAATGGGCATGGAGTCCAATAAACGATTCTCCAAATCCGAAATAGTGTGCGGTATCAAATTCAGAAGCTGATTATCCGGCTGAACTTAAGTGTCTAGAGCGAATAAGTGTTGTTGAGTAGTAGTGAATAGATAAATGAGCTAATATGGTGCGATTGTCGAGTCATAACAGTAGCGATGTTCTAAAAGTTTAGACGAGTTTGTAATCTAGTGTACCGGATGGGCAATGCGTGGTGCTTGTCGTATACTCGGTTATGAAATCGTTTAGGTGCGAAGAATGCGGTTATTCGCTTAATTGTTGCATTCTATGTGGTCGTTCTTGTTGTAGTCGTTACTTACTGTTTGGTTGTACTCAAATGGGTCATATACGGGTTGGGAATGAATTTGTGTTGTTTTGGTGCACTTTGGTGCAAGTTTTCAACTTATTTTTCTGAAGTTCGCAAGTCGCAGACAAACCATTCGTTTGCACGAAGAAAGTAGCTGCTAACTTGCCGCGTACGAACCATTCGTCCGCAGCTGTGCAAATTTCTGTTCTTTTCTGTTTTGTCTCTTCTGTTCTGTACTGCACTGTACTATTTTTTCCTGCGTTCTGAGTCATGTGGGACTGGAGTTGAGTCGTTTGCGTATATTTCTAAAAGTGTATTTTGGGAAAACGGGAATATATGTTGTCTTTTTCTGATGTTTCTGTTCTGTACTTTATAACTATATTTGGGTCATTGCTGAGCACCGGAGTTCAGTCCATCCGCTTTATTCTTTTCTTGTAGATGACTGAGGCGAGGATTAGTATTATGATGATGGCACCTGAGACAGGGATTACGAGGAGTGATCCTAATTGTCCAATTAACAAACACTGTCGTTTTTCCTTTTCTAGTTAATTATAATGGAACGTTTAGTTTCCTTTTCATTTGTAATAACTTAGAATGATTTCCCTTTTCAGAATTACGCTTCCGCTAGTGTATTTTTACTATTTATGGATTTCATAATTGAATTGCCTTATTTAGTAATCTCTTTTTTTTTGGGGTGAAATATGCTAATATATAATATAAAGAGCCTTAACTCGGAGGGTAAGGAATAAAGTTGTTACAAAATGCCCTATCTAGTAATACATCATGATCATGCCTCGCCACTACATAGCTCACAAAAGGTTGGGTATGTGCAGGGGTATCATGAATAGTCTTAACGAAATAAGCCCCACGGGCATTCCCCGCTACTAGCTGGCAGACAAAAAGGGGTGAAGAGTTGAAAATAACTAGATCAAAGGACGTAGACTTCCCTCCAGCTTTGGCAAGTGCATCAGTGCAGCTGTTCGTCTCTCCGTAGACATGAGTGAGGCTAGTCTCCGAAATGAGAGTGAGTAAATCCCTACAGTCAGAAATGAGAGAAGATAAAGGGTGAGTCGAAACATCAGTAGATAGAATAAGTTGAATCACCAATTTAGCATCCATCTCAATAGCTAATTTATGGGCGTTGATATTGACTGCTAGTTTGAGACCTTCTTTGAGGCCCCACAATTCAAGGGGTTGCTGCAAGGTTTGCTCGGCGAAAAAAGATTTTGATTCCTAAGATTCCACATAAACCAGCACCCAAAAGAGAAGATACATCCCCACGGGACCTTGTCGAACGGTGAAGTCTTAGTAGAGCTTGCACATTTTTTCAACCACAGTTCAAACTCGATACCCTGAATACCTTGAAGGTAATGATCAAGATTAAGGTTGTGACAAAGATGCCTAACTTTCCCACAGTTACGGAGTAAATGCTCAGTAGTTTCAGGAATGTACCGCATTGAGGGCACGTCGATAGAGGGTTGATATGTTTCCTATGGAGTTGATCTCTAGTGGCCAGTCGGTTGTGCGAGCAGAGCCATAGGAACATTTTTATTCTTTGATTGTAGTTAGCAGACCATATCCAATTCCATTGTTTGGTGTTAGTGATATCCTCACTGTTTTTATGGATGAGAAAATGAGTGGTTTTAGCGTTGAAATCACCGTCTGCCGAGGAACTCCATATCCTACAATCTGGGATATTCAAGCGGTCCGATCTAGGAATTTCCCTGATACATTCTACAATGTTATCGGGCAATTGAACATTAAGATTATTGAGATTCCAGTTACCTTGATTTCCATAGATACTGCAATCTTGATATTTTCTTCGCCTCTCAGAAGTGGCCCCGTAATGAGGAATCTGAGTGGCCCCAATCCGATCCAGCCATCTTGCCAAATCCTTATGGTGTTACCATTGCCCGGAATCCACGCCGAAGATTGATGGAAAAGGTCAATACCAGTCCTGAGAGCTTTCAGGTTGATTGAACCTTGGCCTTTTTTGAGTTGAAGCTCAGCTTCTGACCCGTTCTTGATGTATTTATTTTTCAGCATTGTTGCCCAAACTTTGAATTTGCTCATATCTAATCTCCATATAAATTTGGCAAGGCCCACTTGATTAACATGCCTCGCCTTTCTGATACCCAAACCTCCCTGATTTTTTGGCCTAGCCACCATATCCCATTTAACCAGATGAATTTTTCTTTTAGAGGATGAACCTCCCCAGAGGAAGGTTCTATTCTCTATGTCACGCCCCGTAACCGGGAAATGACCTGGCAGCGTTCTGTTTTGCCAAACGGAACGCATAACCCATAACATAAAACTCATACATGCATCAACGGAAACTATAAAACATACTAAGAAATAAAACCTCAAATAGTATATATATAAACTTAACTTAAAAATGGGTGCATCCTAACTTAAAAGGAAATAGTACAACTAAAACATACTTCAAAGTTCATCACACTTAGTCTATTTCAAAACAGTAAAGTGAGCTAGACGTCTATAAAGTGCCCTCTCCCTGATACTCGAATACGACGTCCCCCACGTACCCTTCGTAGCTAACATCCTGCTCATCTGAAAAGGAGAGGTGGATAAGGGTGAACAAAACCAACTATTGCTCAGTAAGATCCCTTCGACCTTGGGATGAAGAAATATATAGACACTTAATTAAAACAGTTTATGCATCCCAAAAACATTTCATAACTTTAAAAACATAATCACCAATAAAGCAGTAAAATCATGGTATGCAAAATACTTCTGACTTATTAGAATATTGGGAGTGCAGAATCGCCGCCCATACAACGACCCTACACTCTTACCCCTCCACCCGAGAAATCAGAAATACATGCGACTCAACCTCCTAGCTTTCTCGACAGCTTTAGGAATGACGGTTTCGCACCCGCCATTCTTACCCCTCCACTGCGAGGCCGCTAGGAAGTGAAGGTTCTAGCCTAGCGTATACGTGGGAATGCCTAGCTTCTCATTAACTCGAGTACAGACGATGGCCGTCGTCTACACCCTTACTACGAGACAACTAAACAACTCCAAAACCTGAAAAATCGTTAGAAAACGACTTCCATTTCCCTGTAAAACCGCTCACATCAAATATCAAATGCAAACATCATATATCGTTGTATACTGTTCGTGACATCGTACATCATGACTTGATGTTTGGGCCTTTCCCAACATCTTATCTATGTACTTATCATATAACACAACTCTACATGCTACCTCTTATCCCAAATTAGGTACATTGACTCCCCATGAAATCACATAAGCATAACATAAACATATTGGATCCTTTCTTAGTCAATGTCCCTACTGGGATGTTCCCTTATGCTTACAATCATAAAACAGCAAGTAATCATGCTATCATAGACATGCGCAATTAAACATCATGCAATTTATGCATTCACATTAAATATTGTTGCATCCACTTTTATGCAAGAAAACATGATAAAACCATTTTTCATTCATACTTCATACATAATCTATAAAAAAATCAGTTCATGAAAGCTTTGGAAAAACTCAAAGTTGAAGGGTCCTTACCTTATACCGTTACGTTCTTAACTTGTAAAAATCCAGAAAATCTGGTTCGTGTTCCTAATTGAAAGACGTACACAAGAAGATCTAACGGTTAAAATCATAATCCCTCTGGTCAGATCGTATCCCTATAAGTCTAGTTTCTAAATAAAAAGAATCAGAGGAATTGGAGTTCTAGATTTACCTTTATGGAGTTTCTAGTGCAGTGCACGCAGGCTGTCCAGAATCTATTTTTCTTGCTTTTCACCTTCTTTCTTTTTCTTTCTATTTTTTTCTCTTTTCTGAGACTTAGAACTGAATGGATTTCGAAAATGACTGCCTAGGAAGTTTAGAAACCGCCTCTAACTTCTTCCCCACTACTTTCTCAACTCCCCACTACTTTTTCAACTCAACTCCCCACTACTTACTAGAAATCACCAAAGGTCCCTTATCTTATCTTAATGTTATACAAGTCCTAAAACATGTTATAACACTTAGCAAATAATGAAAACAAGTAAAATATGTATAAACATTATGGCAGAAAAAGCAAATAAAACACTTAAGCAAATGACGCGTTTCGGTCGACGTTGACTTAACCTCGGTCGACCAAAATCCGTCTAAAAAAATAGTAAAAAGTTACTGTCTTCACACTCTTAGTCTATTTTCATCACAAATAGTGGTTGGAATATGTAAGCATTGAGAATAGTAGGATAGGATTTGAGTTGTGGATGATTGGATAATAGTGCGCCTACCAGCTATAGACAACAAATTAGTTTTCCAACCCGAAAGTTTCTAACTTTATCCATAATGAATTGATAATAAGAGTTTTTAGGTCTATTCTGGAAGATTGGGAACCCCAGATATTTTCCCAAGTTATTAGAATGACGAATTTGAAGGAGACTCTCAATATCTTGAATTCTATCCTCAGGAAGATTGTTGGAAGCGGTGAATTTGGATTTGGACATATTGATTCTTTGGCCAGACTTGCGATTGAAATCGTCAAGGACCCTCCTCATCTCAATTATAGAGTCTATGTCAGCTAAACCAAATAGGGTGACGTCATCTGCGAAAAGAGAATGAGAAATTAAAGGACCATGTTTCCCAACCTTGATGGGTTTCCACTTCTTAAGCCTAAACGAGTGTTTGATGCTGATGGAGAGATATTCCATGCATATGAAAAATATGTAAGGAGATAAAGGGTTTGCCCTGTCGGATGCCTCTTGATGGATGAAACAACTTAGTTGGTTCCACATTGAAGATAATAGCCATTTTTTAGGAGCAGACACAGTTCAAGATGAGTTTGATAAGTGAGTTGGGGAATTTGAAAAATTCTAAAGATTCTTTGATGAAATCCCACTCCAGACGGTCGGAAGCTTTCTCAAGATCAATTTTGATAGTTATAGTTCCATGTTTTGTTTTTGTTTGTCTGATACTGTAGATAGCTTCCTGAACAATCACAACATTATCAACACATCTTCTATCGAGAATGAAGCTACCTTGATTCAGAGAGATAAGAGTGGGAAGGAAATGCGTAATTCTATTCACAAGGATTTTTTAGATAAGTTTGTAAATAGTGTTGCAAAGGCTGATGGGTCGAAGCTATCCTACAGATTCAGGACTGGAGACTTACGGGATAAGACAGAGGTAAGTAGTGTTAGCATCGTCAACGAAAGGCTTTCCTTTAAAGAAATTGATAGTAAAATTGTAGATCGAAACTTTAAGAGTATCCTAGAAATGCTGGAAAAAAAATTGGGTGCAGTCTATCAGGGCCCGGACTTTTACCTGGTTTGAAATTTCACAGCGCATATTTAATCTCAGAAATAGAGGGAATATCAGCCAGCTTAGAGAGATCTTCAAATCCGTCTTGAATCCAAGTGAATGGGAAAGGATCAAGAGAGATTGCAACAGAGGTTCTACTGGTAGAGTAAAGATCGTGAAAGTGATTGATGATCATACCTTTAACATTGGCAATGTCAAATTCCTATTCCCCATTTGGATTTTTCAGGGATATAATCTTGTTATTCTTTCTGTTAAGAATGGTGGTGATTTTTAAGAATTTCAAATTAAGATCGTCCCATATGAGTCAGTCAAGTCTAGATTTAATCGCCCACAAATGTTTTTCCTCCTTATAGATAGAATCCAGTTTAGCAAGTTGTTCACGCTCAAGATTTATAAGAAAAGAACATGGTTTAATTTCAAGGGCATTTTGGGTACCTTTGATGCGTGCAACATTTAATGCTGAGTTTGACTTTAGGGCTTGACTATTCCTTTGTAGGCTTGTAGGGGCTGTGGCTAGTTTGGTAGGGTAGGTAGGTGATTGGATGTCCTTCAATCTCCAGACTTTGGATGTCTGGGAGAGTTGTCCTTTGGTCATCATTTTCGACGGAGCATCCAAATCGACATAGAAGTGACCGGCCAGCGAGCTTGTACCGCCTAGATTTTTTTTTGGGTGCTATTTTTCCTTCCTTTCACGAGATTCCTTGGACCAAAATCCTTTTCTTCATTTGTTTTGGAGCACTCCCCCTCCTCTGACATTACTGTATCAGCTCCTTTAACATTAGAAATAATTTCTTTTTCGACCACCATAGCTATTGAATTTGGAGCATCAGTGGAATTTTGCACTTCATTTTGATTAAGTTGGACTTTGGTTTTAAGGCATTGGGCTTCTAAATGACCAACAATTCCGCATTCATAGCAAAATTCTATGCTATCATATTGAATTTGTTGAGTATGGTTCTTGCCAATCCTAACTTTAGGATTCAATGGTTTTTGTAGGTCAATCTGTATACAAAGTCGAGCATACCTACCTCACTCGACATTAGATGTTCTTGCATCAATTCTTAGAAGCGTCCCTAGTTGTTCCCCAACTTTAGTCAGAATTGGTCGGTCGTAAAATTCAACAGGTAAGGATGGTAATCTTGCCCAAATTGTTGTGGTCGTGGTTTTATCCTTGTAAGGGTTAGATTCTGGCTGCCATAGCCTTGTGGTCAAGTATTGCTCATTGATGAACCACGGTCATCCAACAATAACTCTAGAAAAATCCTCATTTAGTCCAAATCTAGCTATGAAAGAGTTGTTGCCTAGGTCAATGAGTCTTAACTCACCCAATGGATTCCATTGTTGTCTCACCTTGAAAATCTATGTAACCACAGCTTAATGTCTTACCATATGGCTTGATTATTATTGAGTTGTGTTATGGAGCTCTACACATTAATTTATCACTTTTTGATAATCTGATTGTCAGAATGGAGTCATACTCTGTATCAGAATCTGAGTCCTCATCAAGATGTGCAAAGTAGGTTTTCTGAACATCCTTGGCACATAGCTTATGAGACAATTTCAGACTATCTTTGTAGGATAGTAGTTTCTATGAAGCTTGAGTAGGATCGTCCTCATTGTTATTCTTTGGTTTTTTGTTGCTTCTTTCTAGTAGGTCTTTATCCTCTTCAGAATGAATGATGGAGTTGCTGGTCACTTGTGGACGAAGGCCATGTTCAGCCATGGCAGAGAGCTTTTCTTTTTGTCTCAATTAGGACGCAAATTGCTAACATGCAATTATTTGGTTACTTTATTTAGTAATCTCTGATTGTGGGTTTTGGTGCTTCATTAACCAATGAGGCACGGCCATGTTATCATTCCGGAGACGGGGTGTGATAGAAACGCTCGGTTTAATGAACTTCTTGTCAAGAAGCTTTTGGAGATGAACCTTCAACTTCGTCGGTGCAATACGTTAGGGGCCTTAGAGATAAGCTCCACACCAGGTTTCAACAAAATCTCAAAATCGATTTCACGGGCAGGTGGTACTGTTAGAGGAATAACCGGGTCACAAACAAGTGCGCAGCGGAATAAAACTTGATCCGCCTCTACCAGGATCTTCCACGAGTAAGTCACACTTGTATTGTCCAATCTTTTAGTTTCTTGATTCGCGAGTAGACTAATATCTCATACTGATTCATTTGTTCATGGCCATGAATTAGTCAGACTCCATCAAGGGGCCCAAGATATCGCTCCTGCTATATAGGAGGGACAAATCCTTTCTGCATCCCACTCATCCTGAACAAGATTCGTGATATACCCAATAAATGCCTTTATTGCTCACCCTGTTACGGATAGCGTTTAACATTATCAAAGCATAACACTAGCCATGCAAGAACTCTTGTGAGACCTCAAGTCGAAGGATCTCATATACAACCCAGTCAAAAATTTGAGAAACACCGTTGACTATTATATAACAACCCATGGTGTGTTTCTCATGTCGGGTCTGTCCAGTATAATAATGATTCTCTAATCATATATACCCATGTGACGATCCGATATCTTATATCAATCACTACACATACTAGTCTTACGCATTATTATTGTCCTCGCAGATTCCATAATAATGTTCGACTAGGGACGTTTCAGAATAGTATCTCATAACAATTATGAATACTATTCTAAGGACATATTATTTATTTATGTTGTTAAGAACGCAGAAACATAATGAATAATACTGGAATTAATGCCTTTTTATTCATCAAAATGAAAATTACATAAAATACGGTACAATTACAATAAATAATCTCCCACTTGCACTAAAGACCCAAATTACAATAAATGGTCTTTAGGGCATACTAATGACTGTCTCTAAAGATCAGCCCTCCAGATATCGGATACCCATGGAGCTAGTGTGACGATCATGCTGCTGCTGCGACAGTGGCTTCGTCAGTGGATCGGCGACATTGTCTGCCGAATCAACTCTACATATATGCACATCACCTCTCTTTATAATCTCGCAGATTAGGTGAAAACGCCGTAGCACATGTTTGGACCTCTGGTGAGATCTAGGTTCCCTAGATTGTGAAATAGCCCCATTGTTGTCACAATAGAGGTCTATCGGGTTCGCAATACTAGGAACCACATCGAGGTCGAAATAAATTTCCGATCCAAACTCGCTTCCTTAGTTGCTTCACAAGCTGCTATGTACTCGACCTCTGTCGTAGAATCCGCTATGGTTGATTGCTTTGAAGCTGCGCCACTCACGAGCACCTCCATTCAAGTTAAACACATATCCCGATTGCGATCGGAAATCATCTCTGTCGGTTTGGAAACTAGCATCGGTGTAACCACTTACAACGAGCTCATCCGCCCTCCATAAATCAAGAATGTATCCTTAGTCCTTCGCAAGTACTTGAGGATATTCTTGGTCGAGATCCAGTGGCGTTCACCGTAATTAGACGGTATCCGCTCGTAAAAGCTTAAGGAATACGAGACATCCAGGGCGAGTATATATCATGGTGTACATGATGGATCCTATGGCGAAGCATAAGGGGATCTTTTTCATGCGTTCTAATTCGGCTTCGACTGCAGCAGCATTACCGTGTGCCATAGGACAAAGGCCCTTCTTAGACTCTTGCATGCTAAACCGCTTTAGCACCTTGTCTATATATGTACTCGACTAAGGCCAATGAGTCTCTCGGATCTATCTCTATAGATCTTGACTCCCGAATATAGCTGGCATCGCTTTAAGTCTTTCATAAAGAAACACGTACTTAACCAAGCCTTTACTGGACTTTAAGGTTGGTATGTCGTTTCCAATGAGTAGTATGTCATCTACATACAAAACCCGGGAATACGATTGAGCTCCCACTAACCTTTTTGTAAACACAAGGCTCATCCTCATTTCTAATGAAGCCAAACTCACGGACGGCATCATTAAATCGGATGTTCCGACTTCAGAAGCTCGCTTGAGTCCATAAATGGATCTCTCGAAGCTTACATACTTTTCCGAGCATTCTCTGGAGTGACAAAACCTTGAGTCGTGTCATATACACATCCTCTTCAAGTTTTCCATTAAGGAAAGCGGTTTTGACATCCATTTGCCGATTTCATAGTCATAGTAAGTTGCAATAGCAAGCAAAATCCGAATGGACTTGAACATAACTACGGGGAAAAAGGTCTCGTCATAGTCAATACCATGAATTTGTTTGAAACCTTTCGCGACAAGTCGCCCCTTATGCGTTTGTACATTCCCTTCCATGTCGGGTTTTAATCTTAAAAACCCATTTGCATCCTATCGGAGTTACCCCTTCGAGTGGATCAACCAAGATCCGGGACTTGGTTTGTGTACATGGAGTCCATTTCGAATTTCATGGCCTCAAGCCATTTCTCGGGAATCCGGGCTATTAATTTCACTGTTTGTAGGTTGAAGGTTCATCGTGATCCACAAACATAACATCACCATGTTACTGTTATGAAAAATCCAAATTTTTTCGGGAGGTGGACGACGAACTCTACCGGACTCTACGCAATTCTTGTGTTTCTTGAGTCAGTGCTGTGCTGCACAATTGTTTGTGGCACTTTCTTTCGCACAACAACTTGTGGAGTCTGTTCAATTTCCATCTCATCATTAGTGCTAGTTTGAGAGTCCGGAACTTCGATGAAGTTCTACGCTACTCCCACTTGTGTTTCTAGAAACAAATTCCTTTTCTAGAAAGACTCTCAGTGCGAGCAACAAACACTTTGTTCTCGTTAGGGATATAAAAAGTAGTATCCTTTAGTTTCCTAAGGATAACCTACAAATATGCACTTTTCGATTTTGGAGCCGACTTATCGGAAGCTGAGCGTTTTACAAAAGCTTCACGGCCCCCAAATCTTGAGGAAAGACAAAGCTGGGGACGCTTCCCGAGTCCCATAGCTCGTATGGCGTCTTTGCAGTCGATTTAGATGGAGCGCGGTTAAGTGTTAAAGGCTGCTGTCTCTAGTGCGTGTCCCCAAAAGGAATTGGGCGAGGCTCGTGTGACTCATCATAGAACAAACCATATCTAATAAGGTTCTGTTCCTCCTTTCGAATACACCATTCCATTGTGGAGTAGGCTGGAGGAGAAAGTTGTGAAAGCGATTCCACAAGCTTTTAGATAGTCACAAAATTCTTGACTCAAGTATTCTCCTCCTCGATCAGATCGAAGAATCTTAATACTCTTGCCAAGTTGGTTTTCTACTTCTAGTTTAAACTCTTTAAACTTAGCAAATGCTTCGGATTTGTGTTTCATCAAGAACACATATCCATACCTACTGAAGTCATCAGTAAAGGTAATGAAGTAGAGGTAACCACCCCTTGCATGTATATTAAAAGGGCCACATACATCACTATGTATTAGTCCTAATAAAGCATCGACTCTCTCACCTAGCTTAGTGAAAGGTGATGTTGTCATCTTACCCAACAAATAAGATTCGCATCGATCATAAGACTCGAAGTCAAATGATTCCAATAGCCCATCTTTATGGAGTTTGGATATGCGGTCTTGGTTTATGTGGCCTAAACGACAATGCCAGAGGTATGTCGGATTAGAATCATTAGTCTTAATCCTTTTGGTATTTATATTTAATATTGGCATATCAAGATCTAAAACATATAGACCATTAATCAAAGAGGCGCTTGCATAAAACATATTATCCAGAAATAACGACAATCGTTGGTTTTTGATCGAAATCTCAAAACCTTTCTTGTCCAAACAAGAAAGCTGAAATAATATTCTTAATTAAACTAGGTACATAGAAACAGGTTTTCTAAACCCAAAACAAGCCCACGAAGGCAAAGTAAAAGTACAAGTCCCTACAGCTAGAGGTCGCGACACGTGCTCAGTTGCCTACTCGTAGTTCCACTTCACCCTTTGCCAACTCTCTACTCCTTTGCAGTCCCTGCACATTAGTACAAATGTGAGAACCACATCCGGTATCAAATACCCAAGAAGTAGTTGTATTTAAATTGATATCAATCATATTAATATCTATAACATAAATACATGAGCCCGAAGCAACAATTGCTTTCTCCTTTTCCAGCCTTTTCCCTGCAAGATAGCTTTTGCAGTTCCTTTTCCAGTGACCCTTCTCACCACAATGATGACAGATAGAGTCCTTGGCTACACCACCCTTAAGTTTCGAGTACATTGTTGAAAGTGGTTTGCTTGCCCTCAGGGCTTACCCTTCGGTTTGCCTTTGGATCTCACAAAACCTTTACCTTTGCCGCTTTTGCACCATTAGTATGGTGTTGGGCTTGGACTTGCCTATTTCCTTCTCGGCGAGTCCTCAGCATGTTCAACAACTCGAGCAATGGCTTGTCAATTTCATTCATGTGATAATTTAGAATGAATCGACTGAATGACTCGAGCAGCGATTGCAAGATCAAATCAGTCGACGACTCTTTGTCCCAAAGGAAATCCCAATTTTTCAAGGTTACGAACATAACCTATCATCTTAAGAACGTGAGTTCCTACTGGCATTCCCTTAGACATTTTTGCATTGAAAGAGATTTCGATACATCGAATCTCTCCCGGCGTGCTTGCCCTCGATATAGTTGCTTCGGGTGAGCCGAGCATCTCATAAGCCCTCATGTCCTCATGTTGCTTACGAAGCTCGAGTTCATGGTGACAAGCATGAGGCTAGACACATCTAAAGCATCACTAACATGCTTCGATAAGCACTTCTATCAGCGGTCGAAGCGCAAGCCTCCGGTATAGCGAGAATAGACATGTTCCAATACATACAACTTTCTTTCATGCTTGAGAACGATTCTCGAGTTCTGAACCCGATCGAGGAAGTTAACTCCCTCTAATTTGTCCTTCTCAAGGGACGAAACGCGATGATAGTGTTTGGTTTGAATTTGCCATTTTTTTTCTACAACAAAAATATGCATATACAAAAGTAAGTACCGATTAAAAAATCATTATTAGGTTTTTATCTTTTTAATGATTTCTCCCACTATTTTCTTCGAGTGAATAACCCTCATTATCAACTCGGAAAGTTCGTTAACTTTCTAGCGGGCCAAGATCCATATTTCACCTCGTTACGAGTCGACTTTGGCTGATCGCCCAAAACTTAGTTATTTAGGTAGGCAACGTTTGCCAATTACATCAAATTATGTAATTCTTGGTTAGTTGAGTGAATAACATTTATTCAAGCGTATCATTATACACTTTTCTCAACTCTTTTGCCTCTAGATACTCAATCCATTTATTGAGATAATCCAATTAACTAGGACCCCTAAGTTTTAGCCAGTGGATATCACAACTTATCCTTCGCGCCTCACCCTGGGATAGACACGTATGCACGACTTTGGCATGTCCCATACTAATGTCGATCTAGGCACTTGACGAGGGCCAAACTTAGGAAGGCACTAATTAATATTTCATTGAGGGATTTTTGTTTTTAATAATCTCACCAGAAAAGCATAAATAAAAGTAAAATGCAATAGTAATCGCCATATCCTATTCGGTTTTTCCAAGCCAATGGAAAAACCGTGAAGTCAATCTAAGGTGTGAAAAGAAAAGCATTCTATTCTACACCGTCTTGACCTTCAGTTGGTTGCCTCCATATCTTCATCGCTGTACCTTCTCCTAATCTAGAATTACAAAATTCTAAGGAAACTTTGAGTTAAATTCGAGGGGATTTGATGAGAATAAAATTACAACTTATGATAATAAAATAGGCACGATACGCAGATCGTATTATAAAATAAAACCAACAGAGTAAAGGCGATTACTATGCATCATGCTCAATTAACATAACAATTTATGAAAAATAATGAGCAACCAGCAAACAGAACATTTCATATTACGGTCGGGTTCGGTTGGCCAGGCCACCAAGCTTCGGTCGACCGAACAAAGTACTTGAGAGTACTCGGTTGACCAAAGCAGTACTTCGGTCGACCAGAAGACCAACTTCGGTTCGATCGAACACCCTCCCGGTTGATCCAGAACCCAAATCATTTAGCTATCGACCTTACCTCGGTCGACCGATCAGGAACTTCGGTCGACCGAATAGCCAGAAAATGAGATTTTTCCCAACTTTTGAATGACTTCAAAACTGGAAATTCTCAATAGATATACATACAAAAAGCTGGAAAAGCATGTCATACATGATTTACAACATTTCTAGCAATCCTAAGGCATGCATAACATAGATTCATAATCTATATTCAAACACTATAACACATAAAGTCTATAGGGTACTCGTGAGTGGCTCTGATACCACTATTAGAGGAATAACCGGGTCACAAACAAGTGCGCAGCTGAATAAAACTTGACCCGCCTCTACCAGGATCTTCCACGAGTAAGAACCTACGACTATGGGATAGTGTTTTTACCTTATATTGATGCTAGAATGGCTGAAACGCTTTCAGCGGTATGTTGTCACGAACGGAACACCACAATGCGAGCTCAGTCTCTCCCGAGTATCCACTCGATCTTCAGGGGATGGTCTTCTACTGCTTGGTGCTAGCCAACGCCTTGTAGAAGCTTTGAAGACACTCTTCGATGGAGTATGTATTTCGGACCTTTTCGGAAGAACAAGATACGGGATTTCTAACTTCTTTCCTATTAGCAAAAAGCTAGAAAACAAGTCTAGAAATCTATCTTTTCTTTTTCTCTCTAAAACTCACTTTTCTCTCTTCTCTCAAGCTTCAAAAAGCTGGAGAAAAATCTGATTAGAATGATTAGGAAAATCAGTATTTTCCTAGTCTATCAAGAGAGAGTGGGGAGAGATTATGGGGAAAGTGGGAGATCATGGAGAAACCACTCATCCACTTTCTCCACCACTTCAACCACCGTTTGAGAGCTGAAATTATATCGATAATCCGACCATAAGGTCGGTCCAAATGGGTTGGTCGGCCCGACCCGTTTAAGGGGCCCAATCCAATCCGGCCCGGCCCGACCCGAAGCTCAATCGAATTGATTGATCCAAATGGGTTGGTCGACTGACCCGATTAAGGGCCCAATCAATCCGGCCCGGCCCGAAGCCCAATCAAATTGGCGCACCTTAGATTAAATGTACTCCAACAGGTACACCCGAGCAAATCATCGGGAAAAATATCCCTAAGCTCTCTCTCTATTGGAACGTCCTCAAGTTGGACTCATTATCATCATTCGCCACCGCGTATCCCAGAAAAACATCGCATCAATTTTTTATGTACCTTCTCGCCTTCATTGCCGAAATAATCGGCATACTCCGCCCCCTCTTCTTCTTATCTGACCCCTGAAATTCCACAACTCCCCAATCCCCGGTCACAAATTGAATCTTCCTCTCCCGGAAAAATACTAAGGCATGATGAGCGTACAACCAGTCCATACCTAAAATCACATCAAAATCAAACATCTGCAACTGAATAAGGTCTGCCTTTAATACATTTGAGTCTATCTCTACCTAATACCCCTTATGAATCAAGTTAGACTCTAAAACTTTTTCCACTAGGTACCATTACTCTATAGGTGTCCAAAGTACAAGTAGGGGGTTTAAGTATATTACCAAACCTACGAGACACAAATGAGTGGGTGACTCCACAATCAAAGAGCACATAAGCAGGTACGAAGTTGATGAGAATCGTAACTGTCATCACCACATCAGAAGCATTTCCCGACTCTTGTTGAGTCAAAGCAAAGACCAGAGCATTAAGCTTTGACCTGGTGTCACCGGCCTTTGGTGCTGTTGTTGAAGTCTAACCCGTACCCTAAACTGGAGATATACATTGACTGATACGGTGCCCCATCCTTCCACACCTGAAACAAGCCCAAAAAATCCATCTGCACTCCCCTGCGTTCCTTCTACAACATTCATAGGCATCATGTTATATAAAAATGTAAACTTTTCTATGGAGCTCTAACTTTTTGTAAAACCATGCCTAAAATTTTTATATTAGGTAATAGTATTCTAAAGGATGATCTCCTTTTATGACTAAGAGATCATCTATTATTTCCTTGAGAGTTCTGTAAAATACAATTCTAATAACTAATAATATTTTTTTAACAAACGTTAAATAGTACCATAAATAAAAAGGAAATTGATAAGGGCTACAAAAAAGAAACGATGAGAGTTACATCACAATCCTACCTTCAAGGCTCATCTTCGAGGAAGCCCCAAGGTTCGAAAATCAAGATGGAGATAACAACTCTCTAACTTTCTATCTTTGGTGTACAAATTGATCCGAGTTCCAAAAGAAAATTATTCCAATATTTAATAAATTAATATAGATCATAACTCACGCAACGAGTTAGGCTCCACACTAGTATTAAAAGTATTCTCAGCCCCAATGAAAAGCCCACTACAATATTTGAGAGTCAATATGATAAGTTTACATTGAAGAAGTCCATTATAGAAATCGGATTAATCTCAGCCATTTAGTCTAGGATTTCTCTCTCCGTAAATAGCAAACCCCTCCTTTTCAGTTTCCAAGTTCTCCCTACAGCTCTCAACCCATGCAAGTCGCCACAGGTTCGTTCTAGATTTCCTCTTCTCCTTGTTGTTGAATTTGATTTCTGAATGTTCAATGAAGTTATCTCTTCTTTTCCGTAATCGAATAAAAAATTCAGTAGGGTTTTATTGGCAGAAAGGTTTTCTTGTTAATCTAATCAGTTGTCAATATCGATTTATTGGAAGATTATGTGATTTTGGATGTTTCAGATAGGTATTTGATTCTGTATGATGAGAATGAAAATCCACTGGAGTGGAATCCTCGGTTTGCCGTGATGGGCTGTTAGCTGTGTAGAATTTGCCTCTATTTTCCTATTTTCATGGTCCATAAGAAGTCGGACACTGTTATCTACCTGAATTCGGCAAAATTTGGGCTGTACTCTTTGGGCAGAATGTTTTATGTTATGGAGAAGCTATATATCCAAATTCCAAATCCATGCATTTGAATTCCACATTCCATATAATAAAAAGATTGGCCGAATTGTATAATAAGATGTTTGGAATTTTCTAATTTTCGTTTTCACTCAAACTTTACTTAAGACATGAACTAGTTACACATTACTTGTTCAGTGATTTATTTTCTTGTATAGTTTGCGAACTTGTAAAGAATTATATTTACTTAGTGTGTTACCCTTCAAACTGCTGGTAATGTGAACATAAATGTACATTTATTGCCAAATATTAGATTTTTCTCCTATCCATTCCCGCCTATACCCCAATGATTGTGAATTTAATGGGTTATGTTATGGTTGGTTTACTTCAACTGCTGGATGATTATGTTGAGGAAGTTTCTTGACATGTTGAAACAAAATGTCATGCTTATTTTCTGTAATTTCAGTATTGAGTCGAGAACTTAAGATACACATCCAAGTACTTTTAGCAATTAATTTCCATTTATCATCATTATTAATTTAATATTATGAAAGAATCACAATCAGTGTTGTCAAATGGCGCTCATGGCGCCGCCATGGCGCTATGGCGTGGCGGTTTTTGCAGCCACCGGTATATACGCAATGGCGCCGCCATGGCGCTATAACTTTTGAGTTATTTGTTTGATTCATGTTGTTTTTTGCTTTTTATTACATTATGCAGTGTTTTATACATATTTTGCATATTTTATTGTGTCCGCTATAAGCTTTTATGGCGTCCGCTATAAACTTATGGCATTTTTTTGGCTTGCCGCCATGATCCGCCATCCGCTATTAACAACCCTGATCACAATAGAGATTTTTCTTGTTTACCCATTACCTACCCTCTTGTAAACTATGGCACTCCTTTGATAAGAGGGACTTCTGGGATCAAACAATTTTCATTGTTGTTCGAGTCTTCTGCTTTTAATGTTGGAGACGTTCTGATTCATTCTTTTTTATTGGAATACCTTAAACAGATTAGCGGACAAGTTAATCTTCCAACTATCATTTACTTATACAAGAAGAAGAATAAGAATGAGCCGCCCAGGACAGGAAGCTCTTAAGCGGAAGAGACCAGGGTCTGATGCACTCAATGGGTCTCAAGCCGATCTTGCAGTCTTAAACTTGATCAAAAGTAAAGGAAATATGGGAATTCCAGAAAGAGATATCAAATTTCAATTGGATACAAAACTCCCTGATTCCATTCTCAAAAAATCCTTGAAGTCGCTCGTCAGCAAACTTTTTATAAAAGAAGTGAAAATAAAAAATAGGGCAAAGGTTTACATGGCAGCAGACACCGAGGCATCAGAGGATATCACTGGTGGCATAGCGTACAAGGATGGGGAAATTGATAAAGATTTTATCGATCCTCTTAAAACCATCTGCTTAAGGCTCGTAAACTTCAAGAAGGTTGTTACAGTTGAGACAGTGTATGAAGCTTTGTCAAAGCAGGGAGCAGTTAAGGGCTGCACAAAGCAACTAGTTACAAAAATATTGAACTCTTTGGTTTTGGGAAACGAAATCATAGAAGTTAAAAGTACCGGTTTGGGAGAATATCATTCAATTCCTATTGGAGAACAATGTTTCAGAATTGCGAATGTTGCTGGTGTTAACAAGGGCCCGAATATTGGGGTAATGGCTTCACTTCCTTGCGGCATGTGTCCTCAGATTAGGCAGTGTACACCTGACGGGGTAATCTCCCCTAGGACTTGTGTATATTACAACAAATGGTTGGATATTGAATTTTAGGTATTTGCACTGCAAGCTCGACTCATCGCTTGCACAATTTTGATGGACAAGTAATAAAACTAGAGACACACCTGAGGGTTCTATTAACAAGGGTTATTTAGTCTGCTTTGGGGTAACACAATTCGACCCAAGGATGTACTTATCTTATTAGGAATTTTTCTACCAAAGATATGAATAAGATCATGCCAACTGGTACTCTGATTAATAAGCTAGAGGAGGCAGTTGTTTACTTTGCCAATATTCTCAGTAGTTTTAGGTAATTAACTGTTATGAAGAGTTTTCATTTCTCTTGTTTTCGACAATTTACAGGGATTTCTGAATTAGCATGAGGTCTTTTACTTTCTGATGACGTTCACGAATTAAATTTTATTCTTTTTATCAGATGGATTCTAGCTTAGTTATTGTTTTCTGAAATATGATGTTTGGATTTTGGGTTAATGAAAAAGGTGGTCTTCTAAGAAGCTATCAAGTTGCGTTAGACAAAGTTCTGGACTATTTATTCTTGATAAGTAACAAAATTCTGGACTTATAAGTGCTTTATGATATTTAGAAATTAATATTATGCAATTTATTACGAAAACCATCTCTTTGTTAAGAAAAGCTAAAATAATCATGTTTTTGTGCTTTGGTCTTTCTGCTTTTCCATTTGCAATGCTATTTTGTGCATGATTTTGTGAACCCGTTGAAGGGATTAAGTGGGAAATTCATGGCATTATAAGAAAGCTTCGCTGAAGCCTTTACACTGGGTATAAGTTACTAGAGCAGTGCAGGGCAGTCTATGGGCTGATTCTCAGAAACAAGAGGATCAATCACCGTACATAGATGGATTTTTTTTTTTTCAGGAAATTTTTATGAAATTATTTGAGAATATTTTTTTCATTGCTCTATAAACACAATCAGAATCAGATTTTTCTATTCTGGAATATCGTATTGCCAATTTATGGGATGAGTTTTGTTGCAAATCTCTAATCTGATATGAAATACTCTTCTTAGGGCTCCTGAAATCGACTTAAAAGTGCTTGAAAGTCTCTTTTCAGTGGCATCTGCTTCAGATAGCACTAATAAGGGTAGAGTTCGACGTGGTTCCAAAATCAACAAACTAGAGAAAGTGCAATTGGTAAATGGATGTTTTCACTTCACATTAGTGTAGCAAAATTTTAGTATGTTTCAACCAGATCATAATAGTCTTGTGAAAAAGCATATTCTGTGTGTGTGTGTGTGTGTGTGTGTGTGTGTGTGTTGAATTTGCTAATCAGCTTTAATCTTTTTTAAATGTAAGTTCAAAATTGTTTGCCTACAAAAGGCGGGGGATATTAAGTGATACTTGTATAGTATATAAAGCTGAAAATTTTCTTCTTTCCAGCAAATGGAATAGAGAGAAGTATAATGGCAGGAATGGCAGCTTTCCAGATACAAGTATGTTTTATTTTATTTTTTTATAATTTGATATCTTTGTAGTTCTGTGTGGGCAAATTGTTTTCTTTTCCTTCATTCCAATTTCATTCATATGTAATGGATCTTTCATGTGTTCTTGATGACAGTCTGTCCTTATTTCATCAGTGTAGTTAGATTTATATTAGATTCTTAGCCTGGCCATTCTTTGTTCTGAATTCTTTTGCCAGGTTGTTCTCCGACGAGCCTACAACTGCGAAATTATGCTCTCAAAGATTAAGATTCCTCTGCCAGATATGCTTGTAAGTTTCTCTTAATCACTTTAAAAAGGGAACTGGTATTTTTAAACCAAAAAGAAGGTAACGGGTTGAGTGGAACTTTTGATATGTTCCCATATTTTCAAGTCAAAGAGCCTAATACTCAATGTTGTAGATTGCAAATGCTGGCATTTGTGCTTTACCTGAATTGAATTGTTAATCTCATATATTGCAATTGATGTGTCAATGTCAGCCGGAATTCTTGTGCTCTGGCTTGTATAATCTCTGAACCAAGTTTATAAGCAATTTTTCTCGTCAAAGTTCTAGACCAAAATCATATCTAACTATTCCATGAAACTCTAGAAAATGCCAAACTAGACAACTAAAAGTTTCTTGGTTCAGAGGTTAACCAAAATTGAATAGCTTTGGTGCATAAGAGGCGAGAGTTTAAGTCCAATTATGTGATCGCTTTCTGCTTTTCCGTCATCACCATCATTGATATATTTTGCTATTCTTGCCGCTATAGCAGAATAGAGGTGCGGAGCGGACCTAGGGCGCTACAGGTACCTTTTGCGTCGCGCGTCAGCATAGCGAAAATAGAGGGCGATATTGCGGTTTAAATAGCGCACAATAGCGGCTCTATTTGGATATAAGATCTGAAATTCCATTTTACCTTGACAAGAGTAAAAACTTATGGGTAAATTGTGGGTTTTCCAACAAAAAACCATAATTGTTAGTCTTCAGCCAAAAAAATAAAAATACAGAGGCTATTTTCTCAACAAAAAAAAAAATCGTGCTCTTCTTCAAAAAAATAAAATCCCTCTGCTCTAACCTCTTCTTTTCATCTCCATCACCCATCTAACTCCATTCTCCAGCGACCCAAACACAGGCTTGGTTGATCTCGAAAGTGACTATGAGGATTGATTAGTCATTGAGTCTTTAGGAATTGAACTTCTTGTCCTGATTTTCCTTGTTTTTTTTAATTCTTGGATTTAATAACTTAGGTTATGTTTTTTATTTTTGGATTTAATTTAATGACTTTGATTATGTTTTTATCGTAGGTTTCATGACTTCGGTTTTATTTTTTTATCTTGGATTTAATGATTTTGGTAATGTATTGGGTTCCCTTACTGTCTTGAATATTTGTTAATTATTTATATAAATTTTCAAATAGTGCTGCTCCCGCTCACCGCTATCCCGCTATAGCATTTTCGAGGTTGTCCACTCTGCTGCGCTATCCAGGATTGACAACTCTGGTCCTTATAAGTTCTATTGCCTAAAGTCTACGGATTGCAGTATGTTCTGACTGTTTTCATGCACCCTGTCTCCCTCATCTATCTAATGTGACGATGTTATCTTTTTTAGGCATTTAGAAATGTAGAACACATCAGATTCTTTCATTTCATAATCTGATTTGGGATAATATTTATAAGTTTCTTTAAAAATGTAGAACACACCAGATTCTGTTTATAAGTTTCACTTTGAGGTTTGGGACTAAGTTTGTCGACTAATTCTTTGGGAATTTCGTGGCCACAGATATGTTGCATTTTCTTTTAGTTAGACTGGAAACCTATTCTACTAATGATTATCTAATGCGAGATGTTAAGATCGGTTACACAATTTTTTTCATGCTCTTGAGTGCCAGAGTTATGTTACTCGGTGTCCCCACCTTTTTACTCTCTACCTCAACAACTGTTCCTGTCTTTTCCTTGTAGATTTCTGGTTATAACATCTGTTCTTCATGTGCATTTTGAATAACCATGTACCGCAAAATCAATCTTGAGCTGTAGTAGAAGATTGTATGGTGACTACAAATCCTTATAGTAAGAAGACAATATGGGTCCAGTTCAGTTTCATCTTCCTTTCTAAAGTCACTCTCTTTGATTTTCACTTCTCTTTCTGAGGACAACATTTGCCTACTCTTAGTGAGAACCTTGCATTGTATGTGCTGTACCAGCTATTCTTTTGCTGTTGTTGGTTCAAAAGTGCACCAGTGCTGAATGCTGATCAACGTCCCTTGCTTGTCACCACAATTCGTAGGAAATCTCACTTTTTGAATGCCATGTGCATAATTATTTTGGTTGAAATTTATTTATTAAATTTATAATTACCAAGATAACCTACTTTGGTGCCTATCTTCTTTCTAGTAGGTATTTGAAATCATTTTATATACGAGAGCATGTGCGTTGCTGCATTTGCATTGTATTTTCGATGTTCTCACTATTTTAGCCTTGTTGAAGAAAGTGTTAGGTTTCTAGTTGATGATGGCTCGGTATTTTTCTGATGCCACAATTCTCCATGTTACTGTGTGCCCTAGTTTGGGATTAACAGATTTCTTATATGTCATGATTCTGTAGTCTGGGTTTATCTGTTTGCACCATTAAGCAAAAATTCTTTTCCATCCTTACTCTAGATTATCAGTTTTAAAATTCATCCATGCTTGATTTTCAGAATGCAATTTTGGCCTTGGACTCTCCTGCCTTGGACATTGATCAAGTTGAGAATCTCTTTAAGTTTTGTCCAACAAAAGAAGAGATGGAGACACTAAGGGTATATTTCTCTTAAACCTTTTTTGTCGTCTTTAACCTATGTATGTTTTCTGGATATTGAATGTACATACTGGAAAATAGTGGGTTATTTTTGTTCATTTGATGCGTGCAACTTGTCATGCCTACTTAGTTTTAAAAGGCGCGAGGCGATGAGGCGTGAGGCGAACGCTCGAGGCGAGCGCCTCATGGATGCGAGGCGCAATTCTTTATAAAAATTCTTATATATTGGAGATGGTGATGAATTTTGATTCAGAACAAGGTATGGGTGAAGAGATTAGAAAAAAATAGAGAAGAGAAGAGAGATGACAACATTTTGTATGGTGAGATTTTGTTTTTATTTTGAAATAGTTGTTTTTAATTTTATTTTTTTTAAGAGAGTGGTTTGGTCAACGGACTTTTTTTAAAGAAAAATAAAAAAGAACTATTATATGGGTAAAAAAAAAGGAAAAGAAAAAAGAAATCATCAAAAGGAGTTCAAAATAAAAAACAAAGAAATCACACCAGAAGAAAAAAAAGAAGAGAACCAGAAAAAGCCAACAAGGAGGAGGAGGAAGAAGAGAACCAGGAAAAAAAAAGAAAAGAAAAGAGAGAACCAGAAAAAAAAAGCGAACCAGAAGGAGGAGGAAGAAGAGAACCAGAAAAGGAAAAGAAGAGAGCCAGAAAAAAAAAGAGAAGGAATCGCCTCAGGCCGCCTCGGTCGCCTCAAGCTCGCCTCGTGAACACGCCTCGCCTTAGACCCCCGGAGGCGTTTTCAGCCTCGCCTCACGTCGCCTCGCGCGCTTTTTTAAACCAAGCATGCCTATATATGTAATCTGATTTTTATTAAGGTTTGATTTGAGTTTTCCTTTGTAACTTTTCTATAGAAGCTGACTAGTTAGTCTCCGTTTTTACATTTGACCTCTTCATTTTTTTTTGATGAATAAAGGATTAACCATTAATAACAAAATGACCGGGGCCATTACAAACTCTTCCTCTATTACAACAAAAGAGAGGAGTTGAGGAATAAAAAAACATCAAACAAGATAGAAAATAAAAGTTACACAATGTAACGGATAATAA
Source organism: Vinca minor (assembly GCA_026122235.1). NCBI lineage: Eukaryota > Viridiplantae > Streptophyta > Magnoliopsida > Gentianales > Apocynaceae > Vinca > Vinca minor. Next base: position 2,177,528 of record JAOCZM010000116.1, read on the forward strand.
CCCACACCCCACAGATACTAGGTGGGAAAGAACTAAAAATACTAATAATAGTAATCTAAGAAACAAACAAAAGATAGTCTTCTCTGCAACATCTTCATCGCCATCCTCAAACCACACAGGCAAGCACTTAGTTTCAACCTTTTTCATAGACAGCGATTCAGAAGACCATGGGCGTATCAACGAACTCAAGAAAGGGCCCAGATCTGATCCGGGTAAACATGTCCTTCCACCAAGGAAAGGAGCAACAAGCCGATTTAAGAAGATCGACAAAAGATCTCGCCTCGAAGTATCTTGATGAAATTTGCTTTAAGAGAAAGTACATTGATGTTTGCGACCAAAATGAAGGGTGTAGGCACAAAAAGTGAGTGGAGAATGACTAGATCCGACCAAGAACCGGCCGGTGACCGGAGCTCTTGGCCGGATCTAACCATTGGAGCATGGAAGAAGAAGAAGAGACCAAGGAGAGAAAATAGATAGGGAGTGACCTCTGCATAGAGTTGGTTGGTATTGTGTGATTTGGTGTAAGATTTTCCTTCATGGTAGTTCTTACATGGAATAGTACTTATTTTTCTCAATGTTCCTTCTGAGCTGATATATTGCAGCTCTCTTCACCCTGGCTGTTTGCTGTCCCTTTGTTTTGTTCTTTTATATATAAATAAGGTATTTCCTTTCTATTTCCTTTCTCCTATCTTTCAGAACTACAACGGGGACAAAAAGATGCTTGGAAAGTGCGAGCAGGTTTCTTTTATGACTCTACTCTCCAAATTGTGTTGGCCCAGAAGTTGAATGCAAGAAATTTATTACTGACCAATTTGTTTGAATGCGCGATTTTCAGTTTTTCTTGGAGCTGATGAAGGACCCACGCGTGGAGTCCAAATTAGGAGTTTTTTCATTTACAATTACATTTTCTAATCAGGTACATTGTGTGAATTTTCTTTTACACTGTTGATAGTTAATTCTGATTTTGATGTCAGCTATTTAATATGTGAATTTTGGCTTCTAATAGGTATTAGACTTCTAATCTGATCATTTTGAACGGCTGATCAAATTCGGAACTTGGTTGTTTTCTGTTTCCTTACAAGGCTGGAGAAGGCACCTAGGTCTAGGTTGGACATAAATTACACTAATTTTTATTTTTTCTACATCACTAAGATATTAGCTAAAACAGCCCAAAATATGTGATTCATGGTTTGGGGCTTCTCCTTATAAAATTACAACTACCATGCTTATAGGTTATGTGGGCAGAATTGCATACTCTGGCTTTTGAAAATAGTAATCATTTAAGAAAATTACTAAGAAGAAACTCTGCGTGCATATTTGGAGTTTAGTACAAATTAATTGCATTTCTTTTTGTACTTCAGGACTCTTCCCTTGGTGTGCTTGTGCTATTTCTATGGATCTTTGGATGTATGATCTTCTTTTCTTATTTATTATTTGTCCGAAGCATGGTTGACTTGTTTGTATTTTCATCAGCTTCTTGCTGAAAAAATGCCCGAGCTACTGTTTTTTGACAAGGATCTTGTTCATTTGGAAGCTGCCTCTAAGGTACGTTGAATAAGTTGAATGAGGCCTTACGATTCCAAAAGTATTCTAGAATATGTTATATAATAACTGACCTGAGACATTGTTTCTTCTTGAATCCATTTGATGCCGCTTTGAATACTTAGATCCAACTGAAGTCTTTGGCCGAGGAAATGCAAGCAGTGAGCAAAGGCCTTGAAAAAGTTGAGCAGGAACTTATTGCATGTGATAATGATGGCGATATATCCTTGGGCATTCAGAAGGTAATATGATTATCCTCATCATCAAAAAGTCATTATCCCCACCTTACACTTGATATAAAGTGCCTAGCAACACTTTTTCAGGTACTATATTACTTATATAATACGCGTCAGACAAATATTAACGAGTAAATTATCCGATCTATGAATCAAGGAATGAAAAATTATTTTCCCTCTAAAGCTATTTAACTACTTGATCTATTCCTTCAGGTACTTAAGAATTTCCTCCATACTGCTGAATGAGATGTCAGGTCACTCGTCACTCTGTACTCTGAAGTGGTGAGCGTTTGTCATTCATTTCATTCCGTAAAATCTTCTATTTTAGCTTGATTAGATTCTAATTCATACTATACAGGGTAGAAATGCAGACTCATTGTCCCAGTATTTTGGTGAGGATCCAGCTCGGTGCCCGTTTGAACAAGGTCTGGTGGAGTTCTCGTTTCTTAATACATATTCTTATTTTCTCGTTAATATGTCATTGTAGTCCCAGACTTCTTTTCGTAGATAATATTGTCATATTGTAATTTGATATCTAAACGACAAGGAATGAATGTTGAGTATTGGTTCAGAAATCAGAATTAAGAAAAGAAATAGCATATGTTACCTTTTTAAACATATACAAATATAAAATATTGTTTCCAAAAAAATACAAGTATAAAATATCGACGCAGCTTATATTTGAAAAGATTGAATGAATGCTTAAATTTGCTACTCTGTGTCTGTTTCCCTAAGAGAATTTCCTGATTTGGGGGCCAAAGTGTTCAGTTTTCTACTGGAACCATTGACCTGTATTTCTTTATAATCTTTTTGGGATGACAAATTGAGCTTCTCTTGAAACCTTGCCTTTTATGTTCTTTGTGTTGTCGTTCTTTATTAAGTTTTCATTTCGTTAAAAATTTCCCTTGGGATTGACATATTTTTTTGGGGTACTGATATGTGCTCATGGACTCCCGATTTCAGTGACTCAAACTTTGGTAGTTTTTACCAAATTGTTCAAAAAATCATGGGATGAGAATGCAGTTCAGGTTGAGGCCAAAAAAAAGAAAATGGAGAAGGAAGCCTTGAAGGAACAAGCAGCGGCCAACTCTTTGGCAAAAAAGGAAAGTGCTGATGCCGGCAGCAGGATGAAAGCCAAAATTCAACAACTTGGTTTGTGAATCGATTTTTCTGGCAAGGCAGTTACGCTATATGGTAAATCCTTCCATATGCAGTGAAAATTTGCAATGAATGCTCTTTTGATGCTGCATTTCCCAGTATTGGGGTAATTGTACTTTTGTCACCTCTTATTGATGTACATAGCTTTGAACATCTATATATTTTTATGAATATAGTTGATTTAGGAGGATCCTCCTTAATTTAGGAGGCCATTGAATGATGTTTATAGCACATTTTATACGAGAATGGATAATTAAAGGAAGAGTTTTAGAAAATAGTCAGAAAGTTCAATGATCTTTGTACTGTGGTTTATGAATGCCCTTTTGCAGCCTGATAGAATGCAGTTTGGAGCACAATCTTTAATTCTTTTGGAATTAAATTTTGTACTTCTTTCGGTATTTGTAGGCATTGTCGACAACTGCCAAAAGAAGGTAGTTGATATTGACCATTTGCTTAAACTACTGCAGTGGAATTGTTTAATTTAAATTTAGATAGGCACCAAATTTGATTTGTATTGAAAAGTCGTCCATACTTACTGTCGGTTTTAAACACTGGATAAAAAAGGAAAGTTATAATAGGTGCGTGACAGTCACCGTAAAGTTTAGTTACATCGAATTGCATGAACTGATTTATGAATTTCGTGGGGTGTTACATTACATAATCCTTTCCGATTCATGTAGCTACTCTAATTACTTGAGATTTATGCTTGGTTGGTGGTGTTTTGTATTGAACAATTGTTGTCTTTCTTTTCAATTTATTGAAGTACTGTTTCTTTCCTAAATAGCCTGATCAATGCAAACTAGGCGTGATTTTCATGGGAAATGTGGTATTTTCTTTAAAACAATCGATGTAATTAAAGTAAACTCACGCTATTTGTCACCGGTTACGGAGTGACTTGGCAACGAACGCCTCTTTCGTTGATAAGACGCCGAACTCATACAAATAAAGATATAACTTCCATAATGTTAATTCATAAACTGAAGATAAATTATTCTTATAAAATACTACAAGATTATTCTTAAGTGTACTACATAACAAAGTTTAACATCATTACTCAACTTGAAATAAAACTATATACCATTCTATCACATGATCACCACAATCGGTTCATTCATCAAATTCCTCGTTCGAGGACAGTACTTTCCGCAAAGTCATAAACAAAATAGTAAGGAATTAGCTACACTAGCAAAGTAATGTTCAAACACCCTTGGGATGAAATATCGTTAGACTAATTTCCCAAAAACATTTTCATACTTTAACTTAACTTCAACTCAAAGCACATGTAAAATACATTTTAGGATGTTTAAAACAAGTTTAGAAGTAAAGATCGACTTAAAAATGACTTAGGAACATTCCACATGCTGTCAAAATCGTGGGTTCGTCCCCTCATGCTGTCAAAATCGCGGACGACCGACCATCGTCCGAGATAATCGCTCAATCAACTAATATTTGGACAGAAGCTCCCAATATCTCCGAGGACAAAGCCTAGGATGAAACTTCGTCCGTGACATCCAGAAATGACCATTTTCAATACAAAATTAAGGAAAACCCATTTTCTGCAATCAAACATCCCCTTTCCCAAAATCTCATACTTTGACAACTCAAACAGACAAACTTCAAACACTTCCACACAACTTTATATGCATTCAAACACATCACACTTCCTTCGAATCTTGGTGCTCTGAGCACCCTTCAATTCACACACACACACACATACACACACAAGATCACATCATATATAATTCACAATCAAGCTAAATTGTTCGTTCCAAACTCTATAACAACTGCTAACAGTCCCTATTTGGTAGTCATGTTAGGAGCAGACCACAAACTATCAAATTCTGGGTCCGAGCATTTTACCCCCAGACTACGGGGTCGAGTTTAAGGATATGTTCTGTTATGCCATTGCTCAACTTGGGGAGCTCCAAAAATAGCTGTTAGAATAACGTTTTAGTCTCGCTATGGCCCGAGCCACACTATCACACACACCACACTTTCTATCGCGAACTCCCGGGCTCAAGCGATATGAAATTAGAACATATCCTACTGTAGATTCATTCACAGACAAGAGCTCTAGATTGAGAATACACACTTTCAGACTTTACAAAACAATCACACCAGAACATATGATCAATTATCAAACACATAAATCCAAAACAGTACATACATTTCATGCAATTCACACATTACAACACTTCATCTAATTTTGATGCATTTTTAAAAGTGTAGAAACCATTTCATCACAATTTCACAACTTGACAGAAATTATGTTTTCATACTTTTGGACAGAAAATACAAGAGTGTAAAAACCTTACCTTGAATGCTCAAAACGAACTTAACAAAGCTTCAATTCACTTTTCATAGGTCCCTTTTCATCGATGTATGACACACACACCTCCAAGGTATTAATTAGATAACAAATATATCAAATATTCAAAATTACTAAAACGAAAAAGTTACGGTTATTACATACTCCCCTCCTTACAAAAGTTTCGTCCTTGAAACTTGCATACCTCGATCAATCTTAACCCGTCAACCCTTAAATTAAAAAAAAACATAGACACTAGGACCTTCCCGCTAGGCACAATGGCTCTATATGCATCCCAAAAGGCAAGCATGGTACTATATTAGCGATCTCTAAGATACAAAAGAATAGGTACCACCACATTCAAATAATACACAAACATATATACATATTGACCTAAAGTGTACCGCTTGTCACCACATCCGTTGCATACCCGACTTCCTGTTGTGTAAGTGCAAACACCCTGACATTAAGCCTCTGATTCTCCACACTAGGCATCACCGGTACAGTCTGTCAATTTCCTTGACTCAAAATCTGACACTGATTGATGTGATGAGACTTATCCCCAAACTTGAAGCAAACTCCCGATTTCCAGCGACACTCACTCGGGTGCCTTCGTCTACAAAGCCAATTACATCGAAGATTCACGTAATATCTTCTCTTATCCTAAAAAGAGTCTCTCTGACTGCTTAAAGATAACTAAAATTAGGCAAATTAGCCAATTTGTTCCTAAATGTTTTTTTAGTTTGAGCTTAAGGTCTTGGATGTTTAATTTTCACTTTTAAGATCCTGCATATATTTTCAACCTGCCAATAAAGGACTTCCGTCAATTTTTATGTCTATTTTCCGTCAACCCAGTCATGTGCCTCTCACAAAAGGTACATTTTAAGAGTATTTCAGACATTTCAACATATTTCCCAAACGAAATACTTAGATACTTAATTTTTAAACAAAATAACTATTAATACTCAATTTAAACTAACAAAATAAAGTCTAAAACTCATCCCCTCCCCTCCATCATCCACCAATGTCGTCAACCACCGCCATCAATTTAAATAAAGGCAGAAGGAGAGTAACAAAAGGCAAAACAAACAATGCCAGGCTACAAACTGGATAAGACCTCCAACAAATTGGAGGAAAATCAATTTTGATGCATCTTACAAGTAAGGAAAATATACAGTGGCAATTCTGGTTAGGAATGAAGATGGAAGTGTGTGCTTTGCAAATGTGGGAATCAGTCTAGGCTCGAGATGCTTTCACATCAGAAGCTAAAGGAGCTCTTCTAGCCATTAACACTGCTGTGGAAAAGAATTGGAAGAAGGTCCTCCTTGAGGGGGATGCAACAAACATGATTTTCACATTGAGAGGTCATAAATGAGCTGAGGAATGACAAGGTAAAACTACTACTGATATGTGTAGAAATAGATTAAATAGAATATAATAATGGATGGTAAATTCTATTCCAAGAATCATGTAATAGGGCAACCCACAATCTTGCTAAGTGGGCAAAAACAAACAATAGAGAAGGTACCATCCCTCTGTTATCTTTACCACCTGAGATATGGTGTGATGAACAATCGTGTGGTATTTTGGTTGACATTCTCCTTGACGGAGATGATGATATAAATAAAGAGTAAGTTGTTTGCATAAAAAAAAATAGAGAGAAACAGAATTATTAGCCATTTTTGTCATCAATTATTTTCAAACAGCCAATTTTATCTTTTTCAACTTTTTTCAGCCATTTTTGTCATCAATGTATTTTTAAACAGCCAATTTTATCCTTTTCAACTTTTTTTCAGCCCATTTTTGTCCCCAAAGATTTTACTGAGCAGTCATTTTTGTCATCAACTTATTTTTGTACAAACCACTTTCATCCTAACTTTTTTTTAACTTTCTTCATCTTTAAAGATTTTAAGTGTAACCATTTTTATCCTTCATCAAATAATTGTCTAAAAGCCAGTCAAAATTGATGACGTGTCCAAACGGCTCTCGATTGTCTCTCTTATGCAGGGGGTAAAGATGGAAATTCCAAAGTATACTAAGTGCCTCCCTTGTAAAGCCCGTCATTCCCACTCATATCGATCTCCGTTCTCATTGGAGACAAAATGAGAACAGAGGTCGATATGGAGACAAAATGAGAACAGTAGACCGATATGGAGACAAAATGAGAACTAAACCGATATGAGTTAGAATAACGGGCTTTACAAGGGAGGCAATTAGTATACTTTGGAATTTCCATCTTTACCCCTGCGTAAGAGAGACAATCTGAGAGCCGTTTAGACACGTCATCAATTTTTAGACAATTATTTGATAGAAGGATAAAAATAGCTGCTCGTAAAATCTTTGGAGATGAAAAAAGTTAAAAAAAGTTGAAAAGGATAAAATTGGCTGTTTGAAAATACATTGATGACAAAAATGGCTGAAAAAAGTTGAAAAGGATAAAATTGGCTGTTTGAAAATACATTGATGACAAAAATGGCTAATAATTCGAGAGAAACACGAATAAATAAACCACAAAAGAACACCAATATTTCTAATGTGATTTGCTCTTCACACTACCTAAGTCCACGGTCCAAAAAGGAAAACTCTAACGTATAATTTTTTAACAGTAATAAAATTTACAAACTCTTGCAGCTATACAAGTTTTGGAAGATTTATATTTATTTTAAAAAAAAATGTTGTAAGAGAAGAAAGCCCAGTTGCAAAAAGGAAGGCTCTTTTGAAACTTTTGTGAAAAGAGAACAACGTAATTTGTATCCTTATAGGAAGATGTAAAACCTGGAGTCTTTTGGCAAATTTCTGGGACAGGAGGTTCAAATGAAGAAGTCTACAACTGGAGTGAAGGGGTTTTTTTAGTCTCGATTCAATAAATTCTTGTAAATTTTCAATTGAGTGAATAACCTATTTTGAACTTAAACAATTTTTGCTTTTCGAATTTTAGACCAAAATTTTGTTTTCGACTTTCCTTGGACTTCAACAATTTACGGATACCCGATATAGAAATAATTCAAAATTCTGACCAAAATCGATCACGTGACTGACATGTGCCGGTCGGATTGAGGGCAATTTTGTCCCACAAGAAAATAATCATAATTTTACTCGACCCCACCCACACATTTACAACCCAACCCGACCCACGATCACCAAGATCATTTCAATTGTCCCCCACCATAACCACCCACCTAGGGGTGTCAACGGGTTCGAACCGGCCTGAACCCCGCTCACATAGCTCAAAAAAATGTAAACGTGAGCTTAGGTGAGCTGAGCGTGAGCTTGACCCCGCTCAGTCCGAAAAAAACTCGAACTCGAACCCGAATAAGATATATATATATATATATATATATATATATATATATATATATATATATATATATATATATATATATATATATATATTACTAATTAAAAAAGAAAAAAAGGCCTAAAAATTGGCATTAATTGAAGAATTCCTTAAATGTAGTGAAGAGGAAGAAGTGATGCATTTAAATGGTAAACTAGATGTATATTCGGAGAAATTTTACCCAACAAAGAGTGGTAGTGTTGATGAAGACTTTATTATCTTGTATTATTGAAAATGAAATGCTTTTAAATTCCCTATTTTGTCTATGATGGCAATATATGTATTAGTAATTCCTGTAAGTTCGGTAGCATCTGAGAGTGCTTTTAGCATCAATAGTCGTGTCTTGAAACAATTTCGCAACTCACAGCTTCCCAATACAGTTGAATGATTAGTTTGTGGTCAAGATTGGATTACGAGTTCACCAAAAGAGAGTGATTATGAGGAAGAGTTTGATTCTGATTTTGTAGGTTATTCTTTACTTAGTTTTTTTCTATTTTATTTGTCTAAATTATTTTTTCTTCATCATTGTTTCTTACTTAATTTACTTATATTTCCTCTTTCTTTTGTAAATTTGAAACACAATAAAAAGTGAAATATTGTAGAAAAAATCAATGAGATTGCCGAAATTGGATTTGGCACCAACAATGAAATTAAATCACTCTTTTGCAATTTGCAATTTCATTTGCAATTTCATCATTTGTTAGAATTTTAAGTGCATGAGTTCTCTTTTTATTTATTTATATAAGACTCATTTATTAGCATAACAAACAATTTTGAAACTTCAAATTCTCTTATTTTTCTCTATATAAGACTTTTACAATTATGAACTTTCGTTTCTTTTGTTTTAGTCTATATAAGAATTTTTGTCTATGTTGTATGTATATTTTTTAACATTTGACATTGCTATGTATTTATACTTTTATTAGTTTATTTTGTTTCGAGAATTAAATATCATTGTATTATGTATATTTGTAATCTTGTCAGAATTTAGTTCCAATGCTCATTGTATTATACTATTCTTACTACATGATTTTTGTTTTTTTACTAAAATAAATTTAACTCGTGAGCTTAACTCGAGCTCAAATTAAAATGTTAGGTAAGCGTGAGCTCACATTAAAATGTTAGCTAAGCGTGAACTCAATGTTATGAGCTTTTTCGGACTGAGCGTGAGTTGAATTTTTCAATTTTTATATGAGCTGAGCGTGAATCAAGATCGGCTCACATAACTCGTTTGACATCCCTACACCCACCCTTCCACCAGCACCCAACCACCACCTCCCCTTCGCCGACTACCACCACCACTCCCACAACCCAAACCACCCCCGTTTTGCATGTCCAATTTCTCCTTATGTATTCAAGTCCCGACATCGGCACAATCTCAGATAAAAAAACAAAGAAAAAACAATCACCAATCTTTCACAGAAAACCACCACTCTACCACCAGATATTCATCAAGCTTCAAGAACTGCAAATCCAGTGAACATGTGAAGAAATTTCATAATTTATCCTTTCTTTTTTTCAAATTTTATTTTGGGCTGATACCCAATTTTCCGCCAGCGGACTATGCGTTCCGGTACTTACCATTCCCTCATTTTTCTTGACATTTTCGCGGTGCTTAAAAAATTGTGGAAATTAATCAAATGATAGTTCTTATTAGTATTTTTCTTTCAAAAGAAAACAAAATTACAGTTGTAATATCAAAAAAAAGTTTCTCTTTTCCTTACTGATGATTGTGCTGCTCCCTGTGATTGGTCCTCCCGCATTCTTCTCCTTTCTCCGGCGGCAGTGATCACATCATTGGGATTTCTGAAGTATATTAAAATCACCTTTTCTTATTCGGGCAGGATTTAGTATGGGTCGGGTAGGGAATAGAGTGATTCGGATTTTTTTCTTGTGCGGATAAAATTGCCCCCCAAATAAAACGACACGTTTTAGTTATGTGACTGATTTTGGTCGAAATTTTGAAATTTTTCTATATCGTGGCACCCTGAAATGGTTAAAGTCCAAGGAGAGTCGAATACAAAATTTTGATCTAAAATATGAAAAGAAAAATTGTTTAAATCTAAAAGAACTAATGACTATTTATGCCCCTTACATATGTTTCAAAAGCAAGTGTTAACCCTCGACTATTTTACGTGTTATTACTGCCACTAACTATTTACGGGGAGTTATTTATGCCTAAATCCGGCAAGAGAGGGCGGAGTTGCACACGTGCCACTCACACAAGCACATTTTTAGGGGTATAAACGTCCAATGGCCCGATGTTTAATGGGTTGCCTATAACCCATCTAATGACCCGACCCATGACCCTATGAGTTAGTAAAATTCACCTTTTTTCCCTCTCTTCTGTCTCTGTTCTTGGCAATTCGTTTGGAAAAGATGGGATTCTTGCAAATTTCTGATTTTGGGGCTTTGTTTTTGATGAATTTCAGCATATATACCATGCTCCTCCAATCACCAATATATTCATCATCTTGTTTCTCCCAATTCCAAATCTAAAAAACCCTTCCAATTTCTGCCGACATTCTCGATTTTTTTTAAAATCAAGAGCTTCACAGTGAAGCCCTTTCTCTGTCTCTCGGCAAAGGGATATTTTCCATCTTCTCTGTCCCCAATCACAGATTCTCTAGCAAGGTGTGTTAATTTTGCCCCTGAACAATCGCAATGTTAGTGGCACATGTGCAACTCCGCCCTCTCTCGCCGAATTTGGGCATAAATAGCTCCCCGTAAATAGTTAGGGGCAGTAATAGCACATAAAATAGTCGATGGTTAACACTTTCTTTTGAAACATACATAAGGGGCATAAATAGCTATCTCAATGTAAAATAGGTCATTCACTCATTTCAATATTTCATGACTTGGGTTTCTCCAATTAGATCTTTCGGTGAAAGAGTTTATTTAAGTGGCATTCAAATGGGAAAAATTCACTATGTGACGGTCCTTGTAGGTACTTGTGAGACACGAAGGCCTGCGGGACCCACCCTGCAGGTGGGTCCTGTCTAAAATTATGTTAGAGGAGTGTGGGGCGGACCCAAATCCAGCCCCATGCCAGACTTTCCCATTCAAATGGTTGTTTAATTATAGCATCTCATTCATTAGATTCAAGAAGTGGATGAAAAATTTAAGGTCTTTTTTGTACAAAGGTTTCCAGGTGATAGTAATTTTCCCTGATTTCAATCACTCACTCCATTCCTAAATATAAGATTTTAAAAGTAAGTAGCGAAAATTAAGAATCTTCCAAAAGCTTTTTTGGATTGGATGGGAATGAATTAAGACATACTTTTTTTTTCCGAAATAATAATCCCCTCTGTCCTTCACCCCCGACTGATACTTGTCAGGTCGGAGCAAGGTTCCATCGGACGTTCAACACGCAGTTTAGTCGTCTATTTCATCGGTCAGCACGACCGGGCGCACCTCCCACAATTCTTAGGAGTTGTGGACATCTATTATTGATGAAAAGGGATAGGCACAAACACGTCATGCCCGCCTTTCAAGGGAAAAGATGTCTAGGTAAAAAAAAATTATTTGTTTTCCATCACTTTGGCATGTGTCAAAGAAATATTGTGAAATTTGAGGCGTTTAAATAACATTATCGGTTGAGATAAAGAAATTCTTGGTTTTAATAGGACTTCTTACAAGAGTTGTTTCTATCTATTATTATCTAAAACGAGTAAATGACTAAACTATTTACGCATTTTCTATTTATAGTACTAAACTATTTTTTAGCTAATTATATCACTCATCTATTTGCGGTTTTTAAATAATATACAACCATTATTTTTTTGGGTGTTTTTTGCCAAAGTTCGCACGTGACTTTCATGTGCAGATTATTGAGGGGAAAAATTAGAATTTCGCAATAACCCAATGATTTGCAAGTTAAAGATTTGACCCGTAAATAGAAAATCTGCGCTCAAAATCGGGTCAAATCTTTAACTCACGGATCACTAGATTATAGCGAAATTTTAATTTTGCACCTCAATAATCTGCACATGAAAGCCACATGCCAAATTTGGTAGGAAAACACCCAAAAAAATTGTGGTTGTATATTATTTGACACTCGCAAATAGATGAGTGATATAATTAGCTAAAAAAAATAGTTTAATACCATAAATAAAAGGCAGATTGGTGAATTTCGTCCTTTAACAATATGCGATTGATGATTTTGGTCCCTGTTCTATTTTTTGTTTTTTTGTTTTTAGAACCTTAAACAATTTGTGTTTGGTGATAACGGTCCTTCCGTCCACAACTGTTATAGTCAGCCATCAGTCAACAAAAATTTAAATGAAAAACACTAAAATTGAAGGGTATTTTTGGGGGACAAATCTTGGCAAATTGCCAAATTTCGTCCTTTAACAATATGCGATTGGTGATTTTGGTCCTTGCAGCCAATTGCACTTGTTGGCAAAACATTGGATTCTGCCTCAATTTTCCCCATATCAATACCTTTATTATCTTTAGTTCCACTTGTTCTAGGTTTTTTTTTGTTCCATCACTGGAAGTTTTTTTGTACTCAACAAAGAGGTAGATACCATATCCAACCATTGTTAGGCAAACCAAAGACAACCCATAGTCTCTTCTAAACATCAATTATTCAATTATATAAGAGAAAATTTTGCGGAGTTTTGGATCGGGAGCTTGAAGACTGAAGAGAGAGAAAGAACAACCGTGGCCGGTAAGAGGTGAAAAGAAGAGGGAGAGAGTTGGGCAGTTGGGGTGGGGAAGAAGGAGATTTGGAGTATTTTTAGGCAAATTGGTGAATTTCGTCCCTTAACAATTTGCGATTGGTGGTTTTGGTCCTTGGTCTATATTCTTTTGGGAGTGAAATACTCAAATTAACCCCGGTGTCTTGAAGAGTTTTTTTTTAAAAAAAAAAAATTATTATTTCCGTCATAGTTGTGGACGGAAGGACCGTTGTCAGCAAACGAAAATTGTTTAATGTTCTAAAATTGAATAGGGACCAAAATCACCAATCGTATATTGTTAAAGGACGAAATTCACCAATATGCCTAAATAAAAATACGTAAATAGTTTAATATCATAAATAGCCATTTACTCTATCTAAATATATTCATTCAACCACTCACTCCATTCCTAAATATAAGATTTTCAAAATATGTAGCGGAAATTAAGAAAGAAAATAGTAAGATTTTTTTAAAACAAAATATCAATATTTTTATCTTAAATAGAATTAGTGGCGTACAAATTCTATTTAAGATAATAATATTACTACTTTAATTAATAAAACATCATTGGATTTTGTTTCCTTAATTATCGTTACTTATCCTAAAAATCTTATATTTAGGAATGAAAGTAGTATTTGTTAAAGAACATTGATGGAGAAGCTTGGTTTGTCGGTTGATGAAAGGAAAATGTGATCTTGAGGAGGTTTCTTTAGGCCAAAATCTCTCTAACTGGAGTGAATAACGAAGAAGTTCTTGAAGAATGAAGTTCAGTTGAGTGCAACAAATGGAGATGGTTCTGTTGGTGATCAGAAGCTCAAGCTGAATAATTTTGCTACATGGAAAATTCGAAGTAAGAGGATTGTGCAGGCAGTAGACTTTGTAGGAGTGGGTTGGATTAATTATAACATTGGGTTGCTGGTGCAATAGATATGTTAGGCCCATATCTAGATTAAATATTAGCTCAGTCAGCCTTAGTCTAGTTTATATTTCCAACTTTTAGTTACTAGATATTTTAGCTATTTTTGTACGACCTTTACACATCAGCAAAAAAGTAGGTATTTTTCTGGGAGTATAAATACTATTTCTCTTTCCTGTAATTCATTAAGTCAATAAAATGAATTGTGAGATATTTTTCTCCATCTCTTTTCTCCCTAATTTTCTATGACTTTCAATATGGTATCACTCAATGTATTGCTGCATCAGAATCATTCTTTGATTGTTCTTCGATTCTTAATTGATTTCTGATTGAGGAACCTGAGTAGAAATTACTAGTTTGTTGTTTTGTTTTCTTCTTCAGAATTCTGAGTTTTTTCTATTCCTCACTTTGGATTTTTATCAAACAGTTGAAGTGCACTGTGACATATTCATCAGAAAGGAATGGCAAAGGATAATGTTAATACTACTGATATACTTGATGGACATCATTTCTATCTTCATTATACTGACAATTCATCATTGATTTTGACTCAAAAAACACTGACAGGATCCAATTATCACTCATGGAAGAGAGCTTTGAGAAGAGCTTTGGTAATTAAGGATAAGATATGTTTTATTGAGGATGTAGCAGGCTACACACAACCTAGGAAGGGTAACAGGACATATATAGCTTGGGAGAGAGTAGATCAAACAGTTATGACATGGATGACCAACACTATGACACCTACTATTTCTCAAAGTGTTGAATTCTTCAACACTTCCATGGAAGTGTGGAAAAATCTTGAGAAAAGGTATACAAACATCAATGCTTTTAGATTAACTAATTTGTTAGAAGAAATACATGCTTTAAGACAAGGAAATCAATCAGTTGATGAGTATTACATGCAGCTGAAATGCCTTTGGGATGAACTTCTAGTTTTAAGACCATTGTCTAATTGTACATGTGGTGGTTTAATGGCTGTGCAAAAGTACTTTGACTCAGACTATGTAATAAGATTTTTGAAAGGTTTGAATGAGAAATTTGCAGAAGTAAAATCTCACATACTCATGACTAAGCCTATGCCTGGTATAGATGAGGCTTTTGGACTTGCAAAACAGCATGAGGATTAACTTAATTACAAGCATCCTTAGATGCCTATGCAAGTTATGAATGCACATAGTTACACACATAATACTAACAGTGCTAGTGTTGCAAGTCCAGTAGGGAATTCTGGAAATTTCACCAGTGGTGTTGTGAATTCAGTTGATAGTGGTTTTGGTAGAGGAAGAGGAAGATTTGCAGACAGAAAACCTTTAACATGTACACACTGTGGAGGATCAGGACATTCTGTGGATAAGTGTTATAAGAAATATGGCTATCCACCTGACTTTGGTGGTAACAGAGGAAGGGGAAGGAATACATGATGGTACAATGGTGGCAATTATGGTTCCAAGAGCAATGACTATAGTGGAAAGGGAATTTCTAATATCCAAAAGTATGTGAATCACATTGCTGGTTATAAAAATACAAGTCCTAGCAAATGTAAAGGTTCAGGAATCAGGCATCACATGTTTTCAAAGTAACCTCACTGGTTTTAACGAAGAGCAGCAGATGCAACTAGTTAACCTGTTTCAAAGCATGCACTCAGGCAGTTTAGGTTACAATGGTGGAGAAACTAGAGTTAATTCAACTGGAGCAGACCCTGGACCTATGATACATCAAGCTACTTTGCTGACAAATGACTATGGAGGTTTTAATGCACCAACATGTAATCCTAATGACTTAAACACTTATACTTGGATTCTAGACTCTGGTGCTATTGATCATGTGGTATGTACTGATAAGTTTTTTGTTGAGTCTAGTCATGTTTCTAATCTCTTTATCAAGCTGCCTAACAAATCTTCCATACATGTCCTCATGAAAGGAACTATACAATTAGCATCTAGCTTAGTCTTGAAAGATGTGTTGTATGTTTCTATTTTAAGCTTGAATGTTGTGTCAGTTTCTAAACTTACTCTTCATAATCCTTGTTCTGTGTTGTCTTTTCATGACCATTGCATCATTCTGGACCTGTCATCCTCTTAGAGGATTTTGACAGCTAAATGATGGCAATGATTATATTTTCTACCACATCCTGTATCAGTTAATATTCTTCCTAAGGTAGTTTCTGTTTTATCTAGGCAACTTGATCAAGACAATAAATTTCCCATACCTACTGATAATGAGGTAAAAGATTTTCTTTGGCATTATAGATTAGGGCATTTGTCCTTTCCTAGGCTTAAACTCATTAAGAATGTTCCTAATATTTCTTATTGTAAACATTCTAAAAAATGCAGTGTTTGCCCTATTTCTAAACATGACAAATTACACTTTAAGCTTAGGACTTCAATTGTGAAACAAGCATTTGATCTAGCTCAAATGGATGTATGAGGGCCATATAAGGAACCCACAGTTTATGATCAAAAGTATTTCTTGACTGTTATTGATGATTTTAGCAGATTTGTGTGGATTTTTCTTTTGAAATCTAAGTCTGATGTTCAACATACTATTCAATCCTTCTATGAGTTTATCCTCACTCAATTCTCTGTTAAAATAAAGGTCATAAGGACAGACAATGGAGTTGAATTCCTAATGCAAAATTTCTACACTGAAAGAGGAATCATTCATCAAACTTCATGTCCTTATACCTCTAAACAGAATGGATTGGTGGAAAGGAAACATCAGCATCTCTTGAATATTTCTAGATCACTTAATTTTCAATCTCATGTTCCATTAAGCTACTGGGGTTTTTATATTAAGCATGCTGCTTATCTTATAAATCTAACTCTTTCACCAGTTATTCAAAATTTGACTCCTTATGAAAATCTCTATTCTCATTCCCCAAGTTATGAGCATTTGAAGGTGTTTGGTTGTTTGAGTAATGCCTGCACAATAGAGCATGGAAGGGGAAAGTTAGATCCTAGAGGAAAAAAATGTGTTTATCTAGGTCAATCTTCTACATCCAAGGGATTCATACTTTTAGACTATGACACTGAACAACTCTTTGTTTCTAGACATGTATTGTTTCAGAAACACATATTCCCTTTCTCAAATACTGATTGTAACTCTTCTGCACAATCTTCTATTGTGCTAGATTCTATATCAACTGATGAATTGTTTGCAGAACTTAATGAGGTTTCAAATGATTAATCTAGTTCTCCTGCTGAGTCGTCTTCAAATCCTATTTCTTCATGTCTTGATTCTGCATTACTTTCACATAATCCTTCCAATAATTATACAATTGCCAGTATCTAGTTCTCATAGATAATCAAGAGTCAAGAAAATTCCTACTTACTTACATGATTATGACTGCAATACTGTGGTTGCTGGCATTCAAACCACTTCCACTCATTCACTTAATCAGGTCATGTCATATGATAGGTTGCACCAAAGTTAAAAAAAATTTGTATCTGTACTTGATGTCATACAGGAACCTACATCATATAAGGAGGCTGTCAAGCATGAAAAATGGAGAGCAGCCATGGATGCTGAGTTGGCTGCCCTGAAGCAAACAACACTTGGACTTTGACTTTTTTACCAGCTGGCAAACTTCCCATTGGCTGCAAATGGGTGTACAAGGTAAAGCTGAATTCAGATGGTTCAATTGAAAGATACAAAGCAAGGTTAGTTGCAAAAGTCTATATTCAACTCCCTGGTATTGACTATTTGGATACATTCTCACATGTTGCCAAAATGACAACAACGAGAGCTTTACTTGCTATTGCTTCAGGCAAAGGTTGGCATGTTCATCAATTAAATGTTAACAATGCCTTCTGCATGGAGAGTTACATGAAGAAATATATATGCTACCTTTCCCTAGGATATGCTATTGGTTCTAATCAAGTATGCAAGTTAGTTAAATCCATTTATGGTCTTAAACAGTCTAGTAATGATTGGAACATGAAGCTTACTCAATTCTTTTTATCTTTAGGATTTGTTCAGCATGACATGACTATAGTTTGTTTGTCAAACAAACTACTGATTCTTTCTTGGTTTTGTTGGTTTATGTGGACGATGTCATCCTTGCAAGTGATAATATGTTTTCCATAACTGAGATTAAGTCCTTGTTACATTGTCAGTTCAAAATAAAGGATCTAGGTGAGTTACATTTCTTTTTGGCACTTGAAGTTGTAAGAAATGAGACTGACATCTTTCTCTCTCAAAGAAAATATGCATTGGAGCTGTTGGTTGATGAGGGGATTTTGGATTGTAAGCCAATCAGTACACCTATTGATCCTCTTGCTAAATTCACACATCAAGATTCCGAACCATTTGATGATGTGACTGCCTATAGAAGAATCATTGGTAAATTGTTGTATTTGACAGTCACAAGACCTGACTTGTCATATTGTGTTCAACAATTGAGCCAATTTCTTAACGCTCCTACTATCCTACACTACAAAGCTACACATAGGATACTTAGGTTTGTGAAGTTTGCTCCAGGACAGGGCCTATTCTTCCCCGCACAATCTTCATTTCAACTTAGATGATACACTGACAGTGATTGGGTTGGGTGTATTGAAACTAGGAGATCCATTACTGGTTTCTGTTTGTTCTTGGGATATGCCTTGATCTCTTGGAGATCAAAGAAGCAACACACTGTTTCTCGCAGCTCAACTGAAGTTGAATATCGTGCCATGGCAATGACCACATGTGAAATTCAGTGGTTGATCAATATTTTAGAAGATATTGGTGTCTATCAATCTCAAGTTGTTCCCTTGTTTTGTGATAGCCAAAGTGCTCTTCACATTGCAGTTAATCCGGTGTTTCATGAGCGCACAAAACACATCGAGATTGACTGCCATGTTGTTAGAGAGAAGCTGTTGGCAGGTGTATTAAGACCATTTCCTATTTCTTCTGTGAAGCAGCTGGCAAATTTATTTACTAAACCTTTGTCTACAACAAGGTTTCGGTATTTGGTTCATTATCTTGGTTTGGCTAATATCTACCAAGGTCCAGCTTGCGGGGGGCTTTTGAAGAATGAAGTTCAGTTGAGTGCAACAAATGGAGATGATGGTTTTGTTGGTGATCAGAAGCTCAAGCTGAATAACTTTGCTACATGGAAAATTCGAAGTAAATGGATTGTGCAGGCAGAAGACTTTGTAGGAGTGGGTTGGATTAATTAGAACATTGGCTGCTGGTGTAATAGATATGTCAGGCCCATATCTAGAATAAATATTAGCCCAGTCAACCTTAGTCTAGTTTCTATTTCCAGCTTTTAGTTACTAGATATTTTGGATATTTTTGTACTACCTTGACACATCAGCAAGAGGTAGTTATTTTTCTGTTAGTATAAATACTACTTCTCCCTCCTGTAATTCATTAAGTCAATAAAATGAATTGTGAGATATTTTTCTCTCATCTCTTTTCTTCCTAATTTTCTCTAAGTTTGAATAGAAGTAAGAAAAAACCTCGTCGGCGCCTTGAGATCTGCACCGAAACAAGGAAGAAGAAGAGAAGATATGGTGATCAGTGGTAGAGATTCATGGTCAGTGGCGTCGTAGCAGTGAAGAAAGGAGAAGAAGATTTTTTTTTGAAAAAATATTATAGAGAAATCTGCTATATATGTACACCAACTATTTATACTTTTCTATAAATAGTAAAACGAAAAATTTAGACTATTTTTAGCCTCAATATTTTACGGGCCTGCTCAAGTTGTCAAATTTGTGGTTCCGACTATTTTTCAGGCAAAAAATAACATGTGCTCGTTAGTAAGGGAAAACATATCCAATTGGTTTCAGTGGTTCCGTTGCGGATTTAGACCGGACTGGACCGGTGCGTTTGACAGTGCTACATATTTGCCTTCAATAGTTAGTTAGCTCATGTGCATTGCAAATGATTCTTTTTGTTAGAAACCACTTCACATAAATATTAGGTCACTATTTTGGATGGAGAACCTTCAAGTATTTGACTGAATAACAAAAATAGTATGGCCGTAAATTTTTTAGATGAAAAAAGTAAAAAAAACAAACAAACACAAAAAGAACGAATGTGGCATAACTTGGTTGGGGACAAAATTGACTAATATTCCCCGTTTTGAGGGTAGATTGTATAATGATAAATATTAGATATCCAAGAAGGATTGAAAATCCAATCCCCATTCCAGCCCTATCCCTGTCCCAAATCAATTAAAATTTACTATATAAATATTTTTTCCAATTATATATACCGGATAAATTGTGATTATGTGGGATAGGGATGAAGACAAGAACGAGGACATAAATTTTTTAGAGGGAAAGAAAAAGAAAAACGTAGCTTAAAGACCTAAATACCCCTAAGTCAAATACGAATGACAGAACCTCTTCTCGGCCTTCTTTGTCTTTTCCTTTTATACAATAAAACATCACCCTAAAATTAAGGTTGTCAAAATCGCAAATTTAACTCAGAACGGAAGGAGTTTAAAAAATCGTAAACACGAGGAGCGTAGCACGAATCGGAAGATCCGACAAAACTATTAAAATAATATTTCATGATAAATTTATATCAATAATACATTATTTTATATGCATTTGAGCAATAACAATACTTCAACGGGAAAAAATAAGAACATCAATAGAACTAACAAACTGAAATTAAATCACATACTAACAAGTGATAAACTTCGTAAGCAAGCCAACAATTTATAAGGTCTTTTACTCTAACAAATTTTATAACAACAAGTCTATCTTTATAAGGTTCTAATCTAGAAAACCATTTAAGGCATTATTATTATCCTCCTTTCAAATAAAAAAAAGGGCAAAATTGAATAAGTAACGGATCGTACGATCTTACGACCTGGATAGTACGATCTAACTCTCCAACGATTTTTAATGCGATTTAACTCGATTTATACCATTTAAATCTACAACTCGGTATTTTGACAACCTTACTTAAAACACCCTTAAAATGAATCTAAACCCTATAACTCATATTTCGTCAAACTCATTTCCTCTGTAAATTCAGTTCCCATCAATTCTGCACTTATATCTTCTTCAATCTCAGGTGCGTAATCTATATACTTTCAATAATAAAAGGTTGTAAATTTTGCATTCGTTTCGTTTTTTTCCCTACTATTTCTGTTGGTTCTTGATTCAATTGTAAATTTCTGTTCTTTCTAGTTGTTCATATCAAATGGAGTCTCGATTCGAAGATGTGAAATGGGATTTTGATTTGACATAGTTATGGGATTATTTCTGGCTACCCTTTTGTTATTTTGGGTGAAAGTTTGATTATTTTTCATTTAGTGTGGGAATGAGGTAAAAATTGAAGAGGGTACGAATATAATTTGCAGTTTTTAAACGATTTATTATGTGTGAATATTCAAGATTGAGATGATTCTGCTAAAGCATTGATCTTGTTAATTGTTAAGTTAACTTGAGCTATTATTTGAACATGACGGTCGCGAACAAAACTTGTTCGAGTTTGTTCATATTTGATTATTATTCATTTGTTTGCTAATCG
Organism: Vinca minor; assembly: GCA_026122235.1. Taxonomy (NCBI): domain Eukaryota; kingdom Viridiplantae; phylum Streptophyta; class Magnoliopsida; order Gentianales; family Apocynaceae; genus Vinca; species Vinca minor. The sequence continues at coordinate 2,199,186 of JAOCZM010000116.1, forward strand.
AGCTGAGTTCGGGACATCAAACAAATGTTGTTTGTTTCTTATTCAAAATTCAAATGGACACGAACATGTATATATTCTCAATTTTTTATTTAGCGAAAAACTCTCTAATTTAGTGTAATTGGCAGCTTTGTCTTCTGCAGTTTTAGCATTTAATTTCATATGGGGTGGAAAGCAGCACAGAAACTAATACATCATTGGAAGATTCTCAGAGGTGATAATGTAAGGGAAATGATGAATCCACTGTCTTCGTTAAATACTCTCTTTAAGTTCGGGCTTACTCCAAATCTCCGACTGTTTATTGTCTCTCCTTCTTCCCTTCGCCTTTGCTGGGGATGAAAATTGTTTATTGTCTATGCTTGTTGCTTGCAGGTAATGATAATCAGGGGAAAAGATAGAGGAGAAACCGGTTTAATAAAGCGTGTAATACGTTCTCAGAATCGTGTAATCGTTGAGGGCAAGAATTTAGTGAGTGTCTCATTTCTATTCCCTGTTTACTTTCCAGTTTGTGCTAAAATAATTCGGTCCTGATTCTTGTTTTCCAGTTAGATTCTATAAGAAAGCAATGCTAGGTTTTTTTTTTTTTAATTAGACTTGTTGGTATTGATGAAGATTTTCATTGTTTATTATTAAGAAGCATGATTGCTTGGCTCATGATTATTAATGTGCTAGATGAAAAAAATTGGGGCAATAAACCTCGTTTATACTGGTACATTTTTCATTACACTAGATTCCTTTTTGTCACTGGTTTAGTCACCTTAGCACTTAGCAGACTTTCTTTCTTTTCTTTTGGGGGTGGGAGACGGGTGGGCGGGGTGGGGGGGGTGGGGAAGGAACTGGATAGCAGGAAGAGGATTGGTGTGGTAAACTGCATTCAGGGGAAAATTCTACATTTCTATTATGGCCAAGTTACAAATTGTTTCCTGATTGAAGTAGGGAGATGCACTAGAAATATGTTAAGAGTTACTTGAGTAATTGGTAAAATTAGTCCCAAAACTGTTTTCTTTGTCTTAACTTTGTCCTAAAACTTCTTTCTTTCAACTTTAGTCCCTAATCTATTTTTCTAAATGTAGTGATCTTAACTACCATTCTCGCAGTGAAATCCGGCAACTTTGAGCGCCTGATGCAGGGGAACTTTTTTAAGGGCAACAATAAAAAATGTCAAATCGTGATTCTCTAGCTATCTCGCTCTCCTCCCACCACCACCACCAACATCATTTTTGCACCTCCTCCACATTACCCCACCACCTTCACCAACCATCTAAAAGTTCTGCAAACTTTAACCAATTCAAAGACCATATGATCTCCGTGCACTATTTTTTTGGTCTATGTTAACTTTCCCCTTAAATGCAAGATGTGTCGTGGGAAATATGCACCACCAATGCCTGCGAAGTTAGCAGAAGATTGGTGTTTCAACTTTCAGCAAACCCAATAGGAACGATGGTGAAAACTGTTGGAAGAATTTCCTGAAGTGTAAAGAAGCTTTTGGATTGGAAGTAAAGGGTAATAATATTAGCAATAACAACAGAAGTCAAATACGGTCCTTGAGGTGCTGCATTTGGTGGTAAAACGACAACATTTTTTTGGGGGGAAGAGGATAGAGTTGTTTTGTAGCTTTGGATTGGTCGTGAGAAAATGGGGGAGAAGGATGAGGATGATAGGAAGTTAGGTGAGATTGTGCTATGAAATAGGGTTTGAGTGCTCACCATATCACCAATTCCCGTTGAAGATGGAGAATTTCTGCAAAGAAAGAGATTCTGAAGAGGCGTTTGGTCGAAAAAGGTTTAGGATAACGGATGCTCAACTATGGAGTTCAAGGTTTCCCACAAATAATTTCTCATTTAAGCAGCATTGATCGAGTCGTCCGGCTTTTGCCACGAAAAGTGTAGATAAGAGTTAGGACCATTAAAATTGAGATAATAAAACAATTCTGGGCCCAGAAGAGCAGAAAATAAAGTTTTAGGACAAAGTTAAGACAAATAAAATAGTTTTTTGACATTTTCCCCATTACTCAAATATGTTCTTTAGATTTTAGTTTTTCCAAATCTTATGTTTATGTTCATTTCTCTTTATTATTTCATGTGGTATTTATCATTTCAAATACTATTTTCCTCACAGGTAAAGAAACATATTAAACAAGGACAAGGTCATGAAGGGGGGGATCTTCACAGTTGAAGCCCCATTGCACGTTTCAAATGTCCAGGTTTTAGATCCAGTTACTGGGTGAGCATCTATTATTCACTTTCATTTCCTCTTTCTTTTGTATATTCATTTGTGCTTTTGGTTTTCTCTTTATGTATTATATTGATTTGTTTATGCGAGAAGATGGTGTCAGTCTGCTTGTGATTAAATGGTTGCGTCGTTTTTTGCAGGAAGCCATGCAAGGTTGGGATAAAGTACATGGAAGATGGAACAAAAGTAAGAGTCGCACGAGGCATTGGAGCATCAGGTTCTATAGTTCCTCGTCCAGAAATCTTAAAGATAAGAACTACTCCAAGACCAACAGTTGGTAATTCTCAAACACTTGAATCTATACTGGGTTGAGTTTGACCATTTTTTTTAAATCTTAGTGGCATGTTTTCCGGGTTCTCAGCAGAATAGTTTGCGCGAGGGTTATAGCTTCAACGTTGAATTCGCATTGCAAAAATGAAGAATGCTGTTTAAGCTTAATTGTTTTAGTTATAATCCAATAATTCAGTTTGCTTTGATATTTACATGCTTATTATTCTGCCATTTTGTTAAATCCCGTTGTATCTTTATTTTGTAGCTGGTCCCAAGGATACTCCAATGGATCTAGTATTGGAGAAGACATATGATCCGAAAAGTGGAATGGGGATGCCTGATCTTTGAGTCTCGTGGTTCATCGTGCTTACAAGATATCGCGGTTCCTGACATAGTTTGTGTTTTCTTGATTCTTCTAATTACTATTTATCTCTTAATGAGCTTAAAAAGCTGGGATTAGAGATAATTTTAAGGTTACACCAATTTGTTAACTACTTATGTAGTGCAAACTTTCTCCCTAGTTATTAAAATGGGCTCTTTTATAATTTAATGGAATACCATGAAGATGTGAGATGTCAACCACATGTATGCTTCTTTCTCACTTTTGTTTTTGGTTTATTCTTTTTTGGGCTAAATGTTGTTGCTCAAGTAACTTGATATAGGGACGGAGACGTGACTTTTAGGTTGGGGGCGAAAAACTCTAACAGTATGCCGAATTACATTTACAAACTTCAAAAAAAATGTTGGGAGGGGGCGAATTTGATCAAATATTTCGAATTATATATAAAATTTATTATATCTAGTAGAATTTTTTAAAAATCTCGAGGTCCTCTAGTGAGTCCTGTATCAGGCACTAGGATAGTTTAGAGTTGCACATAAGTGTAATTACCTTGATAGGGTGGATTTGTGGGATGCACTTATGATGTGATTTTATTTTTCATGTGCTTCGTTGCTTCGGGTTCTTGTGGGATTTTTTGAAAAATTAGGCACTTTAGAGACTGAAAACACCAAATTTGATTCATAAATTAAATGTGAATACGATATTAGGTGGAAGAGCAAGAGTTAAAGAGGGTGTGTTTGGATTGGGATTTTATTTATAGTGAAATGGTATTTTATTTATAGTGAAATGGTAAACGTTACATGACAGATTTAATAAAACATTAATAATTTTTTATTTCATTTCAAAATTTTGAACCTTTTTCTCACCCGTGATGGTAAAATAAGTAGTAATAAGTAAGAGATTGAAAGTTCAATTCTTACTTAGCGCATACTTTTTTTTTCTTTATAAGGTTATTTTCTCTACTATATGTAGCTAATATTTCTATTTGATGTAGTTTGTTTCTAATCTTGAGCTTCATTAGTCTTCTACTTCTAGATAATACGGTTAATATCTTCTGTAATATTTTAGATAATAATTTAATAATGAAATTTTTTATTTCTGTAAGATAAACTCTAACTAGTAAAATTTGTGGGGTGAAATAATTATAAATGGAAATTAATTAAAAATGTTAAAGAGATTGTTAAAGGATCCAGAGGTTGATTATGTAATGTCAATCAATAATGTGGCGCCTCTTTTATTTAAAAAAATATATACATATCTTCACTTTTATTTTATAATAATATTATTCTTATTTCTTAAAAAATAATATTATTCTTATTCAGTCATTAATTATCCATGTGAGGGGAAGAAGGTTGGCATGTGTTTGCATGTGATAAATAACGTGAAAAAAATCAAGTGGAAAATGATACATAATTCTCTCTCAGAAAAACTTCTGACAATGTTGGGTGAGCTACCTAGATTTCTAGGTTTTTTTTCCGCCGTCTTTAGGCGAGTGTGCCGGTCAGGAGATAACTAATATTGTCTGTCGGATTCTTACAGCTTCGATTTCACGTTGTACCGACTCTCTTTCTGTTCTTACCAGAAGAGAAAATTTTGTTCCAGAATTTTTATTGAGCTATTTGAGTGAAGATGCTCCATTAATGGAGACTACATCAGGTTTGGGGATGGAGCAATTCACTATTGTTACAGTGAAAAATGGAGGAACAATATTGTTGATGTTGAGATGGATGGATAGGGCTTTGGAGAAGAAGCAGTTCCGCCGCATCAATTGAACTATAGCCGGCGGCCGAGTTTTGATTTTGATTTTGATACTCTGAATTTTGCTCATGTTCCGGCAGTGGAGGATGTATCGGGTTTGGGGCACAAGGGATATATCTGATAGAGTATGGAGAGCCGCCGAAGATGGGGATGGTGGTCAGTTTTGGCTCGGTTTCGACAAAGGGGCGCCGAAAAGTAATTGTTCTGGTAGAGACGGGCTGGGCCACAAGTCTGAAACCAAACCATGGTGCTTGACAGTTTGGTCTGCAAAAGGCGGAAAAAAAATGGGAGGATCAGAGCAGGTTGCCGAAGATAAAGGGGGAGGGTGCTAATCGAATCGGCCCATGTGCAGGTCGCCGGAGGTGGAAATATAAGCTGCTGGGTTGTAGAGGTGTGGGATGACCCAGGGGACTTCTGGGGATCCGCATGGTGTCTACCTGGGGTGTGGCCTGGGATTTTCTTTTCTGGGCCGGACCCTTATTGGGCCAGACAGTGTTGGCATGGGGCTGGCTTCTTTAGATTGGAGCTCCATGGGGCCGGACACTAAGTCTAAACCCATTAACAGTCGGCCCAAAACTTTTAAGCAATTTTGTCAATACTACCAGCAATGATGGTTCAACAAAAATGAAAATTTTGCTTTGGGCTTGCTCATGGGCAACAAACACTAGTGATCCAGTCAAAAAATTGGAAGCATAAATCTGTTTGCGACGATGATGGTTCTGACATTGATTCATCAACGGGTGCTCCTACCGTTCAACAGGGTAAGGCGGAGGTCGCAGGCCGACCTCGCCAAGGCCCATGATTCGCTTGTTCTTGAATTGTTCAGGACTTAACCACTCCAGGACAATTCATGACTTAGCGCGCCTTATAATGGCTCGCTTTTCTTATTTTTTTTCCATAATAAAGTCGTTTGTAAACTTAATGATCAATATCATGCTAGTATTTGGTTTTATTTCATGTTATAACTTAGGATTTATTTCAAGTTTTTACGTAAGCAAACAATGGGGGCGACCATCTCAAACTTGGAGAAGCATCCCTCGAGGTAGAGATTTGCTGCAGCATGGCTTCGAATGGAGGATCAAGAGCGGACGTTCTGTTCGTATCTGGCGTGGTCGCTGTCTCTCTACAAAGTGCGGCCCTCAGTGGATAGGGCTGAGCAACGATTTCGAATTGGCCAATTCGGTCATTTGAATTTGGTTTTTTCATTTTTTCATTTTTTCAATCTTTCAAAAACCGACCGAATTCGAAACCGAATTCGAATTGCGACTCAATTGACCGAATCGGGCGACTCGAATTCGGGCTTTAGACCGATTTGGAGGGTTTTCAAAATTCTGCAAAATAAAGTCCCAAAATTAACACATAAACAGCTCCAAATCACAAAAAAAAAACAGTTCATACAAGTAATTTAGGTAAATTCAGAGTTTAGGTACTTCATACTAGCTCCAGAGCAGCAGCAGCAGTAGCACAAAAGAAACATGATTATTTGCACACACAGACTAAAAAGTACTCAACAAAGAAACCACACTCTAGATATAGGGATGATTATATTTCAACGCGGTGAACTCATGTTCCAGAGAAACAGAGGGAGGCGGTGGGTTAGGTCTTACTATTAGGTTTTTTATATAACTTTATTATATATACTTATTATATAATAATATTATTAATTTATTTAAAAAACTCAATTCGAATTCGGTCAGACCAAATTCAAAATTGATATGACCAAATTCGTCCCAATTTCGCCCAATTCGAATTCGGTCACGCCCGAATTACCGAAACCAAATTACCAAATTCAATGCGAATTCGTTCGGAATTCGGCAAAAATCGAATTTGCTCACCTGTAATTCTGGAAGACATCTGGTTTGAATGGGATCCCGGTTTGATTTTTTGGGTCATATAGTCTGTTTGTAAGGGCATAGTACTGCGTATCTTAGGAAATATGTTATTTAGAGTTTGCTATGCCCATAATCCAAGTACTGCTCTAGCTTTTTTTCAAAGGGTAAGGGATCCATCGGAATTCCATCTCCCTAATGTAATTCTTAATATCGATTAATGATATTACCTTTTTCTTCAAAAAAAAGAAAAAAAAAAAGCATAATGAAACATATTCTCATCACTATAAAAGTAAAATTTAAAGAGATGTGGACTAATAATAAATAGAAGAATCTTGCACATATAGAATTAACAAAAAATCAAAACTTTGGCGGCATTCCTGGTCGGAGTATGTCATACTCTGTAACCGGATGATGACCTGACAATACTTTATCTATCAATAAGATATCGAACTTAAACACTTAAAGGAAACTCGTCCATCTATATCAAAGACTTAAAAGGAAATACATCATCCATAAAATTTGCATGACAAAAGGGAAAATACTAAAGAGTGTATTCAATTCGAATTTTAATTGATTTTCAAAAGTCTATGGATTCTGCTGACTGCATTGATTGTTTTAACTCTATGCATACTCTACGCAGATTCTATTAGATTGATTTACCATGATTTCTTTTGATTTATTAAGTCTATAGATCATTTAAATAACAACAAAAAATAAAGAAAAGACTTATTCAGTGGCGTATTATACAGATCCAGCGGTGTTGAATTCCAAAGTCAACATATGTTTATCAATCTTTTTTATTTTGGAATCAAATCATTTTGTTAAAAATTTTAAAAGTTTGGTGGTGAGTATTTGATTTGTTTGGAGATCACGAAACTGTTGCCCTATTTTCATTTATTTGTTCAAAGTTTGTATAATTTACTTATTGATATTTTTTTCTTTGGCATAATTAATGTATGTTTTGTTTGTATTCTTTTATCCCTTTGATTTTCTCTTTCAGGGAAATGAAATCAATATTTGGAAAATATAAGTTTGTGGTTAGATAGAGAATAAATGGTTTACTTTTTTTAATTTATGTTTGAAGATGACCATGAAGAATATTGATTGGATATTATGACAATATACATTGTTTTGGGGAAATAAACATTATGTATTGAGTTTTCTAACGATGTGAAAAAATTTCTCATATTTTTTTTTAGTTTGGACATTTCTTTATTTTTCTTTTAATTTTAAATAAATGGGATTACTAAAAAAAATTGTAATCTCAAATAAAATTATTAAATACATTTAATTTTAATATTAATGATAGAACAAAATCTTGAGGAAAGTAAGAGATTTCACAATACACAATTTTGCTAAGTATTTCACAATACACATTTAGGTTTAGTAAATCCATCAAAATCCTCCATTTAATGAAATCTATGAGAATCTATAGAGTTTTGAATACCAATAGATTTCAACAGATAATTTATAATCTGAATTGAACACCTCTAGATTTTAATTTTTAATGAACTTTTTAAAATCTAAATTGAATACCTATGGACTTTAAAACTCCTTAAAAACCCTATAGAGTCTAGATTGAATACACCCCTCTAAATATCCAAAAATTGTTTGTTCTATCATGATATTACGTAAATCACATTCATAGGAGTGTATTCAATCCAAATTCTATAGGATTTTTAATGAGTTTTAAAATCTATATATATTCAATTCAGATTTTAAAAGTCAATTAAAATATAGAGATATTCAATCATTATTTTAAAAAGTCCATTAAAATATTGAGATATTCAATTCAATTCAGATTATATATTATATGTTGAAATATGTTGATATTCAACACTCTATATTTATCGTATATTTCATTAAATGGAGGATTTTGATGTATTTTCTAAGCCTAAATTTGTATTGAGAAATTTCTTCATTTTCCTCAAGTTCCGAGTTTCTCTCATTAATATTAAAATTAAAAGTATTTAATAATTTTATCTGAGATTACAAATTTTCCAGTGATCACATTTAAAATGTTTATTTCCCCAAAACAATATATTGAAACAATTTTCTTCCTGGTCATCTTCAAAAAGAAATTAAAGAAAGCAAACAATTTCTTCCCCATCTAACCACAAATTTCTATTTTCAAACATGTATTTCATTTTCCCGAAAGAGAAAATCAAAGGGGAAAAAGGAAAATGTTCAATAATCTGAAATTCATTCAAAACTCATCACAAAACATACATTAATTAAACCAAAGAAAAAAAATCTGATTAATTAAATCATACAAACCTTGAATAAATAAATCAAAAAGGGTAGCAGTTTCGTGATCTCCAACAAATAAATGAGCACCATGAACTACACATGTAATACGACATACATACTTAGTCATATATTACGAGTATCGTTCTAACATTCGACACAACACATAATTCACACAATCAAACTCAATTGTCTGGACCACGACTCTATACCAACTTGTTAACAACCCTTAACTATTATTTCATGTTATGGTGGGCTTGACTTAACATGGATTCAGGTATATACCCCGAACGATAGGGCATAAATTTAAGGACACACCCCGTTATGTCATCGATCACCATTGTGAGCTCCACAACAATTGTTAACAATCCTAACTTGTTACCCTACTAGAGTCCGGGTCTGATTGATTGCATATAGTGCTCCCGGGCACTCAAAATATATATAATTGGATGATATCCTAGAATATGATCATCAACAGACAAGAGCTCCAATCCGAAATAACCATGTAGACTCGATTAAAGACTATCAACCACATAACAAGTATCAAACGCATATTTTCCAACATTAAACATACATTTCAATGCAATCTAATTTTAAATGTAATAAAATATGCAATAAAATGAATTCAACAAAATTTTATAACTTTAGTAAAACAATAGTTTATACTCTTTTTGGACTGAAAAATAAGAGTGTAAGAACCTTATCTCAAAAGCTTAAACAAATGCTTCCAATGAAATCACAAACACCAAACTCGGAAAATCCAGCCTACTTCTAAAGTCAATCCCTCACAACTCGACCGTTGGATAAATCTCCACCGTCCATATTGTAGCTTTATCAGTCCTCTAACTTTAGGAACAAGAATAGCTCCGGTCGGAGTTCGTATGCTACCTCAATTAAGAAATCTACCTCAGTCACTATGTTTTTCCAACTTTTCTTTCCTCTCTTATTTTCTTTGTAACTTGATTCACTCTCTTCTCTCAGCCAATAACTCCCACTAAAAAAATTCAAAATCTTACAAAGCAGTCTTAAAATTTCCTAATATCCTCCCAACAAACTGGTGACTGATATCTTCTCCCATACAATGCCTAATAAGGTGTCATACCGATACTTGCCTGATAATCTGTTGTTGTAGGAGAATTCAAACAACGTTAGATGATCCACTCAACTTCCTTTGAAATCTAATACACAAGCCCGTAACATATTTTCAAATGTTTGAATTGTTCTTTTAGACTGCCCATTAGTTTGAGGATGATAGGCAGTGCTAAGTGACAATTTCGTCCATATAACATCACTGAAACTTTTCCAAAATTGCGTTACGAATTGTGAGTCCTGGTCCGATACAATACTCATCGGAACCTCGTGAAAAGTGAGCTGATTTCGTGAGTCGGTCTACGATCACTCAAATTGTGTCCTTTCCTGTTTTGTCCTTAGGTAAACCGACCACGAAGTCCATAGTTATGTGTTCCCACTTCCAAACGGTGATCTTTAAAGCCTTAAGTAAACCGGCGGGTATTTGACGTTCCACATTTCCTTGTTGACATACGAGACATTTAGCCACAAACTTTGATATGTCCCCATTCATACATTTCCACCAGAAATTACTCTTTAGGTCCTTATACATCTTTGGTGCCCGTGGATGTACCAACAATCTCGAATTGTGACCCTCTTGTAGAACTTCCATTCTTAGCCCCGAATCCGTTGGTACACACAACTGACCTCTGAAACCGAAGACAAACATTTTCATGAATTTGAAAATATGATTTTTCCCCTGAGTATGCAAAAACCCGTTCATTTTCCAAACTTGAATCCGTCAACTAAGCTTCCTTAATCCGACCCAAAAGTGTCAGTTGAGCTACCAAGGCTGCCAAGATGTTCTCGATAGACTCAACGATCTCATTCTCTAGCTTCTCAAAACCTGCAATCAAGTCGCGTTGATCGGTTATCAAGGCTTCCAACTGTCCCGAACTCTTTATACTCAATGTATCAGCCACTCGATTTGCCTTTTCCGGGTGGTTGCTAATTGTGAGGTCAAAGTCCTTCAACAACTCAAACCACCACTTTTGTCTCATGTTAAGTTCCTTTTAGGTGAAAAGGTACGTTAGGCTTTGGTGGTCGATGAAGACTTCACACGGTTCCTCGTATAGGTAGTGTCTCCAAATATTTAAGGCAAACACGACCGCTGCCAAATCCAAGTCGTGTGTAGGGTTGTTTTTCTCATACGACTTCAACTGCCTCGAAGCATATGCTATTACTTTACCATTATGCATCAACACACATCCCAAACCAATACCCGAAGCTCCACTGTAGATGTGAAACCCTCGATTTTTCCGGTAGAGCTAAAACCGGTATTGTAGTCAACTTCTCTTTTAACTTCCCAATCTATCCTCACATTTCGACACCTTACTCAAACTTAATCCGCTTTTGTGTCAAACGGATCAACGGTGCAATGATTCTAGAGAAATCTTCAACAAACTTTTTGTAGTACCCGGCCAACCCCAAAAAGTTTATAATATCTTCCACTGTTTTCTGTCTAGTCCAATTGACAATTGCCTCAATCTTACCCGGATCCACCGATACTCCTTCAGCTAATACAACATGACCCTAAAACGAAACACTCCTCAGCTAAAACTCACACTTATTGAACTTGGCGTACAACTTCTCCTTCCTCAAAATCTACAATGCCAATCTCCAAATGTACCTCGTGAACTTCATCCGATGGTGAATAAATTATGATGTCGTCGATGAAGACCACCAAAAACTTGTCCAGTCAGTCCCGAAAGATTCGATTTATCATGTCCATGAATGTCGCTGGTGCATTAGTTATTTCTAAACGCAACACAAGGAACTCATAGTGCCCATACCGGGTTCGAAAGACACTCTTTGGTATGTCATCGAGTTTGATTCTAAACTGATGGTAACCCGACCTCAAGTCTATCTTAGAGAAGACATTCGCACCCTCCAACTGGTCAAACAAATCGTCGATGCGAGGGTGATAATATATGTTCTTAATGGTGATCTTGTTCAACTCCCAGTAGTCGATACACATCCGCATACTACCGTCCTTCTACTTCACAAAAATGACCGGTGCGTCTTAAGGCGAGACGCTCAGCTTGATGAACTTCTTGTCGAGAAGCTTTTGCAGTTGAACCTTCAACTCCGTCGGTTCCATACGATACTAGGCCTTAGAGATAGGCCCAGAATAACATCAAAATCTATCATGTTCAAATGTATAAGGTCCACCTCTAACTCCTTTCAGTCTATCTCTACCCGACACCCCTTATGAATCAAGTTAGACTCTAAGACCTTCCCACTAGATACCATAACTCTATATGAATCCAAAATACAAGCAGGGGAAGTCTTAAGAACTTTAGAAAATCCACGGGATACAAAGGAATGGGCAGCTCCACAGTCAAATAACACATAAGTGGGTACTGAATTAATTAAGAGCGTACATGTCACAACATCTGAAGCGGTCCCCGTCTCTTACTGAGTAAGAGCAAAGACTATGGCATTAGGCCCCGGACCTGGTATTCCTAACTAGTGGTGCTAAATAGACTGAACATAACTCATATCCGGTGTTGTACACTACCCCATCTGATGCCTAAACTTGTCACACCTGAAAAAACCTTTGTCTTCGAACTGCATTCCCCTAGATGCCTCCGCCCACATGTGACACAAAATGAAATAGATGCTGATGATGGAGCCTGATATGGAGTTGGTGCCACTGCCAATCCACTTATCCTGCTAAGTTGACCCCGACTCTCACCCCTGGCCGGAAAGTGTTGGTCGGTCTGGAGGTGGGAGCAAACCTTTTTCGAGCAGCCATATGTGTAGAAGTGTTAGGGCGTGAACTCTACCCTTATACTGTTGTAGTAAATGACCTATTATCCACTCTCTATGAATTAGTCTTTAGAAACTCGACTTTGATGTATAAGCTCATCTGATAAGCGTACATGTAGGTCGTTGGATGTTATCTGAGAGCCTTTCTCGAATACAAGACAATAAACCACGCATACACCTTTGGGTCCTCATGCTCGGATCCTAAATTATAGCCATTGCATACTTACCAATGGCATTTCTGTCACACCCCATAACTCGGGTGATTACTTGGAAGTGTCTAATCAGCCAATGAGACACCAAAGCCCACTAACAGAGTTACTAAAAAGGAATGCATCACTATATAATAATCCAAAAGGGGTTCAAAAGTATTACAACGAAAATGAAAGTACTAAAATAGAAATAAGTTCTAAACGACAAAAGGAAATACAACTAAATGAAGTCACTCTAAATGTTCCCCTTCCCAAGTATCATCGTCATAATATGGCTCAGCACCATCATCACCTGTAAGATAAGAAAAATAAAGGACTGAGTTGCGAAGCTCAGTAATGATCAAACGACCAATGAGATGAAGCCTCATATAAACACAAAACTTTTTTCGTTCCCAAAGTCCCTTTTGAAAACACGCTTTTGACACAACGCATACCTAGAACCATAACACAACACTCTCAGAGCACTCCACCGAAACCACAACACAATAATCCGATCCACCGAAGGCATTCCCGGTCGATAGGTTTTCCATCGTGATACAGTGCAGTCCTTTTCATGTACAATTTAACAAAGGAAAAAGTGATTTCTGCAACTTTCGAAAAACCAACCCAAAACACCCGATTTTTTACCTTTGAATACATACTAAAACATATGCAAACTCTCACATTACATGCTCAAACTATACTCAACATATCTAACATTTAACGGATCAGAAATCGTGCTATGAGCACCATGAATTACTCATGCATTACAAACGGATGCTAATTTCAAATAATCAAGGATACTTCTAGCAATGACCCAAATAAGAAAAATACATCTATAAACCATACTCTTCATATCTTAACACATGTACATCAGAATTGTGCTACGAGCACCATGATGTACTCATAACGGAGAAAATACAAATACAGATTGTTAGACAATACGAGTATCGTTGAAGCTATGACACACAAATACCACAATCGAGCTCAATCGTCTAAAATCAACTCCAAAGAAAACTACTAACGATCCCCAACTTTTCGCCAAAGCCAGGAGAGGCCCAGACTGATATACTCATGGGTTCAGCATAACCCCCTGAACAAACAGGTCCAGACTGATACAATGTTTAAGGAATAATTCGGTTATGTAATCGCCCACCGTAGTGAACTCCACAACGACCGTTAGCAGCCCCTAATTATCGCCCAACTAGAGAAGGTCCAGACTGACAAAAACTTAACAGTTTCAACTCCCGGGTTCAAGAGAACAGACAAACTAAAATAAAATGAATGACTCCTGCCCAAAGCCGATTCTAGACAATGCTCGAGATTGGGGCGACACGACCAACATATAACAATTACGACAACATCAAGGACGACAACAATAGGACATCAATACTGAGACATAATATGAATAAGAACAGCTAATCATGCAATTAACAAGCGCAAGTAGACTCGACAATCAACCATACGAGAATGTCGATACGATTCAATGCAACAATTATCAATACTTCATCCAATTTTGTATGCAAAAAAATATGAATTTAAAACCTGAATCATAGCAAATCAGTAAGTACGTTTAAATCACAATTTATGCATACTTTCGGATTGAAAAATAAGGGTGAATGATCCTTACTTGATCGACTTAGACAAAGTTCTTCCCAAAATCCCAAAATCACCAGAAAGCTCTAAATCTGAAACTTCAGATTGCAATTACTCTCTTTAAAGGAATTCGGAATTCGAATCCGTTAGCGCTCTCGCGAAACTCTTTTAATTACCTTTCCAGTGCACTAAAAATCGCCCAATTCCGATGTCATTAGCTATGTCAAACACCCGAAATGCCTCTCAACCCTCCATTTTCTTGCACTCTCTTTTCTCTCATTTTATTTTTATTTTTCTTTCCCTTTTATTTTCCTTTCCTAACTAGACTCTTTAACTTCCTCTACAGCCCATAAATAAATCCCGTAATTACTCTATCACTAATTACTCCATTAGGAGTCTTTCCAACAAACTCTCAAAAGTCCCCCAACTTTCATAAGCCCTCACACTTAAGCCCTAAGATTCCTAGCACGTACAAAACGCCCCTAGACCAAACATACTCTAATATAACAATAACTTGTTATAAAATTAAATAATCACATATTCACATAATTACACAAAATAAATTAATGCTTAATCAATTAATCATGCAAAAATTAATTACAAGTCAGAGACACGTAAGTAAAAAGTCTCGGGGTATCACAGATATATTGACTAAGGTTGTGACCTTAGAGAAGTTGAAGCTATGCATGGCTTCAACTAGCCTTAGAGCTTCAAATTGAGGCTAGGCGTTGCTACACAACTATGAATTACTGAAGAGGAGATGGTTACATTAGAGTCAGTCTCCAGTGGGAGATTGTTAGGTTATGGAGCCTGACGTTTGAACTTTTCTGTTAATGGGCCGTAATTTGGGGTTCGTCTTTTTAACCTATCTATATAACCTAAATATAGGGTCTCATAACATAGTAAATATCCTGGCTTTGTAGCGCCCCCATGCATAGTCAATTCCTTGACGAACTGGGTAAACAATTTCTTGTGTCTTTCTTTATTGTTTTCGATCTCGTTTTCTCTCCCAATCAGGGCTGTCTCGAATAATATTGACGTCCTGTACTAGTTATCAAAGTTAGGCCCTTACTTTTTTTTTTTAAATATAAATTATAAAAAGTGTTAAAATATAATTATAAACCTAAGTTTCAAGAGTGCGAACAATCATAATATTGATTTTTTATTTAAAAATAGTGTCACACCCCGTCTCCAAGATGATGACATGGCAGTGTCTAATGGTTAATGAAGCACCAAAGCCACAGTCAGAGATTACTAAATAAGGAAGTTCATAAATAGCCAAAAGCACACTAGCGGAAGCATAATTCAAAAAGGGAAATTGTTCCATGTTATTACTTCTGAAAAGGGAAACTAAAAGTTCTATTATAATTACCTAGAAAGAAATAACAATGTTGGAACTATCCAATAAGGATCACTCCACGTAGTCCCCTTCCCAGAAGCCATCACCCAAGTACTCAAATAGTTATAATTAATCAATTAAATCACATAACCAAATTGGGGAAAAATCCGGGGGTATAAAAAATAGTCATCCTTCTAACACTGTTATAAAAGGTAGGTAATTCGTTAATTTTCTTGTATGCCCCAAAGTATTTCTGTATCCACCTACTCGTGTCTGAATTTCAAGAAGCGTCCTAATATTTTTACTTTTAGAGGTGTAAATACATTACACTTAGATTTGTACATACATCTGACACCTGCATCCGAATACATATAACAGAGATATTAAGTGATTTTAAAATACGGTTACAAAAATGCGGTTAAGATGTGTTCAATAATGTTTCTCCAAAATTACGTCCAAACAATTTTTTCCCAGTGCTATCCCGGTAATGTTCTAATAAGTGAGTATATGATATAGACTACTTTTTCAACGTGCACTACTTCAATGAAAAGAAAAGACTTGCTTCTTTTTTCTTTGTCCGAGAAGATGAGCATTTGCATGTAAACACATAACTAGAACAACTTAAGAGAAACTTCTTTGTACGTAATGTTTTGGTGCAACAATTTTGATTTTCAATAACAATATCGAATTCAACACTTTTTACTTGATAATAATTCTTTTTCTTTTTCTTTTTTTTTTTAAAAAAAGTAGCATATTCTCATCACTCCACAAATAAAATATAAAGAAATGTGGACTATTAAAACAGAAGAATCTTAGAGATATGTGTGAAAGCGATGAACAATAATATCAACACATGGTTGGCCAATTCTTAAACTTATCCTATCAATATGAATTTGATTGCACATTTTGGTTGAAAAAAAAACATAAACAAAAATAGATATATAATCACGAGAACAAAGATGACACCAGATGCCAATTATTATTAAAAAATATTATTTCGTATAACTTTCTTCTTTCAAAATAATTATCTATGCCAGTTTAATAAATAAATAAGAAAGTATATTAACTTTATCAAGGAAAGTACACTTTTATGGGCTAGTTGCACTTTGCTATGATTAAGTTATTCACTTTAATCCTTGAAATTTTAATTAATGCATTAGAGGATCATTGACCGTCAATCAACTATTAATAAAAGTGGGTGCAATATATATTTAAATGTAAATTGACATTAATATCCCTATCTTTTGTTTTGTGATTACTATCTTTTTGTTTTTTTTTTTTTTTTTCACAAAATTATTCTCAATCATTGTGGTTTATGCCCTTACAAATGTTTACTTTATCATGGTATACAATGTTGTACGAAAGAAATTAAAAGATTTATTTTTTTGTCACTTTCTTAGAAAAGATGCTTCGGAGGAAAGGCAAGACTATAAGGCTACCCCTTTTCGTCCCGCTCCGGTGCAAAACACTAAGTTCTTCAAGTGCAAAATAAATTTTATTCATAGAATGTAAAATTTGATGACTTAAATTTTTTAAATCTCAAAATATTTGTTATTCTTTTAGGGACATCAACACATGTTCTTTTACCGTTTAAGTGTTTTTATGTGAAGAATATGTGCTTTGAAATCCACAATAAAAGAATATGTATTTTTTTTAATATAAAAAAATCTCAATCATCATATTTTTCATCGACAATCGAAAATTTGTCTGCACGGGCGAGATAAAAGCGCGTTTAACATTAGATGTGTGAGCCACCCCTCTGGGTCTTCTTTCATTTTGTTTTCTATTTATCTCTGGAACAAAGGACTTGGATTTTCTTTTTCTTTTTCTTTTTTAACTTATAAGTCAGGTGCCATTAATTTAGTTGGGCATAGTTGCATTTAGTGCTTTAGTAAATTATATTTTATTAAGTATGAGAATGCTTCTAATTGTTCGGTTTTTTGTCTAGATATATTGCACTAATTGATATGTATGATAACCGAATCATAGAAAATTAGCAAATATCTGGTAACGAGAGTAATACAAAGGGAAATATGGTGATTTTTCTTCTTATTCTATTGTAGGTAATGATTTAATTTTCTTTTTCGTATAATGAAGGGAAGGGGAAAAGAATAAACTAGGGATCGACATTTGAGTCATATAAAAGTTTTATATGAGTTAATTGAAAAATGTTTTATTTTTTAAAGGAATTTTTTCTTTTAATTATGTTTTTTGGACTAAACTTTTAATAATTATGTTTTAGTATAATGACAAACATGTTCTAGTTTCATTAATAGTGTACAAATTTCTAATATAAACTAGTCAAAGTTAGGTTTCTTTGCTCACCCACTTTAAACTCTTTTCTTTTTAATTGTTTTTATAATATTTCAAGAAAGAGTTACAAGCGCGACAATACACGACTATAAATTTATTAGTACATCTTACTATATTGTCAAATACACAAATTATATGATTTCATATAGTAAGTCTGAACTTTTTACTTTGGTTAATGCAAACAAGTTTCTATAAATACATAATTTTATTTGTGTATACACATCTTACAAAAGGATCTTAACACATGCTACCACTCATATATCTTGGAGAAGCATCATGTGCTACAAAATACAAGAAAACCAAATAGTCTAAATAGAGTTGCTAGGCCACATTGATAATTAATTTTTCAGCTTTAAAATGTTTTCCACGAGCCTGATAATATAATTGATTGGTGATGACTTTGAAAGACATTGCCATTTTGCCATCTCATTGGTCAATAATTTTGGAGAGACCAAATCATAAATGAATCCTCTATATAATTGGTCTCTAGTTTTTGCCATCTTATCCTCTCTCCTATTGTTTCTTGCAACTTTGGAATTCTCATCCAAAACAAAAGTTTGGTCCACAAATGGGAAATTCTAACTCAAGAAAAGATTTTGCCCATAGACAAAGCTTTCAATTTCCCTTCTCCAATACCCTCTTGGCCACAAGGTTTTTTTTTAATTATCTTCATTTAGTACTTATTACCTACTTTGATTTATATTTCAATAATCTTTTTAGGCTTATTTGTTTTGTTATTATTTCACTAATGCATTTGAACTAAACTGATAATTAGGAGGAGGCTTTGGAAGTGGTTACATTGATCTAGGAGGACTAGAAGTGCATCAAATATCATCTTTGAACAAAGTTTGGTCAATCTATGAAGGAGGACCAGATGATCTTGGTGCAACATTTTATGAGCCTTCAAAAATCCCAGATGGATTTTTCATGCTTGGTTGCTATAGCCAACCAAATAACAAACCCTTTTTTGGTTCAATTCTTGTTGCAAAAGATAAAAACCCTAACAACGACAATCAAGAAAATGACCCTATAATTCTTACCAAACCTATTGATTATACTCTAGTTTGGAGCAGTTCTAATTCTTCTTCAAGAATCAACCAATTAGATAGCCAGGGCTACATCTGGTCGCCAGTATCTCCAGACGGTTACCAAGCAGTTGGTTATGTTGTTACAACCACCCCTGATAAGCCTTCCTTGGAAAAAGTCAGGTGCGTCCGTTCCGACTTCACTGATGAATGTGAGATTGATAATTTTATTTGGGGGCAAGAAAACTATGGACTAAATGTTTATAGTTCAAGGCCTAAGAATAGAGGAATTCAATTTCAAGGTGTTTCTATAGGTGCATTCATTGTGGAGACTACTTCTAATAATGGAGATGGTTCAAATTCTTCTATAATAGCATCATGCTTGAAGAACAATAACCTCTTGAGTTTTTCTAACATGCCTAATCTAAGTCAAATTCAGGCACTAGTTCAAGAATATGCCCCTCAGATATACTTTCACCCTGACGAAAAATACCTTCCCTCATCGGTAAATTGGTACTTCGAGAGTGGAACATTGTTATACACAAAGGGAGATGAATCAAATCCGGTTTCCATTGAAAATAATGGCTCAAATCTTCCCCAAGAAGGATCAAATGATGGAAACTTTTGGATAGACCTTCCCATTGATGAAACCGCGAGAGAACAAGTCAAGAAAGGAAATTTGCAAAGCTCTGAAGCCTATCTCCAGGTAAACAGACCATCCCCCGATTAATTTTCTAGACTTTTTTTTTTTTTTTTTTTTAAATTAGCAACAAAAAGTCAAAGTTCTAGTTTTGTCTCGCTCTCTCCAGGTCAAACCAATGCTTGGTGCAACTTATACGGACATAGCTTTATGGATTTTCTTTCCATTCAACGGACCTGGAATAGCAAAACTTGGCCTAATCGATATCCCATTAGGCGGAATTGGCGGACATATTGGAGATTGGGAACATCTGACTCTAAGAATCAGTAATTTTAATGGAATGTTACATAAAGTTTACTTCTCACAACATAGCAAAGGGACATGGGTTGATGCTTCAATGCTCGAGTTCTCGAATGGTAGCAATAAAATTGTTGCTTATTCTGCACTTAATGGCCATCCATTTTATTCGAAACCCGGCCTTGTTCTTCAAGGAACTGAAAATCTTGTCGGAATAAGAAATGATGCTGAAAAAAGTTCCATGATTTTGGACACTAGAGAAAGGTTTTCTATAGTTTCTGCTGAGTTTCTTGGCCCTAATATAGTTGTTGAACCTCCATGGTTGAATTATTATAGAAAATGGGGACCTAATATTACTTATGATATTGGGGTTGAGGTTGAAAAATTGGAGGGCTCTTTGTCTGGAGGTCTCAAGTCTGCATTTGAGAGTTTGGTGGATATATTGCCAAAGGAATTTTATGGTGAAGAAGGCCCTCTTGGTCCTAAAATGAAGATTAGTTGGAATGGGGATGAAAGATAAAACGGATTTTCTCAAAATAAGACAAATGTACTTCTGAGATTCAATAATTTCAGCTTCCAATTTTTTTTTTTTTTATGGGATAACTAGGGGTGAAAGAGTTTATGGCTATGCTCCCACTTCTTCCTTTCAAAATTTAGCTTGCTTAAGTAGGGTCGAGCTAATTTTGTGTGAAGGAAGATGCAACCGGATCCATAGAGCCGGACCCAACCCTTACGTTTCCCTTTTCATCATATTGAATGTTTTTAGTGGGTCGATTTGTTATTTCTTCAAAATATTTGTATGGAGTTATTAATTATGAATTTTACTTTTTTAAAAAGAGAATCAGTACCTTACAATAATAAGAAAAATATGGGGTGAATTATTACTTATGAAAAAGAAGATTCCAATTGATTTTTTATTGAAAATTATTTCATATCATTGGAGCGTATCATAAGGTACGCAATAATTTTTTATCTACAAGGCTGAAAATGATTCACACATCAATTTTGATTTTCTGGAAGAGTGAGTCATGATCTTATCTTCAGTATTTGGCAAATTATTGAAATCGTGGCTTAAATCCTTTAAGAATGTACTCTAACTATTCCTTACAAAGGTTGTAAATTAATTGCCAACCATATGTAAAATTTATACTTCTCTCAAAAGCAAGGAAAAAAAAACAAAGAGAGAAATGTGGAGAATTAATTAGACACATGGGAAGCACCTTACAGTCCTGGCCTAAGCCCCTCTTGCCCCAAATTGAAACATGCTAAATTACAATGTCTTTGTTTGAAAAGTCAATGCCACTTATATATTATAATATTTAGGGAAAACAGCCCCACTAGTCCCCCAACTTATTCCTATTGGCCTCGAGAATCCTTATTAAATTTTTTCAGCATAAAAAATCTCTTTAAATTTTACGTTTCTCCCAAAGAGTCCAAAACACCCATTTTGCGGTGGTTTCCGGTGACTTAAGCATGTGCACTTCAAAAACAAGGGTATAATTGTCATTTCATATTTAAAATATAAAACACCTCTTCTTCTCCACTCCTCATTCCTCTCTCACCACAGCCCCACCACCGCCCCGCCTCCATACCGCCAAAAAAATTTGAAGAATCCCATAAGTAAATATCTTGAATCAACCAAGAAAAACCACCCAAAATCCATTAAATTCAAAGAAATCATTAACCCCAGATCAAAATCCATTAAATTCAAAGAAATCATTAACCCCAGATCAAAATACCAGAAGTAAATATCTTGAATCAACCAAGAAATACCACCCAAAAAAGCCCCAAAAATCCATTAAATTCAAAGAAATCATTAACCGAGGAAGGGGCGGGGGCAGGGTGGGGTATATGAGACAGAGGAATTAGCAGAGCACTCTTAGCACTCAAAGATTCAATAATTGCTGATATTGCTTCTTCTCCGCCATTGTTACGGAGTCCGAAAAGAGCACCGTATCTCTCGTACATGCCCTTTTCTTCATTCAGAAGAGTGTCTCTTAATTCCTTCACAGACATCAAAGAACAAGAAGTGGGCGGCGCCGCTGGATCAACTGACAGAAATGGAGACGATGAATCTTGAATGGGTTTTTCATTAGTCTTCAGATCTTCAATTCGACTCAGAGCCAATTCACAGGTTTCACGGACTTCCTGGGCTGGATCGAAAACCAAAATTTTCTTCAAAATTGGAATATTCATTTCTGAAGAAATTGCACCGAGAGCTTCGGCAGCCTCATGGAGGACAATTGGGTGCAAAGAAAGATCATTGAGAAGTGATTCAAGAGCAGGAATTGCAAGGGAATCTTGCATTTGACCCAAAGCAAAAGCAGCCTCGTGAGCCAATAACTGATTGCAGAGGAATTTATCCATTAATGAAGCGACTTGGAAGGAATCGTTAATGGCTTCCTTGGATTCCATCTTGTCGTTTGGAGAATCCATTGCTTAAGAGGAACGCAGAGAGTGAGGGTTTTTTTATTTTATTTATATAAATATGAAATGACAATTATACCCTTGTTTTTGAAGTGCATGTGCACCGCACATGCTTAAGTCGCCGAAAACCACCGCAAAATGGGTGTTTTGGACTCTTTGGGCGAAACGTAAAATTTAAAGGGATTCTTTATGCTGAAAAAATTTAATAAGGATTCTCGAGGCCAATAGGAATAAGTTGGGGGACTAGTGGGGCTGTTTTCCCTAATATTTATTTTACAAAAAGAAGTAGGATCACTGGTCAAGGAGATCTGGCCCGGTAGGGGCATGGGTCTTTCTCCTACCTAGCAGTCTTGGGGGATTGCCTTAGTATGACATTTGTTTAATATAATGGTCATCAGTGCACTGTCCCAAGGGTGTCCCAGTGACATTCGAACCAGGGCTCACATTCTACAGTACAAATTTTTTTAAAAAATTACTTAATTTGTATATAATTATTAGTTAAAAAATTGAAGATCTTGATGTTTTACAATTTGTTGCTCAAAATCTTTTTTACCATACACCAATGCTAGGTTAATAGGGGGATGCGAGTGAAAGCGACCTCGAGAGGCCCTCCCAAAATTCGGGGCCCCTAATTTTTTTTATATGTATATATATACTTAGCCTAAAATCAGGGGACCCCTGATATTTTTTTGTTTATATATATATATATATATATATATATATATATATATATATATATATATATATACTATATATATTTACTTAGAGTCGGGCCCAATTTTTTTTCGGCACAAGGCCTCGGATATGTTTGAGACGGGCCTGATGGTCATGACATGACAGTGAAAAAAGTGAGAGAAACATTTTCGGGACTTCGTCACGAGGCGAAAGCAGGGAAGTCCCACTTCCGTCCTGGCTAACTTGGACAGCTTCCAGACGTGCCTTGACACATAAGCCAGGACGGAAGTTTCGTCCTGGCCTCACAGATTAAAATTCCCAAATCCCTTCTTCTCCCACCCACCCGCGAGCCCTTTCAGCAAAAATCTAAAAAATCCCCAAGTGCCCCGCCACCCCTCCGCTTCACTGCTGCTGCCGCCTTCCTTTACCGCCAACAATCCACCACCATATTCTCTTTCATCTCTCAATCTAGGAGGTATAAAACCTTAATTTTTTTGGAATTTTTTTATAGAAATTCAACATTTATATTATTATTTGAAGTTTTAATTGTTGTGATTTTAGCTCTTTAGAGCAATTTGTTCCCTATTTGAAGTTGTATGTGTTTGAATTTGCTTTTGATTTTGTGAATTTAGGTCAATTAACAAATTAGGGCATTTTTTCAATTTAGGGCATTTTCCAATTTAGGGGAATTTTTAATTTAGGGGATTTGTCAATTTAGGTTTTTCGTGACTTCAATATTTTTGTTAATTGCGGATTATGGTGAATTGTGAATTGTTATTTTTTGAATTGTGAATTGTGAATTGATTTTGTGTAGTTTATGATGCATTGTATGTTATTATTTTTAAATGTCTGTTCCTACACACCTTCTGCCCGGTCCTTATGATCCCAGTGTTTTAAACAAGCACACATCCCATATAGCTCTTAGAATATGGGGCGGGGACATAGAGTTAAACACTAGTTTAAAAATAATCAGCAACTATGGGAATTTCTTTGATGCCTACCAAAACGAAGGCAACGCAAGGGTGTTTGAGCTAATTGACCTTTTGGGTTTCGGGGGTTGCTGTAGGATAGGCAAGATCAAGATAGACCACACCTTGATCACCGCATTAGTATAGCGGTGGCGCCCAAAGACACATATTTTTCACCTCCGATGCGGTAAGGTCACAATTACGCTAGAAGACGTAGGTTGCCTGCTAGGACTACCTACTAGGGGCGACGTGGTGTCGTGGCGCGAGGACTACAACCTTAGCAGGACTCAGTGGATTGAGCGTGTGCACGACATACTAGGTTTTCGACCCCCACCCGAGTCCATTAGGGGTAACACCATCGCCCTTGTAGAGGTGTATGCCCACATTAGTGAGCCCTCCCTAGGCGAGGATGCCACTGAGTTGGTCGTATACCAGCGGGCCCGGGAACTTATTTTCCTACTGATGTCCACCTTCCTATTTCCAAACAAATCCGGGTCGCGGGGGAACATGCGGTATCTCCTCACCATTAGCGACGGGATCTGGCAGAAGACCAGCATTCATGGGCTAGCGCCATCCTTGCACATCTGTACCGACAGATGTGCACCTCTGCTCAGGACGTTTCTAAGGACATAGCTGGATGTTGCCTTTTAATCCAGGTTTGTTTACTTTTTTATATGGTTTTATTGCTTCCATGTATTTTGAATATTTGTTGATTACTCCGTGTTTTTTCTGTACTAGTTGTGGGCATGTGAGCGGATCTCATGTCTCCGACCCCAGAACCGCGGCCCGACTCTGCACGATATTCCCAGCGGACGGGAGAGCTTACGGGTCGCGATGGAATACGGGCCGGAGTTTCCGTAACGCACCCAAAGCGCAGCTTACGGTGTTTAGAGATCGGCTGGATTAGCTGACGGACGCCCAGGGGGTAAGTATTTTCTTTAATTTCGTATTTTATGTTTAAATTAAAGCAATTGATTTATGCTAAGTACACTTTTTATTGGCAGTTCATGTGGAGGCCGTACCCTGACTGGGTTATTGCCGAGAGGGCTGCTCGAGAAGAGGGCTTCCAGGCCACCTGCCGAGCCCATACCCCGCTCGTTTGTTTCGAGGTGGTTGAGTACCACATGCCGGACCGGGTTGCTAAGCAATTCGGATTCCAGCAGGTGATACCAATCCCACCTGTGGCAGAGGGTACCAAAGAGGCTGCCGACGTCCACTCGTTTAAGGCTGGAGCGGCTCGGGACTAGGAAAAGGAACATTCCACATACATTACTCTACGGACTGAACGCGTGGATGCGCTGGCGAACGCTATCCCGGTACCCGGTAATGTGATCCTACCTACCCGTGAGTACATGGAATGGTACAATTGCATTATCGTTCACCTCCTGACAAACCCCCGAAACTGGTGAAGAGAGGTCCCTCCACCAAGAAATGATCTAAACAATGACCTACTTTTGCAAATCATGACAAAGTTGCATACTTTTCAAGACAACTTCAACAATTTCCAAGAAAGCTTCAATAATACGATGTCAAATTTGGAGATTAAGGTGGGACACTTCAAGAAAACTGTGTAACAGGGACAGACATTTCCGTCGCTAAACTCAGTTTAGCGACCGAATGACGTGGTCGTGTATTTTTCGTCGCTAAGCAAATTACCGACGGAATATCTAGCGACCGAATATTCGGTCGCTAGTTATTGACCGAATGGTCAACATTGTTGACTTTTGAATTTGACTATTTAACGACCGAATACTGACGGAAAGGTTAGAGACCGAATATTCGATCTCTATTTACCGACCGGATATTCGGTCTCTATTTACTGACTGAATACCGACCGAAAGGTAAAATTGTTGACTTTTGACTGGTTAACGACCGAATACCGACGGCTAATATAGTGCCCGATATTTTGGTCGCGATTCCGTTGCTAAATTGTTTTTTATTTAAAAAAATAAATCTGAAATTTAATTAAATCCCTATTATAAAAAACAACAATACGCACAGAAATACAAACCAGAAACAGTATTAATAAGATCCCAAATAGAAAAAATAATCAATAAACCCAAAAATAATATTACATAACCAATTATCTTACTAAAAAACACAAGTTTACACTTCTCATTTACATTACAACACTCACAATCAAAGTGTGCACTTCTCATTACATTACAACACTCACAATCAAAGTCCACACTTTGAATTACAACACTCACAATCAAAGTGTGCACTTCTCATTTACATTACAAATCTCACACACTTTGAATTATCAAAACACACAATCAAAGTGTGCACTTCTTATTTACTTTACAACACTCACAATCAAATTTTACACTTCTCATATACTCCTTGATGTCATTTATATGTATATCCATGGAAATGCATGAGTTGCAATCTGAAAATTGAAGAATCAAATTATTTTATGGCAATGAAATTACCACTTTGAATTATGTTAAAAAGTTATACAATACGACAGTTAATTTATGGTAATAAAGTACTAAAAAATAAACCAACAAATATTACTCACCTTCAATATGTGGAATTCCAAGAAGCGATAAAGAGATTAATCATTCTAAATCATCCTCCGACATAAATTCATCTTCTTCTTTAGAATTGTCATCATCCGGCATAATTTCATCATCATCATCTTCATCAACACGGCTCGTACCGGCTACAAGTACAACTTCAATTTCCCCTGACCGGTGTGCAAGTTGGTCAACTTCAGTAACAGTTGGATCAAATGCATATTAACTTTGAATCTTTTGTTTGATGATTTTCAACCTTATTTTTCAAATAATTAACGTGTGGTAAATACTATTGTTCGGCGTAATAATGGCATCTTGTCTATATATATATTGTTTCTTTTGAATTTTATTGTGCAATAGAATGATGTATTTATATTTTTGTTATGTTCGATTATCAATTGTTTACTTATTGGAACTAAAATTATATAATTAGCATACAAATTAAAAAATTAAAAAATAGAAAATTTTATCTCACTAAAGTAATGTCACATTCACTACCAACTTGTTTTAGACATAATAGACAACTATCTAATGCAAAGATGGGAAAAAAAAGGGAGATAATAAAAGATGCAAAAACCCGAGGAGATAATAAAAATGTAAAACATTTGCATAGGGCTTCATGCCAGGTCTCAACTATACCAAGCAGCTGAAACACACCTTTCACATGCAAACTGGCAATTGGGTGATTGGTGTCTTCTTCCTTCACTCGTGTTATCCAAAAATTAATCGGAATCTGCTAAAAAATATAAAATATTGGTCAAATCAAAATATATATATAACAAAGACTTGATTTCATAAACATAAATGTATGCAAGCTACCTAAAGTTACTAATGCTGCCTTCAAGTTTAAAGATTGATACATTTTAAATCATCAACATTTCAAGTGCTACATTGCTACATTACAACATCATTACCAAAAGACAAATGTACAAAACACAAGACATTGCTACATTTCAAGTGCTAAAATAAAACAGTTAGGGCTTCTTTTGATAAAGACAATATTGTTTAATACTACTCATTTTAGAGACATTAACATCAAGTGCCCAAATCATTAACATAGGACCATGGTTCTGTTAATGAACTTTATTCAAAATTCATCAAAGTAAAATATAAATAGAAATCATACAGCATAACTTCAGTCAACTTCTCAATTTGCATTAGATGGGAAAAAAGTCTAATTAATCAAAGAAATTGAACCAGTCATACCAATTAAGAAGACATTTTTTGGGTATCAATGATGTTGTAAAATTGGGAGGTGGCGCTTCGCGGTATCGAGGGAAGAGTTGATCGGGCGTGGAGGTGGAGGTGGTGGGGTAGGGTTTCGCGGGGAGGAACAGAGAGGTGGAGAGTGGGGTTTCGCGGGGAAGGATGAGAGAGTATCGGAGAAGGAGAATCGGAGGTGGAGCTTCGCTGCTTCGAGGGAGGACTTGATCGGAGGTGGAGGTGGTGGGGTAGGGTTTCGCGGGGAGAAACAGGGAGGCGGAGGGTGGGGTTTCGCGGGGGAGGAGGTTGTGAGGAGAGAGAGAATCGAAGAAGGAGAATCGGGGGTGGAGCTTCGCGATGTTGAGGGAGGAGTTGATCGGAGGTGGAGGTGGTGGGTGGAGTTTCGCGGGGAGAAAAAGGGAGGTGGAGGGTGGGGTTTAGCGGGGAAGGAAACTGTGGGGAGGAGAGAGAATCGAAGAAGGTGAATCGGAGGTGGAGCTTCGTGACGTTGAGGGAGGAGTTGATCAGAGGTGGAGGTGGAGGTGGTGGGGTGGGGTTTCGCGGGGAGGAAAAGGGAGGTGGAGGGTGGGGTTTAGCGGGGGAGGACACTGTGATGAGGGATTTGTTTGAATAATTAGAGATTTGAATAATTAAAGTGTTTGAATAATTAGGGATTTGTTTGACAGAGGAAAGCAAAACGTCGTCGTTTTGTGTACGGTAACGACCGAATACCGACCTAATTTAATGACCGAATAGCGAAGGAATTAGGGTTAGGGTTGGGCGACCGAATAGCACCTTGGCAAATTCCGTCGCTATTATTTTCCCGGATTCCATTTTTTTTATAAAATAGCGGGGTTTTTAAGGATATATAGAAACATTCAAGTCATAGAAACTAAAATAGGCAAAATGTTTCTATATATCCTTAAAAACTCCGCTATTTTATAAAAAACAGAATCCAGAAAAATAATAGCGACGGCCTTGGCAAATTCGGTCGCCCCTTAGCTTAATAGCGACCGAATAGCGACGGATCACGCTAAAAAATTATAAATCCGAAAACCGACATCGTTAAGAATGTGAGTACGAACTAATATGAATATTTTAGTAATTATTTGTTTATTAATAATCAATTATTAAAATTTTAACTCCATCACTTAATGATTCACGTAAGTGCGCACACATAGGTATTACTTGAATTGTTCTGCTTCGAGTATATATAAGTATTTATTGAATAAGTATAAGTTTTAATTGTTTGAATATTCAAGTTAATGTGTGTATAGAAAATAGGCAAAATGTTTATATATATCCTTAAAAACCCTGTTATTTTATAAAAAACGGATTCCGGAAAAATAATAGCGACGGCCTTGGCAAATTCGGTCGCCCCTTAGCTTAATAGCGACGGATCACACTAAAAAATTATAAATCCGAAAACCGACATCGTTAAGAATGCGAGTACGAACTAATATGAATATTTTAGTAATTATTTGTTTATTAATAATCAATTATTAAAATTTTAACTCCATCACTTAATGATTCACGTAAGAGCACACACATAGGTATTACTTGAATTGTTCTGCTTCGAGTATATATATGTATTTATTGAATAAGTATAAGTTTTAATTGTTTGAATATTCAAGTTAATGTGTGTATAGTAACTAAAACAGGCAAAATGTTTCTATATATCTTTAAAAATCCCGCTATTTTTTTAAAAATGAAATCCGGAAAAATAATAGCGACGGATCACGCTAAAAAATTATAAATCCGAAAACCGACATCGTTCAGAATACGAGTACAAACTAATATGAATATGTTAGTAATTATTTGTTTATTAATAATCAATTATTAAAATTTTAACTCCATAATGATTCACGTAAATGCACACACAAAGGTATTACTTGAATTGTTCTGCTTCGAGTATGTATAGGTATTTTGTGAATAAGTATAAATTTTAATTGTTTGAATATTCAAGTTAACGTGTGTGTGTGTGTGTGTGTGTGCGTGTGTGTATTAGTAATAGTAACTAAAATAGGCAAAATATTTCTATATATCCTTAAAAACCCCGCTATTTTATAAAAAATTGAATCCGGGAAAATAATAGCAACGACCTTGGCAAATTCGGTCGCTATTCGGTCGCCCCTTAGCTTAATAGCGACGGATCACGCTAAAAAATTATAAATCCGAAAACCGACATCGTTAAGAATGCGAGTACGAACTAATATGAATATTTTAGTAATTATTTGTTTATTAATAATCAATTATTAAATTTTAACTCCATCACTTAATGATTCACGTAAACGCACACACAAAGGAATTACTTGAATTGTTTGCTTCGAGTTTATATAAGTATTTTGTGAATAAGTATAAATTTTAATTGTTTGAATATTCAAGTTAGTGTGTGTGTGTGTGTGTGTGTGTGTGTATATATAGAGTAACTAAAATAGGAAAAATATTTCTATATATCCTTAAAACCCCGCTATTTTATAAAAAAAAGGAATCCGAGAAAATAATAGCGACCGAATAGCGACGGCCTTGGCAAATTCGGTCGCCCAACCCTAACCCTAATTCCGTCGCTATTCGGTCGTTAAGTTCGGTCGTTTGTCCGTCGGTAAAACATTGTTACTTTCCGTCGATAATCGGTCGTTAACCTACATAAAACGACGTCGTTTTGTGTCCTTCATTTATTACTATACAAATATACACTGTTATGTATTCCGTAGGTATTCGGTCGTTAACTTTCCTCGGTATTCGGTCGTTATATATTCCGTCGGTAAATGGTCGTTAATATCTGTCGGTAGTCGGTCGTTAAGTGTGAACAAAACGATAGCGTTTCAATTTGGTCAATAGGACCGATGTGGCCGATGGAGGGGCGACGGAATAAGACCGTTTTGTTTTCGGTTTCTAGTCGGTCGGTATTCCGTCGCTAAATTTGTGACCTAATATTTCGGTCGCTATTTAATTGTTTTCTTGTAGTGGGAGATATGGAAACAATGTTGGAGGAGATAGAATACAAGGTTGATAATGTGATTAACTACACAAAAACGAAGAAATCTACTCTTGTAGAGGAAAGTGAAGAATAAGAGGAGAAGGAAAAAGAAAGAAGAAGCTAGTGATGATGAGTCTAGCAATGGTAGTGGGGATGATAGTGAAGTGGAAGATAAAGAAGAAGATAAGGAAGATGAAGCTAGAGATGTGAATGAAATTTTTAGTGATGAAAATGGAAATGAAGTTAATGGGAATAAAGATGATGGTGGAAAAGATGATATTGATCAAGAGAACATCCGAGAAGAGAACAAAGTGGTTGAAGAGAAAGAGCAAGACATTTAGGAATATTCAACCGAGAAGGATGATGATCAAGAGGAGTTATGAAGTGAATAATTCGAAGAATCTCATTGTGAAGTCAAGTGCCAGAATCAAATTCCATAAATCATTGAGATTTTTCCTAAACTTTATCTATTTATTGCTTTCCCTACTTTGTTATCCCATATGTATCCCTAGAATAGCTTTTGTTCCTTAAACTCTCTTTCTCTCTCTCTCTCTCTCTCTATATATATATATATATATATATATATATATATATATATATATATATATATGTATACATTACTATTTTATGGGATATAACATGTTTTGCTTGTTTTTTTATATCTTTATGTGCATGTGTTTGGAGAGCTTAATGATTATATCCTTGAGATGAAAGCTCATCCATAACCCCTCCTCTATACTCTTATTGATATATGTCTTAGGGGAGATTTAGATGATATGGTTTTCTTTTATCTTGATCTTTATAGCATGGAGTATGTTTTGTGTTTATCTTCAAGTGTTAAGCATGTGTCTTATGTGGTTGATCGTCTATAAGCTTAACTTTATGTATAAACTGATGTTTCGGCATTGGTATGTGTCTTGGTATGCATATATATAGTTGTTTGGACTTGGTTTGAACTGCTTGTTGTTGGTTTTGATGTTTCTTCCATAAGTCCAGTCGACTGGACTAAGGACCTCGGTCGACCGAATCACCTCGGTCGACTTGAGGCTTCCATGCGGTCGACCGGAGCAGTCCAAAATTTGAGTTCACCTTCTCTATCATGTAAGTTTTTCTTTTATTTTCACATGGGCACAACCTTAGGGGAGTTTTTATGTTTTCTATATTATACCCTCCCCCCAATATATGTGATTTATGCTTACCTCATTTATATCTTAGCATCATCACATCTCAAATTGACTTTGTTTTTCATATTTTCATATCTTCTAGCCAACTTGTGTGCTCTATATGGGAGTTGTACGATCTTAATTAGTGTATCTTTGTATCTTCCTCCCTTATATTTTATGAGATCATGTGCCTTCGTTTTCATAACCATCGATCTCATGTTGTTTTGGTTAGCTCGATGCTTTAGTTGTTTTCTTTCTTTGGCTAACCATTTACTTGAGGATGAACATGCTTTATAGTTGTATCTTACACTTCCTCTTGTTTTTTGGATTGTTGTATATGTGATCATCATGTCGTCACATCACATCCTTACATATTATCACATCCATCTTTGTTAGCTATGGTTTTTAACTTGTTTCTACCATGTTATAGCTAACTTGGTTTTTGGTAAAAGGGGAGATTGTGATTTAAAGGTTATACCTTATATTTTAGCTTTGGTTTTTTATTCATCTTTGTGTCATTATGTACTTTCTTTATTTTGAAATCAGCCAAGCTTAAAACCTCTTCAAAAAAATCTTCATCAAAGCTTACATAATTTTTAAGACAATCATTATCTCTTGGCCACTCATATTTCGTTTTATATGGCATTTTTTTTTTAAAATTACGTGCTTACTTAGCTTTTAAGATTTCTTTCTTTGATCAAATAACGGGTAAGCCGCTATGGTGAAGGCTTTAAAAGGTTTTATCTATTTTTACTGTGGTGATTGTACCTTGGCTACCAATAAGCTTATCCATGATTTCAAACTTAATACCTCCTTAATTTTTTTCATTTTTTATCCTTTGGATCTCTATTTAAAAAAAAAAAAAAAAAAAAAAAGAACGAGGTAATGCTTTTCATAATGGCGCTCTGATGAACCTTTTTTATTTTGACAAAAAGGGGTAGAAAAAGTAGCAGTGGAAATGTGCCATGAAAAGTTATTTTACAAAAGGAGTAATCTAAAGAACTTTGCAAAATGGGGATAGATAAGGGGTTCTTTAAAAGAGGGGGAGTAGAATGCTTTTTCAAATCATCTACTTGTCTTGATCATTTGCCTCCTTATCTCATGCTTTGATACTTTGTGATTATTTGCATTTATCCTTTTGATGTTTGTTTCCTATTTGCTTTATTATTTTGTCAACATAAAATTGGGAGATTGTAAGCCCTAAGGGGTAATGTGATCAATCTAGTTTTGATGATAACAAACCATTGAATAGTTCTCATGTTTGTGTGAATTTGTGTTTTAATGATAGGATCTATTCACTCACACTTACATTGATGAAATGGTAAAATAGCTTCTATGACCCCCCAAAGGTATCATTATACACTCAAGAATAAGTTACACATTGCAAGACTGTATTGACACAAGCTTGAAGTACATCTACAATGCCTTAGAAGTGGTTGCAATGTCAAAGAAGGAAGATCAAGTTGAAAGTCACTCAAACATAAGTGAAGTATCATGAAGTGAGCTCTTAACTATTGAATGATGAATTATAAAGGACTTCACCACAATTGAAGAGGTCGAAAAAGTCTTCAAGTAAAGCTCAAAGAAGATTTCATCTTGAAGACTTGAAAACCTAAAGAAGATTAGTCTAGTCTAAATATGTACAATCCTTGTGACTAATCTTACTTTGAGAATACTAGTTTATGGTAGGTTTAAGCTCATACTCTTGCATATTTTCAAAACCACATGTTTACTTTGATTTGATCTTTGAAAAGGTTTTTGAAAACTCATGCCTAAGACCTTAAAGTTGTTTCAAAAGTCTTTAAAAAATAATTAGGCATGAGTTTGAGAACAATAGAAGGGAAATCATAGTGAAGTTGCCAAAATCCTTGAGAATATCATAAGGTAGTGGACGTAAATCTTTGTGATCGAACCACTCTAAATCCTCATGTTTGTTTGTATAACTCTACCTCTACCTCTTTACTTTCAAGTTTTTATTTTAATATTTTTATTTATATTCTGTAAGAACTTGTTTGTATGAGCTTTATATATTTATCTCGAGTTTGTATTTCATCCCAAGCTCTGAATCATTTCCTGAGTGGAATGTACCAAGCCTGTGCAGAATCGCTTGCACAATGTATTCACGACGGATGAAGCGGTGGTATGGAAAATTGACAATCATGTGGACATGTGACATTTCAAAAAACATTTAACAAATATTAGTTGCAGCCAATGTATATATCATAAATGAAAATAAAAATATAAGTAGTATCGCAACAATTAAGAAATATACTTATATGAAATGTCCCTTTGATGGGATCAGGCCGACCAAAAAGTGTACAAGTTGGAGCAGGGATATAGTATCAAGTGGTAGGAATGTCGATGACGAGAAGTTTTATCTTAGTTAGTGATTAAGTTTAAAATTTATATTCAAACCAATAAATGTAATATAAGTAGGATAAAAAGTCAATTCTCTTTCATGTGAATTGGTAGGGGTGTCAATCGAGCTATGTGAGTCGAGCTTGATTTAGCTCACGCTCTGCTCACATTTTAATGTGAGCTCGAACTGAACTCACGAGATAACACTACTAGAAATATAGGTTGTTGTGACGAGGCTTTTTGCGTCGGGCGTTTACCGTTACAAATAACTGTCATTTGCGTCAAGAATGACACACCAACGCAAATAACGGTACGACGTCGTTTAGTGATATTCATTTACGACCGCTAATTACTATTTGTGTCAGCAAATTAATTCGTCGTGAAAAGGGGTTTATATGCGATGGGCTTCAGCCGACACAAAAAGTTTAGCCACAAATAATCAAAATTTGCGACGGGACTCTCCCATCACATATGAAGTTGATGCAAATGACCATATTTATGACGGGCTTCGTTCGATGCAAAAGGTTTCGCCCCAAATAACCAAAAATTGCGATGGAATTCTTCCGTCACATACAAAGTTGATGCAAACGATCAAAATTTTATTATTAGTTTTGGTGGTAGATTTTCTCGTCACATCCCCTAAAATAATTATTGTAAAAAAAATATTTACTCCAAAGTAGTATAGTATGAATTGGCGGGATTTGAACACAAACCGTCTTCATTGGGAAAATAAAAGTTAAAACTTAAAACTGTAAACCAAGAGACCACAAGAACTTTTGTTATATATATTAACTATACATATTTATATAACATAGTTATAAATTACTACCTTCATTCCAAAATAATTGATACATTTCACTTTTTTGTATGTTCAAAATTATTTGATAAATTTCAAAATTTGATGAACATTTGTCATATTTCTTCCAACTTTACCCTTATTCTACTTAACTTAATACTTTAGTTTTTCTAATAATCACACTTACCTATGTGTGACACCCTAACCCTCTCGAGTCGGGAATGTCACGTGCCTCTCGACACTGGGTCTAGCTTTTACAATGTAAAGTACATGTGGATAAAAAATTTCTATTCTAAGAAACAACATTATATTCTACGTCTTGTAATTTGACGTTGGTCTTTGACTAGATTCAAAAGTCTTCTAATCTTGATTTGTGTCTAGTCTTGACTATTCTTTGTCTTGGATCCAACGCTATACTTTAGAATGTTCTGGTTCTTGGGCTCTTCTTACAATTCTCAAAAGTTTAAGGACAAAAATGAAAATATTTATCCTATGACATTTCCAACATTTTGACGATATAAATATATTGTTATTAGTCTTATAAACTGTCTGAAATAATTATTAAACCTTATACATCTTAAAAGTAAATTATAAAGGTATGGGGACTAAAACAAAATTTATACAAAAAGTAATATCGTAACTTCGAATCTGAGTTATTTCTGATATATTTTATTTTTACCCATTCCCGTAAATGTTTCTTTTTATTTTTATGTCTGAATAAATTTTGAAAATACAAAGTTGACAATTTAGGATTTGTTTATAATATAAATATGTTATATGGTTTATGTGATAATATTTATTTGCCATTTTAGTCCTTGCTATACAAATTTCCTAATCCCTAATACTAAGAGAAGAAAACCTTAACTCTAAACTCTTCTCTTCTTCTTCACCGGCGCCGACTACCCAATCCACCCGACGCCCGCTCCTCCAAACACATCACTGCCTTCATCATTTCTCCCATTGGCCGCAATTCCCCACCATCGTCGCCGACTTCTTCTGCTCCCGACTCCCGCTTCCACTCTACCTATTTTTTCCAAATCTTCTTAACCCGTCACAGCGTTCATCCCTCGCCCCCCAAAATCCATAGATCCCCAATTATCGTCTACCTCTGTTAGAAGCTCCGCCCCTTCGCCGGTCACAACCCACTATCGCCGTCATCATCGCTGCAGGTTTTCTAGGCTAGACAGATAATGCTCTGTTGTGTGCTTTTTTGTTCGAATTGATGATTGTTCTTGGTTAATTAGAAGTAATTGATGCTTGAATTGAACTCGATCTGTGGTTAATTTCTTTTGAAATTTGTTCGAAAACCTAATTTTCCTTATGCAATTGCGATGGACAACAATGTCGAGGTTGCACGGTTCTGGTAGCCGTTAAAGAATGTGAGTCGGTTACACCGCTCTTTTGCCTGAAATGTGGTTGAGAATAGTACTGTTCTTTCTCCGTACATCAACGATCGACAGCTATTGACTTTCCTTTGATCCTTTGCTCTTCTTTACAAGTGTGAAGATCTTTAAATGTTTCATGAAACAACTTTCCTTTTTAAATTAAATATGTTATTGTTATGAGATATTTTGGTCTTCGAAGTTCCATTGAAGCTTTGATCAAAACATGGTTTATCCTTGGCTGGATCTATAGTTTGGAGATGAAGTTATTGAAATTCTGAAAAATGTCCGCTGATATAATCGCCTTTTTGTGGGAGGGAAATATGGTCATTTTTTGGTGAGTCTGTCTATTTGTCAACTACCTTCTCGTTCCGAATGTTGATTAATCTTACTCATATTTTAGCTGTAGCATTACTTTTACAAAGATCATTAACTATCAACATATAGAGGTTTAACATATGGAACAGAGCTGGTTTTCAAATGGTTTACTAGTTAAAATTATCTCTAAAGAATGTTAGATGTTTTGGTTGCTTTTAGGACTGGCTTGAGGGGAAACATTTATCACGATTGAGCAATCACATCAAGTTAGTATAATAGCAGGGTATTGATTTTATTTGAGTCATCTTATTTTTGAGCGATCTGTAAGCAAATTCATTTAGTGCTTCAGTTATGACTCCTTTCTCTTGGATTAAAATTTGCTAAAATAGCACCAAGAATAAATTATGTGGTCTGTCACATCAGGTACTTGTATGATGAAAATCAGGTACTTGTATTTGACAAAGTAGAATTCTTTTCCTTTCATTTTACGTTAGTCTCCCCCCTCTTCAAGACACTTGTATGTAATGAATACAATCATATTTCTACTGATTGTAGCAAGCTTTGTCATTGTGTTTTGTGCAATTAACAGTATGTGAACTTCAGCTGCCATAATCTTGTGTGCTTGTTATTGTACTAAGACTACGTTTTCTAGGCCTTCCAACTTATTTTATTTTTTTTCCTCTTTTGCAGAGGCTGTTTGAATTGCCCCTATACATTAAGAGAATGTTTCACGATATGATGAATCCTGACGGACCTGGCGCTAACCTCAACAAATTGTGTATATTTGCCGTCACCATCGGCCTCTCCGTCACTGAGGTAACACCACTGCCCATTTCCCCTTTTTCTTTATTATTATTTTTCCATACTTGGTGATAAAGTATTCTTGGGGATTAAAATATTTATTTTACTTTTCTTTCTGCTAGAATTTCATATATTCAAGTTCTCTTTCTTTTGTTAAGATTTTAGTCCAAATTTTATCTTCTGTTAGAAGTTTAAAAATAGAATTTAATCAATTGGATTTCATGTTTTCTGTTTTCTGTTTGCAAAACTCCAATTTTTGTTTCTGAAATGGGTTTTTCTTTGAGCTTTGTTTTCATTTAATTTCTTATAAAGCATAGGTGTAGAAGATATGTTTAATGTGGCACAATTTTGGTGCTTTTCATGTATAGAATTCATGTTTTGTGCTTCTGCAAGCATACCATGATAAGTCCTCTGAATTTTTTGGTTTTGAATTTTTCTCTTTGAAGTTTTACTAGTTTTGTTAAATCTATGAGCAGGTTCTTTATACATCTAGCCTTCATCGGGAACGTTTGCCTACAGCAGGAAATGATGTTGTGGAGTATTCTGGGCATGTGTAATAGAAGGTGGCCTCAGATGAAGTCTTGATTGAATGGAAATTGGAAGCATTTGAATTAATATGTTATTTTAGGTACCGTACCGTACCGTATTGTTTTTGTCGTCTTTTGGAAAACTATCTAGATAGCATTTAGCAATAGACTTTAACAAGTTACCTACTTAATGGTTTCTTCAACTAATGATCACGAGTTACTTTGTATAAATGGATACTAGGAGTTTTGAATGGCTACATTTGATTGTTTTAGTATACTATTTTTTTGAGGTATTAGTGTAATATTTTATTTATTGTTGAATTGGGTGTTTGTTGGATGATTGTATTAATTGCTAATTAATAAAATAGCTAAAAAAAACATGGTAGTTAACAAAAATTACTAGCGTCGGGTTTGAATTTCTTGTAATAGATGCAAAAATTACTAGCGACGGGTTTTAGTGTACTATTTTTTTGATATATTATAACATTTGCGACAGTGAAAATTATTTTCGACAGATTGTGCTATCGCGAAAAAATAATAAATATAATTTTATTATAATATTTGCGACTGTGAAAAATTATTTTCGACGGTATATAAGGTGCCGCATTATATGTTTTTGTGTCAGTTATTGTGTTGGAAATTATAATCGATGCAAAAACTAGTCGTTTTTGCTAAGTTTTCACGTCGGGAAATAAGTGTCGCAATTAGAAAAATTCCCGTTGGAAAAACTAATTGCGTCCGGCGCTTCCCGTCGTAAAGTTTTTGCGGCGCCTTCCCATGCGACCCCTCAATTGCCGTCGTATAACCGACGTAAAAATGTTTTCGCGTCGGTAAAGGTACTTTTTGCGGCAGGAGTCGCCTGACGCAAAAAGTACTTTTTTTAGTAGTGTAAATTTATATTAGTAAAAAAAAAAAAAATCTTGTAGTAAGAGTGGTAGAATAAAATGAGCCATGACACTAAATCATTACAATAATTCAAATATACATAATATAATTATACTTAATTCTTATAGCAAGATAAACTAATAAAAATATAAACAAAGACAGAGTTTGAGAAAGAGAGAAAATAAAATATAGGTTTTGCAGTTAGTTTTTATAGGTCTTTTTTTAATTATAAATTTAGTATTTTATATATATAATATATATAATTATGTTATTCTTATTCGGGTCCGAGCTTTAATCGGACTGAGTACGGTCAAGCTCACACTCGACTCATATAAAATTTGAACTTGAATATTAAGCTCACATTCACCTCACCTAAGCTCACACTCACATTTTTTTGAGTCATGTGAGTTGAGTTCGGGCCGGCCCGAATCCGTTGACATCCCTATGAATTGGTATTTTGGGCTTATATGTAGTGTATTTATTGGTCTAGATGTAAGTTTTAAAGTTACTCACTAACCAAGATAAAACTACTTGTCAGACATACAAATATTGCACCAAATACTATAGCAATAGCTAGCATACCTCATATCAGGAACATCAAACCAGTACTCCTCGGGCATGGAGCTGGTGTCCAGAATCAAAGTCTCCCTCAAGGTACTGCACTACAAGAAAACAACAAAATTGCTACAGACAGCTTGATCGCTACATGGTCGCTAAACTAAGAATAGCGACTAAATCATTTGGTCGGATAATTTACGTCGCTAAGTTAGTTAGCGAATGGAATTTTCCTTTTATAGTTGACTTTGACTGTAGCTATGCTGTCGATTAACAACAGTCTTTGTAGCGACGGTATTTTGGGTCACTAAATTGAAGATCATTTAGGAACGGTTTACTTTGGTCGCTAAATGGAGACCGTTGCATGACGTTTTTTAGCGACCGTTTGAAGTTGACTTTGACCTCAACTCTACAACCGATTAGCAACCATTTTTTTGGTGACTGTTATCTCGGCTTCTAATAGTGACCGTTTGATGACCATTTATTTACCGACAATTGTTTCAATTGCTAAATATAGATCGATTAACGACCTTTTTATTTTTATTTTTATTTTTTTTATTATTATGTCACTGATCGGTCGCTAATTTAGTTTTTTCAAAAAAAAAATCGAAATTTTAGTAGCTCAATGTACAAAAAATAGTAATGCAACCAAAAACTACTGAGACACATCAACACTATCAAAAAATGTGGAGCAATTATAACATGATACCACAACTAAATCTTAAAATATCAAAGAAATTATTCTGAATATTCGAGTACATTAACTATACAACACTTAGTAGCTAGCCTTATGCAAATCCATATCATATCTCCCAAACAAAAGCCTAAGAATTATATAGAAAGATTTAGAGTGTCTTTGTTTTCATGGAATTGGAATTGGTTTTTCAATTCCAATTTTTTTGTTTAGTTATCAAAAAAATCATAGAATTAGAATTGAAATTTTAATTATTTTGTTTGGCTTTCAATAAAATTTTGGAATTGGAATTCCAATTCCGACCCCCTCAATTCTAGAAAATCAAGAATTTGAATTCCAATTCAACAAAATTTATTGTACGTTATAATATATATAATACATACAAGTTAGTTTCTCTCTCATAAATAAATATATATAAAATGACCAAAGTGTCTTTAGTGTAAAATGACAAAATACCACTAATACTAAATGACTAAAGTACCTTTAATTTAAAATAGCTAATGTTCTTCGTTTAAGTGATAAAATACCTTTTGTACAATGTAGAAAAATACCGCTAGTGCAAACTTACAATAATACCCCTAGCACAAAACAACGATGTTTTAAACAAAATCACAATATACATAACATAAAATTACCAAAACACCCAAGGTGAAAAATTACGAAAATACTATTGACGCAAAATGACGAAAATGCTCTCACCTCAAAATGATCAAAAAATTCCTTCGCACAAAATGAAAACTATTACCTTTGGCTCAAATAGCTGAAAATTCCTATAATGTAAAAATGACCCAAATACCCTTGATGAAAAATGATGAAAATACATTGGCGTAAAATGCCCTTAATGTAAAAAGACAAAAAACGCTTTCATAAAAAATCGGGAAATGCCTCTTGTGCAAAATGACAAAAATAAATTTCAATAAAATGAAATTGTTTCTCTTAGTACAAAATGACAAAATTACCTTTGTACAAAATAATAAAAAAATATCGTTTACTTAAATTGTTTAAAATATACCGCTGTGTAAAATGACGAAAATATACTTGTTGAGAAATAAAATAAAAATGTCATTCATACCAAATGAACATGACAAAAATATCACTCGTTTAAAAAAAATATATTTTTACAATAAGTGTATTTTCGTCATTTTGGAAAAATTAGCATTTTCACCTTTCTAAACCAAGAGGTAAGGATATTTTCTTCATTTCCATTAGAGTATTTTTCATCATTTTATGATTTATTCATCTTTTATCATGTACATATTTGTTAGTATGCACAATGAGCTAATTCCACTTTAGCAAGGGTTTTTTTTTCTTCAATTTGCAACGAATGTATTTTTTTTTAAGCAAGTCGGCGGGTCTCTAATATTCCGCCTTAACCTACTGGCACACGAGACACTTAGCCACAAACTCTGCTATGTCCCGCTCTATACCTCTCCACCAAAAGTTATCTTTCAACCCCTTATATATCTTTGATGCTCCCGGATGCACCGATAATCTAGAATTGTGAGCCTCCTAAAGAATCTCTGATTTCAGCCCAGGTCTGAAGGTGCGCACAATTTGCCCCGAAACCGAAGACTACCATCTTCGTGTACTTGAAAATCTGATTTCGCCCCAGACTGTACCAAGTTTCGTTCTTTACACAACTCCAAATCCGGCAACTGCGCCTCATTAATCCTCTCTGGGATAGTTAGTTGAGCTACCAATGCTGCGAATATGTTCTCGGTCCTCTATTTCCAACTTCTTGAACTCGACTATTAACTCCCGTTGATAGGTTATTAATGCCGCTAGCTTACCCGAACTCTTCATACTCAGAGCATCAGCCACAGGATTAGCTTCACCGGGGTGGTAACTAATTGTAAGATCATAATCCTTCAACAAATCCAACCATCGTCTCTGCCTCATATTAAGTTCCTTATGCGTGAACATGTACTTAAGGCTTTGGTGATCGGTGAAAATCTTACACGGTTCTCCATACAGGTAATGCCTCTACAAAATCAAGGCAAACACGACCGCTGCCAACTCCAAGTCATATGTAGGGTAATTCTTCTCATAAGGTTTCAGTTGCCTCGAAGCATACAATATAACCTTCATGTTCTGCATCAAGACTCACTCCAACCCAATTCCCGAGGCATTACTATAAATGGTGAAACCTCCGAATTTCGATGGAAAAGTCAACACCGGTGTTGTAGTCAACTTCTCCTTCAACACATGAAAGCTCTTTTCACATTATGGCCCCCATTCGAACTTAACTCGTTTCTGGGTGAGACGAGTCAAAGGAGCAGCAATACGAGAGAAGTCATGAACGAACTTCCTGTAGTATCTTTCTAACCCCAAGAAACTCCTTACTTCATCTACGGTCTTGAGTGTAGGCCA
The DNA here is from genome assembly GCA_026122235.1 of Vinca minor. NCBI lineage: Eukaryota > Viridiplantae > Streptophyta > Magnoliopsida > Gentianales > Apocynaceae > Vinca > Vinca minor. Next base: position 2,241,721 of record JAOCZM010000116.1, read on the forward strand.
ATCCACGATTGCCTCAATCTTGCTCGGGTCCATAGATACCCCTTTGGCTGAAACCACATGCCCCAAGAACGAGATACTCCTCAACCAAAACTTGCACTTGCTGAACTTGGCGTATAATTTCTCTTTCCTCAAGATCTCCAATGCCAATCTCAAATGCTTCTCCTGAGCTTCACCCGACGGTGAATAAATCAGGATATCGTCGATGAAGACCACCATGAACTTATCTAGGTAATCCCGAAAGACTCGGTTCATCATGTCCATGAATGTCGCAGGTGCGTTGGTCATTCTCACATCACATGGAACTCATAATGCCCATAGCGGGTTCTAAAGGCACTCTTCGAGATATCATCGAGTTTAATCATCAACTTATGGTACCCCGACCTCAAATCAATCTTGTAAAACACCGTCGCTCCCTTCAGCTGGGCAAGCAGATCATCGATACGTGGCAGAGGGTATCGATTCTTGATCGTTATCTTGTTCAACTCCCGATAGGCGATACACATCCGCATACTACCCTTCTTCTTCTTCACAAACAACACCGGAGCGCCCCAAGGCAAAACACTCAGTCTTATAAACTTCTTGTCGAAAGCTCTTGGAGTTGAGTCTACAACTCCTTCAACTCCGCTGGTGACATCCGATACAGGGCCTTAGAGATGGGCTCTACCCCAGGTTGCAACAAAATCTCGAAGCCGATCTCCCGGGCATGTAGAATTCCCGGCAAATCATCGGGAAACACATCCCCGAACGATTCACCACCGGAATGTCTTCAAGCCGGACTTCCTTATCATCATTCACTACTGCTTAAGCCAGAAAAGCCTCGCAACCCTTCTTGATGCACTTTCTCGCTTTCATCGCCGAGATAACGGGCATACTCCGACCAGTTCTCTTCTTAACGAATCCCTGAAACTAGAACACCTCCTAATCCCCAGTCCCGAACTGAATCTTCCTCTCCCGGCAGTCAACCAAACCATTGTGTTTGCACAACCAGTCCACGCCTAAGATCACGTTGAAATCCACCATCTGAAGCTGAATGAGATCCTCTTCCAACACTCTCTAGTCTATCTCTACCCGGCGCCCCCTTATGAACCAAGTTAGATTGCAACATATTCCCACTAGGCACCATAACTCTGTAGGTTTCCAAAATACTAACAGGTGAGATCTTAAGTATCTTAGCAAATCTACGAGATATAAAGGAGTGGGTTGCTCCGCAATCAAATAACACATACGCATGTACAGAGTTGATGAGTAACGTACATGTAACCACATTTGAAGCATCCTCTGACTCCTGCTGAGTCAAGGAGAAGACCCTAGCATTAGGCTTCGGCTTGTTGTCACCCACTTTCAATGCAGCCCTAGTAATCTGACCCCCCCTCCTCAACTGGTGGTGGCTTTAGACACTCACTGACCCTATGGCCTACCTTGCCACACCTGAAACAAGTCTCAGATAACCATCTGTAGTTCCCCGTGTGCACCCTTCCATACCTATTACGTGGTCTCAAAGGATCAGCAGCAGTTGGTGCCCTTGTGGGTCCCCCAATTCTAGTCAAGTTAGCTCCAGCCCCTGACCTATAGGTGTTGGTTGGTCCCGATATGGGAATGAACCTATTCCCTACCGAGGGTACAGCTGAGTTAGGACGAGAACTCTGACCTTGTGACGTGGTTGAGTTGATCCTCTTCCTATCAGTCTCAGTAGTCTTAAACTCATCCTCTACATCAGGACTCCTCCGATACGCATCCATGAATGTAGTAGGACAGTACCCACACAAACTTCTTCCAATACAAGGTAATAACCCCCGTACGAACCTCAGGGTCCTCATTTTTTCATCCTGAATGATACCAGTAGCATATTTCCCCAGTCAGTTGAACTTATTGGCGTAGTCAGATCGAAGAATTCGTTCTACCTAGCTGTCTTGAATGTCTTAGGGAAGTATTGGTCCAAGAATTCTTCCTTGAATCTGCCGCAAGTGATAGGCCCTTCCTAAGCATAAACCGGTTCCACTATTTTCCACCCCTCCGACGCATCGGACGTGAGAAATGTTATAACCACATCAACTCTCATTTCCTCAATCACCCTTATGATGTGAAAGTGTTGCTCTACTTCCTCTAACCAAGTCTCCACATGTTCAGTACCCACTCTTCCATCAAAAGAAGCCACACACATATTCTTCATGCGCTCGCAGTACATCCCCAAATCGGACTTAACCCTCTGGCCTCTAGGAACTCCAGCAACCTGATTATGCTATTGTTGTTGTTGTTGTTGTTGTTGTTGTTGTTGTTGCTTGATATTATAGTTGTTGGTAATGTTGCTATTGTTGGGTCTGAAACATTTGGGTAAACATCACGAAGATAGCTACCAAGTCAGGAGTTGCCCTGCATTGGCTAGTGGAGGGGGTGCTGGTACATTGCATTGTTGTGGAGGGACGTTATACTGCTGTGGGGGAACATAGTATTGTGGGGGAGGATGATTGTATTGTAGTGGTGCATTATACTGAGGTGGTGGGTTTTTGTATTGTTTTGGTGGTGCCACTGGTGGTAGTAGTAGTTGTAGATTCTGTTGTGGGACATTTTGTGGTGGTATGTTTTGTTGTGGGTTATATGGTAGTGGTGGTGGGAGACTTTGCAGCGGTGGTGGTAGGTTATGTTGTGGTGGTGTTTCAAACCCAGCATTGTTGCGGTGCTTCTGGTGGTTTCTAACTTGAAGAACCGATAACCTGATGTCTTCCACCCTGATACCCACGGTGGCCATAGTCGACAATAGGCAAGTCGTAGTCATCACCGCTACCTTGATTCAGATCCATTCTAAACCCCCTACAAGTAATACATGGCAAACAATTAAGATAGCGATAAACATAACAAATTATCATGTAAGGAATGAATAGGTAAAGCATGGCATCACGTAGTTCAAGAAAAACATAACATGTAGCATAGATAAGAAAGCAATCAGGTACATGCAATATAACACATATCAATAGGATATAAAGCGTTATATAAACAGAAGCATCATAGTCCATCGTCTCTACCCATCACACACCTTATATTACGTGTTCTTGTTATCCTAAGTGCATTGCAGATTTTATCACTAAGGTTCGACCTGCTCTGATACAACTTCTGTCACACCCAGTAACCAGAATGGTGACATGGTAGTGTCTCATTGGATAATGAAGCACCAAAGCCACAATCAGAGATAACTAATAAGGAAATTCAATTATGTAAATCCATAAATAGTCAAAATGCACTAGCGGAAGAAATTACTGAAATGGGAAATGTTTCTAAGTTATTACAACATAAGGGAAACTAAACTTTCCTTAATAAATAACTAGGAAGGAAAAATAAACAATGATCGTTAACTAACAATTTAGGATCACTCTTCTTAATCCCCATCTCAGGTGCCATCATCAAAGTACTAGTCCTCACATTATCATCTGCAAATAAGATAAAAGCGGATGGACTGAGCTCCGGTGCTCAACAAGGACCAATAATATAAACATAACAGAAATAACCACAAGAAAAAGCAACAGATTCCCATTTCCCAAAAACCTTTTGGAAATATACTCGACACGACTCAACTCAAGTTCCACAGGACTCAAAACGCAGGGCATAACAGTATTGTACAGTGCATAACAGAACAAAATAGAACATATGCACAGAACAAAGAAGAACGGTCTAACAGAGACTCTACGGTCGACCGACAGCCTTCCAAAAACCAACAGACAAAGATTAGAAGCTCCGATCGACCTCGGTACACAACCAGTCGACCGTAGGTACCTACGGACGAAGGGAACTGTCCACAATATCGTCCGTGATAAGGCAGTAGCTACTGTCTTCCTGCGGACGAATGTGAGGACAAATGGTTGGTCAACTTGCGAATTTCAAGAAAAAGTTTGAAACTTGTGCAAGAATGCACCAAAACATCTCAAACACATAAATAACCAAATAGACTCAAACCAACCAGTAAATAATGAAAAAAAAAGAGAATGAACACGCAGGACACAACAATTAAGCAAGATAACCACATTCTTCGCACCTAAACACTTCGTAGTCGAGTATACGACAGGCACCAAGCATTGCCTATCGATACACCTGATCACAACCTCGTCTAGACACTTAGAACATCACTACTTCTATGACACAGCAATCCCATTACATGAGCTCACTTGTCTATTCACTACTACTCAGCAATAACGACAGTGCTCCTAGTTATCAACCAAACTAGGACGGTTCAGTAAACTCGTGGGTTTCGATCGTTCCCCAAATGAAGGGACGCAGATTTTAAGGTTCAATCAATTGCATTGTCTCATCATCCCTCATCAAGGACTCCACAAACCACTACCGTATCTAACGATTGACCCCATTAGATGCGGGCCCAATATAGAAAGAACAGAAGACCTCTTGGGGTCATAGATCAGAACAGAACATAACAGAAGGCGGACGGAACATTCTGACTAGTGTTCCTAGATAAGATCTCAATAGGGGGGCGACGACTTGATCGACCAAACCAAATATGATTGAAACAACGACTCCATTTACAAACTCAAATGTAGTAATTACAGAAAGGATCCCCAACGATCCATAATACATAACAGATACTAAATCAGATTATATGTATACAATTAGATTACAACAACGGAAAATCAGAATGTATAGGCATTCTAAATTTATCAAATAAAGGCAGAAATATCAATAACTCCACGCTGAGCACATATCATGCAATTGATTGTAATTTCGTCCAATTTATGTAATTAAACATGCCTAATTACTTCCTAAACCATTCTAGATCAGTACCCAATGATATATACAGTAATCTGGACATGAATTTACGAAATCGGAAAGAATAGCAAACCTAAAACCAGCTTTGGTAGATTCACTCCCAGAGCAATAACTTCCTGCTCTGATTCCCGAATTGAGTTCCGTCTGCGCTCACTCGAAGCCCTTTCATGTATCTTAGAATCGGTATACTGTGAGTTGAAAAGTTACGTATGTATCCCCCTAAACTGTCTTCTCAAAGTTCATGACAAAATATCTCTTTCTCTCTCAACTATCATGATCGATTGTTTTAATTTTTAGGTATTTGATATCACATCCCCATGACCCCTCAACATAGGAGTTTAAAGTTTAGGGAAATTACATTTTAGGTCCCTCTCCATTCTTTTAATTACTCACATGTCCTCACACATTAAAATAAAACGTAACTAATGTAACACATAAAAATGTCATCTAGTAAATAACATTTAATCATGGCATTTATTATAAATCAAATAATCATGAAATTTCACAAATAAATCACATAATTCATATAGGGAAAATCTAGGGCATCACAGTTAACTTGACTGAATTCCTCATTAAGCACTAGTGATAATCTTGCTAGGCAGCATATATCTCGCCTAGTTGCATTTTTTGCCGAGTTTCTTGTGAGTCAGACCACCATTGTCTTTTTTAATGTGGTTTTTCTAGCAATGGTTATCGTTGTAAAGTGCATCTTTCAAGTATATTTTGAAATTAACCATTGAGACGGAGGATGTTCTCTTTTAATTTATATTCTTCTTCCATCATATGCAGCTTCGTCTTCATTAACAAAACCATTTTGGCAACTTTGAATTTTCGCACATCACTGGTTGATGAGTTCTTGTCGATCCAGAAAATCTGGGGTTTGGCCTTCATCCATCTTGTTGGTCTACTATTCCGGCTGGTGATATGAACTAAGGACAAGTTGCTTGGTTCATCTCTGCATCAACCGTTACTGGTGCTTTGCATAAGAAAGGTTCCCTTAGGAAGATTCAGATGTGAAAAGTGATTTGAGCTCAGAAATGAAAAATAGGTTGATTTCTGATACTGAATTCTTCTAAGATTTTAAACAAATTCCCATATCTCATATACAAAATCAAATCAACAATTGGAAAAAAAATGGAAACCTTTCTTATGGAAAATGTTTCCCTATTCTAGATTCGTGGAGTGGGATGCGGGGTAGTGGTGGTCGACGAAGGGGGGTGGAGTTGGTTGCGGAGATGGAGATGAAGGGGAGGGTGGAGTGGGCTGCGGGGAGTTTGGGGTGGATGGGAGGGATAATTGGGGTGTGGTGGCGGGGAAGATGGAAGGGTAGTATTTGGGAGTAGAGTATTGGGTTGAACGAGGTATTTTGTATGATGAATAAAATATGTTTATATAACTATTTTCTTTTACCCAATCAAAATTTTATATTTACAATTAACTAACCATCATTTAAAAGAAAAAAAATCTTATATATAGATTGAAAATTGTTTGGTACATAATCTGCCAATCGCCCATCATAGCGACATCGGACAATTTGGGTTTGACTAGTTGAGTGGATATTTTCTCATTTTTCAGAAACAAAATTCTTTTTTTTTTGGTAAAGAAACAAAATTCTATTTTGGGTTCTTTCTTCTTCAGAGGTGGTCTTTTGCTGACCAAACCATTTGGTAAAATGTCTGATCCCCTCACCCTCCTCCTTCATCCCATAAACCCTTAAAATCTTCCCCCATTCCCATTTCTTCCAAACAGATCACCAAATCCCTAATCCAAGAGGAACCCAGATAATATTTCTATATAAGAACTTCAAATCACCAAAGAAATATCTTCATTGGTGTCCAAGAATTGATCTTTGATCGAGCCATTGAGAAATTATTATATAGTCTTGTCTGCATATATGGCTTCTCCTCCAGAGACTAAGGAGGAGGAAGAGGAGCAAGAGGAAGATGAGGAGAAGGAAAAGGAAGAGAAAAAGAGGATAAAGAAGAAGGGCTTTTTGTATATATTATGTCGGTGCTGTTTTGGGATTTCTCTCTCAACTTTTTTCATATCATTTTTGTTGCTAGTTTTGGCTGTTTTTCTTGGGAATTTGTCGTTTTGGAACCCGATTTCTGTGCCTTCTCAGTGCAAGGTTGTCTCCAGTGGTGAGTATTTTGCATTCCTTGGTATTAAGTTTCTTATAGTTTTATCTGGGGTCTTATAGTTTTGTTAAAAAATGCAAGAAAATTAGTTAATATTTTGGTCTCTAAATTGATAGGTATGTTTTGTAAGATTCCATGGACGGAACCAAGAAGTTCAAGTTGGGGCTGAAGTTAAAATTCTAAACAATTCTTGAGGGGGCGGAAGCTCTATTTTCTAGTGACATTTCTGAAAATTCTGGTATTTATAATAGAAAATTATAGCATTTTTTAAATTTTGGGGGCGATGGACGGCCTGTGATTGTAGCGCTTTTTGAGATATGTATCGTGGGATTCTTTTGTTTATTGTTAGCAAATGTGGGAGGATTAATTTGAATGAAAGAAGGTTAGGGGAATCAATATATTAACTTGGATTTTAGTATCAAAGTAATTGTAACAGGGAGAAATTCGACTCTAGTTTATGAACAAGGCGTGGTAGGATTTTTCTTGAACATATTTTATTTGTAGTTACACTTTGGTATCATGTTTATCTGCTGACGGTACATGTCGAACAATTTATGTTTTGGCTTCTGTTATACACCCTCCGTCCGGAATTGAATGTCCCTTTTCCTATTCATTTTGTATAGAAAATGGAACATTCAATCTCGAACGGAGGGAGTATGAACAAGGATTTCTGGTAAGATGTCTTTTGCACCCTTTTTGACCTATTGTTTGCTGATAACTAGGATAAAGGTTTATGAAAAATAGGTCTTTTGTTTTCTTGTAACAAAATTCCTATGTTAAGTTCGTTTAATTATCCAAGAGATTGACTAGAAGAGAAGACGTGGCATGTCTTTTTGCTGTTTCCGATATTTACGCTCTGTATATAATGGCTGTTACAATTTTTTGAAGTGGGGAAGTATGCCTGAGAAAAGAGAATTGTAGAAAACTAGAATTAGTTGTGGAAAGCATCTGTTAATGATTTTTGTCGGCAAATGTGGGGGAGGTAAATCATAGCCTTTTTTTGGGTGCAAATTTAGATGTTTTGAAGATTTAGTAGTATACTAGTACCATTTTTTCGAATATTCGTATAGAATAAATGACAATTCGAGTGAACAGGTATGATAAAATTTTATGTGTAACAGAACCTTTTAGGCCTTGCATGCATCTGGGTTTAAAAAAGCGCGCCTCAGGCACGCCTAGGTGCGAGGTGACCTGAGGCGAGCCTGAAAACGCCTCCGGGGGTCTGAGGCGAGGCGTGTCCATGAGGCGAGCTTGAGGCGCACAAAAATGAAAAAAAATTGCATCATAGGCTAAAAATTTTGTTTTCAGATTTTTTGTTTTCAAATTTTCTATTTCTTGATTTTTTTTCTGATTTTTTTTTTTCAGATTTTCTATTTCCTGATTTTTACAGATTTTTTATTTCAACTATGGATCCTAATGCTCCATCATCGGGTGACCCTGCAAGAAAATATAGTAAGCAAGATGTCACAAATAGAACTAATTTCACTTGTGACTTTTGTAAGAAAGTAATTAAAGGAGGAGTTCAACGAATGAAACAACATCTAGTTGGAGGATTTAGTATAAAATATATGCTTTTATCTAGTATTTATAATATTCAAATAATGTTTATAATACAAAATTGTATATATATATATTTAATTTATGAGAATTTTTGGAAAAAAAAGAGCGCCTCGCGTCCTTGAGGCGTGCACCTCGAACGTTCGCCTCGCGCCTCATCGCCTCGGTCCCTCATCGCCTCGGTTCGCCTCGCGCCTTTTAAAACTAAGGCATGCATGTATTCAGTTCATTGTCACCAGAAGGCACAAACATATGTAATGAGATCTAAGTCACATTTTTCCCTTTTACAGGTGTGGATCTGAGATCGTCCAAGGTCTGTAAGCTAGGATTTTTGAATTATAAGGCCAAGCATGTATTTTACCCGTTTGACCGAAAGAAGAAGTTTCGATGTCGCTATGATTACTAATGGGCGTCTGTATTTAAGGTGCCAATAACTATTTATCTCACATTATGATGTTTGTTTAATATTCCTCTGCAAGATTGTGTATTTGGTTTTCAGCAACATAATGTATCCAGGTATGTCGTATTTGAAATATCTTAAAGGTAGATAAATATTGAACGTCTCACATGTGGTAGTTCGGACACATGTTATTGACGTAATGGCATTCGTCTTCTAAGAAGCCATTGGGTCATTATTGTAAAGTAACATATCCAGCGATCTAAACGAGGGCTTCGAATTTATGACAAATGTGGTTGATAGAGAGAAGTTATGACACTACTAGATGACTCCATACCGCTTGTTTGGACCGAAAATTTGGGAAAATGATACCTAATAACTAGGTAGATTTTATTTTGGTAATTACCGAGACTTGTAAGTTATATGTGGAAAATTTTCAGGTGTAAAATTTTGCCTATTTCCAACCTTGGTTTATAATGTAAAGGTGGAAGTAAGAGTATAACGATCGGTAAAGATTACTTACACTATTTAATTGTTTTTACTTTTGATAGATATGTGTATAGGCCTAATTGTGGCTGTTCTATCAATGATTTCAATTATATGTTGTTTCTAGTGTTTATAAGATGTACCCGGTGTATATGCGCATGCAATTGTGGGTGGATGCCGTATTGTCTTTTGTTTCGTTCTTATTTCTAAATGGATCTTTACCTTCACTCTCAGAATGCTTATATTTATTTGGATCAGGAAGTAAATCAGATTGTTTCCTTTTAACAAAATAATTGGACAGGATGATGAAGTAAATCAGATTGTTTTCAATTTCCTTAGTAGAAGTCGTAGGAAATTAAAGTTTCAGCAAAGATAAAAATCCCTAGGTTTATATGATTTCCTATTTCTTTGGGAAGGTAACATCTTTCCAATTTGTCCAAACTTAACTTTTTTTTAATATAATTCTCTAACCATCACCCAAATTTTCAACTCGAGATGACATTAAAGGAATCTCAAAACTTGGGACCTAAATAGTTGCTCTGAATTTACAATCCTACAAAGAACACATGGTAAATGAAAAATGGCTTGATTAGCAATAAGTGTTAGCCATTTTCCTATCATGTGTTGGGGTTTGTCATTAACTCACACTCATTTGCTGTTCTTTGTGGAGATTTTGAACAAAACCTTGTTGTCACATTTTCCTGTTCTCTGGCTTAGATAGAAATTTTAGAAATCGTATGACAGAGTAGTCTCCTTTGGAATCAAGGCCTTTGTATTCCTACCTGTTTCAGCCCGGAAAAGGGAAAAGAAGAAAGAAAGAATCAGTTTTGGGAAAATTGTAGGTCTCCAATTTGAAGTCCTCTAGCATCTTACAGAGACTCCCCACCCCTGCTCCAGATTTTACAGGATTAAAGAAGTTATATGTCTAAAAGATGTGAAGATGAATATCAGTAGTAGTTAAAAAATGTCTCGTTATGTGTTTTGAATGGGAAATCTTGAAGCTATGGAAAGATAATTCTTAGCTCTCAAAAGAAAAATATATTGGTGACGAGGTGCCAATAAGGCATTGGTCTAGTGGCTAAGGCTGAGGCTTCATGACGTGGAGGTCATGAGTTCGAATCCCCTCCCCGCTTCTTGAATCCCCCATTTCTTGTAATAGATAGGTCCCCTCCCCCAATAAATATATAAAAAATAATAATATTGGTGACGAGGGGGTAGGGCGATTGGCTAGAAGCACCCCTTCTAGGTCACTTGGTTGAAAGCACCTTTTACTAGAGGATGGGGGTTCATTTCACATCTTAGTCTCCTTGATGGCTTTCAAGGAGAACAAGGAAGGGAGGCCTCGCTGAGAAAATGGTTCTCATTATTTACAGGAAAATTTAAAAATAAGAAGAATAAATGTAAGAATGAAGAGGAAGATAGCTTTCGTTGACACTTAAATACACATTTGTGTGACTCTGCCCAAAGGGCAACCCCTTGTTTTGTAATTTTGTTTACCATTATGCATTTTCTTGGTATTCTCCTAATAATTTAGCTAGTGTTATCTGGAAAGCAGGTTGAATATGTGGATCATTCTGGCCATAAAAAACTTGCACTGGCAGAAGCTCCAAGTGAGGCCCTTCCATCAGATTGTAGACCAAACTTTGGTGCTGCATGGTTGGCCAAAGATAATTTTAAGGTAGGGGTTGGAACATGAATCTTAGTCATGACGTGACGGAAATTTTACTTCTATGTGTTTAAAAAAAATGATTGGATTTCTATCTGAATGACCTGCGGAATTCCTTAGATGCCTGCAAAGTTTTCATTGTGTATCTTAATAATATCATTACTTGCTTGTTTTAGGTGAATGAAACTTATGCTTGCTGGTATACCATGGGAATTTCTAAAGTGAACGTATATCAGGATGGTCTTTTCAATTGTCAGGCAAAGGATCCATCAAATTTTGAGATGCTTAGACGATACTTTATCCTGTGAGTATATAATTTATAAAACTTTCCATTTCTTTCGTTAATCAGTTTGGTAATCCATGTGAATAGTTTGAAAGAAGATGAACAAATTATGAGAGAGAAAGACCTAAATTTTAAATGAGATTAATAAAATTAATGAGTGGTGTTTTAGACTTTTACTTATATTTTACCATCAAAATCACCAAATCCTTAATACCCGTGCATTTGTCAAAGTGGACAGATAATTTGGGACGGAGGGAGTACTACATATGCTTTATACGACAGCGTATCAGATAACATATATAATTGAGCACTGTTGATTTCTATACCCGTCAAAGTAATATTGATGTAGAGGGACAAGATCATCCTTGGGAAATGCATCCCTAGTATAAATAGCAAGTTTCTGCAATAGGAAAGTATCCAGAAATATACCTAAGTGTTGGCAGCTAGCTGCCTTCACCTCTTTCTTGTAAGTTCCTACACTCTAAATCACCCTCTAATCTTATATCCATCCATCTCCGATTCTAGTTACTAATCTGGATCATCTTTGATTCCATGAAGTGAGGATAAGCTTTGCAACATTGGAGTATTTCTGCTTGTAGTGCTTGAAGTTTGCTTTCTGGATTCCTTAGAGCTTGCTAAGTTATTTCTAATTCCAGTTTATTAGATTAGATCTGGGACAGTGATCCTAAACTCTATTATGTTTGATGTATTAGTGGAGACCTGACTCTGTTCTTGATATATATATATATATTTTCCCTGAGTTTGTTGGATTTTGTTGTTGGTTTGAGTCTGATATTAGTTGAACTACTAGTTAGCTAGTGTGTGATCCTTTAGGGATATCACATATTTCTTCTTTATCAGATTATGACTATGCATAGATAATAAGATTTTTTTCTTCAGGTGTTATTTGCGCAACACGTTTGACTTGAAACCATATGTCCCGAGTTCGACGTTCCCCTTCATAAATAATATTTTTTTTAAAGAAATTTTTTTCCCTTCATCTGAGGATAAAAGTTAAAGAATCGTTTCTTATTCCTCTTTTCAATTTATGTGAGTGAAAATTTTCTTCTCCTTCTCTGCCTTTGTGGAATATGTCAACTAAATGAAGCATTTCGTTAAGAATTTTGCTTCAATTACAGTTTAAACTATATCAACCAGCTTGTATTATATCTTACAATATATATCGTGTTCTTAATGTAGCAAATCATTGAAAATGGGGATATGGGCTTGGGAGATTGAAGCTGCAAATATGCTTGTTGAGAAATCGATTACTAAAAATGCAGAGTGTTGAAAAGGTGAAACTTTTATTACTGAAGAAGAAGACGCCGAATATGGTGGGATTAGCTGGAGAAGATGGAGTTGTGGGGTGACCGTGACATGGGGATTAGCCAAAATTTAAGGACCTAAATGCCTCTTACGTGACCGGCACGTGATGTATTTTTTAAAAAAAATTGGCCGGATGCTAAAACTCGTGGTCCGTAAAATTTTTATGGCCAAAACTTGAAGAAAACCTTGTTCATGGTCGTAACCCGAAATAATGAAATATTTAATGGTCATTTAGTGCATATTACTCTATTTTTTAAAACAACTTTACCTTCAACGGAGCCTATCTCAAGGATTACATAAGCCCGAGAACTTGACTCCGCCCCCTAACATACACCACGACTCTAGTGCGAAATGAGAAATGTTCCGAACGTGCGGAACGAATTCTCATCCGTTGGATTAAAATTTTAATGGCTGAGATTGATTTAAAAAGAACATTTATTTTGATTTCAGTATACCGGTTCACGTGAACTGGTGTTCTTAAACTAAGAACACCTGTTCTCAAAGCAAAAAAAAAAAAAAAATATTTCGCATATACCGAAAAATACTTGTTCCGCATAGGAGCCTTACTGCCTAACCTAAGGATTACAAAAGCCAATTCTCGGCCCATATACTTGCCTATATATAATCACCAATTCCCCGACTTCATAACCCGCATTGTTTCCTCTGAAATCAGGGTTTGTTTTTCCTTCTTTCTGATTTGTTTGAGAAATCTCTGATTTCTTCCATGGCAGAATCGCAATTATTTACTGTTTAAGCAAAGTGACATCGTGATTAAGAGATCTGTTGTATTATTTGAGTAGAGTTTCTTGTTTTGTTAGTATCGAATTGTTCTTCGGCAGATTTATTTGCACTTTGTTTCAAAGGCTTTACTAAATTCTTAGTAGTGCGGCCTTTGAGAAATTGTGCATAAATGAAATGCTGATTTTGATTCAGCGGCGGCCAGACAACCGTTGAGATGGATCCACAGATCTATGCCTTATTTAATGGATAGTATCTACTAAATCCATCTCAAATTGTTTAATTATTGCTCTGTTTTTTTTAAATTCTCAATGAAAGAGGAAAATGTTTATGATGAAGTTATTGTTCTTAAATAAATTTATGTGTTTTTTTGTGAAACTATTGATTTGTTTGGCTTAGTTGGCCAAGTTTAGTACTTTTAGAATAATTTGTTTGTACTTGGATTGAGTCTGATTTGGATTTGGAATTCAATTTGAGACTTGAATTTTTTTGGATCGAGTCCGGAATGTTATATATTCTCTATATTATATAGAATTTGGTTTGAGTTTGAGTCTAGTTTTAGACTGGGATAGGATTTTAGATTGAGATCCAATCCAATTGAGGAATTGGTATTTGTTTGGTAATTCATAGTTAAAACAAAGAATAAATATGCACTGTACATTGAGGAACTGGAATTTAAGAATAATTTTCTGCCTTGTATGTTCATTTGAACATATGATATGAAATGCACTAATCTGAAGTGTAAGATAAGAAGCAAATTTAATTTGAATTAACTGGTGACAAACAATCTTTTGAGATTTTGTTTATTGTCTGGTCATCGCCTTGTTCTTGTGATTTTTTAATAATCAATGACTTTGCTGGGTATGTTTTGTGGTAATAAAGAAATATTAGAGAAAGATTAGGAGGAGATTGTGCATGTTGAACTTTACGAAAGGACTTGAGACTAATGGTTACCGAGTTAATTAACGTGTAAATTAATGAATGGAATTACAATGGAACTCTGAAACTGGTGGTAAAGTGGCTGAATGAACTTCATGGACTACATATGAAACCTCTGATACCTTGATCACCAATAAGATGAACAAGGAGAAGAGCAAGGGAAACAATGGGGTTATAAAAGTAGTATTTGGTATTCTTGCCGTGCCGAGTATATGTATATAGACTTTATTCTTTGATTGGATGCATGCCTAGGAACATTGGTGGTTGCTTTGCAGTTCTTAATGGAATATTCTAGCGGTTAAGTAAAATTTGTCTGGAAATGCGGATTTAGCAAGGCTTTTTTTCGGTTGTCTACACCTTTGAGTGCAATGCAGTTAGAGGAACTTGAATTGAATGATGGCTTAAAAAAAGAGAAGAGAGCCTTATGTTTTATTGGTTCTTTTATAGATTCTATTAGTCCCTATTTTGATGTTTAGGCATAGGTGGACCCCCTGGGGAGGTGTTTGTCTTTCAAATACTGAATAAATTTCAGATGTGATATGTATTTTTAATATAAGGTTGAGGAGGGAGTGAATACCTGTTCTTATGTACACATATTCTAAAACCATGTGTTCTTTAATAACATGTGTTCTTCTTTCAGACTCGGCTGTTAGATCACCCATTCAACGGTTAAAGTTTGTTCTGCGTGTGCTGCCTGTTCCACACTAGACTCTTAAACGTTGGTGAAATGGTAATATATTAAAAATGAATTAGTATAATAAATTCACATAGATTTCTGTTTGTTGACTGGATGAGGTTTCTTGCTCTGTATTTTGCTTTATATGCCGAAGTATATACTGAATGATCTTATAAATAAAGGTTTAGGTGTGGAGGCTTATCTTGTAACAGATGATATGCAATGCACTTATCTGAATTGTAAGAGAAGAAGCAAATTTAATGAGTTGACTGATGACTGAGCTATCTTGGTCCTGTAAAATTTTGATCATACAAGACTTTGCTGTAAATGTTTAGTAATAAAAAAAGAAAGAAAGATTACAGTAAGATAATAACTTCCTCACCCTTTTGTGGGACTAATTTGCTATAATAATTGTAGGTGGGTGAAATCTCAAGGATGAGACTGTTAATAGAACTTTAGTTTAATTAAGAGTACGGGAAAACATTGGGAGACCTTTTTTAGCCTGGAGGGTGACTGCCAAACGAATGGCATTTGGATTAGTTTTTGAGTTGAAGATACGGCTTTGGATTTGAAAAAGGGGCACTTATGACTTAGACTAATGGTTACAGAGGGATATTAACTTTCTCCCTCCTTTCATTATATAACTCTTCTAGGTACTTTAGCGTATATTATAAGAAAGAGTAAGGCAAGAGACATCTTTTATACCCTTAAATGATTTAGAAATACTAACCCTCACATTTCTTTCTATAATAAGGGTAAGTTTAGAAATATATTTTTAAAAGTTGGAAAATGATAAATGTTTATGGAAGATATGGAGAGGCTGAAAAGACCTCTATTATGAAGATACAGTGGGAGTTTTAATTAACTGGGCAATGAAAACTTTCTGATGTGTTTGCAATTGGTTCAAGTGGCTGAATGGTACATTATGGTCCATACAAACCTCTGATATCTTGAGCACCAAGAAGAGAAAGGGAAACTATGGTGCTGCAAAGGTATCTGAGATTGTTGCCTTGCCAAGTATATGGATATGTAGCTGAATTCTTTTATTGGAAGCCATGCTTAAGAACATTGATAGTTGCTTTGCAGTTATAATAGAATAAACATTCATGTATCTGATAAAATTAAGTAGAATTTGTCAGGAAATGCTGAATTAGGAGGTTTTTTTTTGGGTTGCATACACCTGCGTGTAATGTAGTTAGAGAAACTTGAATTGATTGAACTTAACAAAAAAATAGAAAACTTTATGTTTTGTTGGTTCTCTTTTAGATTCTATGAGACCCTCATTTGCTGAAAGGCGTTGGTGGATAGTCTGTAGCATGTGTTTGTTTTGCACGTGCGAAACAAATTTCAGCTGTCATACGGATTCTTAATCTAACGGTTGAGAAGTGAGTGAATACATGTTCTTAAGAACACTTATTCTAAACCACTTTTTTTTCCTCTAGGAAAAAAAACTTATCTGTCAGATAAACTCATACGACGACTGAAATTTGTTTCACACGTGCAGAATAAGTGTTCGTTCTGCACTAGATCCTTTAACATTGGTGGAGAGCTGGTAGATTAAAAAGGAAAAGAGTACAATAAATTCACATATCAGAGCTGCAGGTGACCTTTCTTTTGGATTCTTCCCTCTAATATGATGGGTGACTTTTATAATTGTAGTTATAAAAGAAGTATTGTCTATAATGTGCAGAGGACTAGTTTATAATAACAAAACTAAATTTCATCAAAGGCCTCTCTAATTGTTTTTGCTCCTTTTGGGGCTGAGCAAAGTTTAAGAAAAAAAAGGAACTTTCGAGATCCCAAAACTTTTAGAATTATCTCTGTTCTGATTTTGCTAATATTGTCCGGTTCTGATATATACTTACCATGATGATTGTCTTTGATATCTTTTTTGTAATTTTCAAGTCAATTTTCATATGTAGTACTGTCAAAACGGGTATGCCCGCTCGCCCCGTCATGGGCATGTTTTAAATGGGGATGGGCGGAAATGCCCGCTTTTTAATGGACCATCAAAATGGATGCCGAGTACTGCTCGTGTAATGCCCAGTGGGCAAATGGGCATGCTGCGACCTTTATTATTACTTTATATATATATATATATATATATATATATATATATATATATATATATATATATATATATATATCAAATACGAAAAAATCAACAAAATGCAATTTTTTTCTCTTTCACTTACAGTTTACGAGTCCTATAGAGGAGAAATAAAAATCAAAATAGTTCAAGAACAATCAAATCAAATTTCACAATATACAAAATAGTTAAAAAATAATCAAATCAAACTCGACAATTTCAAAAAGGACCTTGCTAGGCTACTATAGTTATTGGCTAAAAGATTGACTAAAATAGTTTTTCGGACCTTTTTGCCCTTATAGTTGAGTGAATCCCTTATACCAGTAGGGGTAAGATAGTCATTTAATACCCTCAATTTGGGGGTTTAGGGTTTCTATCCCCTAAATTCTAGGGGTAAATCATTTTCTTTTCAAAAATAATCCAAGATCAACTCTCCAAAATTAACAAACATATTGCTGATGTTAAAACAACAAAAAAAATATTGTATCTTAATATCCTCCATCTATTGATTTAGATCATGAACACTAGAAATATTATTTGAATCCATTTTAGATAATTTTGATTCCTCCTCTTCATATTCACATATAAATCACACACCTTAAGAAATTAAAACATTATAAATGGTAAATGATAAATAATAGATTAGAACATAATTTAGTTACCCTAAAAAATGAAACCGTGAAACCAATTGCGTACACATATTTGAGATTGTACACTTCTAGGAAGAAGATGACTCTTATATTTGGTAAGAATGCGTACAAAAAGATAGTGGAGATATACTATTCTTGTTGAGTTTTAAGAAGACTAAAGAAGAGTCTTATTAATTTCTATTCAAAATAATTATAACAAAAAACAAAAAAGCGGGCATGCCCGGTTGCAACCCGCCCATACCTGCATTGCCCGTTACCCGCACGGGCATGCCCATTAATACCCGCATTTAAACGGACATTGAATTCATAACCCCATACCCGCCCATTAATCTCATGGGGCATATGCCCATTTTGACAGCTCTATTCATATGCTATAAACACTACAGAATCTGGGATCTGTGAAATGTATATTTTGGTTGAATAGAGAAAAAAACCAAATTGACTACTATAATTTTGCTAGACTTTTTGTTTATTATGTAACGGAAATTTGTGTTCATATATATATATATATATATATATATATAGAGTCAGTACCTGATGAAATGTACAAGCCTATATATATATATATATATATATATATATATATATATATATATATATATATATATATATATATATATATATAGAGTCAGTTAACCTGATGAAATGTTCAAAGGCTTGTTGTATTCTAGGAACAATGCCTTTCTACATCCTCAGGATTCAGGAATATCACTTCCGCATGCTTTAGGATGCCCTCTTGTTTTTCCCCAAGTGGTCATTCACTCAGTGCGATACATGGCTTATTTGTAGGGAAAATGCTGGGTTTTCCTAAGGGCAATATGTGTTGCCCTGCGGGTAAGATATGTCACACAATAATTTTTTTTATTTTTATTTTTATTTTTATTTTTTGGTTAAGTATCACAGATTCAGGTTCGCTACAGTTGAGTTTCCAACTGTTGCACTCTGTTGGTACTATCTTAGTTTTAAAAGGCGCGAGGCGATGAGGCGCGAGGCGAACGTTTGAGGCGCACGCCTCAAGGACGCGAGGCACTCTTTTTTTATTTTTTTTGCAAAAATTCTCATAAATTAAATATATATATACAATTATGTATTATAAACATTATTTCAATTTTATAAATACTAGATAAAAGCATATATTTTATACTAAATCCTTCAACTAGATGTTTCATTCGTTGAACACCTCCTTTAATTACTTTCTTACAAAAGTCACAAGTGATATTAGTTATATTTGTGACATCTTGCTTACTATACTTTCTTGCAGGGTCACCCGACGATGGTGCATTACCCGATGATGGAGCATTATGATTCATAGTTGAAATAAAAAATCTGTAAAAATTAGGAAATAGAAAATCTGAAAACAAAAAATCGGAAAAAAATCAGGAAATAGAAAATTTGAAAACAAAAAATCTGAAAACAAAATTTTTAGCCTATGATGTAATTTTTTTTCATATTTGTGCGCCTCGCCTTAGGATCAAGCTCGCCTCGTGGACACGCCTCGCCTCAGACCCCCGGAG
Source organism: Vinca minor (assembly GCA_026122235.1). Lineage (NCBI taxonomy): Eukaryota > Viridiplantae > Streptophyta > Magnoliopsida > Gentianales > Apocynaceae > Vinca > Vinca minor. The sequence continues at coordinate 2,260,947 of JAOCZM010000116.1, forward strand.
GCGTTTTCAGCCTCGCCTCGCGCCAGGCGTGCTTTTTTAAACCCAGGGTACTATATAGCGTTCCAAGTCTGCTACATAATATAAGAGTTGCACGAAATAGCATATACAGTACACTGCTATTAGTGTGTTCTTGTCTCAATACCTATGTCAACTATTCGGTGTACTTTTATATTTATAGTACGTATAATGCTATATGATGTTTTATAATATATTAATATACAACAATGGTGCACTATGTACTCTGAATGCTCTATGAAAAGCTATATGGTGTACCAACGACTGCAATTGTTGAAAATTCAACTATTGCGGCCCCTCAAGTTCGATATGTCATTGTTGTCAATCTCTAGATTGGTATAGTTTGGCAAGGATAGTGGTGCTCACCCGTGATGGTGTAATGATTTAAATTGGTCTTTGGTTCAGTAAGGCGAATCTCTAGTCCTGTTTAAATTGGTCTTTATTGTTTAATCCTTAATGGAACGAGTGTTGGAGTATTCAATTGAAAAATAACCACATATGGAACAAGTCTTTGGTAGTTGGCGTTTTTGTTTGAAAGGCGTACAGAAACAATGTGTTGTGCCTATTTTAAGAAAAACCTAATCTTGCCTTATTCAGTACATTTGTATAGAAATATTCTTAAACTGAGCAAAAAACCACCTTTCATCTATATGGAGAAGGAAGGACTTTGTTCCAAATGCTGGGGGAACTGTCTGCTTTCACTTTTCTCTGTCCCAAATGCTTGGAATCTGAAGCATTTAAGTTATGAATTACAAAGATTTACTAATATAGAACCGGATGCTATGCGATTGATTGTTTCGACGAATAATGGGTATGAAAGGATGATTTTATATGTATGAATAGCATTAACAATACGAAGAGTTTAACTAGGATCAGTTAAAGTTACATCGATAGAGGTTACCTGCCTGCTGGATTCTTCCCTTTGATATGATGAGTAAATTTTGTAATCATAGTAATCTAAAGGTATTGTCTAGAATATGCAGAGTGCTATTTTATGGTATCAAAACTGCAATTGATGGAACCACTGGTGAACGGCCACTTCTGGTTGTAATTTACTGATTCTATCTCACATCTTCATTGCGTCCGTGGATCCAATGCGTGATGGAGTTTTTGTCCCTAGGTGTTGCCCTGTTTTGAATAGCTATTTTTTTACTGGATTCACATGAATAGTTATCCATAGCTATTCAAAACGGGTTCACACGTTTGGAAAAATACTCCCTCCATGCTGGATCTAGACTCCTTCATTGCCACCATCGGTAAGAATTAGATTTCGTTTGGACCAATGGGTAGATGTTCGAATGGTAACGTTACTCAGTTCATGCTTTTGTATGTTTTTAAATACATAGTTTCTCCAGAATTGCTTTGACAATTGTGTGTGCAGCTTGAAGAATTACAGCCGATTATTACCACCAAAAGTACAAAATGTTACTAACCTGGTATTATGTTTGACACTGAGAATGAGCACATGAATGGAGGAAATGCAGTGCATTTCCTTATTTATCTGTTTATTGGAAAGATAATAGGGTGAATGATCAGTGACGGATCCAGGACTTGATCAGTGGGGCCAAGGACGATTCTAGGGCACTTGAAAATTTTAAAAATACTACTAGATATGATAATAATCATTTGATTATAGATCTTAGGGTTCATGTTATGTTTTATGTATATTTAACGTGTGGTATCAGAGCAAGTTTAGAATGCATGATTATCCTTTAATGGGATTTATATAAATTGAAGCATATTAGCATGTATAGATCTACTAATGTTTATGTTTTGCAGCATATCTTGATCATACTATTATGGCCTGATTGTACGATTATCCAATTGCGCAATTTTAATTTTGACACGAGTGTTTGATCGTGATTATGAAATTTAAATTCTGCAATTTGATGATGTAAGTATTTTTTTTATCATTATGTAAGGTTTTAAAAAAAAAAAAAAAATTACAACCGCCGTTATTTTTCGCTAAAAGTTGTTATATTATTTTGTAACATCTATTATTTTTGTTTTCACTAACAGTTGTTATATTATTTCGTAACAACTGTTATTTTTCGCACACTAATTATCTAGGGTACTCTCCGCTCTTCCCCTTCGGGGGTAATCGCCTTCGGGCGCTCAAAAAAAAAAAAAAAACTGTTATTTTTCACACATTAACAACTGTTATTTCTTGCTAACAGTTGTTATATTATTTTGTAACAGCTGTTATTACGTTTTCACTAATAGTTGTTCTACCATTTTTTTGTAACAACTGGTATTCTTTTGCCACTAACAGTTGTTATTTTCCTCTTTTACTAACAGTTATTAAGTATGTTGCTTAAAGCTGTTAGGTATTAGCTGTTTAACCTAATGTACTAGCTGTTTAACCTTTTACTAGCAGCTGTTAAGTCTGTTGCTTAAAGCTGTTATGTATTGTGTTAACAGCTGTTTACAATTATGTAATTTTGGTCATTTTATAAATACCATATTATGTGAATAATTTCTATTGATCAAATACATGAATCAATTTTCGTCCACAGACAAATAATATTCATTTATTTGAGCGATAATAAATGAAATTGTTCAATAAATATGTTAATCATTATATTTGAATATAATGACCCTAAAATGGTACCCACAGGAGAATCTAGAATTATATTTATTTATATTCAATATAATTGCATGTGTTGTTTTAAGCTTAAAATTCTTGTATCCACTTTTGCAGTTAGTAGACCATCAACTCTTAATTCATATGCTACGTCTTTTATTAAACTCAATGGAACCAACTACTCAGAATGGAGAGAGCAAGTTGAGTTTTCCTTGGGAGTACTTGAATTGGACACGACTCTCCTTAAAGAGAAGTCAGCTCCACTTACTGACGTAAGTACCACCGAGGAAAACAAACTCCATAATGATTGGGATAGATCTAACAGACTAAGAATGATGTTTATGCGAATGGTGATTGACACCAACATTAAAACCTCCCTACTCAAGACTGAGAGTGCAAATGAATATTTGCAAGTAATTGAAGACCAGTTCAAGATTGCAGATAAATCCCTTGTTGGAAAACTTATGGCAGATATTGTGACCATGAAGTTTGATAGTTCTCGCTCAATGAGTGCTCATGTCATTGAAATTATTAACCTTGCTGCCAAACTTAAGAATTTGGGATTGATTATGGATGATGTTTTTCTCGTCCAATTCATCCTGACTAGCTTACCTTCTCAGTATGAATCATTCAAAATTCATTACAACACTATTACGGAAAAGTGGAGTTTGAATGAATTGACTAACAAACTGGTTCAAGAGGAGTCTAGGAAAGGATCATAAGGCATTAAAGTTGCTCATTTCTATCAAGGAGCTGGAAAACAAATTGGGAAAAAGAATAACTCAGTTAATAAAAGAGCACCACCCAAATCTGATGAGCCTAATCAACCATCCAAAAAAGAAAAAGAAGGATGACGTTTGCAGGTTCTGCAAGAAATCTGGACATTTTCAGGCAGACTGTGTTAAACGTAAAGCATGGTTCGAAAAGAAGGGTAACCCTATGGGTTTCGTAAGTCATTTCGAATCAGATCTTACTAATGTATCTCCTTCTACTTAGTGGATAGACACTGGTGCTAACGTTCATGTTTCGAATTCAATGCAGGGATTCATTATTATCCAAACCATAAATACAAGTGATAATTTCATTTTCATGGGAAATAAAGACAAAGCTCCAGTTAAAGCTATTGGAACTTTTCGTCTTATTTTAGATAGCGGTTACGAGTTAGACTTATGTCAAACTCTTTATGTTCTATTTCCAGTAATTTGATTTCTGTAAGCGCACTTGATAAGTTTGGATATTCATTTGAAATAGGAAATGACAATTTCAGTTTATTTAAAAATTATAGCATTATTGGTTCTGAAATTTTAATTGATGAATTTTATAAACTTCATCTTAAATATCAAGTTTCTGAAACCCATCTAACCTTGCATGATAAAGAAACGAAACACAAGTCATCCAAACATGTCTTTTACCTCTTGTGGCATAAAAGTCTAGGTCATATATCAAGTGAAAGAATTAAACGATTAGTAAAAGGCGGTGTCCTTCCGTACTTAGATTTTACTAACATTACAGCACGTGTTGATTGTATTAAAGGAAAAACAACGAAAAACACAAAGAAATGAGCCACAAGAAGTACACAGCTTCTTGAAATAATACATACAGATATTTGTGGACCTTTTTCATGTTCCAACTTTTGGAGGAGAGAAATATTTCATCACCTTTATAGATGATTATTCACGCTATTGCTATCTTTATCTATTACATGACAAATCTCAGTCTGTGGATGATGTAAAAGTATTCATTATTGAAGTCGAAAGGCAACTACAAAGAAAGGTGAAAATCATTAGGTCAGATAGATGTGGTAAATTCTATGGAAGGTATGATGAAACATGACAACATCATGGACATTTTGCTAAACTTCTCCAAAAACATGGAAATGTTGCTCAATACACAACGCCCGAATCTCCATGGCAGAACGGTGTAGCTGAAAGGCGAAATCGTACATATATGGAAATTGTTAGATCCATGATGAGTCATGCCAATTTACTTATATCCTTGTAGATGGATGTATTACGAGTAGCTGTTTACATCTTAAATAGGGTTCCAAGTAAGGCAGTTCCAAAGAAACATTTTGAACTTTGGAAATGATGGAAACCTAGTTTAAGACACTTCCAAATTTGGGGTTGCCCAGCTGAAAAATCATTGGTTACTATATTGATTACCCTGAAAAATCTAAAGGATATATATTTTATTGTCCTAACCATAGTACGAGAATTGTTAAAACCAGTAATGCCAGATTCTATGAGAATGGTGAAATCAGTGGGAATTCAAAACAATAAGAAGTGATTATTCAAGAAATAATGGTATCCATCATTTTACCCTCAATTCCGAAGGATAATGGGAATCCTCCAATTGTTGAACCAATTCACAATGCGGAAACCCCAATAAATGATCATCAACTCCATAACGAAATTATCACAAACCATAATGTTAGTGAAGCACCACCGGAACCAGCCTTAAGAAGATCTCAAAGACAAAGGAGATCGGCTATTTTCGATGATTACCTGCTTTACTTAATAGAATCTGAAGGGACTAAAGACACCCGATTTCTTATTCACAAGCCATGAAGGACGTTAATTTTACTAAATGGATTGATGCCATGAAAAATGAATTTAAAATCTATGGAAAACAATCAAGTATGAGAACTCGTTATGTTGCCTCCAGGACACAAAGCCATTGGCAATAAATGGGTCTTTAAGACCAAATGTGACCGCAGAGGAAAAATTGAACGATATAAAACCATACTTGTTTTCAAAGGTTTTAATAAGAAAGAAGGCATTGATTATATTGAGACTTTTGCTCCGATTTCTAGGAAGGATTCTCTTAGAATTATCATGACATTAGTAGCTCATTATGATCTTGAATTACATCAAATGGATGTGAAATCCGCCTTTCTAAATGGAGACTTAGAAGAAGAAGTTTACATGCGTTAACCTGAGGGCTTCATAATTGAAGGACAAGAAGACATGGCCTGCAAACTTAAGAAATCAATATATGGACTGAAACAAGCTTCCAAACAATGGTATCGAAAATTTAATGAAACCATTACAGCTTTTAGTTTCACTGAAAATATAGTTGACCCTTGCATATATCTTAAGTTCAGTGGGAGCAAGTTCATTTTTTTGGTTCTATATGTTGATGACATATTATTAGCTAGTAGTGACCTTGGTTTATTACGTGAAACTAAGGATTATCTCTCCAAGAATTTTGAAATGAAATATATGGGTGGGGCTTCCTATGTGATAGGAATAGAAATATTCTGTGATAGATCACAAGGACATTTGGGATTGTCTCAGAAAGAATATATTGACAAAGTTCTTGACATATTTGGAATGGCAACTTGTTCCAATAGTCTCGTACCACTGCATAAAGGAAACAAACTTGTTCTTGAGCAGTGCCCGAACACTCCCATGGAACAAGAAGAAATGACAAAGTATCCTTGTGCATCTCTTGTGGGAAGTTTGATGTATGCACATGTCTGTACCAATCTGATATTAGTCACGTTGTTGGTATGCTAGGTAGATTTCAAAGTAACCCAGGAATCGCTCATTGGAAAGCTGCAAAGACAGTACTGAGATACCTAAAAGGAACAAGGAATTACATGCTCACATATAGAAAATCAAGTCACCCACATGTGACTGGTTATTTAGATTTAGACCTAGCTGGATGTCCTGAATCTAGGATTTGTACTCTTGGCTATGTGTATCACTTATGTGGAGGAGCCATATCATGGAAAAGCCAAAAATCTGATTTGCTGTTCGGATCCACCATGATGGCTGAATACGTGGCATGTTATGAGGCTTCAATTCAGGGAACATGGTTGCGTAATTTTGTCTTACAGTTTGGTGCTTTACGTTTTATCTCTAAGTCATTAACTGTTTACTGCGACAATGAAGATGAAATCTTTTTCTCCAAGCATGACAGGATAACGAAGGGTTCAAAACACATAGACCTAAAATACCTATTACTGAAGCAAGATGTTAGACTAAAGAAAATTTTCGTTGAGTCCATAAGTACAAATTTACAAGTGACAGACATATTCACGAAAGGACTACCTTCAATGACTTTTCAGAAACATACTGAAAGTATGGGTGTCTTGAAGATAGTTCCTAATTTTCTATTATGCAATTTACTTTGTACTTATACCTGACAATTATTGAGCTCTTAATGAATTTTAACATCTTCTATATCTATTTTCTAAGGTGTACACAATTATATTTAGATGAATGACAACAGAAACAGTCTTTACTTAAAGACATTATGTGACCATTAAGTTAAACTCATTTTCTCGTTATGAAAGTTGTCAATTTTGTAGTACATGAAAGTAAACACGTTGCAAAATAACGTGTACACGCCATGACTCCCATTAACAACTAGATTAGCAAAGACACTTATGATAACCGACTAAAGCAGTGTTTAGCATATCTTGCGCGCATAATGATCTTAATAAGAAAACACTAATGGATATTCTAATATACCAAGTGGGAGACTGTAACGAATCGTAAAGTTTTCCTCCTTGAGGAAATCAAAAGTTTTCTTCCTCATTATGTGGTCATTATTTGGAACATTGTATCTTATTAATGTGCTAGTTCAAGAGGTTAGAGTATTAATTTCCCCTCATTATTGACCTTGATGGACGGTCAAGATAAAGCCTAAAGATATGGGATTCGGTCCTCTCTCTACCTATAAATAAAAGCCTTTGTTCATCACAAAGGTTAACTGAAAGTATTTTACAGACAACACATATTAAGCTTATAGGCAAAGAGAGAATTCGTTTCTCCATTTTGTAGCAATTGATAGCATCAAAAGCTCTTTGCATCATAATGTTTGGAGGTATATTTTAATCTTATTTTGTGTGTGTGTGTGTGTGTGTGTGTGTGTGTGTGTGTGTGTGTATATATATATATATATATATATATATATATTATGTTTGAGATAATCATGTAATTCTAGATCTTTTGGTTCATGTTATGTTTTATGTATATTTAACACATACACCTTTGCGAACCTTGTATGGCGTCACTGTATTACAGAGACGGCTAAGTTGCAGTAAATCTAGATAATTCTTGTGGGTTATGTATGGCCTTGAATAACTAAACATGCTGCAACCCGGAACAAGTTCATCTGAGAAGTTAAGTTACACAAGCATGTAGCTTTTTTGCCTCTTATAAATTTTACGAATTCTCTTAAGACCTAATAAAATGAACTAAAAACTCTTTAGGGCAGGAATAGCCAAGAGAAACTAACGGAACTGTAAGAATAACCAAGAACTAGCGATTGATACAATACAAAATTTAGTGTAAAGAAAGCATGGATTAAACCCTTAAATTAAAAGGATTCTTTAAATTTCATTATTATTGCTTTTTAAATAACAATAGTCAAACTAACACTAAATTTCAAAGAACGAAATTGTATAAGAGAAAGATAATAATATCCAAAGATACTGTTAGCAGGAAAGAACACATTGCAATTGAATGAGGTTTCAAAGGCCTTGAAGGAAAACCAACAGATGATGAATGAGGATTACCCCGAGGAGCATCGAATACTAGCTACAGAGAGTTCTCGAAGAGGGAGGAATCGAAGCAGGAATAAAGGTGACCAAGGAAGAGGAAAATCTCGACAGAGAGGTGATTGCAGCGAAGTCGAGTGCTTCTATTGTGGGGGAACTTGGTCATTTCCAAAGCCGTTGTCAAAAGATGAGGGAGGATTTGAAAAATCTCCGTGAATAGATGAAAGGCAATGCAAAGGTATGTGATTCCTCTACAAATGTAGTCAACGATTATGATGATTTATATTTGACGAGATGCTTGGATGACACTGTGGAGAATCATTCAAACTGGATTATGGACAATGCTGCTGACGTGCATATCTGCAAGGAATGGGAGACTATGGCTACATCAAAGTGGGCAACAACTCGAAAGTGAAGGTTGAAGGCGTTGGACGAGTCCGCCTAAAACTCCACAATGATGAGGTAAAAGTAATTTATGATGTTAGATTTGTACCTGATTCGAGTGCCAACATAATTTCATTAGGTGAATTGGCATCAAATGGTTACAAGTATGTTGGAATTGGGAATTTCTGCAAATTGTATACAGACAACCGTCTGGTTATGCGAGGAAGGAAGAAAGGGAAAAATTTATACCACCTTTATGCACTGGCGGAGGTACGGTGGGGCCTGGTGTGGCACAAGTTTTTCCAAAAAAAAGAAGAAGATAATTTGTGTTGTTTTTCTTTCTTTTCTTTTCGTTTCTGTTATAATTTGTTGTTTGTAATATTCCACTACCTAACAAATTTAGCTTAAGGTTGGTTCCTGGAATCTTTTAAAGTAGATCATCCTTGAGCACATACTTCCCCGTTGTGTATTTGCTTATTATCCTCGCACGATTTCCAGTACGTAATTCTCACACTGAGTTGCATTTCTTGGTAAAAAAAAACACCAAAAATTGTCTAACAAACACACACAGCTTTGTTTAGAACCTCTACAGTTGGCTCTAACCTCTGCACTTTATTCTACGGCTTTGAATTATAAGTTAATATTATTATGGGGCCTAAAGAAGCTGTTAATAACATAAAAAATTCATACTAAATCCTACATTAAAATACATTGCAAATTTAGTGATCAATGTCCCACGAAAGCAGGGTAGCAAGTTTTAGGTTTTTGTTTCTAAAAAAATTAGGATAATGACATGGACGAATTCTAGCTTGCCTCGTCATCCCCATCAGTTGGCCGGTTACCAGTCAAACCGACCAACACCCATGTGTTGACCAGATTTTGATATTATTATTAATTTGTGAGTAACTTTAGTATTTTTAATGGTAAAATTAAAACAAAAATTGGTAACTTTTAATAAATAATTGGTAATTTTTTAATATTACTCCTTTATTTTATAGTCTTACTATTTTTAATTTGAAACTTACTATTTTATCAAGAATATTTATATTATATAAAATAATAAATTTAGATACAATAATGGTGAATTTCATGACATAAATAGTATTTTATTTGATAATAATGATAAATTCAGTGAAAAAATAAAGCTTACTGAAATTTATTACATTGAATTGTAATATTACCATTTTCATCTAAGTTGTAACTAATTGATAAAATGACAAGTATAATGACAATTTTGATAATTTTATTTACATAATTTGTAAATTTTGTTAAAAAAATTAGATTTTTTTGTAAAGAATAAAATTACTATATAAATATCCACATTCAACACTTATTGTACAAATCTTACCATTTTAGATTGAATTTTATTATTTTCCACGAAAGAGTCTTTGAAGATTTTTTCAAGACCAAAGTCATATATGAAGATAATTGAGATTTGTTTTTAAGGAAAGTATATTTTGGGATTTAGGAAAGAGTCATGGTTTATGTTAGAAACAGCTGGGGGGAGGGGGGGGGAAGGGGGGAGAAAATGATGATGCCTATTTTATCAGAAATGGACATGACTATTTTAGCTACAAATGGTGGTTTGTGTGGTTATGTGGAGTTATTTGTACAACCATATGCTCAAAAGTCTATCTTACCTGAATTTAAAAAGAGTGTTAGTAAAAGTAAAAGGCAAAGTGGGGTAAAAAGCAGTATTCCTACATCTATGTTTGAGGAGAGAAAAAAATGCAAAATTGGGGGCTGATGTTGAGAATGGAAATGGTCTAGACCCTGCTTTTTCCCATCCTGTTGCTGAAGGTCAAGATTTTGGTGATGTTGAGCCTTGCAATGTAGGACAATCTGAAGGTCAAGATTTGGGTGAGGTTGAGCCTTGCAATGTAGGACAATCTGAAGGTTATTCTGCCCAAGAGGTATATAATTTTTCGGACCATCTTGAGTCTGAAAATGAAATAGATGAGGAGGAGTAAAATATTTGGATTTCAAGCAGGGACAATAACTTGGAATCAGATTGGAACAATATGGGATTTGCTGAACCATCTGAACCCCTTATGCCTGAACCATCTGAGCATACTATACAAGAAGCTGAATTGACCTTAGAAAGTCAATCAGTTGTTGACAATGAACCACCAGTTGAAGACCATCATGAGGTATAGTGTTACTGTTTACTAGTATTTGAATGTCTTTTATAATGTTAAAAAATGACTCTTTTATAATTTCAGGTTCTCCACACACAAAACAGCCATGCTGAAACTGGGACATATGAAGACCCAAAAGCGCTTCAAAATGCTAGGAAAAGAGCTGGAAAATATGTAGTTAAGAGAGGATCTTCTTCATGAGCTAATGCTTGAAGACTATTCTCTATGTAAGTTGAAACTATTCTCTTTTTTTGCTTGAAAACTAATATTTTTGTTTGGGTAGATCAGAACTGAAATGTAACTATATTTTGCTGGGCTGTTTTTGAATTTACTATGAATTTCAAGATGTAGCAGTAGTATTTGTACTTTTGGTTTCAATGGAACAATAGGCAATAGTAATTTGAAATGGAATTGAATTTTGTTTCTATTTTTTCTACATAATATTTCATAATATTTAGCCAAAATGACAAGGAAATACATTACAAATCTTTCCTACAAACAGAAAGCTCTATGAGCAAATACACAATAATTACGAACATCACAACACAAAGCACAATTGAAACTTGACAACACATCTTGAAGATTTCTTCATGTGCCCCCTTCCTTGAATCATCTCTTACATAATCAATCTTTTTGTACCTCCCCATATCAAACTTAGTTTCTTCATCCGTGTATTCAATCCATTCGAAAAAATCACATCCACCATTAATCTAAGTAACAAAATAAAAATAGTAAAAACTCACCACAAATTACGAAATTAATCACACAAAAAACACTACATACCTTTAATTTCTCACACACATTGAACTTTCTATTAGGATTTAGGTTTGTTCTTGATGTGTGAGTGACCACCGGCCTAGGGGGATTACATCTACAAATAGGATTGAGGTTTGAAAGTTTGGGTGTTGTTGGTTCTATTTGAAATGGAGGATGAGCTAGAATCCATGGTAGTCATCAAAGAGGATGAAGGATTTGGGAGGAGAAAATGGGATTAAAATTGAAGAAGTGTAGTTATAGGGAAGAAGATTACCATTGTTTGACGATTTTACCTCTCTCAATTTGGGTATTTCATGTCCAAGTTTGAAAAAACGGGTTAATTCGCCGGATTCCGCCTCTGAGGGACATTTATGGCACCCCGTAAATTGTTAGGGGCATTAATGGCATGCAAAAAAAGATAAGGCGGCATAACTTGCTTTTGAAAATAGTTGAAGGGGCATAAATAGTAATTTTCTCTTATGTTTTTAAAGTTATGAAATATTTTTGGGATGCATACACTGTTTTAATTAAGTGTCTATATATTTCTTCATCCCAAGGTTGAAGGGGTCTTATTGATCAATAGTCGGTTTTGCTCACCCTTATCCACATTTCCTTTTCAGATGAGCATGATGTTAGCTACGAAGGGTACGTGGGGGACGTCGTGTTCGAGTATCAGGGAGAGGACACTTTATAGACGTCTAGTTCACTTTACTGTTTTGAAATAGACTAAGTGTGATGAACTTTGAAGTTTGTTTAAGTTGTACTATTTTCTTTTGTACTATTTCCTTTTAAGTTATGATGTACCCTTTTAAGTTAATTTTTTATATATATACTATTTGAGGTTTTATTTCTTAACATGTTTTATAGCTTCCGTTGATGTGTGTATGAGTTTTATGTTATGGGTTCTATGCTCCGTTTGACAAAACGGAATGCTGCTAGGTCATTTCCCGGCTACGAGGCGTGACATAAGTGGTATCAGAGCAAGTTCAAACCTTAGGCCATAAAATCTGACTAGAACTAAGTAATAAATGAATCTACGGTGTTGGGTAAGTTTGGATGATGGTTTTATATGTTTATATGCTCTTATTTAGCGTTCTGGTTGACCGAACCTGTTCGGAAGAGGTAAAGATACCGACCAGTATGTGATTCGGTCGACCGAGGTAAGGAGTCTGAGTGTGTGACCGAAAAGTCCGGTCGACCGAGATGACTGCAGTCGACTGAACTTTCCCTGTTTCTCAGTTTTTCAGTTTTCTGCCATGTTTATGTTTGATTCTCATCCTATATGTCTTATATGCTCTAACATTATGTGTTCAGTTTATATATCTATTGTTTTCTCTTATTCTTAAGATGGATCCCAACTTTAACCAAGAGGTTGACGAAAACGGAGTGCCGATTATCACTTATGGTCGAAGGGGTAACCGTTTCGCGGGTACATCATCTGGGAATCAGCCACCTCCACATCCACCAGCAGCACCTACTGATATGGCTGCAATGATGGGCATGATGGCCCAAATGATACAGAACCATGAACAACAATTGAATAGGCAGACTCAGATTCCGAGGGTGCAAGACCCAGGTATTTATTTTGAGCGCTTCAAGAAGATAATGATGGTTTCGTTTGATGGTATAATGACCCCAGATCATGCTGACGTTTGGTTGGAAGAGTTGGAGCAACACTTTGAGATCATGAGGTACCAGAAAATGAAAAAAACAGTTGTTGCTATAGCAAGTCTGACCGGTGAGGCAGCCGGGTGGTGGAAAAGCATATCCACAATTTACGATCCAATAAGCCAAGTCATTGCTTGAGACATATATAATGATGCATTCCATAAGCAGTATTTTCCACGCACTTTTCACATGGACCGACAGAACCAGTTCTTCGACCTCAAACAAACGGAGGGGATGTCAGTTTCTTCATATGCCAGGAACTTCAACACTCATGGTAAGTATGCTGCCTCGACCATTCAAGATGCTGAAACGAGGACTCAGAGGTATGTTATGGGGCTGTTACCGAGGATTCGGGCTAGATTGCCGGGACACATGATGGTTGACTTTATGGATGCGTATGAGCGCACTTTGGAAATAGAGGCTGAGTATACACGGTCTACTGCTGATTTAAGAGGTAAGCGTTCATATCAGGAATATGGGTCAGCAGTCGACCCGCGGCTTTTACACCTCAAAAGAGGCCAGCTTTTGCGGTAAAGACAAGATTCAAGTCCAATTATCAAGACCGGAGCCAACGCAGTTAAGGTTGGAGGACAGACATGAACAACAGTTGGGACTGGACATCCTAATGCATGCAAGACTTGTGTGAATAACCATTATGGGGTGTGCAGAGCAGGAACTACAGGTTGCTACAAATGCGGGCAGCCGGGTCAATTTTCTTACCAGTGCCCGAAAAAAGTGACCAATGCTCGAGTCTTTGCGCTTACTCAATAGGATGCCGGGATTGCTAGTGATGTTATTACAGGTACATTTATGATCAATTTTGTACCTGCTTATGTTTTGTTTGATAGCGGTTCAACGCACTCTTTTGTATCCCGTAGGTTGGCTAAAACTCTTAATAGTCTTTATATGCATTTACAACATGTTTATAAAGTAGTTGTACCTAACGGGCGAGTGTTGGAATCTAATGTTGTACATATGGGGTGCCGAGTAGATATAGAATCCCGAGAGTTGTTAGCTGACCTTATACAGTTAAACATGGTTGACTTTGACATTATTTTGGGTATGGACTTGTTAGTGAAGCATCACGCTTTACTTGATTGTAAGGATAGAACTATTCAGTTTGTGAATAGGAAATGGTGAGATTGTGATGTTCCAAGGTTCAGAAAAGAGCGATGAAAGCGTAGAAATGCCTAAGGAAAGGCTGCAAGGCATATCTAGCATATGAAGTACTTAAGGATGAAAAGAATGAGGAAGCTGAAACAGTAAGAGTTGTGAACGAGTTTGTGGACATATTTCCAAAAGATCTTCCGGGTGTACCACCAGCCCATGAGATTGACTTTGAGATACTGCTACAACCCGGTGCGGAGCCTATCTCTAAGGTGTCGTATCGAATGGCACCAGCTGAACTAAAAGAGTTGAAGTCTCAGCTTCAGGAAACCAAGTGTTTCACCGTGAGGAGTGCCGGTACTGTTTGTAAAGAAGAAAGATGGGTCGATGAGAATGTGTATTGACTATTGGGAACTGACAAGATTACAATCAAGAACAAGTATCCGTTACCGAGGATTCACGACCTGCTTGATCAGTTAAAGGGTGCAACAGTGTTTTCGAAGATTGATTTGAGATCCGGGTATCACCAACTCAGAATCAAGCCAGATGACATACTGAAAAGTGTCTTCAGAACTAGATATGGTCATAACAAATTCTTTGTTATGCCGTTTGGAATGACTAACCCACCTGCGACATTCATTGATATAATGAACCGTATCTTTCAGGGACTGCTTAGATAAGTTTGTCGTTGTCTTCATTGACGACATACTGATCTATTCGTCAACAGAAGAGGCTCACGAACAACATTTGATAACAGTTTTACAGATTTTGAGAAAGGAACAGTTATACACAAAATTCATCAAGTGTGAATTTTGGTTAAAGAGTATCAGCTTTCTGGGCAATGTAATTTCAGCAGAAGGGGAATCAGTTGATCCATCGAAGATTGAGGCAGTGGTTGAATGGCAGAGGCCGAAAAACGCTTTAGAGGTTCGCAGCTTTTTGGGCTTAGCAGGATACTAGCGGAAGTTCGTCAAGGACTTCTCTCGAATTTCAGCACCGTTAAAAAAGTTAACCAAAAAACGGGTGAAATTCGAGTGGAGTGCAGAATATGAGCAAAGCTTTGAATAGTTGAAGGAAAGATTGACAACAGCTCCAGTTTTAGCACTACCTGAAGAATCAATGGGTTACACAGTATAAAATGATGCTTCGAGGATTGGTTTGGGATGTGTTTTGATGCAGAATGGTAAGGTGATTGCATATGCTTCAAGGCAGCTGAAACTGAGTGAGAAAACTACCCAACACATGACTTAGAACTTGCAGCAGTAGTGTTCGCGCTCAAAATCTGGCGTCACTACCTGTATGGTGAGCGGTTCAAAATTTTCACCGATCACCAAAGTTGGAAGTACATTTTCACTCAAAAGGAACTGAATATGAGGCAGCGAAGATGGTTGGAATTGATTAAGGATTACGATTTGACTATCAGTCACCATCCGGGTAAAGCGAACAAAGTGGCAGATGCATTGAGTAGAAAGAGTTCGAGGATGTTATCATGCATCACGAGGCAGCGAGATTTGGTGACAGAGTTTGAGAAGCTGAATATCGAAGTTATCTAATCCACAAACAATGTTTTAGCAACTTTGATAGCACAACCGACGTTACTTGTTCGAATTAAAAAGGCTCAGCTGACTGATGAAGAAATGGTTGAAATCCGGGAATTGCCAAAGGCAGAAGGAGCTATTTTGAGGAGTTCGAAGACGGTAGTTTGAGGTACCGAGGCAGAATCTGTGTGCCGGCAGTAGAAGACTTGAGGACCGAGATTATGAAGGACGTGCATTCTTCGAAGTTGACGGCCCATCCGGGGGACTTCGAAAATGTACAAGGATATGAAACTAAATTTTTGGTGGAAAGGTATGAAACTCGATATTGCTACATTTGTATTGAAATGTTTAGCATGTCAACAAGTGAAAGAAGAACATCAAAGGCCAGCGGGACCACTGAAACCGTTGGAAATTCCGGTTTGGAAATGGTAGCACATTACGATGGACTTCGTTGTGGGTTTGCCGGGAAAAAAAAAGAATGGTAAAGACTCTATTTGGGTAATCGTGGACCGTTTGACAAAATTCGCGCATTTTCTACCAATGCGGATTACTGCTAGTATAGAGAATCTGGTTCAGCTGTACATGAGCGAGATTGTGAAGATGCACGGGGTGCCACTTAGCATTGTATCAAACAGGGACCCGAGGTTCGTGTCGAGATTTTGGAAGGGTATCAACGAAGCAGTGGGTACGAAGCTTCTGCTACGTGCTGCTTATCATCTTCAAACAGATGGGCAGTCGGAAAGAAGTATTTTCAGACTTTAGAAGACATGTTGAGGGCTTGTTTTATGGATTTCAAAGGCAGTTGGGTCGAACATTTATCATTGGTTGAGTTTGCATACAACAACAGTTTTCGGCAAGTATTGGTATGGCTCCTTATGAGGCTTTGTATGGAAGAAAATGCAAGTAACCGGTTTGTTGGGACGAGATTGGTGAGAAGGTAATTACAGGGCCAGAATTAACAACTCCAAGACAATTCAGGAACTAGTGCGCTTATGCAAAGTGCACAATCCAGCTATAGTCGTTTTTGTCAGAAACAAAGTCTTTGGCTCATTCAATGGACTTTGTTCATAATAAGTTAGGTTTTTCATTTCATTTTCCTGTAAGCTGTAACTGAATGGATTCATGGGCAGAAGCTCGTTCTAAACACCCATGAGTCCTCCCCTGAAAGATCTGCTTATACCAAACGAATCGAAAATAGACCCAAAAAGACTTACGTTTCTTGGTTAAAGATTTTGTTTTGGGCTCTCAGCTGCAACCACCTTGAGTCTTCCCTTGCGAAATTACTCCCTATCGGTATCCACGCGACAAAAAAGAGCAGCGAGTGCTAGCTCTTCATTTTTCTGGGTTTCGAATAATCTAGAGAGAAAATGAGGCAGAGAACCAGAAATCAGATTTCTGGGATTTAGGTATTTTGCGGCTCAAGCATTTAATCCCTAGGGTTTCGACCAAGAGAAGTTTATATAGGGAGTGAGAGGTTGTTTCAAACACAACTCCCACGTCCTTTCCATCTCTTATGGCAGTGGGAGTCTTTAACTCCCATGTCCTCTAGACTTCTGCTGGTAGTGGGAGTCTTTAACGGATAATAACTCCCATGTAATCCCAGCTATAACTAAATACCAAAAATGCCCCTTATTCATCTCTAATTAGAATAATAACGTTTTATTAATCTCAGAAAAATAAATGCCAGATACAATGAACCTAGACACATTCTAGATTCATTGAATATGGACATGAAGCTCATCTATGCGTGTGACCCTGTAGGTTCATATCACAATGGCAATGAAACACACTTAGTAGTAGTATGTGTTCATAAATCACAAGCGGTCCCTAGCAGGACATTGTGACTACCCATAGTGAACGAATATGTTGTGGAACCTAATATCAATCCACTATTTAATCCCCTTTGTCTCGCGATATCCAAATTAAGCATAAGGCATGGTAGTTGTCACCCTTATATAGCTTAATTGTATTTATGCTCGATCTCCAGGTAGACTGTTTCAACAATCAGTATTTAATAACCACTTTATTAAATACGTTTGAGCACGGCCATGCATTTAAACAGTCTTCCCTATCGAGGGGCCCATGAATATCTCTCTCTAATAAGAGAGGGACAAATTCCTTACAATGCCTCTAACATTCAAGCCATGATAGGATACTACATCCTATCATCAGTCATATTGATTACTCGATTAAAAGTAATGTCCAACTGAGTCAAAACATAGCTCCATTCATGCTAGAAACAATGGAGAAATTAGGTCTAAGGATTCAAAATAGTATTGAGGAAGTAATACTTATGACTAAAGAACCATGAAGTATTACTTCTCTGACGGATCACGTCCAATACAATATATCACAATATATTGCATCTATGATATGATTTGTATCCATTACACATGATTAGTAAAACATAATCATCAATCATCCATCATACTAGTTTTATTTCATTGTAAAGAACATTACATAAAACTAGGGACAGTTAGAATAGTAATTGCATAAGCTAATGAGTTTTACTATCAAATCACACATTTGGTGTTCAAAAGCAAAATTAACTATTCAAAGACATGCTCAAAAAGATATAAAAGCGTACAACATATGCTAATGGTCCTAGGGCACTACTAACAGTAATGGCCTTAGTGGTGGTTTGTGCTTGTTTTGGAATTCATCGATAAAACTGGATATTTTATCTTACTCTGCTGGTCATATAGACTCTTGTATAACTTCTAATGAAAATAATCTAAATTGGCGCTTTATGGGTTTTTATGGAAATCCAGAAGCATTAATGCGCGTTCACTCATGGGAACTACTTAAAAGACTTCATTCTTTAAATGATCTTCCATGGCTATGGATTGGCGATTTTAATGAAATCCTAAGTTAAGAAGAAAAAATTGGTTTTTTTCCACGAAGCCAAAGGCAAATTAATAACTTTCGCGAAACAATAGCTACTTGTGGCTTAAGTGACTTAGGGTATGTTGGTAGTCCTTACACTTTGTGTAATTTTCGTGATAATGCTAGCGAGATTTTTGTTTACCTTGATAAGGGTCTTGCCACTTCTTCATGGCAAAATCTATTTCCAAAAATGACCCTCTAGCATCTAGCCACCAAAGATAGTGACCATCTTCCCATTCTACTTGGCTTGCCTCCACGGAAAAAGCGAAAAAAGAAAAAGAATAATGAACCAAGGCCCCTTCGTTTTGAACCCCCATAGTTTATGAAACCAGAATTCTTTGAATATGCCAATCGAATGTGGCCATCACCTTATGAGGTCACCGTTGAGGGACTTAGTTTTGCTCTCTCGAATTTTCGTGATAAACTTCTAGAATGGAGCAACAGAGTTGTGGGCGACTTAGAGAAAAAATTCAGGAAACAATTCAAAAAATCCGCGGACTCCCACAATACTCTCTTGCTAAAGAGCTTGAAATCTCACAAGAACTAGGAAAAAATTCAAGAGCTTAGAGAAAGCTAATGGAAGGTTCGAAGCAGAGCAACATGGTTAGCTGAAGGAGATTGTAACACAGCTTATTTCCACAACAAGGCATCACAACGAAAGGAAAAAAAACTACATTGATGAAATAGTGGGTCCTTATGGCACACTCAAAACTGCGGATGAAGATATTGAGGAAGTAGTTGTTGATTTCTTCGAAAAACCGTTTCTAGCAAACTCTGGCGGAGCAAGTCTCTCGCCTCATCTGCTTACCAATAAACTAAGTCCCAGCGAAACTGATTCCCTTGAGCGACCTTTCAATCAGGAAGAAATCATGAGAGCGCTCAAACAAATGCATCCACATAAAGCACCAGGCCCTGATGGAAAGCCTGTCCTCTTTCTACATAAACTATGGCATATACTAGGAGATTCAGTTACTAGTTTTGTCCTGGGGGTTTTATATAACGGTAATAGTGTAGCAGCTATAAATTCAACGCACATTGCTCTCATCCCCAAGATTAAAAAGCCTATTTCCATGACGCATTTCCGGCCTATTAGTCTGTGCAATGTCCTCTATAAGCTCATATCAAAAGTTTTAACCAACCGACTCAAGCCCGTCATTAATTCCCTAATTGATAATGTTATTGTTGCTTTTGAAGTATTCCATAGCCTCCAAACTATCCAACCAAATGATTACCACCAGCTAGCCCTCAAACTGGATATGAGCAAAGCTTTCGATAGAGTGGAGTAGAACTATCTTGAAATGGTAATGGCATGCATGGATTTTCCTCCAAGAATCCTCTATCTTATAATGAATTGTATTAGAACTGTGTGTTACTCCATTTTGCTAAACGGAGTACCAACAAGATATTTCACACTAACTAGGGGCATCAGGCAAGGAGACCCCTTATCCCCTTTTCATTTTTCCTCATCTGCATAGCAGGACTCTCTGCGCTTGTCCTCTCCGCGGAGGAACGAGGGCTCCTAACAGGCTACCAATTTGGAATGGTGACTCTATCACACACTTGTTATTTGCCGATGATTCTCTCTTTTTTGCCAATGCGGAAGAATCTTGTTTAATGCTACTAAAAGAGATACTGGGAACATATGAAGTAAGCTCTCGACAATTGATCAATTATGACAAGTCCAACCTGTTCTATACTAAGGGCACTCCCGATGACATTAAGGAACTTGCTTTCTCTATTCTCCAAATTCCTAAGGGGGATGGAAAAGGCAAATTCCTTGGTGCTGCCTTATATGCCAAGACGTTCAAAAAAATAAGTTTTTCAGTTTGTTGTGGACTAAGTCTAGAAAAACTTGAGCAGTTGGAAAGAAAAAACGCTGTCTTTTGCAGCCCGGATAGTACTTATAAAATCTGTGATTCAGGCAATTCCCACGTATGTAATGTCTCGTTTCATCTTGGCTAAATCTATAACTGGCAATGAATTTTAAAATGAATGGACCTCATTAAAACTGGTTTAACATGGAGGATTGGTAATGGTTTAAGGGTCAACGTTTGGGGGGAACAAATGGTTAATCACTCCAAGTACCTTTAAACTCATCGCCCCAACTGATATGGATCTATTCAAAAAAAATTATGGTCGTCTCTAGCCTCATTGATCACCAAAGAGGTACATGGGATATGAACATGCTTAATGAGTTCCTCTCATCTTATTAAAGGGATGAAATTCTTAAAGTACCACTCTGTGACACATGACCGCCTGATTGTCTTGTATGGGGGTATACAAAAAACGGACTATACTCTATCAAGTCCGGATATCACCAACAAGTCGATATCAGTACTAGGAAACAGAATAGCCCTCCACCTTAAAACACAAGGCTGAGGACCACTGGAAGGGTATCTGGAAGTTACCCATCCCCCAAAGCTACAAGTTTTCATATGGAAGGTCTTCCAAAGAATTTTACCTACTTGTAAAAATTGGTCAAAGTGGATGCATATCATAAACTCGTAATGCCCTATCTGTCAAGATGGAGTTGAAACTGAGGCACATGCCCTTTTTACATGCCCAACAGCTTTGGAAGTATGGAATCACACTAGTTTCAAAATCCAAGCTCTAATTTAAAAAGGAAAATTTTTCAGTCTGATGCATATCCTGGCAGATAGCGAGGAATATTCTACCTCATTTCGCTTACATTACATGGCGTATAAGGTGCAATCGGAACAAGATTGTTTTTTAAGGCACGCGAAGGCCTCCAGAGGAAGTTGTGAATCTCACTATAGTCAATGCTGCTGAATATAGTAGTATTCACTTATCATCCTCAAGGACATCAGGTGTTCACCAGCCTTTACCCAACTCTGACAAAATAAAATATATTTTAAAGGGGAAAGCACCAATGTTTGCACCATCCGAAAAGGAGAAGACACCAACAGCTGCAAAGCAAGCATCAGATTTTAAATGGAAGCCCCCTGACGAGGGGCTCCTCAAACTCAACGTTGGTGGAGCTTGGTCTAATCATGAGGGAGGCCTAGGCATTATCATACGCGATCATGAGGGCAAATTTATAGCGGGAGCTGCAAAGTTTATTTCTCAATCTCCCAGCTCTGAATACACAGAAGCGAGGGCCCTACTGGAAGGAATTCGGTTCGCTTTAGCTCAAGGTCACTCTGACATCGTCATTGAAAGTGATTGTCAATCACTTGTCAACCAAATCCATCAATTCGAGGAGGATTTTCCCCATTTAGGTCACATTGTTAATCAAATTCAAAATCTGTTGGGGGTAGAATAGTCAATTTAGTCTTTGCGCACAGATGTTGTAATCATACTGCTGATAAATTGACAAAATACGCAATGAAGCTTAGAGCTTCCAATCAATGGTTTGGAGACCCACCGGGATTTCTCTTACCAAATGTACTACATGATATTGGTTAATGATAAAAATTGTTTTACTGTTCAAAAAACAATTGCTGCTCCATTGTCCGTTTTAGACAATTAAATAGTCGTTTTGCTGGGATTGGAAGTGCTCTACGCTATGGTGTTGCTCTAAGAGCAAACAAGTTGGGTTTTATAGCTCAATAATGGTGTTGTAATGTCAAAAACTTTGAAATGCAACAACTTTACCCACTCATTTTCTTAGTTTTATCCATCTACTTCCTTCCACTTTTCTTTTCCTTCATGTTTGAGATACAACAAAACAAAAATGCACTCACTAACTAAACACATGTAAACCTAACTGTATAGCTACATCAAGAGTCTTTAGTTTAAGGTAAATTTTCTAACTTTTCACTATTTCTTCTTGGATTTTGCTAAATCTCGAATTTCCCATATAGCAAAAACTTGAATGATTTTTCCTGATTTACACAAAACTCCGATGAAGAAACCCTATGGTGTAATGGCGGTTTGAAGCAGATACAGAGAGAGAAAGAAGCTCGGCAAGAAAGGAAGAGAGATGAGGGAAAATATCTGGTTTTCATTAATTGAATAAATGAGATATACATGGCTATTTATATACAAGAAAGCAAAAGAAACTAAGTCAAAGACTAATATCTAACTTCTATGACTAATTACAAAAGCTATTTATTTTTTCCTTTTCTCAGCTGATTTGTGCAATGACACTTCTGTCCTTGTAGCTTTTTTCCTTATTTCTTCATCAGCCTTGCTGACTTCTGCTATATTTGGCTGCTTAATGCTTGTTCCATCTTGATTACTTCCATACTTTAACACCTTCCCACAAGATGGAACACCATATATGTTGTGTAATCCTTTAGCTGCTAATAACTCATGAAATCTTGAAGGTCCAAGAGCCTTAGTATAAACATCATCCAGCTGTTGTGTTGCAGAAATAGGTAAAAGTTTAATCACCCCCATCAATAGTTTTTCTCTTACCAAGTGACAATCTAGTTCAATATGTTTAGTTCTCTCACGATACACTGGATTCTCACCAATATACATAGCACTCCTGTTATCACAAAAAATAGGAGTAGCTTGTTTCTGCACAACAACCCAGTCTTGTAACAAAAATCTGAGCCACTGAATCTCACAAGTTGTGGCTGCAAGTGCCCTATATTCAGCTGCACTTGAAGATCTAGAAACAGTTGTTTGCTTCTTTGCTTTCCAAGAAACCAAAGAAAGACCAAGATAAATGCAATATCCAGTTATGGATCTCCTAGTATCAGGCATTCTGCCCAGTCTGAGTCATTGTACCCAATCAATGTTAGACTATCAGATGAAGCATACAATAACCCTCGACCTGGTGCTCTTTTTAAGTATCTCAATACTCTTAATGCTCTTGCCATTGCAGCAGTGTAGGACAATCAAGAAACTGACTTAGTTGTTGCACAGTGAAAGATATATCTGGCCTGGTATGTGTTAGGTAAATAAGTTTGCCAATTACTCCCTCCGTCCCAAATTATCTGTCAACATTTCCTTTTTAATCTGTCCCAAATTAACTGTCCACTTTCTAAATAAAGTGTTCATTAATGATAATTTTTCCAATCTTACCCCTTACATTAAATATTAGAGAGAGAAGAATAAAGAGAGAAAAAAATGTAGAATTAAATTGAAAGCAACATTAAATAAGGTAATGTTTGACATTTTACAATATTCTACTATAAATTTTGATGAAACCTTAATTCCCGTGCAAAATACAAAGTGGACAAATAATTTGGGATAGAGGGAGTAATTGTCTATAAGATGTATTGTCAGGCAAAAGAGCTGAACCCCCTTTAGCAAAGTGAGGTCCAGTTTCCATGAGGGTTGTAGCAGGCTTACACCCCATCAGATCAAAAGTATCTAACAAGTTAAGGAAATACTTTCTTTGAGAGACATTAATACCAGCTGCACTTTTAGCAATTTCAAAACCTATAAAGTATCTCAAGTTTCCTAAGTCTTTAATTTTATACAGTTGATGCAAATGCTGCTTAACCTGTGCAATACAATCAACATCATCCCCTGTAAGGAGCATGTCATCAACATAAATCAAAAGAGCAGTAAAACCAGTAGAGGAAGACTTAGTGAATAGAGTGTAATCACTAGCAGACTGCTTGAAGCCTAATTCCAGAATAGAAGCAGTGAGCTGTGATTCCATCTTATACTAGCTTGTTCAAGGCCATATAGAGCTTACAAACTAGTGCTATCAAAGTGGGCCGAAGCCCGCGGACCGGCCCGCCCCGCCCCGCCGTGGACCGGGTATGGACTTAGGAAATATGGATCCGCAAAAATGCGGGCTTTTTCATTTAAAAAAATACTAATTATAATATTGGTTGAGTTGAGGGGCTAAGAATGTAAATATATACAAATATATTACTCTCTTTGGTTTAGGCGTTTAGCCCTAATTTTACATTCCATCAACAACATATCGCAGGCCGCAGCAGCAGCCAGCACTATTTGGGGGATCCATCATCATCGTCGCCAACGCCCCGCAACCCACCCCCGTCGCCTCTCTTTCCAAATCCATCATCATCATCATTGTTGAATCCATCAGAAAAATCCAAAACAAACCTCACTAAATTTCAAAAATTCACTGAACAAGAGACCCCGCCCCATCCCCCTTCTCATACCCCGCTTTGATTTCTGAATCATTATCAAGTATTGGAACCCATATGGCATCTGGGTTTCAAAGGGTTACTGGGATTAATTTGTATGTTTCAACTTTATAAATTCAACTACTCAATCTAATAATTTGAAATAAAATTTTGTAATTTAATTTTTGTATGTTTCAACCCAATCCAGTTGCTTTGGGATTTCTGCGTTGGACAGAAGCTTCAGTTTTCTTGTGGGATTTCCTTGTCAAAGAAAATTGCAGAAACAAAATTGCATTGTACTTGGACTTGGTAGTGGGATATTGGAAAGGGCAGAAGGAAATTTGGCAAAAACTTATCTGGGCCCGCTGGCGGCCCGCAAGTCCGTGGGCTATAAGCGGTGCGGATTTGGGCTTCAATATCAAGGGTCCACAAAATTGAGTCCAGGCCCGCCCCGCCCCGTATTGCCTTGAGCCCGCACGGGCCGGCCCGCCGCGGACCGGGCCGGCCCGTTTCACAGTACTATTACAAACCATATTACAATTAGCTGAGAATCCCAAAGTAAGTGTCATGTAAATATCCTCCTCAAGATCCCCATGCAAAAAGGCATTATTAATGTCTAATTGCTGCAAATGCCAACCTTTAGTAGCAGCTAAGGCCAAGAGAACTCTTATGGTAGTAAATTTAGCAATTGGTGAAAATGTCTCAAGAAAATCTATGCCTTCCATTTGAGTAAACCCTTTTATTACCAGTCTAGCCTTAACTCTATCAATGGAGCCATCTGCAAACAGTTTTAACCTGAAGACCCATTTATTACATATGGCCTTTTTCCCAGCTGGTAGAACAACCAAGTCCCAAATGTGATTTTCTTCTAAGGCCCTTATCTCATTAGCCATAGCTTCCCTCCACATTTCATGTTGCACGGCTTCTTTATATGTTTTAGGCTCAAAGTAAGTATCCACAGACATAACAAAGGACTTAAACTTTGGTGCTAAGTAATCAAGTGTATACATAGAAGTACTAGAGGTAAAAGGAAGCTTGTGTTGTTTAGCAAAATGGAAAACATCACAACAAGCCTTATTCAGACATTTTATTCCAGGACAATTTTTTTTTACAATGAGTAATTTTGAATCAAGCATATGCCCTAGTCTGTTGTGCCACAAGAAACCCTAAAAAGGCCAAATTAATCATTTCATTAGTTTTATTCCCCTGAAAACTAATAAGTTTCTCTTTGAATTTTCTGTTTTAAAATCTCGGTATAAATGCAAGAAATATGGTTCATGTGGTTTCGCAAGAGAAGAATTTAGACCAACACAAGTTGGCTCAATTGGTAAGTATTTGACACGTCCTTACAAAGGTGAAGTGTTCAATTACCGCTGCCGACGTGACGACTGTGTTGGTGGGTGATATGTAAGTACCCTTGTAAGCGACATATGGTCCCTGGGGGTCTGCCTTGACCCGTGGTGGTGACCGGAGCAGAACCCACCCAAATTTTTTTTAACAAAAAAAAAAGATAAGAATTTAGGACTAATAACCACCCGTGTACTATTCATAGCAATATATACATGTGTGAAAATTAGAATGACTTGGGATTTCGTAATTTCATAAAACTATATAATATGTGACGAGGTTGCAAGGTGGAACCAAAGGTGGAGTAGCTTTGTGTGTGGATATGCTAAAGGAGAGATTTCTAGGATACATATAAAGGTGGGGGTTTGCAATAGACTGACATCGTTTTTGTAGAAAGCAAAAAACATGGCATAAAAAAATTGGACCAACATTTCTGGCCGTACTTCCATTCCCGGTTCGAAACGGAAGTGGGACTTCCGTTCCAGATGACCTGGCACATAAACGCAGGTTGACGTGGAACAAGATGGGAACGGAAGTGGGACTTCCGTTTTTGGATCGGGGACGGAAGTCCCACTTTCGTCTTGGACTTCCGTTCCCATCGGCCAGTGTGTTTGAAGAAAAACTGATTTTTTTCCCTCCGGCAGAAATTACAAATTGACACTTCCGTTTTGACCTAGCTGGTTGTTTTTGCCTGAGACACACGAGTCTTTACAACAAAATAATGAACTTTGCCAGAATATTAACCAAAATACGTGTACGTAAAATTACTCAGGAAAAATCAAATGTATTAATAAAATAAGAACAATGAAAAAAACAAACGAATCGTGTACGTCATAAATATATTGTTTGCAAGAATTAAATAAAGCATATCCTATCTAAGGATTTGAAGGAGTGTATCTACGTGGGCTTCTCCGGTTAACCCGGAGATAGTATGTGTTGCCGGTCCTGGTTCGCACAGCACTACCATGCTCCGTCTCAACGAATATTGCCCCCTCGGTGTCGATCCGTAACACCTCCTCTGGGGAATCTGCCTGGAGTTGTGGAGTCTGCTGCTGCGTCTGTGTCTGGTCCAGGCCCAGGCTGTACGAGGGCGACGCACCAAATAATACTTCCCCTGCCCCGATGAAGAGCGCCCAGCACCAGGATGACCTCCAAATTGAGTACCAGGAGTATATTTGCCAACGCTCGGATATAGGTAATCAAAATCAGTGGGGTCATCGCGCTGAGTCTCGAACGGAGTAGTAGCCATAGCAGGTTACTCGGACTGAGGAGGAGGATATGTCCCTTGATCGAACTGAGTCGCTTCTTGCTGTGTTTGCGACGTTCCCGCCTCACCGCCACGCAGTCTCTGGTGCCTAGCGGCAATATGCTCCTGAGTAGCCTGGCGATTCCTGCGAGTGCCTTGCCTCCCAACCACAGCCTTACCGGTAACACGCTCCCTCAGTCGTATGGCAAGTTACAGGACGGCAGCTGCAACCACATCGGCAGCCCACGATCTACAAGACACCGACTTCCCAGCCGCTGCGAAGGCATCTCTGATCGTTTGTGCAGCCCAGGTGATGAGTGACTTGTACTGCGCAACTGTTTGAGGGGCAGGCTTCTCGAACTCTTCCAGCATTAACCTGTTCGACTCCTCCTGCAACATAATATTAAAATTAGTATATTCAGGAAAAAAATTATTTACGATGAAAACGAAACGAATAAAACTTACCAAAATGTCGTCTGCTGTAGCGGCAGATTGAATACCCATCGAGAGTGCCCTGGGATCTCGATTTTGGGGGTTCGTGATACGCTGAACGGTAATGTGATTGTACCATTCCATGTACTCGCGGGTTGGTGCAATAACATTACTGATGGCAGGAGCAGTGCCAGCCAGGGCATTTACTGATGGCACAATTTAATGTATTTGCCATGGACTTTCTCCCAATTCCTTGACGCTATCGCCTTCAACCTATGGAGGTCTTCGCCCTCTTTAGTGCCCTCTGTCCCTGCCGGGATTGGTACCACCTACTGGAACCCAAATTGACGCATGACCCTGTCGGGCAGGTGGTACTCAACCATCTCGAAGCATGCGAGGGGGTACGGGCTCAGCAAGTCATTAAGAAGTCTTCATCTCTAGACGCCCACTCTGCATAGACCGAATCAGGGTACGGCCTCCACATGAACTGAAAAAATATAATTGTTAATGAGAACAATTTAGATAATAATAAAAAAATACAATTTATTTAATAAAAAAATACAAGAAAATCGAATTTAACTCACCCCCTTTGTCTCCGTCATCAAATAAATCTGTTTGCGAAACACCAAAACCTGCGCTTTGGGGGCGTTGCGGAAAATCCGGGGGACATTCCACCTAGCCCCGTGCGGTCTACCGTTGGCGGGGATCTCATCTGGAATTCGGCCTCGGTTCTCCGGACGGAGAAATGAAATATGCTTCCACGCCCACAACTGATAAAAACAAAATAATTCGATTATTAAATATGTAAATCACAAATTCACATTACAATTTAATTAAAATTCAAATAAATTGGACAAACCTGAATAAGCAAGCAACACCCGACGATGTTCTGCGAGTCAGTCATGCACGAGATGCACATTTGGCGGTACAAATGTGCGAGTACACCGCTGGCCCATGAATGCCCGTCAAGCTCTAGGGGGTCACTAAGGAGGAGTAGATATCGCAAATTCACTCGGGAGCCCGACTTATCGGGGAAAAGGAAACTACCCATCAATATGAGCATCAGAGCTCTAGCCCTCTCCTCTACCTAGCGGTCGGTAGCATCATCACCTAGGGGTTCACTAATGTGGGCAAAACCTCCACAAACTGCAAACTGTTTCCCTTGATTGCCTCCTCGGTGGGTCGAAATCCTAAAAGATCGAACACGCGTTCAATCCATCCGTCCTTGGAATAATTGTAAGAGTCGTCCAACGACACTACGTGGCCCCTGGTAGGTAGTCCTACAAGACATCCTACGTCCTCTAGTGTGATGGTCGCCTCCTCGCAACGTAGGTGGAACGTGTGGGTCTCCGGGCGCCATCTCTCAACTAATGCAGTCACGAGAGCGTGATCTACATTCATATTACCTAATCTAAAGCATCCCCCAAACAATATTAGGTCGATTAGGTTTAACACTCTATGACTGGTTTCTCTAGTATAGGTAGCGTAAAAGTTACCCGAACTCGTAATCATCTTTAACGGGTCGTTCAGGGTCTCTTCCCCGTGCCATATTCCTAAAGATCTATGGGACGGTTGTTTGTTCAAAATGGTGGGATCAAAAGGACCGGGATGAAGATGAGCGGGAATGCCCATCTATACAAAAAAAATAATACACATACAATTTATCAGAAAAAATACATGTAATATCTCCAGTTCTACTATTGCCTTAAATTCACACAATACACAAAATTACCAAATTGACAATTTTACAAGTTAACTAATGCCCTAAAATCACAAATGCTCTAAGTGTAAATCCACACAATCACAACTTTACAATTTCCAAATTCATAATTCACAAATTACCCAATCAACAAAAATACCCTAAATTCATAAATGTCCTAAATTCAAAAATTCAACAAAATCAACAAATTACTTTGATTTCCTAAACATAATTAGTGTATTCATAGTTAAACTCAACAAATAATTTACTATTTTTCCAAAAAATAAAAATCAAATTAAATTTTGATTTTTTACCTCACAAATTGAGAGTTGAAAGAGAAAGAAGTTGTTGGAGTAGGAGGCAGCAGCGGCGGCGGCAAGCGAGACAACAAGGGATTTTAGGGGGCTTTGTTTTTCCTTTGTAAAATATGACGGGAGGGAAGGAAGAGGAATTTAAATCTGGTCAATGGGAACAGAAGTGGGACTTCCGTCCCCGATCCAAAAATGGAAGTCCCACTTTCGTTCCCATTTTGTTTCACGTCAGCCTGCGTTTATGTGCCAGGTCATCTGGAACGAAAGTCCCACTTCCATTTCGAATCGGGAAGGGAAGTGGGACTTCCGTTTTGGTCAGAAATGTTGGTCCAATTTTTTTTATGCCATATTTTGTGCTTTTTACAAAAACGATGTCAGTCTAATGCAAACCCCTATAAATGTTTGGAACGTCAACAATGTTGTTAAAATCGCGAGTTGGATCGTAAAATCGCACGATTTTACGATCCTAAGGCCCAAAAACGTGTTGGATCGGTGTAAAAATCGCTGTGATGTTGGATCGTTCTGGATCGTCGATCCAGATCGTAAGATCGTAGGATCGGACGATCCAAAATTTTCTCCTTTTACCAATGGGTCGTAGGGTCGGGATCGGGTTGTATCTAATCGGGTTGCGTCATTTTTTTAAAAAAAAACCTCCTCATTCCCGAGAAGTCGGTAATTAATGGCGATGATAAGAAAAAAGAAGTTGAAAAGGAAGAGAGAAGTGGTTCTTTAGCAAACCCTTTATTAAATCTTACTTCGAAGAGATATCGGCTAAAATTGGTTCATTCCAAGAGGAACTCGAGGGGTTTATATGATTTTTTACAGAGAATTAGTTAGTGGAAAGGGAAATGAAAATGTGGAAGAACTAATTTTGAGGGGTGGAAATGGTAATGGGAAAAGTAGCTTGGATTCGGTGATTGCGGTGTTGATTGAAGAAAGTGGGTTGCCTTTGAGTAAATTAGTTGATGAAATGTTTGAGAAAGTTAAGGAGAAATTTGGGGGTGAAATTAGTAGTGCGGCGACCGTGAAGAGCAAGGTGCTCATAATTAGGCAGAGGATTCATTATGGAATAATGAATTTGGATGCTGATATCTTGCAAGATGATTCAGAGACTGCCCTTTGGTGTTGGGAGGTAATGTTTCATTGTTCTTTTAGATTTTGTTTAGATTTTCTGATATTCTTGCAAAATTTCCAGATTACTCGAAAGGTTACTCAATGCATCCAATGGCATGGAGATTCCGAGCATTCCGAGCATTGATAATGAACTCGATGAAACTTGAAACTTGTTATGAAAGATAGAATTGTTGTTATGAAACTTGTTAGATTAAAAGACCTTATGAATTGTTGGTTTGTTTTGAAGTTTATTACTTGTTAGTTTGTGTTTTAATTTCAACTGTTTAGTTCTACTAGTTTAAATTTATCATGAAATATTTTTTTACTAGTTTTGTCGGATCTTCCGATCCGTGTTACGATCCTCGAGTTTACGATTCTTGAGACCCCTTCCGTTCCGAGTCAAAATTACGATCTTGACAACCTTGAACGTCAAACTTAAGTCTATTTTAATATTTACTATCAAATGTGTTTTTATCACATTTCAGGATTTTCGTGGTGGCGTGAAATCATCCTTCAACTTTGCACGTGACAGAAGATTCCTTTACAACAATAGATCTTCCAGAAGGCGTCTAATCAGTTTCACTCTTTCTAGATTTTGTGCAGTCCGGCTCCTATGCGGAACAGGATTTTTGACTTTGTGAAATTTTTTTTTTTTTTTTTTATTTTGAAAATATATGTTTTTTTCTTAAAAATAGATGTTCAGCGAATAGGTATTTTTTTTTTTAAAAAAAAAGTGTTTTTTTTTAATCAATTTCAACCGTCAAAATTGTAATCCAACGAATGAGAATTCGTTCCGCACATACAAAATATTTGTCGTTCCGCCCTGGAGCCGTGGTGGATTTTGTGTAAGTTTTGTACCTTATTATAGTATAGTTACCTTTGGTTTGTACCAAGGAGATATCTATTTAGAATGTGTGTGTTTTTAGTTTGTAGATAATAAACTCTCTTCTTTAGGAATCAAGGAGTAGCCCACTGGTGAGGTTACTCATTTCTTGGACGAAGTCCTAGGATCGATTTCTACTTCCCCAACCCCCTCCCCTATAAAAATAAAATAAAGAAACTCTCTTCTTTTGGATGCCAAGTATATCTAATTGGGGTTTATGATTATAGTTGTTAGAAGGGTAAAAGATACTCACGCCCCCTAAACTTTTCTTCTGAACTAAAAAACGCAAGGTCCTTGACTCTGAACTTTTATGGAGTGTTAATGCTTCCCTTTCCATCTAATTCCATTGTTAAATCTAACGAAATAGCTACATGTGACTCTCACATGACTTAACTTAGGGGCATTTTAAGAAAAAAATAGATTATGACTGATAACTCGTAATATAGTCTATTATTTTTTCTATTTTAATAGCAATTTGTATATTGTTATGTTGCGTTTTGAGCTTAGAATGGTATAATCCTCACTTCTTTGTGCTTTTAATCATAGGGGTAAAATAGTACTTTTGAAGGGTAAAAGTGAACCGAACTTGCAGAATAAGAAAGAAGCTGTTGGAATTGGAAAGATCTCTCTACAAACTAGAAGAGAAGATATGGCAACTACTTTAAAGGATGTTGATGAGTTTTGGTTTATGGCAACTACTTTAAAGAATCTTGAAGAGTTGTATTTTATGTCAACAACTTTAAAGGAGGTTGGAGAGTTTTGATTTATGTCAGTTACCTTAAGCTAGTAGGTTTGTATTGCTATAAATACTATTTACTAGTCTTAGGAGAAAGAATTAAGTCATTATTAGATTATTCTAGGTTTTGATTTGTTATTGAATTTTTCTCTAGTATGAGCTAAACATTTATTCTAAGGCCATGATGTAGCTAGATTAATTTTATATATTATTCTTGTGATTTTGTTATTCGATGAGTGTTGTGGAATTAATTTCTTATTATTGTTTTAATGTTTTTGTGTGATTAGCTACCACTCAAATTGTCTTTACATTAACTTGGAAGATTTGCGACAGCTGACCTTGTTAATTAGGTTAAATAATCTGAACATAAATTTCATGCAAGATAGACATATACTTGTATGGTTTGTGCGATCTCTTTGATTTCATATGTTTAATGCGTTTTTTGTGAGTTAAAATCAACATAGACATATAGTTGATTTATTCATGAGAATAGGTTTGATAAGCCTTGAAAGAGGTTATTAGATATAATTGGAAATCGATCGATTAATGAAGCTCACTTTAGAATAACATATCGTTAGGATAATATATTGGTTAATTTAGTGAATTCATGTGCATTAGATCTTTCTCTTATCAAACTTCTTGTTTAAGTTATTTGTTTTATGTTAGTTAATAAATTTAGTTTAATTAAATCATCATCAACCAACGGATTTATTTTACTTGCTTTTGATCATTGTAGAATTATTTACTTAGGAATTAATTAATCATTATTCTCTGTGGGATCGACCTTGACTACTCCAACATCGACATAGTATACTTGCTAGTATAGATTTTGCGTATCAATGCCCTACAAAAAATTCAAAATGGGATAAGAAAAAACGGCTTAAAGGTAATCAACTTACTTTACTCTAAAAATCCAGTGAGCAATCTAAAATACATAGCATTTCGTCCAAACATTTATATTGACATTTTCTGCTTAAAGAAAAATATATTGTCCTCTTCTGTAAAAAAAAATATATAAGATACTACTATTAATATGTATTTGGTCTATTCTCATATTATTTGAAAAAAATTGAGAAATTTATAACAAAATAGGTTTACCAAAAAAAATGAGTAAAATTTTGGCGCATTTTTCTTATCCCATTTTGAATTTGTTTAGGTCAGGACCTATTTTTATCAAAATGTTCATGAGTTAAGTCATTTGAGAGTCACATGTTGCTATTCCGTTAGATTTAACGGTGGAATTGGATGAAAAGGAAAACATTAGCACTTTATAAAAGTTCAGGGTCAAAGAGTTTGTATTTTTTAGTTTAGGATCAAAAACAAAAATTAAGAAAAAGTTTGGGAACATGAACACTTTTTACCCTTGTAAGAATTGGTCTCCATGCTAGTATCATATAGTTAAATTACATGTTGCATTGCTTCTCTGAAACAGGAAGATGATGATTCACTCTTAGGTAGGGCTCGCCCTAGAATGAGTCATTACATATGTGATTATAGAGTACTACATATAGTACTCATGTAATACATCTATATTATATTGTATGCTATATACATTTTTTTTTTTTGCTAAATAAAGAAATTTTTCATTAATTGCAAAATAGCCGAGGTCATTACAATCAAAGAAAAATTAGAAATTACAAGAAAATAAAAGTTATACAATGATTTTAAAAACCATGATAACAGACAAAAGCCACACTCAAGAAAACTTGGGTGGTTAGGTGATACTAAAATAAAACTAGTAAGATAAACAAATACATAATCTTCATCTTCGCAGCATCTCCAAATGTATGCTATATGCATAATACTCTATATATACTACATAATTGGTATTTTACACTCTATATATACTACCCTATAGATAGAAAGATTATACACATACTATATACTATACAATATGTACTTAAGTACTACTATATGGCTACTATCATACTATAATATTATATACAATAGCTACTATAATACTATATACTACCTATATGTATATATATCCATTTGATGTGTTAATTATAAGTACTACATATACTTTTAATAACTCAAACACACACACACACACACACACACACATATATATATATATATATATATATATATATATTAATATAATTGGACTAAAAATTATATTTTAAAGGACTAAGTTGTACCGAAATGCACAATTTTGAATTGAATCTACAATTATTAATGGATTATCGACACATTTTAGAACTTTTTTGGGTCAAATAGAAATTCTTTGAAAATCTTAGGTCTTAAATGTTTATATTTTAGGGATTTAGGGTATCGATTTCAATTTATTTGAGGGATTTAGGGTTTTAAATTTTGTTGAACAAATGTTGTATTTTCTAAAAAAAGAAGTATTTGGGACGGTTTTCTCAACAACCGCAAATACTCACTAAATTCGGTGGTTTGGGGTTGTCGCAAATGGTTTGACTATTTGTGGTTGCTTGAAACTGCCACAAATAGTTTTTTACGGCGGTTATTGAGAAAATCGTCGCAAATACATTTTTTTTGTGGAGAAAATACAGTATTTGTTCACCAAAACTTCAATACCCTAAGTCCCTAAACTAAATTGAAATTGATACCCTAAGTCCAGAAGAAAATCCAAAAATTCGGGGGGGATTTTTGCTTCGACGCTAAAATTGACGTCAATTGCCACTATTTGCAGCATTTGGCTGGCAGACGCAAATACCCATAATTTGTTGTGGTTTGGAGACCGCCACAAAAAGCCCATTATGTTGTAGTATTAGCAATCAACAATTTTCCTTGTAGTGAAATTTCACGTGTCACACATTTTCTTTAAATCACTTTATGCGTTTTCTTCATTTGTACCTCTCTTTTCCTCTTGTGAATTTTGTAAACAAAACCAAAGGAAAAATAAGTTATCCTTTTATTTATCATTGACATATAACTTACAACTCAATTTATCAATCTCTTCAAAGCATTTCTATCTAAAACACTCTTTACTATGAGAACACTAGCATTTATCTCATCGACTCTCTACTCTTACAAAACTATCCTCTATCTTATCGATCCAATCATACTTGTAAAACAATTGGTTCCTCTCTCAAATAAATTTATTCTCTAAAATGTAAATCAATTCATCTCCATTATAAACCATTTGATATCAAAATATCTTTATTCTTCACCTAGTCTTTTCTATACGATCAAGAGAAATCCCCTATTAGTAGCGTTTATCTATTTACGTATTTCTATTATTAGCCTTATCTTTTTTTTAGGCTATTTATAGCCGCATCTTTTTACGGGCCGCTATAAATGTCCAATTAGTGAATCCGGCCACTTTTCAGGCCAAAAATGACATGTGGCTTGCACATGCTCCCGGAGTGAAGGGCAAAAACGTCATTACACATCCATCATCTATTTACGTATTTCTATTATTAGTCTTATCTTTTTTTAGACTATTTATAGCCGCGTCTTTTTACGGGCCACTATAAATGTCCAATTAGTGAATCCGGCGATTTTTCAAGCAAAAAAATGACATGTGACTTGCACATGCCACTGAGAGAAGGGCAAAAACGTCATTACACAGCCGCACCCCATATTCATCATCAATCCACCCCAGCCACATTCCAGCCCCCACCTCTGCGAATTCCCCCTCCCTCCACCCGCGAATTCAATCCCCCCTAAACCCACCCCTTCCCCGTTGCCATCTCTGGCCACCACCGTCCCCGTCCCCGTCCCCGTCCCCCTTCAATCGACGCCGGTACTCTTTGGTGTAGTAATGGTTAATCAAGGTATGAATAAGAGGAGGCTCCGCCTTTCCACTTAATTGTACTGTCTCAGAAACCAAAAAAAAATAAAAAAAAATCTCTTTTTAATTTAATTTTCTTCTTCTAGGGTTTTCGAATTAATCTGCAGATTGTCTATCTCTCTCTCATCTCCTTCGGTTTTGGGGATTAGCTTTTCGATGTTGATTTTTTTTTTCTTTCTTGAGAATTGTTTTGATGTTTGATTAAATTTTAATTGGGGGAATGGGGGTTTATGTCTTTTTTTCTTTCCTGGTTGGTTTTCTTGTTCTTCAATGCACAATTTTTTTTTATACAAATTCTTGAACAATTAGATGAATTTAGTGGGTTTGTGGAGGGCGGTGATGGAGGATGGTGGAGGGCGGTGGTGGATGAGGAGAAGGGGTTTATGATGAAGATGAGAGGAAGAAGGAAGAAAGCCAGATGGGTAAATGACATTTTTCCCTTCACTCCGGGAGCATGTGCAAATCACATGTCATTTTTTGCCTGAAAATTGGCCTGATTCACTAATTGGACATTTATAGTGGCCCGTAAAAAGATGCGGCTATAAATAGCCTAATAAAAAGATAAGGCTAATAATAGAAATACGTAAATAGATGATGGCTGTGTAATGACGTTTTTGCCCTTCTCTCAGTGGCATGTGCAAGTCACATGTCATTTTTTTGCTTGAAAAATCGCCGGATTCACTAATTGGACATTTATAGTGGCCCGTAAAAAGACGCGGCTATAAATAGTCTAAAAAAAGATAAGACTAATAATAGAAATACGTAAATAGATGATGGATGTGTAATGACGTTTTTGCCCTTCACTCCGGGAGCATGTGCAAGCCACATGTCATTTTTGGCCTGAAAAGTGGCCGGATTCACTAATTGGACATTTATAGCGGCCCGTAAAAAGATGCGGCTATAAATAGCCTAAAAAAAAGATAAGGCTAATAATAGAAATACGTAAATAGATAAACGCTACTAATAGGGGATTTCTCATACGATCAATTATCTTTCCTTTTTTCAATTTGTAAGAAAAAGGAAAATTAGAAATGAATTTGCTTTTGGATTCCTTTAATTTTTATGTGTTCGTGAATTCTTGAGTATTTAATTGTCTTTCCTATTTTGAATTTGTAATAAAACATAATAAGAAACAGATCTGTATATTGATCCCCTTTTATTTATTTTTATTCATTTCAACAATTGAGTGTTGGAGGGGGTTTACTTGAGATTTATATTTCATTTCTATGTTCTTGTGAGGATCTTTTTTATCAGGAATTGATCCCTCTTCTTGCATCTCCCAGAGAACAAAGACTCGCAAGTAGGGGTGTGCGTCGGTAATTCGATTTGATATCGGTACGAAATTTCGGAATGAAATTCGGTTTTGTAATTTTTTTATTAAACCGAACCGAACCATAATAGTTTGAAAACCGAAATTACCAAACCAAAATAATTTCGGTTCGGTTCGGTATGGTTCCGTAAAAATCGTAATAACAAATTCAAATTTATTACAATATAATAATTCAATGTAACTCATGGCTACTTATCAATATTGTGAAAATTTTATACCAAAAGCTAAAGCATAGTTAATATAGAGGGAATACACACTATAAAAACATAACTGATGTTCATTTAAAATGATTAGTGACTCAACATAGATACATATTGTAACATAGTAATGGATTCAAAAACCAACAAATCCCATCAAGTAATGGATTCAAAACAAAGTTTGCATGCTCAAACTTAGAGGAAGAGATTGTATATTAATTTCTTCAGAAATAAAATAATTAATATAATAAAATATATTTTGAAATAATTTTAGTAATTCGATAATTCGGTTTTCAAAAATGAAAAATCGAATACCAAACCTAAATTTTGAAAATTTCGATAAACTGAACCGAATAACTCGAATATACCAAAATACCGAACCAATTAACAAATTTCAGTTTGGATCGATTCGGTATTTCAGTTATACCAAATAGTGAACACCCATACTCGCAAGTTTGGAACCCCCCAGGTCAAAGAAACCAACAAAAAGAAGTCGAAGTCAAACAAATGGATGAGTTCAACATATGGGATAACAAACACTACAAGAAAACTGTGTAACAGGGACGGACATTTTCGTCGCTAATCCGTCACTAAACTCAGTTTAGCGACCGATTAACGACCGAATGACGTGGTCGTGTATTTTTCGTCGCTAAGCAAAATACCGACCGAATATCGACGGAAAAGTCAGCGATCGAATATTAGGTCGCTATTTACCGACCGAATACCGATCGAATGGTCAACATTGCTGACTTTTGACTTTGACTTGGTAACGACCGAATACCGACGGAAAAGTCAGCGACCGAATATTAGGTCGCTATTTACCGACCGAATACCGATCGAATGGTCAACATTGCTGACTTTTGACTTTGACTTGGTAACGACCGAATATCGACGGAAAAGTTAGCGACCGAATATTAGGTCGCTATTTACCGTCCGAATACCGACCGAATGGTCAACATTGTTGAGTTTTGACTTTGACTGGGTAACGACCGAATACCGGCGGATAATTATTTCACACCATATGGCGACCGAATACCGACGGGCTGGTCAACATTGT
This sequence comes from Vinca minor, assembly GCA_026122235.1. Classification (NCBI taxonomy): domain Eukaryota; kingdom Viridiplantae; phylum Streptophyta; class Magnoliopsida; order Gentianales; family Apocynaceae; genus Vinca; species Vinca minor. The sequence goes on from JAOCZM010000116.1 coordinate 2,299,663, forward strand.
TGACATTTGACTTGACCCATAAACGACCGAATAGCGACGGATATTTAGCAACGGACAAGAGGGTCACCATATAGCGACCGAATACCGACGGTATGTACCGTCGCTAAATTGTTGTTATTTAAAAAAATAAAAATTGAATTTAATTAAATCCATATTACAGAACACAGCAGCAATAACCAAAATGCTAATAACCAAAATGCTCACAACCAAAATGCTCACAATCAATTCTCATTACATTAAATACTCACAATCAAAGTGCAAACTTTTTATTACAACACTCACAATCAAAGTGCACATTTTGAATAACAACACTCACAATAATAGTGTGCACCTTACATTACAACTCACAATCAAAGTGTACACATTACATTACAAAGCTCACATTCAAAGTGCACACTTTGAATTATCAAAACTCACAATCAAAGTGTGCACATTACATTGCAACACTCACGTTCAAAGTAATTTATTTCATTTATCAAAACTTACAATCAAAGTGTGCATTTCTCATAAACTCCTTGATGTCATTCATATGCATATCCTTGAAAATGCATGAGTTGCAATCTGCAAAATTTAAGAATCAAATTATTATGACAATAAAATTTCTACTTTGAATTATGTTAAAAAGTTATACAATATGACAATTAATTTATTGTAATAAAGTACAAAAAAAAACAACAAATATGACTCACTTTCAATATGTGGAATTCCAAGAGAAGCGAGAAATCTTAATCATTCTAAATCATCATCGGTCATTAATTCATCCTCTTCTTCGAATTGTCATCTCCCGACATAATTTCATCATCGCCATCGCCATCGCCATCATCTTCATAACCACGGCTCGCACCGCCACAAGTACAACTTCACTTTCCCGACCGTGTGCAAGTTGACCAACTTCGCATAATAGTTGGATCAATGCGACTGGTCTCCTCCTCACGTACTTTCGCCCCGATACGGTACCGAACACCGAGAACGCCAAATAGACGTGGTTTGGAACGACATACACACCAACCAATCAGCCCTAGATGATGTCTTACTACCCTGGATAAGGTGTGTAGTAGACTTGTTGACATTGGGAAGCAAATACAAATGGATCGTAACCCTGGTAGGTTCTTTTCCTATGGATTTCTACAAGTTTATATTGAGGATGCACTCTTAAACCTCGATTTGGAGTAGAATCAAACCAATCGCATTTGAAAAGAATAATTTTTTTGGTCGGGTATTCCAAAGCAAGTTCAACCTCAATTACTTGCTTCAACTCACCGTAATAATCTCCTTTAACCCATACCCCACTGCTTGTCGCTCCTTTTCCATCGCTGCGGGCTTTGGTGTGAAATCTATAACCGTTAACAAAGTAACCGGTGTATGACATCACTCTCCTTGACGGGCCCCAAGACAGATTTTTTCAACAAAATTTCGAATCTTCCCCGAAGGCTATGTATCTCGTTGAGCAATAAAAGTTAAATTATTTTAATTATGCATTCTTATTACAAGTACATTTCTACACAATACCAACTTACATGAGTTCCAAACCATTTGGAAAAATCATTATAAACCCGACTTTGAAGTTCTTTCCTCCGTTATCTCAGTGGGTTTGTTCATTTACTTGACTAACAAATTTCCCGAGTTACAAATTAAATGACAATATTATTATTTGACCACTTTTAATTATATAACAAAAATGAAGCAAATAGATAAGTTTACTTATCAAGATATGGTTCGACCTCTTCATAATTCATTAGGATATAATTCATTGCTATTTTATAAATCTTTATCGCTAATAAAATCCTTTCTTTTTTTTCCAAATGATCTTCCGGGTAAGTTGCAAATTGATAATACATCCGGTCCGCTAATCTCGCCTTCACCATCATTTCGCCCAATGGTTGTAACTCTCGTTTTCACGTGGGGTTCGAAATAATAGCTAAAAAACGTAGCATGCCTTCTTCGACCAAGTATGCATTGCAAATTGACCCCTCAACTCTAGCCTTGTTCTTTATCTTCTTTTTTCGGATGGTGCAGTATCTAATTAAAACATATGTAGTTAATCACATTGTAAATATGTACATGAAAAATATAATACAAAGATGAGATAACTTAAGACAATGGTTGTTACCTCTCGAATGGGTACATCCACCTAAACCGTACCGGGCCACCAACCTCGGGCTTCAGTACGGAAGGTGAATCGGCAAGTGTTCCATCACATCAAAAAATCCCTGAGGAAATATTCTCTCTAACTTGCATAATAAAATAGCGATAGTGTCCTCCAATTCTTGCATATGCGCCACACTCAACTTTGGGGGAACACAAATCTCTATAGAACAGTACTAAGTTCAGCCAAGGGTCCCCAAACATTTGCCGGTAGTACTTCTCTAAGTGCTATAGGGATAAGTCTCTCCATGAATACATGAGAATCGTGACTCTTCATTCCGGACATTTTCAACTCTTTTCATATCAACGCATCGCGCCAAATTCGATGCATATCCATCCTGGGAGCCTTAATTCTTTAACCCACCGCAAAACCATTTCTTTTTTGAGGCTTGGTAAGAGTGAAACACGCCTTCGGGTTTTGTTGCTTTACCTCGGCCATCGTGTTGAATATAGCTTTAACATTGTCTTTAGTTTTACCTTTCACGTCCATCACGGTGTTAAAGACATTATCAAACACGTTTTTTTCATTATGCATGACATCAATGTTGTGTCTTATCAAAAGTGTCCGCCAATAAGGTAAGTCCCAAAAATATACTACGTTTAGCCCAACTATGATCCCGTCCCCCTGCCTTGCTCTTTACCGATCTTTTCAACTGTATCGGTAAATTTTTTGATAATCTCTAACTCTAAGGAGCATTTCATGACCACTAAGGCGAAGTCAGGGCGAGTCCGCTCTCTCTTGTCGCCGGTCCTTTCGGAATCCCTTTGCATATCTTCTAAAAGGATGATCAGGGTGACAAGAAGCATCCGTGGCAATCGAACCACGATTGTTTCCCTCAAGACTCGCAAATGGAACGCTTGTGTTTCCTCCATACAATATGGACAAGCGTGAATGCCACTGTACTCCATCCACTCAACATTCCATATGCTGGAAATCACTAATTGTCCAAAGTAATGAAGCCCTCAATTTAAAATTTTGTTTTTTTTGAGATATCATAAGTTTCCGCTCATTCAGCACTACGCTTGATTCAATTCATCGATTAAAGGCTGCAAGTACACATCGATCTTGTGCTTTGGATTTTGGGGTCCAGGTACAATGATAGTTAAGAAGATTACATTGTTCTTCATACACATCCAAGGGGGGAGATTATAAGGTGTTAGAAGAACTGGCCAAGAAGAATAGTTCTTCCCTGACATGCCGAAAGGTGCAAAACCATCTGTGCATAACCCAAGCCTTACATTCCGAGGTTCCACTGCAAAATCGGTGTGTGTTCTTCCAAAATGTTGCCAAGCTTCTCCATCCCGTGGGTGATTCATTATTCCCTCTTCTCTCTTACTGTTTGAGTGCCATGTCATGTGCCTTGCAGTTTTCTCAGATGCATAAATCTTTGTAATCTTGGAGTAATCCGAAAATAATACATCTTTTTGCAAGCAATCTCTTTTAATCGTGTATTTTTTTATTTCTTTTTCTTAATGTATCTACCAATGCCACAAAACTTGCATTCTCTACTCTCAACATCATCTTTCCAATACAACATACAACCATTAACACAAACATCAATCTTTTGCATGCACCGGTAATCCAAGGCCTTTAACCAATTTCTTCATTTTGTAAAAGTCGTCTAAAGCATTATTATTTGGAGGAAGTGCCTCTTTCATCAACTGCGCAAATTTATCTATTGTACTTTCAGATAAGTTGTCTTCGGACTTAATGCTCAACATCCTAGCAGTCATTGAAAGCTGTGAATGGTTTGTACAACCATTGTACAGTGGGCTATCAACAGCTTTCAACATGTCATAGAATTATTGTGCCTCTGGATTGGGAGGTTCTTCCACGTCCCTATTTTGCTGCTCATTAAAACTTGGTCCCGCAACATCAATAATCATATCTCGATAATTGTTCGGTAACGTGTGTCTTTTATAATTATCCATTTCATGAACAAACGGGATTTGAGGCATGGGAATGAATGCCTCACCATGACATGTCCAATTATAATAGTTAGACACGAATCCGTTCATAACAAGGTGATACTTCACGATGATCGTGCATATGAAAATACTTATTCCTACAAACCCCACAAGGACATCTAATCCCATCTATTTGTACATTAGCAGATCTAACTAATCAGCGAAAGCCACAAATAGTTTCAATCCCGCTATAAATTGTTGACTATGACGAGGTCCACTATTCGAATCCATATACATTCAACTACGGTCTTCCATTACAAACACAATATCTGCGTATACAAAGACTTAATAATTAAATGCATATTAACTTTGAATGTTATTTTGATGATTTGTCACCCTTATTTCAAAGTAATTATTAACGTGTGATAATGGCATCTTGTCTACTATTTTAAATGAAATTTTGTCAACTATTTCGATTATTTTCAACATTAGGTTGTTTGTTTGTTGCAATATAATACAAAGATATAAAATAATGAGAGATAATACAAAGACATAAAATCATGGGAGATAATACAAAGAAAGAAAATGATGGGAGATAATACAAAGAAATAAAATCATGGGAGATAATACAAAGAAATAAAATCATGGGAGATAATACAAAGAAAAAAATTCATAGGAGATAATACAAAGAAATAAAATCATTGGGATAATACAAAGAAGCATAAAATTTTGCCACTTTCATATCATCATTTAATATGCAAAAAATAAATGGTATGTTGTAAACCTAATAAAAGGTAAATTGCCCTAAAATTTGATTCTTTGTGAACAATTTGTGCTCTCATGATTTTTTTTTATTCCTTATACCACATTTTGATTAATCTAAAGAATAAATGATATAAAAGAGCATAAATATTGACATTAATAACATTATAATAAATAGAGATGAAGAGATTCTCACCAAATACCCAACTGAAATTGAAGGTGTTGGGGAAGTCTTGCGGATGCCGGAGGTGGTGGCGCCGTCTTGGAGTTGCCGGAGGTGGTGGTGATGGGAGGAGGGTGGAGTTTCAAGGTAGATTTTGGAATAAATCACTAGAGGAGATGGTGGTAGAGTTAGAAATCGCGGCTGCAGTAATATGTAAACGGGGAGGGTTGAAAATAAAGATCCCACTCACGGAAAGACGACGCCGTTTCGGCATTTAAAGGTAGCGACCGAATAGCGACCGTACTGGCATATTCGGTCGCCCAAAAGAGAGTTTGAACACTTGTAAATTTTTGAAAATAAAGATCCCACTCACTGGAAAGACGACGCCGTTTCGGTATTTAAAGGTAGCGACCGAATAGAGACCGTACTGGCATATTCGGTCGCCCAAAAGAGAGTTTGAACACTTGTAAATTTTTGAAAATAAAGATCCCGCGCACTGGACAAGACGACGTTGTTTCGACATTTTTATTTAGCGACCGAATAGCGACCGTACTGGCATATTCGGTCGCCCAAAAGAGAGTTTGAACACTTGTAAATTTTTGAAAATAAAGATCCCACTCACTGGAAAGACGACGCCGTTTCGGCATTTAAAGGTAGCGACCGAATAGAGACCGCCCTCGGATCGGATCATCCGAGCTTTCCTCGGATCGACCGAACCAAAACAGAGAGTTGAAGCTTTTGGTCGGATCAGCTGAGGTCCCAGTTCGGTCGACCTAAGCATATTCGGTCACCCAAAAGAAAGTCTGAACACTTGCCAATTTTTGAAAATAAAGATCCCACGCACTGGACAAGACGACGCCGTTTCGGCATGACGTATACGACCGAATAGCGACCGCCCTGGTATATTTGGTCGCTATTCCGTCGCCTAGAAGAAAATCTAAACACTTATAAATTTTTGAAAATAAAGATCCAACGCACTGGGCAAGACGACGCCGTTTCGGCATGTAACATTAGCGATCGAATAGCGACCCTTTCGGCATATTCAGTCGCTATTATTTTCCCGGATTCCGTTTTTTATAATATAGCGAGGTTTTTAAAGATATATAGAAACCTTTTGCCTATTTCATTTCATCATTAATGAGCATTTATTAAATTTTTAGTTACACTACTTAATAATTCACGTAAATGTCAACACAAATGTATTACTTGAATTGTTCTGCTTCAGGCCTATACAGGTATTTTGTCAAAAGGTATAAGTTTACTTGTTTCACTATTCAGGTTAATGTGTACATATGTATAAGTATACGTTTTACTTGTTTCACTATTCAGGTTTTTATATATCTTTAAAAACCTTGCTATTTTATAAAAAAACGGAATCCGAGAGAATTTACCGACCGAAAGTACGACCGGTATATCCGTTATCGTACATAGCTGACGTAAAAGAATGTTTCGGCCGCCATTCGGTCGCAATGAAGCCTCGATCTAAACCGTCGCTACTCCGTCACTAAACCCTAACCCTAAACCCTAAGACGGTCGCTATTCGGTCGCCCTTCGGTCAGTATGAAGCCAATTTTCCAAGAGCGTAATCAGGGTAACTATATAATGCACTTCGCACGTAAAAACAATTAGCTATCTTCCATTCAAAACAAAACATAAACCAATCAGCTCTCTTCCATTTCAACAGAAAACATAAGCCAAAATGTAAATTCCAAAATAATCACAAAACTTAACTTAAAAAAAAAGCATTAAAAGCTAACAATAGTTACAAATTGATACAAAATTAACTAAATACTCTATTGACTCCCCAAAACATCATCGACAGTTATCGTCATAGTCTGATTCTAACTCATCGTCTAAGATGCTACTCAATTTGCCCTCTATCTCCGTGGTACTTAATACAACCTGGTCCCTATTTGTTAAAATTTCAGCTAACATACTAGCTAGACCCTTGTTTCTCTTATTTTCCCTCATCTTGAATTCTCTTTTTTGCTCGGCTAGTTGTTTCTTAAAATCTTCTTCCATTTCGCTCCGCATTTGGACCATGTCTGAATGCGACACCGCCTGGCTGCCTCGCTTCATTGTCTTTACCACATCACTAAAGGAACCGAGTCCTTGGACACGGCCCTTTCTTAGCCCACCCGCAGCCTCAGCAGACAACTCAATCTGAGTCGGCAAATCCGGGAGGAGGCGATCCGGCTTGAGTTGCTTTGTTGGCGGCGTCGCCATAAACCTCGTGGAACACCCGTCGTCAAAAAAATTGTCATTAGGATATTACATTAAATAACTAATATCAAAAAAAGGAAAAAACGGTAATTAAATACTTACGGGACAACTCTCTAGAATCTACATCAACCCATTTGCCTTTCTTTGCCCGAGATGGTGTTGATGAACATGATCGTGAATCGGCCGAGAATGGGGACCGCATGTCCAGCCTCCTTTTTCTCGTTAAACAAATTCATTAAATACGAACAAAAAACACATACAATATAAGAATACGTAAATTAATAAAGATCCCTGTACCAGCCTCATGTGGTGCTCAATGTGGTCGAGCGAACCTCCCGGTGTGCTTCATCGGGCCTTTTCCACCCCCTCACTTCTTTCCCGCTTTTTGCTGCTTTTTGCCGACTTGGCTTTAAATTCCGAGTCTTCCAAGTACTCTTCAAGTCGCGCCCTAATCCGTCTCGGAAACCCATTTCGGTTTCTTATTTTTTTTCCGAGCGCCGCTCATAATGCCGCTTAGTCTCCTCGCCGCATGGTACGCCAACCTCGTCTTGACGCCATCATCATGCTCGGGAGCCCAGCGATACTTTTTTCCGCAATTTGAAATAATGTTAGATAACTAAATTCGAATACTTCTAAATTTAAAGACTTCTAAATTCAAACTTATTTTCTAATTTACTTACCTTGTACTCGTCCCCACCACAATTTTTCTTCTTCCTGGGAACATCCTTGATGGTGCTATATGCCCCCTTGAAACGATCTTGAAAAAATTGAAGTAATTGCGTGTGAACAACTGGATGCCAACTCGAAACTATAATAGCAAACAAAAAAATTTGATTAGTTACTATAATGACGACAAGTAGTATAATTAGCTTAAAAGAAATAAATTAGTTACTTACGTGCCAAGGGTAGGCTGCAGGAGAATACGCGTATCTACTGTAGACGCAACTCCGCCTGAAATCGGGACGCCGTCATGGGGACAGGGCCGATCGGGTGAGTCGCCGATCTCGCTACCGGCGTAGACTCGGGCCGCGTGTACTCGCCGCAAACGTATCCCGAGATGTCTCAGTGCATCATCAACTCTGTGATGGAGGTGTCGTAATCGGGCACGGGAGCAGATCGCGGTGTCTCCACCTAATCTAGTGATGAACCAGGTTGGGAGGTGGAGGCCGGAGCAGACGTGGCTGGCGAACCAAATGGTGAGGCTACTCGTATACCTTTCCTTGGCGGCATCTCTGAAATACACGGAAAGAATAAAAACATTCGCGAAGGTTAAATTAGCGAAGAACATCAAGAATGGACAGTATGTAGCTATAAAGATTATAGACAAGCATTGATTGATCTTGAATTTCAGGTTATCGGAACAAAGACAAAAATCTACATTGTAATGGAATATGTAATGGGAGGGCCACTTTCGAAAAAGTCTGGTGAGATTTTAAGAAATACTAAACTATATACGATATGACATGGTTATATTGTATTGAAATCTAAAATTTAAATTCCTATATGTTGGATGCTACTGCTACGCATAATATAAGTTGGATCAAGGAAAAGACAGGAATATCATATTCAATGCTTACCATCCGGCAAGTAAAAGGGTTGGTTGAAAATCGTTATTTTTTTTCACCGACTATTATGCTCTAAGGTTATTTCACTTTTCATTAATTGCCAGTGGTTGTTTGGATCTTACAACACACAAATACTTGTAATGGTGTTTCTGGCCATAATTTCACTATTACTTGGTGGTTACTTCGCGTACCATGCTAAATTATGCATTACAAACACAACAACAAATGAGGTACAACCCCCCATTACAAACATCATCACCAACTATTTGATTATGTCCTCTATATATAAATCACTCTACTAGGCCACTTAACCTCTCATTATATACTAAAAACTATTGAGAGAAAAGTAAAGATTAATTACCAGAAAAGTTCAACCTAAACACACAAGTTCAACCGATTCATTTCGAAATCATAAAAGCTAATATGCAAAACCAAAGACAATCAATTAAACATGACAAATATATACGAAAGATAAGAATTTCACACCTTCCGTAGAATTCTTCAACAAGTTCAACCGCAAGACAACCGAAATATGTCAGCTTCCCAAATCTAAAGATACAACAAATTTAACATATTACAATCTCAATTCAAAGAGGAAATTCCGCCCATAATAGGATTAATGAAATAGATGCAACAGGGTCAACATGAAGAACTCATATAACACTCCAGTCCTTACAAAATTGAATAACAAGAATCTACATTTGGATAAAAGAATCAATCCAAAGTTTAAAGATCCATTTTTTGAAATAGCTAACTTCCCAATTCATTTGCAAATTTCCCAATGAAATAGCACTGAAGAACAATGAAATAGATTCACTGGAAAAAAAAGCAGCAAACTTCATTGGAAAATCAGAAGCAGCAAAGAACAACTCGAAATGTATTCCGAAAACCTCCCAAATTCATTATCATTTCAGCCAAAAAATGAAATTATTTCTGCAAAAATAATTTATCATTTCAGCAAAATTAGAAGCAGCAAAGAACAATGAAATGTATCCTCTTTTCTATAAGCTACATCCTTAATCTTTCTATTCTTAGACATAAGATCAAAATTCTTGTTTCTCTACCAATAAAATTCAGGACTATCACAAACTTCATATCAGAAGCATAACCACAAAAATTTACCAAGATAATGAAATAAACCTCAAAGCTCAAGGAGAATCAAGACAGAAATAAACCTCAATGGAAGGACTTGGTGGTGGCGGACAAAGCTGGTGGCGGCTGAAGCTGGTGGCAGCGGCTGAAGCTGGTGGCGGCGGACGAAGATGGTCGAAGAACAAGGTGGTGGTGGCACGAATTGGTGGTCGCAGATGAAGGAGGATGAGGATTAGGCGGCGACGGGCGAATTTTGGAGGCGGTGAGGATTTGCGGGGAGGGAAGATTGAGGGTTTTTTCGGTCGGTGGATTCCAAAGGAAGATACTACTTCCTTGTATATTTTTTTTTTGAGAAAACAAACAAGAAAACGATGTCGTTTTAGAAAGACTTCCGTCATGAATTCCGTCGTTATTCCGTCGGTATGAATTCCGTCGCTATTCGGTCGTTACGTTCGGTTATTATTACGTCGGTAACATTTCCGTAGGTAATACGTCTTTACTTTCCGTCGGTAGTCGGTCGTTAAAGTACATAAAATGACGTCGTTTTATGTCCTTCATTTATTACTATACAAATATACACCGTTATGTATTCTGTCGGTATTCGGTCGTTATATTCCGTCAGTATTCGGTCGTAATATATTCCGTCGGTAAACGGTCGTTAATATCCGTTGGTATTCGGTCGTTAAGGGTGAACAAAACGACGGCGTTTCAATTTGGTCAACGGGACCGAAGTGGCCGCGGATGGGCGACGGAATAACGACCGATTGGTTTTCGATTTCTATTCGGTCGGTATGCTGTCGTTAAATGTGTGACCGAAAAATTCGGTCGCTAAATTCTGTCGCTATTTAACTGTTTTCTTGTAGTGAAAGGAAACACGAAAGGCATAAAGATGAGTATTGGTAATTTATTTATTTTTAATTTTTTTTTTTTTTACTTTTTGTGATGCAAAACTAGAAGGCAGATTTACACCTTAGGGTCTTTCCGTAAATTTTATTGTGGGAGCATTTTATTCATCCCGGATTGGTCATATACTTTTAAGTCCAACTAGAAATGAATGGTATCAGTAACTAGGTATTTACTACAAGAAGTCTTAGCATATTAGAAAATTAAAATAAATATCGGGACCAATAATTTATTTTTAAAGCAAAACAATTAGAACAAGTTTAAAGCACAAATGTACAAATTTAGTCACTATATATTCTTACTTGATGTATGTATTTTAGTTTGTGGTTACCATGATTTATTTTAACATAGCATATCTATATTTAGAATTTATATTGGTATTACTTAAATCAAGCATATACAAAGATATGGTGGATAATATGAATATATTGGATATTTTTAATAAATATACTTTTATAAACAAATGTATTAGAATTTTGTGATGGCTATCAAATTTCTAAAATATTAATAAGAAAATCTTGGATCCCTCCTTTTTACTGTACTAGGGATTAAAAATAGAGTTAATCACCATTTATACTCTTCAGATAACTTTCAAAGACAACTTGTGATCCTTAAATATTTTAGGTGCTATAAATACCTACAAAAACTTGTGAGGTGCTATAAGTGCTTGGCCCGTGCCCTCGCCCCGTACTGAGAACGGGGTGGGGCGAGGCTGTCCCCGTGGACAGAACGAATCGGGTTTGGATATGATGTTTGCCCAACCCGCCACGTTCGGACCCGCTTGAAAACAATATATATATATGGTAATTATACTTAGGAAAAGAAAATATATGCTAATTATATTACTTTTGAAAAATAGTACGGGACGGGGTGGGGCGGACACTCAACTTGCATGGGGCGGAGCGGGGCGTGGGGCGATAAGTGTTGCCCCGTTGCAGGTCACGGGGCAGGACGGGGCGGCAGATCAATAGATCAATAGCGCAGAGCAGGTTTGGATATTAAAAAATCCACCCAACCCGCATCGCTGCCATCCCTAGGCACATCACGTTTGGCATACACGTGCGAAATTCCAGGGGGTAAAATCAGGACATTAATGTCATCAATATGGGTTGTCTCCAACCCAAATTCTTACCCGAATCTGAAACCGATCCATGACCCAACAAACCCTCAATATGGGTCGCCTCTAGCACCTATTTTCTTACTTCCCGTCATAAATTATCTGTCCACTTTGTATTTTACACGGGAATTAATGTTTCATCAAATTTTATAGTGAAATATGGTAAAATGTCAAACATGACCCTATTTAATATTACTCCTAATTTAATTCTACATTCTATTCTCTCAATATCCTTCTCTCTCTAACATTTAATGTAAGGGGTAAATTGGAAAAACCATCATTAATAAACCCTTATTTAGAAAGTGGACAAATAATTTGGGACAGATTAAAAAGAAAATATCGACAGATAATTTGGAACGGAGGGAGTAAAACATTTCTATCACATTCTTCCCCTGGCATTTTTGTCGCGCCCTTGAGACCCATTACAGATCTTCGCTGCTGCAAATAATGGGGAAGCAATTGAAGTTGTTGATGATGATAATAAGGCCCTTGGAGTGGTGGTAGTGATCTTCCTCCCATAAACAGGTCTTGGCTCGTGTCCGAAACAGGTTTTCAAAATCTGGGGGCAACTGGTTCAAGAGGCCCAGGATTGTACCTTTTGGGATGTGGTGGAATGTGCAAATTACGTTCTTGCTGATTTCCATATGGTAATGGCATTAAGAAAGATGGATTTTGCAGATTTTTTTAGTTTGGTGTTGGTTTATCAAGACCTGTGGATTGAACATAGGAGGCTGTGGCTTCATATTCGCCGGCGGAGAGTCGAATAGCGTGCCACCGTCGGAGGCATAACTGCTGATAAAATGCTATGCTTCCCAGATTTCAAGAAGAATTGCCCAATAATCCCATATTTTCACTATTATTAGGCTTATTCTCGATAATCCTTTTACTTGTGTGACTACATTTGGGTGAATTTTTATGGTTAAACTGAAATTTAGAAATGGGTTTTTGGATTTTGATTTGGAGCTTACATTGGTTGGGGAGAACAAAGATGGTGGTGGCTAGAAGCGGCAGGGAGAATAGGAATTATTACCCACTTTGATCATCAAGTTTTTTTGTCAAAAGTTAACTTTTTTAACTATTTGGGTAATTAAACAATTTACGGACATCAAATTGGGTCACTAAATTTGGATTAGTAATCCATAAGCATATGCTGAAGCCACTAAATTTGGATTAGTTCCTAGCATAACTATTAACTTATTTAAACCTACTAGCTTTTGGGTAGTATATCCCAAACCTTTGGAATAAAATTGTTCAATGGGTAACTGGGTTGGTTTAGTATGAAGAAGTCTATAACGGTTTTGGTATTCTGAATATATCGCATGGCTATATGGTTAAAGGTTTGTTTTTCAACTAGTAAACTATGAGAATATGTATTTATTTGGCTGGTTTTATGAGTATGGGTTTATTTTCTGGGTATATATTATTTATATTATATGCTCTATTCCTACTTATTCCTGCAATACCTTTGCTTGTACCTGCAACATTTAAATTTTTGTTATTTATCCCACTCCTCTGAGTATTTATTTATTTTTTTTTCCTCAGGTTCATTATGGGTTATCTTTGGATTAGCATCCCTGCATATCTTTGGATCAACATCCCTGTTTATCTCTACAACTAGGCTCTTTTCCTTTAGCCATTAGTTCAGATATCTTTTGATCTTGTATAGCTATCTTTTGTTATTGTATTGAACTCTGTATTTCTATTTTTTCTAATTTTTGTAATATTTTTCTCAATAGCTCCGGAATATCTGTATCTTTTTTTCCAGGGATTTCTAGAGAGATAATCTGCAAAGACATTTTTATTAGTTCTAATTACTTAACAATAATAATCAAATTCATTTATCTTTATAACTAATCTTCTTATTTCTTTCTGAGTTATAGAATCATTTAATTTACTTTGTAACCAATATTTTACCTATGTATTATCAGTCCTTAATATAAATCTAGTATGAATAACATATATTTCAAAATGTAAAATTGCTTTTAATACAGCTAATAATTCTTTTCTATTTATTTCCCATTTTTGTTCATTATCTTTAAATGTTCTGAATAATATCTACATATATGTTCTAATTTTTCACCTTCATATTTATATTTTAATATTCCACCATAACTTTTTTCACTAGCATTAGATTCTATTATATATCTAAATTTCTTATTTTCATCTGGAAATTCTAACTTTGGTAAGTTTTTACATAACTCTTTTATTTTCTTAAGTTTTTCCTTATCTAAATTCGTCCATGTAAATTCTACATCTTTTTTCAATTTTTTCTGAAATGATACTAAATATGTGGATAAATGAGGAATATATTCTCGAACTTGATTAATAAGTCCTAGAAACGATTGTAATTTTTTCTTAGTATCTATTTCCTCTGTTATTTCTAATATTTTACTAACTATATGATTTTGCATTTTAATTCCACTTTTATCTATTTCTATTCCTAAAATTCTATTTGATTCTTCATAATTTCTGCTTTCTTCACTACTAAAAAAAGCACCTTTTGCGTCAGGCGACGCCTGCCGCAAAAAGTACCTTTGCCGACGAGAAAACCCTTTTGCGTCGGCCATGCGACAGCAATTGAAGGGTCGCATGGAAAGGCGTCGCAAAAACTTCACGACGGGAAGCGCCTGACGCAATTAGTTTTTGCAACGGGAATTTTTCTAATTGCGACGCGTTTTTTTCGACATGAAAACTTAGCAAAAACGACTACTTTTTGCGTCGCTTATAATATCCGACGCAACAACCGACACAAAAATAATTTATGCGACAGCTTATATACTGTCGAAAATAGTTTTCCAGCGTCGCAAGTATTATAATAAAATTTGTTTATTATTTTTTTTTGCAATGGCACAATCTGACGAATATAGTTTTTTTACCGTCGCAAATGATATAATAAAATTATATTTATTATTTTTTTGCAATGGGACAATCTGCCGCATATAAAATTTATCTCGACGCTATAACAAAACTCAAATTATTTTTACACTGATGAGATAAAATATTCCCGTCCAATGAAAATCGTCGAAAATAATATTTAGCGACACAATAAATAATGTCACTATTAAATTTTATCTATTGTAAGTAATGTAAGCCCGACGCCAGTAATTTTTGTTGACTATCCTGGTTTGTAGCTCTTTTATTAATTATCAATTATACAATCAGACCGTCAAAAAACCATCCATCAATGAGTAAAATATTACACTAATACCTGGAAAAAATATTATACTAAAAACAATCAAATACAACCACAGCTCAAATATTCTAAAACATAAACACATACACCTAGAATGCAAAAAAATACCAGAACTTCCCCTTCTGATCTCCTTCAAAGCCCGCAAAGCAGACAAGGTACTATTCATTTATAAGCTTTTCGTGTATTTGATCTTTGAAAGTTTTATCGGGTCGCTTAGCATAATCTCATTCTCATTCTCGGTTGTGGCGGTGGTGGTGGTGCTGGCACCGATCCTGTTTAACAATAAAAACAGAGGTAAATATCAAGTATCCATGGCTCACAATATATGGAATTTACTCCAATGTTTACTAACATGAACTCAAGAAGAATAATCGTGGACAATCTGTTAGTTGTATATTCCTAATTGCTTCTAGCTTGTAAAAGTGATATCATACTGATCGATAAAAGGCAGAAAAATGTGCAAAGGCGCAATCTGAAAAGAATAAGGCAGTTGGAATCTACATGGTAGTACCATGGAACAAATACACAAATTCAGTAAGGCTCTTGGTCAAGAATTCCTATTCTTAAGAACTACATTTTCAAGAATTGAAAATCACTAATTACAACAGCATTTGTACTCGTAGATAGCATGTTAAATTACCTGTATAATTAAGAGCAATGTAATCCTCCAGCAGAACCATCTCTCCACAAAAGCATATATCCAGGAATCGAAACATCTAAAGGTGAAATATGAAACAACTAATCCAGGATCAATAAAATAAGAAGCAAATGCATGCATGTCATTATAGAAAATCAATATTATCAGCACCGACACCAAATAAAGCAATTTATGGCATCTGAGTAGAGGAATTTATGATGGTTAAGACATATTTACCTTGTAGTCCATATACTGCTCAGCCAAAAGCATATTATACAGGAGAGAAACAGAACATCATATTAGAGGAGCAATAAACCAGGAACAACTTTTCAGAATGAATCAGTGATTTGGAAAATCACCTTGCCGACTAAAATCCTTCAGGTCAACATCGCACATCTCATAAACGTTTTTTATTACCCCAGCCTTTTGTAGCATGAAACCAAACATTGATGAGCAAATTATTGCTTGCCGATTAGTAATCAACATTCGCCTCTGAAGTCTCGTGATATCCTACAATTGCATCAGTAATTCAATTTGGCCATTCAGTGGAAAATAAGAAGAGCTATCTGGTGTTGAGATTTTCACATGACTAGTGTAATAAATCGACAAACCACTTATTTCTGATTCAGATAATATGGAGATTACTGCTTTTTCAGCTTTGATTTTCAGATTCTTATTAATTTTTTCTGCGTCTCAAACTTGGAAGAAGAAACAGATTAATAAATCCTTCAAAACTTTCTCTAGGGCCATGGAAACTACCTTTGATAGGAAACATTCATCAGCTTGCTGGCTCTTCTTTGCCACACCATTCCTTAAGGGACTTATCAAAGAAATATAAGCCCCTTATGCATCTCCAAGTCAGTGAAGTTTCTGCTGTAGTTGTTTCCTCACCAGAAACTGCAAAACAAGTCATGAAAACACATGATCTTATTACACAGTTGATAAACAAGAAGTGAAATGTTAACCTCTGTTCTAACGGTCTGCCTATTAAGAAAAGAACCAAGAGGAAAAGGAAACCCAGTGAAATTCAGATAGTCATATAATGGTTATGCAGGGATCTTGCTCAAGTTCCTAAGAAAAGAACCAAACTGTAATTCAAAAATCATATTAACTATTCATACAATGTTAAGGAAACCTAAGTTCAAAATAGGACAAATTTGGGAACAAAATGAGAAATCTTACCATGAGAACATATATAGCATGCCACGCAATACTTCCACCAATAGCCAAAAGCACACCGAAATTCTCAAGTGCTCCAAGAGTCTCAAATCTGCTATGCCCTAAAAGATGAAGAGCAAACTGAATCCTACAATATACATGTGAAATTTAGTCATAAATGAGAAATTTGACATCAACAACTAACCAGAAACCATCATTTCCTTTGCTGTTGAAATTTGGTAATCAAGAACAAACATTAAAGGAGAATCTCTCTCTAAGACTAAGATATACTTCTATCAAGAGAAAATAGTAGAGATGCATATATAAAAAGCATATGCATGCCAAAATTACATAATTATGTGTATCAAAAAATTATTACCAGTCTTAAGGTCATCAATACTGCAAATTTCAAATAGTACGGTCAGTGATAATGCCAACTATTTTGGATTAGCAAGGCTTCTTCCAAAAGTCACCGAAGACACTATTCGATTTGCAGCAATCTGAACAAGGATCAAACAGTACTTTTGCAATCAAAGGCACTATTCGATATGCTGCTCCAGGTAACTTTTTCTTTTCCTTTTTCTTTTCTGTACTTTTTATAATTTTCCATGTAGTTCTATATCAAGATTAATTAGCAAAAGAAAATTAAAATCTATATTGAGACATGCTATCCTTAGAAACTCATCAGTTAGTACCTGCAACCAAATGTATCAACATCGAATTTGTTTACAACAAATACCATTGTCCCACATCAACCTAAATCACTTGGAACCCATTCAGATAAAGCAATATACATTCTGATACTATATAGAGCAATAATTCACAATTTTTTTAAGGCAATTAGCAGATTCATTATTCAAGAGAGAATTACAACACAAGTTCATTACACCAATTCACAATACCAAACAAAATTTATGCAAGTTTCATAGCAATAACTACAACAAAACTAATGGATAAACTAAGTAAATTGAAGAATTAAAGGAATAACATATTTTTTTGGCAAAAATAATCTGCAAAAACAAAATCTAGGTTAAATTAATGATTTCAAAGACTAAGAGAGAGAATATATACCTACCGAAATATTGAGACCACGAAGGAGAATCTCCAAATTAGAGAACATGATTTCCGAACATTGGAAGATTGCTGCAAATTTCGCCGGAATAATTTTTTGCACATCGCGGGAAGATAAAATTCTTCCTCCTGGAACGTTTCTGGTCTTTCAGAACAAAAGAAATAATTACCTAAGATGATGTTTTAGTTTAAAGGGTACTAATTATTTACGACCGTCGGATTAATGGTTTTATGAGTTTACCTTTAATCTAAGTTGTCGAAACAACAATCTAACGATTCCCCTTCGATACATATCAACTTATAAATTATCCTAGAAGCATTATAGCCAGACTAAATTTTAAATACATAATGCATTGTACTATATTATATAAAATTTATTATGTTTTCAATTTATAATGTTTTGAATTTTACAAAAACATGGTCAAACAATTAGTTATTAAAGTTAAAGCTATCACTTATTTTTTTTTAAATAATATGACATTAATATATAATAGTAAAAAAAGAAATTAATTATTAATTATTTGACAATTTCTAAAAAATTAGGTCAAAATTTTAATATAGTATTAATCTATTACTATTTTTTATAGTTACTAATTTATAGTTAATATATAATAAAAGTTCTTGTGATCTATTGGTTTATGGTTAGAACTTTTATTTTCTCAATCAGAGGGGTTGTATTCAATTACTGTCAATTCATACTATACCACTTTGGAGTAAAGATTTTTTTTTTAAATAATTATTTTACGGGATACGGCGAGAAAATCCACCACCAAAATTAATAATACAATTTTTATCATTTGCATCAACTTTCTATGTGACAAGAGAATTCCATCGCAATTTTTGGTTATTTGGGGCAAAACTTTTTGCATCGAACGAAGTCCGTCGCAAATATGGTCATTTGCATCAACTTCATGTGTGACGGGAGAATCCCGTCGCAAATTTTGATTATTTGTGGCAAAACTTCTTGCGTCGACTGAAGCCCATCGCATATAATTCCCTTTTCATGACGAATTAATTTGCCGACACAAATAGTAATTAGCGGTCGTAAATGCATATCACTAAACGACGTCGTACCGTTATTTGCGTTGGTGTGTCAATCTTGACGCAAATGATAGTTATTTGTAATGGTAAACGCCCGACGCAAAAAGTCTCGTCACAACAAGCTATATTTCTAGTAGTGCTTCTTGCTTAAACTTATGCCTGATTTTTTCACATATATTATAAATCTTTTTAATAATGCAATATGCTCATCATAAGTATGAGAATATAATAAAATATCATCAATATATATATATATATATATATATATATATTACACAATTATCTAAATCCTTAAATGTTTTATCCATAAATGCCTGAAATCTTCCTGGAGGATTCTTATATCCAAAAGGTAAAACATTCCATTCATAAAATCCATTAGGTATAGCAAATGCTGTTAAAACTTTAGATTCTTCTGTTAATTTTAAATGGTAAAATCTTGATTTACAATCAAATTTACTAAACCAATTATATCCAGATATTTGATTTAATTTAATTACTTTATTAGGTAACGGATAATTATAAGTTTGTGTTTTAGCATTAAGATTTCTATAATCTATAACCATCCTACTTTTTCCTCTTTTATGTTCTGAATGTTTATTTACAATAAATGCCGGGCTACTATGTTTAGAATTAGACTCCCTAATATAATCATTTTCTAATAACTCAGGAATATGTTTCTTAAATTCCTCTACGTCTCTAGGTATATGTTTTAATGGTTTTTGATATATTATAGTATTTTCTTCTTTAAGTTTTATCTCAACATAAGTACTATGCTTTTCCCATTTTCTTAAAGGATATTCTGAATATAATTCTTCTAACTTTTCCTTTATAGGTGTTAATTTATCAATATTATAAATATTATATAAAATAATGTTATCTATAGGGTTTTTAGTATCCATATGTTGTGTTATCTTACTATCTCCTTTTTGCCATTCTTTTTGTATGCTTTCCTTATTTTTTACCCTTAAAGCTGGTATATTATGTTTACATGGTGTTGTTATTACTAAATTTTTTCTTTCTATTCTTACTAGCAAATAGTCATGTAACCAATTTATTCCTAGTATTATATCTTTTCCTTCTAATTCAAAAGCATATATTTCTTTTATCTTAAGTATCTTTCCCCAAAGTTGTATATCTATATTTTTAGCTTTATATTGTATTTCATTTCCTTCACCATTAAATCCTGACTTCTATATTTCCTAATGTATAAATTCTCATTACCTAATACCATCATATAACATTGAGTTTGGTAGAAATAGTTATATGTGATATGTGTTATTTAGAAGAATATATATGTGCATATGAGGATTATTATTATAAGGCTAAATTGACAGATATGGAGAAAAAATAATATAATAATTTATTTTATAATAAATTGCCTTATCCGTTTAATGAAGAAATAGCCATTCTTTTTGTTTATTTATTAACCCTGCTTCACTATTTAAATTACTAAATTCTCCTTTAATTCCCATTTCATATTTTTCTAATATTTCTGTATTTCTTCCAGTAGGATGTCCTAATCTATCTGTTGCTTTCCAAAATGTAAATTTTATATCATCTTCTAAATGTTCAAACTATAATTTTACTACTCCCATAAAACTTCTTTCTATATAACTTGGTGTCTCTGTTAAACTTATTTTATTATCTATTAATTGTTTAGCAATTATTCCTACCCATTTTTCTACTTCTTTTGTTACATCTAATGTACAATCTAAGTTTAGCATTCCTGAATAATCTATTTTACTTTCAGTTGGTATATATTTTTCTGGTAACCTATTTTCCCATATCTTTTTATTTCTTCTAGGTTTTTCATAAGTATATCTAGTATATTCAGGTCTTCTATTAGATTCATATTCTATCTTAGCTCTTGAAGTTGATGGTTTATTTCCTGAGGTTGATGTTTCATTTTTTACTTCTGTTGTAGATAGGGGTGTCAATCGAGCTATGTGAGCCGAGCTTGGCATAGCTCACGCTCAGCTCACATAAAAATTGAAAAGCTCACGCTCACGCTCAGCCTGGAAAAGCTCATAAACCTTGAGCTCACGCTCAGCTCACATTTTAACACGAGCTCGAGCTTAGCTCACGAGCTTCCCAAGCTCATTTATATCAGCGGAAAAAATGAAAATCTTGTCTCAAGAATAGTATAATACAATGAGCCTTAAAATTAAATTTGGACAAGAATATAAAAAAAGAAGCAAAATGGACAAAACGACATAAAATATTAAGATATTTTTGTATATTTTAATGATAATCAATATATAATAATAATAATATTATTATTATTATTATTTTATATATATATATATATAATATTTTAATTATATTAATCTTATTCGGGTTCGAGTTTTTTTCGGGCTGAGCGGGGTCAAGCTCACGCTCAGCTCACATAAGAAGCGAGCTTGAATATTAAGCTCAGACTCAGCTCACGCTCACATTTTTTTCGAGCTATGTGAGCCGGGTTCGGGGTTGACACCCCTAGTTGTAGATGGTTCATTCATATATTTTATGTGCAGAAATGATGCATAATAGAAGAATACAGCTAGCAGGCTTGAAAATGAACAAGCAAGTTGCAGCATCAAAGAAACAAAGGATCAATCCAGCTCAACACTAATCAAGTTGCAGTAGGTAGTTATAACTGCTTTACTTAAAGGTTTTGTTAGTCTAGGATAGTTAGTTAGCAGGGACGAAGACAGGGGCGGGGTGACAGTTGCCCCCGAGATTTCGAAAAAAATACTATTAGGTATAGTAAATTTTATATGTACTTCGGAATATTTTATTAAATTCTCCCCCAACATTTATTTTTGCAACTTTTATATGTAGTTCGGCATACTGTTGCAGTTTTCGCCCCAACGCCAAATTTCTAACTTCGTTCATTTAGTTAGCATAGAACTTTTAAGAAGAAAATTTTTTTTGCCCCTTATCCAAGATTTCAATACCAAAAGGCAAATCAAACCTCAAGAAAGAAAAAAAAATCACCAATTCAATAATCTTATTCCTACAAAAGCAGTAGGTCAAAGCTTGGAACCATTGATTTTTTCTGATATGAATCATACACTAATAGATAATCGATTCAAATTTATTTGTATGAGCAAAAAAACTTTAAATCTAGATCATAATTCATATCAAAATTAACTAGAACGATTTACCTCTAATCTTCGATTCAGAGCCGTTAATTGAGAAGCCCTAGTTATCTTGTTCTCTGGCGTCACTTCATATTTTTTTTTTCCACTATTTAGAACTCACGTACTTATACCTCAATAAAAAAAAAAAAAAAAAATTTATACCTCAATAAACTTCCAAATATTGCCCTATGATCCCCTGATGATTCCATAAATAATAACAATCAGACCTCTCCAAATTAGCACTTCACAAACACACCCTAAAATTATTTGTTTACACCCAAATAGAAATAAAGTCAATAGGAAATTTTGGGCCAGGGTTTTACATTTACTGAAACTTGTGTGAAATATGTATTGTGATTATTGACATGTTATGACAAGACTCTGAATCAATTAAATCATGACTAAATGAGTAGAATTGAAGGAGTTAAGTGTTACACAAAAGGGTGTGAATCACCTCTAACTTTCTATCGTTAACTTTTTATAACCGGGCATGGAATGAAATGTTATTTACAGTTACTGTGATTCATTTGTCAATTTTACCTCGACAATTTAATACAATTGTTCCAAAATCATATTTGCACTCATCTCTTTATATTTCATGATTGAATTAACTTATGTATACACACCCATGAAATTAACTTAAAATAAATTCAAATTCATCAGCAGAATTCAATAATGTCCAGATAATAGAATTTAAAAAAAAAATATCAGTTTTACTCAGAGCTAGCCAACTATCTATTAAAATTTGATGGAAGAGAGAGAGAGAGAGAGAATGCAAAATTGATCCTTAAAGAATTTTCAAAATTAAAATTCAATCACATAACTATTTATTAGTTATTTTCAGCCTCATAACTATTTTATGTCTGAAAATTTAGTTTCCGCCACTATAAAACGGGCGGAGTCTGGCAAGGACCACAAACAAGGATGATGAATGAAGCATTGTTTTCCATATTTGAAGAACCAAGATTATCGAGTGGTTGGGGGTGGCCGGGTATGGTGATTTTAATATTGCAGTGACGTTTTTTGAGAGGGAATGGAGATGATGGGGGTAAAATACCCTCCTTGTTTGTGGTCCTTTATGGACTACACATGTTTTGTGCTGGAAAAGACTAAAGTTTCAGACAAAAAATAGTACTCCCTCCATTCCCTATTAATTGTCGTTTAGGAGATATCTAGGTATCCAAATTAATTGTCGTTTAAGGTTGTTTTATTAGTTGTCAATAATTTATTCCAATTATACCCTCAACATTTTCCTTCCTTTATGACAAAGAAGTGAGAGAGAGGGAGGGTGGGGGATAATATTGGAAGTTTAGGTGAAAATGACAACTTTCTTAATTTTCTCAAATTGTCTAAAGAGTCTTATATTTAGGAATGGAGGGAGTACTAAACTAACAAATAGTCACGGGATATGGTTAGTATTTTGAAAATAGTTTAAGGTTCAAATTTATCATTTTTCATATATATATATATATGTGTGTGTGTGTGTGTGTGTGTGTAAGTGATTAATCTTTGTACATTTTTGTTATTTACTTCCTTTGTCTCAATAGTATTAATAATATTTGGGGCTTTAATTTATTCCGTGGGAAAAAAAATATGAACCTTTTGTTTTAAGTTGTACAGATTTGAGCAAAATTGTAATATGTATAAAAGCTCTAAATGAAGCTAATATTATATTATTGAGAGAGTATTACATTATATAAATAGTTTTGTCATTATTATTTTCGAAGTAGCCTTTTGGTTTTGTACTGAAATAATCATTATCAATAACAATTTCAATGTCATTTCATAAAGAATAAGAATTTAAAGTATTTGAATTATGCAACATAAAATATATACTAATTGTAATTTTTTAGGTAATATAATCAAAGAGATAATATAGTTTAATTCCAATTTTTATCCTAATGTGGAATCAATTTTTACCCGACATAAGTTTTACACTCGAACCACATTCGCATGAAGAAATTGGTTTTATGTTATCCTCAGATGAAAATATGCAAGTGTGAAAATAAAAGCCCAAAACTGGAAAAAAATTGGTTGTTCATGAAGTTCATCATTTCTCCATGTAAATGGATAAAAAACTAGAACTCTTCAAAGGGCCATTTGTAATTTTACTCCCTTCATCTCTCCCCCTCCCCGACCCTCAAATGGAAAAATCTAGGACTCTTTGAAAAATGCATACACACAAAAAATTAAGAGGATTATTTTTTACACTCGTGGATCTCGTCATCTTCTTAAACTAACAAAGTGAAGTCAAATCAACATAAAGAAACAAATGAAAAATTAGACATTTCGTACTACAAATAGGAAACGAATAGCTAACGTTTGCAGGCAAAATTAAGGTCTATTTATACCCGAAGAATCGTCTGCAATGATCAATGAAAAATGCTAATTTTGTCAAACTCAACTTCTTCATATTCTTATTCAACTTTCACACTCCCAAAGCAGATACCCTTTTTTTTTCTCTCTCTCTTCCTCCTCTCTTCCTGCTACGAATTTTTTCCCCTTTTTTCCTGCTGGCTCCGATCAATGGTCGAATCTTGACCAGATTATCTGTTTTTGTTCATTTTTTATGTCTTCACCCTCTACTGTTGTAATACCCGTAACTTTTCGCGTACGTGTAATTCATTTTGTGTGATTTATTGTGTAGGCATATTTTATTTCATGTCATTACGTGACTACGGGCCTAATTAATATTTATAACATGTTGCGGGTTACATTTTTTAGTACGTTTCGTTGGGGAGACACACGTATCGTAATTAAGGGACTTAAATTGTGATTCACCTAAATTAGTAATTTAATTAGATGATTGGTTAATTGAATTAGGAATATAATAATAATAATAACATAATCGTGGGTGTAATGTGTAGTGGGAATCACAAGCAACAAAATAGGAGATGTGCTCGTGTGCTGCAAGTAAAGTGAGAAAAGAAAGGAAATAATTAGCAGATCATGGCATAAAGAGGGGTACAGGGGAGTTTCGTGGGTCCGTGGGGGTTTTGTGAGTGGCGATAGTGGGATTGAGGATAGGTAGTATACCTATATATATATCCTGGCATACCACAATCACGAACACGAATTTAGGGAGCAGCCAAAAATGCATTTTCTTCCATTGAGAGTCGTGTGCCTTGTAACAATAAAATAAAGAAGCTGCTGAGTGAGCCGCAATGGAACAAAGAGAAACAGTGAGGATTTTTGTGAGAGTTTTGATTTCTGAGCAGTCTTTGAGAGATCACTGAGGGATCGTTACTTGTCCGTTTTCATTCCATAATATACCGATTCGAAGGCGCTCGAGTTAGCTTCGTGTCATTCCGAGTCCCGAACAAGAAGTTATAGCTCCGCGAGTAAAACTGTACAGTGCTGTTTCAGATTTTCTGTTTTTAATTGTCTTTGTAAGAGGTAGGGACCTTTTCGTCATTTAATTATCGCATTTTATTTCTGCACAGTAAAAGCGAATAAACTATTCTATTTACAAAATATTTGCATGAATTGTGTTTATTTCTTTTGATATTGTCTAAACTATTTTGGAATTGAATACCTGTCTTGCAATTGTTATGTTACCTAATGAGATATAATCTGAATTATTTTCACCGTTTTATGTAAATTTGTTATATATCTAATTGTATACCTTTATAGTTATTTTCGTGAATTGTTAATTGATCAATTGATAAACTTGCCTAATTGTTTTATCGTTTTGGTCGTCTTAATTGATTAAATACTTTGAGTCATCCTATTTGGTCATGTTGTCTTTAGTCCTATGTGGTTTTGGTCGACCGAGTCGTCGCCCTATTTTGAGCTCGTGTCTAGGATCTACTCAATGACAGGACTCGTTCTATTGGAGGATATGATACGATATGAAATTGGAGAGTATGTGTCCTTGATCCCGAGGGTCTTTCTGCGTGAGCCTTAACCTGATGTGGACTATCATTGGGATTGCAACGGTTTTGTGGAGTCCAAAGCATTGGACGATGATACAATGTAGAATGAGTCCTTAAAGTTTGCATCTGTCGTTCAGGGAGTGAAACTGAACTCATGTGATGAATTATTTGAGCCCTCCTGGTTTGGACTATAACTAGGACCGTTGCAATTATTGTCGTAGAGTCGTGAATAGATACCTGAGCTCGAATGGTGGGAAGTCGTGTCATAGCAGTAGCTGTGCTCGTAGTGTCTAAGCAAGTGTGTAATCGTGTGTACCGTATGAGTAGAGCATGGTGCTTGTCGTACATTTGGTTATGTAAATGCTTGGATATGAAGAGTATGGTTATCTCGCTTATTTGTTGTTTCATACTTGTTCGTTCTTTTTATTGGTCACTACTGAGCACCGTAGCTCAGTCCATCCACTTTTACTGTGCAGATGATTTAGGGGACGAGCAACACTACGAAGATGATGGCATCTGGGATGGGGGTTATGAAGAGTGATTCAACCGGTTTCAATTAAAGAATTTAGTTTACTTCATTATTAGTTTCGTTAAACAATTTCATTTGTAATAATTAGTTTCCGCTGTTAAACTCTTATTTCAGATTATTTCATAATTGAATTTCTTTTTAGTAACTCTGTTTGTCGGCTTTGGTGTTTCATTAACCAATGAGACACTACCATGTCATCGACCCTGGTTACGGGGTGTGACAGCTGTAAATCATGATAGAGTTTTTTCAATACATTCTTATTCAAGATTCAAGACTCAGATTCAATATCAACTTCAGATACTTCCAGATATGAAGTTTTCCTCTATTCCCGGAGTTGTTCTGGGTCCTTCCTAAGTTTTCTTCATCTTTCCGAGATAATATATGGGACGGTTGATACGCCCATGGTCTCGTAGATTGTTGATTTCTAAGAAAGGTGTTAGAACTGAACTTGCTACTGTTGTTCAAGGATTTTGGAGACGATGCTGCGAAGAATTTTATTATGTATTTTTTTTTTCTACTTTTTGTAGTGTTTATCCGGTACAGGGTGTGGATTTTTATCTGTTTATAATGGTGGTGTACACCATTGTATAATTTTTATTTTTCTTGTATGTTCTTTTTATCCTTTGATTGTAATGATTTCGGATATTTTATAATTAATGGATAATTCTTATTTAGCAAAAAAAAAAAAAAAAACTTCTTCATATTCTTCTGCCTTGATGAAGCCTCGTTCAATTTCTTTGAAAAGTTTAAAATGATCAAACTCATCATAAATTCATAATTTTCTCTCATTCTCTGGATTCTAATGGCCTCCTAATTATTTGAAGCAACAACCAGAACTGGTTCTCCTATTGCATCTCCCGATGAAAATGAAACCCTTTCTTGATGGTCATCTCCATTCCAATTTCTCCTTTCACTCTGTTTGTCTGTCTACCTGCTGATGAAGCCAATTTGCTACCGTTATAAATTGGTAAGAATCCAAGGAGAGAGGCCACATGCTGATCTGTAGTATTAAGCAACATACAAAAAATATTATTAATAAACCAGTGTGCTGCTCTGGCTTCTTGGTGATATGGACACAGTTAAAAGTAAAAAAATATTTTCCTCCTCATTTTATAGTGATGTGACAAGTTTGTACAATTTTTGTACTTTTAACTGTGTCCATATTAGGATTATCTTTTTTGTATTTTTAAGCGTGATTTGAGAGATGAAATTGAAAGAGGGCGACGTGGCGACTACGGACCAAGCTGGACCCAGGGGCCAGGGGTATCAAAATTTTCCTATTATTATTGTTTTGATTTTTTTCCATTAATTATATTTAAATTGTTTAGGTAATGTGTTAATTACATCTACGTGTCACACTCCGTGTCCGGGTGACGAGGATTGAATCGTAGAGGATCGTCGATCTAAATCATACGTAAGGGTATAAATTGAGTTAAATCGTACTAAAAATCACTGGAGGATTGAATCGTAGAGGATCGTCGATCTAAATCATAGAATCTCACTATCCGGTGCGATTCAATTTTGCATCTTTTCAACTGGGCCGGTACCGGGTTATCTCAAATAAAAAAATATCCTTTTGTATTCAATCCAACCTCTCAACTCTCTCGAGTCTCAGAATCCCAGTTTCATCGCTCATCATTGATGTAAGTGGATGTGGAGATTACATGGAAGATAATGATAACGTCATGAATGGTTTGCTAAATTAGAACATTAAAAAGACAGACGTGTTGCTAAGAAATTTGTTGGATTAAAAGACCTTATGAATTGTTGGTTTGCTTTCGAAGTTTATCACTTGTTAGTTTGTGGTTTGATTTCAGTTTTTTAGTTCTATTGGTATTCTCATTTTTCTGAAGTATTGTTATATTATTTTTTTGCTCATTAACATATAGAATGATGTCTTATTGACATAAATTTATCATGAAATATTATTTTAATAGTTCTTTCGGATTTTCCGATCTGTGCTACGATTCTCGTGTTTACGATTTTTTAGAACCCTTCCGTTCCGAGTCAAATTTGCGATCTTGACAATCTTAGCTGACAGTGTCTCATTTACCAATTATACACCGAACCCAAAACAAAAATGACTAAATCCAAAATAACTTCAGTACAATTCTTAAATATGTCAAAGATCTTACATAAACTTAAAGGATCTCAGAGGTAAATATATGTGCTTACAACATGGTAACAAAATGTTAAATCGAAAGGGAAACAAATCTATCTATTACATCAGTTCAATAATCTTCCTCAATCAGATCCTCACCATAGCTACCATCACCATGAACATTTGCAAAAAGAGAAGTAAAAGACTGAGCTACTAAACTAACTCAGTAAGGATCTGCAACCCTTGTGATAAAGTATCAAATAGGACACAAAATCGTTTCCCGACTTTCCCTCAAAACCATTGAAAATATAACATAACTTTACATATCTTGAAATGACCATTTTAAACACTTGCAATACACTTTACAGAACTTACAAAAAGACTTAGCTTTGAAAACGGAACTCAAAACAGAAACACCAAACGATCGAAAGTAGCCTCCGGTCACCCCGAAGGTCGTCCGAGATCGAGACAGTAACCTTAGTACTTTGATCTGGACGATCTGATGTTGGTCAGGTCGCCCGGGTGGTCGTCCGGACTTAAGAACAGTTCAATTTTAGTACAAAATAACAAAGGAAAATGCATTTTCTGAAATCCCCAAAGGTCCCAACCCAAAATTACACATTTTAACACACTTCATGAAGAAGATAAGACCCGAAACAAGAAAAACAAATGCAATGAACCATACTCTTCATATTTAATACTTTATACAAACAGTTAGCTCTAACTCTTTACCTAGTTAGACGAGGGCCACTTGCATAATCAATAATTGGTAAACAGTTAGCTATAACTCTTTACCCAGTTAGACGAGGGCCCACTTGCATAATCAGTAATCAGTAAACAGTTAGCATAGCTCCGCATAACTGATAGACCACATCCTTTGTTTTGAAATTTCTTAGGATTCTAATTCTTATAATTTTGTAGAATTTTAAAATCTTAGAATTCTAATTCTATGTAATTATATAGAATTGGAATTCTAATTTGGGTTTTCTTGTTTGTCTATGACAAAATTATTAAATTGGAATTTAAATTCAAATTCTCTTGTTTGGCTCTAAATTAAGTTTTGGAAATGAAATTCTAATACCAATTTCATAAAATCAATTCCATTTTTTAATTAAAGAATTGAAATTGTAATTCCACAAGATTATATATATGAGTATGAAAATTACCAAAGTACCCTTAGTGTAAAATGACCAAATGTACAAAGTGACTGAATTACCCTTAATTTAAAGTAACGAATGGTCATCGCTTAAATGACAAAATACCCTTAATACAAAATTACTGAAGTACCTTACTTTAAAGTAACGAATGTTCTTCGCTTAAATGACAAAAATACTGTTAGTATGATATCAAAAATACCGTTTGTACAAAATTACAATAATACCCTTGACACAAATAACGATTTTTTAAACATAAAAATACCAAAATACCCTTGGAGCAACATTACGAATATAATTTTGACTCAAAATGATGAAAATAATCTTCGCTCAAAAAGGCGAAAAATACCTTTTCACATGTCACTGGTCGTAAGAAACTTAAATTGACAGAAATATCCTTCAGACTGGCGACATGTACAGAACACATGATCGAGAGTGGCTCAAAACTATCAGCTTTATATTAATTTAACAAAAGTAGCTGTATGAAAATAGTTTAGAGACAAAAATATTTAAAATAGAATATTTTTTTTTTTGAAGAGTTAAAATAAGACTTTAATGATGAAAAGATAAATGAAAAAAATAGAATATATATATATATATATATATATATATATATATATATATATATTACATGAAGCACTTTTTCAATTTTACACTTCACATTGTTCCACGTGGCAGCCTATCATTTTTCCTTCATTTTATTATTTTTTTATATTTTAATTATTAATATTAAATCACTAATCAACTCTCCTAAATTCTAGCCCTGCATGTCACGTTTGTTGGCCATTATGACCACTTAAGTAGTTAAAATGTTTTACATAATTGTAACCACTTTATTTCAGCAAAAAAAAATTGTAACCAATTTCTTGTCCAAACAATATTTTTTACTCTAAAAAAAATTAAAATCTTATCTTAATTGTCTAATCTAAATATATATATAATCTTTTCAGATTCTCAATCAAATCATTAATTTCGTTTTTATATCATGCAACCATATAAAAACAAAATGTATATCATTATTTGTTAGGGGAATAATAATTAATATTTATCTAAAAATAATAATAGGCATATGTTAGTATTGGTACTCCACGTTCCCCCCCCCCTCCCTCTCCTCTCCTCTCCTCTCCTCTCTCTCTCTCTCTCTCTCTCTCTCTCTCTCTTTTAAATTTTTTTTCCAATTCCCAATCTGACTATTTTATTTAGGTTTCTCAATAACTTTATAATAATAGAGTAATTTAATTGGCTAATAAATTAACTTCATACTTTTCTTTTTATTTTCGTGAAAATTCACTATTAAATTGAGATAATGACTAAGAAGTTTAAACTCTAAAAAACTCCATTTTTTCTACCATTTTTTCTACCAGTCTCCTCATTTTTAGTCACATTTAAGTCTCCTAAATATTCATTCCTCTGAAACTACTCTTACCATCTCACAATAACCTCCTCCCACTATCACATCACCTAACATCACCTAAACTACTTTTCCAACCACAGCTTACAATAACCTCCTCCCGTTATCACATCACGTAAATCCTCATCATCATAATGATTAACAAGGTACAATTTCATTCATGTTGCTTTTCTTTGAATTTGTTTAATTACAATTGTCTTTTTATCTCACAAATGCAAGGTGTCGTAGAGTCTCCAACTTAATATTTCTTTATAATTTTTTTTATTCTATGATATTTCTGCTGCTCCTCTGGTATTCCTTATGCTTCTTAATTTTATTTTATTATCCTTCTTTTGCATTTTCATGTTCAAATTTTTTTCTCAATTTCCTAAGTATACCAAGAAAATTTATATTCGCAAATCAATTGGTGAACCCTCAACTCTGATCTTTTGTTTTCTTCCATTTGTCATACAACTCTCTACTTTTGCATGCAGAGAAGAAGAGTTTCGGGGATCGAAAAGGACATGCGGTGCAGCTTTTGCCATGATGTCTTCTTTTTGTCCAGGTGCAAATATGCATTTTCGCAAACATGTCTATTTCACTTGGAAAATTTATTTCACAAACGTGTATGACTAGCAATGATGAATATTTGTTTATAACTATTAAAAAAATAATTGTTCATTTATTTTTTAATTATAAAATAAAAAATCAAAGACATAAATTTTACATGTACAAAAAACACTTGTTCTGTGTCAGATCCGAACTGAAAAGCCATAAACATTACCAGGGCAGACAACCCCATGTGGCAACATGTTTCTACAAGCTAAGCATGTGCTACAAGCACAACTTGGAGTCCTAATTTAAACCAGAAGACTCTGATCAATGAAACAAGAAGTCTAGATAAGGCACTTTCATTTCTGATAGATACCAAAGAAGCAAATAAATCATTGATCAAGCAACAACTCCACCATTCCTGCCCCATATATCCTAATGAGTTTTGCTGCTCTATTCGCCCTCGACAACGGTGGTTTAATTTTTACACCATGTGTAATTTATTGGAGCAAGTTACTCCAATAAATTTATATAAAATGAGGGCATAATTGTCAAATGTTGTAACTGATCTTCCTACCACAAGGAGATAGGAATTAGTCTACTTTTCTTGAGATAGTTTTATTTTCCTTTTGATCCAATTAATTGAAACAACTTACCCCGACAAATCAAAGAAGGCTAATATAGTTGGCAAATATTTCCGACTTGAAATAATAAATTTTTGTTGGAGAAATTAAATTTTCTCAATGAATTAAAGTGCAATTAAAGTGTCGTGAGGACATATTTGAGCTAATACAAATATATTCTACACCGCTCGGTTTTGAATGTTATCGAGTCTATCACGAAGTGGGTTGCGCAAGCTTCGTGATGATATATATAACATGTGAGAAAACCAATTCTTGGTGTGAATGATAAATTCGCTTGAACTTGTGTGATGCGTGACATGCGTACACGAATGCCGGACAAAAATACGCGGGTCTGATCAACCACGTTTTTGCTACCGGTTTGAGTTTTGAATATTCAAACTTTCTTTGCAATATCTGTCTTTGGTTGAATTCAATAATTGCTTGAAAAAAAAGGCTGTTTGCGTTGAAAAGCAATTTATGTAATGTATGTAATGTCTTTGAAACATTACTGTTGTAAGCAGTGCAGACTTAGTCTTTGTAATAGCAGAAAAATGTGAAAATTCAACGTTCAAATTTGGCTGCTGTAACAGCTGTAAACAGTTGCAGTTTTTCAGCTGTATTTTATGCCTATAAAAGGCAGAGAATTTCAGCAATTTTAAAGAAGAAAATAGCATCCGAAAATCTCAGCAAATTCCCCTCTTCCTTTGCATATTTTTCTGCATTATTTTCCTACACTTTGCACAATCATTTTCTAAGAGTTTCACACTGTTACAAATCGATTCGAAGGTTTCGTTTCTTTCGCTTCAAAGAAATGGAAGTGTTGGGCGTTATGCCCTGTAGAGTTCATTGTTCTCAAAGGCCGAAGGCTGATAAAAGCGGGGACAAATTGAAGCTTAGGGGAAGCGGATTGCCATTTGTCTCGTCAGGGATTTAATCCAAACCGGTTGAGGTTTAAGTTTTAGTTATTGCTATTTTCTGTCCAGATTTTTATTTTTCTATCCGGAATTTTTATTTTCTATCCAGTTTTTCTGTCCAGAATTTGCTGTTTTCTGTCCAGATTTAAGTAATTTCTGTACTATTTTTATTTTTCTATCCAGAATTTATTTTTTCTATCCAAATTTTATTTTTTCCTGTTCAGTATTTCAAAAAAAATATCCAACAATTTTAAGTCTGACACCTCCACCCGTCAATCCAATACAACCTATATCATACACTTAAAAGTGTTGATGAATCAATGGATGTGATGGATACTATCAGATATTTATTTATTCACTACTAGCAGAGGATAGGGTAAAGGCCTCATTAAATTTGTCTTTGGTAAAGAGAGAGAATTAGGACCGCCAACACTTCCAGCATGACCTTTCAAAGGGAAAGTTTGGCCTGGAGCCGTCCCATTGGGACCGACTCCACTTCTCTTTTTTTTTTAGCGCTCGAAGGGGAAGAGCGGAGAATACTCTATATAGGAAAGATTGAAAGCGTCTTTCCACGTCGCGGGGAGGAAGATAAAGCGCTCATGAGGAGGAGAAATTATTTCTTGCGATATGAATCGAATACGGGGCCTCCAGCCGTGTTCGGGTGACGCTTCTACCACTTGCTACCCGATTCCCATCTCCACTTCTCAATTAATAAAATGATTTCTCTCTCCTCAAATCATATCTCCTATTTTTTCTTTCTCTCTCTCCAATTGCATCTTCTCCCCAGCCTTTTAATTCTATTTCCATATCTACTTACCCTCACCTTGTCCTCTCCTCAAAATACAAAGCAACCCGTTACTTCCTCTATTATTATTCAATTTTCTTCATCTTTATTCCAGGCTCCTCAATCAAATTAATACACAGAGCAACCTTCTTTTTTAATATCTTTCTTTCTAATTCCTCCTCAATCAAATTAACTGCCAGAGTAATTTTTTACTATATCTATTCTCTAAATATTTATAAATAATCCAAATTTTTTGTTGAAATAATGATGTCATCTTTCAATTCAAATTTGATGATCCATCATAGTAGAAATCAGTAATTTTTTATATGCCTTTGAAGGGAAATGAGTTTTGCCACCAAAAAAAAAAAAAAGTAGAGAGAAGATATTGAATAGAGAAACCCAATAAAAAATTGTAAGAAAAGACAGAGAAAGAGAGAGAGCATCAGATATTTGGGAGGGAGAAATAATATTTCAATTGAGAGGTGGGACCGTGGGACAAAACAATTTATTAATGGGATAAGTGGAGCCGGTCCCAATGGAACAGGTTCAGACCAGACTTTCCCCCTTTCAAGACATGAATGCCACTTAAAGCTTCCAAACGTCTTTGCAACTTGCAAGACGGCCCAAAATTAAGCATTGAGAGCTAGAATTGAAACCATTAGATCATATGGCTTAAAGTAGAACCATCCCATAAGGTTATGTTACAAACATCTAGATGTGATAAAACAATATCGGGTTTGGCTACTCTTTAGTTACTAAATACACTGGAGGATCCTCCACTACAAATCTGATGGTACAGATTCTGCTATGGTGAAAGTTACTATAATATTAGAGACTTTATCACTAATCGACAAAATCATCACTATCGAATTGCACTGGAGATGAGCTGAATCCACAAAAATCAGCTTTTATACACTTCATTTTTGGTTGCTCCCTAAAACTTTACATAGACAATCTGGCTTTCATTAGACTTGATCCTTTTAGTTCTTGTTAGCATTTTTAACAAAAAGAATCCATCTACCACTTGAGAAGGACACAAAACTACCAAGATTAACCACGTACTCGAGCAATTATGACTCGAGTAACGGATAGGATACTACTATTGAACAAACGGATATCTAGAAATGTAATGTTGGATTACATGAGAAGCGCCATCTCTAGACAGAATACCTTCAAGATCACCGATAATTTTGGCGAGCCATATCTCAAGATTCCTCTGGATTTCTTTAAAGTTGTTTTTAATCGACTCCATTGATCGCCGTGTTACTAGTTTTGCCTGGTCTTCAATCTGGTGCCCCAAGTAACTCTTTCCTGTCTCCGCTTGCAATGCCATCAGCTTCTGAGAAGTTTCAGGTGCGTGCTGCTGGAGGCGAAATCCTTCCAGCAAAAACTCCATTTGTCTTTGAGTCCGGAACTCTGTACTGAGTGTTGGTTCACATGGATCACTAGCTTGCTGTAAAAATGAATACTCTGCTCAAGTAACACAAATTTTCCGGTAAAATTATTCAGTAAAGATCAAGGCCAAACAAAATAGAAACATGCAATTGCCGGATGTTTATTAGCATGGAAGAGACAGGGCAAGTAAATGGTACTACAATTGTCTAGTTTATTTATTCTGAAAGTTTCTGATCAGCCAAAAATACGATACATAATTAAGTTGGGTAGACGGGTAAACCATTAATAGACAAATTATAGCTGCAAACTTTTTGTGGACTTGGGGAAATCATTTGTTCATATTTTTCACATCTAAAACATGGGCCTGGCAATTAATGTTCAGTATTAGAACGCACAAACAACGAAGTTTTACAGCATAGGCGGAACCCGGGGGTGGGGGTGTCATTTTTTAAATTGCTTCACAGCAGTGTTGTCAATAGCGGCGGGATAGCGGCCCATAGCGGGATAGCGGAGCGGAGCGGCCTTTGGCCGCTATGAGTTTTGAATAGCGTTGCGGATTTTGGGTGCGGATGATTGCGGCCGCTATTGCGGCTCAAATAGCGGCGGGATAGCGGCGCTATTTGGATCATCATTGAAAATTCTTTTTTGCCCATTAAAAATAAAATAAAATAAGGATTACCAGGTACGTCTTCTTCCTTCTTCATCTTCTTCTTCCTTCGGGTTCTCTTCTTCTTCTTCTGGTTCTGGTCCTGGTCCTCTTCTTCTTCTGGTTCTGGTTCTGGTTCTCTTTTTCTGGTTCTGGTCCTCTTCTTCTTCTTCTTCTTCTTCTGGTTCTGGTTCTTTTCTTTTTCTTCCATCCTTCTGGTTCTGGTTCTCTTCTTCTTCCTTCTGTGCGGCTACGATTGTCAAGAGAGGAGAGATGACTTTTTGTTGTGGCTAGGTTTTTTTTTAGAGAATGAGAGAATCTGGACCGTTTATTTTTCATTTTTTTAGATGAGAGCATCTGCACCGTTGCGGCTAGGTTTTTTTTAGAAGAGAGAATCTGGACCATTGATAAGTGTAAAATGCAGCTAGGGTTTTTTGTAGAGAAGGATCAAATCTGGACCATTGATAGGGGTAAAAATATAAAAGAATCTGGACCATTGATTTTCTTTTACTTTTTCTTTCTAAAATCAGATTAAAAGCAGACCCATATCAGATTAAAAAAAAAATCTCCTTCTCTTCTCTATATATTCTCAAATATATTTTTTTAATTATTTGCATAAAATTTCAAATAGCGCCGCTCCCGCTATCCGCTATCCCGCTATAGCATTTTCGGGGTCGACCGCTCCGCGCCGCTATCTAGGATTGATAACACTGCTTCACAGGTTGATTTTCTAGGATTTTAGTCATTTTTTCTTTAGATTCGCCGCTAGATATAGTAAATTTTATATGTATTTCAAAATATTTGATCAAATTCCTCCCCCCCCCCTACCAACAATTTTTTTTGCAGATTTTATATGTAATTTGGCATACTGTTGCAGTTTTTCGCCCCCAACGCCAAATTCCTTGCTTCGTCCCTGCTCCCCTCCCCTCCCCCCGAAACTCAATGTTCTAGTTCAGTCTAATGTTATGTATCCATCTTTTCTAAGTGGGTGTGTCTTATATGCAAGAAATGACCAAAAAATGCAACTGGAAACAAGAACTAAAGTAGAACGGTAAATTAAACAAATGTTCACCATTCTTCTGCAGAGATCATCAATCTTCCCAGCAAGAGCTTGATATCTCTTCGCCTGCTGCCTTATCAATTCTTTCAAGATTAACTAGTTCCTGTTCAAGTAACTTCAATTTGGAGGAAACTCCTGTTGAATCACCATCTACTTTCCAAGGAGACTCCCTTCTGCATAAAATATGGTTTGCAATTCCATTAGCTATAGCTTATCGAGAACAATGTACTCCCTAAATAAAGAAATTTCAACGGGCAATGAGACGTTACCTAGAAACAAAATGCTTCAAATTGTACAATGGTTCAACTGGCTCATACTGCACATCCTACATGATAATATCTGAAAAATCAGTAAAAATCGGAAATACACCAATAACCAGGATGAATATGGTTTCCAAGATCTTTTTCACCCTCATCCAACCCATAAAAGGAGACAAAGACAGAATAAATCTCTGCTCATATGTATTTCTGAAATTAGTATATCTTAATTCCAGTTGAGCAGCTACCAATATAACCATCTAATAAAGCGTGAAGTAAATTTAAACTAACGAGGACCTCAAACTAGGAAAGTTTCGGTCATGTTTGATTTCTTGCTTCCCGGCTTAACTTTTAGAAGAACCTGATACCGCGGAACTGTTTAGTTTGACAAATCACATCATCCTAATAAAGGCCAAAAGGACCATTTGCCATGGATTATCCTCTTCAAAAGGCCCAGTTCCATCAATAGTCCATTGTCATTTAGCAAAAGTAGGTCTACTTTAATCACAAGCCTAAAGTAGAGATGCTTGACATATCAGAGAAAAGAAAAATGGACAGAGACAAACCACAAAGAAAAGAAAGTAACAATTACACACACACAATATGCATAGTTGGTGTAGCACTTCTAACTCGGAATCATAGGTTCCGGATTCAAAACCCTCCTTCCCCGATACTGGAAAAACGTAACACACATACACAGAGAGAGGCACTAGGCAATGGCGGATCCAGAAACTGAGAGCGGTGGGGTCACTCACCGATTCATCTTATTTGTGTGGGAGTCACTTATGAATCTATCATCTAAATAGAGCAAGAATACACCCTATTTACTAAAAAAAAAATATTTCAGCGGAGGCATGTGACCCTGATGGCAAGACAATGCATCCACCACTGGAGGGAGGGGCAGGCATTTTTTTATCTACTTAGGAGCTGTAGTCTACACCTGGTCGGGCCGCTAGGTCACCTTGATTTACATCCTCCAAATTCTCTATCGGACTGGAGAGTGGGGGCCCCCTGTGGGCGTGAGTAACGCCTTTTTGTGCACAATGAGCTGTAGTCTACAGATGGTTATACAATTAAGAAATCAGCAAGATGTTGACTTAAAACTGTAGATCACAAGTAATTATCAAGAAACTTATAACTTTTCTTGATTTCATCATATGAAAGGATCTATAATCAGCTGGATGCCCTAACCAATAAGGAACTTAGTTGTCAGAAACAAGAGTAGGACAGTCATATGATGTCAAGAATCCTTGTACTTTTACAATCTTCATATGTAGTTTTCCTTGATGAAGATTTTATCTATTTTTACACCCTTACATTATTAGGCTTCTCAATTCCAAAAGACAAATAAGACAAAGATAATGCTGAATAATGCTAATTTTTAAGAACATCGTGATCCTGAAGTTAAGTAATAATCAAGGGTAACAGAAACAAATATTCTGCAAGCATTAACAATATCTCAATTATTTCATATTTTTGGGATTAAAAATGAATGAAGACAAGGTTTAAACAAAGAAGAAAAAAAAAAAAAAAAGAAGACAAAAATGCTGCAAGTAACTTAGTGCACTCCAGAACAAATGTTTTAATTAAAATCAAGAACGCAAGAACTAACCAAAAAATAATTTTCGAATTTCCCCGCAAACTCGCCCTTGATTGGCTTCCAACATATTTGAATCAATATATGTCTAGTTAAAAAAAGGTTGTACTCAGTGCACAAGCTCTCGCATCAGCAGAGTATGAGGAAGGTCCCGATTTACGCAGTCTTACCCTTTTTTATTTAATAAAGAGGTTGTTTCCGGGTTCAAACCCGTCACCTAATGGATAGCAAGTAAACATTTGATTATCGCGCCAAGCAAAACCTTCAATATATGTCTAGTTTGCAAATAATAATTATTTTTTTTTAATTTGAATTTGAAAACAATATATATCATATCCCTAGAAGATAGAAAATGAGAGAAAAGGGTGTCTTGAGAAACCCCAAGTATTCACCTTAATTCCAAACAGAAGCACATCATTCATCCCCCCACCCCCGACCCACCCAACCCACAAAAGAGAAAAAGAAAGTCATCAGAATGCAAACCACCAGCCCAGAAAACTGCAAAAATATATCATCATGAAATTTCAGTACAAAAAAATCAGGATTTTTCATGGTCATGGTCCAATGAAACGTGTGGTCTTGATTTATCCGTATAAGCAGACAAACCTTCCCTCTACTGATGTTGATAAATAGGAACACAATGTACCATGGTCTATATCAGAATTAACTCAAAATCAGACTCTAGAATTTTCTTAACTACAACAACATTATCATTAGCAATCGCAAATGAGACATTGGTCTAGTGGACAACACTGAGGCCTAATGACGTAAAGATTATGAGTTCGAGTCCCCTCCCCGCTTCTTGAATCCCCATTTTTGTAATAGATAGGTCCCCTCCCCGAATAAATAAATAAAAAATATTTAAACAAAAAAAAAATCATTAGCAATCATTTCCCAGTTAAAGGAAGGAAACAAAAATAAAATAAAATTCAGAAAAAAATCAAATGTTTCAGAGAATATTGATATAATAATATATATACCTGCTGCCAAATACTTCCCTTTTCAGCCCAGAACTTAGAAGAAGAATTCAAGAACTCATTACTGAATCCATTGCTTTGTCCATAAAGATTTCCAATTTCCTCCATATTATGAACCCCTTCTGAAACCCCATCTTTTCCATAATTTAAACCAATCTCAGAATAACACTCTCCACCTCCACCATCACCATCACCGCCCCGGCGGCCGCCAAAATTATTTTCCATTTCAGAATTAGCCCTACCACTATTCATACTAATAAAATTCAACATTTCATCTCTTTCCCTCCTCAAATAATATATATTATCCCTCAAATCAGATTCCAATTTCTTAAAATCCTCAAATTTACCTCTCAAATCATCGATCTGCCGAGAAAGACTCTTCTCTTGTTGTTGCCAAGAATGTCTATGAGTTGCAAATATCTCCACAACCCTTGCATTGGCTTTGGAGTCCTCTTTTCTACGTGAATGAAGCTGTTTAACCTGCTCCTCTGCTCTCTTTAGCTTAAAGGATAGATCTTTGGTGTGGGTTTGAAGTCTTGATACTGAAGAAACCGAGTTTTTTGGTAAAAAAGAAAGAAAAATTGTGAAGCTCAGACCCAAATATCAAGACAAGAGCTTCTCAAAGTGTTCTTGTTGTTCTTGTTCTGGTGTTTGTGGTGCCGCCATTGGAAAATTCTGATATGGACCAAGGACATTGGTAGGGCCCTGGACCACTAGGTCAGAATTTGGCCACGTCGCCTATTCGTTTCTCAAAAAAAAAAAAAAAAACGTCCAACCATAGTTAAACGTTTCATCTTCTCACTCTTCAAAAAATTCAGAAATTCCAAGAATACAACCAGAAAAAAAGTCCACCGTCTCCGTTAAGAAGAATGGGTTCGCTGCTGTTCTTGGTCTGTTTTGTGCTCCAGAAATTTCAAATTCCTGGTATGTTCTTGAAGGATTCGAAGCTATGTATTGAAAAATGAAGAAGAAATATTGAAAATGAGGAAGAGAGAGAAGAAAGTAATTTTCTCTTATATTTTTCTTAATGACAATTTATGTAGAGATGTCAGTTATATACTATCCATAAAGGGAAAGTAAAAATAACTGACACTCCTTTACGCGACAAAGCTGAGCTAGAAATAAACTGGGCCGGATTACATGGATTACGAAACAGGCCCATTCTACTTTATTAACATCTAATACTAGTATTTATGTAGTCCAAAGATGTGCAGCCCACTTGTATTTAATCTATCCATCCCATAGCTATATCACCCATATCATCTTCTTGTCCTGATGAATCTCCTTTGATAACAGCAGACTTCATGCACACATTTGCACTGCCTTGTAACACTTGATCAGCTGAATTCTTGTTAGTCTTCAAGACCCCCCCGCAAGCTGGACCCTTGAAGATGTTAACTAGACCCAAGTGATCAAGTAGATAATAAAACATGGTAGGAGATAGAGCCTTTGTAAACAAGTCTGCAAGCTGCCTTGTAGAAGAAATAGGTAAAGGTCTGAGAATCCCAGCTTGTAATATTTCCCTCACAACATGGCAATCAATCTCAATGTGCTTTGTACGTCCATGAAAGACGGGGTTCTCAGCAATGTGTAATGCACTTGCACTATCACAAAACAAGGGAACAGCTTGTGTTGGCTTTAAATCAAACTCAGAAAGTAGAAACACCAGCCATTGTATTTCACAGGATGCCATAGCCATGGCCCTGTATTCAGCCTCTGCAGAGCTCCTAGAAACAGTTTGTTGTTTCTTAGATCTCCAAGAAACCAAAGCATCACCCAAAAAAATGCAAAAGCCAGTTATAGACCTCCTAGTTTCCACACATCCAGCCCAATCACTATCAGTGTATCCTTTGAGCTGAAAATCTGATTTAGAAGGGAAATATAGACCTTGACCAGGAGCATACTTGATGTACCTTAATACTCTGTGGGTTGCCTTGTAATGAAGCAAGGTAGGACAATCAAGAAATTGACTGAGCTGCTGTACACTGTATGATATGTCTGGCCTAGTCACTGTAAGGTACAAAAGCTTACCTATAACTCTCCTATAGGCAGTAACATCATGAAAAGAGTCTGAGTCTTGATGAGCATATTTAACCAATGGATCTATAGGTGTTGAGACTGGTTTGCTGTCAAGAAAACCCTCAGCTGACAATAGTTCCAAAGTATACTTCCTTTGAGAAAGGTAAATACCATGATCATTTCTGATAACCTCCAACCCAAGAAAAAACTTCAAATCCCCAAGGTCTTTAATTCTGAATTTATCATGTAACGCTTGTTTCACCTCAGTAATGGCAGATAAACTATTGCCAGTTAGTATTATGTCATCAACATAAACCAACAATGCAATAAAAGTTTGACCATTAGTTTTGATGAATAAACTATAGTCATGCCATGACTGTTTGAAGCCTAAGGAAATCAAGGTTTGAGTCAACATGGAGTTCCACTCCCTACTGGATTGCTTCAGACCATAAATTGATTTAATCAACTTGCAGACCTGCTTAGGAGTTGTATTATAGCCTAGTGGTAGAGTCATGTAGATTTCCTCATGTAACCTTCCATGCAGAAAGGCATTATTCACATCAAGTTGATGTAGAAACCAGCCTTTCCCTGCTGCAATAGCCACAAGAATCCTGATTGAAGTCATTTTTGCCACAGGTGAAAATGTGTCAATGTAATCCACACCAGGCTGCTGTGTATAACTTTTGGCCACCAATCTTGCCTTATACCTTTCAACTGTGCCATTTGAGTTGAATTTGACTTTATAGACCCATTTACTTCCTATGGTAGTCTTTCCAATAGGTAAAGAAGTCAAAATCCAAGTAGAATTAGCTTCCAAAGCCTCTAATTCTGCTTGCATAGCATCCCTCCACACTTTATGCTTCACAGCCTTTGAGAAAGAAGTTGGTTCCTGCACAACATCAAGAACACATACAAAGAATTTCTGGTCCTGATGCAACTGCTTATATGATATGATCTGATGTACAAAGTGAGGAGATGTTTTATGGATGCTATGGCACTCAAAATCTTTAAGATGAGCAGGAGGTTTCCTAACTCTAGATGACCTATGAACATCATAAGTAGAAGCAATGTCCTTCTGAAAGAATGAACCAGAAGAATCAGAAGGTTCATTCACAAATGGTTGATAATTAGACACATGATCAGGATTAATATGCTCAGATGAAGCAGAAGTAATGTCCTTTTGAGAGAATGAACCAGAAGAATCAGAAGGTTCACTCATAGATGGTTGATAATCAGACACATTATCAGGACTAATATGCTCATATGAAGCAAAGAAAAAAACTCATCAAATGAAGAAACTTCTTCCAAGTTTACAGTAGACATGTCAGTTTCAAGACTAGGAACAAAAGGAAACACATGTTTCACAAACAAAACATGTCTAGAAACAAACATCTGATGTGTTTCCAAATCAAGAAGAATATATCCTTTAGATGTAGAAGATTGACATAGATACACACATCTTTTGCCTCTAGGATCAAATTTCCCTCTCCCATGTTCTATGGTACATGCATAGCTTAAGCAGCCAAACACTCTCAAATTTTCATAACTTGGAGGCTGTTTATGCAGCCTTTCATAAGGTGTTTGGTTTTGTATAATAGGTGAAGGAGTAAGATTGATCAAATAGGCTGCATGTTTGATGTAAAACCCCCAATATGGCAAAGGTGTATTTGACTGAAACCTTAAAGATCTGGCTATATTCAACAAATGTTGATGTTTTCTTTCAACCAGTCCATTTTGCTCAGGAGTATATCTACAAGAGGTTTGATGATGTATACCTTTGGATTCATAGAAAGAAGACAACTGAAATTCTGCCCCATTATCACTTCTTATGACTTTTATTTTGGCAGAAAATTGTGTTTCAATGAAAGTATAGAATGAAGGAATGACATTAGAAACTTCAGCCTTTGATTTCATTAAGAAAATCCAAGT
The DNA here is from genome assembly GCA_026122235.1 of Vinca minor. Classification (NCBI taxonomy): domain Eukaryota; kingdom Viridiplantae; phylum Streptophyta; class Magnoliopsida; order Gentianales; family Apocynaceae; genus Vinca; species Vinca minor. Next base: position 2,343,565 of record JAOCZM010000116.1, read on the forward strand.
AAACCTGGTGAAATCATCTACTACTGTAAGGAAAAACCTTTGATCATAAATTGTAGGTTCCTTGTAAGGTCCCCAAATATCCATATAAACTAAGTCAAAAGCTGCATTTACAATAGATGTCCTAAGCTTAAAAGGCAACCTGTGTTGCTTAGCAATAGGACATACTTGAACATTCTTTAGAATGAGAAGATACATTTGGAAGATGTTTAATAAGCTGCAATCTAGACAATGAAAGGTGACCTAACCTATAGTGCCATAGCAATTCTTTAACTTCTGCATTATACTGAGTTACAGAAGTAGTAGCATTCACTACTTGATTATTAAATAGAGAAGAAGAAACTGAAGAGGCTTGCAAGAAGTGCAAATCAGAAGGCATTAAGAAATATAGGCCCTGCCATGCTTTAGCTGTCAAAATCTTCTGATAAGTTGACAGGTCCTGTACAACAGAATGATCATGATAATTCACAATGCAACAATGATTTTGTGCAGTTAGCTTTGATGTGGACACAACATTCAAACTAAAATGTGGCACATAAAGCACATCTTTCATGATCAGATTCTCTGTGAGTTTGATAGTTCCTTTGAGACTTACAGGAACTGACATAGAATTAGGCAATTTGATGTAAAGATTGTAAACTGGATGAGACTCAACAAAGAAATTATCAGTACATACTACATGATCAGTTGCACCTGAATCAAGAATCCAAGTATGAGTTTTAGAGTTGAGCAAGATACCTGTTGGTGCATTAAAACTTCCATGCTCAGCTGCTGCAACTAGTGCAAACTGATTAACTTGTGGACTGAATTCCACTGCTCCATGACTGCCAGTAGAAAATGCCTTGAACATTGTCATGAGTTGTTGTTCTCTGCTCCATATTAAAACCAGTCAAAACATTGTCAGGATGCACTTGTTTTACACTTCCTTTATGATCTTCATTACTTATAACATGGTTAACACCTTTGTAGGCCTCATTGTTACGTGTTGAATATTTTCCAAAATTGCCAGCTTGTTGTAGAAGTTCCATTCCAAGATCCTGTAGACTTTCCTTTATATTTATTATCACCAAAACCAGGTGGATAACCAAATTTCTTGTAGCATCTATCTATAGAATGCCCTAAGCCTCCACAATAGGTGCAACTCAAAGGTTTTCTTCCTCCAAAATTTTCACCACTTCTATTAGAATTGTAACTACCTTTGAATGCATTGATATTGTATCTTGAAGAATTTTGATCAAGCTCATTTACTGCACTTACATTCTTCATATTCATCACTTGAATTGGCACTTTATTAGTTTTGTAGTTTAGCTGGTCCTCATGTTGTTTTGCCATGCCAAAAGCTTCCTCAATACCTGGCATAGGTTTTGTCATCAAAATGTGTGACTTAACCTCTGCAAACTGATTAGTTAGACCTTTCAGAAATCGAATAACATAATCAGATTCTACAAACTTTTGCATTGCAGACATTCCACCACATGTACAATTTGGTATAGGTCTTAATGCCAATAGTTCATCCCAAAGGCATTTCAGCTGAGTATAGTATTCCTCTACACTTTGAGAGCCTTGCTTATGTGCATGAATTTCTTCCAGTAGATCTGTTAGCCTGAATGCATTAGAATTAGTATATCTTTTGTCTAAATCTCTCCATACCTCCATAGCAGTGTTGAAAAATTCAACACTCTGTGATATAGTTGGTGACATAGTATTTGTCATCCAAGTGATAACAGTCTGATCAGCTCTCTCCCAAGCTGTATATATTTTGTTTGATTTTCTAGGTTGTGTGAATGCAGGCACTTCTTTTATAAAACAAAGTTTATCCTTAATCACTAAGGCTCTTCTCATTGCTCTCTTCCATGAATGATAGTTAGATCTTGTTAGAATCTTCTTGATAAGGATCAATGATGAATTATCAGTGTGGTGAAGACAATAAGGATGTCCTATAACCACATCTAAACAGTTTGTATTTGCCATTGAAACAAAAAATTCTTAGAAAAACAAAACAAAACAAAACCTCACAGTGATTTCGAGTGAATCTCACAGAAGATATCACACAGAATTTAGAGAAATAGGAATCTTACAACCAAAATCTGAAAACACAGAATCTGCAGGAGAACCAAAAAGCTAAACCAATAGAATTGACCTCAGATCTTATCTCAAGCTTCGAGTCAATTTATAGAGCAGCAACAATCAATCAAAATCAGAGTAATCGCAGATCTCAACTTGAGCTCTGATACCATATTGAAAAATGAAGAAGAAATATTGAAAATGAGGAAGAGAGAGAAGAAAGTAATTTTCTCTTATATTTTTCTTAATGACAATTTATGTAGAGATGTCGGGTTATATACTATCCATAAAGGGAAAGTAAAAATAAGCGACACTCGCTTTACGTGACAAAGCCGAGCTAGAAATAAAGCTGGGCCGGATTACATGGATTATGAAACAGGCCCATTCTACTTTATTAACATCTAATACTAGTATTTATGTAGTCCAAAGATGTGCGACCCACTTGTATTTAATCTATCCGAGCCCATAGCTATATCACCCATATCATCTTCTTGTCCTGATGAATCTCCTTTGATAACATGCAGACTTCATGCACACATTTGCACTTGCCTTGTAACACTTGATCGATTTGAATTCTTGTTAGTCTTCAAGACTATGTTCTTGAGTCATTTGAGTTTTTGTGGATTTACACTTGGTTTCGTGGTTGATTTGCGTGAAAGTAGGAAAATATTGGACTTTTTTTTTCGATTGTGTTCTTGGAATTTCGATTTGCGAGAATGTAGGAAGGAGAAAGAAAAGAATGGATTTCGAATTTCTTGAAGAGAGAGAAGATGAAACGTTTAACTATGGTTGGACTCTTTTTGAAGAAACGAATGGGCGACATGGTCAAAGTCGGCCTAGTGGTCGAGGGCCCTACCAATGGCCTCGGTCCCATATCGAAATTAGCGCCGCCATTCTCATGTAGAAAAAATGTTGTATGAGCTTAGGGAACAGTGCCTTTTGAGTAACTTTTTTGGATCGGTTACATTTGTGGACTGCCACCGCAGTGGTCATGGGACCACTTGATCACATTTAAGCATATCACGGTTTTGATTAAAATAATAAAAACACTCCCTTTTGGTGGGCCTTATGAGGCATTTTTTTTTGTTTTTTAATCAAATGAGGTGATGTGGTTGATTGTGAGCCAAGTGGTCCCATAACCCTCACATATAGCTCGAGTCTATATCAGAATTTTTCAACTTTTTGAGATAGTTTCTGAAGGGTTTTTTGGGTTTGACTTGTGAGTTTTGGTGTGGATTTCTTCTTTCTTTTCAGTCTGCTTTTTGTAGTCCTTTGGAGAGACCTCCTTTTGTTTTTATCTGTCCTCTTGGAGTATTTTTTGTTTCTAGACTCACCCTTTTGAAAATGGACCCTCAGCTTGAGCGGCATCCGATCCAGCAGATTAGAATTCCTATTTTGCGTGTCTTTTGAAAGCGTTAACATTCACTATTATTCAAAAAAAAAATTGAACTTTCATGGTGTTCATGAAAAATGAAAACCGATCAAATTAAATCAATTCAAATCAATTTAAATCGATCTTTCGGCTTGAGCGGTGTATTAGATTACTTTCGATTTGGACTAAACTAAACTGAACTTTCTGTTTGGTTTAATTTTTTTATAATTCAAATCGAATATATATATATATATATATATATATATATATATATATATATATATATATATATATATATATATATATGAGAGAGAGAGAGAGAGAGATAGAGAGTAAATAGCACTAAATGACCACTAAGTATTTGCATATTTCCCTTTCTAACTAAATACATTTATATTAGTGGGTTATACCCATCATTTATTTACGACTTGCGGATATTAACTCCGGGGACGATTTCCGGCCAAAATTTTCAAAATTACACACATGTACCGGGCACGCGAAGGGAAATTTTGTCCACAAATAATGACCCGCAAACAAACTCTACCCACCCGTGAAAAAATCTGCCCAACCCGCGAATAACCTTATCTCTCAAAATCCTAAGCGCCGCTCAGCTTTTAATCTTATTACATTTCCTTAAACTTTTCAAAATCTTAACCAGCAAACCCTAAACAGCGCCTCCAGTAATTCTCTCATACTTTTTTGGCTTCAGGTGATTCTTCTTTCAAAATCACAAACAACTAACCCTAGAATTAAGAGTAAATCTCTTATCCCCAAGATTTTCGAGAATATGCAGTTACGGGATAAGGAAAAGGTCCTTCAAAACCCTAAATATGGTAAGATATCCACTAAATCTTAGTTAATTTAAAAGAATCTATAAATATTTTATGTTTTTCATGTAAATCCGTGTATAAAGATTCGAAATTTCCAAATTAAAAATCAAACCCTAAATATGGTAAGACAGTAGGTTTTGGTTGACCTTTGTGGTCCCAAAATCAAATCTGTTTGTTTATATATGGTTTGCGTTTTTTATTCCATGATTATGACAGTGGTCCCAAAAAGTACTATATTAAAGGCTTTTCTTTTGTAAAAGTTCAATGCTTTTAATATTTTATGACTCTTTAATATATATATATATATATTATAGTTTACTGGCCATTTCTTTTTGTTTAGTAGCTGTGGGTTCGCGAAAATTTACTTTAAGAGTCAAACACGGTGGGAAATTCTATGGAACAAAGCTTGGGTCTTGGCAGAGTGGTTGCGAGTCAATATGCTTGAGGTAATGTTGACTTTTTTGACCATGTCCGAGCTGGGTGTTTTGACCTAACTCAACTGCATTATATGTGTTATCTTTTGGGATACAAAAAGGTTAACCAGTGTTGGTATAATATTGATGAGTTAAACTTAGACAATCCCGAGCTCACACTAGTTCACTCTGAAACTGATTTATCTATACTCTCTGAACTGTTTGAGTCAAAAGGGTTGGGTAAAATTTTCTTAGTTATTGATCCTACAATGAAGTGGCTAATTTCAAAACCTGTGACATCATCAAGTAAAAACAGTAAGAAAAAGGCAGTTTCTGGGTCAGGGAGTCAGAAGAGAAAGGGTAAATTTTCTAGAGATCTAATAAAAGATTTTGAATTTTTTTTTCTGTGGCAGTGATCTGGGTGTAACAAGTAAAAAGGGTAAAAAAGTCTTAGAAAATAAACAAATAGAGGATAACCAGGTTGTTGGTAGTTACTATGTTAATTTAGAGTTAGGGGATAATAAGTTTGTTGAAGGGGATTTGCCTGATTACATATCAGATTCAGATGATCCAGACTATGATGAATCATCTGAATATTCTTCCTTTGCTAAATCTGAATGGGAGATTTCAGATAATGAAATCATTTTGGACCAGGATATTCCTTCACAAACTGTTGAGTTGGAGAGTGATGATGTAGACTTTGATCTGACTTTAGGAGAGAGTGCAAAGACTGGTGACAAGTCTGATGACTATGATTCAGAAGACTTTGAGAGTCAACCTTCATATGATGAGAATGGTGACCCAATTCCAAGGAATGAAAAATTCAAACCTGAAATAGATCTTCTGAATCCTAAGTTCAAACATGGGATGATTTTTAGTAGTAAAAAGATTTTGAAAGAGGCCATAAAAAACCACAAGGTAAAAATGGAAAGTTTATTAAAATTTAGAGTAGCAACAGGGGTAGGTTTTGGTTGCATGTAGTGGAAAAAGATGCAAGTGGATACTTTATGCTTCACAAATACCAACTACTTCTAATTGGCAAATTCTGCCAGAAAACCTTGAGCTTTCGGATTGATAAGACATTGAAGATGAACCTAAACACAGTAAAAAAATTTGAAGGTCGATTTTCTTGGAGATGGAGGATTTTGTTTTCAAAGTATTTGAGTGGAATAGAGAGGATTTTTCAAAGTTTTCAAAGTATTTGATTTTTTATTTTGTTTTAGGGCAGAAATTTTTGTGGACCAAAATGCCATCACGTGCCCAGCTCGTGTGGGCATTTTTTTTGAATTTTGGCCGGAAATCGTCCCCGGAGTTAATATCCGCAAGTCGTAAATAAATGATGGGTATAACCTACTAATATAAATGTATTTGGTTAGAAAGGGAAATATGTAAATATTTGGTGGCAATTTAGTGCTATTTACTCATATATATATATATATATATATATATATATATATATATATATATATAATAAAGAACTCTTTTGTAATAAAACATATTAAACTTCTTATTTATACCTTGACGAACAAGTGTTCATAGCCCAGTGGGGCTTGGCACTGCCCACAACCGTGATGTCGAGGCCACCTCCCTCTGTGAGATTAAAAAATAAAAAAAATAAACTGTTTAAGTGCTAAAGTAAGATATTGAAAAACCATATGTTGTATTGGTTTTAAATTCACCTTAAGTTTTTGTTTTACTTTGGTGTAATTTTTGTATTTTTTTTTTTTTTGCTTTTTTCCTCTTAGGATAATTTTTCAGTAATTTGTTTGAAGTTCAAGAATTTATATTTCATTAATTTGTTTTTTTTTTTGTTGTGTTTAACTTGTGAAAAACAATAGACATATTTCTTATAATTTTAGTCGCTAGGTAAATATATAAAAAATTGTTTTATTTTCACTTTATATTGAAGTTCAAGAATCAAGAACTTATGTTTCATTTTTTTTTATTGTGTTTAACTTGTGAAAACAATAGTATTATTTATTTTATATTTTTAGCAACTAAGTAATTATATTTAAAAATTTGTTTTATTTTTATTTTATAATCAATATATTTTGTATCTTCCGATAACCGAATAACCAAATCAAACCAAACCAAACCAAACCGATACAAACCGAATGCATCGGTTTGAGATTTTTAATGGTTTGGATTGATTTCAAAATTTTCAAACCGAATATTTCGATTTGGTTTAAAAAATGTGTAAAATTGAACTAACCCAAACCAAGAACACCCACTACACAAGTTATCCAATTTCATTAATTGGATAGAAATAAAATTCTCATTTTGCAATTAAAAGCAAAACTGCTACCATAGCATTTGTATGCAGATCTCTTAATAAGCTACATGTCACGTAACGACACTCTCTTTTGTTAGCATCACGATGAGATGGAAGTAGTCGCTATTTCATTTAGGATTATCTAAGTTATTATTAAAATTTTAACAGTAAAATTAAATTGAGTCAATAACTAAAGTTGTTTCAACAAATAAGTTTGAGGATTGAAATCAACTCGCTACCCTTCCTCCCTTTACTAAGTTTCCCCCCTCACTTATCTAAATCGGGTGAAAATTCTCTGTCACCGTCCGTGTATGTTCCCGTGTCCCTAACCAATCAGAATTTACTATATAAATATTTTTTTCAATTATATATATACACATGATAAATTGTGATTGGTTAGGGACACATGGACATACACGGACGGGGACAGAGGATTATTTGCCCTCTAAATCAAACTTTGTAGCCTGAAAATCGCTAAAAAAATTAATAAAATGAAAAAAACTAATGGTGATCGATTAATAAATCTATAAAATAAGCATAATTGTAAATATACGCAATAAAGTTCATTTTTCTTGCACTTATTACTTAAAGATAGTTTTTTAATGAGGAAAAAGACTAAAAATGACATTTTAACTATTTTCCATTGCCACGTAATATTACCATTTTCTATTTTGATTTTTTTATAGACATAGTCTTTTTACATCTAGTTATTTATCATATAATTAGATATTTTATGGTCAAAATCAACACTAGATATGCAAATTTGTTTGATCTAGAGATCCGCTTAAAACCGTACAAATTCAGTATGCATCATGTGCTCATTTACTGGGGATCAGTTTACTATCATTTTAACGAACCTGGATATAAAATATATGATTCCGGATCGTCAAAATTTGTATCCATTTAATATTTACTCTTCATAACATTTACCATGGTTTATGCATATATTGTGCATTTTCCTTAACGTTGATATAATCTAACTATTTTAGTTTAACCTTTTTCCATTTATATATAATCACTAGGTTCCATTACCACACGATGCACGATTGAATTTCTAATTTTTATTCTAATTCATATCTCCTTTGATGATGTCGTACATGTTTTCTAATTTGCTTGTTGCTTAGTGATATGGCTAAAAATGGATAACCATGTTATTGAGCTTTAGATGTATGATTGCTATTGGTGGTTGCAGACAACTGCATTGCTTGAATCTTTAAAGTCATGGTGGTTGGTTCTAATTTGAAAACTTATATATAACATCTGCTAATGATTATGGTGTCTAAAATCAAATGAGTGTTTAATATGACTAAGAAACATGAGAGACAATTGATTAGAGAAGATTTTAGATTTGTAAGTCCTCTATAAGAATGAATAATCACGATTACAACAAAAAAATAAATTAGAATGAATTTTACATTTTCATCCAAAATCAAATAATCAATACTCATTAAATTGTCAGGTTTCTGGGCATTGGAAGTGTTCCATAATCTGGTTACACGAAATAATATTATCTTTTCTTGTTTGCATTTTCCAAGTTCATTGAGATGCACATATCGAAGTCTTGATTTCCACATAATGTTTGTTTTGATGGTATTTTTTGTTTTTTTTTTGGGGTGAGGGAATGCATGGATGATTTTGCTTTATACATTCGGTTATTTTCTTGAAATATTAAATCTAATTTATGATGTAAGACTTTTAAAATTCCTATATACATGAATAATAATTCTGTTTTTTCTTGGAATATTAAATATACCTCATAATGCAAGTCTTTTAGAATTCCTATATGCATTAATAAGAATACAAAAATTCATTATGCATATTTGTTGATGTAAGCCTTTTAGAATTCCTATATGCATTAATAAAAAACCAAAAATTTATATAGTGATGTTGACCTTTAGTTCTAATAGGTCCTTTCACTTGAATGGTAATGAATTTGACATTTCAATTTAGAAGAAAGAAACTAAAAAGGCAATTTATTGATTATTTCAGTTGCATGTTAGGATTATTTCAATCATATTTTTTGTTGTAAGCATTTTATAATTTCTATATACATGTTATTTTCTTAGAATATGAAATCAAATTTATGATGGAAGACTTTTAGAATTCCTATATAAATTAAATCTACTTCATTAAAAAAAGAAAACTATTGAACTTCTTCATTTAAAAAAAAAAACCATTGAACTTCTTTATTTTAAAAAACTCATTCAACTTATTCATTTAAAAAGAACTAATGAACTTCTCCATTAAAAATAAAACCATTCAACTTCTTCATTAAAAAAAATCCGTTGAATTTCTTCATTAAAATTCAATTCATTTATGTTACATAGTCTTTTAGAATTACTATATATATACATGTTATTTTCTTATAATTGAAATATACTTTATGCTGGAAGACTTTTAGAAATCCTATATACATTAAATCTACTTCATTAAAAAAGAAAACTATTGAACTTCTTCATTTAAAAAAACAATTGAACTTATTTATTTAAAAAAACGCATTCAACTTCTTCATTTAAAAAGAAGAAACAATAAATAAATATAATTACTATAATAAAAGTTACAAAACTCTTGTACTTCATTCATTAATATATGAAACAAAACCATAAATTCATAATAAATGATTGAATTCTTTGAGATCAAGATATAACTAACGAACTTTATAAATATGTAGGTATAGCCATTAGCTATAAAAATTTCCTCAAGTTTTTATCTCCGTAACAACTTAAGATTATAACTCATGAAGAAATGATTTTAAAGAGTAAATTAATGACAAAGTTGCCGCATGAAAGTTTCTAATTAGTCCACATCCCACCAAATGTCACGTGTCACATCATGAAGATTTTACCTCAACTTCGTCTAACTTTATATATTATAGATTTATATCTAACCTAATAATAGCCTCCTCTATCATGTTATTGTTGAAGACTTACACGCACGACCAAGGTTGTCAAGATCGTAATTTTGACTCGGAACGGAATGGGTCTCAAAATTCGTAAACACGAGGATCGTAGTACGGATCGGAAGATCCAAAAAAATTATTAAAATAATATTTTATGATAAATTTAAACCAATATAACTAAAAAGTTGAAATTAAAACACAAACTAACAAGTGATAAACTTCAAAAGCATACCAACAATTCATAAGGTCTTTTAACCATATTTTCATGCTTCCACCCCGGATCGCTCATATTCCCGAGTGCTTTTTTTCGGAGATTTAATTGACCACCTCCAGCGCTAGAATCATTGCCCACACTCCCGGCATCTTATTTTTCCTTAATTCTTATTAATCTTGCACCTATAACAATTATTAATAGTAAGATTTTATTTTCTCAAATGTATTATAGAATTTTTTTTTACAGTAAAAACCATAACAAATTATTAAATCTGTAATTAGTAACTTCATGATTCACTAACTAATTAAATCACAAGCAAAAGAAAAAGTAGAGAGGGATTTCTCACATTAAAACAAATTTGTATTATGTTATCGGGGACAGAATCTAAAAAAAAAAATAAAATTGAAAAGAGACAATATTGGATCGTACGATCCTATGATCTTACGATCTGGATCGTACGATCTTTTACGATCCAACTCTGATGCAATTTTTAGTGCGATTTAACTCGATTTATACCCCTAATCGTACGATTTTACGATTCAACTCGCGATTTTGACAACCATGCGCACGACTCATTCTCTTGTCTACTGAAGGTAACATTTTGTCGAGGCATCAACATCGGTTGTGATGAAGTGGATGAGGACTCTTTCTCCCTTAAGAATGACTAGGGTTTGAATCGCGACCCAGACATTTGTATAGAGTTATTGATGTACCAGTCCAGTTTAGTCAAACCTGTCGAGTTTGGACACTGAATGAAGAAAAAAAAACATTTTGTCGAGGCCACCGCCGCCATTGATCCAGCACCGCTGCTGAAAACTGGCATAAACAATTTTCTTCGTTTATTCTTTATTTCTCTAAATGGTTAATTATCTGTCTCCAGAAGCTCTTGGTTTATAAAACCAATTTTCGAGTTTATATTTTTATGACAATAGAAAAGAGCTTCTATTTTACTAGTCTGGAACACTAAAAAGGGGAAATTTCAAGGTGGTTCAATTTTTTCCCTTTTGAAGTTTGCCATGAGAATATTGCTTTTGAAGAACAAAAAAACAAATAGCTATACCGGATTCGGATTTGTGATTCGTCGCTTTTGGAACATCTATACCGGAAGAACCCGATAGCGTCTGTGTCTAAACAGATCCTGATAAGGATTAAGGTGTTCCGGATCCATTTAGATTTGTTTGCATGCCAACGAACACACATCAGTCACCGAGTTTGGCCAAACTCAAATAGTTGAGTATTATATTTAATTAAAAAATAGTTTATTAATATAAAATGAAATTCGTAAATAGTTTAGTTTCGTGTAGAATTAAATTAAGTTGTTTTATTTATTAATAATTGGGTTTTATTATTTTGGTTGTTGTTTGTCTTTGTGGGCCCAAGCCCAAAGACTTTTGCCTAGGTTTGTTTGGGTATGTCGGTCAATGGCGTTATATATAGATCATTGCTTTAGCTTTCATAATATGAATCATCACAGTAGCCGTTTTCATTGTTTCGTGTTTTGCTACTGGCAGCCATTCGGCTTTGCTTTGTTTTCTGCTTGGTAGATTTATTTCTCCCATAAATATATGATTTTTGGTGTCTAAATTCTTATTTAGTTTTTATCTCCTTAAATTATATTATTGTGGGATCCATATTAAAAGTATTCAAATTGGTATCAGGGTGAGGTTGTGTGATAGATTCTCCAGCTTTGAGTTTTTGTCCAGTTTTTGTCTTTGATGGCAAAACTAATTTTGATATATGGCGAAAATATATGCAAATTTACTTTTACGAGTATTGATGTGTGGAAGATTATTGAGGAAGGTTATCAAAAACCTCCTCCGGGTACTCCATTAACCAGTGAACAAGAGAATAAGAGGCGATTATATGCGATTGCAAAAAATCATATATGCAATCGGGTATCTTTGGATGTGGGAAGAAAATTTGTCCACATTAATACGGCAAAAGAGATGTGGACCATATTGGTAAATTCCAATAAAAGGAATGAAGATGTGAAACGAGTCAGATTCCAGGCTTTGAGGAAGGAGTATGAATGGGCTCTCATGAAATCAACGGAGTCAATTAAGGATTACATTGGCAAAATTCAGATTCTTGCTAATGATATGAGATCAAATGGTGAGAACTTGAAAGAGTCTCAAGTTGTTGAGAAAATTTTGCGTTCTATTAGTTCCAAATTCCCACCAAAAAGACTATTTTGGAAGCTACAAAGGACTTCGAAAAATTAACAGTTGATGAATTGGAAGGAGCTTTATTTTCCTATGAGTTGTCTTTAGATCAGCAGAGTGTTCAAAGTGTTAATAAGGAGAAAACATTGCAAGCTCAGGTGGATGCGGAAAAGAAGAGAGCTGAATTTTCACATCCATATGAATCCAATAATCAGACAAGTCAAAATTTCCACGGTAGAGGCCGAGAAAATTTCAAAGGCAAAACGGAGGCAAAGGAAATTTCAGAGGTCGTGGTGGAGGTAACTATGGTAGAGGTAATTTTAATAATCAGTAGAATTACCATCAGAATAATAATCAGAGGATCGATAAATTTAAAATTCAGTGTTATTATTGCAAAAGATATGGTCATATGGAAAATGGTTGTTTTCTTAAAAAATAACATTTGGATAGACACAAGCAAAATTTGTTGAACCAAATATTGATGATTATGAGACTGTATTATTTGCTTCTTCTAGCGGTGGTGAAACTGAAAATAATGTTTGGTTTTTGGATTCTGGATGTAGTAATCACATGTGGAAATAAAGATATGTTTATAGAATTGGATGAATTTCATCGGAGTATTGTAAAATTTGGAATTAAGGAACGAGCAGCAGTTGCAGGAAAGGGAAAAATTGCTATTACTCGAAGGATGGTTCTTCTAACTTTATTTCTGATGTTTTATATGTTCCCAGTTTAGGCCAAAATTTGTTGAGTGTTGGACAAGTGGATATGAAACGGTACAACATCAATTTTGGTTGTAAGGTTTGCACTGTTTCTGATCCTGCAAACAGATTAATTGCAAAGGTAGACATGACTAGTAATCATTTGTATCATCTGAATATCAATTCTGGTGGTTTACCTTATTTTAGTACAGTTGTATTTGATGATCGCTGGTTGTGGCATATAAGGTTTGGACATTTGAATTTTGGTAGCCTAAAATTATTTGCCAAGAAAAATTTAGTTTTGGGGTTGCCTTATCTTGATTTTGATGATAGAAAATGTGAGGCATGCATTGTTGGGAAAAAACATAAAGATTCTTTTCCTAAGGATAAGGCGTGGAGAGTATCTTCACCATTGCAGTTAATTCATTATGATTTGTCGTTTTGTGGAAGTTCCTTCTTTGGGTAGTAAAAAAATATTTTATTACTTTCATTGATGATTTTAGTAGAAAGACTTGGGTATATTTTTTGCAAAATAAATCTGAGGCTTGTGATGTATTTAAAAGTTTCAAAGTTTATGTCGAGAAACAAAGTGGCTATTTGATTAAAACTTTGAGAACTGATAGAGGAACTGAATTTCTTGTTTGTGATGATTTTCCGAGTTAGCATGGAATTAGACATCATATGACTTCCAGATATACTCTTCAACAGAATGGAGTAGCAGAGAGGAAAAATAGAACTGTGATGGATATGGTAAGAACAATGATGAATGCTAAAAATATGCTTAAAGAATTTTGGGCAGAGGCTGTTGCTTTTGTTGTTTATGTTTTGAACAGGTGTCCTACGAGGAGTAATGATGGAAAGACTCCACAAGAGTCGTGGACTAATAAAAAGCCTAATATTAGTTATTTGAAAGTTTTTTGTTGTATTGCTTATTCTCATGTTCCAAATCCTCTCAGAAAGAAATTTGATGATAAAGCAGAAAAATGTATTTTTCTTGGTTATAGTCATTAGAATAAAAGGTACAAGTTGTACAATCCTGATACTCAGAAGGTAATTATAAGTAGAGATGTTACTTTTGATGAGAAATCTGCTTGGGATTGATCTGGTAAGAAGTCTGTTGAGACAGTATTATCTTCATGTATTCCATTGCAATCTTTTGAGAGCTCACCAACATTTATGCATGATAGATATGTTCAGGATGTTAGAGGGAGGATTGAGGAACCAGTTCTGTGCAATCCAGTTCTGCACAATTTTCAAGTCGTTCTCGGAGGGAGACTCAAATTCCTGCTCGTTTGAGAGATTGTGTTATTGGTTCTGATTTATTTGATGATGTGAATTTTTCTTTATTTGCAGATTGTGATCCTGTTACTTTTGAGGATGCTGCTAAAGATGATCATTGGGTTCAAGCAATGAATGATGAGATTCATGCCATTGAGAAAAATTACACTTGGGAGTTGACTTCACTTCCTCCTGGTAAGAAAGCTATTGGTGTTAAATGAGTTTATAAGACTAATTATAAATCCTCTGGTGTGATTGATCGTCTTAAAGCAAGATTGGTAGTTAAATGCTACAAACAACAAGCTGATATTGATTATTTTGAGGTATTTGCACCTGTTGCTAGACTTGATACAGATCCGTATGATTATTTCTCTTGATACTCAGAAATCTTGGTATATATATCAAATGGATGTTAAATTTGCTTTCTTGAATTGAGTGTTAGAGGAAGAAGTATATGTTGAACAACCTGCATGTTATGTCATAAAAGGTCAGGAAGATAAGGTTTATAGATTGAAGAAAGTTTTGTATGGTTTGAAGCAAGCACTAAGAGCTTGGTATACTCTTATTGATAATTATTTTCTTAGTCATGGTTTTGATAGATGTCCTTATGAACATACTCTATATGTGAAGTCTAATGATGATGGTGATATTCTTATTGTGTGTTTGTATGTTGATGATCTTTTTCTTCACTGTAAACAATCCCAAATTGATTTCGAATTCAGGGAGACTATGATTAATCATTTTGAGATGACAGATTTGGGGTTGATGTCTTATTTCCTTGGTTTGGAGGTTAAACGAGTTTGATGGAGGAATTTTTATTTCTCAGAAAAAATATACATGTGATATTTTGAAGAAGTTTAAGATGAATTATGCCAATCCTATTTTGACTCCTGTTGAAGAGAAATTAAAGTTGTCAATGGATAGCACTGGAGAATTAGTAGATGCTACTAATTTCAGAAGATTGGTTAGAAGTTTGAGATACTTGACTTCCACGAGGTCTGATATCACTTATGGTGTTGGTTTGATTAGCAGATTTATGGAGTCTCCTCGACAATGTCATTTGCAAGCTGCAAAAAGGATTATGAGATATGTTAAAGGTACACAATCTGATGGTATTCTTTATTCACGTATTGATGATTTTGGTCTTTTGGGATATACTGATAGTGATTGGGCTGGTGATATTATGAAGTATAAGAGTACTATTGCTTATGCATTTTATTTGGGTTCTGGTGCATTTTCTTGGTCTTCTAAGAAACAACAGGTTATAACACTCTCTACAGCAGAGGTGGAGTACATGGCTGTTACAAATTGTGCTACTCAAGCAATTTGGTTGAGACGACTTCTTAAATTTCTGAAGCATCAACAGGTTGAGACTACTACAATGTTTTGTGATAACAAATCTGCCATTGACTTGACTAAGAATCTTGTGCTACATGGTCGTAGCAAACATATCAATATCAAGTATCATTATATCCATGAATTGGTTAAGGACAAAGAATTTGTTGTTGATTATTGTCCCACTGAAGAATAAGTTGCAGACATTTTTACTAAGCCAATGAAGTTTGAGTTGTTCTTGAAGCTGAAGAAGATGCTCGGAATGATCAAGTTTGAAGAATTTAATTTAAGGGAAGAAATATAGGATTAAATTAAGTTGTTTTTATTTAATAATAATTGGGCTTTTATTATTTTGATTGTTGTTTGTCTTTGTGGGCCCAAGCCCAAAGACTTTTGCCTAGGTTTGTTTAGGTATGTCGGTCAATGGCCTTATATATAGGTCATTGCTTTATCTTTCATAATATGAATCATCATATTAGCCTTTTTCCTTGTTTCGTGTTTTGCTACTGGCAGCCATTCGGCTTTGCTTTGTTTTCTTCTTGGTTGATTTATATCTCCCATAAATATATGGTTTTTGGGGTCTAAATTCTTGTTCAGTTTTTATCTCCTTAAATTATATTATTGTGGGATCCATATTAAAAGTCTTTATTTCGTACAAACTATTATTCTATATTCTTTATTTATTTTTTAATAATAGGCAAATTTTATTGAGATTGGCTGCACAATACAGCTAAAAAAGTACATCTTAGCAAGGGCTAAATCGCTTAAAAAGGCGGCCTCAATAGCAAAAAATGCCAATAACATTAATCTAAGATAAGGTACTCCTTGGCAATCCAAATTGAAAATTCCTCTCGGTTCCAAAGGTAGAGACTCAAAGGTCGTGTAGACGGTAGTAGTCCGAGTATTGCACGCGTCATTGGCTAAAAAATACGCAAGCTTGTTAACCTCCCTATATACATGAGATATTCTCCGTCTATCCATCTTTGATAATGCCCATTGAAACACAAGTCCAGGCACCAAGAGAGTATTCCTTCCGATCGAATCACACTAACTACAAAATGCGAATCTGATTGCACTTCAATATCTGCAAAGCCTTACGAGTGAGCAAAATCCAGTCTCGATTCGAGCGCTTAAATCTCCGCTCTTGAGTTTGTTGTATTATCTCTAATAGTGTGACAAAGCTGCAATAAAATTCCCGTTACCGAATCGCAATACAAATCCAAGACAAGCAATACCTGGATTCCCGCGTGACGCCCCATCAATGTTAAGTATGGCCGGCAAGACAAGGCCATCATTCCTCCAATGCAGCACCTTAACTAGTATATTTCGTTGCAGTTGTCCCGGGTCAAAAGGCATCCCAACTTTTTGATCTTCGATAGTCCGCGAATTTGGTCATCTAAATCATGCCGCAACCTTGACAAAAGAGTTGGCTGGCCCTCAAAGAAGAATTTGCATATGGCTTTCCACAGTAGCCAACAAACATAACTTGAGACACCAATAGCCTTGTCCTTTGCCCTTCAAGATGACCAGCCAATTTACTTTTAAGGCGCTCAGAGCATTGCAATGCCGAGCCAAGTTCAGCGAGAGGCCAAACCTTGCTATTGTGACGCCCATGGCCCAACAGCCAAACGACATGTGTAAAACTCCTGCATATACATGTTTGAGCCTGCTTTGCATGAGCATATAGTGACCATGCTGAACCCGTGCCTCCAAAGAGAATCCTCTAGGGGCAGAAATAATTCAAGAACATCCACAGAAAGAGAGATAACGTTAGTGGTAACGTTAGTGCCCTAGGACCATCAGCACATGTTGTGTGTTTTGTTATCTTTTGAGCATGTAATTGAATAGTTAATTTTGCTTTTGATTATCAAATGTGTGATTTGACAGTAAAACTCATTAGCTTATGTAATTACTATTCTAGAAGTCCCTTGTTTTTTGTAATGCTTAATTACTATGAAATAAAACTAGTATGATTGTTGATTGATGATCTTGTTTTATCGATCATGTGTAATGGATACAAATCACATCATAGATGCAATATATAGGGATACATTGTATTGGGACGTGATCCGTCGGAGAAGTAATACTTCATGGTCTTAAGTCATAAGTATTACTTCCTTAATACTATTTTAGAATCCTTAGACCTTATGTCTTCATTGATTCTAGTATGAATGGAGCCACGTTTTTGACTCGATCGGACGTTACTTGTAGCAGAGTAATCAATACTCACCGATGATCGGATGTAGTGTCCTATCATAGCTTGAATGTGAGAGACATTGTAAGGAATTTGTCCCTCTCTATTATTAGAGAGAGATATCCATGGGCCCCTCGATAGGGAAAGACTCATTTAAATGCATGGCCAGTGCTCAAATGTATTTGATAAAGTGGTTATCAAATGCTATTTGTCGAAACAATCTACACGGAGATCGAGCATAAATACAATTAAGCTTAATAAGGGGTGACGACCACCATGCCTTATGCTTAATTAGGATATCGCGAGACAAAGGGATTAAATAGTGGATTGAAATTAGGTTCCGTTGTATATTCATTCACTTTGGGTAGTCACAATGTCTTGCTAGGGACCGCTTGTGATTTATGAATTCACACTACTACTAAGTGTGTTTTCATTGCCATTGTGATATGAACCTACAGGGTCACACGCATAGACGAGCTAACGAGCTTCATGTCCAGATTCAACGAATCTAGAATGTGTCTAGGTTCATTGTATCTGACATTCACTTTTCTGAAAATAATAAAGTGTTTATTATTCGAATTAGAGATAGGGGCAACTTCGGTATTTTACCTATAGCTGGGATTACGTGGGAGTTATTATCCGATAAGGACTCCCACTACCAGCGAAAGTCTAGGGAACGTGTGATTCTGAGACTCCCACTTCCGAGAGAAGTTGAGTAGATGTGGGAGTTGTTCTAGAAACAAACTCTCACACTCTATATAACATCCCTTAGCCGAAACCTAGAAGGTTAATGCTTCAGCCGCAATTAAACAAGAAAACCGAAATCAGATTTCGAGATTCTCAGCCTCTCACTTTTCTCTCTAATTCCCGAACTTCAGAAAAGACGAAGAGCTAGAAATCGCTGCCCGTATCGTCGCGTGGATACCGGTAGAGGGACTTTCCGCAAAGGGAGATGAATCGGTAGCAGCATCCGATCCAAGAAACGTCATCCTCCATTCAAGAAGTAGCTTCTTGAATCCAAAAACGTAAGTTTTTCCGCTGTTTTTCGATTCGTTTACGTATGAGCGGATCCTTCAGGGGAGGACTCATGGGTGTTTGGAACGAGTTTCGCCCATGAATCCTTTCATTTCGACCATGCACATTGCCTCGAGAACATTTGAATCGAGCCGCCTCTTTGTAGATCAATAACAGAGCTCATAGTGAATTCTCCCTTTGGTTCAAGCATCCATATGTGTCTATCATCCCCATTTTCAGCCGTACCCTAGGGATTTTTTCCAAAACTGGCCCGGGCACAAACCGCACCAACTCCCCTTTGTTCCATCCATTAGGGTCGAGATAATCCCTAATAACACTTCCCCATATCGGGCTAGCTATTTGTGGAAGTAAACTGAACACTTTACCTTCACAAGTGAAAATTTCATAACAGAGCTTCGAGTTCCCTTCCCGTATCAATAGTCCCATGTGAGATTCAGTTTGGTCCTTAACCGAGAGCACTCGACGCCAAGCTGGGGACTATTCAGAATCAATTATGCACATGGTTCTAATCCATGACAATACCGAGCTTCAACAAACGCGCCCACAAAAAATCTATAGTCTTAAAATGCTGCCACATTTTATAAGCAAAAGTGATAGTATAATGTGACAATGATACTAACCCGAGCCCATTGCTTGAGGTCATGTTACATACTTTACTCAAAGCCATCCAATTCTTTCTCTGAACTCCATTTGACGAACCCCACAGAAACCGAGCCATTAGACTCTCCACCATTGCAAGAGCCAATTTTGGGGGGACATGTTGCCGTGAGAATATGCAAGGTCATTGAGCTAAGGGCATGCTTAATGAGAACCATCCTGCCCGCCATATCAAGGACCTTGTACTGCCATCCTTCAATGCGGGCTTCTATCTTATCCCCCATCTCATAAAAAAATGCCACCTTACATCTTCCATAATAGAGCGGGCAGCCCATATAGTTAATTGAAAAGTCACTTTGTAACCTATTACCGATTGTATCATTGTTGCTTGTATATCAGTAATTCTAGAAGAGGGTAGGAATGAGATTTTCCTTGTATTGATTCACTGCCCAGACTCCTTAATAGAGTTTGAAGAATTCCATTAATTGCTCCAAGCCCCTGTTTCTCCCCACTTGTGAAAATAATGACATCTTCAGCAAAACTGAGATGTGTTACCGAAATTGAATGTCTCGGGAAAGAACCTCAGTCGACCATGTTCCACTAATGTATTTAACCCCCGAGAGAATACCTCCACTGCCATGATAAAGAGGAGAGGCGACAAAGGATCGCCTTGTTTAACTCTTCGCCCCGACTTGAAGAAACCATGCGGCTTCCCATTCACGAGCATAGAAAACCATTTTGAGACCAAAGTGTTCCTTACAAGGTTAATAAAATGTGTTTGAAAGCCAAAGCATTTTAATACCTGAAGGATGAAATTATGTGATACTCTGTCAAACGCCTTCATCATATCAAGTTTAAGAACCAATTTGCCTCCTCGTGTTTGCCTATTTATCTATTGAACCAATTCTTGTGCCAAAAGAACATTATAAGAAATTAATCTTCCTTTTACAAAACCTGCTTAATTAGGTGATATCAAGCGCAACAATATTTGAGTAAGGCGGAGAGAGAGAAATTTCGTTATAACTTTGCTCACAAAAGTACATAAAGAAATAGGACGATAATCACCAAACGCAATGGGGCTCTGCACTTTGGGAATGAGCACAATTAGAGCACTAGACAGCGATTTAGGAACGGGAAGTCTTGTCCAAAAATCCCTTACTGCTTTGAGCAAATCAGGACCAACAATACTCCAACATGATTGGAAGAAAAATCTCAAAAACCATCCGGACTCGTGATGCTGTTTTTGTCTAGCAAAAAAACTGATTGGCGTACTTCTTCTAAGTCTTGCAATACAGCTAGGTAGTTGTTATCCTCATCCGATGGGAACTCTGAAATCATACCCATTAGTGTGTCATTATTCTCCAAAACTATAGCATCTTAAGAAAAAAGATCCACATAGAACCGAGCACCTTAATTACCAATGTCGGCGGGATCAGTGATTGATTCCCCCTATCATTCATAATTTTTTAGATATACATCCTCCTCATTCGATTGGTGCACATAGTGTCAAAATAGCGAATGTTTGCATTCCCCTCCTTCAACCATTTCACCCGAGATCGCTGCTTCTAAAACATTTCTTCTATAAGTAGACATTGCTTGTGTATGGCTTATGCTGCTGCGAGGAATTACGATGCTCTTGTGTGGGGTCACTATCGAAAGCTATCTCAGCCTCAATGACACTTTCTGAGGGAGCCTTGACCTTGTCCTCAATATTCCCAAACTCGGCCGTGGTCCATTGCGCCAATGTAGACCGCAATCTCCTTAGTTTCATGACCATAATTTTTATACCATTACCATGAATTGCACCTCCCCATCACTCAACCACGGTGGCTTGAAATGAGTAATGTTTCGTCCACATTGATTGTAATCTGAATATCGAATATCCAATTGTAAGTGAGAGATGAACCGACACACGAAGTGGACAATGATAAGAAGTCGTTCGGTGCAAGTGCTCCACTCGTGTGTTCTCAAAAGTGGAATTCCATTGTGAGTTAACAAGAACTCGATCCAACCGTCATTACGAGAGGTAGATGTGCGCTTCTATACCATGTGTAGGGGCTGCCCGAGAAAGACACTTCTAACAAACCACAATCATTCACTGTTTTCGAGAATTCCGTAATGGGCTAAGACGCTGGCATTGAGCCTAGGCTCTCAGATTCTCTTAGAACCACATTAAAATCACCCCAACCAGCCAAGGTGAATGATATTGTGATGCAAAAGCTACTAAATCGGACCACAGGACTCTTCACTACGTGTATTGGAAACGAGCATAAACAAAAGAACAATATATAGTCGAACCTGCAAAATTATTTATTGAAGCATGTACCACCTGTTCCTCATCCCCAATGATAATAAAATCTAAGGTACCACAAGCAATGTTGCCAAAACCAAAATTGAACCCCGATTTTGTACAGTACATCAGTAGATCAATACACTGGACCATTGGCTCAATTAATACCAAAAGAGGAATTTTATGTTCCCGAGCGCAATTGTTTAACTTGAGCTATTGAATCATCATTCTCGATACCCGTTATATTCCAAATAACAAAATCCATAAAAAATCATATGTTAAACATAAAAAGTGAGGAGAATATTATCTCATGCACTAGTGGAATTCCCTCTTTGAGCAATTCTTGCCGACTTCCGAATTTCTCCATTCGGCACTACCTTTGTTTTTTATGGCGGCTTTGGTCTTTGGAATCGACAACCAAGTTGGCGACCTCTGCCACTGGTACTTCTTGGGCTTGTTCTCCAACATTCACAGTTTCCTTCAGCCCCTGTAAAGCTAAGGTGCGCACAAAATCCGAGATACTTTCCAACCATCTGGAGCAACTTCTTTTGAAATTGTGCGCGACCCTAAAAAGGTCTCTGAGCATGCCATTCTGTTCACCTCAATTGGAAAACCCGTAGCTTTGAAATGATCAAAATCATCTCGACCTTTTTTCATGGCATCCCCGTTGTTAGGTCTAATTCCCCCGGTCTCAAAGCAATGTCATCTTGAATTATTATCGATATATTGTGACCAGCAGTTTCTGGTGCCATTGCCTCCATTGGATCGAATTATTTTCCAGATTCGGCTTCCTCAATTTGCTCGGCAGCGTTCAAATCCCCTGATCCAATTGAAATTGGAACATTGAGGGTATCATTATTGGAGGAGGATTTTGCTT
The DNA here is from genome assembly GCA_026122235.1 of Vinca minor. Taxonomy (NCBI): domain Eukaryota; kingdom Viridiplantae; phylum Streptophyta; class Magnoliopsida; order Gentianales; family Apocynaceae; genus Vinca; species Vinca minor. The sequence goes on from JAOCZM010000116.1 coordinate 2,366,095, forward strand.
CATCTAATCATTTCTCTAATGGGATTTGACTTTTGCCTTGCCCATTTGCATCAAATCCCTTGTTGAGTTGGATTGGTGTACTGTTCTCAACCAAAATTCTAATGGTGTTATGTATATCATTGTTCGCTGCAATTCCCCCACTAACAGAATTCTTCGTGGCACAGTTGTTCGGGTAGGTTAAAGCTTTCCCCAATTTCAATGTTTGCAGTGCGACGATTTATCTTGCATATTCTTGGGCACTCTCTGCACCGTCCCTCCACAGTAGAACCCTAGGAGAAATAGTGTCTTCACTCGTCTTAACGCTAACATCAGCCCTTAGATATTCTTCTGCACCCAATCATTTTTGTGCAAGCAATCGTTATTCGAATGACCAACCTTCCAACATCTCGTGCAATAACCCGACAATTGTTCATAACAAATGTACTGCTAAAAACCTTTTCCCGATCGCATATGAGCGATCCATATTCTAGTGCATAGTGGCCTCAATAAATCAACTTCCACACAAACCATAGCCACGCTAGGTCTTGTGACATTGTCGATTGGCTCATCCAACACGAGTTACGGCGGCCATCGCAATTGAGAACAATCATGATTTGTAAAATAAATGGATGGACAGCCCCTCAAATCGAATCCATACTGGCACAATCGACGATTCGACTTGGGGATCAAAATTATAAAACCACTTGAAAACCCTCATACGTGCGCCATTAAAGATCCATACCCCTTTCCTCCAAAAACAATAGTAGTCCTCTTCGTGATCACGAATCACGACATGTTGATAGTCCAGACTTCCAATCCAAAGCATCTCTTAAACTGTAACTTATGAAAATCACGTCGTAGTATCTCCAGATTCGGGCTTCTCCTCGAGAATTTTCCCACGAGAGCGAGTTTCCATGGAGATTCCAAAGCTTCTAATTCCTTATCATCAATTATCAGAGTCGGTTCACCCTTGTAGGAGGACAAATCTTTAGCGGGCAGTGAGGCCTGGAAGTGGTAGCCGAGACAAGGTCCGCGAAGGAATTCTTTGGCCACGAGAGCGAGTTTCCATGGAGATTCCAAAGCTTCTAATTCCTTATCATCAATTATCAGAGTCGGTTCACCCTTGTAGGAGGACAAATCTTTAACGGGAAGTGAGGCCTGGAAGTGGTAGCCGAGACAAGGTCCGCGAAGGAATTCTTTGTCCAGGCTCCTCCCTCTGTCGCCGCCGCCGCATGTACAGTAGCAGCCATAGTGGTGACTCAAAATAGTGGTTGAAAGGGCATATGACACTGTCTAGAGAGAGTTTTGTAAACATACAAATATCTACTATATAAGAGAAAAAACAAAGGGGAATAAACACAAGAAAAACGCAAAACAAAGTTAAGGAACAAGCTACAAAGAGAAACGAGAAGATCAAGATATTTTATTGTAAATTGATTCGATCAACTAAATGAAATTTTGTTACAGCTGTATATGCAAAATGACCAAATGTTATATTTTGTAAGGTTAATCCTTATAAAATTCATATTTCATTTGTGCACGCACAATTAAAATAAAAAGATAGTAAAGAGAATTTTTTTGTCGAGAGCGACTGAAAAGAAACTCATATACAAGCTTACGAGATTCCCAAAGAAGATAGAGACTTGCAGCTCTTTTTTTTTCTTCTTACTCATGGGTTGATTATTGAATCTCCTTGTACAATGAAAAGCTCAGCATACACGTCAATTCTCGGTTACTAATAAGTACACTAGAGAGGAACATATGCATTGCAAAGTCCAAAAAAGAAACACCACTACACCTCAAATGCACACTTTTAAGCTAGATATTAGCTGAATCTATTTGGTTCTTCAATTGGCTTAGCTCTTGGTAATTTGAGATCAAGATTTGAGATATAGCTTTAGTTAGACTGACGAAGCTCTGGGCGTACAAAATCGACATCTTAAGGCACTGAAATGTCGACAGTAGGTCTCAACTAGGCACACACTTCAATAGCTCTGTGCACTGGATCCGATAAGAAATTGTTGATGAGATCATTGTTAACCAGTGCTTTGTTGTCCACAGCCACCAGAGCCTTCTGTGTGAGGATGTAATCGTATCGGGGATCCCACTTCCTAGATCCTAGTCTTGCAGTTGTTGAACAATTGTCAACCATGAACGCAACCCCACGAGCATGCATGAAATGATTTAGCGAATCCACAGACTCAATCACACTTTCATTTATGATCTCAGAATAGTAGTGCCCTTTCTTCCACAAGATCTCAATCTGCGGCATCATGCAAGCAACATAAGCACCAGATGTGAACGGATATAAAGGGCCCAAATCACCAGATGGTCGAACAACTCGGAATCGCTCACCTACTTTCCACATTCTTGTTTGGTCAATCTTGCCCATTGGGAAGGCTGGGAGACCCTCATTTTCATAAAAGTGGTGTCCATCTAAGACAACACTCCGAATCTCACTTCCAGTAACCACATCTTCATAGCATTAAATCATTCTGTCCTTCTTAAGTTAGTGCATTGTAAACAGCCAACATGCCCTTTGTTGATACGGTTTTCGAAATGATTCCTGTTATACACTCCACAGTGTTTTTGTATGCAATATCTCCAGCCATTTCCTTATCAGTGTATCTTCTGAACAGTGACTCCACAATGCCATGTACAACACCCAGTAAAATTCCTCTTTCCCCAAAGATGTCGCTCTTGTACTTCTCTTCCAGAGTAGTGGTAAAGGTAAAAGGATAACCAAAGGAGACTGTAGTGATTTCCATAAGCTTAGACATGGTTCGACTTAACTAGGCTATCAAAATAGTTTTGAGCCTAAGGCATAAAAAGAGAAATAGCTGGGACATATAGATGTCATTCTCATGGGTTGATTTTACTTTAATTATGGGCGATAAGCCAAAGCTTACTTATACCTATCGTAAAATGGTATTCTCCACTATTTATCAAGTGTTGAAATTGTGAAAAGTTTTGTTTGCTCAAAACTAATTAATGAATTTGCAAATAAATTTTTATGTAGATAATGGCAACCAACACTTCACACAATTTATTGCGATTCGTTCTTGAAAAAAGAAAAAATGAGTGGGTCCAATTTCCTTGATTGGGCCCACAACTTAAGGATTATCCTTAAGCAGGAAAGAAAGCTTTACGTTCTTGATACTGACATTCCTGAACAGTCTGCAAACAACACCCCTAGAGCTGAGAAAGATGCTTGGAGGAAGCATTGTGATGATTCTAAAGATGTGACTTGTCTCATGTTAGTCACAATGAGCTCTGAGCTTCAAAAACAATTTGAAGGGGTTAAGGCTTTCCAGATGATGGGTCAGCTCTAGGAAATGTTCCAAGAGCAAGCCCGTCAAGAAAGGTTCCTCACCACTAAGGCGTTGAACAGTTGCAAGATGGCCCCTGACACCTCTGTAAGTGCATATGTTCTTAAAATGAAGGGCTATCTTGACCAACTTGTGAAACTTGGGGATCCCGTAGGTCATGACATGACCACATATATGATCTTAGGCTCACTCCTGCCGGAGTATGACCAATTTGTCATGAACTTCAACATGCACACCATGGAGAATTCTATACACGGGATGCTCAAGCAGACTGAACTGAACATTAAGAAGACCCTTGAAGTCTTAATGGTTCAAAAAGGGAATTTCAAGAAGAAAGGAAAGGGAAAGCCCATGGCCAAGAAAGACAAGGCAATGACAAGCCCAAGCCCAAGCCCAAGGCACTAAAGGAAGGGGTTTGTTTCTATTGCAATAAACCAGGTCATTGGAAACGGAATTGCGAACTCTACTTGGAAGAAAAGAAAAAGGGGCAAGCCAGTTTGACTGTCTCTCGAGGTATTTATGTTATTGAAATTAACATGTCTGCTCCTACTTCATGGGTATTAGATACCGGTTGTGGATCTCACATTTGTGCAAATGTACAGGGGGTTCAAAAGGAGTAGATCACTGGCAAAAGGAGAAGTTGACCTAAGAGTAGCGAATGGAGCAAGAGTTGTTGTTGTAGCTACATGGACATTTAATTTAGTTTTGCTAAGTGGCCTTATTACTGAACTGATTAATTGTCTTTATGTTCCAACTCTGAGTAGGAATATTATTTCAGTTTCTTGTTTGGATATTGATGGTTTTGAAATAAATATTATGAATAAAATTTGCACCCTTCATAAAGATCGTATCTTCTATGGAGATGCCTCTTTGATGAATGAGTTTTATATTCTTAACCTCAATGAATCCATTAAAAGGCCAATCTATAACATTAATACCAAGAGGTTTAAATCAAATGACTTAAACCAAACATACTTCTGGCATTGTGGTTTGGGCCACATCAATGAGAAACGCATATCAAAACTCCATCAAGATGGAATTTTGACATCATTTGACTTAGAGTCTTATGAGACATGTGACTCTTGCTTGTTAGGAAAAATGACTAAAGCTCCTTTTACTGGACAAAGTGAGAGAGCTTCTGATTTGTTGGGCATCATACATACAGATGTATGTGGACTAATAAACACAAGTGCTAGAGGAGGGGTTCAGTACTTCATCACATTCACAGATGATTTCAGTAGATATGGCTACGTCTATGTAATGAAACATAAATCAGAGTCTTTTGGAAGATTCAAAAAATTCCAAAATGAAGTACAAAATCAACTTGGTAAAAGTATTAAGATACTTCGATAAGATCGAGGTGGTGAATACCTTAACAAAGAGTTTGACGAACATCTTAGAGGTTGTGGAATTGTTTCACAATTAACTCCTCCTGGCACACAACAATGGAATGGTGTGTCAGAACGGAGGAATCACACCTTACTAGATATGGTTCGATCTATGATGAGTAAAACTAGTCTTCCAATTTTCTTTTCCTAGAAACTGCTGCATTCATATTGAATAGAGTTCATTCTAAAGCGGTTCAGAAAACTCCATACGAGATATGGACAGGGAAACGACCTAGTTTGTCATTTCTCAAAATTTGGGGATGCGAGGCGTATGTAAAACGCTTATTATCTGATAAACTCGCCCCTAAATCAGACAAGTGTTTGTTCGTGGGATATCCTAAAGAAACTAGAGGATATTACTTCTATCTTCCATCAGAGAACAAAGTGTTTGTTGCTCGAAATGGTTTATTCCTTGAAAGGGAATTTATTTCCAAAAAGGATAGTGGGAGTTAGATCCATCTTGAGGAAATTAAGATCCCCAAACAACATCTTAACCAACTTTGGAACTTCAAGCAAGCTCACGTGCTCATACTGAACTTTAATCTTTGACACACAGCTCAAGAAGGTCAAGTCGGGTACATCAACAGCCTGAGAGATATGGATTTTTCATGACGGATGATCATCACATTGAACAAGATTAACCCACTACCTACAAAGAGGCAATTCATAGTTCTGAGTCAGATAAGTGGTTAGAAGCTATGAAGTCTGAGATGCAATCCATGTACGATAACCAAGTATGGACTTTGGTTGACCCACCCGAAGGGTGTAAGGTCACTGATAACAAATGGTGTTTCAAAAAGACCAACATGGATGGTAGTGTACACACTTTTAAATATCGACTAGTAGCTAAAGGTTATAGACAAATTCATGGTATTGACTATGATGAAACCTTTTCTCCTTTCGTTATGATAAAGTCTATTAGAATTTTACTTTCCATTGCCGCATATTATGACTATGAGATATGGCAAATGGACGTTAAGACTGCGTTTCTTAATGTAAACCTTCTCGAGGATGTGTATATGACACAACCTGAGGGGTTTGTTGATCCATCAAATCCTAGCAAAATGTGTAAGCTTCAAAGGTCCATTTATGGATTGAAGCAAGCATCTCGAAGTTGTAATCGTCGCTTTGATGAAGCAATTAAAGAATTTGGTTTCATAAAAAAACGAAGACGAGCCTTGTGTTTATAAGAAAGTGACTAATATTGCAGTAGTGTTCCTTGTGCTTTATGTGGATGACATATTACTGATTAGAAATGACATTCCCACATTACAAAGCGTAAAAGTTTGGTTAGAGAAGTGTTTTTCCATAAAAGACTTAGGCGAGGCTACATACATTTTGGGTATAAGAATCTATAGAGATAGATCCAACAAAATGATTGGCCTAAGCCAGAGTGGATACATTGACAAGATACTGAAATGGTTCAGTTTGCAAGATTCCTAAAAGGGATTCTTGCCCATGTCACTTGGCATTAAACTCAGCAGAACTCAATGACCTTCGACAAAGGAAGACCAATAGCACATGAGTAAGATCCCATATGCTTCAACCATTGGGTCTATTATGTATGCCATGATATGCATTCGCCCGGATATCTCGTTCGCTTTAAGTATGACTAGTAGATATCAATCTGGCCTTGGAGAGTCACATTAGACTGCAGTCAAGAGCATTCTTAAGTACTTGAGAAGGACTAAAGATATGTTCTTAGTTTACGGAGGACAGGAAGGAAGTCTTGTTGTAAATGGTTACACAGACGCCAGCTTTCAGACTGACGTAGATGATTTTAGATCGCAATCTGGTTTTGTCTTTTGTTTGAAGCTGGAAGAGCTCAAAGAAAGAAACCGTGTCCGACTCTACAACAAAAGCTGAGTGTCTGGCTGCCTCTGAAGCAACTAAAGAAGCTGTTTGGATCAGGAAATTCGTTGATGAATTATGTGTCATCCCTAGCATTGTGAACCCAGAGGACTTTTATTGTGATAGTACTGGTGCCATTTTACAAGCTAAGGAACATAGATCTCACCAATGATCCAAACACATTCTCAGGTGTTTCCATCTGATTAGAGAGACCATTGTCAGAGGAGACGTTAAAATTTGCAAAGTTCATACAGACGACAACATTGCAGATCCATTGAACAAGCCACTCCCTCAACCTAAACATGAGAGTCATACTAGGTCAATGGGATTGAGGATCATGTATGATTGGACCTAGGGCAAGTGGGAGATTGTTAGTAGTGCCCTAAGACCATTAGCATATGTCGTACGTTTTATATATATTTTGAGCATGTCATGTGAATAGTTGATTTTTCTTTTGAACATCAAATGTGTGATTTGATAGTTAAACTCATTAGCTTATGCAATTACTATTCTGATTGTCCCTAGTTTTATGTAATGTTCTTTATAATGAAATAAACTAGTATGATGTTTGATTGATGATTATGTTTTACTTATCATGTGTAATGGATACAAATCATATCAAAGATGCAATATATATTGGGATATATTGTATCAGACGTGATCCGTTAGAGAAGTAATACTTCATGGTTCTTTAGTCATAAGTAATACTTCCTCAATACTATTTGGAATCCTTAGACCTTACGTCTTCATCTTTTCCAACATGAATGTATCTGCATTTTGACTCAGTCGGACGTTACTTTTAATCGAGTAACTAAAACGACTGATGATCGGATGTAGTATCATATCATGGCTTGAATGTGAGAGGCATTGTAAGGGATTTGTCCCTCTTTTATTAGAGATGCTTTGCTGATTTATGAAAATTTTAAACTTTCGAAGTGTTCATCGGATAAATATACATTCCCCTATGTGATTAAGGCTTGTGCAGCTTTGGGTGATGTCTTTAGAGGTATAGTAATACGTGGTTTAGTTCTTAAAAGTGGATTTGGTGAAAATCTTGTTGTATGGACGGCTTTTACAGAGCAGCAAATTTGTTGATTTGCCCACAGAGCAGCAATATTACTTTACCAAGAAGACCCTTTTGATTTGCTATAACAAACACCTACAACTCTCAACCTCACATGCTAATTTCAGACATCAATCCATCCAAATTTACTTAAAAGAGACAAACTATAACAATAAATCTACAACAATGGAAGCTTTCCTTGACAACTTTTTTGGTGGGGAAAATAGAGATTCTTGACAAACTGAGGGGCATTTGGCAATTCAAAGAATTAATAAGTTTTAAAATTCAAATCTCCATTACTTTGTCTTCTTCGCTGGGAACAGATAGAGAGATTTCAAAATCTACATTTCTTTATGTCATGTTCTATGGATTCAATCAGCTTAATCAGATGGAAGAATAAGGATTTTAAGGATGAAGAGAAGAATCTTTTTTCATATTTTGCCATTGTAGGAGATAGAGATTTCTAACACTGTTAGGCCAAGTCGCCTTATTTGACGGAATTTTTGAAGTTTTGGACAGAAGGATGAATTTGGCAGCCCGTAAATTCATTAGGGACCCAAAAAGTTAAAAATGCTAAAAAGGATGAAAGTGGCTAAGCGCAAATACATTGATGACCAAATTGGCTATTAATTCGAAAAAACACAAAGTATTTCTGTACATAAATTTTGGTTTCGGAAAGAAGGTGTTCGTGTGGACGAGTTATTACTCATCCATAAATTAAAGGATGTGGTAACAACCCAAAAAATTATCTCATTGTTGCAGACAACTTTGAATATGTATTTTAAATAATCTTCAACTTATCTAAAACATATAACCTAATACAATATAGAGTTTATTTTTTTTTATAACTGGTCCCAAGTTGAGACCAATTTTTTCATTACTATTAGGAGCTTATTCCTTTATAGAGTATCCCTGTAGGATGTTTCTATTGTATTCGGTTTGTAGTTAAAACAAGATCACAATAAGATATTAGCTATATGACTCGTGCTTAGTTTTTATAATTACACAGTTATTATAAACTTTCGAGTTCGAGTCCCGGATGTCATATAAAGAAAATAAAATCAAGACTAATAACTCAAAAACAATTATAGACGTTGGGGGAATCAATCAAATTCTTGACTGCAAAAAGTATTTGATGATGCTAAAGAGACTCATAATAATATGCATCATCTCGAACTCCAATTAAGTATCTTTAACTAAAGTATGCAACCAATATGCATTTTTCAAAGTTACATAGTTTAAAAACTTAATTGAAGATTGTTTAAAGTTTTAATTAGATTTTGAGATTCAAAACATGATGACTACAAACAAAAAGAAAATATTTTTTCATAGGAAAGCTAAAAGTTTATATATTTTTTACTTTATTCCCCTTTTAGAATTGTGTTGATTAGCTAATATGGGAACAAAATTCAATAAAAATAGAGGGATTGAAAAGAATCTCAGATACAAACTTATGAGATCGCCGAAAAGAAGACAGATACTTCCATTCATTTTTGAACTCTGTCTTCGTGATAGGTGAAAATCATGAGCGAATTCGCGGGTTCACCAAGAAGAAGACAGAAACTTGCATCACTTAGTGCTAATCAAGAAAGTAATACAAACGATAAAAGCATGTATTCCTTTCATAAGGACAAGCGAAAGAAAATTCATTTTAATATATATAGAGGAAATCTGTAGAGATTATGACACCCACAAGCAATGCTTTTAGGTTTGAAATATCAATGATTTTAGGCAAGCTTTATACAGATATAAACATCGTGACCCAACTCGAAACAATGAAATTTTGTTAGAGCTCTATTTGCCTAAGAAAAAAACCGCAATCCTTATAAACTCATATCTTATTTTTACATGCACAAATAAAAAAAATGATTGAAGAGAACAATAAAACTCATATATCATTTGTGCACGCACAACTAAAAAGATCAAAAAATTAAAGAGAGCGTGTTCAGATAAAATCTTAGAACAACTTAGATGGAACTCATGTTTTATTTACTATCTAATAACAAAAGAAAACAAAAGGTTAAAAGAGACGGTATGAAAATGAAATCCTGAGAAGAAAACAATTGCTTCAATATTTAAAAGGAGAAAAACAAACTAATGCATGTGTACAATAACTCTTAGACAAATAAAATCCGAATAAAGAAAGTGAGTTTATTTTTTTTAATTTTTTAACATTTTCTATCATAATAGAGGATTTTAGTATACAAATATATAATGTTAGGGTTGATGATTTAAGCCCTAAGAGCTAATGTGATCAATCTAGTTTTGATGATAACAAATCACTGGTAGTTCTAATGTTGTATGAGCATGTGTTTAATGATAGGACCCTTACGCTCACACCAAAATTGATGAAAATGGTAAGTTAGCTTCTTGTGTACATTAAAGGTATCATCATACACACAATGCCTTGGAAGTATGAGCAAAGTCGACCGAGATGTGTGTAGAGGCCTCTTTTAAACTGATTCAGAAGCACTTCGGATGACCTGTAGTAATCTTTGCACAAGGGTGAAAAAGAATCAAGAACGTCGAGTTTTTTTTTGGTTTTCCGCCCACTAACTACAAGTTTTACATCTGGGTGAGAACAGATAGAAATGTCACCTCCATGGGCGATACTTATGCTCATAAACAGAAGTTGGCGACGACGAGCAAGCTTTTATAACTTTACGATAGAAACTCCATTTTGGATGATTCTCTGTGATGGGTTCTTGACCAATGAGATTTTGTTGTAGATATTTCTAGACATTCTCAGCTACGACTAAACTTTCCAAGTACATCCGCAGCTCACCTCTAGGTCCTAATGAGTTATCTTCTTCATTTGAATACTTGTAACTTGGAGGAAAGATTGAAGTAAATGGAGGGTTACACACGACTTTATATGGAGAATCGTCCAACAAAAGCATGCATGTTAGATTCATTGTATTCACCGAAATCCCATGGTAGACCATACTCCTGCTTTCCCCACAATTTCTTGAGTTTCTTCACATAAAGAGGTTTTTCCTCAATAGTCATGTATCCGGAGTCGGTACAATGAGATTAATCCCAATAGAAGAGTAACTTATCCTTGGCATTTCCCATTAGAAAATCTAGAATTGGCTCCACATTTTTACTTGTTCTTGATGACCAGACACCAATATTGAACCGTGCGAAGCAGAATTCCAGAACCTAATATATAATTGTGAAGAAAGATAAAAACATAATGTGCGGAGAACGTGCATCGTGCATTCATATGTATAATTGTTGAACTAACTATTGATATTAAATTGCACATGAGGATTTGACACATTTTAAGTAAATTTCACTCATTATAAATGATTCCATTTGTTGGATGATATATTAGTATTGTAATATCCTTGCATCATAGTTTTTTTCCAATATAGTAAAAACTCCTTACAGGAATATCCCAAGGACTAGGGAAAATATTACTATAAAGATGTTATTCTTAAATAAAGCATTACATAAAATATACATTTGAACCAATTCTTGTGCCAAAAGGACATTATAAGAAATTAATCTTGCTTTTACAAAACCTTCTTGATTAGGTGATATCAATCGCGGCAATATTTGAGCAAGGCGGAGAGAGAAATTTCGATATAACTTTGCTTGCAAAAGTAGATAAAGAAATAGGACGATAATCACCGAACGCAATGGGGCTCTGCACTTTGGGAATACGCACAATTAGAGCACTAGACAGCGATTTAGGAAGGGGAAGGCCTGCCCAAAAATCCCTCATACTTGGAGCAACTCTTGACCAACAATACTCCAACATGATTGGAAGAAAAATCCCGAAAAACCATCCGGACCCGAGGAGCTATTTTTGTCTAGCGAAAAAACTGATCATCGTACTTCTTCTAAGTTTGGCAATACGGCTAGGCAGTTGTTATCCTCATCCAATAGAAACTCTAGAATCATAACCATTAGTGTGTCGTTATCATCCAAAATTGTAGCATCTTGAGCAAAAATATCCGCATAAAAGCGAGAACCATCATTACCAATCTCGGCTGGATCAAGGATCCATTCCTCATAGCATTCATAATTTTTGAGATATACATCCTCCTCCTTCGATTGGTTCACATAGTGTGAAAATAACGAGTGTTCGCATTCCCCTCCTTCAACAATTTCACCCGAGATCGCTGTTTCCAATTCATTTCTTCCATATTGCTTGTATATGGCATGTGTGCTGCGAGAGAATTACTATGCTCGTGAGTGGGGTCACTATCAAAATCTATCTCAGCCGCAAGGACACTTTTTGAGGCAGCCTTGACCTTGTCTCAATATTCCCAAACTCTGCCCTGTTCCATTGCGCCAATATAGACCGCAATCTCCTTAGTTTCATGCCCGACATTTCCATACCATTACCATGAATTACACCTCCCCAGCAATCATCCAAGGTGGGTTAAAATGAGTGATGCTTCGTCCACATGGATTCGAATCTAAATGTCGAAGATCCAATTGCAAGTGAGAGTCGAACCAACACACGAAGTGGACAATGATCAGAAGCCGTTCAGGGCAAGTGCTTCACTCGTGTGTCCTCAAAAGCTGGAATTCCATTGTGAGTTTACAAGAACTCGATCCAAGCGTCGTTACAGGGGTGGAGGTGCGCTTCTACACCATGTGTAGGAGCTGCCCGGGAAAGGCACCTCCAAAAAACCACAATCATTCACTATTTCCGAGATTTTCGTAATGGGCAAAGAAGCCGGGATTGAGCCTAGGCTCTCAGATTGTCTTAGAACCACATTAAAATCACCCCAACTAGCCAAGGTGAATCATATTATGATGCAAAAACTACTAAATCAGATCACATGTTTCTTCGCTGAGTGTATTGGCAACGAGCATAGACAAAAGAACAGTATATGGTTTAACGCGCAAAATTATTTATTACAGCATGTACAACTTGTTCCTTGTCCCCAATGATATTGAAATCTAGGGTACCATCCCACAACACCCAAATTTCGCTTGTGATGTTGCCAAAGCAAAAATCGAACCCCAATTTTGTTAGGTACATCAAGAGATCAGTAAGCTGGACCATTGGCTAAATTAATATAAAAAACGGGATTTTATGTTCACAGCGCAATTGTTTAACTCGAGCTTTTGAATCATCATTAGCGATACCCCTTATATTCTAAATAAAAAAATCCACAAAAAAATCATACGTTAAACGTAAAAGTGAGGAGAATATTACCTCAGGCACTGGAGGAATTTCTCCATCCGGCACTACCTTCTTTTTTTACTGGCGGCTTTTGTCTTTGGTTCTTATCTAAACCATACTGCCCCAAATCGACAACAAAGTTGGCGACCTCTACCACTAGTACTTCTTGGTCTGGTTCTCCAACATTCACAGTTTCCTTCCTTCCCCTGTAAATCTAAGGTGCGCGCAAAATCCGAGAATACCTTCCAACTATCTCGAGCAACTTCTTTTGAAATTGTGTGCGACCCTAAAAAGGCATATGAGCATGCCATTCTGTCCACCTCAATTAGAGAACTCATAGCTTTGAAAAGATCAAAATCATCTCGACCTTTTTTTCTAACATCCCCCAGTGTTAGGTCTAATTCCTCCGGTCTTAAAGATATATCATCTTGAATTATTATCCGCACATCGTGACAACCAGTTTCTGGTGCCACTGTCTTCATTGGCTCATATTGTTTTCCAAATTTGGCAGCGTTCAAATCCCCGATCCAATTGAAATCGGAACATTGAGGGTATCTTTATTGGAGGAGGATTATTCTTCATCTAATCCTTTCCCTAATGGGATTGGACTTTTGCCTTGCCCATTTGCATCGAATCCCTTGTCGAGTTGGATTGGAGTATTATTCTTCATATAATCATTTCCCTAATGGGATTGGATTTTTGCCTTGCCCACTTGCATCGAATCCCTTGTCGAGTTGGATTGGAGTACTGCCCAAAACAGCCGCCTTTACCCTTATTATTGTTCTGAACCAAAATTTTAACGTTGTTTTGTATATCATTGTTCCCTGCAATTCCCCCACTAGCATAATTCTTTGTGGCACGGTTGTATACATAGTTTAAAACTTTCCTCGATTTCAATGTTTTCAGTGTGACGATTTTTTCCGCATATTCTTAGGCACTCTCAGTACCGTCCCTCCGCAGTAGAACCCTAGGAGCAACATTGATGTCACTCATCTTAACGCTGACATCAGCCCTTAGATTATCCTTCTGCACCCGATCATTGTTGTGCAAGCAATTGTTATTAGAATGACCAACCATCCAACATCCCGTGTAATAACCCGACAATTGTTCATAACAAATGTACTGCCAAAAAGCATTTCCCAATCACGTATGAGCGATCAATATTCTGGTGGATAGTGGCCTTAATAAATCAACTTTCACACAAATCCTAGCCACGCTAGGTCTTGTGACATTGGCGGTTGGCTCATCCAAAATGAGAGGATTTTCGGCGGCCTTCGCGATTTATAAAACATGATTTGTTAAATAAATGGATGGATAGCCCCGCAAATCGAATCCATAATAACACAATCCACTGTTTGACTTGAGGATCAAAATCATAAGACTACTTGAAAACCCTCATACGTGCGACATTAAAGATCCATACCCTCTTCCTTAAAAAAACGGCAGTAGTCCTTGAGATCGAAATAGACCAGACATGTTGATTGTCCAGACTTCCAATCCAAAAGCATCCCTTAAACTGTAACTTATGAAAATCACATCGTACTATCTCTAGATTCGAGCTTCTTCGCGAGAATTTTCCCAAGAGAGCGAGTTTCCATGGAGATTCCAAAGCTTCCAATTTCTTATCATTAATTATTGCAGCCGGTTCGCCCTTGTTTATGACAAGTGCTGTTGCGAGGGAATTACTATGCTTTTGTATGGGGTCACTATCGAAAGCTATCTTAGCTGCAAGGACACTTTCCGTGGAAGCATTGACCTTGTCTTCAATATTACCAAACCCAGTCCTGTTCCATTGCACCAATGTAGACCGCAATCACCTTAGTTTCATGCCCAGAATTTCCATACCATTACCATCAATTGCACCTCCCCAGCAATCAGCCACGGTGGCTTAAAATGAGTAATGTTTCGTCCACATTGATTGGAATCTAAATGTCGAAGATCCAATTTTAAGTGAGAGCCGAACCGACACACGAAGTGGACAATGATCAGAAGTCGTTCGGTGCAAGTGATCCACTCGTGTGTCCTCAAAAGTGGAATTACATTCTGAGTTAACCAGAACTTGATCCAAACGTCGTAACAGATGTGGAGGTGCGCTTCTACGCCATGTGTAGGGGCTGCCTGAGAAAGGCAACTCCAACAAACCGCAATCATTCAATGATTCCGAGAATTTCGCAAAGGGCAAAGCGTCGGGATTGAGCCTAGGCTCTCATATTGTCTAAGAACCACATTAAAATCACTCAACCAGCCAAGGTGAATCATATTGTGATGCAAAACCTACTAAATAAGACCACGTGACTCTTCGATGCGTGTCTTGGCAACGAGCATAGACAAAAGAATAATATATAGTCGAACCCACAAAATTATTTATTGCAACATGTACCACATGTTCCTCATCCCTAAAGATATTAACATCTAAGGTACCATCCCACAACACCCAAATTTTGCTTGAGATGTTGTCAAAGCCAAAATTGAACCTCAATTTTGTACGGTACATCAAGAGATTGGTTCGGCTAAATTAATACCAAAAACGGAATTTTATGTTCCCTGGTGCAATTGTTTAACTCGGGCTATTGAATCATCATTAGTGATAACCCTTACATTCTAAAAATAAAATCCATAAAAAAATCATATGTTAAATATAAAAGTGAGGAGAATATTACCTGATGCACTTAAGGAACCCATTGAGAAATTCTTGCCGATTTCCGAATTTCTCCATTCGGCACTACCTTCTTTTTAGCTAGCATCTTTGGTCTTTGGTTCTTATCCAAGCAATACTTCCCCAAATCGACAACCAAGTTGGCGACCTATGCCACTGGCACTTCTTCGGCTGGTTCTCCAACACTCACAGTTTTCTTCATCCCCGATAAAGGTAAGGTACGCGCAAAATCTGAGAATACCTTCCAACCATCTCTAGCAACTTCTTTTGAATTTTTGCCTGACCCTTAAAATGTCTATGTGCATGCTATTCCGTCCACCTCAATTGGAAAACCTGTAGCTTTGAAAAGATCAAAATCATCTCGGCCTTTTTTCCTAACATCTCCCGGTGTTAGGTCTAATTTCCCCGGTCTCAAAGCAATATCATCTTGAATTATTATACACATAGTGTAACAAGTAGTTTCTGGTGCCACTGTCTGCATTGGCTTAGATTGTTTTCCAGATTCGGCTTCCTTAATTGGCTTAGCAGCGGTCAAATTTCTCGATCCAATTGAAATCGGAACATTGATGGTATCATTATTGGACGAGGATTCTGCTTCATCTAATCATTTCCCTAATGGGATTGAACTTTTGCCTTGCCCACTTGCATCGAATCCCTTGTCGAGTTGTATTGGTGTACTGCCCAAAATAGCTGCCTTTCCCTTATTTAATTTCTCAACTAAAATTCTAACAGTGTTTTGTATATCCCTGTTCTCTGCAATTCCTCCACTAGCAGAATTCTTCGTGGCACGGTTGTTTGAGTAGGTTAAAACATTCCCTAATTTCAATGTGTTCAGTGCGATGGTTTGTCTCGCATATTCTTGGGCCCTCTTAGTACCGTCCCTCCGTAGTAGAACCCTAGGAACAATAGTGACCGCACTCTTCTTAACGTTAACATCAACTCGATCATTGTTGTGCAAGCAATCGTTATTCGAATGACCAACCTTCCAACATCCTATGCAATAACCCGACAATTTTTTATAACCAACGTACTGCCAAAAATATTTTTCCGATTGCGAATGGGCGATCCATATTCTGCTGCATAGTTTTCTCAATAGATTAACTTTCACACAAACCCTATCCTCGCTAGGTCTTGAAACATTGGCGGTTGGCTCATAAAAAATGAGAGGATTTCTGGCGGCCTTTGCGGTTGAGAACAAACATAATTTGTTAAAAAAATAGATGGGCAGCCCCTCAAATCGAATCCATGCCTGCACAATCGACGATTCAACTTGGGGATCCAAATTATAAGACCACTTGAAAAGCCTCATACGTGTGCCATGCAAGCTCCATACCCCCTTTCTCCAAAAATGGCAGTAGTCCTCTTCAAGCTCGAAATGGATCACGACATGTTGATAGTCCAGACTTCCAATCCAAAAGCATCCCTTAAACTGTAACTTATGAAAATCACATCGTACTATCTCTAGATTCGAGCTTCTTCGCGAGAATTTTCCCAAGAGAGCGAGTTTCCATGGAGATTCCAAAGCTTCCAATTTCTTATCATTAATTATTGCAGCCGGTTCGCCCTTGTTTATGACAAGTGCTGTTGCGAGGGAATTACTATGCTTTTGTATGGGGTCACTATCGAAAGCTATCTTAGCTGCAAGGACACTTTCCGTGGAAGCATTGACCTTGTCTTCAATATTACCAAACCCAGCCCTGTTCCATTGCACCAATGTAGACCGCAATCACCTTAGTTTCATGCCCAGAATTTCCATACCATTACCATCAATTGCACCTCCCCAGCAATCAGCCACGGTGGCTTAAAATGAGTAATGTTTCGTCCACATTGATTGGAATCTAAATGTCGAAGATCCAATTTTAAGTGAGAGCCGAACCGACACACGAAGTGGACAATGATCAGAAGTCGTTCGGTGCAAGTGATCTACTCGTGTGTCCTCAAAAGTGGAATTCCATTCTGAGTTAACCAGAACTTGATACAACCGTAGTAACAGAAGTGGAGGTGCGCTTCTACGCCATGTGTAGGGGCTGCCTGAGAAAGGCACCTCCAACAAACCGCAATCATTCACTGAATCCGAGAATTCCGTAAAGGGCAAAGCGCCAGGATTGAGCCTAGGCTCTCATATTGCCTTAGAACCACATTAAAATCACTCAACCAGCCAAGGTGAATCCTATTGTGATGCAAAAACTACTAAATAAGACCACGTGACTCTTCGATGCGTGTCTTGGCAACGAGCATAGATAAAAGAACAATATATAGTCGAACCTACAAAATTATTTATTGCAACATGTACCACATGTTCCTCATCCCTAAAGATATTAACATCGAGGGTACCATCCCACAACACCCAAATTATGCTTGTGATGTTGCCAAAGCCAAAAGTGAACCTCAATTTTGTACGGTACATCAAGAGATTGGTCCGGCTAAATTAATACCAAAAACGGAATTTTATGTTCCTGGTGCAATTGTTTAACTCGGGCTATTGAATCATCATTAGTGATACCCCTTATATTCTAAAAATAAAATCCATAAAAAAATCATATGTTAAATATAAAAGTGAGGAGAATATTACCTGATGCACTTAAGGAACCCATTGAGAAATTCTTGCCGATTTCCGAATTTCTCCATTCGGCACTACCTTCTTTTTAGCTAGCATCTTTGGTCTTTGGTTCTTATCCAAGCAATACTTCCCCAAATCGACAACCAAGTTGGCGACCTATGCCACTGGCACTTCTTCGGCTGGTTCTCCAACACTCACAGTTTTCTTCATCCCCGATAAAGGTAAGGTACGCGCAAAATCGAGAATACCTTCCAACCATCTCTAGCAACTTCTTTTGAAATTTTGCGCGACCCTTAAAATGTCTATGTGCATGCTATTTCGTCCACCTCAATTGAAAAACCTGTAGCTTTAAAAATATCAAAATCATCTCGGCCTTTTTTCCTAACATCTCCCGGTGTTAGGTCTAATTTCCCGGTCTCAAAGCAATATCATCTTGAATTATTATACACATAGTGTAACAAGTAGTTTCTGGTGCCACTGTCTGCATTGGCTTAGATTGTTTTCCAGATTCGGCTTCCTTAATTGGCTTAGCAGCGGTCAAATTTCTCGATCCAATTGAAATCAGAACATTGATGGTATCATTATTGGAGGAGGATTCTGCTTCATCTAATCATTTCCCTAATGAGATTAGACTTTTGCCTTGCCCACTTGCATCGAATCCCTTGTCGAGTTGTATTGGTGTACTGCCCAAAATAGCTGCCTTTCCCTTATTTAATTTCTCAACTAAAATTCTAACAGTGTTTTGTATATCCCTGTTCTCTGCAATTCCTCCACTAGCAGAATTCTTCGTGGCACGGTTGTTTGAGTAGGTTAAAACATTCCCTAATTTCAATGTGTTCAGTGCGATGGTTTGTCTCGCATATTCTTGGGCCCTCTTAGTACCGGTCCCTCCGTAGTAGAACCCTAGGAACAATAGTGACCGCACTCTTCTTAACGTTAACATCAACTCGATCATTGTTGTGCAAGCAATCGTTATTCGAATGACCAACCTTCCAACATCCTATGCAATAACCCGACAATTTTTTATAACCAACGTACTGCCAAAAATATTTTTCCGATTGCGAATGGGCGATCCATATTCTGCTGCATAGTTTTCTCAATAGATTAACTTTCACACAAACCCTATCCTCGCTAGGTCTTGAAACATTGGCGGTTGGCTCATAAAAAATGAGAGGATTTCTGGCGGCCTTTGCGGTTGAGAACAAACACAATTTGTTAAAAAAATAGATGGGCAGCCCCTCAAATCGAATCCATACCAGCACAATCGACGATTCAACTTGGGGATCAAAATTATAAGACCACTTGAAAAGCCTCATACGTGTGCCATGCAAGCTCCATACCCCCTTTCTCCAAAAATGGCAGTAGTCCTCTTCAAGCTCGAAATGGATCACGACATGTTGATAGTCCAGACTTCCAATCCAAAAGCATCCCTTAAACTGTAACTTATGAAAACTACGTTATATTATCTCTAGGTTCAGGCTACTCCGCGAGAATATTCCCACGAGAGCGAGTTTCCATGGAGACTCCAAAGCTTCTCATTCCTTATCATCAATTATTAAAGTCTGTTCGCCCTTGTAGGAGGAAAAATCTTTGACGGGCTGCGAGGCCTTGGAATGGGTTGCCGAGACAAGGTCCATGAAGGAATTCTTTGACAAGGTCCATGATAATTTGTACATCAGCAGCCGTGGTGTCGACTCAAAACAGTGGTTGAAAGGGCATATGACACTGTCTAGAGAGAGTTTTGTACACATACAAATATCTACTATATAAGAGAAATTGAAACTTGACTTAGCAATTCCATGACCATTCTAATACTCTTGTATTCCTATGTGTTGCATCTAAACACTTAAGTAATCTAAGTTACCTCTACAATTAACTCACCTTATATGCTTAATTAACATACTTGTTGTTAAGGTGGTCACTTAGGTAAAGAAGTTTAAGAAAAAGCTAAAATATTTTAGAAACTAATTCACCCCTCTCTTAGGTTCAAACCTATCGGGTATTTCAGATGAGGTTGAAATATAGCTCAAGGGGCACTAAAAAAAATCTCTGAGCGTTTTTTTTCCCAAAAGTTTAAATATATTGGTGTCACTGGAGTAGATGGAAAACTATGTATTTGGGATATATATGGATTGTAGAAGAACAAAACAAAGTCCATGCTAGTACCACCTGATCACACGTCATGCTTAGTAGAAGAGACTAAAGATCAGTTCCACAATGAACAATTTCATCCATTGGTGGTTTAAGAAAGTCAAATTCTCATCTATGACCATAAACTTGAATCCTTAAGCTCGTGGTACCTGAGAGACTCACTTTCGACTTCCATTTCAAGTGTGATATATTCTTGTGATGGCCTATTGGTCTTTACACGAATTTACGATCGAGCAGTTGGAATTTTTTTTTTCGACATTTTGAGTGAATGAGATTAGCTAATATGTAATTCCATTAGCAATTGATGAGAAAGTATAATATTAAGGCAAATTGGTGAATTTAGTTCCTGAACATAGTAACTTTGGTGATTTTGGTTCTCGTTCTAAATTTCTTTGTATTTTAATCCCCAAACATATTGTGTTTTGTGGAGATAGTCCTTCTGTCCACATCTATTACGGAAAAAAAAGAATTTTGAATTATTTTTTTTAAAGTTGTGATATATACCGGGTTTATTTTCGGAAATTCAACCTGAAAGTAACCCTGGGGTTATCACTGACCCGTCAAAGGTGATAGAATTATTTCACCCCTCATATTCTTCCTCCCCGTTTTCCCCAAATCTTCGAACTTCTAGGGTTAAAAAAATCTAGGGTTATTAACGATTGAACTGCAATATTGGAAATGATTCGAAGGATAGGCCGACGTAAATGAGTTGCTGAATTACATTCTGGATTTACGTTTTATGATTGATTTGGAAGTTGGAATATTTGAATTTTGATATGGGGTTTGATAAAGTTTAGTTATTGGCTCTAATTTTGTGGGTTTTCATTTACTTCTGGAAATTGAGTTCTGCACCTGCGTACTTTATTAGAGTCGTGTAATTGAAGGGCTTGGAAGAATTTAGTGTAAAATTTTCTTGTTTTAGCATGTTATTTATCTGGGTTTTGCTTATTTTATCGCTTAATTTGGGAATTTGGTATGTATCAGCAAAATAGGATTCAAAGTGTTCAATGCCACTTTGATTGACTTTTGAATAAAAGAAGCATAAAGGATAGGGCTTTGAGGTTATGAATTGAATCATGGTTGTTTTACAGTTTATGGGGCTTGTAGATTGGTCTCAGTGGAAGGAGGAGAAGAAGTTGAACAAACTAGAGGAACCTCGAACATCCACAACCGGAGCCCTATAACAGTTCCTCTGGGAATTTCTTTAAAAGGAACAAAGAAAGTATTGAATCACGCTACATTCTCTTTGCTTCGTACAGAGACTTGTTATAACACTGGTGCATTACCTGATATGAATTCATTAAAGAGTAGATAAGAGCAGAAGGTACAGAGGGAGGGCTTGAATGTGTCAGCAGATTGCATTACTTTGTTTAATTCTACTTAATTTTATGCATACTTCTTAAATCTAATATCACATGATGCTAAAATGAATGACACCCTATGCATCACATGTGCGGTCATTAGGCCAGTTTATATTATGAAAACCATCACGTGCACAACTTATTATAAATTGAGAAATAGTTTTGCTAGATAATTTAATATAGATTACGGAAGGGGGAGATAACGAAGATACTTTCAATAACTCTAACTTTATTTTATTTGCAGAAAATAGAAAATTTTGTAGTAAAATTATAAATGTGCGCTCACTTTTTTGAAAATATATAGACATACAATATCTAAATAAAGAAAGAGTTTTTTTTTTCTTCGTGTTAGAATACAGGATTCTAGTATACAAATGTATAATGTTAGGTTTATTGAGGATAAAATCAACCTGAAGGGGCACCAAAAACAAATCACTGATCTTGTTTTTTCTAAGAGTTTGAATATATTGGAATCCTCTAGAGATGATGGACGGCTATGTACTTGAGATATTGATGAACGGGATAAAAATAAAACGAAGTTCTTATAAGGACCACCTGGTCATACATCACCCTTGGTAGGAGAGACTAAAGTTTAGTTCATAAATGATCAATCTATCCATTGGTGGTTTATGGAAGCCTTATAGCCATATATGACGCCAGAACTTGAATCCCTGCACTCGTGACCTATAAGTTTTTATCAGATTTTATATTCAATCAGTTGGATTTTTTATTTCGACACTTAGAGTGAACATAATAAGCTAATTTGTAATTCCACTGGCAATTAAAGTATAACATTGATTTTTTTAAAGGCAAAACTAGATATATGATTGTGAAGTAAGATACCAACATAAAGTGCGGAGAAAGTGAATCTTGCACACATGTGTATAATTGTGGAACTAACTATTGATATTTGTTTGTACATGAGGATTTAAAACCTTTTAAGTAATTTTCACTAATTATAAAATGTTTCAGTTGTTGGAAGAAAAATTAGTGTTACTATTTCTTTGCATCATAACTTATTTCTTAGCATTTAGTTTGCAATTAAAACTAGGTCACTACAAGATATAAATTATATCTCTCGTGCTTAGTATTTATAAATGCACACAGTTATACCAAACTTTCTAGTTCAAGTCAGGAATAGCATATAAAGAAAATGGAATCAAGACTGATAACTTCGTTTTTAGAGATGTTGGATTAATCGATCCAACCTTTCACTGCAATTTTTTTTTTTTTTTTCAATATGAAGTCCAAATAGATTCATTGTAATATGCATCTCCTCGAACTCCAATTAGGTATCTTTGACTAAAGTACGAAACTAATATGCATATTTCAAAGCTAACTTAAAACTTAATTCAAGATTTGTTTAAAGTATTTGTTAGATTTCAATGTTAAAAACATTTTGAGGATGAACAAAAAATAAAATATATTTTGATAGGAAGGTTAAAAGTTGAAATGTTTCGTTAATTCCTCTTTTAGAATTGCGCCGATTAGCTAATATAGTAGCAAGAAAAAAAAGAAAAAAAAGGAGACAGAATGAAAATGAAATCCTGAGAAGAAAACAATAACTTCAAAATTTAAAAGGAGAAAAAGGACTAACTAGTGGCAGCAACAAAAGTTTCGAATCCCAGGCTGGTCATCAGAGTTGACATTTTTTTTCATGAAGCAAAATTGTTCAAATCAAGATTTTGTGTTGTATCCATTGCAGATGTCTTATTATTTTCAACTGCATTCAATAGGGTTAAATTAGCCTTATAACAACAATTTTATGTATTTAGAAAATGGCTACCACAAGGTAAATACTAGAAAAGTATGCGTTGTTCAACGAATTCCTCTGTGTGCCTCGAAAACTTTCTTATGAGTAAAGGAATCCAGGAAAATTCACGAACATATCCCCTAAAGAACAATTGAGCTTCCTTCTTATAAAACTAAATTTGAGGGAGATAAACTAATGAAAATTTACAAGAACTCTAGCTTTAATTTTTTAGCAGAAAAAATATATGTTTTGCAGTAAAGATATTTATGTGCATGACTTTTTTTTTTTTTTTTTTTTTAACATAGACAAACAATATTCAAAAAAAGAAAGTGTTTTTCATCCTTTCTGAATGAAGGATTCAAATATACAAATATATATGTTTTCAAGAGAGATAAAAACATAAAGTGCGGAGAACGTGCATCGTGCATACATATGTATAATTGTTGAACTAACTATTGATATTAAATTGTTCATGATGATTTGACATATTTTAAGTAATTTTTTTTAATGAAGTATAGCTTTATTGATAATCTGGTAAAATTTATGACATCTATGGCAGCTCAAAGGACCCTTAGATTAGGTGTCCCTTGGCTGTCTAAGTTAAGAAGGTCGCGCAGTTCTAAAGGCAAATCAATAAAGCTATAAAAATAAAACAATGATTTAGAATCACAACCCAAGTTGGCTAAAGTATCTGTCACTTTATTTGCTTCCCTGTATATGTGTGTTACTTCAATAAGCCTTGCAATCCTTTCCTTAAAAGACAACCGATTCCAGATAGTTCTGGATTTCTTCGAGCAGCCCCGTCGATACCATAACACCTCCATCGCACCACTTTGACCATGTTACTCTCTCTCGGCATCTTCAGTCGCAAAGTCCGATTTTTTGCCTCAGACCAAGCTGTCAGATGGTAATCGTAACTGTGTTGCAATCGCCCCTTAGTTACTGTGTCGCTCTCCCTCCAGTAGCAGCCAGCCACCAACACTTGAGCATCGCTTCCGGTGTATGAAGACAGCGTCGAGGAATCAGAAAATCTGCACGCTGGGTTGCGTGATACCAAAGATCTTTTGCAAGTTCGCATTAAACCTTTTAAGTAATTTTCACTCATAATAAATGATTCCATTTTTCGGATGATATATTAGTATTGTAATATCCTTGTCACATAGTTTTTTTCCCCTAATATGGTAAAAGATCTTTATAGGAATATCCCAAGGACTACGAAAAATATTACTATAAAGATGTTATTCTTAAATAAAGATTTACATAAAAAAATACATTTTTTAAATTTTAATTTACTTTGTATTATATAAAACATGTACATAATTTTTAGAAAAACAAATACATATATCTTGGAGAACAAATACGTACATATATCTTAAAGAAAAAAGTACATGTATATCTTTGCGATACAAGTACATGTATCAGAGATACAAATGTATGCATAAGAGAAATCTGAGGGGTATGTTCGTCATCTGCAACCAACCCCCAACTCCTCTCCATGGTCTTCTTCAACCCTTCTTTAAGGAGACCTTCTTCTCCAAACAATTTCCCACATTTTCAAAACCCTAGAGCCTTCTTCTCCAAAATCATCATTTTCCATTTCTATTAGCTATAATTTGCAATTTCCATGTCAAACATTGCTTCAAGTTCTTCATCAATTTCTAGTAGGTCCAAAACAAATGTTTAATTCAAACCTCAAGTGTATTGTAGATGCAATTCTCCTAGACCGGTGGTAACTCGCACATCAAGAACAACCCTTAATCAAAATAGAAGGTTTAATGGGTGTGACAAGCACAAGGTATAATTCCGCCATTTTTACTTTGAATTTTTGTTAATTGCCACTGTGATTTATGATTCTTTAATTGTTTGGTGCGTTGTTTCGTAGTGTTAGAGTAATGGTGAATGTGATTTTTTTGAATGGATTGATTATCCGGATGAAGAGAAGAGTTGTTACGTTGGAAGTGCGAATCGGACGTTCTACGAATCAAATGAAATATTGAACAAACCAAGGAAGGGGATGAATGAAGATATTTTGAAGATTTACTGCCAAGTTTTGGTTGTACTGTGTGTATTCATGTTAATTATGGTTATGTATTTGCTCATTGAGCTTGCATCTTGTAGGAATGTTATTTAGGTGTTAAGTGTTGATTTTTTTTTTTTTTTTTTCTATTACAATTATTTATTGGACCTCACCAGAGGAGGTCGACGTCACCAGATGAGGAGTAGTAGAAGCCCGGCTGAGCGGGTGCCCCGTGAGGGGAGTAGTAGAAGTCCCCGTGAGGGTGTTAAGTGCTGATTTGAATATGCAATACAAATGAAAGTGAAACAAGAAAGATTGAAACTGAAACATGTCAAAAGGTTTATTGCATTGACCCAAAAGTGAGGATGTTCAAAATATCTTCTAATGTTACTTACATCAAACCAAAAACTAGACAAAAGTGATGATGTTCAAAATATCTTCTAATGTTACTTACATCAAACCAAAAACTAGACAAAAGTGATGATGTTCAAAATATCTGCAAATGTTAACTTACATCCACCAAAAGACTAGAAAAAAACAAGTCAAATACTAGACAAAAACAAGTCAAATTCGAGACCAAAACAAGGTAAATTACATCCAAATCATATCAAAAGTCAATTTTCCTCCCCTTCTTACAACATACTTTCCAGCCCTTCTCCTTGAGTTGTCAACTTGGTTTGTAGCTTAAATTTGTTGATTCTCATCATCAACCAGCTGTTGGGAAGGCCTTGTTGAAGTGTTCACAACATGAAAAAAACAGTATTAGCTTCAATATCAACATAAATTCAACTTCAGAAAAACCTTACAAGATGAATGTACCTATTCAACAACCAGTAGCATTGGCAACACTAGCCTGACTTTCCAAGTTTTGTTCACATTCCTGCATGGTTTTCTCCAACTCCATTTCAAAAGTAACCTCCCTTTCAGCCTTCCTCTTCTGCTTGCCTTCTCAAATCATCTTTCCTTTGAGAACATCCTCTGTTGTTGTTCCCCATTACACGGTAGTAGCTACATTTGTTGCTATTTGATGTATAATAAGGGTAAAATACCCAAACTGAACAAGTGCAAAAAAAGGAAATAAAAAAATATATTTAGATAAAGTACACAAAAGGGACCACAAACCTTATTCAATATTTTAAAGTAGTATACAAGCAAAGCAAGGACCACATACATTAAATAAACAGTATAACAAAAAACAAAGGACCACAGACAAATATTATATCATTTTGGACCAGATTCACAAACTGTAAGAAACATTTCATTCAAAAAACTTAACTTTTTACATAACATACACCAAAAACATTTTCTTTATCAGACTAAACACTAATCATATTCTGCAAAGAAAAAAAAACAAACCATAACGAGGATGAGGTTTATCCTTGTTTTCTGCAAGACGGAGCCTAAATCTCACCATCGAATGCAGGTTGAAGGTTTTTCTGATTTTATGAGTTATTATCACCAACATGCGCTAAGAATATATAGGTTTTTTAGGGAATATGGATGGATTTTCACTCACAAATGCTTGTAAACACTCAAAATAAGTTTAATTATCTTACAAAGGGTTGGATTATCACTCACAAACGCTAAGATACAATCACAAATGGTTGGTATTTCAATGGTTGAACTAGGAGTTTTCTGGTTTTGCGTTTCGCCTCACTGCGATTTTCATAGAAAATATGAGAAATGGGTCGGATCATTAATATATAGTACCTACATCCGGGTTCGGTTTATTTCAATGGGTAGGATTCAAACCGTCAATGGGTGAATTGTCATGACGAATTCACCTCTCTGAAATATGCTTGTGCGGTTCGCACGTGTGCTAAGTCACCATTTCTCGCCGGCCTCCGTAAATTGTTAGAAAAACATGTACATAATTTTTAGAAAGACAAATACATGTATCTTGGAGAACAAATACGTACATATATCGTAAAGAAAAATGTACATGTATATCTTTGCGATACAAGTACATGTATCAGAGATTCTTCGAAGATACAAATGTATGCATCTATAAAAAGACGAATTAATAGCCAATTTGGTTGTCAATGTATTTGCACTTAGCCACTTTCATCATTTTTATCATTTTTTTAACTTTCTGAGTCCCCAATAAATTTACGGGCTGCCAAATTCATCATTCCGTCGAAAACTGGGAAAATTCCGTCAAATAAGGTGATGTGGCGTAACGTTCCACTCTTATTCTCTCTCCTCCAAGGGTATTTTTGGAAAAAAATTCTCTCATCCTTCTATCATCTAATTTTGCTTGATTCTTGATTCACATCTTATAATGTTTGCTACAATCACACGAAATTTCGACTAGTTTTCCGATTCATCTAATTTAGATTTATCCTTGATTCAATCCCGAGACCCACACAAAAATTCATCTATTTCTCTATTTTTCAAATATGGAAAGAAACTTTATTTATAGAGTTCACCAAGAACTACTTCAATTTGGGTCAACCCTAATTGGCTCTGTCGATTCTTCAATTAGTAGAAATAAAAAGATCGAGTCTTCTATTACATATATAATTCTAAAGATAGCTTTTTTGTTTAGGATGCTTTGGTGATTTATGAAAATTTTAAACTTTTGAAGTGTTCATCGGTTAAATATACATTCACCTTTGTGATTAAGGCTTGTGCAGATTTGGGTGATGTTTTTAGAGGCATAGTAATACGTGGTTTAGTTCTGAAAAGTGGATTTGGTGAAAATCTTGTTGTATGGACGACTTTTACAGAGCAGCAAATTTGTTGATTTGCCCAGCAGAGCAGCAATATTACTTTACCAAGAAGACCCTTTTGATTTGCTATAACAAACACCCACAACTCTCAACATCCCATGCTAATTTCAGATATCAATCCATCCAAATTTACTTAAAAGTGACCAAGTATAACAATAAATCTACAACAATGGAAGCTTTCCTTGACAACCTTTTTGTTGGGGAAAATAGAGATTCTTGACAAATTGAGGGGCATTTGGCAATCCAAAGAATTAATAGATTTGTCTTCTTCGTAGGGAACTGATAGAGAGATTTCAATCGAAATCTGAAAATCTACATTTCTTTATGTTCATGTTTTATAGATTCAATCAACTTAATAAGATGGAAGAATAAGAATTTTAAGGAGGAAGAGAAGAATATTTTTTCCTATTTTGCCCTTGTAGGAGATAGAGATTTCTAACAATGTTAGGCCACGTCACCTTATTTGATGGAATGTTTCCGAAGTTTTGGACGAAATGATGAATTTGGCAGCCCGTAAATTTATTGGGGACTCAGAAAGTTAAAAGATGCTAAAATGGATGAAAGTGGCTAAGCGCAAATACATTGATGACCAAATTGGCTATTAATTAACAAAAACACAAAGTATTTCTGTACATAAATTTTGGTTTCGGAAAGAAGGTGTTCGTGTGGACGAGTTATCACTCATCTAAAAATTAAAGGATGTGGTAACAACCCAAAAAATTATCTCATTGTTGCAGACAACTTTGAATATGTATTTTAAATAACCTTCAACTTAATATAATAAGATATATATATACATATATATAGTACTATATTAATGTAAATTTCTTAAGGCGGCATCTAAAGGTCCCGGCTCCTATGCGGGACACCTTTTGTTCCGTAAGGTGCGAGACACGCTCCCAGCCGTCGGATGAGATTTTTTAACGGTCCAGATCTGGAGAGAGAAATGTTTTTTATTTATTATTTTTTAAGTCAGCCGCAACTTTTCTCTCTCTAGATCTGGACCGTTCAAAATACCATCTAACGGCTGTGATTGTTCCGCACGTGCGGAACTTTAGCTGTCCCGCATAGGAGCCGGACTGACATCTAAAACATATAACCTATCACAATATAGAGTTTATTTTTATTTATAACTCTTCCCAAGTTGGGACCAATTTTTTTATTACTATTAGGAGCTTATACCTTTATAGAGTATCCCTATAGGATGTTTCTACTGTATTCGGTTTGTAGTTAAAACTAGATCACAATAAGATATTAGCTATATGACTCGTGCTTAGTTTTCTTAATTACACAATTATTATAAACTTTCGAGTTCGAGTCCCGGATGTCATATAAAGAAAATAAAATCAAGACTAGTAACTCAAAAACAATTATTGACGTTATCAAAGGTTTCTTAGCCCAGTGGGGCCAGGGCCTGCCCACAACCTTGAGGTTGTGGGTTCGATACCCCCTCACACAAGGGGAATGATTTAATTGCAATTTCTTTGGGTTCCCTTGTGTGGGTCTTATATTCCTCTTCATGGGGACCCGCTAGCCGGGCTTCTACTACTACTCCGCACAACGGGCTTCTACGACACCCGCACAACGAGCTTCTACTACTCCCCTCATGGGGCACCCGCTCAACGGGCTTCTACGACGCCCGCTCAGTCTGGCTTCTACTACTCCCCCTCATGAGGCACCCGCTCAGCCGGGCTTCTATCCGGCCTACATGGGCTCCTTCTCTGGTGAGGTCCAATAAATAATTGTAAAACAAAAATAAAAAATAAAAAAATTATAGACGTTGGGGGAATTAATCAAATTCTTGACTGCAAAAGTATTTGATGATGCTAAAGAGACTCATGATAATATGCATCATCTCGAACTCCAATTAAGTATCTTTAACTATAGTATGCAACCAATTTTTATTTTTCAAAGATACACAGTTTAAAAACTTAATTGTAGATTGTTTAAAGTTTTTATTAGATTTTGAGATTCAAAACATGATAAGGACAAACAAAAAGAAAATATTTGTTCATAGGAAAGCTAAAAGTTTATATATTTTTTCTTTATTCCCCTTTTATAATTGCGTCGATTAGCTAATATGGAAACAAAATTCAATAAAAAGATAGTAAAGAGAATTTTCAACCGGGAGCGACTGAAAAGAATCTCAGATACAAACTTACGAGATCGTCAAAAAGAAGATAGATACTTTTATCTCTTATTTATCCTTTTCTAGTGCTAATCGGGAAAGTAATCCAAATAAAAGAATCCATTCATTTTTGAACGTCTGCCTTCGTGATAGGTGAAAATCATATGCGAATTCGCGGGGTTCACCAAGAAGAAGATAGAAACATGCATCACTTAGTTATCTGTTCTTAGTGCTAATCAAGAAAGTAATACAAACGATTAAAGCATGTATTCCTTTCATAAGGACAAGCGAGAGAAAATTCATTTTAATATATATGGAGGAAATCTGTAGAGATTATGACACCCACAAGCAATGATTTTAGGCAAGCTTTATATAGATATAAACATCGTGACCCAACTCGAAACAATGAAATTAGTAACAATGAAATTTTGTTAGAGCTCTATTCGCATAAGAAAAAAACCCGCAAGCATTTGTAAGGACAATCCTTATAAACTCATATCTTATTTGTACATGCACAAATAAAATAAAAAAAAGATTGAAGAGAACAATAAAACTCATATGTCATTTGTGCACGCACAACTAAAAAGATTAAAAAATTAAAGAGAGCGTGTTCAGATAAAATCTTAGAACAACTTAGATGGAACTCATGTTTTATGTACTATCTAATAACTGAAAAAAAAACAAAAGGTTAAAAGAGACGGGATGAAAATGAAATCCTGAGAAGAAAACAATTGCTTCAATATTTAAAAGGAGAAAAAATAACTAACGAGTGGCAACAACCAAATTTGAGGTATACAAACTAATGCATGTTTACAATAACTCTTAGCTGTTTTATTAGCCCAAAAAAATGAACGTTTTGAAGTATAGACAAATAAAATCCGAATAAAGAAAGAGAGTTTATTATTAACATTTTCTATCATAATAGATGATTTTAGTATACAAATATATAATGGTAGGGTTGATGATTTAAGCCCCAAGGGCTAATGTGATCAATCTAGTTTTGATGATAACAAATCATTGGTAGTTCTAATGTTTGTGTGGGCATGTGTTTAATGATAGGACCCTTACGCTCACACCGAAATTGATGAAAATGGTAAGTTAGCTTCTTGTGTTCATTAAAGGTATCATCAAACACACAATGCCTTGTAAGTATGTGCAAAGTCGACCGAGATGTGTCCAGAGGCCTTTTTTAAACTGATTCAGAAGCACTTCGGACGACCTACCCTATGGTCCGGTCGACCGAAGCATGTCCTGTCAAGGCAAAAATATAGTCGTTATAACTCGATTTTCTTGTGTATTTTGGCCCCTATATAAAGCCTCTAAAGCTGTTTTTTCACAACTAATTAACCAAGCCATAAGAGGGCATATGCTATACACTTCATCTATTCTCTTCTATTTTGAAAAGTGTTTGGAGGTATAAATTGTATATACAAACCAAGAGGGATTATTTGTAAGTAAGCTACATTGTAAACTTTCCTTTGGAACGGGCTAGTTTCCTTTTTTCTTTGTGAGAAAATAGTTCTTAGTAAGCTAGGAAAAAGGTCTTCGTGAGCTTCACTCTTTGTGAGTGTTTGTGTCCTCTTTGTGAGGTATCTCATGCGTGAGATTGGCTCTTTGTGAGCTTAGTTCTTGTGAGAACTAGAAAAACGTTCTTTGTGAGAGGAGTCCTCTTTGTGAGGCAATTGTAAAAGTTTGATCCCACACTGCATTTGATGCGAAGGAAATCCATTAGTGGATGTTGCCAAAATCCTTAGGAGTGTCCTAAGGTACTGGATGTAGATCTTTGTGATCGAACCAATATAAATCGTAGTGTTAGTTTTCTCTATCCCTTACTCATTTACTTTATAGTTAATGAATTGCTATATCTTGCTTACATCATTATATGAACATAGTTATATAAGAGTTGGTTGAAAAACTAACACGTGCTTCCTTTCTTTATATAATGCTTGGCTATCTACTTGGCTTTGGTCATATGACTTAAGAGTGTTTGTTCCTACAAGTTTCTCATATATGATACTTGACTTAGCACTTCCAAGATCATTCTCATAGTCTTGTATTCCTATATGTTTGCATATAAAAACTCAAGTCATTTAAGTTAACCTCTACATTTAACTCACCTAATATGCTTAATCAACATACTGGTTGTTAAGGCGATCACTTAGGAAAATAAGTTTAAGGAAAAAAAATATTTTAGAACCTAATTCACCCCTCTTAGATTCAAACCCTATCGGGGTATTTCAGATGAGGTTAAAATATAGCTCAAGGGGCACAAAAAACAAATCACTGAGCGTTTTTCCAAAGAGTTTGAATATATTGGTATCCCTTGGAGTTGATAGACAACTATTTATATTGGATATTGATGGACGGTAGAAGAACAAAACGAAGTCCATGCAAGTACCACCTGATGACACGTCACCCTCGGTAGAAGATACTAAAGTTCAGTTCCACAATGAACAATTTCATCCATTGGTGGTTTAGGAAAATCAAATTGTCATCTATGACGCTGAACTTGAATCCTTAAGTTCGTGGTACCTGAGAGACTCACTTTCCACTTCCATTTCAAGTGTGATATATTCTTGTGATGGCCTATTGGTCTTTACATGAATTTATGATCGAACAGATGGAATTTTTTTATTTCGACATTTTGTGTGAATGAGATTAGCTAATATGTAATTCCATTGGTAATTGATGAGGAAGTGTAATATTAAGGCAAATTGGTGAATTTAGTCCCAAAATATTTTAACTTTGGTCATTTGATTCCCGTTCTAAATTTCTTTGTATTTCAGTCCCCAAACATAATGTGTTTGGTGGAGATGGTCCTTTCGTCCTCAACTGTTACGGAAAAAATGAATTTTGAATTATTTTTTTAAAGTTGTGATATATACTGGGGTTATTTTTGAAAATGTAACCTTAAAATAATCCTTGGGTTATTACTGGCCCATCAAAGGTGAAAAAATTATTTTACTCCTCATATACTTCCTCCCCGTTTCCCCCAAATCTTCCAACTTCTAGGGTTCCAAAACTCTAGGGTTATTAACGTCTGAACTTCAAAATTGGAGATAATTCGAAGGCCAGGCCGACATAATGAAGTTGCTGAATTACATTATGGATTTGCGTTTTCGATTGATTTGGAAGTTGGAGTCTTTGAATTTTGATATGGGGTTTGATAAAGTTTAGTTTTTGACTTTCATTTTGTGGTTTTGCATTTACTTCTGGAAATTAAGTTATGCACTTGCTTACTTTATTAAAGTTGTGTAATTGAAAGGTTTGGAGGAAATTAGTGGGAAATTTCTTGTTTTAGCATGTTATTTATCTGGGTTTTTCCTATTAATTTATTGTAGAATTCGGGAATTCGGTATGTATGAGCATTTTAGGATTCCGAGTGTTCAATGCCACTTTGATTGACTTTTGAAGAAAAGAAGCATATAGACTAGGGCTTTGAGTTTATGGATTGAATCATTGTTGTTTTACAATTTATGGGGCTTGCTTTATTGGTCTCTCTGGAAGGAGGAGAAGGAGGAGAAGAAGTTTAACAAGCTGCAGGAATCCCGGGCATCCACAACCGGAGCCCTGTAATAGCTCCGCTGGAAATTTCTTTAAAAGGAACAAAGAAAGTATTGAATCAAGCCACATCCTTTTTGCTTCGTACATAGAAACGTTATAACGTTCGTTACCTTATATGAATTCATTGAAGATGAGGTTAGAGCAAAAGGTACATAGGGAGGGCTTGGGTGTGTCAGCAGATTGCATTACTTTGTCTAATTTTCTATATAAACAATTTACTTTGTTTAATTGTACTTGATTTTATGCAAACTTCATAAATCGTATATCGCCCAATAATAAAAATGAATGACACCCTATGCATCGCATGTGCGGTCATTAGGCTAGTTCATATAATGAAAACCGTCACGTGCAAACTTTTTATTAAAAAACATAAATGCTTGTAAATTAAGAAATACTTTCCCTAGATAATTTAGTATAGATTACAAAAGGGGGAGATAACGAAGACACTTAAAATAACTCTAACATCATTTTATTTTTAGAAAATAGAAAATATTGCAATAAAGTTATAAATGTGCACTCACCTTTTTGAATATTAATAGGCGTACAATATCTAAATAAAGAAAGAGGTTCATTTTTCCGTGTTAGAATAGAGGATTATAGTATACAAATGTATAATGTTATAGTTGATTAGGTTAAAATCAAGCTCAAGGGGCACCATAAACAAATGAATGGGCTTGTTTTTTCTAAGGGTTTGAACATAAAATAACAATGGACGGCTATGTACTTGGGATATTGATGAATGAGAGAAAAATAAAAAGAAGTTCTTACAAGCACCACCTGGTCATACATCACTCTTGGTAGGAGAGACTAAAGTTCAGTTCCACAGTGATCAATTTATCCATTGGTGGTTTATGAAAGCCAAATAGCCATCTATGATGCTAGAACTTGAATCCTTGGGCTCATGACTATTAGTCTTTACCATATTTTATGTTCAAGCAGTTGGAATTTTTTATTTCGACACTTAGAGTGAACATAATTAGCTAATTTGTAATTCCACGGAAAATTGAAGTATAAAATTGATTATTTTCTAAGGCAAAACTAGATATATAATTGTGAAGTAAGATACCAACATAAAGTGCGGCGATAGTGCATCTTGCACACATGTGCATAATTGTGGAACTAACTGTTGATATTTGTTTGTACATGAGGATTTAAACTTTTTAAGTAATTTTTACTAATGATAAAATGTTTCAGTTGTTGGAAGATAAATTAGTGTTACTATTTCTTTGCATCATAACTTAATTCTTAGTATTTGGTATTCAATTAAAACTAGGACACTACAAGATATAAATTATATCTCTCGTGCTTAGTTTTTATAAATGCACACAGTTATATCAAACTTTATAGATCAAGTCATGAATGACATATAAAGAAAATGGAATCAAGACTGATAACTTCGGTTTTAGAGATATAGGAGGAATCGATCAAACTTTTGACTGCAAAAATGTTTCAATATGAAGGTCAAAGAGATTCATTATAATATGCATCTGCTCGAACTCCAATTTAGTATATTTGACTAAAGTACGAAACTAATATGCACATTTTAAAGCTATACATTATCTTAAAACTTAATTCAAGATTTGTTTAATGTATTGTTAGATTTGAATGTTAAAAACACTATGAGGATGAACAAAAAATAAAATATATTTTGATAGGAAGGTTAAAAGTTGAAATGTTTCGTTGATTCCCCTTTTAGAATTGCAACGATTAGCTATTATAATAACAAGAATAAATAAAAGAAAATAAGGAGACAGATTGGAAGAAAACAATGACTTCAAAATTTAAAAGGAGAAAAAAGGACTAACAATGACATTTTTTTTTCTGAAGCAAAATTGTTCAAAGCAAGATTTTGTGTTGTATCCATTGTTGATGTCTTATTCTTTTCAACTGCATTCAAGAGTAACCTCAATTTTATGTATTTAGAAAATGGCTACCACAAGGTAAACAGTAGAAAAGCATGCATTGTTCAACGAATTCCTCTGTGTGCCTCTCATGTACACGTGCCTAGAAAACTTTCTGATTAGTAAAGGAATTCAGGCGAATTCACGAACATAACCCCTAAAGAACCATTGAGCTTTCTTCTTATAAAACCAAATTTGAGGGATATTAAACTAATGAAAATTTACAAGAACTCTTGCCTTAATTTTTTAGCAGTAAACAATAAAAGTTTTGCAGTAAAGTTATTTATGCGCATGCCCTTTTTTTTTTATATATAACATAGACAAACAATATCCAAAAAAAGAATGTGTGTTTTTCTTCCTTTCGGAATGAAGAGAATCCTTGGGATATGATTATATTTTTAACTTCACATGTGCTTCCTTCTTATAAAACCAATTTTCAGGGAGACAAACTAATGAAAACTTACAATAACTCTAGCTTTATTTATTAAATTTTTAGCAGAAAAATAAACTTTTTGCATGAAAGTTATTTATGTGCGTGCTTTTTTTTTATATTTTATAAATAGAAAAACAATATCCAAATAAAGAAAGAGGGATTTTCTTCCTTTCGGAATGAAAGATTCTAGAATACAAATTTATAATGTTAGGGTGGATCAATGAAGTTAAAGCCTAGCTAAAGAGTACCTTTGAGATTTGGCTATATTTGCAACTTCACATGTTATTGCCCAAAAATTTTTTTTTATAATAATATCAAATTTGATGGTCAAAATCATTTAATTCTTGAGAATTTAGCACTTGGACATGGTAATTGATGATCTTGAAATAAATCACATTATCTACGGTAGAACTAGATATTTTTAAAAGTAAATTCAATAGTCATTTGGTTTCATCCCCAAGTAAATTAGAATATTGTAGTAATCTTTGCACAAGGGTGAAAAAGAATCAAGAACGTCGAGTTTTTTTTTTTTTTGGTTTTCCGCCCACTAACTGCAAGTTTTACATCTGGGTGAGAATAGATAGGATTGTCACCTCCATTGGCGATACTTATGCTCATAAACAGAAGTTAGCGACGACGGACAAGCTTTTATAACTTTACGATCAAAACTTTATTTTGGATGATTCTCTGTGATGGGTTCTTGACCAATGAGATTTTGTTGTACATATTTCTGGACATGCTCAGCTACGGCTAAACTTTCCAAGTACATCCGCAGCTCACCTCCAGATCCTAATGAGTTATCTTCTTCATTTGAATACTTGTAACTTGGAGGAAAGAACGCAGTAAATGGAGGGTTACACACAACCTTATATGGAAAATCGTCCAACAAAAGCATGTTAGATTCACTGTATTCACCTAAATCCCATGGTAGACTATACTCCAGCTTTCCCCACAATTTCTTGAGTTTCTTCACATAAAGAGGTTTTCCGTCAATAGTCTTGTATCCCGTGTTGGTACAATGAGATTGATCCCAATAGAAGAGTAACTTATCCTTGGAATTTCCCATTAGAAAATCCAGAATTGGCTCCACAATTTTACTTGTTCTTGATGACCAGACACCAACATTGAACCTTGCGAAGCAGAATTCCAGAACCAAATATATAATTGTGAAGAAAGATAAAAACATAAAGTGCGGAGAACGTGCATCGTGCATTCATATGTATAATTGTTGAACTAACTATTGATATTAAATTGTACATGAGGATTTGACACATTTTAACTTTGCTTGCAAAAGTAGATAAAGAAATAGGACGATAATCAACGAACGCAATGGGGCTCTGCACTTTGGAGCACTAGACAACGATTTAGGAAGGGGCCGGCCTGCCCAAAAACCCCTCACTACTTGGAGCAACTCTTGACCAACAATACTCCAACATGATTGGAAGAAAAATCCCGAAAAACCATCCGGACCCGAGGCGCTATTTTTGTCTAGCGAAAAAATTGATTAGCTTACTACTTCTAAGTTTGGCAATAAATCTAGGCAGTTGTTATCCTTATCCAATAGAAACTCTAGAATCATACCCATTAGTGTGTCGTTATCATCCAAAACTGTAGCATCTTGAGCAAAAATATCTGCATAAAAGCAAGAACCGTCATTACCAATCTAGGCAGGATCAGTGATCCATTCCTCCTATCATTCATAATGTTTGAGATATACATCCTCCTCCTTCGATTGGTTCACACAGTGTGAAAATAGCGAGTGTTCGCATTCCCCTCCTTCAGCCATTTCACCCGAGATCGCTGGTTCCAATTTATTTTTTCCATATTGCTTATATATGGCATGTGCTGCTGCGAGGGAATTACTATGCTCGTGTGTGGGATAAATATCGAAATCTATCTCATCCGCAAGGACACTTTTTGAGGAAGCCTTGACATTGT
This sequence comes from Vinca minor, assembly GCA_026122235.1. NCBI lineage: Eukaryota > Viridiplantae > Streptophyta > Magnoliopsida > Gentianales > Apocynaceae > Vinca > Vinca minor. The sequence continues at coordinate 2,404,045 of JAOCZM010000116.1, forward strand.
CTTAAATATTCCCAAACTCGGCCCTGTTCGATTGCGCCAATTTAGACCGCAATCTCCATAGTTTCATGCCCAGCATTTCCATACCATTACCATGAATTACACCTCACAAGCAATCATCTAAGGTGGCTTAAAAAGAGTGATGCTTCATCCACAGTGATTCGAATATAAATGCCGAAGATCCAATTGTAAGTGAGAGTCGAACCGACACACGAAGTGGACGTTGATCAGAAGCTGTTCAGGGCAAGTGCTTTACTCTTGTGTCCTCAAAAGTGGAATTCCATTGCGAGTTAACAAGAACTCGATCCAAGCGTCATTACAGAGGTGGAGGTACGCTTCTACACCATGTGTAGGGGTTGCACTGGAAAGGCACCTCCAACAAACCACAATCATTCGCAAATTTTGAGAATTCCGTAATGGGCAAAGAAGCCGGGATTGAGCCTAGGCTCTTAGATTGTCTTAGAACAACATTAAAATCACCCTAACCAGCCAAAATTATTTATTGCAGTATGTACCACTTGTTCCTTATCCCCAATGATATTGAAATCTAGGGTACCATCCCACAATACCCAAATTTCGCTTGTGATGTTGCCAAAGCAAAAAATTGAACCCTAATTTTGTACGGTACATAAATAGATTAGTAAGCTGGACCGTTGGCTAAATTAATATCAAAAGCAGGATTATATGTTCCCAGCGCAATTGTTTAACTCGAGCTATTGAATCATCATTAGCGATACCCCTTATATTCTAAACAACAAAATCCATAAACAAGTCATATGTTAAACGTAAAAGTGAGGAGAATATTACCTCATGCACTGGAGGAATTCCCCCTTTGAGCAACTCTTGCCGACTTCCGAATTTCTCCATTGGACACTACCTTCTTTTTTGCTGGCGGCTTTGGTCATTGGTTCTTATCCAAACCATCTGCCCCAAATCGACAGCAAAGTTGGCGACCGCTGCCACTGGTACTTCTTGGTCTGGTTCTCCAACATTCATAGTTTCCTTCCTCGCCTGTAAAGCTAAGGTTCGCACAAAATACGAGATTACCTTCCAACTATCTAGAGCAACTTCTTTTGAAATTGTGTGTGACGCTAAAAAGGCATATGAGCATGCCATTCTGTCCACCTCAATTTGAGAACCCGTAGCTTTGAAAAGATTAAAATCTTCTCGACCTTTTTTTCTAACATCCCCTGGTGTTAGGTCTAATTCCTCCAGTCTTAAAGCAATATCATCTTGAATTATTATCCGCATATCGTGATAACCAGTTTCTGGTGCCACTGTCTTCATTGGCTCAGATTGTTTTCCAGATTCTACATCGTTCAAATTCCCCAATCCAATTGAAATCGGAACATTCATGGTATCTTTATTGGAGGAGGATTATGCTTCATCTAATCCTTTCCCTAATGGGATTGGACTTTTTCCTTGCCCAATTGCATCGAATCCCTTGTCGAGTTGGATTGGTGTACTGCCCAAAACAGCCGCCTTCCCCTTATTATTGTTCTCAACCAAAATTCTAACAGTGTTTTGTATATCATTGTTCGCTGCAATTACCCCACCAGCAGAATTCTTCGTGGCACGGTTGTACACATAGGTTAAAACTTTCCCCGATTTCAATGTTTCCAGCGCATTGATTTTCCTGCATCTTCTTGGGCACTCTCAGTACCATCCCTCCGCAGTAGAACCCTCTTAACATTGATGTCACTCCTCTTAACGCAGACATCAGCCCTTAGATTATCCTTCTGCACCCGATCATTGTTGTGCAAGCAATTGTTATTAGAATGACCAACCTTCCCACATCCCGTGTAATAACCCGGCAATTGTACTGCCAAAAAGCATTTCCCAAACTCGTATGAGCGATCAATATTCTGGTGCATAGTTGCCTCAATAAGTCAACTTCCATACAAATCCTAACCACGCTAGATCTTGTGACATTGGGGGTTGGCTCATCCAAAATGAGAGGATTTCCAGCGGCCTTTGCCATTGAGAAAACATGATTTGTTAAATAAATGGATGGATAGCCCCTCAAATCGAATCCATACCGACACAATCGACGATTTGACTTGGGGATAAAAATTTAAGACCTCTTGAAAACCCTCATACGTGCGCCATTAAAGATCCATACCCTCTTCCTTAAAAAACGGCAGTAGTCCTCTTCATGATCGAAACATACCAGACATGTTGATAGTCTAGAATTCTAATCCAAAAGCATCCATTAAACTATAACTTATGAAAATCACGTCGTAGTATCTCTAGATTCGAGCTTCTCTGCGAGAATTTTCCCAAGAGTGCGAGATTCCATGGAGATTCCAAAGCTTCCAATTTCTTATCATCAATTATTACAGCCGGTTCGCCCTTGTAAATGACAAGTGCTGTTGTGAGGGAATTACTATGCTTTTGTATGGGGTCACTATCGAAAGCTATCTCTGCCACAATGACACTTTTTGCGATAGCATTGACATTGTCTTCAATATTCCCAAACCCATCCCTATTCCATTGCACCAATGTAGACCGCAATCAACTTAGTTTCAAGCCCAGAATTTCCATACCATTACCATGAATTGCACCTCCCCAGCAATCAGCTCGGTGTCTTAAAATGAGTGATGCTTCGTCCATATTGATTGGAATCTAAATGCCGAAGATCCAATTTTAAGTGAGAGCCGAACCGACACACGAAGTGGACAATGATCAGAAGTCGTTCAAGGCAAGTGATCCACTCGTGTGTCCTCATAAGTGGAATTCCATTATGAGTTAACCAGAACTTGATCCAACCGTCGTAACAGAGGTGAATGTGCGCTTCTACGCCATGTGTAGGGGCTTCCTGAGAAAGGCACCTCCAACAAACCGCAATCATTTACTGATTTTGAGAATTCCGTAAAGGGCAAAGTGCCGGGATTGAGCATAGGCTCTCATATTGTCTTAGAACCACATTAAAATCAATCAACCAGTCAAGGTGAATCATATTGTGACGCAAAAGCTACTAAATAAGACCACGTGGCTCTTCGATGCTTGTCTTGGCAACGAGCATAGATAAAAGAATAATATATAGTCGAACCTACAAAATTATTTATTGCAACATGTACCACATGTTTCTCATCCATCAAGATATTAATATCTAGGGTACCATCCAACAACAATCGAATTTTTCTTGCCAAAATTGATCCTCAATTTTGTAAGGTACATCAAGAGATTGGTCCGGCTAAATTAATACCAAAAGCGGGATTTTATGTTCCCAACATAATTGTTTAACTTGAGCTATTGAATCATCATTAGTGATACCCATTATATTCTAAAAAAAATCCATAAAAAAATCATATGTTAAATGAAAAAGTGAGGAGAATATTATCTCATGCACTTAAGGAATTCCCCCATTGAGAAATTCTTGCCAATTTTCGAATTTCTCCATTTGGCACTACCCTCTTTTTTGCTGGCAGCTTTGGTGTTTGGTTCTTATCCAAACCGTATTTCCCCAAATCGACAAACAAGTTGGCGACCTATGCCACTGGCACTTCTTCGACTGGTTCTCCAATACTCACAGTTTTCTTCATCCCCAGTAAAGCTAAGGTGCGCGCAAAATTCGTGAATACCTTCCAACCATCTCTAGCAACTTCTTTTGATATTTTGCCTGACCCTTAAAATGTCTATGTGCATGCTATTCTGTCCACCTCAATTGGAAAACCTGTAGCTTTGAAAATATCAAAATCATCTCGGCCTTTTTTCCTAACATCTCCCAAAGTTATGTCTAATTCCCCGGTCCCAAAGCAATATCATCTGGAATTATTATACACTCATTGTGACTAGTAGTTTCTGGTGCCACTGTCTCCATTGGCTTAGATTGTTTTCTAGATTCGACTTCCTCAATTGGCTCGGCAGCATTCAAATCCCCCAATCCAATTGAAATCGGAATATTGATGGTATCATTATTGGAGAAGGATTCTGCTTCATCTAATCATTTCCCTAATGGGATTGGACTTTTGCCTTGCCTACTTGCATCGAATCCCTTGTCGAGTTGTATTGGTGTACTGCCTAAAATAGCTGTCTTTCCCTTATTTACTGTTCTCAACTAAAATTCTAACAATGTTTTGTATATCATTGTTCGCTGCAATTCTTCCACTAGAAGAATTCTTCGTGGCACGGTTGTTTGAGTAGATTAAAACATTCCCTCTTAGTACCGTCCCTCCGCAGTATAACACTAGGAATAATAGTGACCGTACTCCTCTTAACGCTAACATCAGCTCTTAGATTATCCTTCTGCACCCGATCATTGTTGTGCAAGAAATCGTTATTCGAATGACCAACCTTCCAATATCCCATGCAATAACCCGACAATTGTTCATAACCAATGTACTACCAAAAACCTTTTTCTTCGCCCATATTATGGTGCATAGTGGCCTCAATAAATCAACTTCCACACAAACCCTATCCTCGCTAGGTCTTGAAACATTGGCGGTTAGCTCATCCAAAATGAGACGATTTCTAGCGGCTTTCACGATTGTGAACAAACTTGATTTGTTAAAAAAAAAAGGATGGGCAGCCCCTCAAATCGAATCCATACCTGCACAATCGACAATTCAACTTAGGGATCAAAATTATATGACCACTTGAAAAGCCTCATACGTGTGCCATGCAAGCTCCATACCCCCTTTCTCCAAAAATGGCAGTAGTCCTCTTCGAGCTCGAAACGGATCACGACGGGTTGATAGTCCAGACTTCCAATCCAAAAACATCCTTTAAACTGTAACTTATGAAAACCACGTTATAGTATCTCCAGATTCGGGTTACTCCACGAGAATATTCCCACGAGAGCGAGTATCCGTGGAGATTCCAAAGCTTCTCATTCCTTATCATCAATTATTAAATTCTGTTAGCCTTTGTAGGAGGAAAAATGTGAAACCCGGTCCCATTATTAGGACCAAACTGTGAAGTTTTGGAACTTGTGGTGATAGGGTTAGCATAAGTCTAGAGTGGGGGGGACTAAGTTTGTAATTTTTGACTTTATATACAGATATATATAGACTTGTTAGCCTAAACCCTAGTTTTTTATCTACTATCTTTTTCTCTCTTTACAACGACAGACATTCTTGCGGAGATAGAACCTGAGACAATTCCGGTACCCGTTCTACCAATCGAAGGTTTTGTTGGTGAAGAGGTTCCGTCTCTAACAGTTTAAGAACGAATCACAGGTAAGCATAGAATCCCTTCGTTTTTAATAAAAGATTGTATTTTTAATATAAAATACGGGATAATTCGAGTTTATTTTCTTGATTTACTTGTAACGAAATTTATTGTATATTGGCTGATGTTCTATCAACTTAAATCGGTAGGTCGACATAATTTATTTTATTTTTATTTTCTTCTGTTGGAGTCGGAATTTGAAGGATTGGCGACTCGTGTCACGTTTTTTTTTCCCTCTGCATTGGAGTCGCATATTTTGTATGAATCTTGGATTCATTAACTTTTATATGAATATAAAGAAACATTGATGACCTTTGATTCCTTGTCCTAAATTAGTAGCTTATTATTTTAATTTTTTTAGAGTCTTGTTTCCTTCCTTTAAATGCCTTATATGCAAAACTCTGCCAGTGTGATGACCAAGTTTTCCTTGTAGTCTATTTTCGAGCATACTGTGTTAATTGATCAATTCCACCATCTTTGGCTATATTCTGTGCGAATACTTCGTTGATAAACTTAATCTCTTGGTTATATATATTGTTTTGCCATCAACTTCTTGTCTCCTAAATGTCTGTTTCACACTGGCTTGAAACGTCTCATCACTAAATTTATTCACACTATTGATATTGTGGAATCTGCTCAAGATATTTGTACATTGAAATCATTCTTTAGCTTCTCAGTATATTGTCCTTCTTTTAGCTTTAATTTTCTTTGTCATACAATCACATATCACAACCCATTGGACATCATATATTATATTGCTTCCACCACCCCTTGATTCGTGCACCTTATTGTATGATCATCGTCACCGATTTACCTCTCCTTATGTTATGTTGGGACTGGTATTGATTGTAGTTATTTAACCGTTGTGAAGGGATACAAAATGAGCTTCATGTGTTCTAATGTTGTTTTTCCTTAATATACACAAAAACATCATTTTCCATACTAAATATCAAGTTTCAGATCTATCTATTTAATCCCAATGATTTTTTATACTGTTTGATACTTTGCGGGTTGACATGGAATACTATCTGTATTGACCCACCTAAGGGTAGAAGCTAGGACTCTGTACTGACCCATTCCCTAGAGGGTATAAGTCTAGGGTTGATATATCAGTTTCAGTTTCAGTTTCAGTTTCGGTAAACCTATGATCCCCGGTCAAAGTATCACTCTGTAAATTCTGTTTCTGTTCTGAATCTGTTAAATATGATAAATCTGTCTGAATTTCTAAAAGTTTCTGAAAATACTTTTTCTGTCAAAAGATTCTGGTTAAAGTATACTTCTATAAAATCTGTTTGTTTTATGAAAACTGTATTTATGTAACCGGATTTTCCCGGGAGGCGTTTCTATACTTACTGAGTTGTAGCTCACTCCTTGCGTTGTTGTTTTTACAGATGATGAGTCATAAGAGAACGAAAGACCGTACGAACGGGGACTGAGTGTAGAAGCAACTTTGGGATTACTTACGGAATAAAAATTTAGGATAATTCAATTAAGAGTATTTTTCTCAACTTTAATGTGTTAAAATTTATTCAGGAATTTTGATTGTTGAATTAAATGGGTGATTATCAGTTTATGGAAATAGATTCTCTGAATGTAAGGACCTGGTATTCTTGGATTTTGATTTGAGAATACGGTCATGTCGGGTTTTCGGATCCGGACTTATTGACCCGGGTCCGGGGCGTGACATTTAGTGGTATCAGATCTTAAGGTTCAAATCGTTGGGAACTGACTTAGGCTTCAAATATTTTAGGAAAGATAATATGGCATAAGTGAGTAAATGTTTGATCTTTGAGAAAATGTTGAAGAAGTGGTCTGTAAGTTTAAATTTGTAAGTTTTGAATGGTGCTTGAGATGTATTTATGAGCCTAGGGTTTAATCTTCGGAATTAGCTTAGGCATTATGACGCTCAAGAATATAAGATGGGTAGAGTTAAGTAAGAAATAGGTGTGGTATTGCGTATCATATGGTAGTGTATTCTTTTTTATTATGTAGTTACATGTTACCACGTGTGTTTTTTTTACAACACCATCGATCTTTTAGCGATGGTCGTCTGTGAACGAGAGTCACATGATTGATAAGATCCTTGTTAACGTCTAAATATCTATATCTAGATTGCGAATCGCAACGGTGGAGAATGTGTGGAACCATTGCGACAAAAATCCAGACTCGTGTACGGGCTCAATGAGAAAATAATTAGCAGGGTCAAACGAGTTGACCCTAGGAACTAGAAGACTTTGCCTTTATAGTTCTACCTAAACTCACTACGACCTCAACATGTTGGCACATGTGCCGATCCAACAACGCCTGTTCGAAGAGCAATAGAGGAGCAACAGCAGCAAGTCAATGCCTTATGCTCGCCCAAAGGAATGCACAGAAGTATGAGGCTATCTACGAGCGAATGAAAATGTCGAATGTGCTGACTTGTGCTTGAAGCGGCGGATTGGCTTTACGAGATGTAATTAAATTTTAAGATCATGGAGGCTACTGATGAAGTGAAGACAAATGTGACACAGAATACTTAGCGTATGTTGTGGATACAGACGAATAAATCCTTAAGCTGGAAGACATTCCAGTGGTTAAGGAGTATCCTGACATGTTCCCGGAATCACTACCAGGAATATCCACAGAGAGAGAATCACGAAAAAATCTATAACATTCATTATCACGGACCCGATATTCTACATTTCTTGGGGCATTCCATTTTGTTATCTTTGGTTTCTTCAAGAAATCCTATTCATATACATCATTGCTGATAACCATTGAATCCATAAATTCTTACTCGTGTTTTATAGCCATCTCAAATCTGGATTGTGATCTAGTAATTATCTTCTCATTCTCACTTTAAAATCCTCCATCAGTTTTGGATAATTTGATTACTAATATTTAACGGTGTCCTTTTGTATTCTCATATTTGTACTCGATGGACAATGACTCTCACCTTTCAAATGGTGTAGCATTTAGCTAACTTAGTATCATCTCCTCTAGATTAAGGACATATGTATACAAATATTGACACCTCACGTTGTTGTCTGGCATAGACGCCCTTATCTATTCATTTCATCGACTTATTCTCCATTCATTTTACTTCAAGGTTCTACAATTTAGTATTACTGAATTTTGTGTCATCTTTAGGCTTCCAAAATTTCCTTTGAGTGCTTGAATTATCAATTTCCTTTTATCTCTTTGTGGAAGCCCTTTCTTTAACTAGTGCTAACCACTTGACTTTGCTTTCTTGTGAATGTTTACTGAAGTTTCAGGTAAGTCTATGACTGTATTACTTATACTGACATATCGTATAGTGTCTGAATGCGCTAAGGTTTCTACATTATTAATGGCTCGTTATTATTCGTTACTCTTCAGTTATCTTATCCTTTCAAAATATGTTAAATGTATTCATTTTGGATCGTCGATTCAACTTTCACTAATCTAATCTTCTTTACCTTGTTTTTAAACCCGATATTCTTTTCCGAAGTTATTCTTTTCCTTTCTCCTCTAGTCTTACTCGCGAATTTTATCACTCGGTTTTCTAAGTGTAAATCGAAGCATAAAGTCCCTACGAAAACTTGTGTTATCAGTGTAGCGCAACAAAGGCGTGGTATGACCTCATCCCACATCGGTGAATGTAATGATGAAACACTCGAAGATAATGTTACAGAGAGTTGGAAAGAATACTATTCGACGATGGTGGACGAGACCCAGCGAATTTATCTATGGCTTTTGGCGAGTTCCAACGAAACGATAGGGACCAAGATAAACCTTAGTAAAACTTTTCACTCGCAGACAAATGGACAGTAAGAAAGAACAATCCAGGCGGCGAAAGAGGTACTACGAGAATGTGTACTTGATTTTGAATAAAGCTGGATGGATTACCCGGTACTAACCGAATTCGCGAACAAAAATAGTTACCAGGAAAGAATTGGAATGGCGTTAGAAAGAGTTGGTATGTAAGCGTACAAGTTGGCGTTACCGCCAGCGGTGTCAAGAATTTACAACAAGTTTTATGTAACACAGTTGCGATGTTACATCGCGACCCATGTCACGACTTGAATCAGAAATCTTTGCAAGTACAGGAAGATTTGACCTATAACGAATATCCGATCTGGATCATTAACCACAAGAACCGAGTGTCGAGAAAAAGAACTATACCCTCCATTAAGGTTCAACGGTCGAACCATACACCATGAAGCGCGGCATGGGAACTCGAAGAAAAGAGAAGAGTCAAGCACCCTTACCGCTTCGACGAATCAGATTTGCAAGTTTCGAGGACGAAACTTTTCTTAAGGGGGGTAGGATGTGAAACCCGGTCCCTTTATTAGGACCAAACTGTGAAGTTTTGGAACTTGTGGTGATAGGGTTAGCATAAGTCTAGAGTGGGGGGACTAAGTTTGTAATTTTTGACTTTATATATAGATATATATAGACTTGTTAGCCTAAACCCTAGTTTTTTATCTACTATCGTTTTCTCTATTTACAACGACAGACATTCTTGCGGAGATAGAACCTGAGACAATTCCGGTACCCGTTCTACCGATCGAAGGTTTTGTTGGTGAAGAGGTTCCGTCTCTAACAGTTTAAGAACGAATCACAGGTAAGCATAGAATCCCTTCGTTTTTAATAAAATATTGTATTTTTAATATAAAATACGGGATAATTCGAGTTTATTTTCTTGATTTACTTGTAACGAAATTTATTGTATATTGGCTGATGTTCTGTCAACTTAAATCGGTAGGTCGACATAATTTATTTTATTTTTATTTTCTTCTGTTGGAGTCGGAATTTGAAGGATTGGCGACTCGTGTCACGTTTTTTTCCCTCTGCATTGGAGTCGCATATTTTGTATGAATCTTGGATTCATTAACTTTAATATGAATATAAAGAAACATTGATGACCTTTGATTCCTTGTCCTAAATTAGTAGCTTATTATTTTAATTTTTTTATAGTCTTGTTTCCTTCCTTTAAATGCCTTATATGCAAAACTCTGCCATTGTGATGACCTAGTATTCCTTGTAGTCTATTTTCGAGCATGCTGTGTTAATTGATCAATTCCACCATCTTTGGCTATATTCTGTGGGAATACTTCGTTGATAAACTTAATCTCTTGGTTATATATATTGTTTTGCCATCAACTTCTTGTCTTCTAAATGTCTGTTTCACACTGGCTTGAAACGTCTCATCACTAAATTTATTCACACTATTGATATTGTGGAATCTGCTCAAGATATTTGTACATTGAAATCATTCTTTAGCTTCTCAGTATATTGTCCTTCTTTAGCTTTAATTTTCTTTGTCATACAATCACATATCACAACCCATTGGACATCATATATTATATTGCTTCCACCACCCCTTGATTCGTGCACCTTATTGTATGATCATCGTCACCGATTTACCTCTCCTTATGTTATGTTGGGACTGGTACTGATTGTAGTTATTTAACCGTTGTGAAGGGATACAAAATGAGCTTCATGTGTTCTAATGTTGTTTTTCCTTAATATACACAAAAACATCATTTTCCATACTGAATGTCAAGTTTCAGATTTATCTATTTAATCCCAATGATTTTTTATACTGTTTGATACTTTGCGGGTTGACATGGAATACCTGTCTGCATCGACCCACCTAAGGGTAGAAGCTAGGACTCAGTATCGACCCATTCCCTAGAGGGTATAAGTCTAGGGGTCGATATATCGCTGCATTTTCGCTTTCGCTTTTGGTAAACCTATGATCCCCGGTCAAAGTATCACTCTGTAAATTCTGTTTATGTTCTGAATCTGTTAAATATGATAAATCTGTCTGAATTTCTAAAAGTTTCTGAAAATACTTTTTCTGTCAAAAGATTCCGGGTTAAAGTATACTTCTATAAAATCTGTTTGTTTTATGAAAACTATATTTATGTAACCGGATTTTCCCGGGAGGCGTTTCTATACTTATCGAGTTGTAGCTCACTCCTTGCGTTGTTGTTTTTACGGATGATGAGTCATAAGAGAATGAAAGACGCATGCGAACGGGGACCGAGTGTAGAAGCAACTTTGGGATTACTTACGGAATAAAAAATTTAGGATAATTCAATTAAGAGTATTTTTCTCAACTTTAATGTGTTAAAATTTATTCAGGAATTTTGATTGTTGAATTAAATGGGTGATTATCAGTTTATGGAAATAGATTCTCTGAATGTAAGGACCTGGTATTCTTGGATTTTGATTTGAGAATACGGTCATGTCGGGTTTTCGGATTCAGACTTATTGACCCAGGTCCGGGGCGTGACAAAAAATCTTTGACGGGTTGCGAGGCCTTGGAATGGGTAGCCGAGACGAGGTCCATGAAGGAATTCTTTGGCTATGCTCTTCCCTCTGCCGCCGCCTGTACAACAGCTGCCGTGGTGGGGACTCAAAACAGTTGTTGAAAGGGCATATGACACTGTCTAGAGAGAGTTTTGGACACATACAAATATCTACTATATAAGAAAAATTGAAACTTGACTTAGCAATTCCAAGATCATTCTAATAGTCTTGTATTCCTATGTGTTGCATCTAAACATTTAAGTTATCTAAGTTACCTCTACAATTAACTCACCTTATATGCTTAATCAACAACTTTTGTTAAGGTGGTCACTTAGGCAAAGAAGTTTAAGAAAAAGCTAAAATATTTTAGAACCTAATTCACCCCTCTCTTAGGTTCAAACCCTATCGGGTATTTCAGATGAGGTTGAAATATAGCTCAAGGGGCACTAAAAAACATCACTAAGCGTTTTTTTCCAAGAGTTTAAATATATTGGTGTGCACTAGAGTTGATGGAAAACTATGTATTTGGGATATTGATGGATTGTAGAAGAACCAAACCATGTCCATGCTAGTACCACCTGATCACACGTCACCCTTAGTAGAAGATACTAAAGATCAGTTCCACATTGAACAATTTCATCCATTGGTGGTTTAAGAAAGGCAAATTCTCGTCTATGGCCCTAAACTTGAATCCTTAAGTTGGTGGTACCTGAGAGACTCACTTTCGACTTCCATTTCAAGTGTGATATATTCTTGTGATGGCCTATTGGTCTTTACATGAATTTATGACCGAACAGTTGTAATTTTTTATTTTGACATTTTGTGTGAATGAGATTAGCTAATATGTAATTCCATTGGCAATTGCTGAGTAAGTATAATATTAAGGCAAATTGGTGAATTTAGTCCCTAAATATAATAAATTAAAGTATAACATTGATTTTTTTTAAGGCAAAACTAGATATATGATTGTGGAGTAAGATACCAACATAAAGTGCGGAGAAAGTGAATCTTGCACACGTGTATAATTGTGGAACTAACTATTGATATTTGTTTGTACATGAGGATTTAAAACCTTTTAAGTAATTTTCACTAATTATAAAATTTTTCAGTTGTTGGAAGATAAAATTAGTGTTACTATTTCTTTGCATCATAACTTATTTATTAGCATTTAGTCTGCAATTAAAACTAGGTCACTACAAGATATAAATTATATCTCTCGTGCTTAGTATTTATAAATGCACACAGTTATACCAAACTTTCTAATTCAAGTCAGGAATGGCATATAAAGAAAGTGGAGTCAAGACTGATAACTTCGTTTTTAGAGATGTTGCATTAGTCGATCCAACTTTTCACTGCAATTTTTTTTTTCAATATGAAGTTCAAAGAGATTCATTGTAATATGCATCTCCTCGAACTCCAATTAGGTATCTTTGACTAAAGTACGAAACTAATATGCATATTTCAAAGCTAACTTAAAACTTAATTCAAGATTTGTTTAAAGTATTTGTTAGATTTCAATGTTAAAAACACTATGAGGATGAACAAAAAATAAAATATATTTTGATAGGAAGGTTAAAAGTTGAAATGTTTCATTAATTCCTCTTTTAGAATTGCGCCGATTAGCTAATATAGTAGCAAGAAAAAAAAAGAAAAAAAAGGAGACAGAATGAAAATGAAATCCTGAGAAGAAAACAATAACTTCAAAATTTAAAAGGAGAAAAAGGACTAACTACACTACTAGAATTATAGCTTGTTGCGACGAGATTTTTTGCGTCGGGCGTTTACCGTTACAAATAATTGTCATTTGCGGCAAGAATGACACACCAACGCAAATAATGGTACGACGTCGTTTAGTAATAGGAATTTGTGACCGCTAATTAGTATTTGCGACAGCAAATTAATTCGTCGCGAAAAGGGGATTATTTGCGACGGTTTTTAGTTGATGCAAGAAGTTTCGCCACAAATAAGCTAAATTTGCGATGGGATTCTCCCGTTGCGTAAGAAGTTGATGCAAATGACCATATTTGCGATGGGCTTCATTTGACATAAAAGGTTTCACCCCAAATAATCAAAATTTGCAATGATATTCTTCCGCCATATCTAAAGTTGATGCAAATGCCAAAAAAAATTAGTATTAGGGTGTTGGTGGATTTTTTTGCCATCTCCGAATATTTATTTATTTTTTAAAAAGAATTTTTTGGTGGATTTTTTCGCCATCTCCGAATATTTATTTATTTTTTAAAAAGAATTTTACTCCAAATTATTATAGTATGAATTTGAGGGGTTTGAACACAAACCCTTGCATTGGAAAACAAATGTTCTACGCAATAGACCACAATCATTTTTGTTACAATATATGTTTTAACTATATTTATTTATATAACATAACTATAAATTAGTAACTATTCAAAATAATATTTAATTAATAGTAGCTAGATTAAAAGTTTGGTCTAAAGTATTTTTTAGAAATTTCAACAATTAATAATTAATTTTTAAATATTTTGAATATATTTATTACTAATTAACGAGATAAAGTTGTTTGAATTCCTCAAATATTTAATGAGATTATTTAATAATTGTTAGTAGTGCCCTAGGACCATTAGCACATGTTGTGCGTTTTATTATCTTTTGAGCATGTAATTGAATAGTTAATTTTGCTTTTGATTATCAAATGTGTGATTTGATAGTAAAACTCATTAGCTTATGTAATTACTATTCTAGTAGTCCCTAGTTTTTCACGTAATGCTTAATTACTATGAAATAAAACTAGTATGATTGTTGATTGATGATCTTGTTTTACTGATCATGTGTAATAGATACAAATCACATCATCGATGCAATATATAGCGATACATTGTATTGGGACGTGATCCGATCGAGAAGTAATACTTCATGGTCTTAAGTCATAAGTATTACTTCCTCAATACTATTTTAGAATCCTTAGACCTTATGTCTTCATTGATTCTAGTATGAATGGAGCCACGTTTTGACTCGGTCGGACGTTACTTGTAACGAGTAATCAATACGACCGAGATCGGATGTAGTGTCCCTATCATAGCTTGAATGTAAGAGACATTGTAAGGAATTTGTCCCTCTCTATTATTAGAGAGAGATATCCATGGGCCCCTCGATAGGGAAAGACTGTTTAAATGAATGGCCAGTGCTCAAATGTATTTGATAAAGTTGTTATCAAATGCTATTTGTCGAAACTTGATCTACCCGGAGATCGAGCATAAATACAATTAAGCTTAATAAGGGTGACGACCACCATGCCTTATGCTTAATTAGGATATCGCGAGACAAAGGGATTAAATAGTGGATTGATATTAGGTTCAGTTGTATATTCATTCACTTTGGGTAGTCACAATGTCCCTGCTAGGGACCGCTTGTGATTTATGAACACATACTACTACTAAGTGTGTTTTCATTGCCATTGTGAGATGAACCTACGTGGTCACACGCATAGACGAGCTAACGAAGCTTTATGTCAGATTCAATGAATCTAGAATGTGTCTAGGTTCATTGTATCGACATTTGTCTTTCCGAAAATAATAAAGTGTTTATTATTCGAATTAGAGATAGGGGGCAATTTCGGTATTTTACTATAGCTGGGATTACGTGGGAGTTATTATCCGATAAGGACTCCCACTACCAGCAGAAGTCTAGGGGACGTGGGAGTTAGAGACTCCCACTGCCGAGAGGAGTTGAGGATGTGAGAGTTGGTTATGGGAACAAACTCTCACACCCTATATAATGCTCTCTTGGCCGAAACCCTAGGTGATAAGTTTTCAGCCGAAATAATACTGATAATTAGAAAACCGTTTTCTACTCTAGCCTCTCCCTTTTCTCTCTAATTCCCGAAAATCAGAAAAGACGAAGAGCTAGCAATCGCTGCCCGTTTCGTCGCATGGATACTCGGTAGAGGGACTTTCCGTGAGGAGATCAATTGGTGGCGATTGAATCCAAGAAACATCATCCTCCATTCAAGAAGCAGCTTCTTGAATCCAAGAAACGTAAGTTCTTACTGTTTTTTACCGAATTGTTTCATATGAGCGGATCCTTCAAGGGAGGATCCATGGGTGTTTGGAACGAGTTTCCGCCCATGAATCCCTTCAATAATAAGTTGAGAATAAATATTAATTGGAAAGTGTGTTCACAATTTCTTTTTATACTAAAGAAAAATTAATTTGATCCAAAATCTGTTAAACCTAAAAAAAAAAGTAAATTGCAATAATACTTTCGCATACAACTTTTTGGTAAACCCGACCCAAACACATTTTGTACCCGAATTGATACAAATAACAATTTCATACACCCGCCACTCCACCCGACACCGTCCACGCCCTCTCAATCCACCGTTGACCCCACCATAAATCGCCACCTGCAGCACTTCCAAACAAAACAATTGAAATCTCTTTTTCTCAAGCATTTGATTACTCCTTTCTCTTTTTCAATTCAAACTGTTTCTTGATTCGAACTAACTGTATATATAATACAATGGCTGCCGATCAGTGGTATGACCCAATTCTTATTACTCACGGTTGTGCTCAACAATATCTTAATTCTCAAGAATACGGTAAGAATTCGATGTATATTTCGATTTCTTGAATTTTTCCATGTGGGTTTTTTATATTATTTGTTTGGGGAATTTGCAGAACAATTGCAAGCTTTGTATAGCTCAAGGGATTCAGTGATGGCAGAGGTAGATCTGAGTGACTCTAGTCCTAATTCAGTTCAAGGTAATGTTTGACCAATCTTGATAATTTCTGGGATGTTTTCGATTTTAAAGAATTGTGGATAAGGAATCAAACAAGTTTGGATTTGTTAAATGAGTTTATAATCTAGCCCTTGAAATTTTAGGTTTTCGATGAAATAAGGAGATTGGATTTTATTATGTGATGATTAGACATTTTACTGATAGAGAAAAATTGGGGTTGATTTTACTGATAGAGATTTCAGTTGATTTGTTTGGAAGTGCTGCAGGTGGTGATTCATGGTGGTGGTCGGCAGTGGATTGAGAGAGATGGTGAAGGGGACGGTGTCGATCTTTATGTTTGAATTATAGCCTGTGTTTCAAGATAGTACTTTGATGATGTATTCTGTCTGGTTATTGATGATGATTGAATTCTTAATCTTTGAAGGATAAGGACACCGTCTGGACACCGCTGATCTTTGGGTTTGCGTTCTCCAACTTCTCTTCCAATTTTTATGTTTTTTTATCTGCTGGCAAACCTTGATTTTGCTCTTATTGGTTTCCATCTCTTCCTGCCTGTTTTATAGTTGGTCGGTTAAAGGAAGTCGGAGTTGTTTTTTCATATATAGGCTTTTGATTATCTTGTTCTGAAAAAGAGGGTATGTTGTCTTAAATAGTTCTTTGTCCATGGTTTTTTATGTTGGTTTTTGCCTGGGGTTCGCCGGATTGTGCAAGGGCGCTTTAAGTGGTCATTAACCTTTTTGATCTGCCATTCATTCTAGATGGTTTCATTAGTGAGGCGATTATGAGCTGATCTTCTGCGTGGGGATGTTGTGTCTATTGGACGCTCTTCTGGTCCTAATAAATCTATGCCAACTGATATGATTTTGCTTGTTGGAAGTGCCATTGTGAATGAGGCTATCCTGACCGGCGAGTCTACACCACAATGAAAGGTGGCTTTCTCGATTTCCTTTTTGTTTTCTGTCTTTATACATGTGATATTTTATTCTGGCAAGTAGAAATTTGGTAAAGACATAGGGCTAAGCTACTTCATTTTTATTTATTTATTTATGTTTTAAGGAAAATGTTCCCCCAATTTTCTTTTGTAATTTTGGGCTTATTTTCGATGAAGTTATTAGCTAAGCTATTAGTTGTCAATGTGTGTCATTAGTTATGGTGTCTGTTCAATCAATGCATAAGAGTTAATGGAATTGTTAGGAAATGGCATGCTTAAATATTACTGTTGTAATACGATCAAGAATCACTTAAATATCAAAAGAGTGTTTAAATCATTATCTCTACCTTGATTTGGCAATAAGCATGCTGCATAACATTACTATTTCTTTTTACTATTCTGACTAATATATCTAAGTTTTTTAACGAGTCTTTCTAAGTTATTCTTTGAACCTTGTTTTCGTTGGTGACTGTTTAGCTGAGTACTTAAATTTGTTCCTTTATTTTTAATGCTTCCAATGTCAGGTTAAGCTAATGGACATGATGTATGATACTGACATGACAAGAATCAAGCAATCTATGGAGGTGAACTTTTTGCTTTCACTATAAGATGTGTGTAGAGATTTAGTATAAAAGAAATCTTTACTTGAAGCAAATAAGAAGAATGCTCTTATGCTTGTTGTTACTAGTGCATTAATTTTTTGGATTCTTTATCAGATGAAATTATACAAATCTTCTCATGTTTTTTTTTTTTTTTGAAAATTTTAAAAGGTCTTTAATAAAGATAAGTCTTTTTCCATATGGGGTTCTCTGACCTGCGCATGAAATCTCCAAGTTGCAGAAATTGTAGCTAGTTCAAGATTATTCAACTTTCGAGTTCTAAAGATCTGAATTGATGATGTGGTATGATATTATCATTCTGTAGAAAAATATTTGCCCTCCCAGCAGTATCTAAGGGAAAAATATGCTTATTTCAGGTCTGCTTGTATATTGAAGCCAGAGAGTCTGCCTCCATCTTACAAGTCCTTTCTAAATAAACATGGGACAAAGGATCATGTTATACTGCAAGGAGCGAAAGATATTGCACATGGCCTGTCTTTCACAGATATGGGTGCCATAGGGAAGTATTACAAGTCAACTTGCGCCTTGACATTAAACTGGATTCACAAATGAAAGGCCCTTGTTTGGTTTTCTTGATTATGTACTCGTGTTTTGTCTAGCGAGAATCTCTTTGGTGTTTTCTGCATCACTACTTGTAGCAAATTTATTAGCTCTACCAAATGTCTGTTTTGCTTGTGGATGACACTAGTTTAATTTAATCAGAGTGAATATTTTATCTCGTCAGTGTAAAATCAAATTTGAGTTTTGTTATTGGGTTAAGGTAAATATTATTTTTGATAAATTGTGGTATTGCAAAAAAAAAAAATTATTGTAATGGTGCGACGGTGAAAAACTATTTTCGACAGATTATGCTATTGTAAAAAATAAAAAATTATAATTTTATTATAATATTTACAACGGTGAAAAACTATTTTCAACAGTATATAAGGTGCCACGTAATATTTTTTTATGTCGGTTATTGCGTCAGAAATTATAAGCGTTGCAAAAACTAGTCGTTTTTGCAAAGTTTTCACGTCGAGAACAAAGCGTCGCAATTAGAAAAATTCCCGTTGAAAAAAGTAATTGCGTCAGGAACAACTTTGCGACGCCTTTTCATGCGACCCTTCAATTGCCGTCGCATGTCCAACGCAAAAGGGTTTTCTCGTCGGCAAAGGTACTTGTTGCGGCAGGCGCCGCCTGACGCAAAAGCTGGTTTTTTTAGTAGTGCTAGTGGCAGCAACAAAAGTTTCGAATCCCAGGCTGGTCATCAGAGTTGACATTTTTTTTCATGAAGCAAAATTGTTCAAAGCAAGATTTAGAAAATGTCTTATTATTTTCAGCTGCATTCAAGAGGGTTAAATTAGCCTTATAACAACAATTTTATGTATTTAGAAAATGGCTACCACAAGGTAAATACTAGAAAAGAATGCGTTGTTCAACGAATTCCTCTGTGTGCCTCGAAAACTTTCTTATGAGTAAAGGAATCCAGGAAAATTCACGAACATATCCCCTAAAGAACAATTGAGCTTCCTTCTTATAAAACCAAATTTGAGGGAGATAAACTAATGAAAATTTACATGAACTCTAGCTTTAATTTTTTAGCAGAAAAAATATATGTTTTGCAGTAAAGATATTTATGTGCATGACTCTTTTTTTTTAGCATAGACAAACAATATTCAAAAAAAGAAAGTGTTTTTCTTCCTTTCGGAATGAAGGATTCTAGTATACAAATATATAATGGTAGGGTAGATGAGGTTAAGTCCTAGCTAAAGAGTACCCTTGAGATATGATTATATTTGTAACTTCACATGTGCTACCTTCTTATATAACCAATTTTGAGGGAGAAAAACTAATGAAAACTTACAATAACTCTAACTTAATTTATTAATTTTTTTTAGTAGAAAACAATCCTTTTGTAGGAAACTTATTTATTTGAGTGCTTTTATTTTTTATTTTTTTAAACATAGACAAATAATATCCAAATAAAGAAAGTGGGATTTTCTTCCTTTCAGAATGGAGGATTCTAGAATACAAATATATAATGTTAGGGTGGATCAATGAAGTTAAAGCATAGCTAAATAGTACCTTTGAGATATGGTTATACTTGCAACTTCACATGTTGTTGCCCAAAAATATTTTTCTTTAAAGAACTTGAAATTTGATGGTCAAAATCAACTAATTCTTGAGAATTTAGCACTTGGACATGGCAATTGATGATCTTGAAATAAATCACATTATCTATGGTGGAACCAGATATATAATTTTCAAGAAAGATAAAAACATAAAGTGCGGAGAACGTGATGTATAATTGTTAAACTAACTATTGATATTAAATTGTTCATGATGATTTGACATCTTTTAAGTAAAATTTTTTAATGAACTATAGCTTTATTGATAATCTGGTAAAATTTATGACATCTGTGTAAGCTCAAAGGACCCTTAGATTAGGTGTCCCTTGGCTGTCTAAGTTAAGAAGGTCGCACAGTTCTAAAGGCAAATCAATAAAGCTATAAAAATAAAATAATGATTTAGAATCACAACCCAAGTTAGCTAGAGAATCTATCACTTTGTTTGCTTCCCTGTATATGTGTGTTACTTCAATATGCCTTGCAAGCTGCAACACAATCTGAAAGCAATCACCAAGCGTCCGTGTAGAGATGCGACCTTGAACAAGTCCTCGTGCAAGTACCTGGGAGTCCATTTGTATCAATGTGATTGTTGTACGACTCGTACCTATCTGAGCAGCCAACTTTAGACCATAAATTAATGCAGTGACCTCGGCTCTTGTGTTGGTGATGTTGTCCCCAATATAGATCGCACAAGATTCCAGAAAATGTCCGCTTCCTTTCCTTAAAAGACAACCGATTCCAGATTGTTCTGGATTTCTTCGAGCAGCTCTGTGAATTCAGTGGACCTTTATTGTGATAGTATTGGAGCCATTTCACATGCTAAAGAACCTACATCTCACCAACAATCCAAAAACATTCTCATGCGTTTCCATCTGATTAGAGAGATCATTGATAGAAGAGACGTTAACATTTGCAAAGTTCATACAGACGACAACATTGCAGATTCATTGACCAAGCCACTCCCGTAACCTAAACATGAGAGTCATACTAGGTCAATGGGATTGAGGATCATGTATGATTGGACCTAGGGCAAGTGGGAGATTGTTAGTAGTGCCCTAGGACCATTAGCATATGTTGTACGTTTAATTTCTTTTGAGCATGTCTTTGAATAGTTAATTTTGCTTCTGCACATCAAATGTGTGATTTGATATATAGTAAAACACATTAGCTTATGTAATTACTATTCTAATTGTCCCTAGTTTATATAATGTTCTTTACAATGAAATAAAACTAGTATGATGTTTGATTGATGATTATGTTTTACTAATCATATGTAATGAATACAAATCATATCACAGATGTAATATATTGGGATACATTGTATTGGACGTGATCCGTTAGAGAAGTAATACTTAATGGTCCTTAGTCATAAGTATTACTTCCTCAATACTATTTTGGAATCCTTAGACCTTATCAAATACTATTTGTTGGAACAGACTACCTGGAGATCGAGCATAAATACAATTAAGCTTTATAAGGGTGATGACTATCATTCCTTATGCTTAATTAGGATATCGCGATACAAAGGGATTAAATAGTGGATTGATATTAGGTTTCACCGTAAATTCATTCACTTTGGGTAGTCACAATGTCTTGCTAGGGACCACTTGTGATTTATGAACACATACTACTACTAAGTGTATTTTCATTGCCATTGTGATATGAACCTACAGGGTCACATGCATAGACGAGCTAACGAGCTTCATGTCCAGATTTAATGAATCTAGAATGTGTCTAGATTCATTGTATCTGACATTTATTTTTCTGAGAGTAATAAAGCGTTATTATTTGAATTAGAGATAAGGGGCATTTCGGTATAGCTGGGATTATGTGGGAGTTATTATCAGATAAAAACTCCCACTACCAGCCGAAGTCTAGAGGGCGTGGGAGTTATAGGCTCCCACTGCCAAAAGAGTTGGATAGGACGTGGGAGTTGTTCTTGAAACAAGCTCCCACTCCCTATATACATTCTCTTGGCTTAAACCCTTAAGACTAATGCTTCAACCGCAATAAACTAAGAATCCCGAAATCAAATTTCTGAATTCTGTCTCTCTCCCTTTCTCTCTAAATTCCCGAAACTCAGAAAAACGAAGAGCTAGAAATCGCTGTTCGTTTCGTCGTGTGGATATCGTTAGGGAGTAATTCCGCAAGGGAGGACTCAAGGTGATCTTTGCTAAGAGCCCAAAGACAGAGTCTATCATTCAAGAATTAGATTCTTGAGCCGTAAAATGTAAGTCTTTTCGTATGCTTTCGATTCGTTTTTGTATGAGCGGATCCTTCCGGGGACGACTCATGGGTGTTTAGAACGAGTTTCTGCCCATGAATCCCTTCAGTGGTATCAGAGCCTTGCTCATACGATTCGAATTTGATATTGTTAATCACATCATAACATGTATCAAATTCGATTTGGTATGTGTATGTGTGAAAAACAGAAAAAATTGTATCTTTAAGTTAATATATGTGATATATGCATAAACTGTCATCGGTTGATCATGTTTATTTGTTTCTGTGAATCGTTATGCTATTGATTCGATTAATATTGCATGAACTGCTATAGCATGATTCGGTCTGTAATTTAATTCGATTAATTTGCATAAACTTATATCACATGTTTCTGTATATTCGATACTACATAAACTGTTTATGATTAATCTGTTATTAATTCGATTAATTCGGTTATGCTTCCTGCATCAATCTGATTAACCAATACATTATTCGATTATGTATTTTAGGCAATTTAGGGTTAAAATCGGGGCAGAAAACTCATTCGATGAGCTGATGAAGAATCAGATTTTTCTTCCAGGGGAGCTGCACCTGGACCCTGCAAGGGGGCCGCTGTCCCTGGACCTTGTAAGGGGACCGCTGTATGCGTCGCGCTGACCATCAGCGTTTTGCTAACCTAAGACTTTGTATATGTACTTGTTTTTATTTCATTATGCTTTATGTGAGTTTTAGCATGGTGAATAGCATGGCCTACTATACCCCCTCCTGTTTTACACTTAATTGGGTTGTAATTTTATAATACGACCTGCGAGTCGTTTTTCCAATGATGTAAAATTGTAATTGCTTTCTTAGATTAGTTTTACTGCTTTACATTGAAGGCTGGGTATGCCCATGCAATTATGTAACAAGACTGGAGGACGCTGGATCGAAGACTTTATCCATGAGATGGATATTGACTTAGATTGACCCTTGGCTCCCACAAGGCTCGTGTGAGTCATCATAGGATTAGGCCATGCTATCTCACGTTTACTTTTATGCTTTATATATTGCATGAGATGCTTGTATTATTGTCATATGGGGTTTAACAGCTTATTCAAATGTTTTAACTAAGTCTTAAAATGCCTACCATATTCTATGCACTCATTGAGCTTGGATCATCATTTTTGTCTGCTTGCCAAAGCAACATATAAGTGGTTATCTAAGAAAAACGAGATGGGAAAATAGTGATTTCCATAAGCTTAGACATGGTTCAACTTAGCTAGGCTATCAAAATAGTTTTGGGCCTAGGGCATAAAATGGGAAATAGCCGGGACATATTGTCATTCCCATGGATTGATTTTACTTTAATTATGGGGATAAGCCAAAGCTTACTTATAACTATCGTAAAATGATATTTTCCACTATTTATCAAGTGTTGAAATTGTGGAAAGGTTTTTGCTAAAAAACTAATAACTTTGCAAATAATTTAATGTAGATAATGACAACCAATACATCACATAATTCATTGCGATCCGTCCTTGAGAAGGAAAACTAAGTGGGACCAATTTCCTTGATTGGGCCCGCAACTTAAGGATTGTCCTTAAGCAGGAAAGAAAGCTATACGCTCTTGATACGGATATTCCTGAACAGCCTGCAAACAACTCCCCCAGAGCTGAGAGAGATGCTTGGAAGAAGCACTTTGATGACTCTAACGATGTAACTTGTCTCATGTTAGTCACAATGAGCACTGATCTTCAAAACAGTTTGAAGGGGTTGAGGCTTTCCAGATGATGGGCCAGCTCAAGGAAATGTTCCAAGAGCAAACCCGTCAAGAAAGACTCCTCACCACTAAGGCGTTGAATAGTTGCAAGATGGCCCCTGACACCTTTGTAAGTGCACATGTTCTTAAGATGAAGGGCTATCTTGACCAACTTGAGAAACTTGGGGCTCCCGTAGGTCATGACATGGCCACATATATGATCGAGGGTTCACTCCCACCGGAGTATGACCAATTTGTCATGAACTTCTACATGCATGGCATGGAGAAGTTCATACATGAGATACACGAGATGCTTAAGCAGGCTGAACTGAACATTAAGAAGACCCTTGTAGTCTTAATGGTTCAAAAAGGGAATTTCAAGAAGAAAGGAAAGGGAAAGCCCGTTGCCAAGAAGGGCAAAGGCAATAACAAGCCCAAGCCCAAACCCAAACCTAAGGCCAAGGCACCAAAGGAAAGATTTTGCTTCCATTGCAATGAACCAGGTCATTAAAAACGGAACTGCAAGCTCTATTTGGAAGAGAAGAAAAAGGGAAAAGCCAGTTTGACTATCTCTCCAAGTATTTATGTTATTGAAATTAACATGTCTGCTCCTACTTCATGGGTATTAGATACCGGTTGTGGATCTAACATTTGTGCAAATATGCAGGGGTTCAAAATGAGTAGATCACTAGCAAAAGGAGAAGTGGACCTGAGAGTAGCGAACGGAGCAAGAGTTGTTGCTGCAGCTACCGGGACATTAATTTAGTTTTACCAAGTGGCCTTATTATAGAACTGAATAATTGTCTTTATGTTCCAACTTTGAGTAGGAATGTTATTTCAGTTTCTTGTTTAGATATTGATTGTTTTGAAATAAATATTATGAATAAAATTTGCACCGTTCATAAAGATCATATCTTCTATGGAGATGTCTCTTTGATGAATGTGCTTTATATTGTTAACATCGATGAATCCATTAAAAGGCCCATATATAACATTAATACAAAGAGGTTTAAATCAAATGATTTAAACCAAACCTACTTTTGGCATTGTCGTTTGGGCCACATCAACGAGAAACGCATATCAAAACTCCATAAGATGGAATTTTGACATCATTTGACTTAGAGTCTTATGAGACATGTGACTCTTGCTTGTTAGGCAAAATGACTAAAACTCTTTTTACTGGACAAAGTGAGAGAACTTCTGATATGTTGGGCCTCATACATACAGATTTTTGTGGACCAATGAACACAAGCGCTAGAGGAGGGTTTCAGTACTTCATCACATTCACAGATGATTTCAGTAGATATGGCTACGTCTATCTAATGAAACATAAATCAGAATCTTTTGGAAGATTCAAAGAATTTCAAAATGAAGTACAAAATCAACTTGTTAAAAGTGTTAAGATAATTCGATCAGATCGAGGTGGCGAATACCTTAACCAAGAGTTTGACGAACATCTTAGAGGTTGTGAAATTGCTTCACAATTAACTCCTCCTGGCACACCACAATGGAATAGTGTGTCAGAACGGAGGAATCGCACCTTACGAGATATGGTTCGATCTATGATGAGTCAAACCAGTCTTCCAATTTCCTTTTGGGGCTACACCCTAGAAACTGCTGCATTTATATTGAATAGAGTTCCTTCTAAAGCGGTTCAGAAAATTCCATATGAGATATGGATTGGGAAACGACCAAGTTTGTCATTTCTCAAAATTTGGGGATGCGAGACGTATGTAAAACGCCTGTTATCTGATAAACTCGCCCCTAAATCTGACAAGTATTTGTTTGTGGGATATATCCTAAAGAAACTAAAAGATATTACTTCTATATTCCATCAGAGAACAAAGTGTTTGTTGCTCGAAATAGTCTATTCCTTGAAATGGAATTTGTTTCCAAAAAGGATAGTGGGAGTAAGATCCATCATGAGGAAATTCAAGATCCCCAAACAACATCTGAACCAGCTTTGGAACTTCAAGCAAGCTCATGTGCTGATACTGAGCTTCAATCTTTGACACAAGGCCCAAGGAGGTCAAGTCGGGTACATCAACAGCCTGAGAGATTTGGATTTCTCGTGACTGGTGATCATCACGTTGAACTGATTGATGAAGATGAACCTATTACCTACAAAGAGGCAATTCATAGTTCTGAGTCAGATAAGTGGCTAGAAGCTATGAAGTTTGAGATGCAATCCATGTACGATAACCAAGTTTGGACTTTGGTTGACCCACCCGAACGGTGTAAGGTCATTGATAACAAATGGTGTTTCAAAAAGAAAACTGACATGGATGGTAATGTATACACTTTTAAATCTCGACTAGTAGTTAAAGGTTACAGAAAAATTCATGGTATTGACTATGATGAAACATTTTCTCCTGTCGTTATGATAAAGTATATTAGGATTTTACTTGTCATAGCCGCATATTATGACAATAGATATGGCAAATGGATGTTAAGACTGCGTTTCTTAATGGAAACCTTCTCGAGGATGTGTATATGACACAACCTGAGGGGTTTGTTGATCCATCAAATCCTAGTAAAGTGTGTAAGCTTCAAAGGTCCATTTATGGATTGAAGCAAGCATCTCGAAGCTGGAATCGTCGCTTTGATGAAGCAATTAAAGAATTTGGTTTCATAAAAAACGAAGGAGGGCCTTATGTTTATAAGAAAGTAACTAATAATGTGGATGACAGTAGTGTTCCTTGTGCTTTATGTGGATGACATCTTACTGATTGGAAACGACATTCCCACGTTACAAAGAGTAAAAACTTGGTTAGGTAAGTGTTTTTCCATGAAAGACTTAGGCGAGGCTACATACATTTTGAGTATAAGAATCAATAGAGATAGATCTAACATATTGATTGGCTTAAGCCAGAGTGGATACATTGACAAGGTACTGAAAAGGTTCAGTTTGCAAGATTCCAGAAAGGGATTCTTGCCATGTCACATGACATTAAACTCAGCAGAACTCAAGGACCTTCTACAATGGAGGACCGAGAGCGCATGAGTAAGATCCCATATGCTTCAGCCATTGAGTCTATTATGTATGCCATGATATGCACTTGCCCGGATGTCTCGCTCGCTCTAAGTATGTCTAGCAGATATCAATCTGACCCTGGAGAGTCACATTGGATTGCAGTCAAGAGCATTCTTAAATACTTAAGAAGGACTAAAGATATGTTCTTAGTTTACGGAGGTCAGGAAGGAAGTCTTGTTGTAAATGGTTACATAGACGCAAGCTTTCAGACCGACATCGATGATTTTAGATCGCAATCTAGTTTTGTGTTTTGTTTGAATGGAGGTGCTGTGAGCTGAAACAGCTCAAAGCAAGAAACCGTGGCCGACTCTACAACATAAGTTGAGTATCTGGCTACCACTGAAGCAGCTAAAGAAGCTGTTTGGATAAGAAATTTTGTTGATGAATTAGGTGTCGTCCCTAGCATTGTGAACCCAGTGGACCTTTATTGTGATAGTATCAGTGCCATTTCATAAGCTAAATAACCTAGATCTCACCAACGATCCAAAAACATTCTCATGCGTTTCCATCTGATTAGAGAGATTATTGATAGATGAGACGTTAAATTTGCAAAGTTCATACAGACGACAATAATGCAGATCCGTTGACCAAGTCACTCACGCAACCTAAACATGAGAGTCATACTAGGTCAATGGGATTGAGGATCATGTATGATTGGACCTAGGGCAAGTGGGAGATTGTTAGTAGTGCCATAAGAACATTAGCATATGTTGTACGTTTTATTTCTTTTGAGCATGTTTTTGAATAGTTAATTTTGCTTCTGAACATCAAATGCGTGATTTGATATATAGTAAAACTCATTAGCTTATGTAATTACTATTCTAGTTGTCCCTAATTTTATGTAAGGTTCTTTACAATGAAATAAAACTAGTATGATGTTTGATTGATGATTATGTTTTACTAATCATGTGTAATGAATACAAATAATATCATATATGCAATATATAGGGATACATTGTATTGGACGTGATCCGTTAGAGAAGTAATACTTAATGGTCCTTAGTCATAAGTATTACTTCCTCAATACTATTTTGGAATCCTTAGACCTTACTTCTCCATTGATTCTAGCATGAATGGAGCTACGTTTTGACTCAGGAGGATGTTACTTTTAATCGAGTAATCAATATGATTGATGATCAGATATAGTGTCCTATCATGCCTTGAATGTGAGAGACATTGTAAGGGATTTGTCTCTCTCTTATTAGAGAGAGATATCCATGGGCCCCTCAATAGGGAAAGACTGTTTAAATGCATGGCCGTGCTCAAATGTATTTGATCAAGTGGTTATCAAATACTATTTGCTGGAACTGTTTACCTGGAGATCGAGCATGAATACAATTAAGTTTTATAAGGGTGACGAATACCATTCTTTATGCCTAATTAGGATATCGCGAGGCAAATGGATTAAATAGTGGATTGATATTAGGTTTCACCGTAAATTCATTCACTTTGGGTAGTCACAATGTCCTGCTAGGGACTGCTTGTGATTTATGAACGCATACTACTATTAAGTGTGTTTTCATTGCCATTGTGATATGAACCTACAGGGTCACACGCATAGACGAGCTAACGAGCTTAATGTCCAGATTCAATGAATCTAAAACGTGTCTACGTTCATTGTATGTGACATTTACTTTTCTGAGTAATAAAGCGTTATTATTCGAATTAGAGATAAGGGGCATTTTCGGTATAGCTGGTATTATGTGGGATTTATTATCCGATAAAGACTCCCACTACCAGTAGAAGTATAGAGGACGTGGGAGTTATAGACTCCTACTGCCAAAAGAGTTGGATAGGACGTGGGAGTTGTTCTTGAAACAAACTCCCACTCCCTATATAAACTCTCTTGGCCGAAACCCTTAAGACTAATGCTTCTAAGAATCCCGAAATCAGATTAATGAATTCTGCCTCTCCCTTTCTCTCTAAATTCCTGAAACTTAGAAAAACGAAGAGTTAGCAATCGCTGTTCGTTTCGTCGCGTGGATACCGGTAGGGAGTAATTCCGCAAGGGAGGACTCAAGGTGATCTTTGCTAAGAGCCCAAAGACAGAATCTTTCATTCAAGAATCAGATTCTTGAGCCGTAAAATGTAACTCTTTTCGTATGCTTTCAATTCGTTTTTGTATGAGCGGATTCTTTAGGGGAAGACTCATGGGTGTTTAAAACGAGTTTCTACCCATGAATCCCTTCAGAACGTGCATCGTTCATACATATGTATAATTGTTGAACTAACCATTGATATTAAATTGTTCATGATGATTTGACACCTTTTAAGTAATTTTTTTAATGAAGTATAGCTTTATTGATAATCTGGTAAAATTAATGACATTTGTGTCAGCTCAAAGGACCCTTAGATTAGGTGTCCCTTGGCGGTCTAAGTTAAAAAGGTCGCGCAGTTCTAAAGGCAAATCAATAAAGCTATAAAAATAAAACAATGATTTAAAATCGCAACCGAAGTTGGCTAAAGAATCTGTCACTTTGTTTGCTTCCCCGTATATGTGTGTTACTTCAATATGCCTTGCAAGCTGCAACACAATCTGAAAGCAATCATCAAGCGTCTGTGTAGAGATGCGACCTCGAACAAGTGCTCGTGCAAGTACCTGGGAGTCCATTTGTATCAATGTGATTGTCGTACCTATCTGAGCAGCCAACTTTAGACCATAAATTAATGCAGTGACCTCGGCTCTTGTGTTGGTGATGTTGTCCCCAATATAGATTGCACAAGATTCCAGAAAATCCCCGCTTCCTTTCCTTAAAAGACAACCGATTCCAGATAGAATCCGGGTGCCAATCATAACACCTCCAT
Organism: Vinca minor; assembly: GCA_026122235.1. Lineage (NCBI taxonomy): Eukaryota > Viridiplantae > Streptophyta > Magnoliopsida > Gentianales > Apocynaceae > Vinca > Vinca minor. Next base: position 2,433,672 of record JAOCZM010000116.1, read on the forward strand.
AGCACCACTTTGACCATGTTACTCTCTCTCGGCTTTTTCTGTCGCAAAGTCCCATTTTTTGCCTCGGATCAAGCTGACAGATGGTAATCGTAACTGTGTCGCAATCGTCCCTTAGTTGCTTTGATGCCTTCAAAAAATAATTTACATCTGGCTTTCTAAAGCTGCCAAACAACCGTTCCAGACGCAAAAATAAGCTGTTTCGCTCTCCCTCCAGTAGCAGGCAGCCACTAACACTTGAGCATCGCTTCAGGTGTATGAAGACAGCGTCGAGGAATCAGAACATCTGCACGCTGGGTTGCGTGATACCAAAGATCTTTTGCAAGTTCGCATTAAACCTTTTAAGTAATTTTCACTCATAATAAATGATTCCATTTGTTGGATTATATATTAGTATTGTAATATCCTTGCATCATAGTTTTTTTTCTAATATAGTAAAAACTCCTTATAGGAATATCCAAGGACTAGGAAAAATATTACTATAAAGATGTTATTCTTAAATAAAGCTTTACATAAAAAAATACATTTTTTAAAATTTTAATTTATTTTTTATTATATAAAACATGTACATAATTTTTTAGAAAAAATAAATACATGTATCTTGGAGAACAAATACGTACATATATCTTAAAGAAAAAAGTATATGTATATCTTTGCGATACAAGTATAAGTATCAAAGATTTTTCGGAGATACAAATGTATGCATCTAGAAAAACACAAAGTATTTCTCTACATAAATTTTGGCTTCGGAAAGAACGTGTTCGTGTGGACGAGTTATTACTCATCCATAAATTAAAGGATGTGGTAACAACTTAAAAAATTATCTCATTGTTGCAGCACAATTTTGAATATGTATTTTAAATAATCTTCAACTTAATAATATATATATATATATATATATATATATTACAGAGCATGTTTTCACTTTCAAGCAATCACATTCTTCTAAATCCTACGTCTAATTTCCATGAATTTTGGTTCAATTAAATATTTTATAAAATTTTGTTTGGTTGGTTAAATTTTACTTTGGTTATAAACTCTTGATTGGCTTATAAGTATATCTCACATTGAAAAGTTACATTGTTTTTTGAGTTTGACAATACTATAATTTTGGTTCAATTAAATATTTTATAAAATTTTGATTGGTTGGTTAAATTTTACTTTGGTTATAAACTCTTGATTGGCTTATAAGTGTATCTCTCATTGAAAAGTTACATTGTTTTTTGAGTTTGACAATACTATAAAAGAGAGTATTTTTGACATGTTTTGAGTGAGAAATTGTCAGCCCACCAAATTAGGGAAGCCCACTTATTTTCTTCTTATATTTTTTATTTATATAAATATAAATATTTAAAGTTTTAACAAATAACGGGTAATTCAGATGACCGGGTCCTCTGAATTCCGATTAAGCTTACAATCAAGTTCGATTTAGCTTAGACTTATGCAATGTTCATTTTTTATTTTTTATTCTTATGCATCATTTTTATTTTCATAATATCTTTTTAAAAATAAATAAATATGGATATTTAAAAATGAAAAAAAAATCAATTCGTTTTGTTTTTACTGTAAAAATCAAGTGATAAAAATGCTTCAAAATTTTAAGAGTATATGAAAAGAAGAAGTCTTCATTACCTACTTTGAAGCATATTAAAACTGTTTCAAAATTTTAAAATAAAGTGCTTCAAAATTCTGCTAACCATAAATTTTGGCAATCAAATCTATGTTAATTAGCACTCTTTTTCATTGTAGAGGTGTTGGAGGTGATAATAAAAGACCCAGATTTTCTATCTGTTGAATGAACTAAGCAATGTGTAGACAAAATAAATAATGTGTTATTTTATTGAATGCGCCATATTCAATCATTAAATGCAAAATAAAATAATTGTTTTTGATAGATTTCTGATTTTTTTTCATTATATTAATAGATTAAACGAAAACTGAGTAGTATTAACTAATCAAATGCACTTAGAGTTCTACATATTGATAATTAAAAGGTTAAAATGTAATAATCAAACTTATAGTCAAAAAATTTCTTTTTGCTATTATTATAAAAACTCGTTTTCCTTGCATATGCATTTTTTAAGAAATAATGTATGTCCCGTGCATAGCACGTGGTTTTTTGATAGTATAATTATATTACAAAGCCTCTTACATAGCCTGTTTATATTTATATTTAAATTAATTATTATAAAGATCATATTATCTTTGTATTCAATTCAAAGTTTAAACTCCTAAATCGGCTCTCATCCTCTCTTAATTTTGGGAATTTATTATACTCCTAAACGATTTGAAAACTTTAAAGCTCCAAAGGATAACTACTCTTTACATGTATATATCAAAGAAACTGTTTTCAATTTTTTAAATTTTAAACACTAAAAATGTCAAACTAATTTTTAAAGTTTTTAAATTTGTGTTTAAAAAGTTGTTTGGCCCACAATATTTTCGTTTGTAAAAAAAAATTACAAAGTTTAATGATTTATGTTCAAATTTAAATACCATGATTTTTTCCTAATTTCAAGCAACATCTTCTTTATATAAGACCATTTTAAGTTGCTTTAATGATGACTTGATTTACTTCCATTATAAATCCTAATCTATCATCACTTCGTATCCCTCATTATCTTCCCCATGTCTATCATTATCTGCCCCCACATGTCTATCATCATAGACAAAATATATTCCATGCATGAAGAATTTGCTCTTTCTATTTGCATCACAGATATCTTTTTGTTTTTAATGGTTTCAATTTACTATTCTGGTATTTAGTTTTCCTATTGACTGACAATTTTCCTTTTCATCTTGAAAAGAGAACAAGGGTTTGATTTGTTCTATTCGCTTCCTTCGTCATTGCAAACTAATAGTATTCTCTATGTTTCTTTCATATTCATGATAAGCAAAAGTAAGAGAACAATGGTTATATTTGTTCTATTTGTTTCCGCTTTAATATTTGTTCCTTTAGTTATCATTTAATTTTTCTGGCATCATATTATGGTTTCTTCTCTCTATCTATCTTCTTTTTTAAGGATTTTGACCAGTGTTACATGTGGTTGTTGGCTTCAACGAGGCTTCTAATGGAAAATATTTTGGTAATTTTATCTATTAATTTGTATTTAAATTTTTCTTTTGTGATTTGATTGGATTCCTAATGTCTTCTTTTTTATTGATGTGTTATGTGTGAATTAATTTTATCGGCAATAAAAATATTAAGGTGGGATTTACCCAATTTGAAAATGGTAATCTGAAATGTAGATATACTATTAGTATGATCTTATGTTGACTAATATGGTAGTCTTTATGGATTTTCAATGGTGAAAAGACAAAAAGAATGATGATTAGAAAGGAATATTGGGTTAGGAATATTGGATACTTTATAAACATTTTATACTTTCATTTTTTATAAACATTTTACATATTATGTGCACAATAAATTAAATGATCATTATTTTCCCAAATATTTTATCCTTATTTTACACCTAAAACTTTGTTCCACGACTAAACGCTTCAAACCCTTCATATGGTCCAAGATTTTTATATTTGTGTTAGAAATGTAAAAGAGATCTTAAAAAAAAAAAAAGAAGAAGAAGAAGAAGAAGAAAGAAACAAAATAAACAAGAAGGAGCCAATATCAAATCTAAGTCATTGTCAAATCTAAGTTATATTTTAATTGTTTTACTTTTATTTTAGTAGGATGTTCTAGAACTATTCTTTTGGAAGACAAATAAGCTTCTTTTAGAAAATAAATTATTTTTTGTAGTCACCTTGATATGGAGGTGAAAGGAGAACTAAGAAAAAGATATTCGACGAGTTACAAGAATATGGGTAATCTCATAGAAAATCACAATATTCTTCATCTCTTATATTTTTTCTTCCATAATTTTTTTTTTTATAAGAAAAAATTTACGCCTCATTTTTTCTTGGGGATTTTTATCACTTTGGTAATTGATTCTTTTAATTTAAATGTAGATAAACATAAGTTTATATCTCTATTAATTACATCTAACATCTTGAAGGTATCTGTATATTTTATAAACTTGTATTCCATTGCAGGATTTTCATATTTTTCTATTAAAATTTCTTTGTTCACTTCTTTTAGATTTTATATTGAAACTTATGTAACAAACATGTACATTAGACTGCCTTATGTACGACTTTGAAAAGAAGAATGTTTTTTTAATAGAGAGACCCACCAATTAAATTCTTTGCAAGTTGATGAAACATTCAAGTCCAAATTTAAGAGATGGATTGTGGATACAAAGAGAAGACCAACATGCTCAAAAGAAACTTATTGAAATAATTGAGCAACCTATCAAAATGGGATTTTGGCTCTTAAGTTTTCTATAAGTCTTTAAGACCTTAATCTCATTTTTTTTGTAAGAGTCTTTGGGGGAATACACTTTTTTAGTCTATTAAATTAATCTAAAAATTAATAAATATTATGTTAGTGTAACTTCTCTCCCATTTGTTATCCTATTATTTCTCAACCTCCATATTATCAGAAAGCCCTCCTAACATTCTCCTCGGTCCTCTTTGGTCTCTTTTTTTCTCTTTCTTTAAATGCTATTTTCTCTACGATGGAGACTACTAGAATGCATTGACTTACAAAGCTTCTATAGTAATTGGTTCTTTCTGGATATTTGGATTTATTTCAAACATACTTAGTACAAAAATGTATGACTACAATTTATAGTTTTTCCCATATGTTTGTTTTGCTATATTGCAGGTCATCATAATCAGATCATTGACATCTAAGCAATTGAACTCATTTATACTTTTCTCCATCTCTTTATTTTTAAAATATTTGCTTCTTACAATGTCTTAAGGTGTAATAGCAATTGGCTATCCAGAGGACACATTTGAAACTTAAAAATACTAGGCCTGGTGTATTTTTTGCATGGAGACTAGCAATATGGTTGCAACTCGGATTAATTGGTTCACATGACATATGATTTACATTGTTTTACATGACATATGATTTATATTGTTTTTTTTTTAAAAAAAAAGCCACCAGCGTGGTGGGGCGGACCCCCGTTTATTAATAAAGCTGAATTGGCAATGCATTGGGTGAGAGGGGACATAAAACCGAACCTCTCAAGTACAGTGCAATATGCAACCTCTAGCATTTATAAATATGCTCAAGGGTGAGTACAATGAAAGAATAAGATATATGCAAAGCAATAAAATCCCTAGAAAATATCAAAGCACCCGTAAATTAGGTACTCCTACAAGTCTATAAAAGCACTAAAGTATAGTGAAGTATGCGAATCGCAACCCAAATTTGCAAGAAAATCTGCTACCGTGTTACCCTCGCGATAAATATGAACAACCGGAATATCAGATTTTAAAATTAGAGCCTTGCGGAATACTCCGTCAATTGTCCAGCGATTGATATGTCCATTACGGATAGCACCCTCTAGGACCTGAGAATCTGTCTGAATCAGGGAGATGTGAATTCCTATCATTTCCGCCATTTGTAGTCCATAAAGTAAAGCTGCAGTCTCTCGCCATCATGTTGGTCTCACTTGTCCCCCGTAAAATGAGCACAATCCATGATGAAAGACCCCTGTACCATACCCGAGAATACATCCGGCACTCAGCTACTCCCTGGATTCCCCCTCGAGGCACCGTCTATATTCAAAATAACCATGTCCTTCTGCCAACTGTCCATCCTCCATCGAACAGCCCGTAGTCTTTGGGGTGCTGAATCCAATGGTTGTGCCTCAACTTTCCCGCTTTCAGTAGAGCTACAAGTTGCTTGATCAAAAGACAAGATTATACGGTGTTTGGTTGTTCTTTTGCCCTTGAGGAAAAATGTGCAACGCGCCTTCCAAAGTTGCCATAGAACACATGATGATATAACCAAAAGCCGTTGAGCATTTGTACCTTTACCAGCTAGCCACCTTGATGAGGAGATGATGTAGCCCGGGAAGAGAATCCTGCTTCCTTTTCTGCATATTGCCATAGGTGTTTCGCCAATGGGCACTCCAAGAACACATGAAGGAAAGTATCACCTCCCAAAGAGCAAGCACAATTTGTAACCATTTGAAAACCAAATCTCCATAAGATGTCTTCCATTGGTAGAAATTTGTTGAGGAATTTCCACATAAAAAGTTGCAATTGAAGAGGCAGTTTACCTTCCCATAGGAGTGTTCGAGTTAATGAAGATACGCCGCCACCCTGAACCAAGTTGATTGCCGAGGACAAGGTGAAGGTTCCCGAGCCCTCCGGTTTCCATATCAACATATCTTTCTCTGGACTAGTGGTCACTTCCGGCAACAGACTGGAAAGAGCCCTCGGGAGCCATGAGTTGAGGGCTGTCCAGTTCCATCCCGAGCCCAGTAAAAAATCCTTAATCGGCTGGGAAAGAACCTGCTCGGGAATAGTCTGTACCACCAGCTTAAAGGGCCCTTGTAGTGTAGCATCTTCATAGCATAATAGGCTGCTACCGTCTCGGACTAGTAACCCCATACCATTTTCGGTCATTTGTTTTGTTCGTATCATTATCCTCCAATTAGCCGTGCAATTGAACTGAGTTGTGGCCTGTGAAGCATGAGCTAATCCATGACAATACCGACTTACCAAAAACCGCTTCCATAAGGAGTCCGATGTTCGAAACCTCCACCATAGCTTTATTGCAAAGGCTTGAGTATGATGTTGCATAGTAACCAAACCGAGGCCATTGAATTGTTTTTCCCTACAAACTTTAGCCCAAGAGAGCCAATGCCTCCGCTGTACACCCTTGACCGACCCCCACAGAAAACCCGACAATAAACGCTCAATTTGCACCTTAATAAAGGATGGTGGATCCGAGACTGCCAAAATGTGTAGAGTCATGGAGGAAAGAACACGGCGGATGAGAATGAGTCGCCCTGCCATATCTAGCAATTTCGATTGCCATCCGGCGATGCGAGAGGAGATTTTGTCAAGCAAGGTTGAGTAGAAAGCCGGGTGGGAACGCCCTTTGAACAATGGACAACCAAGGTATTTTATGGGGAAATTTCCGGGTACAAAATTAGTTACCGACTGAATTGCCTGAGCTTGATGGTCCCCCGTCTTAGATGAAATGTAGTAGGCCGATTTTCCCATGTTTACTCGTTGGCCAGAAACAAGCTCATACCTTTTCAAGAACCGTATGAGCTGCTCCACATTCCGCTTTGAGCCATTAATAAATATTATAACGTCATCTGCAAAACTCAATTGTGAAATAGGAAGAGTATGACGAGGGAAAGAATAAGGAAGTAGTTGTCCCCTACGAAGAACATCATCTATCCCACGAGAAAATGAATCTGCAGCTAATATAAACAGTAGAGGAGACAATGGATCACCCTGTTTAACACCCCTTCCCGCCATAAAATATCCATAAGGAACACCATTCACCAGAATTGAGAACCAATTATCAGATAAAACATTGTGAATTAACTGAATGAAATGTGCAGAGAAACCAAACCTTGCCAACACCGTCTTGAGAAATGCATGAGAGACCCGGTCGAACGCTTTCATCATATCTAACTTGACAATCAAATTCTCACCCCTCACTTTACGATCCAAATGGTGAACCACTTCTTGAGCTAACAGAATGTTATCGGAGATTAATTTGCCCTTCACAAATCCGGATTGAGAGAGGGAAATCAGGTTGGGTAGTATGGAAGCCAAACAAGTAGCCATCACCTTGGAGATGATCTTGCTGGGAAAAATGCAGAGAGAGATAGGCCTGTAATCTCCATAGGAAGCCGGGTGATCCGATTTAGGGATTAGAAACGAGTAGCCATCACATTGTTTTATTTATTGTTGTAGTGCTATAATAGTTTTGATTGGTTTGTTTGTGTAATATAAAGTGTAAAGTCGATGATTAGTGGTTGTATTTTAGCAATTAAATTTCTTAGATGGTTAAATTTTTTGCTCTTTTGATATGTATATAATCGGAATTTTGTTTTCTTAATATTGTCGTTGATATCTTCTCCGTGCATAGCACGGTATTTTTGCTAGTATATATATATATTGCATATATGTAATTTAGTACTATATTGAGGTAAATTTCTTAAGGCGGCATCTAAAACATATAACTTATTACAATATAGAGTTTATTTTTATTTATAACTAGTCTCAAGTTGGGACAATTTTTTTTATTACTATTAGGAGCTTATTCCTTTATACGAGTATCCCTATAGGATGTTTCTACTGTATTCAGTTTGTAGTTAAAACTAGATCACAATAAGATATTAGCTATGTGCCTCGTGCTTGGTCTTTATAATTACACAGTTATTATAAACTTTCGAGTTCGAGTCCCGGATGTCATATAAAGAAAATAAAATCAAGACTAATAACTCAAAAACAATTATAGACGTTGGGGGAATCAATCAAATTCTTGCCTGCAAAAAGTTTTATTTTTTTATTTTTTTATTTTTATGAAACGCCACCTATTGTGGTGGGGGGTTTGACACGGACTCCCTACCCGTTTATAAAAATAATAGCTGAAGCAAAAGATACATAGAGGGGGCGTAATACCAAAACCTCTAAGTAGGTGGAAACAAATCCACTCCATACACAAAAGAACAATGCAAAAACTGAATCATTTATCATACGATTCAGGCGTTACAGATATTCCTAAGATAAATGCAAAAGAATTGCCGAAAAAATTCAGGAATGTATTACAACATGCAAAATAAAGCTATGTGAACCGTACATAAGGGGTTCCACCTTACGGGGTCATCTACTTCTCTCCTCACGGGGTCTTCTACTTCTCCTCCTCTAGTGAGGTCTTATAATAATAATTGTAATAAACTAGACCATACTTATAAATGGTCTAGTTTAAAAAGGTCTAACATGCCTCGAACGGCCGAAGGTAGCAAATGAATCTGGTGATAAAATTGAGAAGTCCGTGTATTACATGCCAAATTTGTCAAAGCGTCCGCCACAGAATTTACCTCCCTATAGACATGTTGAATCTTGTGATTTCCAAATAGACACAAAATTCGACGAAACAAGTAATCCAAAGTCCAATTAGAAATCATACCTTTAGACACTGCCTTGGCCAAAATCGAAGAGTCTGTCTGAACTGAAAAGCTGGAAAAACAAATTCCAAGGCTTCCAGCAAAGCCTCCATTCCCGCCCGCATACTAGTTCGATAATCACTAATGAAGACAGAAAAGGCAGCCACAAAATCACCATCTCTACGACGGAAAATCCGGGTGCCAATCATAACACTTCCATCGCACCACTTTGGCCATGTTACTCTCTCCCGGCATCTTCTGTCGCAAAGTAAATTTTTTTTGCCTCGCACTAAGCTGTCGAGATGGTAATCGTAACTATGTCGCAATCGCCCCAAGCTGTCAGATGATATCAATTTTGAATTATTTTTTTAAAGTTGTGATATATACTGGGGTTATTTTGGGAAATGCAACCCGGAAATAACCCTTGGGTTATTACTGGCCCATCAAAGGTGAAAAAATTATTTTACCCCTCATATTCTTCCTCCCTGTTTCCCCTAAATCTTCCAACTTCTAAGGTTCCAAAAATCTAGGGTTATTAACGCCTGAACTTCAAAATTGGAGATAATTCTAAGGCCATGCCAACATAATGGAGTTGCTGAATTACATTCTGAATTTACGTTTTTTGATTGATTTGGAAGTTGGAGTCTTTGAATTTTGATATGGGGTTTGATAAAGTTTAGTTCTTGACTTTCATTTTGTGGGTTTTCATTTACTTCTGGAAATTTAGTTATGCACTTGCTTACTTTATTAAAGTTGTGTAATTGAAGGGTTTAGAGGAAATTAGTGGGAAAATTCTTGTTTGAGCATGTTCTTTATCTAGGTTTTTCTTATTTTATCGTAGAGTTCGGGAATTCGGTCTGTATGAGCATTTTAGGATTCCGAGTGTTCAATGCCACTTTGATTAACTTTTGAAGAAAAGAAGCATAAATGCTAGGGCGTTAAGTTTATGGATTGAATCATTGTTGTTTTACAGTTTATGGGGCATGCTTTATTTGTCTCCGTGGAAGGAGGAGAAGAAGTTGAACATGCTGCAGGAAGCTCTGGCATCCACAACCGGAGCCCTGTAACAGATCCTCTGGGAATTTGTTTAAAAGGAACAAAGAAAGTATTGAATCAAGCTACATCATTTTTGCCTCGTACAGAGAAATGTTCTAACGTTCATTATCTGATAAGAATTCATTAAAGAGGAGGTTAGAGTAAAAGGTACATATGAAGGGCTTGGATGTGTCAGCAGATTGCATTACTTTGTCTAATTTGCTATATAAACAATTTACTTTGTTTAATTGTACTTGATTTTATTCATACTTTATAAATTGAATATCGCCTAATGATAAAAAAGAATGACACCCTATGCATCGCATGTGCTGTCATTAGGCTAGTTCATATTATGAAAACCATCACGTGCACAGACTTTTTATAAAAAACATAAATGCATGTAAATTTAGAAATACTTTCCCTAGATAATTTAGTATAGATTACAAAAGGGGGAGATAACGAAGTCACTTAAAATAACTCTAACCTCATTTTATTTTCAGAAAATAAAAAATTTTGCAGTAAAGTTATAAATGTGCACTCACCCTTTTGAATATTAATAGGCATACAATATCTAAATAAAGAAAGAGGTTCTTTTTCCCATGTTAGAATAAAGGATTATAGTATACAAATGTATAATGTAAGAGTTGATGAGGTTAAAATCAAGCTCAAGGGGCACCATAATCAAATCAATGGGCTTGCTTGTTCTAAGAGTTTGAATATATTGGAATCCTCTAGAGACGATGGAGGGCTATGTACTTGGGATATTGATGAACGATATAAAAATAAAACAAAGTTATTACAAGCACCACCTGGTCATACATCACTCTTCGTAGGAGAGATTAAAGTTCAGTTCCACAATGATCAATCTATCCATTGGTGGTTTATGAAAGCAAAATAGCCATCTATGATGCTAGAACTTGAATCCTTAGGCTCGTGACCTATTAGTCTTTACCGTATTTTTTGTTCAAGCAGTTGGAATTTTTTATTTCGACACTTAGAGTGAACATAATTAGCTAATTTGTAATTCCACGGAAAATTGAAGTATAAAATTGATTATTTTTTAAAGAAAAACTAGATATATAATAGTGAAGTAAGATACCAACATAAAGTGCGGGGAAAGTGCATCTTGCACACATGTGCATAATTGTGGAACTAACTGTTGATATTTGTTTGTACATGAGGATTTCAACTTTTTAAGTAATTTTCACTAATGATAAAATGTTTCAGTTGTTGGAAGATAAATTAGTGTTAGTTCTTTGCATCATAACTTATTTCTTAGCATTTGGTCTGCAATTAAAACTAGCTCACTACAAGATATAAATTGTACTTATCGTGCTTAGTTTTTACCAAGCTAGCACACAGTTGTACCAAACTTTCTAGTTCAAGTGATGTCTTATTCTTTTCAACTGCATTCAAGAGGCTTACATTAGCTTTGTAAACGGAAAGCACAAGTAACCTCAATTTTATGTATTTAGAAAAGAAAAAAGCACTACTTATACCCATTAAGTATCTTTGAAAGGCAAGTTATGACACTTAATTTTTATAGGTGCCAAAATTGCACCTGATAATTTACAATGTGCTATTTGCAGACAAAACTGCATGAATCCTAGCCAGTGAGGGCGGAGTTCCAAATGTACGGCCCGCACATGCACATTTTGAGGGGTATAATAGTCACGACAATTTTCCCATCCTTCTTCTCCAAAAAAAAAAGAAAAAAAACTGTAAAAGAAAGAGAAGCCCAGAATTTTCCCATACTTCTTCTCCCCACCCCACCCTCCCTCTTGATCTCCACCACTCACCCCGATCTCCACCGCTTCCATCTCCGAATCAACTCCAAAATTGGGGTATTCAAAGGACCCGACATCGGAAATTCCTCTTCCTCTTCCTCTACTTCCATTTTTTCACAGCCACAGTTTTTATAGAGGTTTTTGGTTCATTTTTGGGGTTTTTTTTTTCTTTCTAATTCATTGTGTTAATTTTGAGTTTTGAGAAGTGGGTTTTGTTTTTCTTGTCTAGAAGTATGAGTTATGTTTTGGGTTTTTGCTTGAATTTGTTGTGTATTTTGCGTTTTCTTACTTTGAATTATTGAATTAGTTTTCTAATTATGATATTTCTCTGGTAAATTTGTTAATTTGTTTAGGTTCTTGTGGGTAGGAATCCTGATAAACTCAAAGATGTTTCTGATTCAATCAAGGATAAATATGGAGAGGCCCAAATCAAGAATGTGGTTGTGGACTTTTCTGGGGAATTGAATGAAAGAATTCAGAGAATTAAAGAAACCATTGAAGGACTTGAAGTTGGGATTTTGATTAACAATGTTGGGGTTTCTTATCCTTATGCAAGGTTTTTCCATGAAGTTGACGAGAAATTGTTAGCTCTCCTTCCTTACTCATTTTTTCTTTTAAGTAATTGTTCTTATGATTCCTTTGCTTGTGGATCAATAAAGTTTGTAACTTTTTGCTCTGTATAAGGTCAAGTACTAATATAAACTGAGGTATTAAAGTGGAAATGAGTAGCTTCTTGATTTTGTTTTTTGCTTGAAGACAGCGGCGACGAGGGGTGACAGTGGTGGTGGACATGGCGGAGGGAGGGAGGGAGGGAGGGGTGAGTGAAAGTGTGTTTTTTTTTATTTTTTTTATTTTTTATTTTAATTAAAAATTTGGTTGGACGAAATTACCCCTGATATTTTGTATGTGCGGGCCACATATGTGGAATGCTGCCCCCTCCTACCGAATTCCGCCCATTTTGTCTACAAATAGCACATCGTAAATTATCAGGTGCAATTTTAGCACCTATAAAAATTAAGGGTCATAACTTGCTTTTCAAAGATACTTAATGGTTATAAGTAGTGCTTTTCTGTTTAGAAAATGGCTACCACAAGGTAAACACTAGAAAAGCATGCATTGTTCAACGAATTCCACTGTGTTCCTCTCAAGGTAAAAACTTTCTGATTTGTATAGGAATCCAGGTGAATTCAAGAACATAACCCCTAAAGAACCATTGAGCTTTCTTCTTATAAAACCAAATTCGAGGGATATTAAACTAATGAAAATTTACAAGAACTCTAGCTTTAATTTTTTAGCAGTAAACAATAAATGTTTTGCAGTAAAGTTATTTATGTGCATGCCATATATTTTTTTTAACATAGACAAACAATATCAAAAAAAAGAAAGTGTGTTTTTCTTCCTTTCAGAATGAAGTCAAGTCCTAGCTAAAGAGAATCCTTGAGATATGATTATATTTGTAACTTCACATGTGCTTCCTTCTTATATAACCAATTTTGAGGGAGACAAACTAATGAAAACTTACAATAACTCTAGCTTTATTAAACTTTTAGCAGAAAAATAAACGTTTTGCATGAAAGTTATTTATGTGCGTGTCTTTTTTTATATGTTATAAATAGAAAATCAATATCCAAATAAATAAAGGTGGATTTTCTTCCTTTCGTAATGAAAGATTCTAGAATACAAATATATAATGTTAGGGTGGATCGATGAAGTTAAATCCTAGCTAAAGAGTACCTTTGAGATTTGGTTGTACTTGCAACTTCACATATTATTGCCCAAAATATTTTTCTTTAAATAACATCAAATTTGATGGTCAAAATCAATTAATTCTTGAAATAAATCACATTATCTACGGTAGAACCAGATTATTATAATTTTTTTAATGTAAATTCAATAGTCATTTGGTTTCAACCCCAAGTAAATTAGAATTCTGTAGTAATCTTTGCACAAGGGTGAAAAAGAATCAAGAACGTCGAGTTTTGATTTTTGGTTTTCCGCCCACTAACTGCAAGTTTTATATCTGGGTGAGAACAAATAGAAATGTCACCTCCATGGGCGATACTTATGCTCAAAAGAAGAAGTTGGCGACGACGAGCAAGCTTTTATAACTTTACGATAGAAACTCCATTTTGGATGATTCTCTGTGATGGGTTCTTGACCAATGAGATTTTGGTGTACATATTTCTGGACATTCTCAGCTACAGCTAAACTTTCCAAGTACATACACAGCTTACCTCCAGGTCCTAATAAGTTATCTTCTTCATTGGAATACTTGTAACTTGGAGGAAGGACTGAAGTAAATGGAGGGTTACACGCATCCTTATATGGAGAATCGTCCAACAAAAGAATGTTAGATTCATTGTATTCACCGAAATCCCATGGTAGACCATACTCCTTCTTTCCCCACAATTTGTTGAGTTTCTTCACACAAGAGGTTTTCCCTCAATAGTCTTGTATCCCGAGTTGGTACAATGAGATTGATCCCAATAGAAGAGTAACTTATCCTTGGCATTTCCCATTAGAAAGTCCAGAATTTGCTCCACATTTTTACTTGTTCTTGATGACTAGACACCTACATTGAACCGTGCGAAGCAGAATTCTATAACCAAATATATAATTGTGAAGAAAGATAAAAACATAAAGTGCGGAGAACGTGCATCGTGCATTCATATAAATAATTGTTGAACTAACTATTGATATTAAATTGTAAAGAGGATTTGACAAGTTTTAAGTAAATTTCACTCATTATAAATGATTCCATTTGTTGGATCCCTCACTACTTGGAGCAACTCTTGACCAACAATACTCCAACATGATTGGAAGAAAAATCCCGAAAAACCATCCGGACCCGAGGCACTATTTTTTTGTCTAGCGAAAAAACTTATTAGCATACTTCTACTAAGTTTGGCAATACAGCTAGGCAGTTGTTATCCTCATCCAATAGAAACTCTAGAATCATACCCATTAGTGTGTCGTTATCATCCAAAACTATCCACCTCAATTAGAGAACCCGTAGTTTTGAAAATATCAAAATCATCTCGGTCTTTTTTCTCTAACATCCCCCGTTGTTAGCTCTAATTCCTCCGGTCTTAAAGATATATCATCTTGAATTATTATCCGCATATCGTGACAACCAGTTTCTGGTGCCACAGTCTTCGTTGGCTCAGATTGTTTTCCAGATTCGGCAGCGTTCAAATCCCCCGATCCAATTGAAATCAGAACATTGAGGGTATCTTTATTGGAGGATGATTATGCTTCATCTAATCCTTTCCCTAATGGGATTGGACTTTTACCTTGCCCACTTGCATAGAATCCTTTGTCGAGTTGGATTGGTGTACTGCCTAAAACAACCGCCTTTCCCTTATTATTTTTCTCAACCAAAATTATAACGGTGTTTTGTATATCATTGTTCCCTGCAATTTCCCCACTAGCAAAATTCTTCTTGGGCACTCTCAGTACCGTCCCTCCGCGCCTAGGAGCAACATTGATGTCACTCATCCTAACGCTAACAGCAGCCTTTACATTATCCTTCTGCACCCGATAATTGTTGTGCATGCAATTGTTATTAGAATGACCAACCTTTCAACATCCCGTGCAATAACCCGACAATTGATCATAACAAATGTACTGCCAAAAAGCATTTCCCAATCACGCATGAGCGATCAATATTCTGGTGCATAGTGGCCTCAATAAATCAACTTCCACACAAATCCTAGACACGCTAGGTCTTGTGACATTGGCGGTTGTCTTATCCAAAATGAGAGGATTTCCACGGCCTCCGCGATTGAGAAAACATGATTTGTTAAATAAATGGATGGACAACCTCTCAAATCGAATCCATACCAACACAATCCACGATTTAACTTGGGGATCAAAAGTATATGACCACTTGAAAATCCTCATACGTCCACCATTAAATATCCATACCCCCTTCTTTAAAAAACAGCAGCAGTCCTCTTCGTGATCGAAACAGACCAGACATGTTGACAGTCCAGACTTCCAATCCAAAGGCATCCCTTAAACTGTAACTTATGAAAATAACGTCGTAATATCTCTAGATTCGAGCTTCTCTGCGAGAATTCTCCCAAGAGAGCGAGCGAGTTTCCATGGAGATTCCAAAGCTTCAATTTTTTATCATCAATTATTACAACAGGTTCGCCCTTGAATATGACAGGTGCTGCTGCGAGGGAATTACTATGATTTTGTATGAGGTCACTATCGAAAACTATCTCAGCCACAAGGACACTTTCTGTGGCAGCATTGACCTTGTCTTCAATATTCCCAAACCCAGCCCTATTCCATTGCACTAATGTAGACCGCAACCACCTTAGTTTCATGCCCAGAATTTCCATACCTTTACCATGAATTGCACCTCCCTAGCAATCAGCCTCGGTGTCTTAAAATGAGTGATGCTTCGTCCACATTGATTGGAATCTAAATGCCGAAGATCCAATTTTAAGTGAGAGCCGAACCGACACACGAAGTGGATAATGATCAAAAGTCGTTCGATGCCATGTGTAGGTGCTTCCTGAGAAAGGCACCTGCAACAAACGGCAATCATTCACTGAATCAGAGAATTCCGTAAAGAAGAAAGAGCCGGGATTGAGTAGGCTCTCATTTTTTCTTAGAACCACATTAAAATTACTCAACCAGCTAAGGTGAATCATATTGTGATGCAAAAGCTACTAATTAAGACCAAAGCCAAAATTGCACCTCAATTTTGTACGGTACATCAAGAGATTGGTCTGGCTAAATTAATACCAAAAGCGGGATTTTATGTTCCCGGCGCAATTGTTTAACTCGAGCTATTGAATCACCATTAGTGATACCCTTACATTCTAAAAAAAATCCATAAAAAAAAACCGTATGTTTAATGTGAAAGTGAGGAGAATATTACCTCATGAACATAAGGAATTCCCCCATTGAGAAATTCTTGCCGATTTCCAAATTTTTCCATTCGGCGCTACATTCTTTTTGCTAGCAGCTTTGGTCTTTGGTTCTTATCCAAACCATACTTTCCCAAATCGACAACCAAGTTGGCGACCTATGCCACTGGCACTTCTTCGGCTGGTTCTCCAACACTCACAGTTTCCTTCATCCCCGGTAAAGCTAAGGTGCGCGCAAAATTTGAGAATACCTTCCAACCATCTCTAGCAACTTCTTTTGAAATTTTGCGCGACCCTTAAAATATCCATGTGCATGCTATTCCGTCCACCTCAATTGAAACATCTGTAGCTTTGAAAAGATCGAAATCATCTCGGCCTTTTTCTCTAACATCTCCCGGTGTTATGTCTAATTCCCCCGGTCTCAAAGCCATATCATCTTGAATTGTTATACATATATTGTGACCAGTAGTTTCTGGTGCCACAGTCTCCATTGGCTTAGATTGTTTTCTAGATTCGGCTTCCTCAATTGGCTCGGCAGCTTTCAAATTTCCCGATCCAATTGAAATCGGAACAATGATGGTATCATTATTGGAGGAGGATTCTGCTTCATCTAATCATTTTCCTAATGGGATAGGACTTTTGCCTTGCTCACTTGCATCGAATCCCTTGTCGAGTTGTATTGGTGTACTGCCCAAAATAGTTGTCTTTCCCTTATTTACTGTTCTCAACTAAAATTCTAACAATGTTTTAGAATGAGTTTCTGCCCATGAATCCCTTCAGTTGATAGTCCATACTTCCAATCCAAAAGCATCCCTTAAATTGTAACTTATGAAACCACGTTATAGTATCTCCAGATTCGGGCTACTCCGCGAGAATATTTCCATGAGAGCGAGTTTCCATGGAGATTCCAAAGCTTCTCATTCCTTATCATCAATTATTAATGTTTGTTCGCCCTTGTAGGAGGAAAAATCTTTGACGGGCTGCGAGGGCTTGGAATGGGTAGCCGAGACAAGGTCCATGAAGGAATTCTTTGGCCAGCTCCTCCTTTTGCCGGCGCCGCCGCCTGTACAGCAGCAGCCGTGGTGTCGACTCAAAATAGTGGTTGAAAGGGCATATGACACTGTCTTGATGGAGTTTTGTACACATACAAATATCTACTATATAAGAGAAATTGAAACTTGACTTAGCAATTCCAAGATCATTCTAATAGTCTTGTATTCCTATGTGTTGTATCTACACACTTAAGTAATCTAAGTTACCTCTACAATTAACTCACCTTATATGCTTAATCAACATACTTGTTGTTAAGGTGGTCACTTAGGCATAGAAGTTTAAGAAAAAGCTAAAATATTTTAGAACCTAATTCACCCCTCTCTTAGGTTCAAACCCTATCGGATATTTCAGATGAGGTTGAAATATATCTCAAGGGGCACTAAAAAAAATCACTGAGCGTTTTTTTTTTCAAGAGTTTAAATATATTGGTGTCCACTGGAGTTGATGGAAAACTATGTATTTGGGATATTTATGGATTGTAGAAGAACAAAACAAAGTCCATGTTAGTACCACCTGATCACACGTCACCCTTAGTAGAAGAGACTAAAGATCAGTTCCACAATGAACAATTTCATCCATTGGTGGTTTAAGAAAGTCAAATTCTCATCTATGACCATAAACTTGAATTCTTAAGCTCGTGGTACCTGAGAGACTCACTTTCGACTTCCATTTCAAGTGTGATATATTCTTGTGATGGCCTATTGATCTTTACATGAATTTATGATCGAGCAGTTGGAATTTTTTATTTCGACATTTTGTGTGAATGAGATTAGCTAATATGTAATTCCATTGGCAATTGATGAGTAAGTATAATATTAAGGCAAATTGGTGAATTTAGTCCCTAAACGTAGTAACTTTGGTGATTTTGGTTCACGTTCTAAATTTCTTTATATTTTAATCCCCAAACATATTGTCTTTGGTGGAGATAGTCCTTCTGTCCACATCTATTACGGAAAAAAAATGAATTTTGATATTTTTTTTTAAAGTTGTGATATATACCGGGGTTATTTTCAGAAATTCAACCCGAAAATAACTCTGGGGTTATCACTGACCCGTCAAAGGTGAAATAATTATTTTACCCCTTATATTCTTCCTCCCCGTTTCCACCAAATCTTCGAACTTTTAGGGTTTAAAAAATCTAGGGTTATTACCGATTGAACTGCAATATTGGAGATGATTCAAAGGACAGGCCGACATAAATGAGTTGCTGAATTACATTATGGATTTACGTTTTTATGATTTATTTGGAAGTTGGAATCTTTGAATTTTGATATGGGGTTTGATAAAGTTTAGTTCTTGGCTCTCATTTTGTGGGTTTTCATTTACTTCTGGAAATTGTGTTCTGCACTTGCGTATTTTATTAGAGTTGTGTAATTGAAGGTGGGTTTGGAGGAAATTAGTGTAAAATTTTCTTGTTTAGCTTGTTATTTATCTGGATTTTGCTTATTTTATCGCATAATTTGGGAATTCGGTATGTATTAGCAAAATAGGATTCAGAGTGTTCAATGCCACTTTGATTGACTTTTGAAAAAAATAAGCATAAAGGCTAGGGCTTTGAGTTTATGAATTGAATCATGGTTGTTTTTACAGTTTATGGGGCTTGCTTGATTGGTCTCAGTGGAAGGAGGAGAAGAAGTTGAACAAGTTGTAGGAAGCTCGGACATCCACAACCGGAGCCCTATAACAGATTCCTCTGGGAATTTCTTTAAAAGGAACAAAGAAAGTATTGAATCATGTACATTCTCTTTGTTTCGTACATAGACTTGTTATAACACTGGTGCGTTACCTGATATGAATTCATTAAAGAGTAGATAAGAGCAGAAGGTACAAAGGGAGGGCTTGAATGTGTCAGCAGATTGCATTACTTTGTCAAAAATGTTATATGAACAATTTACTTTGTTTAATTCTACTTAATTTTATGCATACTTCATAAATCTTATATCACCTGATGCTAAAATGAATGACACCCTATGCATCACATGTGCGATCATTAGGCTAGTTTATATTATGAAAACCATCACGTGCATAACTTTTTATAAAAAAATAAACGCATGTAAAATAAGAAATAGTTTCTCTAGATAATTTAGTATAGATTATGGAAGGGGGAGATAACGAAGATACTTACAATAACTCTAACTTTATTTTATTTGCAGAAAATAGAAAATTTTGCAGTAAAGTTATAAATGTGCACTCACTTTTTTGAAAATATATAGACATAAAATATCTAAATAAAGAAAGAGTTTTTTTTCTTCGTGTTAGAATACAGGATTCTAGTATACAAATGTATAATGTTAGGTTTGATGAGGTTAAAATCAAGCTTGAAGGGGCATCAGAAACAAATCACTAAGCTTGATTTTTCTAAGAGTTTCAATATATTGGAACCCTCTAGAGATGATGGACGGCTATGTACTTGGGATTTTGATGAATGGGAGAAAAATAAAACGAAATTCTTATAAGGACCACCTGGTCATACATCACCCTTAGTAGGAGAGACTAAAGTTTAGTTCATAAATGATCAATCTATCCATTGGTGGTTTATGGAAGCCAAATAGCCATCTATGACGCCAGAACTTGAGTCCTTGCACTCGTGACCTATTAGTCTTTGCCAGATTTTATATTCAATCAGTTGGATTTTTTATTTCGACACTTAGAGTGAACATAATTAGCTAATTTGTAATTCCACAGGAAATTAAAGTAGAACATTGATTTTTTAAGACAAAACTAGATATATGATTGTGAAGTAAGATACCAACATAAAGTGCGGAGAAAGTGCATCTTGCACACATGTGTTTAATTGTGGAACTAACTATCGATATTTGTTTGTACATGAGGATTTAAAACCCTTTTAAGTAATTTTCAATAATTATAAAATGTTTCAGCTGTTGGAAGATAAATTAGTGTTACTATTTCTTTGCATCATAACTTATTTTCTTAGCATTTGGTCTGCAAGTAAAGCTAGGTCACTACAAGATATAAATTATATCTCTCGTGCTTAGTATTTGTAAATGCACACAGTTATACCAAACTTTCTAGTTTAAGTCAGGAATGGCATATAAAGAAAATGGAATCAAGACTGATAACTTCGCTTTTAGAGATGTTGGATTAATCATCCAACTTTTTACTGCAAAAATTTTTCAATATGAAGTTCAAAGAGATTCATTATAATATGCATCTCCTTGAACTCCAATTAGGTATCTAATATGCATATTTCAAAGCTAACTTAAAACTTAATTCAAGATTTGTTTAAAGTATTTGTTAGATTTCAATGTTAAAAACACTATGAGGATGAACAAAAAATAAAATATATTTTGATAGGAAGGTTAAATATTGAAATGTTTCATTGATTCCTCTTTTAGAATTGCGACGATTAGCTAATATAGTAGCAAGAAAAAAAAAAGAAAAAAAAGGAGGCAGATTGAAAATGAAATCCTGAGAAGAAAACAATAACTTCAAAATTTAAAAGGAGAAAAAGGACTAACTAGTGGCAGCAACAAAAATAAGCTGTTCCGCTCTCCCTCCAGTAGCAGGTAGCCACTAACACTTGAGCATCTCTTCCGGTGTATCAAGACAGCGTCGAGGAATCAGAAAATCTGCGCGCTGGGTTGCATGATACCAAAGATCTTTTGCAAGTTTGCATTAAACCTTTTAAGTAATTTTCACTCATAATAAATGATTCCATTTGCTGGATTATACATTAGTATTGTAATATCCTTGCATCATAGTTTTTTTCTAATATAGTAAAAACTCCTTATAGGAATATCCCAAGGATTAGGGAAAATATTACTGTAAAGATGTTAATCTTAAACAAAGCTTTACGTAAAAAAATTACATTTTTTAAAATTTTAATTTATTTTGTATTATATAAAACATGTACATAATTTTTAAAAAAACAAATACATGTATCTTGGAGAACAAATATGTACATATATATTAAAGAAAAATTACATGTATTCTTTCCGATACAAGTACAAGTATTAGAGATTCTTCGAAGATACAAATATATGCATCAAGAAAAACACAAAGTATTTCTCTACATAAATTTTGGCTTTGGAAAGATGGTGTTCGTGTGGACGAGTTATTACTCATCCATAAATTAAAGGATGTAGTAACAACTTAAAAAATTATCTCATTGTTGCAGACAACTTTGAATATGTATTTTAAATAATTTTCAACTTAATAATATATATATATATATATATATATATATATATATATATTGCATATATGTAATTTAGTAAATTTAAGGTAAATTTCTTAAGGCGACATCTAAAACTTATAACATATTTGAATATAGAGTTTATTTTTATTTATAATTGGTCCCAAGTTGGAAAACGATTTGAATCGGAAGTAAAATCGAAATCTGGTAAAATTTGAGTAGAATCGTAGAATTTCTATCGATTCCACAAATTTACTATTTCCAGGCGAATTTCGGCTATTTCCAGGCTAAAATTTGCTATTTTCAAGCGGATTTCAACTATTTCCAGACAAATTTGCTATTTCCTGGCGAATTTCAACTATTTCCAGATATAAATTGGCTATTTCCAGTCGAATTTCAATTACTCGTTAATAAGGTCAAAATTTTTTGTTCAATTCTCTAAGTTTCGTATTTTAATAACATATTGGTGTTCATATTTGTTGCTTATTTACAGAATCGCTTGTCTGATATTTTTGTGGTTTATTTTATTTTGATGTTTTGAAATATTTATAAGTTAAAGATTATATTTTGTCGCATTTTTATATTTTAAAAAAAACTTGTGAAATTATGTTTTATGGATTTTCGCATATTGTTAGACCATATGATATGATTTATATGTTAATTATTGTTATTTATATATAAAATATATATTTTAATTTTTTGGTACGATTTTACGATTTTTCACCCTCCACCGATTCTACGTAGAATCCCGATTTTAACAACCTTGATATCAACGGCTTACTTCCTCCTCCAAGCCGCATCCAGAAGTGCTTTATAAGACTCTCCCCTGTTTCAAAATCGCCAATCCTCAAGCACACACCCAGATGTTGAGCAGCCCTCATCCATAATTGTTTAGCCATAGTACATTGAAGGAAAATATGCGCATAAGAGTCCGTCCCATGTTGACAATAGCATCTCGACACCTTGTGAAAACCCCGCTTCCATAGCGATTCTTCCAAAGCCAAGAAATGATTAAAAAATCGCCACAAAAAATAGATAAGGTGTGAGGGAATACCTTGGACCAAATCATCGTCTTGCTTAATGAACTTACCGTGCCAGTTCTCAACAAATTTAGAGCCGATTTCATTGTGAAAATACCATTCGGTTCCAGCAGCCAAATCAATTTATCATCTCCTGCCTTAATAGTAGTATCCGGGAATTTGTTCATAATCGGACCCCGGAAGCATATTTGCTAGAACAGCCTTGTTCCATCCATTGTAGCTCAAAAAATTTGTATGCTCGCTCCCCGGATTGCCAAAGGAGTATCCTGTACCAGATTACTTAGACTCCCCATAAGAGTAAAGTTTTCTTAAGAAAACGAACTTCTTCTCTCCCGGATCAGCAATCCAATATTTGGTTCCATGATTTCCTTGCATCGAAACATTTGTCTCCATATAATCGAGCTTCCCGGCTTATCACTCGCCATCGTGACATGCTCAATATTAGTACAATACCAAGACACCATGCAACAAGACCACAATGATTGACCTTTCTGAAATCTCCACCACATCTTCATAGCAAAAATAGTTGTATAGTGCGCCATAGAGACCAATCCCATGCCATTACATTCCTTTGTAGCACAAAGTCGCTTCCAGGACATCCAGTGACTTCTTGGCTTTCCATAATTAGATCCCCATAAACAATTGTCAAAAAACCTCTCAATTTTATCTAATACTATCTTTGGTGGAAATGTCACTGCCATGATGTGTAAAAGCATAGAGTACAAAACATGCTTGATCAAAGTGAGTCTTCCCGCCATATCTAGTAGCCGATTTTGCCACCCTTCCATACGCCCCTCTACTTTATCAATCATGTTGCTATAATAAATGACTTTTCCCCTGCCAGAGTAAAGGGGGCAGCCCAAATAAGTCAACGGAAACTCCGCCTGTACAAAACCAGATACCCCTTGAATCATAGTTGTATGAACCGAACTGGTTTTCGAAGATACTATGACTGCACTCTTGCCACAATTGACACGCTGTCCTGAACAATTCTCATATTTAGACAAAAACGCCATAAAGCGATCCAGACTCTTCTTCTTAATGTTTGTAAAAATAATTACATCATCCGCAAAGCTAAGGTGTGATACCTGCAAAGAACCCTTGGCATAATATATGGCGATAATCGTTTCAATTCCAGCAATCTGTTTAAACCCCTAGAAAAAACCTCAACTGCAATAATAAATAAGAGAGGGGATAGTGGATCACCTTACTTAACTCCCCGGGATGATTTAAAAAAATCATAGGGTTGACCATTGATAAGAACAGAAAACCAGTTTGAGTTAAGTGAGTTTTTCACCAGATTTAAAAAATGATGACTAAAGCCAAACCTTTGCAAAACCATGAGAAGAAAATTATGTGACACCCTACCGAAGGCCTTCATCATATCAAGTTTAAGAATTAAATTACCGCCCCGAACACGCCTATTAAGTTGATGAATTAATTCTTGTGCCAATAGGATGTTATCAAAAATCATACGGCCCTTAACAAATCCAGATTGATTATGAGATCTGACGCGAGGAAGTAAATTTGCTAAAACACCTCTTCTATAAGAAACTTCTGAGTGTTAAGACTCTTTAGCAGCCTTTAAAATATTCTCATTGGCCTCATTCGGAACAAGATCATAATTATTTTCAGCTTGCGCAACAGTGGCCTCGGCAGCCCTCAAATTCTCATGTATATCCCCAAAAGTATCTTTGTTCCATCGCGCTAGAGTACACTTTAAGCGTTTCAACTTGTTCATCAAGATATCCAAACCTGTACCGAACATCCCTCCTTCCCAACAACTCGACACAACATCCAGAAATTCCTTATGATGCACCCACATCTTCTCAAATCTAAAAGCCGAAGAACCCCCCTAGCAGTGTTCATGTAAATCGTAACTAGTAGCGGACAATGATCCGAGAATGACCGAGGAAGATGTTCCACCCTTGAGTTATCAAAAAATGAATTCCATTGAGAATTAATCATAACCCTATCCAATTTTCGAAGAAGGGGAGGTGCCGAGCTACGACACCTAGTGAAGAGACTACCCATAGTTGGTACCTCTTAATTCCAGATTTGTTTAATATATTTGTTAGATTTGAATGTTAAAAACAATATGAGGATGAACAAAAAATAAAATATATTTTGATAGGAAGGTTAAAAGTTGAAATATTTCGTTGATTGCCCTTTTAGAATTGCGACCATTAGCTATTATAATAACAAAACAAAACAAAACAAAACAAAACAAAACAAAACAAAACAAAACAAAAAAATTAAGGAGACAGATTGAAAATGAAATTCAGGGAAGAAAACATTGACTTCAAAATTTAAAAGAAGAAAAAAGGACTAATTAGTGGTCGTGACAAAAATTGTTCAAAGCTTACATTAGCCTTGTAAACGGAAAGCACAACTAACCTCAATTTTATGTATTTAGAAAATGGCTACCACAAGGTAAACAGTAGAAAAGCATGCATTGTTCAACGAATTCCTCTGTGTGCCTCTCATGTACACGTGCCTAGAAAACTTTCTGATTAGTAAAGGAATTCAGGCGAATTCACGAACATAACCCCTAAAGAACCATTGAGCTTTCTTCTTATAAAACCAAATTTGAGGGATATTAAACTAATGCAAATTTACAAGAACTCTAGCTTTAATTTGTTAGCAGTAAACAATAAATGTTTTACTGTAAAGTTATTTATGCGCATGCCTTTCACTACAAGAAAACAGGGGAAACAAAGGACTGGCCGCTTTCCGTCGTAATCGGTCGCTAAACTCGCTTTAGCGACCGATTAACGACCGAATGACGTGGTCGTGTATTTTTTCGTCGCTAAGCAAATTACCGACCGAATACCGACTGAATATATAGCGACCGAATATTCGGTTGCTATTTACCGACCGAATACCTACCGAATCGTCATCATTGTTGACTTTTGACTCGGTTAACGATCGAATATCGACTGAAAAATTCTAGCGATCGAATAATCGGCTCAGTAAATAACGATCGAATGGTCAACATTGTTGACTTTTGACTTTGACTATATAACGACTCGAATACCGACGGAAAGTCTAGCTTTATCGAATAATCGGTCTCTATTTACCGACGGAATAGCGACTCAATTGTCAATATTGTTGACTTTTGACTGGTTAACGACCGAATACCGACGGGAAATTTAGCGACCGAATATTCGGTCGCTATTCCGTCGCTAAATTTTTTTTTATTTAAAAAAATAAATTTGATATTAAATTAAATCCCTATTATAAAAAACAGCAATACGCACAGAAATACAAACCAGAAACAGTATTAATAAGATCCCAAATTGCAAAAATAATCAATAAACCCAAAAAACACAAGTTTACACTTCTCATTTACAATACAACACTCACAATCAAAGTGTGCACTTCTCATTACATTTCAACACTCACACACTTTGAATTATCAAAACTCACAATCAACACTCACACACTTTGAATTATCAAAACTCACATATTATATAATACACCAAGAAAACTACATTGGATGTTAAAAAACTACATTTGAAAAACAAAGAAAATTATGAGAATTGGCAAAAAAAATTGCAAGAAATTATAAGAATTGGCAAAAAAAAATTGCAAGACATTATAGAAAACCCATATATTAAAAATCCAAGCAGAAATCAAGTACTACCTCTCCTCCATTTTTTGTTTTAATCTTCTCAAAATAGATGTATTTATTCCAATTGTTAAGAAAAAAAAGCTAGAAAATGCAAGATTCTCACCTAAACCCTAAAAAACCCAACCGAAATCGGAGGTGGTGGCGATGCCTTGGAGGTGCCGGGAGGTGGTGGCGCCCTGGAAGGAGGGAGGGGATTTGGGGGAATATCGCTGGAAGAGGTGGTGGCGAAGGTGGAGGTCGCGTCGGGCGTAATGAAGAATGAGGGAGAGGCTTTCCCGCCTTAGATATATTTATAGAAATAAACACACAAAACGACGCCGTTTAGACATTTAATAATAGCGACTGAATAGCGACGGAATTGGCAAATTCGGTCGCTATTCGGTCGCCACTTAGCATGCTTAACACTTGTCCAATTTTTCAAATAAAAGAGCCCGCGAAAAAGCAAACGATGTCGTTTAGGCATTTAATAATAGCGACGGAATTTGCCAATTCCGTTGCTATTCGGTCGCCACTTAGCATGCTTAACACTTGTCCAATTTTTCAAATAAATGAGCCCGCGAAAAAGCAAACGATGTCGTTTAGGCATTTAATAATAGCGGCCGAATAGAGACGAAATTGGAAAATTCCGTCGCTATTCGGTCGCCAATTAGCATGCTTAAACACTTGTCCAGTTTTCAAATAAATGAGCCCGCGAAAAAGAAAACGATGTCGTTTAGGCATTTAATAATAGCGACGGAATTTGTCAATTCCGTCGCTATTCGGTCGCCAATTAGCATGCTTAAACACTTGTCCAGTTTTCAAATAAATGAGCCCGCGAAATGGCAAAAAAGACGTCGCTTTAGGCATTTAATAATAGCGACCGAATAGCGACGGAATTAGGGTTAGGGGTTAGGGTAGGGCTGATCGAATAGCGACCGACATAGCATATTCGGTCGCTATTATTCTCCGATTCCGTTTTTTTGTAAAATAGCAGAGTCTTTAAGGATATATAGAAACATTTTACCTAATAGTAACTAACATAGGCAAAATGTTTCTATATATCCTTAAAAACCCCGCTATTTTATAAAAAAACGGAATCTGGGAAAATGATAGCGACTCGAATAGCGACGGCCTTTCGCAAATTCCGTCGCTATTCGGTCGCCTCTTAGCTTAATAGCGATCGAATAGCGACGGATTTAGTAAAAACTTATAAATCCGAAAACCGACATCGTTCTAAATGTGAGTACGAACTAATATGAATATTTTAGTAATTATTTGTTTATTAATAATCAATTAATAAAATTTTAACTCCATCACTTAATGATTCACATAAATGCACACACAAATGTATTACTTGAATTGTTCTGCTTTGAGTATATATCGGTATTTTATAAATCGGGAATGAAAACTCATTCGATGAGTAGATAAAGAATCGGATTTTTCTTCCGGGGGCAGCTGCTGCCCCCTTGACCCCCCGCCCGCTAATCGGCTAGCGGGACCGCCTGTCTCGCGTAGCGCTGATTCGCTGCTCCGCCGACCTAAGACTTTGTATATGTATTTTTCCTATTTTAGTTACTATTAGGTAAAATGTTTCTATATATCTTTAAAAATCCCGCTATTTTATAAAAAACGAAAATCGGGAAAATAATTGCGACCGAATAGAGACGGAATTGGAAAATAATAGCGACCTAATTTCGGTCGCTATTCGGTCGGTTTTCCGTCGTTAAAGTCCGTCGGTAGTCAGTCGTTAACGAAAATAAAATGACGTCGTTTTGTGTCCTTCATTTATTACTATACAAATAAACACCGTTATGTATTCCGTTTCGGTATTCGGTCGTTAACTTCCGTCGGTATTCGAGTCGTTATGTATTCCGCTCGGTAAATGGTCGTTAATATCCATCGGTATTCGGTCGTTAAGGGGTGAACAAACCGACGACGCTTTCAATTTGGTCAACGAGACCGATGTGGCCGACGGATGAGTGACGGAATAACGACCGATTTGTTTTCGGTTTCTATTCGGTCGGTATTCCGTCGTTAAATTTGTGACCAAAAATTTCGGTCGCTAAAGTCGGTCGCTATTTAACTGTTTTCTTGTAGTTTTTTTATTTTATTTTTTTAACATAGACAAACAATATCCAAAAAAAGAAAGTGTGTTTTTCTTCATTTCGGAATAAAGGACTATAGTATACAAATATATAATGTTAGGGTAGATGAGGTCAAGTCCTAGCTAAAGAGTATCCTTGATATATGATTATATTTGTAACTGCACATGTGCTTCCTTCTTATATAACCAATTTTGAGGGAGACAAACTAATGATAACTTACAACAACTCTAGCTTTATTTATTAAATTTTTAGCAGAAAAATAAACGTTTTGCATGAAAGTTATTTATGTGCGTGCCTTTTTTTTTTTTTATATATTTTGTAAATAGACAAACAATATCCGAATAAAGAAAGTGGGATTTTCTTCCTTTCGGAATGAATGATTCAAGAATACAAATATATAATGTTAGGGTGGATCGATGAAGTTAAAAACTTGTTTTTCTTTTAAAAAAAAAGCCACCTGTTATGGTGGGGGGTTTGACATGGACCCCTACCAGTTTATTGAATAGGCCGAAATAGCAAAAAGATACATAGGGCGGACGTAAAGCCAAAACCCCTAAGTAGGTGGAAACAAATCCACTCCATACAATGATAAAACAATGCATAAAACTACTCCATTTATGTCATGTAATAGGTCAATGGAAGTTTGGCTCCTAAAAAACTTTCTCTAAAAAGAGTCCTACTCACCTTGGGACTCACGGCTGATCATGGCCGACACTGGCCAGCCGCCGCCAGCACCCCCTCTTGGCAGAAGAAATTGTTCGCCGATCTTCTCAAAAGCCCCGTTGCTGCCCCAACCTCTCTTTCGGTTACCCCTTTGGATACTTTCAAGGGGGAACAAAATCTCACCATTTCTTTGGATGAATACGAATGACTGTTATCCTCATGGAAATTCTCCTTCGTTGGAAAATTCCATAAGCATGGCCCGAACATGGAAGTGTTACGCAAATCTTTTCACAAGGCTGGTTTCAAGGGCAGCTTTTGGATCGGTTGGATGGATCCCAGACACGTTCTTATCAGGTTTGATCTCGAAGTGGATTACTGCAGATTATGGAGACAGGGAAGCTGGACTTTCTGTGGTTTAACTATGCGGGTGTTTAAATGAAAATTTGATTTTAATTTGTATGAAGAACCTTCAATCGTCCCGGTGTGGATTGGATTTGAAGGTCTTCCTATTCATCTTTACAATAAGGCCAAATTATTCTCATTGGCAACGGCGGTTGGAAATCCATTGACTCTGGATGCTCCAACGGAGAATGCAAGCTGTCCGAGCGTAGCGAAAGTGTGTGTGGAAGTAGACTTGTTGGCGGATTTTCCGGATAGAGTGAGAATCACGCATGCAAAATCTGGAAAGGCGATCACGTATGATAATTTACCTGAATATTGTACAGTGTGTATGCGGATTGGTCATACTCATGGTCAATATCAGATACCTATTAAAATTGATGATCGAATTGTGAAGGGGAAGCCGAATAAACAAAAGGCATCGGTGGATCAGAATGTTGGAAAGGGAGTACTGGATTGAGGGAAAAAGAAATTAATTGAAAAAATGCTGGTCAAGAAAGCTGGCCCGTTAGCTCCGACCAAACCGGTAGAACAATGGAAGTCGGCGAAGGTTAAAGGGCCAGGCGCTAGTACGTCACAGGCGGCGGCAGTGGTTCTAGAGGACCCTAAAGCAGATGGCATTAATACAACGGTGGACAACAATTTGGGTCAAAATCAAATTGTAATTGTGGATTTAGGAAAAACCTATGAGGACATAGTCACTGTGGATACCGAGACAAATCAAAATTCCATGGTGGGTTTGAGTAATGATGATATCCGAATTGGGAGAAAGGGTTTTGATGTCGAACGTTAAATGTCTTCTATCCCTTTTGCCAAAGGATATTACAACCAAATTCCTAAAAGATTTCGCTGTGGAATTGGAGGCGGCGGCCTCAGAATGTGCGATGCCGGCGACGGTCACGGATGCGCCTCAAATTATACCGGTGGTGGCGGTGCCGGAGATTGATGCTCCGGTGATGGCGGCCGTGACAACAGAGGCGGAAGATGATGCAGATGTTTCGGGCCTAGACACTGCATTGGGCCTTGATGATTTGGAGCCCTCGGGCCATGTCGACCAGCTAGAAGCAACTCAGTAAAATAACGGGTCAGTAGTTCTCAGTTCTACAGACCCAATTACCTCAACCGGGTCAGCATCTCTGCCAGCCGGGTCAGAAGTTCCTCAAACAGTACCAACATGGTCAGTAGTTCAGCAAAACATAGCAGAATCCCCTGTTTTGCCACACTCCCAGCCCCCTGTGACTACCTCAGCTACTGTACACGCATGGGAGGTTCCGGTTGGTTCACTCATCTTGGACCTTCATCTACCTCCAAATGAGACTCAGGTACCATTTGAACAGCAGGTTCCTTTGCGCCGCTCTCCTAGATTGGCTCAAAAGGGGTCGACTCAAAAACAATAGTCTGTTAGACTACTTCTATTTTTATTTATCTGTTAAATGATAAATTGGTTATTATGCAATATTCGTGGAATTGCGAATGATAGCACTATTGCTAACATTCGGCATTTAAAGTTTACTCATTCTTTGAATTTGTTGGTGTTGTTGGAACCGATGGTGGGGTTGGAGGATATTAATTTGTATGCACGCCGTTTGGGATATGATTTTTGTCTTGGTAACTGTTCGAGCAAAATATGGATTTTTTGGGATGGAGTGATGGATGTAGAGATAGAGGGTGACACTGAACAACTTGTACATGTCTGCTTGAATTCTTTTGATGGCTCCTCTGTGGTTTGTTCTTTATTATATGCTAAATGTTCTTATATTCAACGACAAATTTTGTGGGATGAACTGCGATCTTTTCATATGCAGCATAGTAATCCTTGGTTGATAGGTGGAGATTTCAATGTGTTTCTTCGACTATCTGAGAGTCATGGTTCTGTGGCTTCTATGCTCCCGATTAGCGAGTTTGCGGAATGTATTCAAGATTGTGGTATGTTGGAGGTGACTGGCTCGGGGAGCCCGTTTACATGGTCTAGGGTGGGGCACGACCATTGCAAAGAAAGCTGGATAGAGTTCTAGTTAACACTGAATGAAATGAATTGTTTCACTATATGAAGGTGGATGATTTGTCGAGAACTGTTTCAGATCACTTCCCACTCCTCTTTGGTTCAAGTTTGACGGCAGATAGGCGGGATTCAGCTTTTAGGTTTTAGGATATGTGGATCAAACACCGGGGCTTTATGGATTTGGTAAAGAAGAATTGGATGGAGGAGATTGAAAACTCTGGAATGTATAAATTACAAGCGAAACTTAAACGGCTTAAAGTTGCTTTGGGAATTTGGAACCGAGAGGTGTTTGGGAATATACATGCCAATTTATTGTCTGCGAAGGAGGAGGTTTGTCGGCTGGAGGCTGCATACGATTTAGACCCTAGTGAGGAGCGATGTGAGACTTTGTTGGTGGTAAAAGATCTTTTTGTCGCGGCACTTGAACATGAGGAGTCTTATTGGCGACAAAAAGCACATATTAAATGGGTTAAAGAGGGTAATGCACATACTATTGGCATTGGAAATGGTGGAGTCATTAAATAAAAAAGTTCGGGGAGGTAATATGATTATAAAATTGGATATGATGAAGGCATTTGACAGGGTATCACACTCTTTCCTTTTGACGGCGTTGTAGAAATTTGGATTTAGTCCCCATTTTGTTTATTTGATAAAAAACCTTCTGGTGCACAACTGGTTTTCAGTGTTGGTCAATGGCATGACTTACGAGTTTTTCCGGGCGAGTAGGGGGTGAAGCAAAGAGATCCAATGTCACCTTTACTATTTATTTTGGCTTCTTAAGTATTCTCACGGGGAATTAATCATCTGATAGGGGTCCGATCCATTGATCCATATGTGATACCGAGGACCACTGTGGTCGTGTCACATTTGGCCTATGCAGATGATATGGTAATTTTTGTGAATGGGGAGAAGCGAGGTTTGCACAATCTGATGGCTTTCATAACACAATATGAGAACGCTACAGCTCAAAAAATCAATTCGACAAAAAACTCTTATTTTGTTACAAGCCGGACAAATCAAAGACAAGCAGAAATGGTGGAGCAAGTAAATGGATTTACTCGAGGTTCATTTCCATTCATGTATTTAGGCTACCCCTTATTTATTGGGAGAGCGAAAATTGAATATTTTGCTCCTTTGGTCGATAAAATAGCCTTGAGAGTTGAGGGTTGGAAAAATAAATTACTTGGCCTAGCTGGTAGGTTAACGCTTGTGAATCATGTTCTTATATCTATGACTATGTACATTTTGGCTTCAGCGAATCCGCCAATGAGAATATTGGATGACATAGAACGAATTTTGTCTAATTTTTTGTGGGGTCATTCAAAGTATGGGGAAGTGCGGCATTAGATGTCATAGAGGCGATTATCTTGTAATGTCTGGAAAAAAGGTCTTGGTTTGTATACTTTAAGAGCACTTAATCAACTTTTTCATGTAAGTTATGGTGGAGGTTTAGAACATCGGATTCTTTATGGAGAGATTTTCTGTTGCAGCGATACTGCTTGAATGGTGTGCACGCAACCCTCATTGATCGAAATACTACAGACTCAATAGTTTGGAAACGACTTATTGTTGTTCGGCAAGTTGCGGAACGTCATATTAGAGTTTTGGTTCGAGAGGGGGCAGTTTCTTTTTGGCATGATGATATTCTTTTAGAAGGCTACCTTGATTCTCACCAAAATGACAATTTTTTGATGACGGTTCGTGATTATCATACTCAGTCCGGGTGGATATCACATTTGGACATTGGAATCTCCCATTCACTGTGGTCTAGGCTGCCTAGGCATCCGCTCAATTCAGAACCGGATAGATGGATATGAAAGATGGAACAAAGGGGCAATTTACGCTCACTTCGGTTCTAAAAGTCTTGCAACCAGTCGGTATATTGCAGGGCTCTCGGAAAAGCATTTGGAAAGCCAAAATTCCAGCACCTTTATGTTTGTTCTTATGGCGCTTTCTTAATGGATTTTTTGCGTTTGATGGGGTACGACAGCAGTGGGGTGTATCTCTAGCGTCGCATTGTTATTGTGGTAGAGGATGTGATAGCTTTCGACATGTATTTTTAAACTGTCCCATGGCTGTTAATTTATGAAACAAGGCATGTGGTCTGGTTGGTATTGATTGGTCATCTTTGCGTTTCGACTCACCCATTTCCCAAACAAAGATGATATGGTAGAGGGGTAGTGGCTGTAATCATGACATCAATACGATTGTATTTGGCGGTGTGTGTTGGATTTTGTGGAGGGCCCGTTGTAGGTTTGTTTATGATGGCAAGCGGTCTACAGATTGGGGATTGTTCAAGGAGCATGCTGCGTATGTAAAACCGATACTTGTTTCTCAAGGTCTGTATGATGCTTATAGAGGAATTCAAATGCCTCTTTGGTTGTGAAGGACCAAAGTCAGTATGGTGCGGTGGAGACGGATGGCGGGACCTGCGGATACGGTGATATTAAATGTGGATGGGGCATCAAGAGGAAATCTGGGGATTTCGGGTGCTGGAGGTATTTTACGATATGGCAATGATACTTTCATCTTTGCATTTCATTGTTATTTGGGGGAAGGATCGGACGAATATGGAAGCTGAAATGGAGGTCATGTCGAGGGGAGTAAGACTGACAGCAAGCCGTGGTTTTGCTATTATCCAGGAGCAATTAGATTCAAGAGTTCTTTGTGATTCAATACATCGAGGATGTATGCGGAATTGGCGATTAGATGGACTGTTTCAGATGCTCTTGCGATGTGTTCAAGCAACCCAAGTTGTTCATGTTTTCCGTGAAGCTAATCTGGTATCTGATAAACTTGCTAATGCGGCGTGTGACCATCGTTCTTATCAGGAGTACAATGATTTTGCGAATAGTCGGCAAAAGATTAGCAAGCCGGGAAGCCATAGCCTTAGTTGCCACCTTATTTGTAAAGTTGCAAAGTGAAATCAATTGGAATTCACCAAGATGCGTGGGGCATTGTTTCTTAGGAAGAAGGATGATCATAGTGATGGCCATTGATTTAGGCATTGGCAAACCAGCCCAAAAATCCCTCACAGCTTGTAGAAAATCAACACCAACCATATCCCAACAGTCTTGAAAAAAAGAATAACCATCCGGTTCAGCTGCAATGTTCTTGTATAAAGAGAAGACAGCCTCACGAACCTCCATAAGAGACGGGAGAGCCGAGAGGCTGAGATTAGACGCTTCATCAACTAAGTTGGGGATAACCTCTAAGAGCTCATCGACAGGCTCCTCGTTCTCCTCCGCCAAAACATGGCAGAGTAATACCGACTTGCCTTGGCCCCTATTTTCGCTTCATCAGTTAGCCAAACACCTTGATCAATCTGCAAAGTTGTAATATGCATATGTTTCATTTTGTCTTTACACAAGGCATGAAAATATTTGGTGTTGGTCTCTCTTTCTTGTAACCACTTCACTCTAGATTTCTGTCTCCAAAAAATATCTTATGCCTCTAAATAAAATTAATACTTCGCTTTGGCCTCCTTCCAACTAATCAATAAAGAACCTGAAGGGTTAACATCATATTGCATCTTCGCCCGTATAACATCTTGTTCGGTTGCTTTTTAGCTATGTGGGGACATTACCAAAAGTTTCATTATTCCACGTTCTCAAAACATATTTCAATCGTTTAAGTTTCCCAGTCAAAATATCCATACCATTACCAGCCATAGAACCTCACGAAACTGAGCATTTCTGGACCACATATTCTGGTATCTGAAGGAGAAATAAGTAACCCTCCCCTCTCGGGCAAGTTTAATTAATAGAGGACAATGATCAGAAATCGACATGTGTAAATGTTCCAATGCAGTAGTGCCAAAAAAATCATTCCAATAAACATTTACCATAATACGGTCTAACCTTCTCAATAGCGGAGGTGAACCACTTCTACACCAGGAAAACGAGCTTCCCACAGAAGGAACATCCAACAAACCACAGTTCCCAATAGCATCTACAAATTCCGAAATAGGCAAGGAAGCTGGTATCGAACCCAAACTTTCTGAAGCATCTGAAACAGCATTAAAATCACCTCCCACCAACCAAGGAACGTCATGCTGAGATCTAAAAAAACGTAACTCATCCCATAACTTCCTTCGCTGCGTGTAGGCACCCTTGGCATAAACAAAGGAAAAATACACAAGCTTCCTCACATAATTATTTACCAGTACAATTAGAACCTGCTCAGAATTACCTACTACAGAAACATCAAGATTTCCATTCCAGGAAAACCAGATTTTAATATTCACATTGTCAAAACCATCATCAAAACCAAGTCGTCTCACATAAAAAAATTATTCTGAAAGATCAATCATAGGTTCCAGTACCACAAGCAAAGACAGATTGTTATCAAATTTAACCTGCAGAAGTCTGGCTACAGATTAATGATTGCTAACACCCCGAATATTCCATATCATAAAATTCAACATATTCATAAAAAAATATTAGATAGGACTAAGAGTACCCTTGCAAAGTAATAGTCTGAGACTTCTCCACAAGCTGAGCCGACTTCCTTGAAGCGGTATGTTGATGCTTTCGCGGTTTACCCATTCTTAATGCATGATCTTGCATATGAGAGTCAACCACCGGAAGGTCTATGATAATAGTTCCTTGTGTATCCGATTGATCCCCCGAAGTCGACTCAATTGGCAGCCTAAAGTCTTGGTCGTCCGTTTGGTTTGCCAAAATTGAGCTCCATCCCCTTTCACCCTCAGGAGGTAGACCGGTATCGGCTAAATCATTCGGGCCTTGGTCATCCGGCTCACCATCAAATCCTAGGCTTCCTACCTCTTCTGCCCCAGGGGATAGCCTAGAACCATTCGGGTCTTGTTCAACCGGTTCCTCATCCCCTGCATCTTCAGGTGTTGAAACCGGGCCTTGTTCGACAGGTCCGGACGGCACAAGCACATCATTCGGAACCGGAACTTCAATTGATGCCCCGACAGAAATAATCTGACCCGATTCCAATGGAGTGGATGATGAAATTTCTTGTTTCGCACCATTCAATTGCAAACGGGTCGGGTTGACATTAGGATTGAGAGTAATCGAAAAGTCTTTGAGTTGTTGTATTTTTGCCAGACCCAGCGGTGTGTTTTTACCGCCGGCCGATTGATGTAGCTTAGGAACTATCACCGACGATTTATGACCCACTCGAATATCGTCAACCCCTTTAGAAAGAATAACGGCCGGAGACCCAATGTCTGTTGACACCATGTCAGACGTTTGATGGATTACCGGAGCAGTAACCCCCGCGGCCTCCTCAGTCTCTTCTAAATTAATGACCGCTGTCGGAGCCGCATCATGGACAATTGCAACTGAGTCCAGCAATTGGATTTAAGGGCACTCCAAGATCGGGGCTGGCGGCCTAATTGGCTGTTTTGAAGGACTCGGGTCTTTAATTGAGTCGCGACCCAGGTTGTATTGGTAGGGGAAGCTACCACAATACCCAAGGTTAGGAATTTCCTAATCGGGTCCTGTCCTTTACCCAGCTTTATGGTCTTCTCCGATGGCTTAGCCATGGCTTGTTTCTCCTTATCCGGAGGTTTCGCCGCTACAGATTGTTTCCCTTTATCCGGCGGTTTCACCGCCACGATTTTCTTCCCACATTGAGTTTCATGACGCCCAATACGCATACAATTAAGACAATAGTTTGGCAAGTCATCATACACAATTGGCTGCCAATATCCTTTACCCATTTTTGCGTGTGTAATCCTAATTTGTTGCGGAAATTCCGATAAAAGATCAGCCTCCACACAAATCTTAGCAATACTAGGCCTAGAGGCGGCATCAGTGGGAGCATCTAAAGCAAGAGGTTGTCCCACCGCCTTTGCAACAGAAAATAATTTGGCTTTATTGTATAAGTGAATTGGCAAACCTTCAAATCCAATCCAAATTGGAACAATTGAGGGATCTTTAATTACATTGAAATCATAAGTCCACTTGAACACTCTCATGGTTAACCTAAAAAAAATCCAAATTCCTTGTCTCCAAAGGCGGTAATAATACTCCTCAAGATCAAATCGAATTAAAATGTGTCGAGGATCCATTCTTCCAATCCAAAAGCTTCCTTTGAAACCAAATTTATGTAAAGATTTTCTCAAAGATTCTAAATTTGGTGCTTTTATGAAACTTTCCAACAAGTGCAAATTTCCATGGGCTAATCAAAGCATCATGTTCATCCGCCGGGATGATGAGATTGGGTTCTCCTTTGTAAACATATATAGTAGTAATTGGCAAAGAGACTATTGTAGACAGAGGTTGGGTGGTCAACAATTCCGCAAAGCTCTTCTGCTCCCACGGGGTGGGGACGAAGGCAGGCGCCACCGTGGCCGGTAGGCCGACGGCAATTGGCGGCCGAGATTCAAAGTCAGATGATTGCTTATAGGAAATCTCCTATATTTTAGGAGAGAATATTTTAAATAATATGGTAGAACCATATTATTATTATTTTTGTTTCATCACCAAGTAAATTCAAGAGTCATTTGGTTTCATCCCCAAGTAAATTAGAATTTTGTAGTAATCTTTGCACAAGGGTGAAAACGAATCAAGAACGTCGAGTTTATTTTTTTTTGGTTATCCGCCCACTGTATAACTTCAAGTTTTACATCTGGGTGAGAACAGATAGAAATGTCACCTCCATGTGCGATACTTATGCTCATAAACGGAAGTTGGTGACGACGAGCAAGATTTTATAACTTTACGATAGAAACTCCATTTTGGATGTTTCTCTGTGATGGGTTCTTGACCAATGAGATTTTGTTGTACATATTTCTGGACATTCTCAGCTACAGATAAACTTTCTAAGTACATCCGCAACTCATCTCTAGGTCCTAATGAGTTATCTTCTTCATTTTAATACTTGTAACTTGTATGAAATATAGCAGTAAATGGAGGGTTACACAGCCTTATACGGAGAATCGTCCAATAAAAGTATGTTTGACTCAATGTATTCACCGAAATCCCATTGTAGACCATACTCATGCTTTCCCCACAATTTCTTGAGTTTCTTCACATAAAGAGGTTTTCCCTCAATAGTCTTGTATCCCGAGTTGGTACAATGAGATTGATCCCAATAGAAGAGTAAGTTATCCTTGGCATTTCCCATTAGAAAATCCAGAATTGGCTCCACATTTTTACTTGTTTTTGATGACCAGACACCAACATTAAACCGTGCTAAGCAGAATTCCATAACCAAATACATAATTGTGAAGAAAGATAAAAACATAAAGTGCGGAGAACGTGCATCGTGCATACATATGTATAATTGTTTAACTAACTATTGATATTAAATTGTACGTGAGAATTTGACATTTTAAGTAATTTCACTTATTATAAATGATTCCATTTGTTGGATGATATATTAGTATTGTAATATCCTTGCATCATAGTTCTTTTCTAATATAGTAAAAACACCTTACAAGAATATCCTAAGGACAAGGGAAAATATTACTATAAAGATATTATTCTTAAATAACGCTTTACATAAAAAAAAAAATACATTTGAACCAATTCTTGTGCCAAAAGGACATTATAAGAAATTAATTTTCCTTTTACAAAACCTGCTTGATTAGGTGATATCAATCGTGACAATATTTGAGCAAGACGGAGAGAGAGAACTTTCGATATAACTTTGCTTGCAAAAGTAGAAAAAGAAATAGGACGATAATCACCGAACGCAATGGGGCTCTGCACTTTGGGAATGAGCTCAATTAGAGCACTAGACAGCGATTTAGGAAGGGTTAGGCCTGGCCAAAAATCCCTCTCTACTTGGAGCAACTCTTGACCAACAATACTCCAACATGATTGGAAGAAAAATCCCGAAAAACCATCCGGACCCGAGGCCCTATTTTTGTCTAGCGAAAAACTTATCATCGTACTTCATCTAAGTTTGGCATTATGGCTAGGCATTTGTTATCCTCATCCAATAGCAACTCTAGAATCATACCCATTAGTGTGTCATTATTATCCAAAACTGTAGCATATTGTGCAAAAATATCCGCATAAAAGTGAGCACCATCATTATCAATCTCGGCTGGATCAGTGATCATTTTCTCTATCATTCATAATTTTTTAGATATACATCCTCCTCCTTCGATTGGTTCACATAGTGTGAAAATAGCGAGGATTCGCATTCCGCTCCTTCAGCCATTTCACCTGAGATCGCGGCTTCCAATTCATTTCTTCCATATTGCTTGTATTTGACCTGTCCTGCTGCGAGGTAATTACTATGCTCGTATGTGGGGTCACTATCGAAAGCTATCTCAGCAGCAAGGATACATTTTGAGGCAGCCTTGACCTTGTCTTCAATATTCCCAAACTCGGCCCTGTTCCATTGTGCCAATATAGACCGCAATCTCCTTAGTTTCATTCCCATCATTTCCATACCATTACCATGAATTACACCTCCTCCGCAATCATCCAAGGTGGCTTAAAACGATTGATGCGTCGTCCACATAGATTCGAATCTAAATGCCGAAGATTCAATTGTAAGTGAGAGTCGAACTGACATAGTAAGTGGACAATGATCGGAAGTCGTTCAGTGCAAGTGCTTCGCTCGTGTGTCCTGAAAAGTTGAATTCCATTGTGAGTTAACAAGAACTCGATCCAAGCGTCATTACAAAGGTGGAGGTACGCTTCTACACCATGAGTAAGGGCTGCCCGGGAAAGGCACTTCCAAGAAACCGGGCAAAGAAGCCGGGATTGAGCCTAGGCTCTCAGATTGTCTTAGAACCACATTAAAATCACCCTAACTAGCCAAGGTGAATCATATTGAGATGCAAAAGCTACTAAATCAAATCACATGTCTCTTTGCTGCGTGTATTGGCAGCGAGCATAGACAAAAGAACAATATATAGTTGAACTCGCAAAATTATTTATTGCAGCTTGTACCACTTGTTCCTTATCCCCAATGATATTGAAATCTAGGGTACCATCCGACAACTCCCAAATTTCTCTTGTGATGTTGCCAAAGCAATAATCAAACCCCAATTTTGTACGGTACATCAAGAGATCAGTAAGCTGGACCATTGGCTAAATTAATATCAAAAGCGGGATTTTATGTTCCCAGCGCAATTGTTTAACTCAAGCTATTGAATCATCATTAGCGATACCCCTTATATTCTAAATAACAAAATCCATAAAAAAAAATCATATGCTAAACGTAAAAGTGAGGAGAATATTACCTCATGCACTGGAGGAATTCCCCCTTTGAGCAATTCTTGCCGGCTTCCGAATTTCTCCATCCGGCACTACCTTTTTTTTTTGTTGGCGGCTTTGGTCTTTGGTTCTTATCCAAACCATATTGCCCCAAATCGACAACAAAGTTGGCGACCTCTGCCACTAGTACTTCTTGGTCTGGTTCTCCAACATTCATTGTTTCCTTCCTCCCCTGTAAAGCTAAGGTGCGCGCAAAATTCGAAAATACCTTCCAACTATCTCGAGCAACTTCTTTTGAAATTGTGTGCGACCCTAAAAAGGAATATGAGCATGCCATTTTGTCCACCTCAATTAGGGAACCCGTAGCTTTGAAAAGATCAAAATCATCTCGGCCTTTTTTCCTAACATCCCTCGGTGTTAGCTCTAATTCCTCCGGTCTTAAAGCAATATCATCTTGAATTATTATCCACATATCATGACAACTAGTTTCTGGTCCCACTGTCTTCATTGGCTCAGATTTTTTTTTCTAGATTCGACTTCCTCAATTGACTCGGCATCATTCAAATCCCCCGGTCTAATTGAAATCGGAACATTGAGGGTATCATTATTAAAGGAGGATTATCCTTCATCTAATTCTTTCCCTAATGGGATTGGACTTTTGCCTTGCCCACTTGCATTGAATCCCTTGTCGAGTTGGATTGGTGTACTGCCCAAAACAGTCGCCTTTCCCTTATTACTGTTCTCAACCAAAATTCGAACGGTATTTTGTATATCATTGTTCGCTGCAATTCCCCACTAGCACAATTCTTTATGGCACGGTTGTACGCACAGGTTAAAACTTTCCCTGATTTCAATGTTTTTTTCTCGCATCTTTTTGGGTACTCTCAGTATCGTCCCTCCGTAGTAGAACTCTAAGAGAAACATTGATATCAATCCTCTTAACGCTGACATCAGCCCTTAGATTATCCTTCTTCACCCGATAATTGTTGTACAAGCAATTGTTATTGGAATGACCAACCTTCCAACATCCCGTGCAATAACCCGACAATTGTACTGCCAAAAAGTATTTCCCAATCGCGTATGAGCGATCAATATTCTGGTGCATAGTGGCCTCAATAAATCAACTTCCACACAAACCCTAGCCACGCTAGGTCTTGTGACATTGGCGGTGGGCTCATCCAAAACGAGAGGATTTCCGACTGGCGGCCTTCGTGATTGAGAAAAATACGATTTGTTAAAAAAATGGATGCATAGCCCCTCAAATGGAATCCATACTAGCACAATCGACGTTTTGACTGGCGGATCAAAATTATAAGACCACTTGAAAACCCTCATTCGTGCGCCATTAAAGATCCATACCCCATTCCTTCATAAATGGCAGCGGTCTTCTTCGTTATAGAAACGGACCAGACATGTTGATAGTCCAGACTTCCAATCCAAAAGCATCCCTTAACCTGTAACTTATTAAAATCAAGTCGTAGTATCTCTAGATTCAAGCTTCTCCGCGAGAATTTTCCCACGAGAGCGAGTTTCCATGGAGATTTCAAAGCTTCCAATTTCTTATCATCAATTATTAGTGCCGGTTCGCCATTGTAGGAGGAAAAATCTTTGACGGGCAACGAGGCCTTGAAAGGGATAGCCGAGACAAGGTTCGGGAACGACTTCTTTGGCCAGGCTCATCCCTTTGTCGCCGCCTGTACAACAGCAGCCATAGTTATGACTCAAAGCAGTGGTTGAAAGGCAGAATACACTGTCTAGAGAAAGTTTTGTGCACATACAAATATCTATTATATAAGAGAGAGAAAACAAGGGGGATTACACAAAAGAAAAACGCAAAACAAAGTTAATGAAATTCCAAGGAACAAGCAACAAAAAGATAAGAGAATATCAAGATATTTTATTGATAAACGAAAATTTGTTAGAGTTGTATATGCAAAATGATCAAATGTTATATTTTTTAAGGTCAATCGTTATAAAATTCATATTTCATTTGTGCAAGCACAATTAAAAGAAAAATGTAGTAAAGAGAATTTTGATCCGGAAGCGATTGAAAAGAAACACAGATACAATTTTACGAGATCGCCAAAAAGAAGAAAGAGGCTTGCAACTCTTAGTTATCAATTTTTAGGGCTAATCGGGAAAGTAATCCAAATAAAAACATCCACTCCTTTTTGGACGTCTGTCTTTGTGATAGATGAAACTCATATGCGAATTCGCTGGGTTCACCAAGAAGAAGACAGAAACTTGCATCACTTAGTTATATGTTCTTAGTGCTAATCAAGAAAGTAATACAAACAATTAAAGCGTCTATTCATTTTCTAAGGAAAAGCGAGAAAAAATTCATTTTAATAAATATAGAGGAAATCTGTAGAGATTATGACACCCACGAGCAATGATTTTAGGTTTGAAATAGTTTTTTGGGTTTAAATAATTCGAGAAGGATACA
The DNA here is from genome assembly GCA_026122235.1 of Vinca minor. NCBI lineage: Eukaryota > Viridiplantae > Streptophyta > Magnoliopsida > Gentianales > Apocynaceae > Vinca > Vinca minor. The sequence goes on from JAOCZM010000116.1 coordinate 2,476,993, forward strand.
TGAATTGGACTAAAGGCATGCTCTATATAGATACACCAACTTAGAATGTTTTAATTAGTAACAATGAAACTTTGTTAGAGCTCTATTTGCATAAGAAAAAACTCAAGCATTTGTAAGGACAATCCTTATAAACTCATATATTATTTGTACATGCACAAATAATAAAAAAAAAGATTGAAGAGAACAATAAAAATCAAAAGTCATTTGTGCACGCACAACTAAAAATATTAAAATAATAAAGTGAGCGTGTTCAAATAAAACCTTAGAACAACTTAGATGGAACTCATGTTTTATTTACTTTCTAATAACTAAAAAATCAAAAGGTTAAAGAAAACCTTGAAAAAATGCCTTTTTTCTCTCTAGCTAATAGACTCCTTGACGCCCCAACTTCTACCACCGCCGCATCTCATGGCCGCCGCTCAAACGGCTGCCTTGGATCTAGCTGCGGTATCCACTCAAAGGAAAAATAAGAGCTTTGCGAAATTGCTCACCCAACCCGCGACTATTGTCGCTTCTCTCCCCATCACACCGATGGATTTGTATAAGGCCGAACCGAATTTGATCATCTCTGCAGATGAACACGATCTCCTTATCAATCCATGGCAATTCACCATTATAAGGAAATTCCAAAAATCCGCGCCAAATATGGAGGCTTTGCGGAAATCTTTTCACAAAGTCGGATTCAAAGGGAGTTTTTGGATTGGAAAAAAGGATCCGCGACACGTTCTGATACATTTTGATTTGGAAGAAGATTATTGTTGCTTCTGGAGACAAGCAATTTGGAATTTCTGTGGGCTGCTGATGCGGGTTTTCATGTGGACTTATGATTTTAATTTTCATGAAGAGCCGTCCATTGTACACGTATGGATTGGTTTTGAGGGATTGCCTATACACCTATACAATAAATCAAAATTGTTCTCTTTGGCACAAGCGGTAGGGCAGCCCCTTGCTTTGGATGCCCCAACTACCGCCACCTCCCACCCTATTTTTGCCAAAGTGTGTGTCGAAGTAGACTTGCTCTCGAAATTGCCTCAAAGGATTCGGATTACACATGCTAAGACTGGCAAAGGATATTGGCAACCAATAGTGTATGATGATCTCCCGGAATATTGTCTAAGATGTATGCAGATTGGTCATAATCACGATCAATGTGGAATTACCAAGAAGTCGCCGCCACCCCTGCCTCTGGTCGGAAAAAATAAAGAGAAAATCCAGCTGCCACCACTACCGAAAACCCTAGTTTCGGGTGTACAGGTTTCCGCCCATGCAAGGCAGGCTTGGGTTGCAACGGGTAAAGCTCGACGAGAATCTTCTCCGACTGCGCCTCCAGCCCCTGTAATCTGAAGGGATTAATGGGCGGAAACTCGTTCCAAACACCCATGAGTCCTCCCCTGAAGGATTCGCTCATACGTAAACGAATCGAAAAATCGGGAAAAGGACTTACGTTTTTCGGCTTAAAGGTTGTATCTTTCGGCTCTCATCAGCAACCACCTTGAGTCATCCATTGCCGAATTACTCCCTACCGGTATCCACACGACAAAACGGGCAGCGAGTGCTAGCTCTTCGTCCTTCTGAGTTTTTGGAAATTAGGAGAGAAAATGAGGCAGAAAACAGTTTTCTGGATTTCTTGGTAATTCGGCTGAAAATTGTCTAACCCTAGGGTTTCGGCCAAGAGAGGTTTATATAGGGAGTGAGAGGTAGTTTCCAGAACAACTCCCACGTCCGCTCCACTCTTTGGCGGTGGGAGTCTTTAACTCCCACGTCCCCTAGACTTCTCGGTAGTGGGAGTCCTTATCGGATAATAACTCCCACGTAATCCCAGCTATACTCGAAAATGCCCCTTATCTCTAATTCGAATAATAACTCTTTATTATTCTCAGAAAAATGAATGTCAGATACAATGAACCTAGACACATTCTAGATTCATTGAATCTGGACATGAAGCTAGTTAGCTCGTCTATGTGTGTGACCCTGTAGGTTCATATCACAATGGCAATGAAAACACACTTAGTAGTAGTGTGAGTTCATAAATCACAAGAGGACCCTAGCAAGACATTGTGACTACCCAAAGTGAATGAATATACAACGGAACCTAATATCAATCCACTATTTAATCCCTTTGTCTCGCGATATCCTAATTAAGCATAAGGTATGGCAATCGTCACCCTTATTAAGCTTAATTGTATTTATGCTCGATCTCCAGGTAGACTGTTCCAACAAATAGTATCTGATAACCACTTTATCAAATACATTTGAGCACAGCCATGCATTTAGACAGTCTTTCCCTATCTAGGGGCCCATGGATATCTCTCTCTAATAAGAGAGGGACAAATTCCTTACGATGCCTCACATTCAAGCCATGATAGGACACTAAATCTGATCATCAGTCGTATTGATTACTCGATTAAAAGACGTACGACTGAGTCAAAACGTGGCTCCATTCATGCTAGAATCAATGGAGACATAAGGTCTAAGGATTCTAAAATAGTATTGAGGAAGTAATACTTATGACTAAGGACCATGAAGTATTACTTCTCTAACGGATCACGTCCGATACGACATATCTCAATACATTGCATCTATGATATGATTTGTACTCATTACACATGATCAGTAAAACGTAATCATCAATCAAACATCATACTAGTTTTATTTCATTGTAAAGAAGATTACATAAAACTAGGGACAACTAGAATAGTAATTACATAAGCAAATGAGTTTTACTATCAAATCACGCATTCAATGTTCATAAGCAAAATTAACTATTCAGATGAAATGATCAAAAAGATATAAAACGTACAACATATGCTAGTGGTCCTAGGGCACTACTAACATAATCATGAGGGAAGATGGCACATCATCAGCCCCAATCACGATCCCGGTAAAAACGCCTCATCAATTTTGACGCCACCACTGCCGAAAAATTTGGTTGTATTGGACTCCGAGCCCAATGGGAACACGGCTGATCCCCCACAACAAGAATCAAGAATGTTTTTTGAAACTCCGGTAAAAATTGCTTCGGGTAGTGTGGATGACATTAAATTTGGATGTAAAATCCCCCGCATTGCCGATGGAAAACAATTTCAATCCATTGGTGGAATTCTAATCTTCTGTCGCGGGATGGAATTTTTTATGCATTTAAAGATCTTGCGGAAACACTTCGCCTGTCGGAATCGATCACGCCGGCACCTTCGTCGCCACTTTACTTCAGGAACAAGTCATCTCGACCCATCCGGTTGTTACTGACCCAACCCAGGTCATCATGGGCGAATTGGACACTACCCGAATGCAAGACGGGGCAAAGAAGTTACCGCATTTGGGGCCTGAAGTAATAGGGAGACCGGACCCGGTTATATCCGAAAACCCGGCTCCGCCAGTTGATGAAGACCTGGCCCGACTAGACGCTAATGACCCGACCCAGCAGGCTACAGATTATATGGGAGATCATGCAAAATGTTGTCTTTGCACATCAACCTCTATTTCAAATGTTACATCAAGAGCATGCTCGGACCGAACCAGTGAAATTACCTTTTAGACGTTTCCCACGATTAGCTCAAAAGGGTTCGTCTTCTTATACCCAATAGATTATCACTGCTTTTACTCTCTATCTCTATGTGGTCTTATGAATTGAATTATTTGGAATATTCGAGGGATAGAAAATGATAGTACCATATCTAATATTCGACAGCTTAAGAGGGAAGATCATTTAAATTTTATTGTGTTGTTGGAGCCTATTGTAAGCTTGTCTGGTTTATCTTTCTATACTCGACATCTTTGTTTTGACTCAAGTTTTGGTATTTGCACTAGTAAAATATGGATTATGTGGGATGATTCTGTGGATATTTTGGTTGTGGGAGACATGGAACAAATGATACATTGTCAGTTTAACGTTTTTTCTAGTTCCCCTATTTATTACTCTTTTGTCTATGATAAGTGCTCCCATGTGCAGATTAGAGAATTATGGAATGATCTTAGGCTTTTCCACTCTCAGAATAGTCATCCTTAGTCGGTTGGAGGTTATTTTAATGTGGAGTTATGAGTTACTGAAAGCCAGGGCTCTGTTCCGGCTTTATTGCCTATGACTGATTTTGGTGAAACAGTGCAGGATTGCGAGTTGTTAGAAGTTCCTATCTCAAAGAGTCGTTCACTTAGTGTAGAGGGGGTTCTCGGCCACTTCTCAAGCGTTTGGATCGGTTTTTGGTCAACACGGCTTGGAATGAGATTTTCAACACTCCACAATCACACATCTGCTCGCAGCAGGCAGATACATACACATATGGAAGCTGGAACCCAAAGAAAAATTCACCATCACCTCGGTGTTCCAGACACTACAGCCGCATGGTGTTTCCCAATTATCGAGGCGACACATATGGTCTTCTGCATTGCCATTGTCCCAGGAGCTTTTACTATGTAGACTTCTTAATAGGTTTCTTGCCTTGGATTAAGTGCGAAAAAGGTGGGGAGTGTCTTTGGCATCGCAATGCCACTGTGGCCAAGGTGAAGAGATTTTTGCTTATATTTTTGTTCAATACATATTGGCCCAAATAGTGTGGAGTCATGTTTGTGCATTGGTGGGAATAGATTGGAGCGAGCTAAGGTACGATTCTTATATCTCTTTGCTTAAATTATTATGGTGGAAAGGGAATGATAAGTGGAGAGATATACATACGATCATTTTTCCTAGCGTCTGTTGGATTATGTGGAGAGCTAGATGTCGATTTGTTTTTTATGGTGTTCAATCTAGCGGTCGTAACTTACTAAATGAGTACACCTCACATGTTAGTCCTATATTACAAAATGCGGAACTGTTGGAGATGTTTGTGGGGTCCTCAACCTCGGTTGGTTTTAGCAGGATTAGGTGATGTCGGTCATATGGATTGGTTGCGAGGAGACAATTATCTTGAATGTTGATTGTGCAGCGAGGGGTAATCCGGGCATGGCAGGAGCTGGGGGCATTTTGCGATATGCGAATGGTGAGTTTGTTGGTGCTGGGTCTCCAGCTCACTAATTCGGTAGCGGAAATTGAGGCTATGATCACTGGTATTACATATGCTACAAACTTGGGATTTGCGAGGGTGCAGGTGCAATCAGATTCCAAATTTCCGTGCGACTCATTTCAGGCTTGCAAAATATCTTCTTGGCAACTAGATGGTCTTTTCCAAAGACTCTTGTGCCTTATAGGCACTTCTACGGTACAACATATTTACAGGGAGGCGAACAAGGTAGCAGACTCTTTGGCTAATGAAGCTTCCGATTCACAACTAACACTATTTATCAAGATATTAATTTTCGTCCGCCTTTGGTACGTAGATATTTTCTTCTAGATCAGGAAGGTGTGCCATATCTTAGGAAAACGAAATTGTAATAGTTTTGCAGCCAAAGCAATTGTGTTATTTTTCTACAATATGTTGCATCTTGTCCTTTTGTTTCATTCTAGATCACTTAGGACTTACCGTTTATCACCTGATTCATATTATAAATGAATCAGTTTTATTGCATTGTCTTACTTCCTTGTACGGAGTGGATTTAGTAACATTTATTTATTTTATCTTTTAACATTTTCTATCAGAATAGAGGATTTTAGCAAACAAATATATAATGTTAGGGTTGATGATGCAAGCCCCGAGGGCTAAAGTGATCAATCTAGTTTTGATGATAACAAACCATTTGTAGTTCTAATGTTAGTGTGAGTATGTGTTTAATGATAGGACCCTTACGCTCACACTTAAATGGATGAAAAGGGTAAGTTAGCTTCTTGTGTACATTAAAGGTATCAACATACACACAAGAAGAAGCTACACTTTTCAAGAGTTCATGGCAGAAGCTTGAAAAGGGTAAGTTTGAAGATTGTGCAAAGTCGACCGAGATGTGTCCAGGGGGCTTTCTTAAACAGATTTAGAAGCACTTCAGACAACCTACCCTATGGTCCGGTCGACCGAAGCATGTCCTGTCTAGGCATAAATATAGGCATTATAATTTGTTTTCCTTGTGTTTTTTGGCACTATACAAAGCCTCTAAAGCTGTTTTTCACAACTAACCAAGCCGTAAGAGGGCATATGCTATACACTTCATAGACAAGCAATCAAACACTTCAAGAGCTTTAATCTTCAAATCTTTATTTCCAAATACATCATTTTGAGTTGAGCTTAAACATATCTATTCTCTTGTATTCACAAAAGTGATTGGAGGTATAAATTGCATATCCAATCCAAGAGGGATTATTTGTAACTAAGCTACATTGTAAACATTCCTATGAAAGAGGCTAGTTTCCTTTTCTCTTTGTGAGAAACTAGTTCTTAGTGAGCTAGAAAAAAAGTCTTTGTTAGTGTTTGTGTCCTTTTTGTGAGGTATCTCATGTGTGACATTTGCTCTTTGCGAGCTTAGTTCTTGTGAGAACTAGAAAAATGTTCTTTGTGACCGGAGTCCTCTTTGTGAGGCAAAAGTCCTCTTTGGGAGGCAATTGTAAAAGGTTGATCCCATATTGCATTTGTTGTGAAGGGAATCCATTAGTGGATGTTGCCAAAATCCTTAGAAGTGTACTAAGGGAGTGGATATAGATCTTTATGATCGAACCACTATAAATCGTTGTGTTAGTTTTCTCTATCTCTTACTCATTTACTTTATAGTTCATGAATTAATACATCTTGCTTTACATAATTCTTGGCTATCTACTTGGCGTTGGTCATATGACTTAGAGGTTTCCAACAAGTTTTGCATGTATGATACTTGACTTAGCACTTCCAAGATCATTCTCATACTCTTGTATTTCTTTGTGTTGCATCTAAACACTTAAGTCATCTAAGTTACCTCTACATTTAACTCACCTTATATGCTTAATCAACATACTTGTTGTTAAGGTGATCACTTAGACAAACAAGTTTCAGAAAAATCTAAAATGTTTTAGAACCTAATTAACCCCCTCTAAGGTTCAAACCCTATCGGGGATTTCAGATGAGGTTAAAATATAGCTCAAGGGGCACAAAAAACAAATGACAAGGCGTTTTTTCCATGAGTTTGAATATATTGGTATCCTTTGGAGTTGATGGTCAACTATGTATTTGGGATATTGATGGACGATAGAAGAAGAACACGAAGTACATGCAAGTACCACCTGATCACACGTCACCCTTTGTAGAACAAACTAAAGTTCAGTTCCACGATGAACAATTTCATCCATTGGTGGTTTAGGAAAGTCAAATTGTCATCTATGACGTTGAACTTGAATCCTTGAGCTAGTGGTACCCGAGAGACTCACTTTCCACTTCCATTTCAAGTGTGATATATTCTTGTGATGGCCTATTGGTCTTTACATGAATTTATGATCGAGCAGTTGTAATTTTTTATTTCGACATTTTGTGTGAATGAGATTAGATAATATGTAATTCCATTGGAAATTGATGAGGAAGTATAATATTAAGGCAAATTGGTGAATTTAGACCCTAAACACAGTAACTTTGGTGATTTGGTCCCCGTTCTAAATTTCTTTGTATTTCAATCCCCAAACATATTGTGTTTGTTGGAGATGGTCCTTTCGTCTACATCTATTACGGAAAAAATGATTTTTGAATTATTTTTTAAAATTTGTGATATACACAGGGGTTATTTTTGGAAATTTAACCATGGGGTTGTTATTGACCCATCAAAGGTGAGAAAATTATTACACCCCTCATATTCTTTCTCCAACTTCTAGGGTTTAAAAAATCTAGGGTTATTAACTATTGAGCTGCAAAATTTGAGTTGCTGAATTACATTATGAATTTCGATTTCTGATTGATTTGGAAGTTAGAATCTTTGAATTTTGATATGGGGTTTGATAAAGTTTAGTTCTTGGCTTTTATTTTGTGGGTTTTCATTTACTTATGGAAATTGAGTTCTGCTCTTGCTTACTTTATTAGAGTTGTGTAATTGAAGGGTTTGGAGGAAATTAGTGGAAAATATTCGTGTTTTAGCTTGTTATTTATCTGGGTTTTTCTTATTTTATCAAACAATTCGGTCGGTATGAGCAAATTAGGATTCAGAGTGTTCATTGCCAATTTGATTGACTTTTGAAGAAAAGAAGCATAAAGGCCAGGGCTATGAGTTTATGAATTGAATCATGGTTGTTTTACAGTTTATGGGGCTTGCTTGATTGGTCTCAGTGGAAGTAGGAGTATAAGTTGAAAAAGCTGCAGGAAGCCCGGGCATCCACTGCCGAAGCCATGTAATAGCTCCTATGGGAATTTCTTTAAGAGGAGCAAATAAAGTATTGAATCACGCTACATCCTCTTTGCTTCGTACATAGACTTATTATAACACTGGTGCATTATCTTATATAAATTCATTAGAGCAGAAGGTACAGATGGAGAGCTTGAATGCGACAACAAATTGCATTACTTTGTCTAATATGCTATATAGAAAATTTACTTTGTTTAATTCTACTTAATTTTATGCATAATTCATAAATCTAATATCACCTGATGCTAAAAATGAATGACACCCTATGCATCGCATGTGCGGTCATTAGGCTAGTTTATATTATGAAAACCATCGCGTGCATAACTTTTTATAAAAAAATAAATAAATGCATGTAAATTAAGAAATACTCTCTCAAGATACTTTAGTATAGATTACGAAAGGGCGAAATAACGAAGACACTTACAATAACTCTAACTTCATTTTATTTGCAGAAAATAGAAAATTTTGCGGTAAAGTTATAAATGTACACTCCCCTTTTTTAATATATATAGACATACAATATCTAAATAAAGAAAGAGGTTTTTTCGTGTTAGAATAGAAGTTTCTAGTATACAAATTTATAATGTTGGGATTGATGAGGTTAAAATCAAGCTCAAGGGGCACAAAAAACAAATAACTGGGCTTGCTTTTTCTAAGAGTTTGAATATATTGGAATCCTCTAGATATGATGGACGACTTTGTACTTGGGATAATGATGAACGAGAGAAAAATAAAACGAAGTTCTTACAAGAAAAACCTGGTCATACATCACCCTTGGTAGGAGAGACTAAAGTTCAGTTCCACAATGATCAATCTATCCATTGGTGGTTTATGAAAGCCAAATAGCCATCTATGACGCTAGAACTTGAATCCTTGCGCTCGTGACCTATTAGTCTTTACTAGATTTAATGTTCAAGCAGTTGGAAATTTTTATTTCGACACTTAGAGTGAACATAATTAGCTAATTTGTAATTCCACTGGAAATTGAAGTATAACATTGATTATTTTTTCAAGGAAAAACTAGATGTATAATTTTTTTTCCAAAAATCAGTAGCTTTTATTGATAAGGGCCAAAGTAGGCCAAATGTTACAAAATCAAATGCTTTTACATCCGAATATATGGAATGCCCATCCTATCTATGTTACATAGACCTCGAATTTCGAGGGGAAGAGACACTAGTGAATGATAAGTAAAAGTGCTACTTGTATCACATGCCAAATTAGCCAATGCGTTCGCCACCTTGTTAACCTCTCAGAAAACATCTTAATCCGTGAAGTTCCATAAGCTGGATATATAATTGTGAATTAAGATACCAACATTTTGAAACTATCCATCCAATGCCCAAACTAGATATATAATTGTGAAGTAAGATACCAACATAAACTGCAGAGAAAGTGCATCTTGCACATATGTGTATAATTGTGGAACTAAATGTTGATATTGTTTTGTACATGAGGATATAAACTTTTTTAGTAATTTTCACTAATGATAAAATGTTTCAGTTGTTGGAAGATAAATTAGTGTTACTATTTATTTGCATCATAACTTATTTCTTAGCATTTGGTCTGCAATTAAAACTAGGTCACTACAAAATATAAGTTATACCTATCGTGTTTAGTTTTTATAAATGCACTCAGTTGTACCAAACTTTCTAGTTCAAGTGATGAATGACATATAAAGATAATGGAATCAAGTCTGATAACTTCGTTTTTAGATATGTAGGAGGAATCTATCCAACCTTTTCTCCAAAAATGTTTCAATATGAAGGACAAAGAGATTTATTATAATATGCATCCCCTCGAACTCCAATTAGGTATATTTGACTAAAGTACGAAACTAATATTCACATTTTGAAGCTATACATTATCTTAAACTTAATTCAAGATTTGTTTAAAGTATTCTTATATCTCAATGTTAAAAACACGATGAGGATGAACACAAAATAAAATATATTTTGAAAGGAAGGTTAAAAGTTGAAATGTTTCCTTGATTCCCCTTTTAGAATTGCGCCGATTAGCTATTATAGTAAAAAGAATAAATAAAATAAAAAAAGAAGGAGATAGATTGAAAATGAAATTTTGGGAAGAAAACAATAACTTCAAAATGAAAAAATAGAAAAAAGGACTAACTAGTGGCAGCGACAAAAGTTTCGAATCTCAGGTTGGTTGTCAGAGTTGACATTTTTTTTTTCTGAAGCAAAATTGTTCAAAGCAAGATTTTGTATTGTATCCATTGCAGATATCTTATTCTTTTCAAATGCATTCAAGAAGCTTAAATTAGACTTATAAACGGAAAACACAAGTAACCACAATTTTCTGTATTTAGAAAATGGCTACCACAAGTTAAACACTACAAAAATATACCAACCAATTAGTGGCTCCTAAAATCTCTCTCTAAATTAGAACTCCTACTATCACCCATCACCTAGGGTTGTGGCTTCCTCATGGCAGCCACCTGCCAACCGGCTACTGGAGCCGCCAGTGATCCAACAACGTGGCCGAAGAAATATTGCTGATCTTCTCACTCGCCCTGCCGCCGCTCCCCATTCTTTTCCGATCACTCCCTCAGACTCGTTTAAGGGCGAGCCGAATCTTACAATATCCGTGGATGAACACGATGCCCTCATATCCCTTTGGAGATTCGTGCTAGTTGAAAAATTCCAAAAACATGCACCGAATATAGAATCACTGTGCCGGGCATTTCACAAAGTCATATCAAAGGGTAGTTTTTGGATTGGATGGATGGACCACCGACATGTTTAGATCCGGTTCGATTTGGAAGAAGATTATTGCAGATTATGGAGGCAAGGTTGTTGGATTTTCTGTGGATTGAGTATACGGGTATTTAAATGGACTTACAATTTTAATGTTCATTAAGAACCTTCAATTGTGCCCGTATGGATTGGATTTGAGGGCTTTCTGATTCATCTTTACAATAAATCAAAGCTTTTTTCACTTGCAAAGGCGGTAGCGCAGCCATTAACGCTTGATGCGCCAACAACGAATGCTACCCGACCGAGTATTGCAGAGGTATGTGTTGAATTGGATTTGCAGGCAGAATTACCACACCAGATTCACATAACTCATGTAAAATCTGGTAAGGGATATTGGCAATCGATTAGGTACGATGATTTGCCAGATTATTGTGAAATCTAGTAAGGGTGTATGCGGATTGGACATGGTTATGGGAAGTGTTCATCGAAAATTGACATCAGCTCTTAGATTATGCTTATGCACCCGATCATTGTTGTGCAAGCCATCATTATTCGAATGACCAACCTTCCAGCATCCCGTGCAATAACCCGACAATTGTTCATAACCATTGTACGCCAAACACCTTTTCCCGATCGCGTATGAGAGATCCATATTCTGGTGCATAGTGGCCTCAATAAATCAACTTCCACACCAGCCACGCTAGGTCTTGTGACATTGGTGATTGGCTCATCTAAAACGGGACGATTTCACGATTGACAAAAACGTGATTTATTAAATAAATGGATAAGCAGCCCCTCAAATTGAATCCATACAGACACAATCGACGATTCGACTTGGGTATCAAAATTATAAGACCACTTGAAAACCCTCATACGTGCACCGTTAAAGATCCATACCCCCTTCCTCCAAAAACCACAGCAGTCCTCTTCGTGATCGAAACGGATCAGGCATGTTGAAAATCCAGAATTCCAATTCAAAAGCATCCCTTAAACTTTAACTTATGAAAATCATGTCGTAGTATCTCCAGATTCGGCCTTCTCCGCGAGAAGTTTCCCATGAGAGCGAGTTTCCATGGAGATTCCAAAGCTTCCAATTCCTTATCATCAATTATTAGAGCTGATTAGCCTTGTAGGAGATAATATATTTGACGGGCAGCGAGGCCTTGAAAGGGGTAGCCGAGACAAGGTCCGGGAAGGACTTCTTTGTCCAGGCTCCTCCCTCTGCCGACGGCGCTGCCTGTACATCAACAGCCATGGTGGCGTCTCAAAATAGTGGTTGAAAGGGCATAAGACAACGTATAGAGAGAGTTTTGTACACATACAAATATCTACTATATAAGAGGAAAAAACAAGGGGGAATAAACACAAAAAACTTAAAACAAAGCTAATTAAATTCCAAGGAACAAACAACAAAGAGATAAGAGAAGATCAAGCTATTTTATTGTAAATTGATTCGATCAACAAAATGAAATTTTGTTAGAGCTGTATATGCAAAATGACCAAATGTTATATTTTGTAAGGCCAATCCTTAAAAAAATCATATTTCATTTGTGCATACATAACTAAAAGAAAAAGGTAGTAAAGAGAATTTTCAGCCGGGAGCCATTGAAAAGAAACTAAGATACAAATTTACGAGATCGCCAAAAGAAGACAGAGACTTGCAGCTCTTAGTTATCCTTTTCTAGTGTTAATCGGGAAAGTAATACAAATAAAAGCATTCACTCCTTTTTGGACGTCTGTCTTCGTGATAGATGAAACTCATATGCGAATTCGCGGGTTCACCAAGAAGAGGACAGAAACTTGCATCACTTAGTTATCTGTTCTTAGTGATAATCAAGAAAGTAATACAAACAATTAAAGCGTCTATTCCTTTTCTAAGGACAAGCGAGAGAAAATTCATTTTAATAGAAATAGAGGAAATCTGTATAGATTATGACACCCACAAGCAATGATTTTAGGTTTGAAATATTTTTTTGGGTTTAAATAATTCGAGGAGGATACATAAATTGGACTAAAGGCAAGCTCTATATAGATATAAACATCGCGACCCAACTTGGAATGTTTTAATTAGTAACAATAAAATTTTGTTAGAGCATTTTTAAGGACAATCCTTATAAACTCATATCTTATTTGTACATGCCCAGTTAAAAAAATAATAATTGAAAAGAACAATAACACTCATATGTCATTTGTGCACACACAACTAAAAAGAATAATAGATTAAATAGAGCATGTTCAAATAAAATCTTAAAACAACTTAGATGGAACTCATGTTTTATTTACTTACTAATAACTAAAAAAACAAAAGATTAAAAGAGACGGGATGAGAATGAAATCTCGAGAAGAAAACAATTGCTTCAATATTTAAAAGGAGAAAAAATAACTAACGAGTGGAAACAACCAAATTTGAGGTATACAAACTAATGAACTTTTACAAACGTTTTGAAGTATAGTTATTAATGAAAACACCATTTTAGAACATAGGGAAAAAAATCCGAATAAAGAAAGAGAGTTATTTATTTTATTTTTTAAACTTTTCTATCAGAATAGAGGATTTTAGTATACAAATATATAATGTTAGAGTTGATTATGATCAATCTAGTTTTGATGATAACAAACCATTGGTAGTTTTAATGTTTGTGTGAGCATGTGTTTGATGATAGGACCCTTACGCTCACACCGAAATTGATGAAAATGATAATCTAGCTTCTTGTGTACATTAAAGGTATCATCATACACATAAAAAGAAGCTACACTTTGCAAGACTTCATGGAACAAGCTTGAAGCTCATACACAATACCTTGGAAGTATGCACAAAGTCAAGAAGAAAGAAGATCAAAGAGTTAAGAGCTACTCAATCCAACGTTGAAGAATCAACTGTTTTGCTCCTTAACCAAAGAAGTGTTGAATTCCAATACACTATAATATGAAGATTTCTATAGGACTCCATCACTCAAAGAAGAGGTTGATCAAGGGTTTCAAGTCAAAGCTCAAAGAAGAATTCAACTACAAGACTTGAAGACCTACAAGAAAATTAGTCTATGCTTTATAGGTATATTCGTCTGACTAATCTTAGTTTGAGAATACTAGAATATAACATGTTTAAAACTCACTTTTTCATTTTATCAAAACCTCATGTTTACTTTGATTCAATCCTTGAAAAGATTTTTAAAAACTTTTTTAAGTGTTGGTTAATGCCTAAGATTTTTAAAATATTTTCAATATCTTTAAACACTTAGGCATGAGTTTGAGAACATTGGGAATGTGACTAAGTGGAAAAACCACTTTTGTACTGAAGTCCGATCTACCTAAGCCTAACCTCGGATAACTCGTTGAAGTTTGGTCGACCAACATGTGTTGTCCGATCAGCCGAGGTTTTTTTTGTCCTTCCGGTCGCCTAGCCTCGGATGACTAGTTGAAGTCAGATTTTTAATGTTCCAAAGCTCCAATGGATATATTCCCTCAGACGACCTTGCTTCAGATGACCGGACCACATCATGTGGTCGACCGAGATGTGTCCATAAGCCTTTTTTAAAGTGATTCAAAAGCAATTTGGACAACCTCTCATATGGTCTGGCCGACCGAAGCATGTCCTGTCAAGGTAAAAATATAGCCGTTGTAAATCGAATTTCTTGTGTATTTTGGCCCTATATAAAGCCTCTAAAGCTGTTTTTTCACAATAAACCAAGACATAAGAGGGCCAATGCTAAACACTTCATAGACAAGTAGTCAAACACTTCAAGAGCTTTAATCTTCAAATCATTATTTTAGAATATATCATCTTTAGTTGAGATTAATCATATCTATTCTCTTCTATTCTCAAAAGTGATTGGAGGTATAAATTGTATATCCAATCCAAGAGGGATTATTTGTAAGTATGCTACATTGTAAATTTTCCTTTGAAAGAGGCTAGTTTCTTTTTCTCTTTGTGAGAAACTAGTTCTTAGTCAGCTAGGAAAAAGGTCTTTGTGGGCTTCACTCGTTGTGAGCGTTTGGGTCCTCTTTGTGAAGTATCTCATGTGTGAAATTGGCACTTTGCGAGCTTAGTTCTTGTGAGAACTAGAAAAAACGTTCTTTGTGAGCGGAGAACTCTTTGTGAGGAAAAAGTCCTCTTTGTGAGGTAATTGTAAAAGGTTGATCCTACATTGTGTTTGTTGTGAAGTGAATCCATTAGTGGATGTTACCATCCTTAGGAGTGTCCTAAGGTAGTGGATGTAGATCTTTGTGATCAAACAACTATAAATCACTGTGTTAGTTTTCTATCTACTTGGCTTTGATCATATGACTTAGAGTGTTTGTTCCTACAAGTTTTGCATATATGATACTTGACTTATCACTTCCAAGATCATTCTCATAGTCTTGTGTTCCTATGTGTTGCATCTAAACACTTAAGTCATCTAAGTTTTTTTTGTTTTTTAAATATAAAATATTTTTATTGAATTGAAACAAAAACAGACATGGAGGGGTACTGTCTACCCCAAATAAAAGGTGGAAACAAATCCACTACTACATAAGGAGCATCGTTCCTAGTAGTCTATAAATATTTATAGTTGTACAAACTAACGTCTTTTGAAAGGTTTGTACCTAGTCTCCATATGATGATCAGTAAGAGCTTTTGTGATTCCCTTTTTCCCCTTGCGGGTGCGAACAGCAATAAAATCTTCGTAATTGTCTTCCAGCTGAAGATCTTCCAGTGTCTCGAAAGATCCCGTGTTCGGGACCTCGGTATTTTCAAGTGCTAGAGGCTCACACTCGTTTTGCGCAGTTGTATATACGTGCCCTCTGACAGTTGACCCCTTAAGTCTATTATTGAGTGCCCGAAAACTTGCAAATAATTTGTGTCTATCTTCAAAAGGAGCATCCAAAATATTTGGGTCCTTCTGATAGAATGTAACCGGTGCAGATTTTTGTGTTCGTTCTGCAACCGGGCTATGTGAACAACCCCCGCCTATCCCGAGTCCGTTGAAAGAGTACCATCCATAGTCACTGTTAACGAAACCGGAGTTGGAGTAACACACATCTCCTGCGACTGGTGCTCTATATCTAAATCAGAACCTAAATCAACAAAAGGTACTATAGTAGTCACGGCTCCATTTGTTGGGTTTTGGACAGATGGGTCATTTTGACCCGCAGTCAAAGCACGTGAGATGGAAACATTTTCTCCTCCCCCAACTGCGTCAATCACTCCCCCAAATGTAGCAACAGGCAAATCAGGAGGATCTTCCTCCTCTATCTTTTCCCTCTCCAATGCTCCGTATTCCTCCACAAATTGAGGATCATCCGCCACAAAATCAGCAGACTTCTTCCGCAACAAAATCTCGAGGATCTTCCGCCTCATTCATCCTCTCTTCCGAGTTCCGCAATTTCCCGACCGATCTCGCGGCGAGTGCCCGGTCTCGCCTATGGTTGACCCAAACCATCGCCCAAAGACTGTGATGACTGCGGGCTTGCTCCACTAATGGATTTTCGACTCCCAAACAAGAAACCACCTTCTTTCGGGGAGAATCAATTTCCACCACTCGGTCATCAATTGTACCCACTAAAAGGACTCTTCCCAGTGTCTTTTATCAAATCAATCAATGTTGCCTTCGTTGATGATTCAACTACATCCACCACCGGTTTACCGGCCGATTGCATGACCACCACGCCTGACTTTAAAAGCCTCACCACCGGCGCACCTTAGTTGCGAGCTGTTCAATTTTGGTTTTTTGTTTTTTTCCAATTTTGGACCCGGTACATTCTACTTTGGAGATTTTTCAACATTCAATGAACAAGTTTCCATACCATGCCCGATTTTCCAACACATCACACAATATGGGGGCAAATCCTCATATATGATTCCCTTCCAAAATCCCCTTTTAGAACGTGAGTGCGAAATCCACACTCGATTCCTTATCTCCTTCATCAAATCCACCTCCACCTCCACACAGACCCGCGCAACACTTGGCCTTGCAACCTGGGGTCATCAAATTATCCAACACCAGCGGTGTCCCCGCCACTTTGCTAATGAAAATAAAATTGATTTATTGTATAAATGAATTGGTAATCCCTCGAATCTAATCCAAACAGGTACAACAGACGGTTCTACTAAGGGATCAAAGTCGTATGTCCATTTGAAGACCCTCATTCTCATGCCGCCAAAAGTCCAAACCCCCCGCCTCCATAGGCGGCAATAGTCCTCCTCGTGATCAAAACGGATGAGGACATGACGATGATCAAGCCATCCGATCCAAAATGGACCGGTAAATTGCAGTTTAAAGAATTCATGACGATGATCATTAGGAATTGATGATGAAGTTGAATATTTATGCAAATTTGTGAATTTAATCCCTAAAATTAGTAAATTTGATGATTTGGTACCCAATTTTAAATTCTTTGTATTTCAATCCCCAAATATATTGCATTTGGTAGAGATGGTCCTTCTGTCCACATCTGTTACGTAAAAAAATGAATTTGGAATTATTTTTTAAAAGTTGTGATATATACTGGGGTTATTTTCGAAAATTCAACCCGAAAATAACCTTGGGGTTATTACTGACCCATCAAAGGTGAAGAAATTATATTACCCCCCATATTCTTCCTCTCCGTTTCCCCCAAATCTTCCAACTTCTAGGGTTATTAACGATTGAACTTCAAAATTGGAGATGATTCGAAGGCCAGACCGACATAATTGAGTTGCTGAATTACGTTCTGGATTTACTTTTCTTTTATTAATTTGGAAGTTTTAATCTTTCAATTTTGATATGGGGTTTGATAAAGTTTATTTCTTGGCTTTAATTTTGTGGGGGTTTTCATTTACTTCTGGAAATTGAGTTCTGCACTTGCTTACTTTATTAGAGTTGTGTAATTGAAGGGTTTGGAGGAACTTAGTGGAAAAGTTTCTTGTTATTTATCTGGATTTTGCTTATTTTATCGTAGAATTCGGGAATTCGGTATGTATCAGCAAATTAGGATTCAAAGTGTTCAATGCCACTTTGATTGACTTTTGAAGAAAATAAGCATAAAGGCTAGGTCTTTGGGTTTATGAATTGAATCATGGCTATTTTACAGTTTATGGGGCTTGCTTTATTGGTGTCAGTGAAATGAGGAGAAGAAGTTGAACAAACTGTAGGAAGCTCGGGCATCCACAGCCGGAGTCCTGTAACAGCTTCTCTAGGATTTTTTTAAGAGATACAACACAAGTATTGAATCACGCTGCATCCTCTTTGCTTCGTACAACGACTTGCTATAACACTTGTGGATTACCTGATATGAATTCATTAAAGAGGAGGTTAGAGCAGAAGGTACAGATGGTGGGCTTGAATGTGTCAGCATATTGCATTACTTTGTCTAATATTCTATATAAACAATTTACTTTGTTTAATTCTACTTAATTTTATGCATACTTCATAAATATAATATCACCTGATGCTAAAAATGAATGACACCCTATGCATCGCATGTGCGGTTATTAGGCTAGTTTATATTATGAATACCATCACGTGCCCAACTTTTTATAAAAAAAATTAAATGCATGTAAATTATGAAAGAATTTTTTCTAGATAATTTAGTATATATTACGAAAGGGGGAGATAACGAAGACACTTACAATAACTCTAACTTCATTTTATATGCAAAAAATAGATATTTTGTAGTAAAGTTATAAATGTGCACTCACTTTTTTGAATATATATAGATATACAATATCTAAATAAAGAAAGAGGTTTTTTTTTGGTGGTAGAATAGAGGATTCTAGTATACAAATGTATAATGTTAGGTTTGGTGAGGTTAAAATCAAGCTCAATGGGGCACTAGAAACAAATAACTGGGCTTTCTTTTTCTAAGAGTTTGAATATATTGGAATCCTCTAGAGATGATGGACGGCTATGTACTTGGAATATTGATAAACGGGAGAAAAATAAAGTGAATTGCTTACAAGCACCACCTGGTCATACAACACTCTTAGTAGGAGAGACTAAAGTTTAGTTCCACAATGATCAATCTATCCATTGGTGGTTTATGAAAGCCAAATAGCCATCCATGACACTAGAACTTGAATACCTATTAGATCTTTACCAGATTTTATGTTTAAGCAGTTGTAATATTTTATTTCGACACTTAGACTGAACATATGTAGCTAATTTCTAATTCCACTGGAAATTGAAGTATAACATTGATTATTTTTTAAGGCAAAACTAGATATGTAATTTTATTTTTTAATAAACGATTATTTTATTGATGAAGCCAAGAGGCGAGGGAGCAGCGCCATTAAAGTTTGGCGTGCATTTACATGAAATTTTCAGCAGTAGCCGAGAGCCAATTCTAAGACAACAAAAAGTTAGCGGATATAAGGGATCAGCTGCTATCTAAATTACATAGTCGGCGTAATTCCGTTGTAAGATCCCTGAAGTGCATGATGTTCCCCGTCCTTTTAGTGTCAGCAAGCGAAATTTGCCAGAGAGTCCGCTTCACGAAATACACCTGATATTGTTGAAGAGCCTAACCGCGAAAGAGCTTGTTGGAAAATTGCATCTAACGACCAAGAAGCAATGGACCGCCGCCCAATTGCCTCAACAACCAATGTGGAATCTGTACATACCTTAACTGAGGAAAAGTCTTTGGAATGTGCAAGATGAAGTCCCTCGCAAGCCACCCTGGGATTCTCACGGGAGGCGCCATCCACGTTCAAAATGATCTCAACCGCTGAGAATTGCAGGTTCCAATACACGACCATAGGAGGCCGAGAAAGGGGTCTGGCTTCCAAACACTAACTGTTGATATTTATTTGTACATGAAGATTTAAACTTTTTAAGTAATTTTCACTAACGATAAATGTTTTCGATTGTTGGAAGATAAATTAGTGTTACTATTTATTTGCCCATGTAATTATGTAACAAGACTGGAGGACGCTGGATCGAAGACTTTATCAATGAGATGGATATTGACTTAGATTGACCATTGGCTCCCACAAGGCTCGTGAGAGTCATCATAGGATTAGGCTATGCTATCTCACGTTTACTTTTATGCTTTATATATTGCATGAGATACTTGTATTATTGTCTTATGGGGCTTGATTTTATACGTCACATTAAATCGTTTTAATTAAGTCTTAAATGTCTACCACATATTAAGCACTTCTTCAGGTTGGATAATCATTTTTGTCTGCTTGCCAAAGCAACAGATAAGTGGTTATCTAGGCAAGAAGAGATGGGAAAATAGTGATTTCTATATGCTTAGACATGGTTCGACTTAACTAGACTACCAACATAGTTTTGAGCCTAGGGCATAAAATGGGAAATAGCCGAACATATAGATGTCATTCCCATGAGTTGATTTTATTTTAATTATGGGATTAAGCCAAAGCTTACTTATGACTATCGTAAAATGGTATTTTCCACTATTTATCAAGTGTTGAAATTGTGGAAAGATTTTTGCTTGAGTCTTAAGACTTATGTTGACGTTGCATTTTTGGGGAATTTCAAGTTTTATTAGATGGATGACAATAGTGCCTTCCTGAATGGAGTGTTTCAAGAAAAAGTATATATGGAACAACCTAAATGATATGAAAAACCAGATTATCCAAATCATGTATACAAATTGAAAAAGGCTCCTTGTAGATTGAAGCAAACCTCGAGAGCTTGGCATGAGAGGTTAACCAAGTTCTTGTTGAAGCATGGACACACAAGAGGTGGAGTTGGTAAGAACATATTCATTAAGAATTGAAGAAATCAAATATTGATAACTTAAGTTGATGATATGTTGTTTGGATCAACAATCAGAGGCTACGACAAAGGTGGACACTTTTCATCCTAATGCAAACTGAATTTGAGATGAGTAAGGTAAGTTAATTGACATTCTTCTTGGCATTACTCATCAAATAAATGAAAGAAGAGATATTTATTCCCTAAACCAAGTATGCAACAAATCTTGTGAAGAAGTTCAACATGAAAACTCTAAAGCAGCCAAACTCCTATCAATGTGAACACCAACAAGGAAATGATAAGGACGGAGTTGTTGTGGTTAAATGAGAGAAGAAAGAAGTTATCCTTGATTTGAAGCAAAAGACGAGTAGGGGCATGGTAGGGTATAGCACAGAAGAATAGGTAGTACAACACACGTAACATGTAATGATAAGATAATGAGTGATAGGTAAGTCATGGCCATCACTGCTTCATTGACTCGGATCCATCTTAAACCCCCACAAATATATAACAGATAACGTAAGATAAGCGGAAAATCACTTAACAACTAAACGTATGAGGCAAAGGAAAGTAGAGCATGGCATGGCATAACATAATACAAAGATTCATATATCATGTATAACATACAGAATACTATAACATATAGCAAACAAAAAATATATGAGATAAAACAATTAACAAGGTAAACATGTAAGGCATATACAAGTAGAGCATGGCATAATGCAAGGAATCACATATAAGAAGTCATCGTATACATTTAAAATGACACATAACCGTAGGATATAAAGCGTTATACAGACATAAACATCCTAATCCATGGTCTCTACCCATCACACACCTCGCAATAAGCGTTCTTGTTATCCTAAGATCTTTACAGATTTTATCCTTAAGGTTCGACTTGTTCTTATACCACTTCTGTAACACCACGTAACCGGGATGATAACATGAAAATGTCTTATTGGATAACGAGACACCAAAGCCCACAACAGAGATTACTAAAAGGAAAATTCATTTAAGAAAAATCCATAATCAGAACTAAATAGCGGAAGTCTAAATTACTGAAATGAAACGTTGCTACTATTACATTTAATGAAAAGGGAAACCATAGTCCAAAAAGAAATAACTAGAATAGAAATAATGTTCAGAGATTAAACATTTTATGATCACTCCTCAAATGGCCCCTCCTAGGCATCATCCTCGTAATAAGGTTCTTTGTACCTGTCATTTGCACAGTAAAAGCGAATGGACTGAGCTTCGGGGCTTAGTAATCACCAATAAACAAAGAACCAAATAAAATAGATAGACGCAACAGATTCCAGTTTCCTAAAATACCCCTTTGGAAAATAATACGTGACAAGACACTACACAAGTCCCACAGTACTCAAAATGGAACAGAACATAACATAACAGATCGGATAAAAAAATACAGTACAAAAAAGAGCATAAACGACCTCACTATGACCCTCCGAACGACCTAACAAGGATTCTGGTAGACCGGTGGTCTTCCAGAACCCAACAGATAGAACACAGAGGCTTCAGTCGACCTCAATACCCAAATCGGTGGACCAAATGTACCTACGATTTTCAGAGAAATAAGTGCAAAACTTGTGCACAAATGTACCGATTTCACACCAAAACTTCCCAAACCCATAAGTGACCAAAAAAACTCCATACCAAATATCAACAACGACCAAAACAAGAAAAATTAAGTGGAAAACAACAGGTTGAATCCTATAGAAAATCCACAAAATTATCCCTTCTCTTTCATATATTCTTCAAATCTCTTTCATGGATATATTGATTTACGATTCATTAAAGTTAAAGAAGAAGTCGTTCGATTATTCATCAGTTTCCATAGATTTTCATAGTTCAATTCAGAAGAATAATCTAAGTTTAGGCTTTTGCTGTTTTTCCTTCTAACGATAATAATACTCGATACAGAGGAGGAGCTGTCGCCACCATGGGTAGAAGGAGTGCACAGAAGAATAATGCTGTTATGTTGGATATTGATGACACAGATAGTGTTAGTTCGTCATCTATTGTTCGATCAGATAATCATTTGGTAGTGTCAGGTATTGAGGAAGTTGAAGTCGATAAGGAGACAATTCTTGATCAATGTCTGGAAGCTCTTTATGAGAAGAGGGGAACTACAAGGGAAAAGGCACAGGCTGCAATTATAGAATCTTTTAATAGCAACTTACAATACGATTTTGTCGAAAAGAAGTTTGCTACACTATTACAGCAATGTTTAAGTTCCATCAAGCGAGGTTCTGCGAATGAGATGTCTCTGGCAGCTCATGTCATTGGACTTTTGGCTTTAACAACCGGCCCTGGGGATAAAGCACACGATATTCTAGAAGAGTCTCTTTCTGCCATTTCTGAGGCTCTGAAAGCTAGAATAGAAACTTCGAAGATAGTTTCATTGCTGGAGTGTTTGGCAATCATCACTTTTGTTGGCGGTGAAGAGCCCGAGCAGACAAAATAAGC
The DNA here is from genome assembly GCA_026122235.1 of Vinca minor. NCBI lineage: Eukaryota > Viridiplantae > Streptophyta > Magnoliopsida > Gentianales > Apocynaceae > Vinca > Vinca minor. The sequence goes on from JAOCZM010000116.1 coordinate 2,500,088, forward strand.
AATGCAGCTTTTGTGGCAAGTGGCTAATCCAAGGTTAGGCCCCAATGTTGTTGCGGCTAAACATTCACCTGCAATGATAACCACAGTAGTGTCTACTTGGTCATTTCTCCTTACTTCAATGGATCAGTGGACTCTGGATCCTAAGACTTGGCAGGGCTCTGTTTCCTACTTTTCTACCTTGCCGGACAAAGATGACAGGTCCGTGCGCATAGTGGGCGAAGCTCTTACTTTGATTTTTGAGATAGGAAGCTTGGAGAAGTTTTGTGGTGAACCTAAAGGATCTGGTGACGACTCCAGTGGTGAAGGCGAAAAATCTCGGGAGCTGGTGCATATTCAGGGACTGAGGAGTAAAGTCGTGAACCAAGTTCGGAAGTTCTCAGCTGAGGCTGGTGGTAAAGGATCTGCTAAGAAAGATCTTAATAACCAGATAAATACATTCCGTGATATTTTGGAATTTCTGGAAGATGGATATAGTCCATAAAAGTTGGTGGCGAGTCCTTGAACACAGATACACGGGCTCGATTGATGCAGCTCAACTTTCTAAAGCACTTTCTTGGAGGATGATTTGTGAACCATATGCAGGAAACTGGATTTCTTCATGATGTCATTGATTTCACTCCGAAGAAGAAGGCTCTCCTGCTACTAAGCATCGCTTGTCTAGCACTGAAAAGAGATTTTACAAATCTCCCAACTCGGGTCTGAACAAGACAAGAACTCAAATCTTGAACAAGAAGCGTATGATAGCCCATGGACATAATGCTGGACATTATGTTGTTGGATTTGATGATGACTAGTCTTTAGATTTGGTTGGTTTTTTAAGACTTTAGACACGCAAGGATGCTATTATAATGATCACTACTATTCTAATGCTCAGTGATCGATTGTAAGAACAGTTCTCATCCTGGGAGATGCAGAATGTTCTTCTCTTATCTCAAATTGTTAAAGTAAACATTGGAATTTTTCTTTACGCCATGTTCATTTGTCTGTGGGTCTCCTTTTTTCACAGCTTGTGAAAAAGAAGGAATAAAAAGTGGAAAGCAACAAATAAGCTATCTAAACGCTTACATAACCGATGCACGACAAGAACCGCCTATGCCCATTCGATACACACGATTACAACATCGTTTAGACGCTAAGAACATTACTAGGACGACTCAGAAATGCAGGAGCGGGTTTGGTATGATCCCCCAAACGACGGGCACATGGTTTAATGATTCATTCATTACATTGAATCATCATCCACCACCACCATGCAATCCACAAAACCATTATTGTCCCAATGATAGTCTCATCAGGTTAGGGCCCAGGACAAAATAGAACAGAAGACCTCTCGGGTTCACAGAATCAGTATCAGATGAAGTATAGAAGAACGAATCCTGCTAACCAGTCATTCCTAGACAAGAGCTTAATAGTGGGCGACGACTCGGTCGACAAAACCAGATAGGACTAAACAACGAAAATCAAATAGGCGACTCAAGTAATGACAACAATTATAATCCACCAATTCAACCATTAATGATAGAGGCAAATACAACGCTCATAGTTAAAGGACGAGGCGAGGTATCACCACGTCACACATCATTGTTGATTAATTCCAAAATTACCTCTACTAATCATTAGTTCAGCTCCAAAGTACCTAGCTACCCTCCACGTACCCTGTTACCATATGCTCCCACGTACCAAATCACTCGGTTAAAATTATTGTCTTCAAATTCAAGCTTTGGCGGCTTCCAATTTACTTACCAGTTACCCTTTTCGTCAAAATTCTTGTGTCTTTTAATATTTTAAATCAATTATATATAATTATGATATTCTCTGTGTTGGATGTTCATATGTTTATATAACTTTTTTCTTATGGATAATATATTTTCAGTTCTCTTTTCTTCTCCAAAGGCTCCCAGTAAAATATAGAGTTAATAATAATAATAATAATAATAATAATAATAATAATAATAATAATCCACAATTCAGAACACAAATACACAATTCATAATATATATATATATATATATATATATATATATATATATATATATATATATATATATATAAAACAACAATAGTAGCAATCAAAATACGGATTATATCAACAAGTAGAATCAATTCAATTCATGGCAGAAATAACCCAAACCTTAAACACAAAACATGCGATTGATTCGTATTCGCAGTTTATGCAATTTAATCGTTCAATCAGTTCTAAATTAATCCCATATCAGTACCCAACATAAATATATAAATCCGGGCAAAAATTAACAGAGCAATGGGTCCTTACACTTTACGAAAGAGAAAACGGAGGGAAAACCCGAAATCAGCACTGACAGCTTCACTCGTGGGGCGACAATTTTCTGCGGCGATTCCTGAATTGTGTTCTGTCTGCGCTCGCTCGAAAAGGATTCCAAGGCCTTCGTATTGATATGTTGTGGGTCGAAAACTTACACATGTAGCCCGCTCAATCATCCTCTCGAAGTTGCCAGAAAATAAACTCTCAAAATCTTTTTATATCTTTCTATTCCCAGCGGCTCCTCCCGTTTCTTCTTCTTTCTGTTTGCTTTTGTTCATGGTTTCTAGGCCTGCAAACGGGTCGGATTTTTATCCGTATCCGACTCGAATCCGATTTTATTTTTAGGTTATGGTAAGAACTCTAGACCCATATACCCGCATCCAAATCCGAATCCGTATAAGAGTAATAAAACGGTTACGAATATGAAATATAAAAAATCGTATATGTTAAACCCGAATCCGTTTCAGATAAAACAATATATATATTCCCTAAAACAATATATTTTACATGATTTTTAGGATTTAGGATTTTTTTGTAATATAAGTATTTTATAGGATTTATGTAATAATTATTTATATTGTAATTTTAGTCTTGTATATATACATTTTTAAGGGTTAAGAGATAACAAACCCTAACATCACAGCCTCTTCTTCTCTCTCTCTCCCCAGTTACCTCTTCTACTTTCTCCGGCGCCGTTCCATTTCTTTCCTTTCTTCCCTCTTCCTCTCTCTCTCTCTCTCTCTCTCTCCCCCCCCCCATTTCCTCTTCTACCTTCTTCGACGCTGCTCCTTCCCGTCACCGTCACCGCCGCAGGTATATTTTTACAAAGATATGTTTTTGTATTTGGTGTTCGAATTGCAGTATGGTGAAAAGGCTTTAGGCTTCTTTCATTTTATTTATTCATAACCTCTAAGTGGTTTAGTTGGATTTGTTTTGAGGATTCATAGTTATTCAAGCTTTGTATATTTTGAACTTTAAACAACAATATGATTATGTATTGTATTATATTTTGTAGAATTATTTGTGGATTTTAGTATAATTGAACTTTTTTAAACGAGTTTTACCATATCCGTATTCGGATCCAAATCAGTGGATTTGGTAATACATATTTTGGATCCGCTAGGATATGGATACGGATATGGCAGAAAAAATTAAAAATGGATATGAATCCGGAATAGACAATTTCGTATCCGTTTGTAACCGTTTGCAGGCCTAATGGTTTCCTGAGAAACCCACGTCCTCTTTTTCTCACCCCACGATTCCTTGGTTTTCTAATCCCACTTCCATGACCCCTTTTCTTGTTTTTTTTCTTTTTCTTTTTCCATTATCCAGCGAATTCCTTTTACTCCTTTTTTTTTTCTTTTTTCCTTAATTTTTTTTTATTTAATTCCTATTTTATTACTTATGTGTATTATGGTTGATATCTTAATCCTATTAATACTCCTAATTAACTCAAATTCTCAATTACACATCTAATTAAACTACTATTCTTAGTGAATCACAACTAAGTCCCTCAACTTCAATACATGTCAAATGCGCCCCTCGACGAAATGTACGCATATAACACATAAAAAGTCATCGATTATTCCATTGGCAATTGATGAGGAAGTATAATATTAAGGCAAATTGGTGAATTTAGTCCCTAAACATAGTAACTTTGGTGATTTGGTCCCCGTTCTAAATTTCTTTGTATTTCAATCCCCAAACATATTGCGTTTGATGGAGATGGTCCTTCCGTCCACATATTTGAATTAATTTTTTAATGTTGTGATATATAATGGGTTTTTTTCTTTTTTTTTTTCAAACTGTGAGCTTTATTAATCAAAGAAACACGGATACAAAGTGTCGATCAAAGGATCTTTATAGATGGGATTCCTTGGTTGTCTAAACGAAGTAATCCCCTAACTATTAAGGGAAGAGAATCAAAGCTGTAATAATACAATGTAGATTTGGAATCACACCCCAACATTAGTTAAAGAATTTGCAACCATGTTAGCTTCCCTAAAAATGTGAATTATGGCGATACCCTTTGAAAGTCTTGTGGCCAATTGAAAGCAGTCATTTAAAGCCCAATTAGATATCTGTCCCTTGTCAATATCTCGTGCGAGAACTTGTGAATCTGTTTGTATAAGTTGTATTCTCTTGCCCAACGGAGAAGCAATGTTTAGGTCATAGATAAAAGATGTAAGCTCGGCTCGGGTGTTGGTGATATTGTCCCCGAGGTAGGTCGAACATGCTACAATGAAGCCACATTTACCGTTCCTTAAAACGCAGCCAACCCCGGATTGCCACGGGTTGTTCCATCAATACTCAAAATAGTTATATCCGAACTCCAATCCCTCATCTTCCAGAGCACCATTGTGGTCCGATGTGTGGCTGACTGAGATCGACCAAAGTGCTATTTCTTTGCCTCCTTGAGTGTTACTAATTGTTGATCAAAATCAAAAGCTATCCGGTTTTTTGTAGTTCGACGCCATTCGAAGAAAAAAGAGCACCATGTTTTCCATAATTGCCATAATACCAGTGAGGAAACCACTTTGAGTTGTTTAGCTCGTTGACCCGAGCCCGCTAACCACCAAGAGAGCAACATCGCCTGTGGAGAGTCCACATGATGTGTAAGAATCTGGAAGTCCATGCACACTCAAGCATGATTCCAAAGCCAAAATCCCCCAATATAGACAAATCAATTGTCCAATTCCATAAAAGCAATATTTTACTAGTACAATTCCCAAAACAATGACCAAAATCAATTCGAGAAGTTGTTAAAGCCAGCTCTGGTAATTGCAACATAGGCTCTAACAAAACAATCCAAGACAATCGATAATTCCGCTCCAAATCTTTAACCCGAGCTACCGAAACATCATTTCCAATACTTCTAACATTCCATATAAAAAAATCCATAAACAAACTGATATAAAGAAAATCCATAAAACAACTCATAATTGTTTTCTAGTAGATTTTTGGCACTTCGGCTCCTATGCTGAACATATTTTGTTAAGTATGTGCGGGCCGCACTGTGAGCCGTTGGATCAAGCAATTTTAATCCAACGGCTGGATCAAAATCAGGGGTATTAAAGGATATAATTGTTTGGCTGCCCATTTAGGCGGGAAAATGAAATTTGAATCCCCTTTTTTCTCTCTCTTTTCCTTTTAATTGGTTGAAGATAATTTCATATCCCTAAAATCTCTCCATTTTTTCTCTTCCCTTCTCTCACTGGTTCATCATCTTTCTTCCTCCCTTTTGTCTTTTTGTTAAAGAACATATCTATTCAATAGAAAATTATAAAGTAACGATGGAAGAATATGTAAATAGCGTGGAAAAGATTCAGAGATTTTCTCTTGTAAAGCGAAAATATCCAAGCAAATAGTTGTTCTTTATGATGAATCAGAAAATTGTGAGTTTTTTATTTTGTTTTATAAATAACATTGTTATTTATGTTGTTTCTCATGTTATTTATTCCTAATATTTGGATTTTATCCTGAAACAGAGTTGGAGGGATTCGAAGATAAGCACTTCCTACCTAGATGAAGAAAACTTTCATCTCAGACTTTGAGCATTAGATATCTTAAATATGTAGCTTGTTAGTGTTGAACACCTTAAGCATTAGACTAGTTATTATTTTGGGTTTAGTTCAGTTGTTCTATGATATTGAACACTTGTTTTTTTAGTGTGAACACATATTTTTTGAGTATGAACATCTGTTCTTTGAGTGTGAACACCTGTTTTTTAGTTTGTTTTATGAATGAAAGGGAAGGCTAAATTATGGACAAGTTTTGATAAGTGCTTCATGTCAAATAATTGTTAATCTTTTACTTTTCTGGTATTTTTTTCCTCTTAATGAACACATGTTCTCTTACCAAAAAGACATTTGTCTTACGAAGAACACATGTTCTGTTAACAAGAACACATGTTCTCTTGCCAAGAACACGTGTTTTTTTCCATTGAACACATGTTTTTTTTACCAAGAACACATGTTTTTGTCTACTGAACACACATTATGTTACCAATAACACATGCTTTTTACAGGCAATGCTGACTAGTACATGTGTTTAGGACTCTCAAAACACAAGAACATGTGTTTAGAACACAAGAACAAGTGTTCAGAATACAAGAACATGTGTTCTGAATACAAGAACATGTATTCTGAGAATAAGAACACATGTTTATGGAATGTGAACACCTGTTTATTTCAGAAATTGATTCGGCAAATACGAGAGAATATCTTAACCAGCATAGTTGTTAAGCTAAATCTCAAACCACGGACCCAAAAAATTTCACCAGAAAAAACATTAAGAAAAGAGTAAAGAGATATAACATTCATTAATTAGTTATTGATCAGAACAGAACATATGTTCACTAATAAAAAAATATGTGTTAATTAATCAAGAACATGTGTTCCGAATACAAGAGCACATGTAAATTTTTTTTATAATTTTTTTAACAAGAAGATATGCAAAGGCGCCCTTTTTTTTACTTTTCTGCCGTTCTCTCACTTCGGTAACCCAACCGACGTGACGGTTGCGTCTCCCTTTTTTTTCTTTTTTTTTTTATTTGTGAAATTATGGGGGGTGTATTCAACGTAGATTCTATAGGATTTTTAAGGAGTTTTAAAGTCCATAGGTATTCAATTTGGATTTTAAAAAGTCTAATGAAATTTAGAGGTATTCAATTTAGATTTTAAAAAGTCCATTAAAATCTATAGGTATTCAATTTAGATTTTAAAAAGTCCATTAAAATCTAGAGGTATTCAAAACTCTATAAATTCTCATAGATTTCATTAAATGTAGGATTTTGATGGATTTCATAGGTTTAAATGTGTATGGTGAAATCTCTTCTTTTTTCTCTAGATTTTGATTTTGTCTCATTAATATTAAAATTAAAATGTCTTTGATAATTTTATCTTAAATTACAATTTTTTTTATTAATCTCATTTCTATAAAATTATAAGAAAAACAAAGAAATATTTCAAACTACAAAAAAAAATGAGATTTTTTTATAAGATCGTTAGAAAACTCAATATGAAATGTTTATTTCCCAAAAAGAAGTCATAATATTCAAACAATTTTCTTCTTGATCATCTTCAAATAGAAATTAAAGAAAGCAAACAATTTATTCTCTATTCAACCACAAATTTCTATTTTTCAAAATGAATTTCATTTTCCTGAAAGAGAAAATCAAAGAGAAAAAAAAGTTCAAACAAAACTTATCACAAAACATATCTTAATTAAACCAAAGAAAAAAATACCAGTAGGTAAATTATACAAACCTTGAACAAATAAATCAAAAAAGTCGCATTTACGTGATCTAAAAAAAATCAAAGACTATCGTCAAACTTTTTAAATTTTTAACAAAATGGTTTAATTAAAAAATAATAATTGATAAACATATGTTGACTTTGGAAATTCAACACATTTGGATCTGTATAATACACCAATGAATCAGTATTTTCTTTATTTTTTGGTGCTATTCAAATAATCTATAGACTTTATAAATCAAAAGAAATCCTGATAAATCAATCTAATAAAATCTGATAGACTCTGCATAGAGTTAAAATAATCAATAAAGTCAGCAGAATCCATAGACTTTTGAAAATCAGTTAAAATCTTTTAAAATCCGGATTGAATACACCCCCTACGTTGAGGGAACCCAAGAGGGGGGGGTGAATTGGGTTTATATAAAACTTGCAAACTATTTCCAATCTTTACTAGGTAAGTGCAAGTTTAACAAAAGCTAAAGCAAAACCCAATGCAAATCACAAGACAAGAGATTTAGAGTGGTTCGATTCACTAAGAATCTACCTCCACTACCTTGAGCCGCACCCAAGGATTTTGCCAACTTCACTAAGAAGAATGTGCCCACACAAAGTAGGACTTTACACTAGTGGCTAACTCACCAAGAGTTTTACAAACAACCACTAAACAAGAAGCTCTCAAAGAGCTTGCCCACACTAAGTAGGACTTATACAATTGCCCACACAAAGTAGGACTTTTACAACATTAACCCTATCACTAAGAAAGGGGATAAGATGAATGATTAAGCACAATGTTGTTCACTCTTCTAAGTGAAAGATAATTACATTTGAAGCTCATCTTGTTGGCTCTTTGAGCATAATAAGCTCACTCTTTGTCTTGCTTTGCAAATTCACCTTTGAATGCATTTAGATCATGACAATGAAGTGTATTTGCTTTCAAGGTGTTTAGACTTGATAAGGAATCAATAAGAATATGTTTTGCAAGTCTCTCAAAGTGTTAGAGTCATTCTAAAGCTTTGGAGTATTTATACAATTTGAAATCTCATTTGAAAAACGACTCTTTAACTGGTCGAAAACGGCTAGTTTAAAACAGAGTTCGGTTGACCGAACTGGACACTTCGGATCCACTAGCCAATCTTCGGTTGACCGAGCATCACTTCGGTCGACCGAAGTACCCATTAGGTCGACCGACCTCATATTTCGAAACTCTCAGTTTCGGTCGGTTGATCCGACCTTAGTTCGGTTGACCGACCTTCCCCGAGCATATTTTTTCACACGTTTTGAAATCTTTTGAAGTCTAAAATGTTTTCTTAATATGTAACAAGTAAGAGCACTTTGGAAAACCATTTTACAAGACTTATACTTTGAAATCGAAGGCTTTTGAAATACGAACACTATTTGAAACTTAGCCTTTCAAAAACGTGTTTATGAAAACATGCAATGCAAGACTATAGTGAAGAGCTTATGTTCAAGAGAGCGTTGGTTAGAGCTTAAGGATAAATATTTTCAACAAAGCTAATCTAACCAACCTAAGTCTTCAATCTTCAAGCTTGACGAAAAGTGTCTTGAATGATATCTTTGAAGCTTGATCAAGGCTTGATTGAAGTACTTAGAGCTTCCATATAGAATTCCAATATTCTATCACATAGATGAAAACATTAGACACAAACATCAAGTGTTTGTCCATCATCAAAAACGAGTTCGTTTGCCCTAAGGGCTAACAATCTCCCCCTTTTTGATTATGTCAAAATTTGATGTAATTAGATAGGATAAGGACTAAATTAAGAACAAGGAAGCATGGCAAAAGGATATAAGAACAAGTAAGTGCAAAGACTAATGCTTATAAGATAAACCAATTAAACATGGAAGCTAGAAGCATTAGTGGGATTACTTCTTTTGCCATATTCATAAGGGACTCTTTGAAGAGCCCTTTTTCCCTACCAACCTCCTTGCCTCCTTCCTTCCATCAAGTAGCATTCTTGTGTGTAATATACATACCTTAGTTTACACAAGAAGCTAACTTACCATTTTCATCAATGTTGATGTGAGTGCTAAGGATCCTATAACAAAGAACATGCTCACACAAACATTAGAACTCTCAATGGTTTGTTATCATCAAAAACATCATAGAGTAACTTTGCCCTTAGGGCTAACAATCTCCCCCCTTTTTGATGATGACAAAACATTGATGCAAATGGGAATAATATACAAAAGATAAATCTTTAAAGTATATAAACATGAATGCATGAGATAAGGATATTAAGGATCTAGACAAGTAGATAACAAATTATTCTACTCCCCCTATTTTAGAGAATCCCTTATCTCTCCCATTTTGCAAAGTTCTAAGCTTTCTCCTTTTTGTAAAATACTTCTCATGGCACATTTGCAACACTAAAAATTCTCCCTCTTTTTGTCAACATCAAAAAAGGGCTATCGAGCGCCAATAAGAAAAGCATTTAGCGAAAAGTAAAGATTAATATTGGAGAAGCTTGATGAAATATATGAATTCTCCCTTTAAAAAAAAATGATACCAATTAACAAAAAATATAATACCAAATGAAAACAAAACTGATATCAATTGAAGAAGAACTTTTAAAAACAAATGAGAATCCGTAATGGTTTAAAAGATCAATCTTAAAGATCATAAATCATTTTGAGAAAGGATTGATCAAGAATAAGCTTGGTTGATTTCTAAACAAAAAGGAGTCCATAATAGCACATAAATCAAAAAATGGTCATATATGGCTCAAAAAGAATATCAACTTAAGCTAAAACAAAGAAGATGAGGAATAAACCTAAAAGAACAATCTCCCCGTTTATCAAACAAAACATGTTAGCTCTTTAAGATGAAAAACAAATTGAAAATATAGCTAACAAGAGTGGGATGTGATACTAATTGTTAAAACATAAAAGTTAAGCATATGTATCACAACCAAAAAATTTAGAGGAAGTGTAAGATACCAATTGTAGTACATTCCTCTAATAAGTTATTAGTTAGCTAAATGAGTATAACACTCTATAAGCAAGACTAACCAAAAGCTTAAATGAGATCACAAAAGAATAATACCAATATCAAAGTATATGATCTCATAGTTATTTAGGGAAAACACATGTAGAATATGAACATGTATAACATGTATAACTCCCAAAATAACTAACACAAATTGGCTATAAGATAAGAAAGTTGAAAACCAAGCCAATAAGTGATGTGATGATGTAAAATATGAAAAATTGAGAATACATCACATATAAGGGGGTATAAGATAAAAACATATGAAGACTCCCCCTATATCTCTTAATGATGCAACTTCTTAACATGATACTCAAAAAGCGATAAAAATCAAGCGCATCATGTTAAGCATATGTAAATGAAGTTCAAGCACCAAAGAGATATAATATGTGCATTCTAGAAGATCTAGTTACCAATTGTGATAGTGTTTGTACTCTAAGCATAATAAGGTCTAGAGATAGCACAAAACACATTATCAAGATAAAAGAACCCATGCACATAAACAAGAGAGTTTAAATAGACAAGTTTATGCTTTTAAGCCATCATTCTTGTCAAGTTTGGAATACACTTTTAGCATGTTGACAAGCAAAACATGATGTACATAAACCATAATCCAATAAGCACAAACTCTCTAGTCAACTACTTAACTCATCAAATAATAGCCCATAAGGATCAAAAACACATAATGACCACTAATAAGGGATGAGTTAAGCCTTGTACCTCAATGCTCTTTGAGCTTGGACTTCTTACCATTTTGGTAGATCTTCTTTGTCAATCAAGTCCATTGAGGCATCTCGTGTGATCCTTGGCATTTGACTCTTTTCTTGGAGTCTTAGCTCATTTGTTCCTTCCTTGTAGTTCATATCTTCTTCTTGAAGTGTTAGAACTCTTTGTTACCTACAAGGAATTCTTGAGAACTAATTTGGTACCTTTTCAAAGGTCCATCAAGTTTAGCTCAAAATCTCAAGTAACACAAATATGCATAAGGATCAAGGTTATCAAAAACCAATACAACTAGATGGATTCTTAAATGAATATGACATAACAAAACAAGAATCAATCAAGTTGCATATGCTACATCTCATCATAGATACCTTAGCTAAACATAAGCATGAATAAACAAGAGCGTGCTAAAGGTTATCTATTTGAATATAAAAATCAAGAATTGGAGATGCAACATGTATAAGAGCAAGCATATAAAAATATATATACCAAAAACACTTAAACACATTAACTAAAGTGTTAAGATAAAGTGATTTGATACCTTTGCTTTCTTACCAAGTGATGAAGACATTGGATTAACACTTTGACTCTTGTCATCACTTGAAGCTTTGCTCTTAGTATCTACCCAACTTGGTTCTCCAATTTGATTACCATTTGAGCTTTGAGAATCCAAGTGTTAAGGAGTGCTTTTGAATTTCTTCCATTTGGCACATCTCCTTTGACTTCTCCCCAATGCCACTTCTAATCGAATCAATAACATTGAAGCTTTGTGGCATGCATCTAACTTATAAGAACCTAAAAGATCAAGGGAAGAGTAGCTTTTGGTACCCACTTTTGTTTGGGTCCATGGGGGTTAGTAGAATTAAACTTCACTTTCCAAATTGTTTTAACTCCCCTTTCAATCTTCTTCTTAACATGGCAACTATCACAAGTATGACCATGTTTTCCACAATAAGTGCAATGAATGTGTGGCTTAGAAGAATTGTGAGCATGCACATGATTTCTATTTGGCCTATGTGACATACTAGCATTTACAACATGATTCTTATGAATAAGAGAAGAGCTAGCAATATCGACATGATTAGCAATATAACCAAGGCCATGTTTATCATTTGAAGCACATTGCATGCCAAGAATTTGATCAAGATTTTTCTTACCCTTTGAAAAGTTTTCAACAAGAAGGGTAAGGTTTTTAACTTTGTTTTCCAAAAGATCAAATTCAACAAGCTTGTTTTCTAAAGATGACACTTTAACACAAGCTTCTATGTGTTGTAATGAAGATGAATTGCAAGTAGTAATAAGATCATCATTTTCACATTTCAAGCAATAAACATCATCACACAACTTTTTATTTTCATCAACCAACTTGGCCTTTTCTTCAAGCAAATATTCAATTTTATGCTTCATTTCATGGTTTTGCTTTGCACATTTTTTCAATTGATCATACATATCAATTAAAAGCACATTAGCATCATCCTCCTCATCATCATCATAAGAATTTGAAATAGAGGGAGAAGGATGTACCTCATTACCAAAAGCCATGAAGCACAAGTTGGCGTATTCATCATCACCGTTGTCACTTGAAGAGCTTGATCCTTCATGAGTATCTTCAAGCGTTTTCCACATGGAGTGGGCGGATTTTCTTCCAAGGACACGGTTGTACTCCTCCGGACTTAAGGCACAACTAAGAATGTTCATAGCCTTAAAATTTCGAGTCATTTTCATGGACTCGTCTTCATTTAGCTCATTGTCCTTCTTTGGAGTTTGAACACCTTCCACCATCTTCTTGGGTACATATGGACCTTCTTCAATTATATGCCATAAAGAGAAATCAATGGAGCACACATATAACTTGAATCGATCCTTCCAAGCATCAAAATGATTTCCATCAAAAAGTGGTGGTCTATCGGTGGAAGACCCTCTTGGTAGGCTAATGCGGAATAACCCAGCCATTAATCTTTGCTTCAAGCGGTTAAGCTAAATATGAAGACCGGGCTCGATACCAATTGAGGGAACCCAAGAGGGGGGGTGAATTGGGTTTATATAAAACTTGCAAACTATTTCCAATCTTTACTAGGTAAGTGCAAGTTTAACAAAAGCTAAAGCAAAACCCAATGCAAATCACAAGACAAGAGATTTAGAGTGGTTCGATTCACTAAGAATCTACCTCCACTACCTTGAGCCGCACCCAAGGATTTTGCCAACTTCACTAAGAAGAATGTGCCCACACAAAGTAGGACTTTACACTAGTGGCTAACTCACCAAGAGTTTTACAAACAACCACTAAACAAGAAGCTCTCAAAGAGCTTGCCCACACTAAGTAGGACTTATACAATTGCCCACACAAAGTAGGACTTTTACAACATTAACCCTATCACTAAGAAAGGGGATAAGATGAATGATTAAGCACAATGTTGTTCACTCTTCTAAGTGAAAGATAATTACATTTGAAGCTCATCTTGTTGGCTCTTTGAGCATAATAAGCTCACTCTTTGTCTTGCTTTGCAAATTCACCTTTGAATGCATTTAGATCATGACAATGAAGTGTATTTGCTTTCAAGGTGTTTAGACTTGATAAGGAATCAATAAGAATATGTTTTGCAAGTCTCTCAAAGTGTTAGAGTCATTCTAAAGCTTTGGAGTATTTATACAATTTGAAATCTCATTTGAAAAACGACTCTTTAACTGGGTCGAAAACGGCTAATTTAAAAAGCAGAGTTCGGTTGACCGAACCCGGACACTCGGATCCACTAGCCAATCTTCGGTTGACCGAGCATCACTTGGTCGACCGAAGTACCCATTAGGTCGACCGACCTCATATTTCGAAACTCTCAGTTTCTGGTCGGTTGATCCGACCTTAGTTCGGTTGACCGACCTTCCTGAGCATATTTTTCACACGTTTTGAAATCTTTTGAAGTCTAAAATGTTTTCTTAATATGTAACAAGTAAGAGCACTTTGGAAAACCATTTTACAAGACTTATACTTTGAAATCGAAGGCTTTTGAAATACGAACACTATTTGAAACTTAGCCTTTCAAAAACGTGTTTATGAAAACATGCAATGCAAGACTATAGTGAAGAGCTTATGTTCAAGAGAGCGTTGGTTAGAGCTTAAGGATAAATATTTTCAACAAAGCTAATCTAACCAACCTAAGTCTTCAATCTTCAAGCTTGACGAAAAGTGTCTTGAATGATATCTTTGAAGCTTGATCAAGGCTTGATTGAAGTACTTAGAGCTTCCATATAGAATTCCAATATTCTATCACATAGATGAAAACATTAGACACAAACATCAAGTGTTTGTCCATCATCAAAAACGAGTTCGTTTGCCCTAAGGGCTAACATACGTATGTACTCTTTTAACCCTCTTTTAAATCTCAGCCGTTTCCAGACGAATCGACGACCCTCAATGTGCCCCGCACGTGCAGATTTTTGCCTGTTCAGCACAGGAGCCGGACTGGATTTTCGGATATCACCTTCATTAATTGTTTTCTTTTTGAGTTGTTTAGCCTTAGAGGTCATTGGGACCTCCTGTTGAATTTCAATAATCCCCAAGTCAACCGAGATGGCTGATACCGGTATGATCCGCGGTTCCTTCAATTGTTCCGCGCTAGCTGCCCGGGCAGCCCACTCCCTATCGAGCCGAGCCCCGAGTCGCGATGAAAACTGCTCAAAGTCCGACCAGCCGTCCCGAGCCACCACGTTGGATAATAATGCTGGAGCAACCTTGGATGCGGACTGCGTCCCCTGGTCACAATCCTTAGGACCCATAGTTGTAAGAAAGATTCTTGAGTCATCATGAATGTAAATTAAGAAATATTTTCTCTAGATGATTTAGTATAGATTTCGAAAGGGGGAGATAACGAAGACATTTACAATAACTCTTAACTTAATTTTATTTTGCATAAAATAGAAAAAATTTTGCGGTAAAATTTTAAATGTGCACTCGCTTTTTTTTTTTTTTTAATATATATAGACATACGATATCTAAATAAAGAAAGTGATTTTTTTTTTCGTGTTAGAATAAAGGATTCAGTATACAAATGACATCTAAGGAAATCCATTGCAAAAATTTAAAAGCCATTTAATCATAACTCTCAATGGCAAAAACTCTCTCTCTAGAGAAAATGCTCTCAACTTTGGATGTACCCAAAGGCTACTGTGAGCATTGGCGGAGCCAGAAAATTTTCTTTGGGGGGGCAAAATTAACATTGACAAAATAAATTTATAAAAGCATATAAACATTGGCGGAGCCAAAAAATTTTTTTTATGAGAAGGACTCTCGAGAAGAAAAAATAAATATTTACAATGGAAATTAAAATATATATCATGTTTGATTGTTGAATCCAAAAAGAACAAACTTGAATAAAAAGGCCCCAAAGACCTTTTTTGTACGATTAGACCAAAATAAAAGGCCATTTAGAAATATTATGGGTATTAGAGATAAAGTTGGAGGAAACATGAAGGGCTTATTATTAATGTGAACGAATATTTTTTTATTTTTGATAAAATCTTATATTATAATCTATTAGTAATTATGAATTTTTTGATGAAATTTTATAAATATTATAATCTCTTACACAATTAAGTTTGTTACAATTTTAACCAAAATTGTTAAGATATAAGTGGTGTAATTCCTATAATTCACGAACTAAAAAATCTAATTTTAAATCGTAAAGTGATTCAAAATGTTCACGATGAGGTATTATAAAAACAAAACTAAAATTATAAAAAAAAATTATTTTTTATTTTTTATTTTTTTTTGGAAAAAGTTGGGGGGGCAAGTCTACCTCCGCCAGTGACTGTGAGTGAATGGTTCATGACATTTACACTTACTGTGAATGTTTTATGATTTAAAGTGTTGATTTTCGTGGTCCTATGTGTGAGAAGAAGATTTCATTAAAATTTCAAACTTTTTGGATTTTATGGATTAACTAATAATAGTGTTTTCATTTGGGTTTTGTGGATTGAAGTCGGCATCTTTTATCTACTGGGTCGGCTCATGCGGGGCACCTTAGCTCGAGTCTTTGAACAAAGAAAAATTCGAGTATATACGGAGACGTCTTTGTCGCTGATTGGATTTTGATCTTTTATCTTGTTTGATCCAACGGTTGTATAAAAAAGCGAGAGTATTTTAGAGATAAAACTTTGAGTCTCTCTTTTTCTCTTTTTTACTTGTAGCTGGGTGTTCAATAATCGAAACATGCGTTCGATAATAAAAAAGCGTGCGTTCTATAATAGAGAACATGTGTTTCTTGACTAGAAACGCATGTTCAATAATCAAGAACATGCGTTCACTAATAAAAAATGTGCGTTCTCTAATAAAAAATGTGTTTATTGACGAGAGAACGTGCGTTCTCCGAGAGAGAGCGTGAGTTCTACGAGAGAGAGCGTGCGTTCTCTAATAAAAACATACTGAGAACGTGTGTTTCTCAACGCAGAACATGCGTTCTTTTTCAGCCATAACTTTTTCTCTCCTCTAGTAACTCACCTTTTTAAGCTTTTCAAATGTAACTTTTTCTCTCTCCTCTAATAAAATTACATATATACTCTTTTAGCTTTTTCTCTCTCCTCTAATAAATCTCAACCATTGATCCTTTTAAAAAAATGAAATTAACTAGCCATATCATGTGTCCCGCACGCATCTTGAATTAAAGGCGTTTCAGCGACAGGGAGCTCGGACTGCATACGGGGACAGATCGGGTCATCCAACTTGGTTTCCTGACACGTGGAACAAGTGGGGAAAAAGTGTCTTTATACTTTTCTCATCAGACACACTTTGATTTTTGGGAATATTTAATGTTCTTTGAATGCTCTCGGGGATGAAGATGAGTTAAAGTGGTCCTAGATCTTTTATTTTGTTGGGTGGAGCAGAGTTATTGTTGGTGTTGACTGGTCCTTTTTATTATATTTTATTGTGCTCTAGTGAAATTTTTCACTCCGGCTCCTACGCGAAACAGAAAAAGTTATGCACCGTGTGAAATAATATGGCCGTCGGATGATAGTTTTGAACGGTTCAGATTTGGAGAGAGAACTATTAAAACAATAATCCAAGTTGTTCCGCATGGTGCAAAATTTTCCCTGTTCCGCATAGAAGCCGGACTGGGGATTTTTGTGTGGCTGTCATTTATATGGGAGAAGTGGCCTATTTTTAAAATAATTTATTCAATTCTCTTGTATTTTTGCGTAGCAGAGCCTTGTGTTGGGTGATCTTTAAGTACCATTGTAAGTGATCTGTCGTCCCTAGGGCCTTCCCTGATCCGAGGTGATAATCGGAGGCGAACTCACCCAAACTTTTTTCTTACCAAAAAAAAAAAAAAAAACCCTTGTGTAGAGTTGTATCTCTATTGAATATTATATTAGTGGGCTGTTTATATCAAATAGGGCTGGCTCTTTGATTTTGCAGTTAGTTACAAGTGAGTCCATTTAACAATTTAGTTATTGTCCTCTTGATTACTAACTGCAAAATATAGAATTATTAGCCACTTTGATCATCAACATTTATTCGTCTAGTCACTTTTGTCAAAAGTTAACTTTTTTAACTATTTGGATTATTAAACAATTTACGGACATCCAAATGGGTCATTCCGTCTGAAAGTATGAAATCCTACATTAAAAACGATGACATGGCCAAGCGGAGCATTATGTGTTCTCTAAACTACGAGGGTAAATTTGAAAATAACCATTAAACCCATTTGATAACCATTGAAACCTGTCAATTTATTGTCATGTCCCAAACAATTGACAATAACAGTTTCACCAACAGTTAACAGAAATAAGGATTAACTAAAATTCATTAATAAGGCTTCAAGCCAACACCAAATAACCGTTTGTCCCAGTAGATAACAATCAACTAAATAAACTAGCTAACTAATTCATTCATCAACTAATCTAAGCTACCATTAACAAAGCAAAGAAGGTCAAGAGATGGATGATAGACAAACTCAGTAACCAGCTTCTTGCAAGCACATCGAATTCAGCAACCTCATTACCATTTGCACAGAACCAAAACTCTTCAGTAACTAGAAATGGGGGGGATAATAGAGAGGATTAGAGTCTAATGGAGGGAGGGAAAGGTGATAAGAATGAAGGAAATAACTCACAAGAAGGAAGAAGATGGCAATGCCAACTTTGGGATAATTTTTTGGCCCTCCTCTTTGAGATGAGTTTTCCCTTTTATCAGTAGGGTTTGGATTCCAAAGAGAATCCTCTCCCTCCAACTCAGCTACTTTTCTGACAGTTCCCAGCATCACCAGTAGAGAATGGAGTTTCCATTGCATCAAATAAGAGCTCAACAACTCATATGAAATGCCCAACTCATTTCCTCTTTTGCCCAAGTGTTAAGTCTTAAAATAGAAGTCCAAAACTGTGTAGTTTAACCTTAAAAACGACGTCACTTTAATAACTAAATATATAACTAATATTTACCCCCCCTCTTTTCCACAAGCAGTTGAATTTAATCAAATTTCCCTCTCACACCAAACATGACATTTATATGGGAAGAAACCCTAAAATTCCCCAATCCCCAAAGTTATGTTCCTAAAAGTGAAATCCCTAATTTGTTTCTCAAATCAACAAGCTTTAGGAGGGAAATTGCTTGCACTAAACCTTAGAAGAGAGAGTAACACTGCCAATTTCCGAGAATGATTCATAGGCTGCCAAACGACAAGCCACCCGTTTACCTTAAGTTTACTTGTTGTTTTTTATATTTAAATTATAGGGGTTTCTTATTAGTTTAGAACATGAAAAATGATAATTTACAAAGCTTAGTGAGAATTTTCTTGTTATTGATGTGTACTTTTATATGCTTTTGTTTAAAGTTTTCCTTCCTAGTTTGGTCCCCCCCCCCACCTCATTTTTGTCAATGTTGGTCCAATTTGTACTTTCTAGTGCTCGTCCCCCCCATATTTGGCCTAAAAATAAGAATCTTTATCGTTTACCCAAGAATAGAATCCTTAAAAAAAAAATGTTTTACGAAAATATAGACCTAAAATGTGATGAAATATTTTTAAATATTATATATGAAATTGAATTATATTCAGATATAGATATAGATGAATATAAAGATAGTACATAATAATTCGTGAACAATAAATGAACAGTAATGAACAGTCGAGAAAAAGAAATCTTACCCATTGGTATCAGAGCCATTAGATCAGGTAAATAAATATGAATTTAGATAAAAATTTAGAAGGAATAAAAAATTTAACAATAATACTTAAAGAATTAAAAGATTATAAAATAAGTTTTGAAGAAAAATTAGAAAATATAGATAATAATATAATAAAGCTACAAAAAAAGAGTAGAAGATTGTGAAAAAACTACAAGTATAACTTTAATAGAAACTAGGAATCTTATAGATCAGGTAAATAAAAAAACCTGTTAAAAGAAAAGAAAAAGAACAAATTTTTTTTATATAAATCAATAAAAGATACTAAACTATTTGAAAAAAATACCATAAAAAGGTTCAACAGATGAAGCCTTTATGAGAATACATATTTCTAGAATAGTAAAAGAAGAAAAGGAATATATAGAAAAAATGGAAATATTAGTAATAAAACAAGATAAAAATAAAGAAAAAGATGCTAATGAATCCTGAAATAAATATAGATAACTTGGCAGATAATTTAAGTCAGTTATCATTAGATAATTTAGAATTTAATATTAAAGATGTTTATGCCGGTGAAATAGGAGGACCATCTACGGTTAAACCGGAAATAGATCTTCTAGGAGAAAGCTATGCACCTATAATAAATGATAGGATAAAATATTATGATAATTTGATAAATAAATCAAAAAACCAAGAATATAAAGGAAAATATTATCCTTGTCCAAATAAAGAAGAACCTATTATAATAGGAGGAACAAAACTAAATATAGATTGTAGTATAGATAGATACAAAGATATATTAAGCTGGGAAAAGAATATGTTAATCTTTTTATTAACAGTAGATAATGATTCAGATTGGAAGAATGAAAGAAAAATTGAATTTATAATATCCACCTTTGATGGAGCTGTAAGAAATTGGTGGGGAGGTGTAGGAAAAGATAGTAAAGCAATAATGAAAAGAAATTTGGAAACAGAAATGATACAAAGCGATAGTCAAGGATTAAGTATAATGGTAGATTATTTAGGAAGTGAATTTATTGGTATAGAATGGATAAGAAATAGAGAAGTTGAATTAAATAAAGAAATACAAGAAGCAAGAATGAAATTAATTAATATACAAATATGTGATATATGTTATCTTAGACACTATATTAATGAATTTACTGATTATTGTTATAAACAATATTATAGTACAGAAAGCCAACAACCATATTTAGACATGTTTTATGCAAAATTACCATATCCATGGAATATACAAGTTAGAAAACAATGGGAAATATATAAAAATAGTGATGAAAGTAAAAATAATATAGATACTTTAGGGTTTTTTTTTTATGCTTAGTTATTTTAGCGAATTATGTTTAAATAGTAATTTAATGAGAAAATCTAAAAGAGTAAAAAATATTTGTTGCGAACAATTTGATCCGCCAGGAAACCGTGGATGTAATATACAAAAGAAAAGAAAATATAAAAATAAAAAGAAATATTTTAATAATACAAAACCAAAATATAGAAAGAATTTTTTTTATAAAAGAAATAAAACAAAGAAATTTGATAATAAAAAAGACTGCAAATGTTGGAGTTGTGGTGAAATAGGACATAAAAGCCCTGACTGTCCAAAGAAAAAAGTTAGAATACTTGAAGAAGATTTTAATGAAATTAAAGATAATTTAATAATACAAAATTATTCAGATTTTTTTGAAAATGAGTCTATATATTTTTCTGATTATGAAGATGAGTGAAATAGAAAAAATAGAGTTAGAAGAAATAGGAGAAATAGAACAATAAGAAGGAGAAAAAGGATTTGCTTTAAAAGCTATCTTTGGTCAACATAAATATAATAAATTAATTAATAAACAATTAAATATAAAATTACCAAATGATAATTTAATTAATAAAGTATCTAGAATGTTTAAAAGAGATAAGATAGTTATTCATGAATATCATAATATAGAAAAAGCTATAGATTTTGAACATCTAAATGGAGATATAAAACTAAATTTTCTTAGTAAAAAGGAAATAGAAAAATCTATAAGTAAGATAAAAGATAAAGTTAAAGCCAGTAAAATACAATATATAATGATAAATGCTATCCAAATTAATATTAAAGCATTATTTAAAGAAGGAACTAGATAGTCTTGTTATAATTAGTTTACATGATCAAAGATTTAATGATGCACAAATAAGTCATTTAGGAAGTATAAGAGGAAATTTATTCTATAAAAGTTTAATATTTACTTGTTATCCTAGATTTTGTATACATAAAGATGATAAAAATATAGATGATGTTTTAAGTTTACATTTTAAATTATTAAAAAATATAACTATGAAAAACAAAAATAAGGCATTAACCTTTCATTATAGAGCTTTATATGCATTAACAAATAGTAACCATTGTGATATTTATTCAAATAAACCTCAAATAGAGATAGAGGAAGACTTTAAAGATTTGGCTGAAACCATACCTTCTATATTAATTACACCTACAGAAGACATACCTATAAGCTTTGATATAACTGAAAAACCTAGTCTAGAAAATATAGCAAGTACTTCTAGAAGAAGTTTTAGAATAACAAAAAATAAAATTACTAATAAGGGAAACGAGATTATCATCAGCAATAAGCATAATAATAGTAAAACTTTAGTTATTGAAGGAGAATATTTAAATGGGGAAGAATTTATAAAAGGAAAAATATTAATAGATACAGGGGCTAGTAATAATCATCTAGCTAAGAATAAAGATAGAGGACCTCAAATTTTTAGGAGTAATAACCCATATACTTACATTAATTTTGAAGGAAATAGAGTCTTTTGTGAAACAGAAACTAAACTTAAAGTAACAATTAAAGAGTATAATTTTTTAATTAATTGTTTTGTTGATCCTAATATGGATGGAGATAAATAGTATGATATTATACTTGGGAATAGTTTTTTAAACTCTTTAGATAATTTCAATATAACAAAAGAAGGAATATTTATTAATCATGGAAATAAAAACTTCTTTGTTAACAAAATATGAAATTTGATATTCCACTGCATGTATTTATAAGTTTAACTATTGCATATAATGATATTACAACATGTGCACTAATAGATAATGGATCAGAAATAACTTTAATTAAGAAAAAACTTTTAAATAATACTGAACCACTTAATATGAAAATAAAAGGAATATTAGAAAAAATAGAAGAAATAACTAAAGGAGTTAATAATTTGAAAATTATATTGGGAAATAAGATAATAAACATACGTAGAGTATATTGCTATGAAAATATAGAATATGATATGTTATTAGGAAATGATTTTATACAACAATTTCAGAATTATCAACAAACCATTTCCAATATTATATTAAAAACTCCTTGTGAACATTTAATTAAAATACCTAGAGAATTTTACCCATATAAAGTTCAACCTTCTAATAAAGGGGGTAAAGTAGTTTGGGAAAAGATAAAAATAAATAAGATAAGTAGTAAAAATAAAGAAATAAAAGTGATAGATATTGATAAAATAAAAGAATTACTTAGACAATCCTACAATGATAACCCATTAGCATTTTGGGATATATATCAAGAAAATGCAATTTTAAAGATAAAAGAAAATAGTTTAATAAGAGTAAGACCTATGGAATATAGTCGAGTAGATAAAGATGAATTTAGAAAACAAATAAATGAGTTATTAGAATTAAAACTTATTAGACCATCAACTAGTCCTCATAGTAGTCCAGCATTCTTAGTTATGAATGAGACCGAAAGAAAAAGAGGAAAAGCTAGAATGGTAAAAAACTATACAATGTTAAATAGAAATATGGAATTTGATGGATATTTTTTACCTAAGAAAGAAGTATTACTAAATCTTGTTAAAAATAAAAAATTATATTCAAAGTTTGACTGTAAATCTAGTTTTTGGCAAATAAAAATGCATGAAGATAGTATAAAATATACAGCTTTTAGTACACCTGTAGGTCATTATGAATGGTTAGTTATGCCATTTGGTTTAAAAAATGCACCACTGATATTTCTAAGAAAAATGGATAAGATTTTTGGAAAATATGATTATATGGTGATATATATTGATGATATATTAATTGCTTCTAATAATCTAGAAGAACATAGGAATCACTTGATAGAATTTGCTAATATTTGTAAAGAAAATAAAAATGTATTGTCAGAAAAGAAGGCAATAATAAAAAGGGATAATATAGAATTTCTTGGATTTATACTAAGTAGCCATGGAATAGAGTTACAACCTCATATAAGTAGAAAGATAAATGAATTTCCTGATAAATTAAGAAATACAAATTTTTTTAGGATGTCTTAATTATGCTGAAGGATTTATACAAGATTTAGCTAAAAAGAAGATGAAGATTCAAAAATTATTAAGAAAAAATAATTTGGAGGGATGTTAATGAGCATACTGATATAATTAAAACCTTAAAAATAGAATGTAAAGTTCCCTAATTTAAGAATATCAAATCAATCAATCAATCATTACAATAGTCATAATTTTTGTCCTTCAAAACAGGGGTGAAGACGGAGGGGAGCCGGCGCCCCCGAGATTTTTAAAAATATTACTATTTATAGAAATTTTATGTGTATTTTAGAAAATTTTGGGAAATTTTTTTTCAGCTTTCGCCTCCCAATAATTCTTTTTGTCTTTTTTATTGCCTCTAGAATTTTATCAGCTTTCTCCCTCCTCCCCCTCCCTCCTCCAACACCAAATTTCCCGACTTTGTTCATGCTTCAAAATGTAATCAAAAGTTCTAGAATATGGAGAAGGAGAAGAACATTAACGTTCTTTGACTGGTGGTAGAACAGTGTAAAAGGAAGGAAAACAAATTGGTGTTGAAAAACAAGAAACAATTAAGTAAGATGAATCATATCAGTGGGGCTATAGACCTGCCCACAATGGTTGTGGGTTCGATACCCTCCTCACACAAGGGGCATGATTTAGTTTCCAATTCTTTGGTTCTCTTTGTGTGAGGCACTTATATTCCCCTCTTGAGGCAATCGGTCTTCTAATTTACCTCCTCCAGTGCAGCACTTATATTCCCTCTTTAGGGCAACCCTGGCTCAGCTGGGTCTCTATCCGCCCCTACTTGAGCTCTCTCCTCCCGGTGAGGGCAACCTCTCTAGTGAGGTCCTAAAAAGAATCATCGAATTAGATTCGATTTAGTTGAAAAAAAATAAATATTATAAATCAACATATTGACTTTATTGAGTCTTGATAAGCCACATTCGAAAAAAATTACAGAGGTATATACACACACACACACACACACACACACATATATATATATATATATATATATATATATATATATATATATATATATATATATATATATATATAATAAAAAAAGTTTGGTCATGCGCAGTTGAACATCTCGTATTCTTCTTAAACCGCCCCTGAGTCTAATATTCAAAGGAGTTAGCAGTCTTTGTAAACGAGTGTTGTTGTTTTTTTTGCATAATAATATAATTGTTTAATACTCCAAGAACCAACAAGAAACTGAAAATGAACAATTTGCAAAAGCGAAAGTGCTCAATCAATATTTTTGCAGTAATTCTATCAAGGGAACACGAGAAAACTTTTCTAACATACAGCTTAAATTTCTTATGGAAATACAAGCGTTCTATCAATTCAAAAGTAGGAATACCGAATGATTTAGCGATTTCAAAACTGTTTCCGCTTGTTCCTAAATAATGTCTCTTTTTGCATAAGCATAAAGGAGAATGAAGCAAACGCCAGCAGACGTCGAGACTGATCCCCAGGGAAATGGTGGGTCCTTGAAACAAACAAGTGAGGCCTCCAAATCTTGAGAAGAAAGATAAACCAGTGAGTGGGATGGCATATAAATCATGATCAGATTATCTGATATAGTAAAGAGCCATCTCAAAGTCAAAATGTGATAGCGCAGAAACGGCCTTGTCAAGCTTGTACTCGAACAAATGCCACCTTTGTCTGAACTCCTTCAGTTGATTATTCTTAAGTAGCTTAGCTTCCCCGCCATGTGCACCAATAGATTCAAGAACATCAACGGCGGTGGTAATACTGTAATTCAAGGATGTCAGTAGAACATTCCTTCTCTCTGCATCCTTCTGTACAAAGGATTACGAATAAATCTCCGAAAAAGGTGTCTGTCCAACACTCCATGTATAATCAACCAAAGTATTGTTATGCCTAGAGCTCCAAACCAAATGTGTAGGTGATACTCCCCACATAGAACCAACCAACGGCCTTTCAACTTTCTAGTTCTCGAGTCTGTGTAAATACATGACGACCATTACAACTATAATCGCTCACCGTCTGCATAGTCTTCGTCCTCACAGCAATAACCATATCTTTAAAAGAAACAGACTGATGATACCGGTCAAGCAACAAGATGGCATTGACGTCCAAATCAAAAACATAAACCGGAAGAACCCTCCCAAAATCTTCCTCGGGCATCCCCGCCAGCTTCCTGAACTCCCCGCTTGACTCAGATATTGTTTGATGTAAACGTTTCGAATCCAAATACTCGCTCACAATCTAAGTATAATTATCGAACAAGTATCTAGACGTACACGAAGTAGTCGCCCTCGAAATCGCAAAAGAACATATTGAACAATCTGAGAACTTTACTTTATATTTCCTAAAACTCAAAGACTGATTTCCCACTAATAATCCTCTATTGTTAACCTCATCAGTAAACGTACTCTCAATTGACTTCCAATCCAAATCCCCTGAAGAATCCGAGCCCCCACCATATATCTGTATTAATTGAATTATCAATGGATTCTCAAAAGGAACAGGAATTCTCAAAGAAGGTACCAACAGTACCTGATAAGCACTCCAGACGAGCGAAGCCAGGTCACCTAGAAGTGCCTTATGCGACTTGGGCCGGCCGTGCATTGCTGCAAGAGGATGGAATTCACCACGTGGAAAAACTCCATCAGCAGACAATGCCGGCACGTAGTCGACCGGACTGGCTCCCAAGTTGATCCAAATGTACCGTTCTTTTCCGGTCCATATGGAACCTAAGCATTTCGCATTCTTGCGGGAATTTGATTATTTTATACAGAA
Source organism: Vinca minor (assembly GCA_026122235.1). Classification (NCBI taxonomy): domain Eukaryota; kingdom Viridiplantae; phylum Streptophyta; class Magnoliopsida; order Gentianales; family Apocynaceae; genus Vinca; species Vinca minor. Next base: position 2,526,529 of record JAOCZM010000116.1, read on the forward strand.
TTTGCTCAAGTCTGCTGATCTGTTGGAGTTATACAGTGGAGCTCGGTTGCCGTTATGGGCAGTGGCGGAGCCAGGATTTGAATTTAGGGGGGGCAGAACTAAAATTTTGCTTACGGTGTAAAATGATATATTTGAGGTATAATTATATATTTTTTTTAGAAAAATTGAATTTAAATGACATATACCAGGAATTTTTTTTTTTAATTCTTCATCAGCTCATCGAATGAGTTTTTTACCCCGATTTTAACCCTAAATCGCTTAACATACATAACCGAGCTATTTTATTTACAAGGAGAAGTGGACCTATTTTACTTAATTCTTTTTTTTGGCCCAATGCGTAAATCTTCACCCTCACATCACAAGTCCATTCTTCCTTTTCCTTAGCATTTTTGCAGCTCTTTTTATTCTCTTTTGCTTGATCTTTACGCTTGCAACTTGAAAGAACTTGCACTGATCTTCATTTCTTCTACTAATCTTCAACATTGGTGGACCAAACGATTGTAAAAATTTCTAAATGGTATATTTCGATGTGTATCATAAAATTCTTGAGGGGGACGTAGTAGAAAAAAAATCTATTTTTTTCTGAACAGTTGGATATATATATACCTAGTATATAAAAAAATTGAAAATTCTTGGGGGGGCCCTGCCCCTTGTATCCTCCGCCACTGGTTATGGGGACAGCGGTCTGGTGTTCGAGTTGTGAAGTTGATGGTTGATGTTGGCAGCATAATTTTAAATGTAGATGGAGCATCTAGGGGGAATCTGGGATTGGCAGCAGAAGGTGGCATTCTGTGTCATTCTAATGGCAGCTTTGTGGCAGCCTTTCAATTGTATCTCCGAGAATATGAGACAAATACAGTGGCGGAGATGGAAGCTTTGCTTACGGGACTTGAAATGGCAGCTGCACTTGCTTATAATAATATTTTGGTTCAGACTGATTCAAAATGGCTTTGTGATTCAATAGCGCGAACAACAATAAAAGCATGGAGGTTAGATGGTCTTTTTCAAAAGATTTTGCGGTTATTGGGTATGAACATAGTGTCACATATTTATGATTCTCGTAACTGTTATGATTACATAGCTTTTGATCAACTTCCATTGAAGATCAAAGGCCTATGCCGATTGGATCAATCAGGAACCCCTCAACTTCGGATCTTAATGAGCTAATTACATAGTTTACCTTACTTATTTACATTGTATTCATGGCTACAGTTTTTGCGCAAAATGGATATACACTGATGTAATTTTTTGGGAGTTTTTATTTTATTTTTTTAATTTTTTTTCTATTACAATTATTTACTTATTGGACCTCACCAGAGGAGGAGTAGTAGAAGCCCGGCTGAGCGGGTGTCGTAGAAGCCCGTTGAGCGGGTGCCCCGTGAGGGGAGTAGTAGAAGTCCCGTTGAGCGGGTGTCGTAGAAGCCCGTTGAGCGGGTGCCCCGTGAGGGGGAGTATAAGACCCACACAAGGGAACCCAAAGAAATGACAATTAAATCATTCCCCTTGTGTGAGCTGGGTATCGAACCCACAACCTCAAGGTTGTGGGCAGGCCCTTGCCTCACTGGGCTAAGGAACCTTAGATAATTTTTTGGGAATTGCCCAAGGCAATAAATTTCCGCACATTACATAAAAAATAAAAAAATAAAAAAATTCCTTCGTAGGATTTCACCTTTTCGAAGTCTTCTTTGATGATATCATCAACGAGAAGTTTATCTTGGTATGTGAGTAAGTTTAAAACTTACATCCAAGCCAATGAATACAATACACGTAGGCCAAAAATGCAAATTCATAGGTAAGGGAATTGCAGTTTTTGCCTACGTATATTGTATTCATTGGCTTGGATGTAAGTTTTAAACTTACTCATCTACCAAAATAAAATTGCTCGTCATCAACACCGGAGTAAGGGATGGAGACTAACGGAGATCGGAGGGAGGAAGGAGATGATGATATTTGGTTTTTTAGGGTTTCGGAGATGTGGAACCCAAGATGGGGATAAGATAAGGAAACGTCCAGCTGGAGAGAGTGAGAGAGGGAGAGATGGTGGGAGCTGTCGGAAAAAGGGGTGATGACTTGGAAACGGTCGGAAGATATGGCGTAGGTGAGGAAGGAAGTAAGGAGGGAAAGGGATGATGTAAAGGTGGAGAAGGTGGGGCCTACTAGTTTGACGGTGATGGGGACGGAGAGTTGGAGGGAGAGGAGAGTTGAGGGGATAGATGGGGGGGAGGTGGAGGGGGTTGGAGAGACGGGTTTTTAGAACGGAAGGAAGGAGTCGTTTGGTGGATCTCGGGTCAACTCGGTATTGCTGAGCGAGGAAGGAGTCTAGGCCGACCACTGCGGCGGTGGAGGTTGGGAGAGGTAAGAGGTGGGGGGAGGTAGAGGAGAAGGTGGAAGAAGACGGAGATGGCCATTTCCGGGCGGTGATTAGGAGGGGTAGGGTTTGGAATTTTGGGATTGTGATGATCAATTGACCTTGTGGAGAGAAAAGAGCGAGAAGGAGCTGAAGCCTGGTCAAAGCTCGCATTTTGCACTAATCGAGTGTTGTTTGTGCATGAAATAACATTCAGACTTAGATTGTTCAAATGATTTTCGTAGATGTATCAGGGTATAAATCATTGGAGGATTTAGAACCCTTGGGTTTGAGAGGCGAATTACGTACTTAAAAATAGTTTTTTTTAAGAGAGGAGAGGGGGAGGGGGATAAAATATTTATAGAAAAAAAAAGATTCTCGTATAAAACAAATTAGTTCAAGAAAATGTAAGGAACGGCCACCTCCTAAATCCGCCATCAGTATAAATATCCATGATCATTATAATGTGTGACATGCACAAAGTGTGACATACATATCGAACTTTTTTGTTGACTAATTATATGTGTGGGAGCTTTACCGTCTCAATGGGAACTTCTGACTTTCTAGAAACTACTATGATTTACCTGATGTCTAGATACGAGACCAGAAGAGAGTAAGGAAACAAAAAAAATTGATTCGTAAGTCACTTTTCGAGTCTAGTTGGATTAAGTCTTAGTCTGATATTCCTTGTCTTAGTCTCAAGCTAATATTAAATCCCAATCAAATTCTCCATGATTTAGTGCTTGAGACAATGTTGTTAAAAACCCAATTCTACATAGACTCGGAAGAGGGATGTGAGATCATAAACTCGTTAATCGCAAAATAAATCGTAATATCGTACCAAAATGTTAAAATATATATTTAACATATAAATAATAATAAATAACCTATAAATCATATCATATATTCCAACAATATGAGAAAGATCCATAAAACATAGTCTTACAAAGTTTTCAAAAGACAATAACGCAACAAAGTTCATAATAAAGAACTTACGAGTCTTTCAAAAGATAAAAAATGCAACAAAGCATAGTTCTGAACCTACAAGTCTTTGAATGATCAAAATAAAACAAAGAACATAATAAGTTTATGATCTAATCAAGAAGGTCCTTCAAAGATTTTAGTTTCGAACCACCATCATTATCTTCATCCTCCATATCATTTACGGCTTCATCAAACTCATCATCATCATCATCATCATTAGAAAAACTCTAAATCATCCAAGGATGCGTCAATAGCACTAGTAGTAGCATCACCTCCAAACTCAACATTGTCTTCGTCATCCAAATGCAACTCAGAATTCTCATCAACAATCCAATCATCATCCGAGGAAATATAATCAAGATTATATTCATTCAACTTTCGAACTATTCCCCAGTCAATAAAACAATTACAAAATCATTTAGCACATGAACTGAGTTCATAGAGAAATAGAATTCATTTCAATGGAATTTGTAGGCTCAGTAGAAAGGCCTAATTTTACGATTTTGTGATTCGATTCAACGTTTCTACACCTCTTCAACCAGATTGCGATTCTACTCCCCAATTCAACACGATTTTGAATTAGTCACTTTGTCCCCCAAAAAAAACATAGCTTACTGCGATGAATCTCCCACTGCGCGCCAATAGCATATCACACAATTGTTTTACATGTCATATTTTGCATGTGTTTCCATAGTCTCAATCAATTACAATGATTTTCTCAATATTAATATTTTCTTTAATTATTAAAAGTCTCAATCAATTGAAAAACGTTTTCAGATAGGATATTAATTTCCATCAAAAGCAGCCAACGGTAATTGAAATTCTAGTACCCATCTTTTCAAAAACGAATAAAAATAAAAATTCTAGTACCCATTCCAAAGTCAAGAAAGCATTTAATGATTACCAAACTCAACCATAAGACAAACTCTATATGAGAAGAACCACTTTCTTAGTATCCTCAAACCAACAAATGGAGTTTCAAAGAACAAAAAAATTATGGAAGCCAAATTATGGGAAGCAAAAGTTTCCACACTTTCCTCATGATCTTGTAATTGATCTTCTTGCAAGACTTCCATTAAGTCCCTTGAAATATTCAAGGGTGTTTCAAACACATGGGGGAAATTGATTTCTGATCCTGATTTTTGCAAGCTTTATCGCGGAAATTCAATGAAGAAGAAAACTCTTGCTGCGATTTGCAAAAATAAAAATTGTGTTCGTATTTCAATTGGATCCTAAAAGGTATGCCAATATCTTTATAAGTAATTTTATAGTTATCACGAGTCCAAATATGATTCCTAAATATGTTTGCCCTATTAGTTGTGACATAATTTGCTTTATAACAAATTATAATGCTATTTGCTTATTGAATGTAAAAGGCAAGTTCAAATATTACTAAAAACATCAACTTCTTCCTTAGTTTATTCGAAATTTGGATTTGTCTATTCTCCATCAACAAATGAATACAAAGTGATACACTTGTTCTTATGCCGTTATGGTGATGGATCTATAACCGATGGCATGAAATGCGAGATCTTTACATTCAGTGATCGTCTTAAGGTCAATTCTTCTTCTTGGAAAGCCTTGAAAGAAGAATGTCCTCAGTGTGTCTATTCCAACAACATTTCCATAAATGGAATGGTTTATTGGTTGGTTCGCGCATATGCCCCGGCTTATATGCTGACTAAGGATGATTTGATCGTCTCATTCGATAGCCTAACAGAGAATTTCAAGATTATACCCAAACCCTGTTCTTGGCCACATAGGAATTACAAGCATTTCGTCGAATTAATGACAATGAAAGAGGATTTATGCATTGTAGAAGTGAAAAAGATAATGAGAGATTCTTCTTTGGATGTTTGGATGCTCAAGGAAAATGGTTCGTGGGAACAATTCTATAGCATTAATTTAAATGGTTTTCGATCAATTTGCGAAGGGAAATTATTTTCTCCAAAATATATTTTTGATGGAGAACTTTTCTTTGTGCATTCATCAGAAGATGAAGAAATTTGTGCTGCAATAACATACAACATAGAGAGTGAAACTTTCAAGGGTGTAACTGCTATGGTTAGCATAGGTATTTACTGGGAAAGTTTTTATGTTATGTAAAGAAACAAAGGTTTGTTTCAATCTGTATGATTTGAATAGTTTGCAAGATTTTTGTTATGTATTAAATAATAAACATATGATCTTAAGTAAAATATTCTTGTTATGTCTCTACCTTTGTCCTAACATGGAATAAGGTCCTTCGGGCTTTAGAGGAACAAAAAAAGAAGCAAAAAACTAGTTTGATGTGATTATGAGATCTCAATTCAATATCTAGCCTTTTATGTTATGTGAATATTTACTTCATCAACAAAATCACGAGAAGATAAATTGGTTGATCAATTAATTACAGGAGGGTATTTTAGTAGCAGAATTTTTTTATTTTTTTGTGGTCAGAATAAAAAATGATATTATAAATTAATCAAAAGGGGGCAACATTGTAGTGTTTACAAATGCAGAGGTTCTCTCAAAAGAGTCCCCGAGGGCATCCCCGGCCAAAGCTTGGCTAACAAAGGGGGGAGAATCTACATATGAAAGCATTAAAAAAATTATCCAAAAAAGCTCCATTCTTTGCAAGCTTGTCTGCACATGAGTTTGCTTCTCTGAAGATGTACCTAATCCTGACGTCTTCGAACTTCAGCAATAGTTTCCTACAATCAAATACAAGGTTAGAAAGAGGATGGGATGAAATGTCAACTTGGTTGAGGAGATTGATAAATACTATTGCATCCAACTCAACATTAAGTTTGCTTATGTTTAAGTTGGATGCCATAGTAAGTCCATTTCTAAGAGCCCACAATTCAGCCAACATGCTGTCACAAGGACCCAAATTCCTACTAAAACCTCCTAGCCAAAGGCCTAAATGATCTCTAATAAGACCACCACCGCCTCCCTTGCTGTTGCTACCAGTGCCAGAACCATCAGTGTTGAGTTTCTTCCATCCATAATCTGGATTTTTCCAGGAAACCCTGTGAGTGATTTGGCACTGGGTGATTTATAGACTCCTCCTAAAGCTATAAATTCAGTAGCTTTGGATATGGTTTCCCTAAATGGATCAAACAGCTTTTGTTGGGGACGGAAAATGCTGTGATTCCTGTTGGTCCATAGGGCATAGCAACCATAAATGAACAAGGTACCCCAAGGAACATTCTGAATGTGAGAAGGCCTTTTTAGGGAGCCTCCCTTATTAAGCCAGCTGTTGAAGTCTAGGTTCCAGAGGTTAAGATGAGCTCCATGTATACCCAGCTTTTCCCAGAGAAGCACTGTTGGTGGACAAGCTTTGAGGATGTGTTCCTCATTTTCTTCTTCTTTACCACAAACAGTACAGAGGGCACATTGGACAATATGTCTGGTTCTCAAAAGTTTTCTAGTAGCCAACCTGCCGTGATTGCAATTCCATAAGAACATTTTGAGTCTCTGATTGCAGTTAGCTTTCCAGACCCATTCCCAAGCCAAAGAAGGAGCTACCTCTTCCTCATTCTTATAGTTAATCTGAGCATGGGCAGACTTGGATTAGAAATCCCCATTTGGGCTTCCTTTCCATCTTCTTCTGTCCTTATGATTTTGCTGAAGTGTTCTAGGGACCCCTTGGATAATATCAATGATGGTTGGGGGTAATGAAAATGATAGCTTGGAAAGAACCCAAGACCCATTCTCTCCAAAGAGAGTTGACAACTTCATTTCATCTTCCTCAATGGTTAAAGGTCCTTAGATTTCCCCTCTCAAGCTGTCAATACCAGTCCAGTCATCTATCCATGCTCTTACAGTCTCCCCATTACCTGGTATCCAAGTGGTTGAACTGTGGAAGAATTTCCAGCCAGTTTTAAAGGCCTTGGAGTTGATAGAACCAGATAAATTTTTTGGAGCTTTCATCATATCTTTGTCCTTCTGCCATAGTTTGCTTCTAATACAGCAAGCCCATTTAGCATGATGAGATTTACTGAGTCTCCATACCAGTTTTGCAAGTCCCACTTTGTTGGCATGTATTGCCTTCCTGATACCAAGGCCTCCAACATGCTTTGGTCTGCAAACTTTGTCCCAATTCAGGAGATGTAATTTACTTTGGCTTGCAGTGCTTCCCCATAGAAAGTTTCTTTGCTCTCTGTCTATCTTCTCACAAATATTGATAGGGAGGGGCAGGCATTGAGTGTAGTAAGAAAGGATTTGGGAAGAGGAGGATTGGATTATGGACTTTCTACCTGCAATAAAAAGTAAATTTGCCTTCCAGCCACACAACTTAGTCCTGACTTTATCTATTATGAACATGAAGTTAAAGTTTCTAGGGTTTTTCTGGAAATTGGGGAACCCTAGATATTTGCCCAGATTGGTAGTATGTTTTATACAGAGAGTATCTTCAATATAAGCTATTCTGGAAGGATTCAGATTGTTAGAACAACAGAATTTAGACTTATTGAAGTTAACTTTTTGCCCTGATTTGGAACAGAAGTCCTCAAGAACTTCATTCATTTCCAAAATTGTGAGATCATCTCCTTTGCCAAATATGATGATATCTGTTAGCCCTAAGGGCGATCGAACTCGGTTTTTGATAATGGACAAACACTTGATGTTGTGTCTAATGTTTATATCTTTGTGATAGAATATCGGAACATATATTGGAAGCTCTAAATACTTCAATCAAGCAATGATCAAGATTCAAAGTCATATCATTCAAGGCTCATGTACCAAGATTGAAGATTGAAGACTTAGGTTTGGTTAGTTTAGCTTTGTCGTCATTAGTCGTTATCTTATAAAGCTCTAACCAAAGCTATCATGAACATAAGCTCTACATTCTAGTCTTGCATGTTTTCATAAACACGTTTTCAAAAGGCTAAGTTTCAAAATGATCCTTACAAGTGTTCGTATTTCAAAAGCCTTTGTTTTCTAAGTCTAAGTCCTTTAAAATGGTTTTCCAAGTGTTCTTACTTGTTAGCTTTTGGGAAAACCTTTTAGCCTTCAAATGACTTCAAAAGATTTCAAAACGTGTGAAAAATCAACTCAGGAAGGTCGGTCAACCGAGCCAAGGTCGGATCAACCGACCAGTTACAGAGACTTTGACAAAAATAGGTCGGTCGACCTATGCCCTATCTCGGTCGACCGAGGTCCTCAAGAGTGGATCCGAAGCCAAGTTCGGTCAACCGAACTCTGTCTTGAACTAGCCGTTATTTGACCGTTGGAGAGTCATTTTTCAGCCATATTTGAAATATATAAATACTCCAAAGCTAGAGAATCATTCCAAGGCTTGTATATCAAATATTCATTGATTTCTCATCAACCCAAAACACTCACAAAGTAAATGCTCTTCATTTCTATGATCTAAATCATTCAAGAGCAATCTTTCAAAAGCAAGACAAAGAGTGGAATCCATATGTTCTAAAGAGCAACAATTCTTGTACTTCAAAGGTATTAATCTTTCACTTAGAAGAGTGAATATTCTTTGTATTAATCATTCTTATTCCCTTTCTTAGTGATTGGGTAATTGTTGTAAAAGTCCTACTTAGTGTGGGCAAGCTCTTAGTGAGTTTCTTTGTATTGTGGTTGTGTTTGTAAAACTCTTAGTGAGTTAGCCACAAGTGTAAAATCTTCTTAGTGAAGTTGTTGCAAATCCTTGGGTGCGGCTCAAGGTAGTGGATGTAGATTCTAAGTGAATCGAACCACTCTAAATTCTTTGTCTTGTTGTTGGGTTTTGCTTTCGGTTTTGTTCATCTTCCTTAAACTCTAACTTGCATTGAATACATTTGTAAAGAGTTAGCAAGATTAGTTAAAACCCAATTCACCCCCCCCCTCCCTCTTGTGTTTTACAATTGGTATCAGAGCCTCGTCTTCATTTTTAGCTTAACCGCTTGAAGTAAAGATTATGGCCGGTAATTCCGCATTAGCCTATCTAGAGGGGTCTTCCACCAATAGGCCACCACTTTTTGATGGAAATAATTATGAGGCTTGGAAAGACCGATTCAAGATATATGTGTGCTCAATAGATTATTCTTTATGGCATATATTTGAAGATGGTCCATATGTGCCTATGAAGATGGTGGATGGTGTTCATGTACCAAAACCGGACAAGGAGTTAAATGAGCTTGAGTCCAAGAAGATGACTCAAAATTACAAGGCAATGAACATCCTTAGTTGTGCCTTAAGTCAAGATGAGTACAACCGTGTCCTTGGAAGAAAATCCGCACACTCCATGTGGAAAATGCTTGAAGTTACTCATGAAGGCACAAATCAAGTCAAGGAGTCAAGGTTGAATATGCTTGTTAGAGAATTTGAGCTATTCTCCATGAAGCCTAATGAATCTATCAATGAGATGAACTCAAGACTCACTAACATTGTAAATGGGTTGAGGTCTAATGGCAAGGAGTATACTACCGGAGAAATAAATAGGAAGATTCTAAATTCTCTTCCTAAAAATTGGGAGACAAAAGCTCTTGCCATTGAAGAAGCCAAGGACTTAAAGACATATTCAACGGAGGAACTTATTGGCTCTCTACTCACCTTTGAGATGAAGAAAAGGAAAATTGTTCCTAAAGAGAGTGATCTTGATTCTATCATCAATAATGAAGAAGTAGAGAAATTGATCTTCAATCTCAAAAATGCAAAGTGCTTGTTAAGCCATTGGGATGAAGAAGAAAGTGATGATGATCAAGAAGAATATGATCACACATGTCTTATGGCATTTGGTAATGAGGTACATCCTTCTCCTTCTACTTCAAATTCTTATGATGACGAGGAGGATGATCCTAATGTGCTTTTATGTGACATGTATTATCAATTGAAAAAATGTGCAAAGCAAAACAAAGACATGAAGCTTAAAATTGAATCTTTGCTTGAAGATAAATCTAGGTTGTCTAGTGAGAATAAAAAGCTTTGTGATGATGTTGATTGCATGAAAATTGAAAAAGAAAAGCTTATTTCTACTTGCAACACTTCATCATTAAAGTACCTAGAAACCTATGATAAATTGACATCTCTTGAACTCAAACTTGTTGAATTTGATCTTTTGGAGAACAAAGTTAAAGATCTTACCCTTCTTGTTGAAAACTTTACTAAGGGTAAGAAAAATCTTGATCAAATTCTTGGTTTGCAACGTTCTTCACATGTTAAACATGGTCTTGGTTATAATGCTAATCACATTGATCATGCTAGCTCTTCTAAGTTGCCTAAGAATCACTTTGTGCATGATAGTACCTCACATAGGCAAATTAGATATCATGAGCATGTTCACAATTCTTCTAAGCCACACATTTGTTGCACATATTGTGGAAAACATGGTCATACTAATGTTAGATGCCATGTTAAGAAGAAGATTGAAAAAGGGGTAAAAACTTTTTGGAAAGTTAAACGTATTTCAACTAACCCCCATGGACCCAAACAAAAGTGGGTACCAAAAGCTACTCTTCCCTTGATCTTATAGGTTCTTATAAGTTAGATGTATGCCACAAAGCTTAAATGGACTTGATTCGAAGAGAAGTGGCATTGGGAAGAAGTAAAAGGAGATGTGCCAAAAGAAGAAATTCAAAAGCACTACTTAACACTTGGATTCTCAAAGCTCAAATGTTAATCAATTGGAGAACCAAGTTGCTTAGATACAAAGAGCAAAGCATCAAGTGATGACAAGAGCCAAAGTGTCAATACAATGTCTTCATCACTTGGTAAGAAAGCAAAGGTATCAAAATCACCATCTCTTAACACTTTAATTAATGTGTTTAAGTGTTTTTTGATATATATACATGCTTGCTCTTATATATGTTGCATCTCACATTCTTGAATGTTATATTCATATAGATAATCTTTAGCATGTTATTTATTGTCCATGTTGATTTTAGCTAAGGTATCTATGAGATGTAGCTTATGAAACTTGATTGATTCTTGTTTTGACATGTCACATTCATTTAAGAATCCATCTAGTTGTTTTTGTTTTTGATTTGCATGATCCTTATGCATATATGTGTTACTTGAGATATTGAGCTAATCATGAAGGACCTTTAAAAAGGTACCATATTTGTTCTCAAGAATTCCTTGTAGGTAACAAAGAGTTCTAAGCTTCACGTAGAAGATATGAACTACAAGGAATGGCACAAGTGAGCTAAGACTCCAAGAAAAGAGTCAAATGCTAAGGATTACAAGATTGTAGAGGGTTCATCAAGAAAAGAAAAGTCACCCATCATTGATGACTCTACACTTGTCATGCAAAGAAGATTGAGAAGCTCAAGGAACTCATTGAAGGAACTCAAAGTGCAAATGCATTCATCAAATTCAATGAGATATTGCTAAACTCAATCTCTTTCTTTTTATAACATGTTTGCTCTTCATATGTTTTGATTATTTTGAGCATGTTATAAGAGAGCTTTATGATTTGATCCTTGTGATGAAATCTCCTTTTAACAACCCCCCCCCCCCTCTTCTATTTAGTGTCTTATGCTTTGGGGGAGTTTGTATTTGCTTTGTGTAGTTTTTACTTGATCTTTATTGCATATAGGGGTTGTGTTTATATTCAAGTCTATTGCATTAATCTTATTTGGTTGATCGTCTAGATGCTTGACTTAGGATGTAAACTAAATATGTGATGTATGCTAAATTGTCTTATTTTACATCATCACATCACTTGTTGGCTTGTCTTTCATCTTTTATCTCTTAGCCAACTTGTGTAAGTTATTGTGGAAGTTATATGTGTTATATATGGTTATGTCTTCAATTGGTATCACATATACTCTCCCTTAATAACTTTGAGATCATATTCTTCATTCTCTTATCCTTTGTGATCTCATTATGGTTTTTGGTTAGTATTCTTTAAGAGTTGTTACACTCATTTAGCTAACCATTAACTTGTTAGAGGAATGTACTCCTAGTGCTATCTTACACTTCCTCTATTTTTTTTTGGTTGTGATACTTGTGCTTTTCTTATGAATTCATGGTATCACTTCCACTAGTACTTTGTTAGCTATATTTTCAAACATGTTTTACAATTGGCTATATTTACAATTGGTATCATGTTTTACAATTGGTCAATTGGTATCATACTCGGTTTTATCTCAAATAGCTAACATCGTATGTTTGATAAACGGGGAGATTGTTCTTTAAGGTTTATTCCCTATCTCCTTTGTTTTTAGCTTAGGTTGATATTCTTTTTGAGCCATACATGACTATCTTTTGGATTTATGTGTTTTTATGGACTCCTTGTTTTTTACAAATCAACCAAGCTTTTTCATAAGTAATCCTTCTTCTGAATTATTTTTGGTCTTTAGGATTGATCTTTTGGTTCTTTTTATCAATCTACAAGACCATCAAGTTGTCTCCATGGTTTTTAAGTTTTTCTTTATATGGGGAGGATTATTAAATTTCATCAAGCTTCTCCAAAATTAATCTTTACTTTTCGTTAAAATACTTTTCTTATTGGCGCTCTGATATCCCTTTTTGATTTTGACAAAAAGAGGGAGAGTTTTTAGTGTTGCAAATGTGCCAAGAGAAGTTATTTACAAAAGGAGAAAGCTTAGAACTTGCAAAATGGGAGAGATAAGGGATTCTTTAATATAGGGGGAGTAGAATTTTTATTGTAAGCCCGAAGGGCAAAATATCCTATGTTGTTTTGATTATGTCAAACTTTGATGTAATTAGATAGGATATGGACAATTTTAAGTACAAGGAAGCATGGCAAAAGGATATAAGAACAAATAAGTGTAAAGCTAAGTGCTTATAAGATAAACCAAGATAGAACGAGAAACATAAGCACTAGCATGTTAAGTTCTTATGCCATATACATTAGGGACTCTTTGAAGAGCCCTATTTCCCAACCAACCTCCTTGCCTCCTTCCTTCCATAAAATAGCATTCTTGTGTGTAATATACATACCTTAAGTATACACAAGAAGCTAACTTACCATTTTCATCAATGTTGATGTGAGTGCTAAGGATCCTATTATAAAGAACAAGCTCACTCAAACATTAGAACTATCAATGGTTTGTTATCATCAAAACAACATAGGATATTTTGCCCTTCGGGCTTACAATCTCCCCCTTCAGGCTTACAATTTCAAAGTTTGACATAATCAAAAAGGGGGAGATTGTTAGCCCTAAGGGCGATCGAACTCGGTTTTTGATAATGGACAAACACTTGATGTTGTGTCTAATGTTTATATCTTTGTGATAGAATATCGGAACATATATTGGAAGCTCTAAGTACTTCAATCAAGCCATGATCAAGATTCAAAGTCATATCATTCAAGGCTTATCTATCAAGATTGAAGACTTAGGTTTGGTTAGTTTAGCTTTGTCGTCATTAGTCGTTATCTTATAAAGCTCTAACCAAAGCTCTCATGAACATAAGCTCTACACTCTAGTCTTGCATGTTTTCATAAACACGTTTTCGAAAGGCTAAGTTTCAAAATGATCCTTACAAGTGTTCGTATTTCAAAAGCCTTTGATTTCTAAGTCTAAGTCCTTTAAAATGGTTTTCCAAGTGTTCTTACTTGTTAGCTTTTGGGAAAACCTTTTAGACTTCAAATGACTTCAAAAGATTTCAAAACGTGTGAAAAATCAACTCAGGAAGGTCGGTCAACCGAGCCAAGGTCGGATCAACCGACCCGATTCATGAGACTTTGACAAAAATAGGTCGGTCGACCCTATGCCCTATCTCGGTCGACCGAGGTCCTCAAGAGTGGATCCGAGCCAAGTCCGGTCAACCGAACTCGTCTTGAACTAGCCGTTATTTGACCGTTGGAGAGTCATTTTTTCAGCCATATTTGAAATATATAAATACTCCAAAGCTAGAGAATCATTCCAAGGCTTGCATATCAAATATTCATTGATTTCTCATCAAGCCAAAACACTCACAAAGTAAATGCTCTTCATTTCTATGATCTAAATCATTCAAGAGCAATCTTTCAAAAGCAAGACAAAGAGTGGAATTCATATGTTCTAAAGAGCAACAATTCTTGTACTTCAAAGGTATTAATCTTTCACTTAGAAGAGTGAATATTCTTTGTATTAATCATTCTTATTCCCTTTCTTAGTGATTGGGTAATTGTTGTAAAAGTCCTACTTAGTGTGGGCAAGCTCTTAGTGAGTTTCTTTGTATTGTGGTTGTGTTTGTAAAACTCTTAGTGAGTTAGCCACAAGTGTAAAATCTTCTTAGTAAAGTTGTTGCAAATCCTTGGGTGCGGCTCAAGGTAGTGGATGTAGATTCTAAGTGAATCGAACCACTCTAAATTCTTTGTCTTGTTGTTGGGTTTTGCTTTCGGTTTTGTTCATCTTGCTTAAACTCTAACTTGCATTGAATACATTTGTAAAAAGTTAGCAAGATTAGTTAAAACCCAATTCACCCCCCCCCCCCCCTTCTTGTGTTTTACAATATCATCAGCAAAAAGGGAATGGGAGAGAGAAGGTCCTTGCTTACCAACTCTGATGGGTTTCCAATGTTTATTTCTGACAGAATTCTCAATACTAAGAGAAAGATACTCCATACATATAACAAAGATATAAGGAGAAAGGGGGTCACCTTGCCTAATGCCTCTAGAAGGTTCAAACCAGTCAGTAACTTCATTATTAAATAAGATGGAGAAGCTGGAGGAGCTAACACAACTCAGGATAAGGGAGACCAGGGGAGGAGAAAAATTGAAAAAGAATAGTGCATCTCAAATGAAATCCCATTCTAACCTATCAAAAGCTTTTTCTAGGTCAAGTTTAACAGCAATAACTCATTGAGTGGCTTTACCTCTAGTGATGGAATAGACAGCCTCTTGAACCATTAACACATTATCAGCACATCTTCTACCAGGTATGAAGCTACCTTGGTGGGGAGAAATGAGAGATGTGAGCAAAGGTCTAATTCTATTAACCAAGATGTTTGAAATGAGATTGTAAAGAGTGTTACATAGGCTAATGTGCCTTAATTGCCCAACAAATTCTGAGTTCTTAACTTTGGGGATCAGGCAAATATAAGTCTGATTTAGACCCTTAGGAATGATACCAGTGTCAAAGACCTTTTTTACCATAGTGGAGACAGAGGGTTGCACAGTGGCCTAGAACTTGTGGAAGAAGATGGGATGAAGTCCATTAGGTCCAGGACTTTTATAAGGCTTGAATCCCCACATGGCCTTTGTGATTTCAATATCAGAAGGCTGTGCATATAGTTGGTCTGGGGGGTCAAGACTAGCTTCAAGAGTCCACTTAAAGGGAAAGTCAAAAGATTTGAGGTGACTTACAGTTTTCCCAGAAGTGTACAAGTTTCTAAAGTGGCTAGTGACAATATGCCTGACTTTCCTGACATCAAATTCCCAAGCATCTGTGTGATTCTTTAAGGAGAGAATTCTACTGCTTTTCCTATGGGTGAGGGTGGAATTTTTTAAGAAATTGATGTTCAGATCATCCCAATGATGGAATCCATTATGGACTTAACAGCCCAGATGAGCTTTTCTTCTCTATAAACAGTGTCAAGGGCCGAGATGAGACTTTTTTCTTGGTTAACCAGGAAATGAGTTTGATAGTGTTCTAAGGAGTTTTGAGCATGTTGAATCTGAGCCATCAAGTTTTTCTTCTTCTTGAACACATTACCAAAACTTCCCCATTCCAAACCTTAACATCCTCAGCAAACTTCTGAGCAGAGTGGTCAAAGTCCAAAGGGGATTCCAACCAAGCACCAGTCACCACATTAGAAAGCAGGGGATGAGTAAGCCAGACAGGTTCAAACCTAAAAGGCTTAAACACATGAGTGTGATTATTGGGTTATGTTAACAGAAGGACAGGGGAATGATCAGACCTAGTTCTAGTGAGGTTGAATACCGTAGCTTCAGGATTAAGAATCCTCCAAGCAAGGTTAGCAAGGACTCTATCAGATCTTTGGAAAATAAGAGAACCACTGTCTCTCTTGTTAGTCCAAGTGAACCTGTTCCTTCGTGACCACGATCCATAAGATTACAATCGTCAATCATGGATTTAAAAGACATTACCCTAGTCTTGTTGATGGGAAGGCCTCCTAGTTTCTCATATTGAAAAGGGACCTCATTAAAATCTCCCGTAACAACCCAAGGAAGATCATTAGCTAAGCAAACAGCCCTTAAATGTTCCCAGAAAGCTTGCCTGGTGATAAAGTTAGGACTAGCATAAACAGCACTAAGAAGCCAGAGATTAGAAGAATTGAATACATTAACAACTGCATGAATGGATTGGCTGTTTTTGGAGACCACATTAATATCAACCTCAGCTTCGTTCCACATTAACCAGACCCCTCCGCGATACCCCTCGGATTCAGGAATTTCAATATTGGTGAAAGGCAGTCTGGCAAAGATTTCCACAACTCTATACCCGTTGACTTTAGTTTCCAAGAGGGCGACTACCTGTGGCTTATTAACTCGAATAATTTCCATCATGTGGTCATGGAAGTCAGGGTGACCTACCCCACACACGTTCCAGACAATGAGTTTACTCATATCAAAGGGTGGGGGTGGTGGATCTCCGGATTGCCCTCGGAACGATCTCTTGATGTTGGCGGATGGGGCTCTCTCGTTGAAACCCGGGACCAGATGCAATGAGTAGTTCTCCTCCCTGAGAATTGTTACCTTGTCCAAGAGCAATCTGCAGCTTGTGAGCCCTTCTGCCAGATTGATCAGATTGGGGGTCTTCTTTGGTTTGGCATTTCCAACTTTAAAGCTCGAGTGCTTAATGTGTAAGAACTCGTTACCATTGCCGTCTCTCCACTTTCCCGATTGGATTCTAGTTCTCTTTGGCTCAGGGGGATTCCCTCCTCTCCCTTGAAATCGATCTCCTCCGTCTCCATGTCCGATTCCCTCTCGGATTCGTCTCCAGTGTCAGCCTTATCCCAGTTTGCTGACTGTTGAAAGGTGAATTTAGGGTTTGGGTGGATGAGAGGTTCTGATTCAGAATGCTCAGGGTGTTTCTCAACTCTTCCAGGATGTTCGTCGGTTGATGTGGTTCGACCGGTCGTTCTGGTGGACCGGTTCAGAAATTGACTTGGGCTTTGCACAGTTGGGGCTTGGTTCCTCCGTACCCATCTCAAAATCCTTGATGGATCCAGGTCCACCGTGAGAGCAAGATTGTTTGGGGTGGACCAGATGTCCATGGTTGCCACAGGGCAATTGCCCAATGGGCTCAGTGGTGTCCATTCTGGGGCCAGGTTGCCCAAGTCCCTTGCTACTAGATGGAAGGTCCCCAGCCAAGTTCGGCCCACCGAAGCTTGTCCCCTCGTCATAAACCGGTTTGGGGATGGAGTTCTTCTTCTTAATGGCGAATTTCTTTCCCTCTACTGCGGCGACTCCTCCCTTGATGCCCTTGATTCCCTGTGCAATGTTCTCCTGTATTGCCAGTTCAGTCTTTCCTGCGACATTATGCTTTGAAAGATTAATGGGAAGCTGAGTTTGTAACAGGTATTTTACAGAAGGAGAGAGTACTGAGGTGATAGGTAGGGTTTGTGATGAGTGAAGATTTTCTGAATTTAAAGGCTCCAGATCTGTCTTTTCTGTAGCTCGTTTGCGTATGGTGGTGGCCATCTCGGTAACTGCCCCTGATGTCTCAGAAGACGGCGCAATGATGCTCTCCCCCGAGACGCCAAATTTCCCAATTTCTCCCCTTACCACTTTAACTGTTGACATCCCGTTATTAATACGGCGGTTTGGGTCACCAGGTTCATTCCCCAGTAGTGAATTAGACAGTAGTTGTCCTTTCAACTTTTCTTTAGCCAATTTACTTCCAATCGGACTTGGTTCATTGTACTTTTCCAGTCCTTCCCTAATTCCTTGTTTGGCCTTCCAAATTCTCGAGTTTTCCCCTAACTCTCTCTTCCTGGATGGTTCACCTGAGCTTAGAATCTTGCCCCCTGAGAGCTTAACCGTTTTCCTCTTTTGGGTTCTGTAAACTTAGGGCGGTGTTGGGGGCGAGGTTCTCTGGTAGGTGTTATGACTTTATTCCATGGACCAATTCCGTGGTTGCTTTCAGCATCCACTGCCATGTTGTCTATGGAGTGTTGTACTGGCAGGCCCTCTTCAGAACTGGTTGGGATCTCTGGGTGAAGTATATTGGTAAGAGGCTTATCCGGGCAGTCTTTCTGGGGGTGTCCTATGATGCCACAACCATAACAGAAATCAATCCCTTCATATTGGATTTCTGTATGTGCTTGTTGCCTATCTTCACATAAGGCACCAGTGGTTTTCTTAAATCAACTTGAATGCATATTCTGGCATATCTGCCTCTTTCCGAGTTGGAGGTTCTGGTATCTAGCTTAAGGAGGGTGCCAAGGTATGCTCCAACTTTTGCCAGTATGCCCCCTGTCATAGAAGTCCACCGGTAAGCCAGGCAGTGTAGCCCAAATAGCTGTTGTTGAGGGACTGTCTCTATAGGGGTCAAACTCAGGTTGCCAGAGCCTGGTCATGAGATATTGGCCATTGATGAACCATGGTCCACCTGCAATAACTTTGGAGAAATCCTCTTCTCTGTTAAATTTTGCAATGAAGAAGTTGTTGCCCAAGTCAATAAGTCTGAGGTCTCCCAAGATTTTCCAGGCTTGCATAACTTTGAAGTTTAAGAATCCATAGGCAATCTGTTTACCATATGGTTTGATGATGACTCTATTTATCCATGGGCCTCTGCATCGAAGTTTATCTTCTCTGGAGGGTCGTACTGTTGGAATATTTTCCTCAGATGATTCCTCATCTGATTCTTCTGCTAAATGCTTAGCTAAGAAATTTTTCTTTACATCTTTTGCACATATCTTATGAGTTTGGATAAGCTTATCTCTGTAGCTTCCCAGTTTGCTTGAATAACCTTGATTATTGCAGGTCTGTGAACTATCCATAGAAACAGCATCTGGTTTCAGCTTCTTGTTGCTTTGCTCAAGTAAGTCAGACTCTTGGGTAGAGTCTTGGTCACATTCAAGATTTCCAGCATCTACTTCTGGAGAGAGCATTCTGTTGACGAGCTAATTTTTTAAATTGTATGCATAAGAGGTTTTAATTCGAAAACTAATGAAGAATCCTCATCTTGGTTACACCTAACTTTATTTTTGCAAAAAACTACTTTTTTTAAGAACAAAAAAAAATTTCTGTGAAATGAAACTCTATATGCGACCAAAAACAATTCTAGTTATTGACAAACTAACACATTTTATGTTGGGAGGCGATGTAGTAACTTTGTAAAATTTATTTTTTTTGGGGTGGGGGATGTATTTTTCTCAAGAGTTTTTTAGAAAAATAAAATTTTCCTATAGAAAATATGAGGATTTAAAAAATATTAGGGAGTAGCCGTCCCACCACTTCGACCCGTCACTTATTCTTGCTTGATGTAGGATATGCTATCCCAAAGTAAACAAATTAGAAGAATAACCATTAGAGTTTGGGGTAAAAGGGATGGAGTGAAATTTTCTCCGAATTCTATATTGTGAAATTAAATAGGTCCTTATATTCTTTAAATCTAACATCAATTTGAGAGCATAAAATTATACGTTTTCTTTTCATATTTGGATATTCACCTAATGTTTTTTTTTCGGTAGTAATATTCACCTAAAAATGGATTAGACACACATATTCCATATCTCAATTTAGATTAGACTCTATTGAGCAACTTTGTAATTGTTGTGTGATCAACAATCTTATGTGAAGCATTGTTCCTAATAATTGAGCCATTTTTCCTAAATAATGAAAAAATAGAAGAATAATAACAAAGGGGAGAACATTTTTCTTGTACAAGATGATTCGTTATCAATTTCCGTCTTATGGTTCATGACTAATCTAGTACATTCTCACTAAAAAACCGCATATGTGACGCGATTTTTGGCGACGGCCCCAAAACTGTCACCCAACAACCTATTTGCAACAACATGTTGCAAATAGCCTTACAGTTTGCAACGACCCTTGAACCATGAATAAAATGTATTGGTGAGGATAGTATATTTAGTGTTGCAAATAGGTTTTTTCTTTTTTCTTTTTTTTGCAACGCCTCTATGTGGCCATAAATAGTAAATTAATTGCGACGACTTTCACATATTTTAATATTTCATTGTTTTACTTGGTGTACGGAGCGTATTTGTTTCCACCAAATGGGAGGTTTTGGTAAATTCCCCGTCCAAGTACTCTTTGGCTATTCATGCACATTATCAATAAATGGGTAGGGGTCCATGCCAAACCCCCCACCATAACACGTGGCTTTCGCTATAAAACAAATATTGCAACGGCTTTTTGATAATGCCCATAGTAAATATTGAACTATTTGAACTGTCGTGTACCTATCACAAATAGTCTCTATATACGACGGTTCTGCATGGTAACCGCCGTAAATAATTACCTATTTGCAACGGTTCGAGATCTGTTGAAAATAGTCACTATATGCAATGGATTTTGCTTATTGATTATCCCATATAGTCTACTATTTGCAACGTTCTACTAGACGTAGTCACTATACGCAAAGGCTCATTCGAAAAGTCACGGCAAGAACCCTTTGTTAAATGTTAAAAAATAATTAATATAAATATTTCATTCAATTTAGAAACCCTAAGTCCCTAAACTAAATTAAAATTAAACCATAAGCCCTCAAAATCAGTGATCTTAAAATCGCGAGTTAAGATTCTACGAAAGCAAAACGTGTTGAATCGGGAGTAGAATCGTAATCTGGTAGAAACTGGGTAGAATCATTGAATCATATCGTAAAAACGTACGTTTCTACCGAGTCTACCAAGGCTGAAATTATGCATGCTCAAAGTGACATGCATAAAATGAGGGGCCCAAAAAAATTTAAAATCACTTTATATATATATATATATATATATATATATATATATATATATATATATATATATAATTATATTGGTGAATACTATATAGTATAAAGTATTTGTATATAGTATAGTATAGTATTTAGTATATTGTATCTATTATAGAGTGCAGTAGTGTAGTATATAGAGTATATCATATAGAGTATTACATGAGTACTATAAGCAGTGAGTATAATCACATATATAATTACTTATATACATATATGTAGTTTACTAATAGTATATTTACATTATATATATCATTTTCTTAATATACTTTTTTATTGAATTGAAAATTTGAATATTATAGGGGGTCTATTTGCTATTTTTAAAATTATCCATCAACTTCCAATTTTTTTAAAGTCAATCACTGAATATTGAAATTAGATGTAAGAGGAAAAAAACTACCTTATGATAAAAAAACATATTATGGCTCTTGATAAGGAGTTATGTTAAGATTAAAAGATCAAAAAATTCCCGACAGATCTTAACTTTCAAAATAAAGCCTTTGTCTAAAATAAATAACTAAAATGATCACTTGTATCGCCTCAATTAGACGCCCGAGCTAAAATTTATTCTCAATTAAAGTTTTTGACATTACAACCCCATTTTGTCATGAAGAGGTGTATGTGATGCTGGTTGAGCACTTTTGTTCTGAAGCTCTCTTCAATCCCTTCGAACGACTGTTCACTTGCCTCAATTAGAATACAATGCAGGAAGATAAGAATTTTAAAAGATATTGCAAAGAAGAAAAAAAAGTTAAACAACCTTTCCTTATTCAATTTATAAATTAATATAACAACAAATATTATGCATAAGAGGTTTAAATTTGAAAACTAGTGAAGAATCTTCATCTTTTTTTTATAATTTTTTTTTTCTATTACAATTATTTATTTATTGGACTTCATCAGAGGAGGTCGACCTCACCAGAGGAGGAGCAGTAGAAGCCCGGCTGAGCGGGTGCCCCGTGAGGGGAGTAGTAGAAGTCCCGTTGAGCGGGTGTTGTAGAAGCCCGTTGAGCGGGTGCCCCATGAGGGGGAGTATAAGACCTACACAAGGGAACCCAAAGAAATGACAATTAAATCATTCCCCTTGTGTGAGGTGGGTATCGAACCCACAACCTCAAGGTTGTGGGCAGGCCTTGCCCCACTGGGCTAAGGAACCTTAGATAGAATCTTCATATTGGTTACACCTATATATTTTTTTCAAACTTTTTTTTTTAAGATCAAATAGATCTTTGTGACGGATTATGAAATTCTACATTCGGAGGTGATGTAGGAAGTTTACTAATTATTTATGTGAAGGAATATATTATTTTGACTGTAAGATTTCTCTGAGATTAGTAATTATAAAAAGAGATTTTTGTTAATACTTTTTAATGTTTATCATGGTGGCGATGGAGGTGAAGGATTTGATTGATTTGAACATGGATACTGAAACTAAGAATACTAAGAATTGTGGTCGGCCTCACTTGAAGAATTTACTTAGCATAATAGTTTTTCTTTTATGGGTGTGGATTCAGGTGAGGGAAATGATAGAGTTTATGTATGGTGAAGAGGAGGAAATTTCTCCTTTGCACCTTAGGTTACGAGAGATATTAGGCATAAGATTTAGATACTGATCTCTGAATCTTTTCTTGGACATGGGGTAGTTAATTCGTAATATTATTTTATTTGATATATTTCTCATTTCCACTAGAAACAAAAGAAGTGTTTGTCCATGCTTATTTCCTTCGTATTTAAACTAATTAGGTAAAGTCCTTTGTATTTAGTCTATGTTATGAATGTGAAGAATTTTGGGTTGATATGAATGTGTGTTTTGAAACTAATAATTGAGGTGTGCCTAGAACAAAATGCTTATCGTAGCTTTTCTCTTTTGATTTCGAAGAATTAAGTTTTTGTACGATGAAGGAGTGAAAATTAACATTGGCACGCAAAATTTGTTTGGATTTACCCTTTCCAACATTTGTTTTTCATTGCATCAAAGATTTTAGTAGGAAAATTCCATTTGATGATAATGTTTATCTTTAGTTTTTAAAGAAACGTTTACTGGCATATTTTGATATGAATATATGACGAATATTTATTTTTTTATGTTTCTCTCCTCTTCTTCATCTTTTTTTTCTTTTTCATTTTAAGATTCATGATTTTTATGTATTTAGTTTGAATTCATTGGCTATCAAGTCAAGCTCCCTACAAGTGGCTGACTCATTGGCAAATTTAGCATGCGCACCAAGGTCTTCTTTAATTTTCTCGTCCGTTTTAGATCTCCTCCGTGAAATCCGGGGTTTGTGTAATCTAGATAGGGATGGGGATTCCATATGTTTAGAATCTATAGAGTCTCGAGTAAGTTCTACATTCAAGTTTTGGCTGACCTTGCGACATTTTGAGCCGAAATCAATATAGTTCATTGGTTAAAATAAAAAGCCAAACTCCCTACAGTTATCGATCTCTATATAACAACATTAATTATGGTATTCAAATAAAGAAAAAATTTTTTCTTATCGTAATAAAGGACTCTAGTATACAAATATATAATGTTAGGGTTGATGATGTTAAGACCAATCACAAGGGGGCATCAGAAATAAATTATTGGCTTGCTTTTTCTCAGAGCTTTAACATATTGATATTCTATGGAGTTGATGCATAGACAACTATGTACTTTGGATATTGATGGATAGGCGAAGAAGAAAATGAAGTCCATACCAAAACCACCTGGTTACGCATTACGCATCACATTTGGTAGAAGAGATCAATGTTCAATTCTACAATATGATAAATCTCATCAATTGGTGGTTTATGAAACACAAATTTCTATATGAAACTTGGATTGAATACTTTAACTAGCCACGAGACTTAATCTTTGCTTCCATTTTCAGTGCGACATATTCTTGTGATGACCTTTTAGTCTTTATCTGATTCTTTTTATGGAACAGTTGGAATCTTTTATTGCGACACTTTGATTTCTTGATTACCATATACAATGAAGTCATATTAAAGTTTGATGTTAATGAAGGTAAAAAAGTATTCATTGAATTTAATTTGTTGCTCAGTTTGCCATTAGAAAATTTGAGTGGTAAGTTTGCAACAACAATCATAATTGCCATATTTGGTAAATGTACTTTTTCTCCAAGATACAATGTGAGTTCCAAATGTTTCCATGGCTTGATGAATATTGCGGGTCTCCCATATGATAGTTTTTGTACTATTTATACATTTATGATTTTTATACTGATACTAGAAACTTATATTTTTCATTTTAATTTTTGTATTCCAGTCCCCTTTTTTTAAATGGATTTGTGTGCACCTGTTTGGAGGTTTTGACTTTGTCCCCCTCCTTGTATTTTTTTTCTTAATTATTAAATTTGAAAGGGTCTATGTCAAATCCTCCACCACAGCACGTGACATTTCAAAAAAAAAAAAAAAAGAATATGTATCACTTGAACTCCATTTAGGTATCTCCGACTAAAGTATGAAACTAATATGGATCTTTCAAGCATACATATTACGTTCCTTTACGGGATCTTTTCACGAGAATTATACCTTCGTATGTAAACCGAAAGGAGCCAAAAATCTGCCCATATTTGCAATTTTGAATCACCAATGACAACATGTCAAACTCCTGTCTCTACCGGTATCTACACAATCAACCTAGTGCTTCTTCGCCGAGCCTTTGATGCTAGTCACGATTGTGTCGAACGTTGAAGAAGATCTCCGGGAGCTTCGTTGATATAGAATGGATAAAGTAAAACCCGGAAAAAGTAGAGACAAGAAAAACGAGTTTTCTTTCTCTTTAGTGTTCTTGCAAGTGTGTTTAGTGAGATAGAAAAATCAGAGATTTTTATTGTTATTATCTCGGCTAGCTTAGTGAGCATGAAGGTGAATTCGAGTTTTGTTGGAATGATGAACAGTTCATCATGTGGAGTTAGGGGAACCACCCGCTAACTCCACATCCCCACTTATATTTCCAAGCCACTCCCTTCACACACACACACACACGCCCTCACACATGTTTTTGACGGTTTTGACTTGGTCTAACTGGTTCGATTGACCGAAGAAATGGTTCTCGGCCGACTGGAGTAACAAACTGGTTTGGTCGACCAGAAAAGGTTCTCGGTCGACTGGGTCCTGTCCAACCGTGTCCAGTCCTGCCCAATCCAATTGAGCTTGCCCAATCTAATCGAGCATCTATATTAAATGTAAACTCCAACAAGTCCAATCCAGCTGATTATAGTGTGCGACCCTTTAGATATTTGCTATGTTGGCCGTGACAAAAATTGTCAACAATAATGAGAGGTATCTAGCAACACATCATTACTCTCAATTTACAAATAGTCCGGTGATTCAAGTAATCATAATTATGATCTTTTGTGCAAGTCAATCTGTCCTTGATGTCTAGATTGAACACAAGTCATAGAGAATGTCACCCTGTTATAGTTCAATAAATCAGTTTCTTTATTACATAGAAGACTAATACAATGACATAAATATCTCATATTAATTCATTTGTTCATGGTGATGAATTAGTCTCCCTCCATCAAGCGGCCCAAGATATCACTCCTGATTTATAAGAGGGACAAATCATCTATCTATCACACCTCATACTACACATGGTTCATAAATACACACAACAAATGCCTGTATAGCCGATCTAGTTATAGACGGCGGTTGACACCATCAAAGTATACCATTTCCCATGTACGAAATCTTGTTTAATTTCAAGTCAAAAGATTCTAGATACAAACAATATCATTATAAGAACACTATTGACATTCATATAACAATCCATGAAGTGTTCTTATATGTCGGTCAATCCAGTTGATACGCAAAATCTATACTAGCAAGTATACTAGGTCGATGTTGTAGTAGTCAAGGTCGATCCCACGGAGAATAATGATTAATTAATTCCTATGTAAATAATTCTACAATGATCAAAAGCAAGTAAAATAAATCTGACGGTTGATAATGATTAAATTAAACTAAATTAATTAACTAACATAAACAAATAACTCAAACAAGATGTTTGATAAGAGAAAGATCTAAGGCACATGAATTCACTAAATTAACCAATATATTATCCTTACGAGATGTTATTCTAGAGTAAGTTTCATTAATCGATCGATTTCCAATTCTATCTAATAACCTCTTTTAAGGCTTATCAAACCTATTCTCATGAATAAACCAACTATATGTCTATGTTGATTTTAACCCATAAAAATGCATTAAACATATGAAATCATAAAGATCGCACAAACCATACAAGTATATGTCTATCTTGCATGCAATTTATGTTCAGATTGTTTAACCTAATTAACAAGGCCAGCTGTCGCAAATCTTCCAAGTTAATGTAAATACAATTTGAGTGGTAGCTAATCACACAAAAGCATTAAGAACAATAATAAGAAATTAATTCCACAACACTCATTGAATAACAAGATCAAGAGAATAACATATAAAATTAATCTAGTTACATCATGGCCTTAGAATAAATATTTAGCTCATACTAGTGAAGAAATTCAATAACAAATTAAAAGAGAAAATGTAAGAAAACATCCCCGAATTCAAATAAAGTCTCAAACTTGAAATCAAAAGTACTTCAACCATCAAAGCTTCAATCTTGTCTACGAAATTTGTAAATAAAAGAACTATAAAGATTAACCCTAGAAGAGGGCTAATTCTAGAGAAAAACTAAAACCTAGAATAAGCTAAAATAATGACTGAATTTCTTTCCTCATACTAGTAAAGAGTATTTATAGCAATATAAACCTACTACCTTAAGGTAACTGACATAGATCAAAACTCTCCAACCTCCTTTAAAGTAGTTGACATAAAATACAACTCTTCAAATTTCTTTAAAGTAGTTGAAATACACCAAAACTCTTCTGATCCGTAAAAGACATATCTACAATTCCAGCAGCTTCTTTCTTATTCTGCAAGTTCGGTTCACTTTTACCCTGCAAAAGACTATTTTGCCCCTACAAATGCAAACACATAGAAGTGAAGATTATACCATTCTAAACTCAAAACTCGATATGTAAATACTTTTTGAACCTCAAAATTACTATTAAAGTAGAAGAAAATATAGATAAATTTACGAGTTATTAAATTCCCCCCAACTTAAGCATTTGCTTGTCCTCAAACAATATAAGCACAAGGTAAGACCGACAGACAAAACTATTTAAGAATATGTAGAAAGAAACCATGTAATCAGCAAGTTTAACAACTCAAATATTAATCTCCAATTATTCCAACACAACAAGTGCCACAAATACGAGTAATGAAATAATATAAGGCAATTCACTCAATCTCTCATTATTATTTCAAGAAAAGTATGCATTCAAAAGCTTGTATTAAGAATTAGACAAACAGACTTTTATCTTTCACACCTCTTTTTGCTACAATTCAATCCATAGGTACCCTTGTGTAATGTGCTTTTATTTTGACTCACAAATATATAGAATTAAAGTAAGACTGAGCAAGATCATTTCAATTTCTTTACCACATTCAAAGTTACAAAGTTTCTATTGGGACTCGTTTAGTGGCTTGTTAATTCGCATACTCCTAATCTTCCATTTTTCAAGATTAGCGAAGTAAAACCCAATTTATACTTTTTATTGCGGGCACCAATGAGTGTGAATTTTCTTATCTCTCGCTTAATGGTGTGCTCATTTCACATACTCATACTCTTAGTGTGTTGATTATTTTTTTTCCAACTTTTTTATAACCAAGAGCAGCGGAGTAGAGCTCGAAAACAAACATTCGACATTTTGTCTCATTTTTTTTTGAATTAAAAGAATTACCTAGTCGTCCTTTAAAACGATATATTCAGAGTCAAGAGTTGTGTAGTGTATTGGGTAACCATAAATCGAATCAACAACAAAACAAGGGCGATCTTAAAAGGTCTCAAAGTCTAATTCCAAACACAAGTTCTATCACATATACATAGACACAAGATAATCACTCAAAAATATTTTTTTTCTTTAATTTTCCAATTTTTCTAGTGGCACGAGTCAAAGATTGGAAATCATGGAGAAAAATGCTTAAAGTTGTTAAAATTCACTATCCACAATAAATTTTTTTACTTTTTCTTTTTATGATGTTTTTGGATTTTTTTTTATTTTTCTAATAATATGCAAAACTACTAAAAAATATCAAATAAACCTAACGAAAATAAATAAAATAAAGCATTAAAGGTAAACATAAACAATCCACAACTTAATTCCCCCCAACTTAAATCGAACATTATCCTCAATGTGAAAATAAAGAGCAAAAAGATAAAGGGAAGAGAACAATACACCCTGATTAAAGTGGGAACGAGGAGAAAAAGTGGCCTAAATTCCATGACTCCCGCGATCATCTAGCTTGTTTTCGCTTTTTGAATGTGAATCTTCAATAATTAAGGGATTTTGCTAAAAGAGAAAATAAACAATGAAAAGGAAAATTAAAATAAAATAAATACAAAGGAGGGATTGGGTATTGAAAAGCAAAAGAAAAAGAAAAATGGATTTGGGATGAGAGAGAAACAAAAAGGTTACAGCTCAGACTGCAAGAAAAAGGGGAAGGGATCAGGTGTGGTTTAGCATTTTGTTATTTAAAATTAAAAAAAAAAACTGTAAAAGTGATGCACGCCTCCCGCAGGCTTTTTGTGATGTGCCTGTGCAGGCAATTCTCTGTTCAATGTGCTTAGTTTTTCTTTTTTTTTTTTTTTTTAAATCCAGGAATGGATTGATAGCTCTAGGGGAGGAACTAAAGTGATTAGCTACTGCCTAGAATTATACTTAAAACTGAACGAGATACCAGGGCTGGTCCAAGGATCCAGCCCTAGTTTCGAGATTTTTTTTAAATTTTTTTTATCATTTTTTAAATTTACTTAAGAAAAAGAAAGAAAAAAAATACTTAAAAAAAAAACGATTGCTCTTTTAACGTGAGATTGTCACACGCGCATTTGAATGCAAACCAAGAAAGATAATAAAAATTATCGTTCTTATGGAGTAGCGTCGCCCACTTTTTATTTATTGACGCATTACCTGAAAAGGGACTTAGGGAGGATGCCAAAAATTATAGGGCACTTTGAAATTGTCAAATTGTTCACCAAATTTATGTCCGCTTTAATGCTCATTGTGAATCCTCTTGTTATGGAGCAATTTCAACCCCTCTTTACACTTTTAATTGCTCTCGTGTGTTCCAATTGGAAGTCCACCAAACTCACTTAACTCCAAGGTTTTTGTTACACCTGAAAAATATGAAGAATTAAGTATAGGTAAATATCACTCTCTACATGATATTTCATTGGCTTATACATATTAAAGATAACCTCATCATCTTCAACTCTAAGAGTTATCTTTCCTAGTTGTACATCTATCAAAGCTCTACTCGTAGCAAGGAAATGTCTACCAAGAATGAGGGGCACCTCTCTATCCCCATCAATATCTACTACTACAAAGTCAGCGGGAAAAATAAATTTATCCACTTTAACAAGAACATCTTTAATTATACCACAAGGATAAATTATAGACCTATCTGCTAGTTGCAATGTCATGTTAGTAGATTTCACCTTACCTAGCCCCAACTTTTCAGAAATAGACAAAGACATTAAATTAATGCTAGCACCTACATCACATAATGCATTATCAAATTTTAATTTCCCAGTAGTACAAGGAATAGAAAAACTCCCTGGATCTTTTAATTTCTGGGGAAACTTCCTTTTTAGAACGGCGGAGCACTCTTCTGTAAGCATTAATGTCTCACAATCATCGAGCTTACACTTGTTATTTAGCATCTCCTTCAAGAATTTTGCATACCTCGGCATTTAATCCAAAGCTTCTACGAAAGGAATGCTAATATGCAACTTTTTAAAATAAATCCAAAAAATTTAAGAATTGTCTATTGATATTTTGCTTTCTAAGTCTTTGGGGAAAAGGAATAGGAGGAACATAAGGTGGAGGAGGAATATAAGGTTGAGAGTCTCCCTCTTTTGGCTTGTCCTCATTTGAAGAATTAAATGCATCTTCTTTCTTGTTCTCCTTTTCGACCTCTTTACAATTTTCCAGTTCTTGGATTTTCTTTCCACACCTGATGGTCACTGCACGAACTCGCTCCACGAGATTCTTCTCTGTGTCATTAGGAAGCATCTCTGGAACTCTATCTTTTAAATTTTGCGCAACTTGACCAAACTGAACCTCCAAGTCGTTGATAGAAGCTTGACTAGTATGAGCAAATAGATCTATCCTAGCCTCCAACTTTTTTAACTATTGAATCAAAGTTTCCTCATATTGAGGTGTCCTTTCTTGTGTTGGAGGAGACTGTTGTGGAAGAGCCATATATTGCAGCTGAGTATCTTGATCCATCCAAGAAAAATTTGAGTGTTGCCTCAAACCCGGATTATAAGTGTTGGAATAAGGATCATTCCATTGAGACATGCATTGTCCCTCAGCTCCCATATAATATGCTTCATGGCATGGTGGATATCCAAAATTGTTTTGGTTGCCTCTTTGATTCATGAAGATGCCAACTTGATTTGTCAATTCAGCGAATTTGGAAACCACCTTGAATGTTGTTGCCATGCCTATTTTTTTTTTTTTTTTTTTAAATTAAATAAAGACCAATGTAAAATTAAATTCACAAAGAAATAAAATTAATCAACTATTCCCCGGCAACGGCGCCAAAAACTTGATACGCAAAATCTATACTAACAAGTATACTAGGTCGATGTTGTAGTAGTCAAGGTCGATCCCACAGAGAATAATGATTAATTAATTCCTATGTAAATAATTCTACAATGATCAAAAGCAAGTAAAATAAATCTGACGGTTGATGATGATTAAATTAAACTAAATTAATTAACTAACATAAAAAAATAACTTAAACAAGAAGTTTGATAAAAGAAAGATCTAAGGCACATGAATTCACTAAATTAACCAATATAGTATCCTTACGAGATGTTATTGTAGAGTGAGTTTCATTAATCGATCGATTTCCAATTATATCTAAAAACCTCTTTCAAGGCTTATCAAACCTATTCTCATGAATAAACCAACTATATGTCTATGTTGATTTTAACCCATAAAAATGCATTAAACATATGAAATCATAAAGATCGCACAAACCATACAAGTATATGTCTATCTTGCATGGAATTTATGTTCAGATTATTTAACCTAATTGACAAGGCTAGCTGTCGAAAATATTCCAAGTTAATGTAAATACAATTTGAGTGGTAGCTAATCACACAAAAGTATTAAGAACAATAATAAGAAATTAATTCCACAACACTCATTGAATAACAAGATCAAGAGAATAACATATAAAATTAATCTAGCTACATCATGGCCTTAGAATAAATATTTAGCTCATACTTAAGCATTTGCTTGTCCTCAAACAATATAAGCACAAGGTAAGACCGACAGACAAAACTATTTAAGAATAAGTAGAAAGAAACCATGTAATCAGCAAGTTTAACAACTCAAATATTAATCTCCAATTATTCCAACACAACAAGTGCCACAAATACGAGTAATGAAATAATATAAGGCAATTCACTCAATCTCTTATTATTATTTCAAGAAAAGTATGCATTCAAGAAGCTTGTATTAAGAATGGCACGAGTCAAAGATTGGAAATCATGGAAAATAATGCTTAAAATTGTTAAAATTAACGTATCCACAATTTTTTATTTTTTTTACTTTTTCTTTTTATGATGTTTTCGGATTTTTTTTATTTTTCTAATATTATTCAAAACTACTAAAGAATATCAAATAAACTTAACGAAAACAAATAAAATAAAGCACTAAAGGTAAACATAAACAATCCACAACTTAATTCCCCCCAACTTAAATCGAACATTGTCCTCAATGTGAAAATAAAGAGCAAAAGATAAAGGGAAGAGAACAATATTGCCCTAATTAAAGTGGGAACGAGGAGAAAAAGTGGTCACAAGGCTCCTCAGGGCCATGACTCCCGATCATCTAGGTTGTTTTCGCTTTTTGAATGTGAATCTTCAATAATTAAGGGATTTTGCTAAAAGAGAAAATAAACAATAAAAAAGGAAAAATAAAATAAAATAAAATAAAGGATGGATTTGTTTTGGTTAAATATAAAGGAGGGATTGGGTATTGAAAAGGAAGAGAAAAAGAAAAATGGATTTGGAATGAGAGAGAAACAAAAAGGTTACAGCTCAGACTGCAAGAAAAAAGGGAAGGGATCAGGTGTGGTTTAGCATTTTGTTATGTAAAATTAAAAACTGTAAAAGTTATGCACGCCTGCCGCAGGCTTTTTGTGATGTGCCTGTGCAAGCAATTCTCTGTTCAATGTGCTTCTTCTTCTAAATCCAGGAATAGATTGAAAGCTCCAGGGGGTGGAACTAAAGTGATTAGCTACTGCCTTGAATTATACTTAAAACTGAACGAGATGCCAGGGCTGGTCCAAGGATCCAGCCCCGGTTTCGAGAATTTTTTTTTAATTATTTTATCATTTTTAAAATTTATTTAAGAAAAAGAAAGAAAAAAAATACTTAAAAATATAAAAAATAATAATAATAAAATTAAAAATAAAAAAGATTGCTCTTTTAACGTGAGATTGTCACACGTGCATTTGAATGCAAACCAAGAAAGATAATAAAAATTATCGTACTTATGGAGTAGGGTCGCCCACTTTTTATTTATTGACGCATTACCTGAAAAAGGACTTAGGGAGGATGCCAAAAATTATAGGGCACTTTGAAATTGTCAAATTGTTCACCAAATTTATGTCCGCTTTAATGCTCATTGTGAATCCTCTTGTTATGGAGCAATTGCAACCCCTCTTTACACTTTTAATGGCTCTCGTGTGTTCCAATTGGAAGTCCACCAAACTCACTTAACTCTAAGGTTTTTGTTACACCTGAAAAATATGAATAATTAAGTATAGGTAAATATCACTCTCTACATGATATTTCATCGGCTTATACATATTAAAGATAACCTCATCATCTTCAACTCTAAGAGTCACCTTTCCTAGTTGTACATCTATCAAAGCTCTACTAGTAGCAAGGAAATGTCTACCAAGAATGAGGGGCACCTCTCTATCCCCATCAATATCCACTACTACAAAGTCAGCGGAAAAAATAAATTTATCCACTTTAACAAGAACATCTTTAATTATACAACAAGGATAAATTATAGACCTATCTGCTAGTTGCAATGTCATGTTAGTAGATTTCACCTTACCTAGCCCCAACTTTTCAGAAATAGACAAAGACATTAAATTAATGCTAGCACCTACATCACATAATGCATTATCAAATTTTAATTTCCCAATAGTACAAGGAATAGAAAAACTCCCCGTATGTTTTAATTTCTGGGGAAACTTCCTTTTTAGAACGGCGAAGCACTCTTCTGTAAGCGTTACAATCATCGGGCTTACGCTTGTTATTTAGCATCTCCTTCAAGAATTTTGCGTACCTCGGCATTTGGTCCCAAGCCTCTACAAAAGGAATGCTAATATGCAACTTTTTAAAATAAATCCAAAAAATTAAAGAATTTTTTATCGATATTTTGCTTTCTAAGTCTTTGGGGAAAAGGAATAGGAGGAACATAAGGTGGAGGAGGAATATAAGGTTGAGAGTCTCCCTCTTTTGGCTTATCCTCATTTGAAGAATTAAATGCATCTTCTTTCTTGTTCTCCTTTTCGACCTCTTTACAATTTTCCAGTTCTTGGATTTGCTTTCCACACCTTGTGGTCACTGCATGAACTCGCTCCACGAGATTCTTCTCTATGTCATTAGGAAGCATCTCTGGAGCTCTATCGTTTAAATTTTGAGCAACTTGACCAAACTGAACCTCCAAGTCGTTGATAGAAGCTTGACTAGTATGAGCAAATAGATCTATCCTAGCCTCCAACTTTTTTAACTATTGAATCAAAGTTTCCTCATATTGAGGTGTCCTTTCTTGTGTTGGAGGAGACTGTTGTGGAAGAGCCATATATTGCTGTTGAGTATCTTGATCCATCCAAGAAAAATTTGAGTGTTGCCTCAACCCTGGATTATAAGTGTTGGAGTAAGGATCATTCCATTGAGACATGCATTGTCTCTCAGCTCCCATATAATATGCTTCTTGGCATGGTGGATATCCAAAATTGTTTTGGTTGCCTCTTTGATTCATGAAGAGGCCAACTTGATTTGTCAATTCAGCCAATTTGGAAACCACCTTGAATGTTGTTGCCATGCCTAAATTTATTTTTTTAAAATTAAATAAAGACCAAAGTAAAATTAAAATCACAAAGAAATAAAATTAATCAACTATTCCTCGGCAACGGTGCCAAAAACTTGATACGCAAAATTTATACTAACAAGTATACTAGGTCGATGTTGTAGTAGTCAAGGTCGATCCCACAGAGAATAATGATTAATTAATTCCTATGCAAATAATTCTATAATGATCAAAAGCAAGTAAAATAAATCTGACGGTTGATGATGATTAAATTAAATTAAATTCATTAACTAACATAAACAAATAACTTAAACAAGAAGTTTCATAAGAGAAAGATCTAAGGCACATGAATTCATTAAATTAACCAATATATTATGCTTACGAGATGTTATTCTTGAGTGAGTTTCATTAATCGATCGATTTTCAATTATATCTAATAACCTCTTTCAAGGCTTATCAAACCTATTCTCATGAATCAACCAACTATATGTCTATGTTGATTTTAACCCATAAAAATGCATTAAACATATGAAATCATAAAGATCGCACAAACCATACAAGTATATGTCTATCTTGCATGCAATTTATGTTCAGATTGTTTGACCTAATTAACAAGGTCAACTGTCGTAAATCTTCCAAGTTAATGTAAATAGAATTTGAGTGGTAGCTAATCACACAAAAGCATTAAGAACAATAATAATACAATTGCACATCCGTAATAATAGAATTATTGCCTTTAATATTTCATCAAATGAAAATATACAACAATCTCCCATTTACACTAAAGACACCAACCTTGCCTTTTTGTGCATATTATACATAAGAACTATCTCTATGACCACTTCTTTTGGTATCTAATACCCATGATACAAGTATGACGATCATGTTGTTGTTGTATAAGCAGCTTCGTCATTGTATCGACGATGTTATCATCCGTATGTACTTTGCAAATCCTCGCAACTTCTCTATCAATAATCTCACGGATTAGGTGATACAGCCGCAGTATATGTTTGGACCTTTGGTGAGACCGTGGTCCTTTGATTGAGATATGGCCCCATTGTTGGTACAATAGACATCAATCACATTCGAAATGCTATGTACCATACCAAGTTCAGCAATGAACTTTCGGATCCAAACAGCTTCCTTAGCAGTATCTGATGCAACTATATACTCGGCTTCTTTTGTAGAATCAGTTCACACACCACTGTGTAGGCAAAATATATAACCCGATTGCGATTTGAAGTCCTCTCCATCAGTTTGGAAACTAGCATCAGTGTAACAACTTACAATGAGCTCGTTTTCCCCACCATAGATTAAGAACGTATCCTTAGTCCTTCGTAAGTACTTCAGGATGTTCCTGACGGCTATCTAGTGACGCTCACCGAAAGTTGATTGGTATCTTCTTGTTATACTCAAAGCATACGAAACATCTGGGCGAGTACACAAAATAGCATATACGATAGATCCAATTGCCGAGGCATATGGAATCTCATTCATGCGTTCTTTCTCATCCAGCGTCGTAGCACACTATTGTCTTGAAAGAATAGTACCAAGTGCTATAGGACAAATGCCCTTTTTGGACTCTTGCATGCTAACCCGATTTAGCACTTTGTCTATATATGTATTCTGACACAGGCCAAGGAGTTTACGCAATCTATCTCTATAGATTTTGTTTCCTAAGATGAATCTTGCTTCACCTAAGTCCTTCATTGAGAAATATTTCCCCAACCAGACCTTTACAGATTCCAAGGTTTGAATGTCATTCCCTATAAGTAGTATGTCATCTACATACAAAATTAGGAACACAACCGAGTTTCCACTAAACTTTTTATAAACACAAGGTTCATCAACATTCTTGATAAAACCTAACTTGTGTTCGACTTCATAAAAACGTCAATTTCACCTTCTAGAAGCTTGCTTTAGTCCATAAATTGACTTCATTAGCTTACATACTTTATTGGCATTGTTTGGATCGACAAAACCTTCGGGTTGTATCATATACACGTCCTCATCAAGGTTTCTGTTAAGGAAAGTTGTTTTAACATCCATTTGCCATATCTCATGGATTTAACAAGCAAGATTCGAATGGATTTGAACTTAACTATAGGGAAAAATGTTTCATCATGGTCAATACCATGAATTTGTATAAAATCTTTCACGACAAGTCACCCCATTTACGTTCGAATGTTCTTTTTCATGTCAATTTTTAATTTAAAAACCCACTTGCACCCCTATTGGAGTCACACCTCAGGTGCATCAACCAAGATCCATACTTGGTTAGTGTATATGAAATCCATCTCGAATCTCATGACCCAAAGCCATTTCTCAGAATCTGCATTAGTAATTGCTTCTTTGTAGGTCGTAGGCTCATCATGATCAATAAGCGTAACATCACCATGTTCTGTTACAAAAAATCATTTTTTTCCTGGTGATCTACAAGCTCTGCCATACCTACGCAATTCTTGTGTTTCCAAAACTGGCTCCACAACACTTTGTGTAGCTTCTTCCAATTACACCTGGTCACTTGTGCCTGGAACTTCACCAAGTTCCGGAACTTCATTATGTTCCACGTTTTTCCCATTTGTTTTCCCATAAAGGAATTCATTTTCTAGAAAAACTCTATTATGAGCAAGAAACACTTTGTTCTCGTTAGGGATGTAGAAGTAGTACCCTTCAGTTTCCTTATGATACCACACAAATATGCATTTTATTGACTTTGGGCTGAGCTTGTTTAAACCTGGACGTTTCACAAACGCCTCACAACCCCAAATTTTTATGAAAGACATACTAGGACGCCTCTCAGTCCATATCTGATATGGTGTCATTTCAACAAATTTAGATGGAAGTCTATTTAGTGTTAAAGTTCTACTGCTTCTAAAGCATGTCCCCAAAAAGAGTTTGGAAGGCTCACGTGACTCATCATTGATTGAACCATATCTAATAGAGTTCGATTTCACCTCTCGGATACACCATTCCATTATGGGGTAGCCGGTAGAGAACGTTGTGAAATAATTCCACAACTCTTTAGATAATCACGTAAATCTTGACTTAAGTATTCTCTACCTCGATCGGATCGGTGTATCTTAATACATTTGCCAAGCTGGTTTTCTACTTCATTCTTATACTCTTTGAACTTTTCAAATGCCTCAGACTTGTGTTTCTTATGAAACACGTATCCAAAACGACTATAATCATCAGTAAAAGTAATTAAATATAGATAACAATCTCTTGCATAGATATTGAATGGACCACATACATCACTATATATTCGTTTATATGTCCTAAGCGACAATGCCAGAGGTATGTAGGATTAGACTCTTTAGTCTTTATCCTCTTTATATTTATGTTATAGACTGGTGAATTGAGGTGTAACAAATATAAACCATCCACCAAAGTAGCACTACAACAAAACATATCACTTAACGATAACGACATTCGTTGATTTTTAATATGAAAATCAAAACCCATTTTGTCCAAACAAGAGATCGAAATAATGTTTTTTAGTTGAAGTAGGTACATAAAGTAAAACTGTCTAATTCCAGAACAATTCTAGATGGCAAACTAAGACTAAATGTTCCTACAGCTAATGCAGCAACTCTTGCTCCATTGCCAACACGTAGGTCCACTTCGCCATTTGCCAGCTTCTAACTCATTTGTAGTCCCTACACATTCGTACAAATGTGAGAACAACATCTGGTATCTAATACCTATGAGGAAGTCGTAGTAGGCAAATTTATCTTATTACCATAAATACCTGAGCCAGAAGTAACATTTGCTCCCTTTCCAAGCTTTTTCCTTAGCCACACCTCCCTTAGCTTTCAGTGCTTTCCCATAATGGATAGGTTTACCCTTAGGTTTGCCCGAAGGCTTTCTTTTAGCCCCACCAATGCCTTTGCCCCTACTATTGACCATATAAATGTCCTTGAGCTTGCCTATTTCCTTCTGGGAAGTCATCAACAGGTTCAACAATTCTGGGAGGGGTTTGTCTATCTTGTTCATGTTGTAGTTCAATACAACCTGACAAAATGATTCAGACAACGATTGCAGAATCAAGACAGTGGATAGCTCATAGAATCAAGACAGTGGATAGCTCATGTCCAAGAGAAAATCCCAGTCTTTCGTGGCTCTCAATATAGCCTATCATTTTCAGAACGTGAGTTCCGACTAGTGTTCCCTCAGCTATTTTGCACTGAAAGAGATACTTCGACACATCGAATCTCTCCTAGCGAGCTTGACCCTGAAAGATTTGTCTTAGATGATTAATATTGTCAAAAGCTCCCATTTCCTCATGTTCCTTTTGAAGCTCAGAGTTCATGGTCACCAACATAAGACTTGACACATCTAATGCGTCATATAAAAGCTTATGATAAGCATTTCTTTCAGCGGCCGAAACCCTAGTGGCCGGTTATTCAGGAATAGGATTTTCGAGAACATACAACTTTTTATCGTGCTTGAAAACGATTCTCAAGTTCCTGTATTAGTCAAGAAAGATTCATCCCTCGAGTTTGTCCTTCTCAAGGAAAAATCGCAATGATAAAGAGTTTGATGCAACGATTGCATTTGCCATTATATCTACATAGAAGAGTTTACAAAGTGTTAGTTGTCATGTTTTAAAATCATTAATAGGACTTTATTTAATGATTGTCCCACTATTTTTCCAAATGAATAACCCTCAAGTAATCATTCAGAAAGTTCAAAACGTTCTACTAGGACAAGATCCATATATGACCATTCTCAAGGCAGCTTTGGCTACTATACTCAAGAATTGTTCTTTAGGTAAGCAACATTTGCTCATCACATCAATTATTTGACTCTTGTGGTTGGTTAAGTAGGTAACAATTACCCTAAGTATATTAAAGCACATCTCAATCGTTTTGCCTCCAGATTCTCAACTATTATATCGGCGGATATCACTAAATTATCCTTCGTGCCTCTTCTGGATAGTCGGACGCTTATTGCACTCGCAAGTACACACTACTGTCGATCTAGGCCTTGACGAGGGCCAATCATCGAAGGCATCGATTTAATATATAAAATTTGTGGGATTTTAATTGTCTCACCAAAAGATGTATAATCTGATTATACGTCTGAATTAACATGCATCATATGCTATTAAAACTGTAAAACATGCATCGCATGCATCAAAACAGTAAATAAATCGTGACATGGTAATAGCCCCTATTCGAATTTTTCGAGTCAACAGAAAATCCTAAGTCAATCTGAGGTGAAAAACAATAAATCCTATCTATTGTCTTCCGCCTCCTTGTTATTTTCTCCATCTGATGGACGCATTTCTTCATCACTTGTTACATATGTCAAATATAAAATCATATTCTATACTTTTACATAATCGGAAAGAATTCTCGAGTTACATTAGAAATTAAATTACAACAAAAAAAAAGAGATAAGGCACGACACGCAGTTTGTATTATAATAAAATCAATGGGTCAAAGGCTATTATTATGCACCATGCTCAAATAACATGACAATCATGATAAAAACACAAATATACAATGTCTGTCCCTTTACGGTCGACCCAGGCCATACTCTGGTCGACCCCGATAAAGGCAGTAACCAAAACAGTATAAAATAAGCCACCTCGTTTGACCCAGAACATTTATGATCTACCGGCCAAAAATAGACTATCCTCGGTAGATCGTGATTGCTCACCGATCGTCCGAATTCTAGGCAGTAGCAAAATCGCATTTTGCAGAACATGTTGGATCTACCGAAAATTCCTTCCGGTTGACCGAACGTTTTCAAGAAAACAGAAAAAGCCAAAAACCCGAATCAACAATTCGTTACGTGATTCGCTTAACACTTAAACGGCTTCCCTGAGGTTGTACAAAGGTAAAAACATCAGATGACATGCATTATCCGACTACTAAAATCATGATAACACATAATCAAAGTAGTTGGGTTTTCGTGATAGGCTCTGATACCACTGAAAAGAAGAAATTCGGAATCCCCACAAGATAGAAATTCGGATGCCACTGATAACACAATCAACCTAGTGCTTGTTCGTCGAGCCTTTGTTGCTAGTCACAACTGCGTCTAACGTTGAAAGTGTGTTTAGAGAGATAGAAAATTCAGAGATTTTTTTTTTTTATTCTCTTGGCTAGCTTAGTGAGCATGAAGGTGAATTGGAGTTTTGTGAGAATGATGAACAATTCATCATGTGGTGTTAGTGGAACCACCCACTAACTCCACATCCCTACTTATCTCTCCCCACTACTCCTTTCACACACACACACATTTCCTCTCCCATGTCTTTGTTGGTTTTGACTTGGTCCAACTGGTTCGGTCGATCGGAGAAATGATTCTCGACCGACCAGAGTGACAAACCGGTTCGGTCGATCAGTAAAGCTTCTTGGTCAACCGGGTTCGGTCCAACCCAATTGAGCACCTATATCAAATGTAAACTCCAACAAGCCCAATCCATTTGAACGGCCAATCTAATTGAGCATGTACAATCTAATTGAGCACCTATATCAAATGTAAGCTCCAACAAATTCATGGCTTTAGAGGAGACCCTGCATGGACAAGGCTACAATGTGGTACCTTAGTGTTCATGCAAACGAGGAACGGATTCCTATACTTGTATATTTTTGGGTACATAAGGCGGCCAAAGCAAGTTGTGTTAGGGGGAAGGAAAATTGCCTCCCTGCATGAGATGCTAAAGACCTGGTGGATGGGAGGAGCTGGGAGGCAGGGAATTCGGCTCATAGTCTTGTCAAGTAAACATTGTTGTATATTGTTGAAGGCCATGAGCCGATTCTTTTTTGAAGGACGGATAATGAAGGCCTCGATTCTCATACATGAATTTGACTCTCTAGTTGGAGACCTTTGCAAAGCCAATTCCATTTCCCTCACTCAGACAAGGGCCATGAGGATCCATCATCGTGTCACAGCAGTAAGATAGCTCAACTCCACCATGGATAGTTCGTTTGTGATTCTGAATATTGACGGTGCAGCAAGGGGAAATCCGGGTATTGCAGGTGTTGGTTGCATATTGAGGAATGGTAACGGGGATTTCATTTTGGCATCTTCGTCCTTCCTTGGGGATGCAGCAGAAAATTCACAGGCGGAGATTAAGGCGCTTGAGAATTGCCTTAGAATTTCGCGAACACTGGGCTTAATGGAAATATGGATACAAGCATACTCGAATTTTGTTGTGCAATAGGTGGAGGCGGGTAAGGTATCCTTATGGGCTCTGGATGCCTATTTCAACACTGTCTGTACAGTTCTACAAGGGGGTCGAGTGCAACACATTTTTCGGGAGGAATGTCTAGTTTTGGATGCCTTAGCTAATCAATCTTGTGACACAAAGAGGACTCACATCTTCACGATCTTTGCCAGTTTACCTATGAAAGAACGCGAATTT
This sequence comes from Vinca minor, assembly GCA_026122235.1. Classification (NCBI taxonomy): domain Eukaryota; kingdom Viridiplantae; phylum Streptophyta; class Magnoliopsida; order Gentianales; family Apocynaceae; genus Vinca; species Vinca minor. The sequence continues at coordinate 2,568,214 of JAOCZM010000116.1, forward strand.
TGCAATCTTGACCCACGAGGAATGCCATCTATTTGAAGAATCAAATTGCTTTTGTTATCTTATTAAAGTTTTCCATTGCTTTCGTATAATATAACTGGTCTGAGTTAGACATTTTTTCCAAGCAGCTATCAATAAAATGTAGATGGTATTTGAAAGAAAAAAAAACCTTACTATTTTTATTTTTATTTCGATAGTGTGATTTACCTGAGACTATTCATTCTAAAAAAGATTTGTGTTAATATTTTGTAATGTTTGTCATGAGGTGATGGATTGGATTGATTTAAACTAGTAATCTTTTGTAATGTTCTTCTGCTTTTTTCTATTTTTAATCCTTAGGACTGAAGATTTTTATGTAATTAATCTGCATTACTTGGATATCAAGGTAAACTCCCTACGTCTATCTTCAATATAGTAGCATTATGTGTGGTATCTGTACCAACACATATATTACAGAAATCACCATATTTGAATTACTAATGATTGATTCTTACTGGTAGATTGAACTGAAAAAAATAAAATCTAGACTTCAAGAGAAATTTATGTTTATGGTGATCTTGGAGGTTATGTCTTCTCAATGACAGTTTTGGAGTTTTAGCTAGTATTGAAGGCACCTTTTGCACATGTTGTCCTGAAGGACTTGAATTGATAAAATTACTCTTAATTGTAGCGATACATGCAAGAAGTAGATAATTATTCAGTCAGAAAACAAAATTATTTTTTTAAAACATAATGTGCAATAAAGGTTTTCCATGAGAGTCACGTCATTACATTGAGAAATATAATTTAATGGCAAAAAAAATGCATAGAGAAACAATACATTATTATAGATTTAATAGTAACTTGGTTTTTTTTTTAATGATTTTTTTACGGTTGTATTATATTTGTATGTTTGCATTATACTGTTTCTAAGATTGGGCATCATTTTGGACAGTGTACCCAAAAAGTGCAAGGGATGTTCAGACTCCACCTTCAGGACCACGAGTTGGGGATTCAAGGCCGAGGCCTAATGCAAGATTTTCTGCACTGACACATCAAGAGGTAGGGACTAAGTTTGATGTGGTGCCATGTACGCTTCTGGTTAATTTCGGGATGGTTTGGACACGTTTATGGTGGTCTACATCGACGACATTCTGATTTACTCTCCACCAAACGAAGCTCACGAGGAACACTTGAGGTTGGCACTATAGAGTTTGAGGAAGGAGACCCTTTATGCCAAATTCAGTAAGTGTGAGTTTTGGTTGAGATGTGTAACATTTCTGGGACACATAATATCAGTTGAGGGGGTATCGGTGGATCCCGCTAAGATAGAGAAAATTGTGAATTGACTTAGACCAACAATGGTGGCAGAGATTCAGAGTTTCTTGGGGTAGCAGGTTACAACCGGAAGTTCGTTGGAGATTTTTTCGAGAATTGCAGTGTCGCTGACTCAGTTAACACAGAAAAGATTGACGTTTGAGTAGGGATTAGGAGTGTGAAGAATGTTTTCTGAAACGTAAGGAAAAATTTAATACAACTCCGATTTTGGCCTTACCATAAGAGTTTGGGGGTTTCACCATTACAGTGATGCTTTGAGATTGGTCGGGGTTGTGGTTGATGTAGAATGGTAAGATGATTGCTTACGCCTCAAGACAGCTGAAACCGTATGTGAAAACCTACCATACACACGATCTTGAGTTGGCAGCGGTGGTTTTTTCTAGAAGATTTGGAGGCAGTACCAGTACTGGGAACTGTGTGAGGTGTTTACCAACCAGCAAAGTTTGAAGTACCTTTTTATCCAAAAGGAACATAACATGAGGCAGATAGGATGTTTGGATTTGTTGAAAGAATGTGACTTAATGATTAGCTATCACCCGGGAAAAGCTAATCAAGTGGTGGACGCTCTAAGTAAGAAGAGTTCGGGGAAGTTGGCAACTTTGATCACCGAACAGCTGGAGCTGATTGCAGTATTTGAAAGGTTTGAGATTGAGGTTTTCGGGTCTACCGAGAACGTTTTAGCAGAGTTCTATAGAGTTGGAATCAGTCATCTGAGTTTGATTCTGAATAACGTGATGTTTGACAAAATCTATATTCATCGTGTCTGATAAGGTGTATCATGTATGAATGTTATGGGTTGATAATGAGGCTTATCGCACAAATGTTATGTAAAAGTGTTGTACATGGGAGAATATGAGTTTGACATGTGTATGTGTATCAAGTTGTATGTGTTTATGGTAAAAATATGTATTTTGTGGGCTGGGATTCGAATTCAAAGAAAATGGATTTCCCTTTGCTATTTAACACTGAAAAATTGCTATTTTGGCAATCCAAGCGATCACTTTGGTCTAACGGAGGTAGAAATACATCGTCTGGAAGAGAGATACTCGGGCTACTTCCTTAAACCCGGACGACCCGTCGGTTTACCGGAAGGTACTTGTTTCGTTCGGGATCGTGCAGATGATGGGTACGAACGATGCAAAGTCCGAGCCATCGTCCGGGGGTCTTTTCGGGGTATTATTTTAATCTTTTCAAGTCTATTTTGAAAGTTGTATTTTTTTCGTTATGTTTCGAAGTTTTACTTCAACTTCATTTATGATGTTTTATGTTTATAATCAAATTAAATTATGATTTCCTATTTTGGAAAGTCGAAAAAATATTTCGAGTCTAGCAATGCTTCATCCGAAGGGTATTTGAACTTATTGAGGTAGTGTATCTCACTCCCATACTCTATATTTTTGCAGATGATGTTGAAGGGGCTACTGGGAATTAGATTGATCAGGAGTGATCAACTTTTATGTAATAGATAGTTAAACACTTGGTATGGATATTATGTTTGTAAGTTTAAAACATATGTTAGTTAACATATAGATTTATATATATGGAATTATATTTTTCTTAGTTATCTTTAGGGTTTTGTGTTTCATTGTCGAATGAGGCGTTGCCAAGTCACCTTCAGTTTACGAGGTGTGACAACTGCCTTCTTTGTGATGGATGTCATCGATCCTGCCATCTTTCTAGGAAGGGATTGGATACACGCTAATGAACATACAATGTGGAGTTATAAACTTCTAATGAGGGATTCTACTAAGGGGTCACTAAGCTCTTTGAGCTTTCTAAGGACTGTGGGTTAAAATGTCTGGGGCCGTGTCTAGAAAATTGGAGGTCGTGGGCGAAATTTACCAGAGGCCTAATTTGATCATTTTTATCTTATTCTTCTACCTTTTGAGTCACAAAATCATTTATTAAAGTTTTAATTAATATTACTTAGCAAAAAAAAAGTTTTAATTAATATTTTCTAACACTTATTTTTTAATGGATAATGTCACTGATCATTAATCTATTTAATCGGTCATGTGACATAGTTGAGCTCAAATATAGTTGAAGAAGCTTTACACTTCTTTTTACTTTTCTATTTTTTTTTTTTTTTGAAAAGTTATTCTAATATATTAGCAATCATACGACATTCATCAAATATAAAGAAAAGAAGAGATAGATCGAAGCACACAATGTCATTTTCATGGTCAGGAAGTTGCTCTACCCCGAGAATGAATGACCAATGCAAGTAATGAAGGATGCTCTATGCATAGACTGGGAATTAATAGTCAAATTGGTCATCAATGTATTTGCGCTTAGTCAATTTCATCATTTTTAGCAAAGTTTTTCTTTTTTGGTCACCAAAGAATTTACGGGCAGCCAGTTTTATCCTTCCGTCCAAAACTAAAAAAAAAGGTCAAAGTTGACGATTTGATCAAAAGTTGACTAAATTCTCAAACTATAAGAGGGGTATTTTGGGTACATTAAGTTAAACAATTCCCACCCCACCCCCGACGCAAACCCAGCCCCACCCAGCCATTCATCATCAGCTTCTTTCATCAAATCAAATTCCCAATCTTCTATATTCTACTCTATTCCATCTTCATTCTTAAATCGCACTTAAATCACATCACTTCCTTCTTCATAATTAAACTCTTCGTCATCCTTCTTCTTTCTCAATTTTCCCATTTTTTCTACTTCTCTTAACATCTTTTATTTTTTTTTCCTCTCAAGAATCGCCTTTTTGAGGTATGAATGATCAAGAAGCAAATCCAAGAAGCAAGTTTTTATGAATTCAGAGAACCCACTTCACCCACAATTTCTTGTATAGGATAGATCAAATACAAGAAGAAATTGAGTTTGAAGAAACAACTTTCTTCTTTACCCAAAGAATATGAAAAACCCTTTTCAATTCTTCCTCCAGATCCGAAAAAAGAAGAACAAAATTAATGATCTGAAGAAGAAAGCATTGAAGATTTTGCGAAATAGTTTTAGGATGAAATCATCAGAGGGAGGAGAAGTCTGGTGAAGGGTTATGAGTTTGAAGTATTCATATAGAGCTTGAAGATTTGTAGAATTGTTTTTCCAATTTTTTTTTTTTTGAAAAACTAGACCATTTATAAGTATGGTCTAGTTTATTACATTATTAGACCTCTCCAGAGGAGGTCGACCTCACCAGAGGAGGAGTAGTAGAAGCCCGGCTGAGCGGGGTGCCCCGTGAGGGTCGTAGAAGTCCCGCTCGTAGAAGTCCCGTTGAGCGGGTGTCGTAGAAGCCCGTTGAGCGGGTGCGGGTGCCCCGTGAGGGTCGTAGAAGTCCCGTTGAGCGGGTGCCCCGTGAGGGTCGTATAAGTCCCGCTCGTAGAAGTCCCGTTGAGCGGGTGTCGTAGAAGCCCGTTGAGCGGGTGCCCCGTGAGGGGAGTAGTAGAAGTCCCGTTGAGCGGGTGTCGTAGAAGTCCCGATGAGCGGGTGTCGTATAAGCCCGTTGAGCGGGTGCCCCAAGAGGGGAGTATAAGATCCACACAAGGGAGCCAAAGAAATGACAATTAAATCATTCCCTTGTGTGAGATACAAGGATTGAACTTGGGACCTAAGCCCCAAGTGTGATGACCTTACCCACTTGGCCATCCAATCCCTATATTTTTTCTTTTGATTGTATTGATTGAATATTGAACCTTGATAAGTAAAAATCCAAAAAGATTACAAAGGTACACACACACACACACACACACACACACACACACACATATATATATATATATATATATATATAACAAAAAGTTTGGACCCCTATTTAAACCGCCCCTTAGTCTAATATTCAAAGGAGTCAAAAGTCTTTGTAATTGAGTGTTTTTTTTTTTTCTTTTTTCTTTTTTTTTAGCAAAAATCACCTGTTGTGGTGGGGTTTTTGGCATGGATGCCTACCCGTTTATTGAATAGGCCATACTCGAAAAACCTAGACTTATACTTGGAAAGCCGAATATGAGCCATACCTTGTCTATCCAAATTGCACAACCCGCGAGAAGCCATTGGCAAGTCCGCAAAGCTTTGGTAATCAATGTGCGTTTCGGTGTCACAAGCTATGTTAGCTAAAAAATCTGCAACTTTATTTACCTCTCGATAAACATGCACTATGACGAAATCCATCAAAAGTAACAAAGCCGTATGAAAACTATTATCCAAAGACCAAGAACCAACCTTGTGAGTCTTGATAGCATTAATCACCATTAATGAGTCGGATTGTATTTTCAGTAACCAAGGAATGAGTCAATTTCAATCCCTTAAAGCCTCAAACTCAGCCTATTAATTAGTGCGGATACCCAGAAAAGAAGATAAAGCCGCAATAAATTTACCACTTCTCGTACGGATGATGTAACATATCCCAGAATATCCCGGGTTACCCCGCGAAGCCCGAAGGTGAAAGACAATAAAGGACCACAGTCAGTCCAAGACCTCTACCTTGTTGTGGTCCATAATTAATGTGTCTAGCTCTACAAACCTCCATCAAGTAGGTCTCTAACTCATGGCGCATCGACCTCTCAGTTGCAATGGTACCTTCAAAGAAAAAATGGCAGCGAGCCTTCCATAAAATCCACAGGATTGCACTCGGAATTAAGATTACAATCTCCTTATTCCCATCAGGAGCCATCAACCAGAAGTGTTTAACAATGCTTGTAGGCGAGGAATGAGAATTCATGTTAAGCCGAATACCAATTTTGGAAGCTACTAAAGACCATAGCCCTTTTGTACCATCTCAATGGGAACTCTTGTCTCGCTAGAAACTACTATGATTTACCTGACGTCTAGATACGAGATCAGAAGATAGTAAGGAAACAACAAAGTTTGATTTGTAAGTCACACTTTTAGTCTGGTTGGATTAAGTCTTAGTCTTTTATTCCTGGTCTTAGTCTCAAACTAATATCACATCCAAATCAAATTCTCCATAATTTAGTGCTTGAGGCAATGTTGTTAAAAATACGATTCTAATTTGACTCGAAAGAGGAGTGTGAGATCATAAACTCGGGAATCGTAAAATAAACCATAATATTGTACCAAAAAGTTAAAATATATATGCTAAATAATAAGTAGCTATAAATCATATCATACAGTCCAACAATATGAGAAAGATCCATAAAACATAGTCTTACTAGATTTTCAAAAGACAATAACGCAACAAAGTTCATAATAAAGAACTTAAAGTCTTTCAAAAGATAAAAATGTAACAAAGCATATTTCTTATCTTACAAGTCTTTGAATGATCAAAATAAAACAAATAACATAGAAAGTCTATGATCTAATCAAGCAAGTCATTCAAAAACTTTAGTTTCGAACCACCAACACTATCTTAATGCTCCATATAATTTACGGCTTCATCAAACTCATCATCATCATTAGAAAGCTCTAAATCGTCCAAGGACGCATCAATAGCACTAGTAGTAACATCACCTCTAAAATCAACATTGTCTTCTTCATTCAAATCCAACTCAGAATTCTCACCAACAATTCAATCCTCATCCGAGGAAATATCATCAAGATTATATCAATTCGACTTTCGAGCTACTCCCCATTCAATAAAATAATTATAAAATTATTTAGCACATGAACTAAGTTCATAATGAAATAGAATTCCTTTGAATGGAATTTATAGGCTCGGTAAAAACGTCTAATTTTATGATTTTGTAATTAGATTCAACGTTTCTATCCCGCTTCAACAACACTGCGATTTTACTCCCCTATTCAAAACGTTTTGGTTTCCTAGACTCGTAGAATCGTCTGATTCTACGTGTTAGCTAGTGCTTTTAACATCATTTACTTGTGGTTTTCATTCACATACTCAAGACAAACCCTGACGCAACTTTATCCAAGTATACCCATTGTGCATGTCTTTTTTATTTAAAAAAAAAGAAGTCTTTTATTCATGAAAGGCTTCCAGGAGTCAAATAATACATGAATTCCATCAACAAGGAACAGATCCTTTTGATGTGCACGTACTGGAACTAAAATAAAGCCATAACATCCTATAGCCTATTACATCTTTCTAACGATCAGGTTCTGAGGTATGGGACGTGTTGACGGTCAAGATTGCAAAGTCCTCGTGCCTCCCGGGGAAGATCCGAGAACCTTTGGAACATGGACCTTCGCCGTGTGTCACATGAATTAATGGATAAATTTTTTAATTGAGATTAATTTTAAAAAAGAAGTTATTAGTGAGAAGTGACTGGTTCCACATGAATTTGTTTTTATTGAATTTTGGATTAAACTCTTGTCCAAATACATTTTTAATGTTCACTGGACTCTTAAAAAACAAAAAATTTGATGACTATATAAGGTAAAACTTACGAGGAAAAAAGATTATAGAAAGGCGGTAGTAGTTGGATTTAAAAAAAAATAAACAAAAAACGAAGGGGCAGGGTAAAGGATGGGTATTCTTTTATTAAATTTCTCAACAGATATTATTCACTCATTTATGGATACTGCAACGCAAAGCGCGGAGTGAAACAGGGTGACCCTCTTTCACCATTACTGTTTATTTTGGCGGCTGAGTGCTTGTCTCGGGGACTAAATAATTTATCTGCATCCGGAATAATTGATCCTTATCATGTTCCTAGGCAATCTCTTATTATTTCGCATCTTGCTTTCGCGGATGATATTGTTATTTTTACGAATGGTCAAAAGAAAAACATTCAACGTCTGATGGATTTCCTTCGCCATTATGAAGATAGTTCGGGCCAGCGAATCAACATTGGGAAGAGTTCTTTCTATACATCTAATCGAACGAATATTGCATCTAAGACTATGATCCAATCTATTACTGGATTTATTGAAGGAGATTTTCCTATGAAGTATCTTGGATGCCCGATATTTCCGGGTCGTTCGAAAGTTCTTTATTTTCAACCAATGCTAGACACTATTGCCGAAAGAATTGAAGGCTGGCAGAGGAATCTTTTAAGTATGGGAGGGCGCATTGTGTTGGTACGTTCTATTCTTAATTCTATTCCTATGCATATTCTTTCCACTTGTAATGTTCCTCGTTCTGTAATGATTACATTGGAGCGAATGTTTTCACGCTTCGTCTGGGGACAAACAGATGGAGTGGAGAAAAAACATTGGATGTCCTGGAAGAACATGTCTAGAGAGGTGGAAAGTAATGGAGTGGGTGTTATTTCGCTATTAACTTTCTACGATGCTTTTTCATGGAAATTATGGTGGAAATTTCGAACAGGGAATTCACTGTGGGCTGAATTTTTGCGCAAAAAGTATTGTAAGGATCTTATACATGTAAAATTGAGTTTGGTGGTTGCGGGGTGTTCGCCGAGTTGGAGGAGAATGATGCAAGTTAAAAATATGGTTGAACCTCACATTGCTTGCTTGTTAAGGGGCGGGGAGTCTAGCTTTGTATATGAAAATTTTACATTGGAAGGCTCTTTGGACCGATGGCTGGTGAACCCGGAAGAAGATTTGTGCCGTTCCCAAGTGAAGGATTTTTGTGCCGACGGAATATGGAACAGGGCTGCCCTTCGCGGCTGCCTCACTATGCCTATAATTGCAAAACTGCCAGAAATTCAGTTAGGGACACTTCAAGAGAAGGATAGGCTGATTTGGATGGAAGCTCAACATGGTAATTTCACTCTTGCATCGGCAACAACATGTTTAAGGGATTTGGGAGTTTCTCAACATTCAAGGAAATGTATTTGGGATAAGGTACTTCCTTTATCTCTTTCTCTATTTATGTGGAAGTTACTTAATCGCTTTTTTTGGCTTTGGATGAGGATCGAAAGCGTTTTGGGGGTCCCTTTGGCCTCTCGTTGTGTTTGTCTAGGGGGCAATGGAGACATATGATCATGTATTTGTTCAATGTCCATTAGCTAGAAGGTTATGGCATGAAGCCGCTCTCCGAGGTTGGTTTAATTGATGACGCCATTAGGGTGAATACCTTACGGGAGTTACTTTCTACTTGGTGGTTTGCTCGCCCTTCTAAGGGTGTTCAATTGATCCTGGCAATGGCTTGCTCGGCTTGTTGGCTACTTTGGAAAGCGAGGTGTCGCTTTGTGAATGAGGCTAAGACTACTTCTCTTTCAAGTATTTTGGCTCAGTTCAGGGATTATACAGGTACACTGATGAAGGCCAAGAATATTATGCCAAGGAATGCTTCGTTTCAGCCGAGGAAAATTTTTGGTGATAAGATGGGGCGGAAACATCGAGGCAGACGAGGCTATCCTGAACATTGATGGAGCTTCAAAGGGGAACCCAGGAATCTCCGGCATTGGTGGTATTCTTAGGCGTTCTAATGGTGTTTTTATACGAGCTTTTGCGACATTCATTGGTGACAACAAAATGAGCTTTGAGGCAGAAATAGAAGCTTTGTTCGCGAGGCTTACAAATGGCGTGTCTATGTGAAGTACCTCGCCCTGCAGATTCGACGGACTCATCAATTCCGGCTAATGCTTTACACAAAGGTAATATTTCTTCTTGGAGATATGATTCTATTTTCCGCAAAGTACTATCAATTCTTGGGGATCGCAAGATTGTTCATGTTTTTTCGTGAGATTAACTCTATTACGGGACGCCTTAGCAAACTTGGCTTGTACAACACGTTCAAGTCTTACCTTTGACGATTTTTCTTTAGTGCCAAGTGATATTCGCGGTTTGATACATTTAGACAAAATTGGTACTCCATATGTTCGTGTCTTGTAATTTGGAGCTTTTGTTCAGCGTACCAGTGCAGATTTCCCCCGTTTCAAATAGTGTATCAGTGCAGAATTTGAGATAAACCAGTGCAGAAATGCACTGTTTCGGCCGAAACAGTGCAGAAATGGTCTGTTTCGGCTGAAACAGTGCAGAAATCCCCAGTTTCGGACAGTGTACCAGTGCAGAAATCCCCTGTTTTCAGCTGTACCAGTGCAGAAATGCTCTGTTTCTACTGTTCTGCCAGGAATTCAAAACGGGGCTGTTTTGACTCTGAGGCGTTTGTTTAGGGAAGTTGTTTACACATTTTGGGGAGGTTTTCGTTTAAATCCCCCTTCATCTTTAGAGCTTCGCATAATAGCATAGTTTTAACTGTAACAACCTTGTGCATATGCATAAATGCATGAGGTTGCATTTCATAGCTATCTTTTGTATTTTGGGTGTTTTATACACCTTTGGGGAGGTTTTGGTTTAAATCCCCCTCCCTCTTTTTGCCGAATTCTTTGGGCTTTATATATATATACGGGGGAACGCCCCACCACGCTGGTGGATTTATTTAAAAAAAAAAAAAAAAATGTGTTTATGCCATTCTTTTTTTTTATTTTTTTCTTTTATGAGGAGAGGATTTACTTCCTTATAATTTTGTTTTGGTACATTTATGATGACAATTTGATTAAAAATCACAATGTTCTAACGTATCTAAGAAAGAGAAGGGAAGCCTTGTGTATATCTTCTATATAAAAATTCTTCTAAAAATGATGTATTTCATGAAAAAAATTACAATACAATGATTTTCTCAAATTTAATATTTTCCTTAATTATTAAAAGTCTCAATCAATTGGAAAAAGTTTCCAGATAGGATATTAATTTCCATCAAAAGTCGCCAACGGTAATCCAAATTCTACTGCCCATCTTTTCAAAAAAGAATAAAAATTCTTGTACCCAGTCCAAAGTCAAGAAAGCATTTAATGATTACCAGACTCAACCGTAAAACAAACTCTATATAAGAATAACATCTTTCTTAGTATCCTCAAACCAACAAATGGAGTTTCAAAGAACAACAAAATTATTGAAGCCAAATTATGGGAAGCAAAAGTTTCCACACTTTCCTCATGATCTTGTAATTGATCTTCTTGCAAGACTTCCCATCAAGTCCCTTGAAAGATTCAAGGGTGTTTCAAACACATGGGGGGATTTGATTTCTGATCCTAATTTTTGCAAGCTTCATCGCGGAAATTCAATGAAGAAGAAAACTCTTGCTGCATTTTGCAAAAATAAAAATTCTGTGTTTGTATTTCAATTGGATCCTAAAAGGTATGCCGAAATCTTTATAAGCAATTTTACAGCTACCACGAGTCCAAATGTGATACCTAAATATGTATGCCCTATTAGTTGTGACCTAATTTGCTTTATAACAATTCATAATGCTATTTGCTTATTGAATCCCAGTAAAAGACAAGTTCAAATATTACCGAAAACATCAACTTCTTCCTTAATTTATTCAAAATTTGGGTTTGTCTATTCTCCATCAACAAATGAATACAAAGTGATACACTTGTTCTTACGCCGTTATGGTGATGGATCTATAACCGATGGCATGAAATGCGAGATGTTTACATTCAGTGATCGTCTTAAGGTGAATTCTTCTTCGTGGAAATCTTCGAAAGAAGAATGTCCTCATCGTGTCTATTCCAACAACATTTCCATAAATGGAATGGTTTATTGGTTGATCCGCGCATATGCCCCGGCTTATATGCTGACTAATGATGATTTGATCATCTCATTCGATATCCTAACAGAGAATTTCAAGATTATACCGAAACCCTCTTCTTGGCCACGTAGGAATTACAAGAATTTCGTCGAATTAATGACAATGAAAGAGGATTTATGCATTGTAGATGTGAAAAAGATGATGAGATATTCTGCTTTGGATGTTTGGATGCTCAAGGAAAATGGTTCTTGGGAACAATTCTATAGCATTAATTTAAATGGTTTTCGATCAATTTGCGAGGGGAAATTATTTTCTCCAAAGTATATTTTTGATGGAGAAGTTTTCTTTGTGCATTCATCAGAAGATGAAGAAAATTGTGCTGCAATAACATACAACATAGAGAGTGAAACTTTCAGGGGTGTAACTGCTATGGATAGCATAGGTATTTACTGGGAAAGTTTGTATGATATGTAAGGAAACAAAAGTTTGTTTCACTCTATATGATCTGAATAGTTTGAAAAAAAAAATCTTATGTATTAAATAATAAACATATTATCTTTAGAAAATATTCCTGCTATTTCTATACCTTTGTCCTAACATGGAATAAAATCTTTTGCAAAAAAACAAGTTTGATGTGATTAGGAGGTCTCAATTTAATATCTAGCCTTTTATGTTATGAGAATATTTGCTTCATCAATAAAATGAATAGAACAAAAATTGGGTGGTCAATTAATTATATGAGGGTATTTTAGTAGGAGAATATTATATTGTATGCATAAGAGGGTTTAATTCCAAAATTAGTAAAGAATCCCATCTTGGTTACATCTAAATTTGTTTCCAAAAACTTTTCCTTTTTTAAGAACAAAAAAAAAAATCTTTGTAAAGAAACTCTATATGCCACCCAAAAAAATCCTAGTTAATGACGGACTAAGAAATTTTATGTTGGGAGGCGATGTAGTAAATTTTTTAAATTTATTTTTTGGAGGTGGGCGGGGGATGTATTTTTTTAAATAATTTTTAGAAAATAAAATTTTCCTATAAAAAATATTAGGGGAGAAATCGTCCCGCCACTTCGACCCGTCGCTTATTCTAGATTGATGTAGGATATGCTATCCCAACATAAACAAATTAGAAGAATAACAATTAGAGTTTGGGGTTAAAGGGAGGGAGTGAAATTTTCTCCGAATTCTATATTGTGAAATTAAATGGATCCTTATATTCTTTAAATCTAACATCAATTTCAGAGCATAATATTATACGTTTTATTTTCATATTTGAATATTCACCTAAAAATGGATTAGACACACATATTCCACATCTCAATTTAGATTAGACTAAATTGAGCAACTTTGTAATTATTGTGTGATCAACAATCTTATACAATGTGAAACATACATGTTCCTAATAATTGAGCCATTTTTCCTAAAGAATGAAAAATAGAAGAATAATAACAAAGAACAACAAATATTTAAATTTTATAAATTAATATAACAACAAATATTTAAATTAATATTTAAATTTTATGCATAAGAGTATTAAATTCGAAAACTAGTGAAGAATCTTCTTCTTGGTAACACCTATATATATTTTTTCGAACTTTTTTTTAAGAACAAACATATCTTTTTAAAAACGAAACTCTATATGCCACCGAACTATTTTAGTTTGTGACGGATTATGAAATTCTGCACTCGGAGGCGATGTAGTAAGTTCACTAATTATTTATGTGAAGGAATATATTATTTATATTTTATTTTTATGGTACGATTTATCTAAGATTAGTCATTCTAAAAAGAGGTTTTTGTTAATACTTTTTAATATTTTTCATGGAGGTGAAGGATTTGATTAATCTGAACATGGATACTGAAACTAAGAATTGTGGCCGGCCTCACTTGAATAATTTACTTAGCATAATTTTTTTTTTCTTTTTTGGGTGTGGATTCGGGTGGGGGAAATGATAGAGTTTATGTATGGTGAAGAGGAGGAAATTCTTCCTTTGCACCTTAGGTTATGAGAGATATTAGACATAAGATTTAGATACTGATCTCTGAATCTATTATTGGACATGGTGTCGTTAATTCGTAATATTGTTTTATTTTATATATTTCTCATTTCCACTAGAAACAAAAGAAGTGTTTGTCCAGGCTTATTTCCTTCGTATTTAAACTTATTAAAGTCATTTGTATTTAGTCTAGGTTATGAATGTGCAGAATTGGGTTGATATGAATATGTGTTTTGAAACTAATAATTGAGGTGTGCCTAGAAGAATATGCTTATCATAGCTTTTATCTTTTGATTTCGAAGAATTGAGTTTTTGTAAGATGAAAGAGAGAAATTAACAGTGGCACGCAAAATTTGTTTGGATTTACCCTTTCCAACATTCGTTTTCATTGCATCAAATATTTTAGTAGGGAAATGTCATTTGTTATCTTGCATCATGGTTTGATGATTAATGTTTATATTTAGTTTTTATAGATACGTTTACTGGCATAGTTTGATATGAATATATGAAGAATATTTATTTTTTAAGTTTCTCTCTTCTTCTTCATCCTTTTTTTTTTCTTTTTTTCTTTTTAAGATTCGTGATTTTTTATGTATTTAGTTTGAATTCATTGGCTATCAAGTCAAGTTCCCTACAAGTGGCGGACTCATTGGCAAATTTAGCATGCGCATCAAGGTCTTCTTTTATTTTCTCTTTCTTTTTAGATCTCCCCCATGAAATCTGGGGTTTGTGTAATCTAGATAGGATGGAGATTCCATATGTTCGGAACCTATAGAGTCTCGAGTATGTACTTCTTTCATGTTTTTGCTGACTTTGGGAATTTTGAGCCGAAATCAATAGAGCTCATTGGTTAAAAAAAAGTCAATCTCCTAAAGGTATCTCAATATAACATTAATTATGCTATCCAAATAAAGAAAGAATGTTTTTTTTTATTCGGAAGAGAGGACTCTAGTATACAAATAGATAATGTTAGGGTTGATGAGGTTAAGACCAATAACAAGTGGGCATCAGAAACAAATTACTAGCTTGTTTTTTTCTCAGAGTTTAAATATATTGATATTTTATGGAGTTGATGCATAGAAAACTATGTACTTGGGATATTGATGCATAGGTGAAGAAGAAAATGAAGTCCATGCATGCATAAACCACCTGGTAGAAGAGATCAATGTTCAATTCCACAATATGCTAAATCTCATCAATTGGTGGTTTATGAAAGACAAATTGCTATCTATGAAACTTGGCTTGAATACTTTCACTAGCCACGAGACTTACTATTTGCTTGCATTTTCAGTGCGACATATTCTTGTGATGATCTTTTAGTCTTTATCTGGTTTTTTATGGAACAATTAGAATTTTTTTTTGCGACACTTTGATTCCTTGATTACTACATACAATGAAATCATATCAAAGCTTGATGTTAATGAAGGTTAAAAAAAGTATTCATTGAGTTTAATTTGTTTCTCAGTTTGCCATTAGAAAATTTAGGTGGTAAGTTTGCAACAACAATCGGATTGGCCATCTTTGATAAATGTACTTTTTTCTCCAAGATACAATGTGAGTTCTATATGTTCGCATGGCTTGATGAATATTGCAGGTCTCTCATATGAATTTTTTTTTACTATTTATTATTTATGCTTTTTATACGGATACTAGAAACTTGTATTTTTTTTTTATTTTTTGTATTCCGGTCCCTTTTTTTATATTAATTTTTTTGCACATGTTAGGAGGTTTTACTTTGTCCCCTCCTTGTATTTTTTTTCTTAATTAATAAATTTGTAAGGTTTTATACCAAAACCCCACCATAACATGTGATATTTCCAAAAGAAACAAAAAAGAATATGTATCACCTCAAACTCCAATTAGGTATCTCCGACTAATGCATGAAACTAATATGGATCTTTCAAACCTACACATTATTACAAAAAATTAATTCAAGGTAATAATGAGAACAAACAAAAAGAAAATATTTTTGATAGGAAAGCTAAAAGTTAAATTTTTTACCTTGATTCCCCCTGTTTAGAGTTACGTTAATTAGCAAATATAGTAACAAAAGTACATAAGGAAGAAAGACTATAGGTTTGCATTAACACAATTTTCTGATTCCCACCAAAGTTTTAGCTAAACTTAATTGGAATCTATCTTTTCATCAAAACCTGGATTCCGACTGAAAAACATGCTCCAAGTCCAACAAATTCAAAGCTTCTTGTAACCACAACCCCTCCAAAAGTTCTAGAAAACCATGTTGATTAGTAAAATTCAATTTTTCATAGTGCTCTATTTGCATAAAAAAAAAAAATTATCTTCTTTAAATAAAATCCTTAAAAAACTCATTTGTCATTTGTGCCCGCACAATTTTAAAAAAACAAAATGGTAGAGAACAACAAACTCCATATCTCATTTGTGCACGCGCTACTAAAAATATAAATTATTAAAAAGAACAAGTTCAAAATGAAATCTTACAACTTATATTGAACTCATATGACATTTACTTACAAAATATTAAAGTAAAAAAGAAAAGGTTAAAAGAGACAACTCGAAAATGAGATCCCGAGAAGAAAACAATAGTTTCAACATTTGAAAGGAGAAAAAAAGAACTAAACATAGGCAACAACAACATTTGAGGGAGACAAACTAACGAATATTTTTTTATTTTTTTTAGTTAAAGCCACCTGTTATGGTGAGGGATTTGGCATGTACCCCTACCCGTTTATTAATAACGTCAAATTAGGCGAATAGAAGTACATAGAGGGGGACTATAGCCAAAACATTTAAGTAGGTGGAAACAAATACACTCCATCCATGAAAAAAATGTAGAAACTGATCCATTTATATTTATGAATCAGGTGGTACAAATGGTTCCTAAATGATCTAGCATGTAAACATGAAAAATACATAGCATAAAACCTCAAGGGCAAAACATGAGTAAACAACATCAAAAGTTTGTCCCATGTAGGGATCACAATATACAAAAACTAAGATAAATTGCGAATATATGGAGTACCTGATTGATCTAAATTGCAGAGTCCCTCGAATCAGAATTGGTAGAGCCCTGAAATCCGTATAAATGCAAGTGTTGCGAACATCACAAGCCTCATTTGCTAGACTATCAGCCACTTTATTTGCTTTTCTGTATATGTCAGTTAATTTGATTTGACAAGTCTAAAAAGCTGCTGAAACACTCCATCTAGCCTCTAAAATTTTACCGATCTCCTTTTCATAAGAATTACGAATCAGTTTGAATATGCATATTGGTGGCTCCAAAATCCGCAGCCACATCGAGACACTTTATCATTGCTTCCATTTCTGCCATATTGTTCGAAAGTGAGTCTCCAAGAAAGCAATGAAAAGCCGCTATGAAAGTCTCATTTGAATGTCTCAAGATACCTCCTGCACCCGCTATCCTAGAGTTACCGCTGGATGCACCATCCACATTCAATATAACATGTCCATCTTGAGTGAATTTAGACCATCTAACTATAAGAATAGGCACTTGGGCAGCCCCGCATGGTATACGAGCACCTATATACATATCAAATAAACTAGCCGAATGGAGCAAAGGGTTAATATAAAATTCATATTACTGCAATAATCCCCTTTCATAAAAAAAACCTACAACGAGCTCTCCATATTAACTAACATAAACCACAAAAAAGTATAGAATGAATGTCATGCCATTTACCTTTACCTCTCCACCATAAATCTTTCGAGAGTGAAAATGGAGAGTCATAGTGTAAAGATTTCCAGTCAATACCCACAGTACCACATATTTTATGCCACAAGTTATTAGAAACAACATATTCTATAAAGATATGAGTAAAACTATCCGTACCTTTTCTGCAATGACATTGCGATGCTAAAGAAAATCCCCATCCTTGGTGGATCTAGTCCAAAGCGAGGAAGCGATTGAAAAATCGCCACATAAAATGCGAAGAGTTAGAGAAAGTATAGGTGACCAAATGTATTTAATTACGCGTACCTTGTATAACTACTCTACGTTGAAGGATCTTGAGAACCGAATTGATAGTAAAGTGACTAGTGGGTTCAAGCTTCCATATCCATCGGTCATGACCAGACTCGAGAGTCACCCGGGGTGAGGGATGCTCAGTGTTATCTAGTTTTGCTAAAAATCTGAAATGATTTTAGCTTGTTATTAAAATTATTGATGTTTACTGTTCCTTACTATTCACATTTATTGCTGAAATTATTGTTTTGCAGGAATTACTGTTAACGCGCAGAAATTACTATTCACACATTTATTACTAAAATTATTGCTGGATTTTTTCATTACTATTCACGATTTTTTTCTGAATTTTCTTCTGTATTATTTTTAACATTATCTGTATATTCAATATCATATATTTCATTTATAATAGATAAAAATATTTCATCACATTTTATATTTATTTCTTCATAAGCTAATTCTTTTAGGAAAGATTCTATTATTATATCTTGCAAGATTCCATTTATCCAAATCATACTTAAAATTAGTCACTGTGAAATCTTTTAAGATGTTCCATATATTCTTTATTAACTTTATGATAATTCTCTATTTTATTTCTTAATATAATTCTTTGATTCTTGACATATTCTACAGAAAAATATTGCCAAATTATCCAATTAACTCTATCTTCAAAGAATTTACCTAATCTTAAATTATCATTATATTCTTGTCCTAATATTCTAATATTTTCTAACATTATTTCACAGACTACACATTCATAACTACTCATATTACTACTCCTCATCATAAATATTTGATTCAATCATAAGATCATATATATGTTCTAAATCATTATAATAATAAGATTATGTTATACTGGAAGATATTTCACACTTAAAATAATAGTCATATGTTTTATTCATTATTAGAGTAACTATATCATTATTTAGTCTTTCTTTTAAATATTTATTAAGTCTAATTTCAGTTATGCATACTTCCATTAAATCATTTATTAAATTATTACTCATATTTTTATCTATATATAGTTGATTTAACAATATTTCTTTATAAATAAATAAATCCATTATTTAATCTAAATATAAATATTTATTTTCTAACCATTTACTTGTATAATTATCCATATTATATAGATTATTAAGGATATTATCTTTATATATAATCTCAAATATTTTTCTACAAAGATCTTTATTTAAATATTCACCTAAATATTTAATTAATCTATTTTATATTAAACCTATTTCTAACAAATCTTTTTTATGAAAAATATTTAATTTATTATGTTTTGATAATATAACTTTTAATGTAATAAAATCCATAAAATTTCTCGACTCAAGAATAATTCTTGTTTAATAATTCAACCATTATTCTATATCTACAGATAATCTTAACTTTAAAATAAGAATGTAATTCAAAAATAAAAGTTTAAGAAGTGACCTTTGGTTTTCCTACTGCAAATTATATCTTCCTATCGTCTTTTCCCTAACGGCCTCCTGCCTTGCGGTAGTTCAACACCTAGCGGAATAAAATTTGCTTCAAACGGATTACCTCACTGTATTCTCTTTCTCTTTATTTTGAACAAAATTCTTATTGGAAGAACAGAATATTTGAAGATTTAGAATAAACTTTGAAATATTATTGAGAATAATTCCTGATATGAGATAATTATTTTCTCATATGGAAAAAGCTATTACAAATATTTGAAGAGAGGTTTCGTTACATTTTTTCTCTAATGTTTTTTCGATACCTTCTCTCTTCTGTCAGAGCCAGCGAATCAGTAGAAACAAATAATATGGAAAATTCTAAAGACATAAATAGATATAATAAGATAAAAATAATTAATAAATATAAAGAATACTGTAACATGAATTATGAAATACAGAGTAATAATAAGTCCGATAATTCCAATAAAATAGGAAAAGAAATAGCAAATTATTGTATTAGAAATTTTGGTCATCAAATATTAAAACTAAAAGAATGTTATAAGTAAGTAAGATGGACAAAATTCTTGATGAAATAAAAAATTTAAGAATAATACTTAAAGAAATAAAAGATTATAAAACAAGTTTTTTAGAAAAGCTAGAAAGTATAGATAATAATATAATAAGAGTAAACAAAAGAATAGAAAGATGTGAAAAAACTATAGAAGAATGTGAAAAAACTACAGGTATATCACTAATAGAAACAAGAAACCTAATAGAACAAGTTAATAAAAATCTTATAAATAAAAAAGAAAAAGGGCAGAAAATTTTATGTAAATATATAAAAGATATAAAATTATTTAATAAAATACCAGAAAAAGGATCACCAAATGAAGCTTTTATGAAAATACATCTTCCAAGAATAGTGAGTAAGGAAAAAGAATATATAGAAAAAATAGAAAAGCTAGTTATAAAAGAAAATAAAAAGAAAGAAGTAGATGAATCCTGATATAGATATAGAAAATCTTGCAGTTAATTTAAGTCATTTATCACTAGATAATTTAGAATTTAATATTAAAGACGTATATTAAACCAGAAATAGACACTTTAGGAGAAAGTTATGCTCATAGATTTTGTATAATAGAATAAAATATTATGATAATTTTATAAATTAAACCCAAAAATAAATAATATAGAGGAAAATATTATCCTTGCCCAGATAAAGAAAAACCTATAGTAAGAGGAGGAAAAAAATTAAATATAGATTTTAGTACAAATAGATATAAAGATACAAACTTGGGAAAAGAACATGTTAATCTTTTTATTAACAATAGAAAATGATACTAATTGGAATAATGAAAGAAAATTTGAATTTATAATAGCTACTTTTGATGGAGCAATAAGAAATTGGTGGGAAGGAGTAGGAATTGATTCTAAAGCAATAATAAAAAGAAATATAGAAACTGAATTCATACAAAGTGATAGTCAAGGATTAAGTATAATGGTAGATGATTTAGGAAGTGAATTTGTTAGAGCAGAATGGATAAGAAATAAAGAAATAGAAATACAAAAAGAAATACAAGAAGCAAGATTAAAATTAACTAATACACAAATATGTGATATATGTTATCAAAAATATTATATTAATGAATTTACTAACTATTATTATAAATAATATTATAGTACAGTAAGTCAACTACCATATTTGGATATGTTTTATGGTAAACTACCTTACCCATGGAATATACAAGTTGGAAGACAATGTGAAATATATAAAAATAGTGAAGAAGCTATATAAAAATAGTGAAGAAGCTAAAAACAATGTAGATACTTTAGGATTAAGAATAAAAATTATGTTAAATTATTTTAGTGAACTATGTCTAAATAATAGCTTAATGAAAAAATCTAAAAGAGTAAGAGATATATGTTGTGAGCAATTTTATCCACCAGGAAACTGGGGATGTCATAATTAAAAGAGAAGAAAATATAAAAATAAAAAGAGATTTAAGAAATATAAAAAGAAATATTTTAATAATACAAAACCAAAATATAGAAAGAAAAAAATTTATAAGAGAGATAAGGAAAATAATAAATCAAAGAAATTTGATAATAAAAAAGACTGTAAATGTTGGATTTGTGGAGAAATAGGACATAAAAGTCCTGAGTGTCCAAAGAAAAAGTTAGGATACTTGAAGAAGATTTTGAAGAAATTAAAGATAGCTTAATAATACAAAATTATTCTGATTTCTCTGAAAATGAGTTAATATATTTCTCAGATTCAGAAGATGAGTGAAATAGAAAAAATAGAATCAAAAGAATTAGAAGATATAGAACAATATGAGGGAGAAAAAGGATTTGCATTAAAAGCAACCTTTGATCATCAAAAATATAATAAAATAATAAATAGACAATTAAATATAAAATTACCAAATGATAATTTAATTGATAAAGTCTCTAGGATGTTTAAAAGAGATAAAATAGTTTATTCATGAATATCACAATATAGAAAAAGCAATAGAAGTAGAGCATCTAGATGGTAGTATAAAATTAAGTTTATTAAGTAATAAAGAAATTGAGAAATCAATAAGTAAAATAAAAGATAAAAATAAAGCTAGTAAGATACAATATATTATGATAAATGCAATACAAATTAATATCAAAGCATTATTTAAAGAAGGAACAGATAATCCAATAATAATTAGTTTACATGATCAAAGATTTAAGGATGCACAACTAGGACATTTAGGAAGTGTAAGTGGTAATTTATTTTATAAAAGTTTAATATTTACTTGTTAACCTAGATTTTGTATACATAGAAATGATAAAAATATAGATGATGTTTTAAGTTTACATTTTAAATTACTAAAAGATATAACAATGAAAAATAAAGCATTAACTTTTCATTATAGAGCATTGTGATATCTATTCTAATAAACCTCAAATAGAAATAAGATTTTAAAGATTTAGTTGAAACTATACCTTCTATATTAATTACACCAGTAGAAGATATTCCTATAAACATAGATATAATAGATAAACCTACATTAGAAAATATAGCAAGTACTTCTAGAAGAAGTTTTAGAATTATGGGTAATAAAATTACTAACAATAAAACAATTATTATTAGTAATAAAAATAATAACAGTAAGACATTAGTTATTGAAGGAGAATATTTAAATGGGATAGAATTTATTAATGGAAAAAATATTAATTGATACAGGAGCAAGTAATAATCACTTGTCCAAAAATAAAGATAATTGACTTCAAAAAATTTAAAAGTAGTAATCCATATATATATATATATATATATATATATATATATATATATATATATATATATATATATATATATTGTGAATTAGAAACAAAACTATAAATAATTATAATTTTTTTAATTAATTGTTTTGTTGACCCAAATATAGGGCGGTGACAAAAAAATATGATATTATATTGGGAAATAGTTTTTTAAATTCTTTAGATAATTATAATATAACTAAAGAAGGTATATTTATTAATCATGGAGATAAAGTTTCTTTGTTAATAAAATACAATAATTAATTATGAAGTTTGATATTCCACTACATGTATTTATAAGTTTAACTATAGCATATAATGATATTACAACATGTGCTTTAGTAGATAATGGATCAGAGATAACTTTAATAAAAGAAAAACTTTTAAATAATATTGAACCACTTAATATTAAAATAAAAGGAATATCAGGAAAATTGGAGGAAATAACAAAAGGAGCTAATAATTTGAAAATTATTTTAGGTAATAAAATAATAAATATACGTAGAGTATATTGGTATGAAAATATTGAATATGATATGTTATTAGGAAATGATTTTATACAACTGTTTCAGAACTATCAACAAACTATATATAATATTATACTTAAAACTCCTTGTTGACATGTAATAAAAATACCTAGAGAATTTTACCCATATAAAGTTCAACCTACTAATCGTGGTGGTAAAGTAGTTTGGGAAAAATAAAAATAAATAAGATAAGTGGTAAAAATAAGGAAATAAAAGTAATAAATATAGAAAAAAAAATAAAATAATTGCTTAGACAATCTTATAATGATAACCCATTAGCATTTTGGGATAAATATCAAGAAAATGCAAAATTAAAAATAAAAGAAAATACCATAATAAGAATTAGACCTATGGAATATAGTCTAGAAGATAAAGAGGAGTTTCGTAAACAAATAAATGAGTTATTAGAATTAAAACTTATTAGACCATCAATTAGTCCTCATAGTAGTTATGAATGAAGCAGAAAGAAAGAGAGAAAAAGTTAGAATGGTAATAAACTATTATAAGAATGGTAATAAATTATAAACTATTAAATAAGAATATGGAATTTGATGGATATTTTTTACCTAAGAAAGAAGTATTACTAAATCTTGTTAAAAATAAAAAATTATATTCAAAATTTGATTTTAGATCAGGTTTTTGGCAAATAAAAATGCATGAAGATAGTATAAAATATACATCCTTTAGTACACCTGTAGAGCATCATGAATGGTTGGTTTTGCCATTTGGATTAAAAAATGCACCTCAAATATTTCAGAGAAAGATGGATAAGATATTTGGAAAATATGATTATTTGGTGGTATATGTAGATGACATATTAATTGCTTCCAATACTTTAAAAGAACATAGAGATCATCGTTTAGAATTTTCTAATATTACAAGGCAAACAAAATAATTTTATCAGAAAAGAAGTCTATAATAGAGAAAGATAAAATAGAATTTCTTGGATTTATACTAAGTAGTCATGGAATAGAATTACAACCACATATAAGCAGAAAAATAAATGAGTTTCCTGATAAATTAAGAAAGAAAAATGAAATACAAAATTTTTTAGGATGTCTTAATTATGCTGAAGGATTTATACAAGATTTAGCTAAAAAGAAGATGAAAATACAAAAATTGTTAAGGAAAAATAATTTAGAAGGATGGCATAATGAGCATACTGATATAGTTAAAACCTTAAAAAAGCAATGTAAATCTTTGCCTAATTTAAGAATACCCGATGATAGCGATAATTTGGTCTTACAGACTGACGCTTCTGATAATCACTGGGCAGTCTTATTAAAGACTGACCTAAATGAAATATGCAGGTATAGTAGTGGAACATTTAAAGCTGCAGAAATTAATTATGCAACTCATGAGAGAGAACTTTTAGCCATAATCAAAGGAATATAGAAATTCTCTGTATTTCTAATTAAAAAGCCTTTTTCTATAGAAATTGATAATACCCAGATAAAAGCCCTCATTGAAAATAATTATCCATCTACTACCCAATACAAAAGAATATTGAGATGGCAATCATTTTTGTCACTATACAATTTTAAAGTTCATTGGATAAAAGGATACAATAATTTAAAGTTCATTGGATAAAAGGATACAATAATTATCTCAGTGATTTTCTATCAAGAAATCCTGAATTTGCTAAATAGCAAATTAACGTCCTCTTGACAATGGTAAATGTCAAGGCTAGTCCGGATTACGGTTCCGGTAAAGACAATATCAAATTCGTATGTGTTGCCTATTTACGAAAAATAGGAAGTAATAACTTTTTATGTTATGAAAAAGAATGAATGATAATTATAGTTCATTTACTAACAGAAAACAGTGATAATATGTAGCTGTTATTTTCTTTCTTTGCAGATAATGGAGAATATTCAAAAGAAAATGGAAAATTTAATAATACTGAATAAGGCTCTCAATGTGAAGGTTGAAGATAGTTTCAGAGGAACAACTCAAATAGCATATGATATTAATGTACTCTTACATTTACAGAATGAGATAAAGGCTAATAGAGAGTTTTTTGAGTTAGCAATGATATGAAAATAAGTTTGGAGAGATTTAAAAAGCCAAATACATATAAGGAGCAAATAAAAACAAAAGGATGATGAAGATACTTCAATAGAAAAGAAAAAAGGAAAAAGAAGAGTTAGAGAAGGAGAAGCATCTTCGTTCATACAAAAAAGAACTAAATGGGAACAAGATTTTCAAGGCATAGTAAATTGGGCCTACACCATAATTGAAAAAGAAAATTTTTATAGAGCTCTTGGAAAAAATATTTATCCAAGGATAATCTGTGTACAAGGATCTAATCCAGAAAAGGTCAAGATATTAGCAGATTTCGGATTTATACATATAATTTATCCGAGCAAAAGTTTGATATAATTTTCAAATCTACAATAAGTCAATTTGCACAAAAAAAAATATTTTCATAAAGTTCTATTCAATCAGTCCCGAAAAAGATAATGAAGCTCAGCATCTCATAACAGTTGGATATAATAATCAAGATCAAGAAATTGATCTAAATAAAGATTATATAATAGTCCTAATAATTTCTGAAGATTGGATCATCCAAAGGAGATCAAATGGGATAAAAGTCATTAACAGTTTGATAAGGAATTTTTACCAAAGATATTATAAATAATTGGTAAAAGTAATAATTGGATTCTAATTACCAGTCAAGATAGCCATGGAAATAGTCCCGTAAAATTTTAAAAGATAAGATTTAAGAAATATCAGAGGAGAAATGGCCTCATAGTACTGATAAAGTATGGAAACTAACAGAGATAGAAGAGTAAAGGACAATTGGAGCAGTCAGATCCAGATAAGGTAGAACTACAATTATATGTTATAGCTGTAGTTATAAAATAGCAATAATGTAAATCAACTGTAGAAAGTACAATAATGTAAAGCAATCGTCATTGCTTACGATGTAGCTAAATAATTGTAGTAAGAAATCTCTATATAAAGAGATTTGACAGAAGAGAGAAGGTATCGAAAAAACACCAGAGAAAAAATTTAAGGAAATCTCTCTTCAGATACTTGTAATAGCTTTTTCCATATGAGAAATTAATTCTCTCATATCAGGAATAATTCTCAATAATATTTCAAAGTTTATTCTAAATCTTCAAATATTCTTTTCTTCCAATGAGAATTTTGTTCAAAATAAAGAGTTGAAGTACCGTTTATTTCGCTAGGCGTTGAAGTACCGCAAGGCAGGAGGCCATTAGGAAAAAGCCGATAGGAAGATATAATTTGCAGAAGGAAAACCAAAGGTCACTTCTTAAACTTTTATTTTTGAATTACATTCTTATTTTAAAGTTAAAATTATCAGTAGATATAGAATAATGGTTGAAATTATTCTTGAGCCGAGAAATTTTATGGATTTTATTACATTAAAAGTTATATTATCAAAACGTAATAAATTAGATATTTTTCATAAAAAAGATTTGTTAGAAATAGGTTTAATAGAAAATAGATTAATTAAATATTTAGGTGAATATTTAAATAAAGATCTTTGTAGTAAAATATTTGAGATTATATATAAAGATAATATCCTTAATAATCAATATAATACGGATAATTATACAAGTAAATGGTTAGAAAATATATATTTATATTTATATTAAATAATGGATTTATTTATTTATAAAGAAATATTGTTAAATCAACTATATCTAGATAAAAATATGTGTAATAATTTAATAAATGATTTAATGGAAGTATGCATAACTGAAATTAGACTTAATAAATATTTAAAAGAAAAACTAAATAATGATATAGTTACTCTAATAATGAATAAAACATATGACTATTATTTTAAGTGTGAAATAGCTTCCAGTATACCTGAACCTTATTAATATAATGATTTAGAACATATATATGATCTTATGATTGAATCAAATATTTATGATGAGTACTAGTAATATGAGTAGTTATGAATGTGAAGTTTGTGAAATAATGTTAGAAAATATTAGAATATTAGGACAAGAATATAATGATAATTTAAGATTAAGTAAATTCTTTGAAGATAGAGTTAATTGGATAATTTGGCAATATCTTCCTGTAGAATATGTCAGGAATCAAAGAATTATATTAAGAAATAAAATAGAGAATTATCATAAAGTGAATATATGGAACATCTTAAAAGATTTCATAGTGACTAATTTTAAGTATGATTTGGATAAATGGAATCTTGCAAGATATAATAATAGAATCTTTCCTAAAAGAATTAGATTATGAAGAAATAAATATAAAGAGTTAATAGCTATTTATAGCACTAAACTATTTACAAATTTCTCTTTATGGTACTAAACTATTTTTTTAGCTAAATATGTCACTCAACTATTTACGTTTATCTAAATATGTCACTCAACTATTTACGTTTATCAAAAAATATACAACCACCCATTTTTTGGGTGTTTTCCGGCCAGCGATGTCACGTGAGTTGCTTCAGAACATTAACAAAGGCGAAAAGGAAAAGATATATTGGAAACGTCGGGCCATAGCTCGCTTAATTTGATGAGACCCGTTTGCCGCTACAACAACAAATTAGCGAGTTATCGCCCAGACGTTTCCAAGATTTCCTTTCCTTTTTAGTCGTTGTTCATGTTCGAAGCAACTCACGTGACATCGTCGGCAAACACTCAAAAATGGGTGCTATATATTTTTGATAAAGCGTAAATAATTGAGTGACATATTTAGATAAAAAAATAGTTTAGTACTATAAAGAGAAATTCGTAAATAGTTTAGTGATATAAATAGTTATTAAATCAAAATATAAAATGTGATGAAATATTTTTAGATATTATAAATGAAATATATGATATAGAATATAATGATAATGTTAAAAATAATACAGAAGAAAATTCAGAAAAAATTCGTGAATAGTAATGAAAAAATCCAGCAATAATTTTAGTAATGAATGTGTGAATAGTAATTTCTGCGCTTGAACAGTAATTTCTGCGAAACAATAATTTCAGCAATAAATGTGAATAGTAATGAACAGTAAACAGCAGTAATTTTAATAACAGGCTAAAATCATTTCAGTCCGCTTGGTCTTTGATCCGAATGAGTCTTCGTCAAACCGTTGAATCATTTGGAGTGCAAGCCGCTAAGTAGGATGATGGATTGATCGACAATACCTATCCATCCAAGAGAAAGCTTATCCATATAGAATCAGAGGTGCGAAATCTCCATCATAACTTGTAGAGAAAGTCCTGTTGAAGATCTCAAAGAGAATGCAAATCTAGTCCATTTTGTAAAACATCACAACATAATCTGGGTCATGCCATCCAATTTCTCTTATTACCATGAATCGATTGTCCCCATAAGAAATTAGAGAACAGCCTTTCAATACTAACGAATAGTTACAATAACTCTAGCTTCCTTTTTTCATTTGCAGGAAAATAAAAAGTTTTGCAATGAAGTTATTAATGAGCACACTTTTTTTTCTTAACATAGATAAACAATATTCAAATAAAGGAGGGATTTCGCGTTTTTGATTTTTTTTTCCTGTCAAAATGAGGATTCTAGTACACAAATATATAATATTAGGGTTGATGAGGTTAAGACCAAGCACAAGGGGTAGAAGAAACAAATCACTAGGATTGATTTTTTCTTAGAGTTTGAAAATATTGGTATTCTATGGAATTGATGGATTGTTTTTTTTTTTTTTAGATATTGAAGGAAATGATAAGAAGAAAATGAAGTCCATACAAGGACAATCTGGTTACACATTATTCTTTGTATGAGAGACTAAAGTCGAGTTCCGCAATGATGAATCTCATGTATTGGTGGTTAATGAAAGCCAAATTGACATCCATGACGCTCAACTTTAGGACTTGCAATAGCCACGAGACTCACTCTTTGCTTCCATTTCAAGTGCGATGTATTCTTATAATGACATGTTGGTCTTTACAGGATTTTGTGATAGAATAATTGGAATTTTTTATTCCTGCACTTATATTCTAGCTCGATTCCTACATAAAAGGAAGTCATATCAAAGCTTGATGATCGTGAAGACAACAAAATTATTCATTGATGTTAATGTGTTTCTTGTTTTGTCAATGGTAAATTTTAGAGGTAAGTTTTGAGCCAATTATCATTTAAACTTCGACACAGAATGAGGTCAAACTCTAATTTGGTTTTTGGTATAAATTTACAAAATTGCATTTTCCAAATCTGCACAAATTTTCAGTTCAACACGCAATGTGTTTGAAAGGTACTTTTAAGGTTTTTCCTTAGTTATTTCATTTTGTTTTTTGACTTAACATGATATGTATAAAATATTCAGAAACCTTATTTTGGACAAAAGAATTGTCGCTCTCCCTTTCAATCTTCTTATGGTGGTTTCTTAACAAATTCATGGCTCTAGAGAAGACCCTACATCGACAAGGCTTCCATGTGGTATCTAGGTGTTCATGCAAACGAGGAACGGATTCCTATACTCATATATTTTTGGGTACATACGGTGGCCAAAGCAAGATTTGTGTTAGGGGAAGGCAAATTGTCTCCCCGCATGAGATGCTAAAGACCTGGTGGATGGGAGGGGCTTGGAGGCAGGGAATTATGCTCATCGTTTTGTCAAGCATACCTTGCTGGCTATTGTGGAAGGCCATGTGCAGATTCTTTTTTTGAAGGACGGATAATGAGGGCCTCGGTTCTCATACACAATTTTGACTCTCTAGTTGGAGACCTTTTCAAAGGCATGGGAATTTCCCTCACTCAGACAAGGACCTACGGGATCCACCACCGTATCACAGAAGTAAGATTGCTCAACTCCACCATGGATAATTCGTTTGTGATTCTGAATATTGACAGTGCAGCAAGGGGAAATCTGGGTATTGCAGGTGATGGTTGCATCTTGAAGAATGGTAACGGGGATTTCATTTTGGCATCTTCGTCCTTCCTTGGGGAGGCAATGACAAATTCACAGGCAGAGATTAAGGCGCTTGAGCATGGCCTTAGACTTGCGCGAACACTGGGCTACATGGAAATATGGATACAAGCATACTCGAATTTTGAATCATACCAAACGAATAAAGGGTCTTTCCATACCAAACATATTAAAAGAAGAAGACGGAACTGGAAAAACAAAAATATATCTGTCATTTATATTAATGCTCGCGCACACCCTGAATCTGCCCATCACGACAATTCAGACGGATTCGCCCTTCCTAACTGATGCTATCAAGGAAGGAGAGGTAACTTCATGGGCCTAGGATGATTATTTCAATCATGCTCTCTCTTTATGGCAAGGCATATACGTCATTCATGTGTATCGCAAAGCGAATAAGATGGCGGATTGGTTCACAAATTTGGCTTGCGACACGCGATATACTACGAATTTCTCACAACTTGTTGATCTATCCATTGAAGGAAGAGGACTATGCAACTTGGATTGGCGTGGAACTCCATACCTTTGTTTGCACATGGGATAGCTATATATTATTTTTCCTTTTGCAACTTCTGCTTCTTGTCTACACCATGGCACTTTTGCTTATGGTGAACTACTGTAATCAATACGGCTTGCTTTCAAGTCCAGCAATAAAATTTCGGCTTAATTCAAAAAAAAAGAGTTGCGACAATAATTTTATCCTACTAAAACAGGCGAAATAAACATTCAAAGCCGATTAAAATAGGCGAGGTACTAAGTGAATTAAATGATAATCAATTTGATTCAAAGAGTCAAGAAGGTCGAAGCCCACTGAGGCTCCCCTTAGCTCACGACCGAGAGGTCCTGAGTTCGACACCGGAGCACAGCGCCCAGACTACTAACCCCCCAAACCCCCAAAAAAAATGAATAAATAAAAAAAATAAAAAATTTGATTCAAAGAAAACAACCTCTAAGAAGATGTGGAATATGCTATTTAAGTCAATTCTTGTATTTTCTCGCAATCATTCCCTTCGAAAACCGCCTGTTTGATGTATTAAGAAAGGAATAGCACGGAATTTATATATGTTTCATCTTAATTTTTAGTTTGAATTCAAATTTCCAATTAATAATTTTCAGATTTATTGCATTAGGTATAAGGAGGAGAATCAATAACAATATTTTCAATCATAGAATAAGAACACACAAAGTCTTAGGAACCAAAATACAAAATAACACTACAAGAAAACAGGGAAACAAGGACGGTCCTTTCCGTCGGTAATCGGTCGGTAATCCTAGTTTAGCGATCGATTACCGACCGAACTAGTGGTCGTGTATTTGGCATCGCTAATCCAGTTAACGACCGACTACCTACTGCTTTGTAGGGCGACCGATGATTAGGACGCCATATAGCGACGGAATAGCGATCGAACGTAATACATTATTGACTTTTGACTTTGACAAGTTAACGACCAATTGCCGACGGAACTATATCGACCTAGTATGCAGTCGCCATATAGAGACTGAATACCGACCGAATTTTACCGACCGATGACCGATGGAATTATGAGTCTCTATATAACGACGGAATACCGACCGTCCAGTCAAACATAGTTGACTTTGATCTTGACTATGTAACGACCGCATAGCGACGATATATTACGTCGGTAATTACCGACGGACTGGCGACCGATTAGTGTTAATTTAACTTTGACTTTAAACCAATAGCAACTGAAAATCCGTCGCAAAATGTTTTTAAATTTAAAAAAATAAATCTGAAATATAATTAAATCCCTATTATAAAAAACAGCAATACAAAACATAAACAAATAAAAAAATCCCAAACAGCAATACGAACCAAAAACAATATAAAAAAGATCTCAAATAACAAACATAATCAGTACAACCCAAAAATAACATTACATAACCAATAATCTCACTAAAACCATAAGTTTACACTTCTTATTTACATTACAACACTCACAGTCAAAGTGTACACTTTGAATTACAACACTCACAATCAAAGTGTGCACTTCTTATTTAGATTACAACACAACCAAAGTTTACACTTCTCTAATACTCTTTCGTCCATGAGTTGAAATCTGAAAATTCAAGAATAAAATTAACACTTTAAATACGTCAATTAATTTATGGTAATAAAGTACTAAAAATAAAACAACAAATATTACTCACCTTCAATATGTGGAATTCCAAAAAGTTAGTTGTGCAGCGAGAAAGAGATTAATACTACGAGAAAAAATTGATTAATAATAGAAAAGTTCAGAATTAAAGCACAACCACAAATACATAACGAAATTAATAATTGTATTTTTGCTATTCATAATCATCTTCCGACATAAATTCATCATCTTCTTCAGAATTATCATCACCCGACATAATTTCATCATCATCATCAACACGGCTCGTACCGGCCACAAGTACAACTTCAATTTCTCCTGACCGGTGTGCAAGTTGACAAACTTCAGTAATAGGTGTATCAGTGCAACTGTTCTCCTCCTCGCGTACTTCCTCATGATACGGTACCGGAACAACAGGAACGTCAAATAGACGTGGTTTGGAACGACAAACAGCCAACCAATCAGCCCTAGATGTTGTCTTACTACCCGGATAAGATGTGTAGTAGACTTGCTGACATTGGGAAGCAAATATAAATGGATCGTAACCCTGGTGCGTTCTTTTCCTATGGATTTCTACAGGTTTATCCCTCAAACCTCAATTGGAGTAGAATCAAACTAGTCGCATTCGAAATAATTATTTTTTGGTGAGGTACTCCAGCAAGTTCAACCTCAATGATTTGTTTTAACTCTCCGTAATAATCTCCTTTAACCCATAACCCGCTGTTTGTCGTTCCTTTTCCATCGTTGTGGGCTTTTGTGTGAAATCTAAAACCGTTAACAACGTAACCGGTGTATGACATCACTCTCCTTGACGGGCCCCATTGCAGATTTTTCAACAATCTTTCGGAATGTTGCGGAAGGCTATGTATCTGTTGAGAACAACAAAAGTTAAATTAGTTTAGTTTAGGCATTATTAAGACAAGTATATTTCTACACAATACCAACTTACATGAGTTCCAAACCATTCGGTCAGTATGCGGTCGTTAAGAGTAAACTAAACGACGTCGTTTTGTGTTCTTCAATTATTACTATATAAATATACACCGTTACAGTTTCTGTCGGTAAACGGTCGTTAAATTAGGTCGGTATTCGGTCGTTAATGATGAACTAAACGACCGCGTTTCAAGTTGGTCAACGGGACCGATGTGGTCGACTGAGTGGTGACGGAATAACGACTGTTAGTGCTTCGGTTTTCATTCGGTCGTTATTCCTTCGTTATTTTTGTGACCTAATTTTTCGGTCGCTATTTAACTGTTTTCTTGTAGTGTATAACCCCACAAATTGTACTAAAACATTCTAACAAAATTCTAACAAAAATTCTAAAAAAAAACCTCTAACAATAACTAATCATCATTGTTGTCTGAGTCATCACTAGGAGATAATTCGCGTGCAAGATAATCGGCATCGATATGGATATTTATTTTGGCAAAGGCACTTTGAAGGGTGATTCCCAATAGCCCAACAAAGTTATCGATCCGAGACCTAGAGGAATCTTTAAGGATTTTGAAACAGGAATGACAAGAGAATGGGGAGAAGAGTTGAAGAAATGAAAATTAATTAACATTTTAAAAGTTGAAATACTTACCTGTCCAATCTCTCCGTCCGGGAGAAGGAGAGGGAAGACGGTAGCTTGGAATGGGATGTCATCTCATCCCAAAACGGCCTCTTCTGACTCGTACCCATGTCCGAAAATGGCCACTGGCCTATGGGTCCGGAATGGAGAGGTGATAGGCAGGGCGGCAGGAAGGGTGCCGACGACAGCGTCAGGAGGGGCAATGGCGACAGCAAGTGAGGGAGAGGAAGATGCAGGTGGAGAAGGAGATTATAGCAATGGTGTGAGAGAGGGAGGTGGTGGAGATAACAGAGATGTCGGTGATGTTGGCATTAACGGTGTTAACAGATATAACCTTGACGGAGATGACAGAGATGAAGGAGTTAAGGAATTCATTGTGTGAAATTTGGGTGAGGAAATTTGGGCGGGGAAATTTAGGTAGGAAGAAGTTGAAGTGTGAGGAAAAAGATGAACATATCAGTTAATATATACCTAGTTTTGCGACCACCTGTATGTTTTTAGTATGTTTTTTTAAATGCAGAATGGTCGCACATTTCAAACACTTTGCGACCACAAGTATACTTTTGTTCTGTTTTATTTTAATGCGCAATGGTCGCTACTTGGTCGTAAATTGCGACCACATATATTTTATTTTAAATTATTTTAAAATTGCACAGCAGTCGAAACGCGTTGGCAAAATATTTTGCGGGAATTGAAAAAAACGTCCTTTCCGAGACGCATTTTTTACTAGCCGATTATATCAAAGTGTCTCTTTGAATGTGGTCGCAAGTAGCTTCCACTTTGTGACCGATTGCACACTATATAAACTTTTCCGTTACTCTCCAATTTTCACTGTTCCCATTTCTTCTCCAATTTTAATCTTCTACATCAAATCTCTCAACCTCAAAAAATGGCCAAAATTATTCGTATTCCAAAGTATAGAAAATTTGAAAAGGTCGAAGTGATTAGTAATAGGGATCCTGAAATGTATGGTTCCTACTACCAAGCAATTGCTATATCCGATCTACCATGCCTTTTGATGATAGTTGTTTCTGATACACTTTTGGAAGACGATCTCTATGGGTGTCTTTAGGAGGTTGTTGAATGGAGGTTTCTTTGCTCGCTTCCTCATGTCTCACTCGTGCTTACATTCGCAATAGGGGCACATGTGGATGCCTATACTAGAGACGAGATGGTGGCAAGAGTTCAGGGGCGATTGAGCGGAGGGAAGTAAAAAAATTAATTTCCCGGCTATTCATTTCAAGATGCTGACTTTTATCCAAGCCAATAGAGAAAGCTTCTTGACTATGTTTGGGTAAATGGGGAATGGATATTTAGACCCCCTCCAGTGTAGATTTGTTTTTGTTTTTTTTTTCTAGTTTTATTGCTTATTTTGAAATACGTAAAAAGCAATCAAACATATGTATTAGTTTTAATGTTACATGAATTTCAGTTTGTTATGTTTGTATGTTATTTTTTTTTAATTCGGTAATCTTAACGATTCGAGTGTTTAATTTAATAATTGTAAAAAACAAAAAATGACGATGTTTGAACTTCCGACAATCAAGGGTTACATATTCGGTCTCTAAAATAGCTACTGATTAGAGACATAATAAGAATGACATAGTTTCTGTAAACCATTGTTTTTGAGGTTTTTTAATATGCACATTGATCGCTAAATGGTCGCAAATTGCCACCATTTTGGGAACACTTTTATATTTTTAATTTAAAGTTTTTTAATATACACAGCGGTCGCAAAGTGGTCGCAAATTTTCACAACTTTGGGACCACTTCTATATTTTTATTTAAAGTTTTTTTTCAATATACATAGTGGTCGCTAAGTGGTCGCAATGTGCCCACACTTTGAGACTACAATCTTATTTTTAATTTGAGATTTTTTAATATGCACAGTTGTCGTAAATTGCCACCAATGTGAGACCATATTTTTATTTTTAATTTAATATTTTTCTATTATGCACAGTGGTCGCTAAGTGATCACAAATTGCCACCACTTTGCGACCACGGTTACATTTTTACTTTGAAGATTTTTTAATATGTACAGTCGTCGCTAAGTGGTCGCAAATTGCCTCCACTCTGCGCCCATATACATATATATATATATATATATATATATATATATATATATTAATTTTAGATTTTTAATATAGACAGTGGTCGCTAAGTGGTCGCAAATTGCCACCACTTAGAGGCTACTTTGTTATTTGGATTGAGTTAGTAAGTGGCGCCAAATGTGCCAATGAGGCATTGGTCTAGTGATCAAGGCTCAGGCCTCATGACGTAGAGGTCATGAGTTCAAATCCCCTCCCCGCTTCTTGAAACCTCTATTTCTTGTAATAGATAGGTCCCCCTCCCCCAATAAATAAATAAAATTTAAAAAAAAAAAAGTGACGCCAAATGTAGCGACCATGTAGCAACTAGTGGGCAACGATTTTGGAACCACTAGCGAAGTGGTCGCAAAATGGTCGCTAACGATCTTATATTAGCGACCAACTATTTGTGGTCGCAAATTGCGGTTGTTGTTGACAGTTTATCTAGTAGTGTTCATGACAACATGTGCTAAAAGCTCGCTCAATACTAGCTAAACCTTTAAAAAATTTATTGAGCTCACATAACCCCTTGATCAAAATGAACATAAATTTCTTTTGAACTGTAGATTTTTTTCTCTTTCAATCGACTGGAAAGAATTAGTCATTTGTTAATCCAATCTTGTGATTTCCCTAGTATGTGTATTGATTCGGGTACCATAATTAATGATGTTGTGTTGAGGATAATTGTAGGGAGCTTTATTGCATTTGGATACAATGTTGAACTGCACCAATTTCAGCAGGTGTTGAACAGCGTTATAGCCGCTGGATACGATACAACTAGATTCAATGGTTATTAGTCATTTGTTTGTCCATGAAGTCGTACACACTGAATCAGTGGACTTCAAAATTGCAGCCTTCCCGCTCAAATCCTTTTTTTACGCTAATTCCACAAAAAATACCCCATCAACTACGAATCTTTTCATCTCAGATTTGGATTTTTTTCAAATTCTTTATTTTTCTCCATCTCAGATTGGGATTTTTTAAAATTCCTTAATTTTCTCCATGTCAATCATGATCTTGGTCCGAAAATCTCATATTTTTTACTCCAATTCGGCATCATGCTTATCATTCCCCATAATTTCCATAATTTGGAGTTTCAATATACCAAAAAAATCCTAAACTCTCTTATTTTCAGGATTGTTCTCCATTTTCTTCTTTTTTGCATTTTTTTCGATTCATTCAATGGTAGACTGGTTACAGCTATTATGAATTGTATTATAGCTATTATATGCTATTGTTTAATAGCTATTATGAATTTGTTAGCTATTATGAATTTGTATTATAGCTATTATATTCCAAGCTAATAGCTATTATAAATTCATCTTATAGCTATTATGAATTGTATTATAGCTATTATATGCTATTGTTTAATAGCTATTATGAATTTGTTAGCTATTATGAATTTGTATTATAGCTATTATATTCCAAGCTAATAGCTATTATAAATTCATCTTATAGCTATTACGAATTTGTCTTATAGTTATTATATGCCAAGTTAATAGCTTTTATGAATTTGTCTTATAAAACTTTTTATAAGACAAATTCACAAATGCACAGAACACCCGACAACCTTCTTCTTCCAGCTGATTAATCACAACAATCAAGCCCAAAGAAAATCATCCAAACCACCATGACTCTACTAATGTCTATTATCAATCAAATATCAATAAAACAAATATTTGTGTAATTTGTCTTATAAAAATTTCTTGTTTGATCTCAATTTTTTATCCAATAAACATTATCCAATTTAATTATAAACAACTCACTTTTGTGAATTTAAAGATAAAAACTCCCGTTCTTCAAAAAGAAAAAAAGGATAAAAATCTCAAATTGGAGAAATATGAAATGGTTTAATGGCGGAAATCATGGTGGGTAAATCGTGGGTAATATTTATAGAGGAAGATGAAAGTGGAATCAGTGAGGATCGTGTGTAAAGCTGCGTTAAAATTGTGGTTGCGCCTTCAATTTATATAATTGGAGAAATTGATATTGTTTAATGGTGGAAATCGTGGGGTTCAATTCGTGGGAAATAGTTATTGAGCAAGAGGAAGGTGTGGATCGTGGGTTAAGCTTCCATAAAGATTGGGGTATCGGGGAGGAAGATGAGGGTTTGTCGTCTTTAATCCTGTGTTCTGCGGGGGGTTTTTTGCAAGTAAGTATAGCGTGTTTTTAATGGCTTTTGGATCTGGAGCTAAAGAATCAGTTGGTTGTTAATGCGTTCAACGGGTGATGAACACTACCCTAGTCGAGTCGAGCTTTACTTGATAGAAAAGGAATGCAAACTAATTATATAAAGATCATGAATCCTAAGAAAGACAAAGTAAAAAAAAAAATGAATAAGAAGAAAGAAACTTAAAAAGAAATCTATAATATATAAAGTTAGACCAAGTTGGAGTAGAAGGTTGTGGTGATGAAATTTGGCACTCTATAGATTCATTGTCCAATGAAAAACTTACATGTGGCAATGTAAACTCTCTAAAATGCAAAAGATGTTGTGCTCCATTAGCTAATAACTTAAGCTAAAGTCTTAGATTGCTATTGAGATAAAATATGAAGTAAGAAATTTTTGCTATATATATACACACACAAAGTATAAAGGAGTATTAATTATAACATACAACTAATGATATAACTCATGTATTAATGTTAATTGGAATTGGAAAAGTTTGAACTATAATTAATTATGATGTTTCAAGTGATTTTTGGAGTTCTTATTAATGTAAGGGAATTTTAAAAGACTTTTTTTAAAAAAAAATTTGAGGGTGGGGGTGGGGGGGGGGGATGGGAATGTAGGAATCGAACCCAGGACCTCGTCCAGGAACGGAGCAACCTCAACCACTGAGCTACTCATTGATTCCTAAATTTTAAAAGATTTGATTATAAATTATAACTCATGTTTTAATGTTAATTAGAATTGAAAAAGCTTGAATTATGATCAGCTATGATGTTTCAAGTGACTTTTGGAGTTCTCATTCATGGAATGGAATTCTAAAAGACTTAATTATAAATTATAACTCATGTATTAATGTTATATTGAATTGGAAAAGCTTGAACTATAATTATTTATAATGTTTGTAACTAAATAGTTATAAAGATAAAATGTAAACACTTGAATTGCAAAAGACATCATAGGTTATATCAATTACACCATTACACATCATTTATAACCAAACGATGGCGCAAAAAAAAAAAAACAAAAAAGAGAAGAAAATGAACCGGCTCTTATTTGATTGCTAAGACTTTTGATCTTTCATTTCCCATATCTATCCATCATTAAAAGTAAAAACATCAGGCCCTTTCTATGAGGCTATATCAATCATTCTCACTATTTTTTTATAGGGTTGAAATTTATGGATAAAAAAGACCAGTATGTTTCTTTTAAATTTTATGTTTCCTTGAATCTCCATTAAGTTTTTCTTCTTCTTTTTTTTTTTTGCTGGGTTTCAATCAGTAGTGCATTTTTTTTTTTTTTTTTTTATTGTTTTGTTCATTTCCATTTGCTGTTTTTTAAAATAAATTTGGGATATCCTTAATTATAAATTTATTTGGAATTTGTTTGTTGCATGTGGGATTCTTTGATCTGAATTGATCTTGCATTAATTTTTACTGATTGGATTTGTTTCTTGATACACAAAAAGGTGAATTTGATGTTTTTTGGTGTAAGGTATCTGAAATTGGGTCAGAAAGAGACTCGGGCACTCATTGACAAGCAATCGTGCAAAGTAGAAATATTGCTAATTCTAATTCTGAATATTGATTACTAAATCTATGTAAATTTTCGGACGAGGTTGATTTTTATTCTTAGTTTTTATGTAAACATTTTAAAGCACAGAAAAAGACAACAACAACAACAACAAAAACTAGAACAAATGAAATCCATGTGCAAACAAACTGATTTATTAGAAATAGAGAAATTGATAAAGTAACACTTTGAATTTGACATATACCAATTGTTGATAAAGTCGTTGCTCCAAAGAGATCAGTGAATTTCTTTACCTGCCCAATATTTTCCATTATATCTAACCCCATAGCAGTAGCATCTCTGTATCTACTCCTTCCTTTCTCTCTTGGTGTCTGTATTGAGAAAGATGTCTAACTCTTAAAAGAGAATATGCCCATTTTCTGAAGAAGGCCCTTGCCATAAAATTTAAAGTAGTCCAAAATTGAAGTTCATAGAAAGTCCTGAATGGTTGAATTAAGAAGTAGCATATGGGGAAGAGAATAAGAAAGAAGGTGACGACAAGGTCAATCCAATGATAGATCTATAACAGATAGAGATGGAGGAATAGGTGAAAGGGTGGATCAAGACCGCCGGCGAGAATAAGCAGATCGAATTCATGGTAGAGAAAAGGCTGCACGGTATCCCGACAAGAAGAAAAATGCGAAATAGAGTGTCTTGCAAGTTGCAGGTTTTAAAAAAAAATTTCTTTTAAGAATAGAATATAGTAAATGTTTATTTTTCCTTCCTAAATGGTTAAGCATAACATTGGGTGCATAATTTCATCAACTTAAATTCCTCTTTCAAACATCTTTTTAATACTAATTTTGACCTTAAAGATTATAACTAAAAAGGTTTAAAGAGGTTTAAAGGATATAATTAATAAAAATTCGAATATAATCACCACATTTTTCGGGTGTAGTCATTGAATTCTACTTATAATAATGAATGAAATCTTTAAATATGGAAATAATTCCCAAATCTCTCCCATAATTTGTATGATTGTTCTGTGATTATTTCTATGATTATGTGATAATTCATTTTCTTTATACTAATAAAATTCTAAATCTCCAAATGTATATACACGAAAAGATTTGAAAGAATAAAAATGAATTTTACATCAAATCTTTGTAATTATATATGATATGCTTTTCTCTATATAATTTATGTGAAATCATTGGCGCATTGCGCGGGTTTAGGACCTAGTATTAGTCATAAATTCATGTCAAACTATGTCAGCAAACATATAAACAAAAACTAAAGATATGCATTAATCATCAACCCATGATTCAAGATAACAAAGGACATTTCCCTACTAAATTATATGATGCAATGAAACTCGAAAATTAAAAAGGGTAAATCCAAAAAAAATTGCATGCTGAGGTTAATTTGTTGTCCTTCACCGTACAAAAACTTAATTATTCGAAACCAAAAGGCAAAAGCTACGATAAGCACATCTTTTAGGCACACCTCAATTATTAGTTTCAAAACACATGTTCATATCAACCAAAGTCTTCACCTTCATAACATATATTAAATACGAAGAAATTTTCCTACTTCACTTGTAATTTTCAATACAAAGGAAATAAAAATGGACAAACACTTAATTTTTCTCTCTGTAATGAGAATTATATAAAAAATAATAAAATATTTACAAATTAAAGACCCCATGTCCAAGCACAGATGCATAGATCAGTATCTAAATAATATCTCATGTAACTTAAGGTGCAAATGAGGAATTTCCTCCTCTTCACCATACAGAAATTCTATACTTTTCCTGCCCGAATACACACCCAATTAAAAAAAAACAAACAAACAAACAAATATATGCTAAGTAAATTCTTCAAGTGAGGCTAACATCAATTATTAGTTTTAGAATCCATGTTCAAATCAATCAAATCCTTCACCGGCATGTTAATTCCTTCGAGTAAAGAATTACTGTACTTCTAAATTTCTATACTTTACGTGTCAAGTAAAAGAAAATGAAACAACATAAGAATAACACTAAAAAATTCCTTTCAAACCCATTACATGTTGATTTGAGAGATTGTGCTATGTTTGAAAAATACAATGGCACAATCTGATATTATATATGGAAATTTTGTCAAAAATCAATGCCTAATAACTAATATGGTAATAAGAGCAAGTTGAATTTTTTTTTATATATAATAAACATTAAACTGAAAATTTATAAATGGAAAGAGAAAAATATTAATCGATTATAGATATTTGTAGCGCTTTTTACTTTCATTTAATGTAAACTAATAGATGTTTAATAATTGTTGAATTTCATCTTAATCTTTCATGATTTTCAGATAAATGTGTACTCCTATAGTAATGATTATAGAATTGGTAGTCACTAATTTGATAGGTACCATAAATTAAGCGATGTGTGTAAAAGTTTAACTTATGTAGCAACTACGCATAAGAACCTCAATTTAAGTCACAAACTAAAGAAATTAGCAAAGTACACAATAGAAAAAAATGGTAACCCGCCCCGAATTGGTTATCTTCATAATTTCTTACTTTACAAATAATCAAATCATCAATAGAGTCAATCTTTTAACCTATATAAAATTAAAAACATTACCATTACAAATAGCTAACAAAGGAAAAATATTTATGATGGAAGAGGAACAGAAAAAAACTTATGCAAAAAGAACATAGTGAGAAATTTTACACCACATTCTGATGTTTGTATCGACAAGTGGACTGTCATATATAATACTATAAAATCACATCTCTTTCTTTCTCTCTCTCAATGTGACTCTTATTTAATTTTAGCATTCTGACAATTGACTCTAACCAAAAGGTTTGTCACTATCTCTTTCTTCTTAACCTTGTTTTCTACTCCTTTTATCTTTACTTATACATTGCTATATACTTTAGTCTCTTCGATAGGGGCTTTAAGCAAGAAAATTTCCATTTTGAGAAAAACGTTATATGTATACATAAATTATTTTATATTTCTCTTTGTTTTGTAAACTATAATTTTAGTGTATCCTATACCTAAAATATTATTTAGCAGCTTATTTAGTCAAATTAGTTTCTAACTTATAGTTTTCCGCCAACAATAACCACGCTTCTTACACGTGTCACTTCGATTAAGAGCCTCAGGATAACATGTGAAAAAACATGGTCAATACTAGATTAAACTTCATATTTTTCATTGAGCTAACTTAACCTCCTCGA
Organism: Vinca minor; assembly: GCA_026122235.1. Lineage (NCBI taxonomy): Eukaryota > Viridiplantae > Streptophyta > Magnoliopsida > Gentianales > Apocynaceae > Vinca > Vinca minor. The sequence goes on from JAOCZM010000116.1 coordinate 2,610,675, forward strand.
TCAGCATACACCTAAATATTTCTTGAACTCTATATTTATTTCTCTTTCAATCGACTAGTAAGAATTAACCATTTGTTAATCAATCTGGTGATTTTTCCAATATATGTGTTTGTACGGGTACCACACATAATTCTACCGTATTGAAGACAATCGTTGGTATTTATTTGTCTTGATAGCCAAGGAATGAAAATTAATTACATAAAAACATTAATCTAAAGGATTAAAAATGGAATAAAAAGAAGAGGGAAACTTGAATAGAAATATTTTTCATAAATTCAGGTCAAACTATATCAGTATATTTATATACGAAATCTAAAGATAAACATTAATAATCATCTTATCCCACGGTTATAGATCAAGATCCTACTTGGATGGTTATGATCATGAGCGTATCAACCGTCTCTCTTGTAAGCTTAAACACAAAGAAAATAAGTCAAAATAAATACTTTTTTTCTTTTCTAGTGGAAATGGGAATTATATAAACATAATAAAATATTTACAAATTAACAACCCCATTTTCAGTCATAGATGCAAAGATCAGTGTCTACATCTTAGTCTCTCCTACAAATGGTAATGTGTAACCAGATGGTCTTGTATGGACTTTTTTTTCTTCCATCTTCCTTTAAGATCTCAAGTACATAGTTGTCCAAAAACTCCAACGGTCACCAATATTTCAAGATCTAAGAAAAAGGCAAGCCCATTGATTGGTTTTTTATGCCCCCTTTTTTTTTTTTTTTTTAAAACTGCAGATCTAAGAAATATAGTCTGGCAAACATAAAAGCAGAACAGTCTTAACGGAAACGTACATAGACTGATGTACAAAGAACATAAATCAAGTTCTCGAATTCTCTGCCTTAAGCTCATCTGGGAGAAATGTCTGCAGACCTAGATCTGGATCCAGGTGGTGATCTCGATTCACGTCCAGGTGGTGATCTCCAATCAGGTTCTGCTTCCTCATTCTCCAGCTCATGCTTTTTGCCATAACTGTTGTCACGGTCATGTGAAAGATCTCTTGGAGATGTAAGATGCTCTGGGTACCTTCTATCTGGGGAGACGATATCTCGGTCAGGTGAATGATCCCTTGGAGATCTAGGATGCTCTCGGTACCCTATATCTGGAGAGACGATATCTCATTCACGTGAATGATCCCTTGGAGATCTAGGATGCTCTGTGTACCTTCTACCTGGGAGACATGATAGTTATTCTGTCGCCGTGGTGCAGGCGAGTAGGACCTTGATCTATAACGGCTTCTAGAACCTGAAGCATAACGAGGAGGAGAGCGAGAGCGAGAACACCCATAATAAGATGATCGTCGCTCACCATAGCCTACAGGTCCTCCTCTACTCGTCCTAGTTGTTCTTGGACGCATATCCTCAGGCCTTTTTCTCGACTCTGCAGCAAGAACCACGGTTATCTCCCTTCCAGCAAAAAATTTCCCATTCATATGGTACTGAGCTTCTGCAGCTACATATGCATCAATAAACTGCACAAAAGCAAAACCACGAGGTTGCCCTGTGTAATAGTCCTTTGGAATATAGACGTCCCTGACTACTCAAAATCTTTCAAAAGGAACTCGGAGTTCTTCGGGCCTGCAATCCAAGGGGATATTACGAACTAAAAGACTGCCATGATTTTGATCCTTGTGCCTCCCGCGTTCACCATCATATCCTTTACTTGGAGGAGTTCTAGGCCGACCTCCATATTCTCTCCTTGGAGGACTGTAATAAGGTGGACTATGCCTCCGCATTGCTTAATTCCTTTTTTTACGGAGAATTCGTAATCGGCGATGAATTAGAAAGCGAGAAAGAAAGATCCACCAGCAGTTTGATTTTCTCTTTCGATGTATTTTGGAGAAGACCGTGTTTGGACAAAGCCCTATGACTAAATAGTGGGGCTCCAGTGCCCGATGTCGGGCTCGGGCCAATCCGGTTGGGGATCGGGTGAGAAACCGAGATCAAGTTTGAGGTTTGACCCTTTATGCCCCTTGTGCAAGGTCTTGACTTCGTCAAAAAATTCGAAGTACCATGCCTGGATATGAGCCGCATGTGCTTAGGCACACACGTGCCTAGGCACACGCGAAGCTTCCTCACCGTGTGTCTAAGAATACGCAAAAAAGCTAGTCAACCTTGTGTTCCTAGACATGTGGTGCACTTTTCCAGCTACTTTTCCAACCAATTCCTTCAAATTAAGACCGATTTAAAAAAAAATTACAAAATTAAATAGATTTGATTTTGTACCTTAAAATCAATGTCATCTACGAACGATGAACTAAGATCGCTGTCCATACGAACAATTTCCAAGAATAATGATGGAAATGGGTGGGTTTGGCCAAAAACGTTCCGCGATAGGTGAGTTTTGTCAAATCCAATCGAAATTGGGTGGAAATTGGTCGAACGCTTTGTGAGATAATTGTTAGGGAGGGTGTCACACACCTGTAACCAGGGTAGATGACATGGCAGTGTCTCATTGGTTAATGAAACACCAAAGCCGACAAACAGAGTTACTAAGAAGAAATTCAATCATGAAATAATCTGAAATAAGATTTCAACAGCGGAAACTATTTATTACAAATGAAATTGTTCAACGATACTAATAATGAAATAAACTAAATTCTTTAATTGAAACCGGTTATGAATCACTCTTCATAATCCCCATCCCAGATGCCATCATCCTCGTAGTTTTGCTCGTCACCTAAATTATTTGCACAGTAAAAGTAGATGGACTGAGCTCCGGTGCTCAGTAGAGACCAATAAAAATAACGAACAAGTATGAAACAATAAATATGTTAAGTACTTGAAACAATAAATATGCTAAGTAGCCATATTCGTCGCATCTAAACGCTTACATAACCGAGTGCACAACAAGCACCACGCATTGCTCATACACTACACTCGATTACAACACTGTTTAATACTACTATGACACACAATCACGCCACATGAGCTGACTCTTCTATTCACTCCCAATCAACAATAACGGTAATGGCCCTAGCTATTATCCAAGCTAGGACGACTCAGAAAATGCAGGCGCGGGTTTGGTACGGTCCCCCAAACGACGGGCCCAGATTTTAAGGATCCATTCTTTTATTGCGTCATCACCCACCAGTGGACTCAACAAAGCCATTACCATCCCAATTGTAAGCCCTAAGGGCGAACAAACTCGATTTTTGATAATAGACAAACATTTGATGTTATGTTTAATGTCTTACATCTTTGTGATAGAATAATGAAACTCATTGTGGAAGCACTAAGTACTTCAATCAAGCTACAATCAAGATCTTCAAGGCACATATCAACAAGATTGAAGATTGAAGATTGAAGACTTAGGTTTGGTTAGGAAAGCTTCTAGTTTTATTTGTCGTTATCTTACAAGCTCTAACCAAAATGCTCTTATGAACTTAAGCATACAACACTAAAGTCTTGCACATTTTATAAACTCGTTTTCAAAGGATAAAGTTTCAAAATTGATCTTATATTCAAAAAGCCCTTGATTTTAAAGTTAAGTCTTTTAGAAAAGTTTTCCAAGTATTCTTTTTATTACAATTTGGGAAAACCTTTTTAGACTTCAAGAGATTTCAAAACAAAGGTCAAAACATCATCTCTCATACTCGAAAAAGTCGGTCAACCGAGATTTTCTCGGATCAACCGAAGGATTTCTTGAGAGTTGTTACGTCAAAGTTCGGTCGACCTAAGCTTGGGTCGGTCGACCGAGATTATGGTTCGGTCGACCGAGTTTTTGGTCGGTCAACCGAGTTGCTCCAAGTCGGTCATCAGAGACTTGTTTCGGTCATCAGAGCTCTGCAAAAACTAGCAGTTATCGACCGTTTTAAAGTCGTTTTTTGGACGTTTTTGAAATCTATAAAGACCACTAAAAGCTGAATATTCTTCCAACAAGAACCTTGACAAATCTACATTGAATATTCTTAAAAGCTCTAGCTATCAAAAAAAAAGCATTTATTCCTTTTTGATGATTTGAAAAGTCCAAAAATCAATCTTTATACAAGCAAGACAAAAAGTGTTGAATACAAAAGTTCAAGAGCATTAAAGTAAAGATCTTCAAAGGTATATTTACTCCACTTTGTGAGTGAAGAACTTGTATCATTATATCTTCATCCTTCCCTTTCTTAGTGATAGGGTATTCTTGTGTCTAAACCTACTTAGTGTGGGAAAGTACTCTTTGTGAGTGAGTAAATTGTGGTTGTGTGTAAAACTCTTAGTGAGTTAGCCACAAGTGTAACAAGCCTTTTTCTTAGTGAAATTGTTGGAAATCCTTGGGAGATACTCAAGGTAGTGGACGTAGATTCTTTGTGAATCGAACCACTCTAAATCACTTGTCTTGCTCTCATTGCTTCATTTCTACAAAGCTTCATATATTAGTTCCATATCTCTTTATCTCAAGAAAAAAGAAGCAAATTTGTATAAAAACCCAATTCACCCCCCTCTTGTGTTTTTCAATTGGTATCGAGCCTCGTCTTCATCTTTAGTTTAATCACTAGAAGAAAAAGATAATGGCCATGAATTCCGCTTTAGCTTATCTAGAGGATCTTCCACAAATCGACCACCTCTTTTTGATGGAAATAATTTCAATGCTTGGAAAGACCGCTTCAAGATTTATGTGTGTTCTATAGACTATACTTTATGGCATATCTTTGAAGAAGGTCCTTATGTTCCTATGAAGTTGGTGGATGGTGTTCAAATGCCAAAATTGGACAATGAATTAAATGAAGATGAGTCAAAGAAAATGACTCTCAATTATAGAGCAATGAACATCATTAGTTGTGCTCTCAATCCGGATGAGTACAATAGAGTTCGTGGAAGCAAATCCGCCCACAAAATGTGGAAAACCTTGGAAGTCACTCATGAAGGAACAAATCAAGTGAAAGAATCTAAGCTCAATATGCTTGTGAGGGAATATGAGCTTTTCACTATGAAGCCAAGTGAAACTATCAATGAGATGAATACTCGGTTCACAAATGTGGTAAATGGGTTGAGGTCATATGGAAAGGAATATTCAATGGGTGAAATGAATAGAAAAATTCTCAACTCTCTTCCAAAAAAGTTGGGAAGGCAAAGCTCTTGTCATTGAAGAAGCCAAAGACTTGAAAACATATCCAACGGAAGAGCTCATTGGTTCTCTTCTCACTTATGAGCTTACTCATAAAAAAGGATGATCATGTTGAAAAAAGCAAAGAAAAGTCTTGCTCTAAAGACTATTCTTGATCTAGATGAATCCAATCAATCAAGTGATGAAGAAGATATAAATTTAGATGATGAGACAATGGCTTTAGTTGTAAAGCGCATGAAGAAAATGTTCTCCGGAAAAGGAAGGAGATTCCTCCAAAATAAAAGAAAACAAAATCCAAATGGCATGAAATGTTATGAATGTGGAAGCAACCAACATCTCATAGGAGAGTGCCCATCCATCAAAGAAAGAGAGCCAAAGGAAGATAAAAAAGAAAAAAATTCTTCAAATCCAAGAATGCCAAAGGCTTGATAGGCACATGGGATCAAGATGGAAGTGAAAATGAAGAAGAAGAAGAAAATGCAAATATTTGCTTCATGGCCTTTGGTAATGAGGTACATCTTTCTCCTTCAATTTCAAATTCTTGTGATGATAATGAGGATGATCCTAATGAGCTCTTATGTGACATGTATGATCAATTAAGAAAATGTGCAAAGCAAAACTATGAAATGAAGTTAAAAAATTGATTCCTTGCTTGAAGATAAGTCTAGATTGTTTGATGAAAACAAAAAAACTATGTGATGATGTTGATTGTTTTAAAGTTGAAAATGAGAAACTTATTGCTACTTGCAACTCCTCATCATTAAAGTATCATGAAGCATATGATAAATTATCTTCTCTAGAATCCAAGCTTGTTGAGTTTGATAGCTTGAAAAGCAAAGTTGTTGAACTTACTTCTCTTGTTGATAAGTTCTCAAAAGGAACAAAAGATCTTGATCATCTTCTTTGTATGCAACGGACTTCCAATGATAAACATGGATTAGGATATTCACATCCTAGTCATATTGATATTACTAGCTCTTCTAGACCATCTAGAAATCATTTTGTGCATGCTAGTACTTCCCATAAACATGGAGTAGGATATTCACATTCATGTCATATTGATATTGCTAGCTCTTCTAGACCACCTACAAATCACTTTGTGCTTGCTAGTTCATCACATAAACAAAAGAGATACCATGAGCATAGTTACAAATATTATAAGCCATCTATTCGTTGCACTTATTGTGGAAAATTTGGTCACACTAGCAATAGATGTTTTGTGAAAAGAAAGATTGAAATGGGAGTTAAGACTATATGGAGAATCAAGCGTATCGTATCTAACCCCCAAGGACCCAAACAAATATGGGTACCAAAAGTCACTCCTTCTTTTTTGTCTTAGGTACTTTCTAGCAAAGTAAACACTCCGGCTCAATGGTTCCTTGATAGTGGATGTTGTCGCCATATGACCGGAGATGCCGCATTAGTCAAAGACATGGAGCCCATCCATGAAGGTTATGTCACTTTTGGAGACAAAAAGAAAGGTAGAATTCTTGGCATTGGGAATGTTGGTAAAGATTCTTCAACTCTTGTTAAGAATGTTCTTCTTGTTGATAGTCTTAAATATAATTTGCTTAGCATTAGCCAACTTTGTGATAATGGGTTTGATGTTACATTTAGCAAAAAGACTTGTTCTATAATTGATAGCTCATCTCATGAAAATGTACTAGTGGCAAATAGAACCGGAAATGTTTATATGCTTACCTTGGATGATCTTATTGCATGTGATTTTAAATGTCTATCCATAAATGAAGATGATGCCTTCTTGTGGCACCGTCGGCTTGGTCATGTAAGCATGGATCTCTTAAATAAGCTTTCCTCAAAAGAGCTAGTGCGTGGGCTTCCAAAAAATGAAATATGTGAAAAACCGTCTTTGTGATGCATGTCAATTTGGCAAACAAACAAAAACGTCTTTTAAGCCTAAACAAATGGTTTCCACCTCTAAACCTCTTGAACTTGTTCATCTTGATCTTTTTGGACCAATGAGGACCACTAGTTTAGGTGGTAAGAGGTATGTATTTGTAATTGTGGATGATTTTTCAAGATTTACTTGGGTACTTTTTCTTGCACACAAAGATGACACTTTTCATGAGTTTTCAAATCTTTTCAAAAAGGTACAAAATACTCTTGAGCTAAAACTTGTTTCCTTGAGAAGTGATAATGGAGGAGAATTCAACAATAAATTCTTTGAAGAGTTTTGTAATGAATATGGCATTTCTCATAATTTCTCGGCTCCTCAAACGCCTCAACAAAATGGAGTTGTTGAAAGGAAAAAATAGAACTCTACAAGAAATGGCTAGGTCTATGCTTTGTGAAAATTCTTTACCAAAATATTTTTGGGCGAAGCCGTGAACACCGCTTGTCATATTGTAAATAGAGTTTTTATGAGACCTTTTGTTGGAAAAACTCCTTTTGAGATTATTTTTGGAAAAAATTCCCACAATATCATATTTCAAAGTTTTTGGTTGCAAATGCTTTGTGCTCAACATCAAAGATAGCCTTGGAAAATTTGACAAGAAATCCGATGAAGGAATATTTCTTGGCTATTCATCTAACAAAAAAGGCTTATAGGGTATACAATAAGAGAACCATGTGTATTGAAGAGTCCATGCATGTATCATTTGATGAATCTAACATTTACACATCTACAAAAGATGATGATGATATAGGTATGCCTTTGGAAGGTGTAAATCAAATCCAACAAGCTCCTATGTTTGATGATAATCCTAAGGATAAGGAGGACATTGAAATCACTCAAGATAATCCCCATATTACTCAAAGCAATGATCCTTCAACAAATGAGCTACCAAAGGATTGGATTTACAAGCAAGATCACCCACAAGAGCAAATCATTGGTGATCCATCCGAAGGTGTCAAAACAAGGCGGTACTTCATTGACAATCTTGCTTTACTTTCATCTATAGAACCTAAGAACATTCATGAAGCATTATGTGATTATTTTTTGGATTTTAGCTATGCAAGAGGAACTAAATCAATTTGAAAGAAATCAAGTTTGGACTTTAGTTCCTAGACCTATTGATCACCTTATTATTGGAACCAAGTGGATCTTTCGTAATAAACTTGATGAACTTGGTGAGATCATTAGAAACAAAGCTAGACTTGTTGCCCAAGGATTCAATCAAGAAGAGGGTATTGATTTTGAGGAATCTTTTGCTCCGTGGCTAGACTTGAATCCATTAGAATGCTTCTTGCTTTTGCATGTTTTAAAGGTATCAAACTTTTTCAAATGGATGTTAAAAGTGCATTTCTAAATGGTTTTATTGAGGAGGAAGTATATGTTGAACAACCTCCCGGGTTCTTGCATGAAAAATTTCCAAACCATGTTTATAAACTTACAAAAGCTATGTATGGTTTAAAACAAGCTCCTCGTGCTTGGTATGAGCGTTTGAGCAAATTTCTCATTTCTATTGGTTTTTCAAGAGGACTTGTAGACACTACACTTTTCATTAAAACAAATGCATCTCATGATATTTTACTTGTGCAAATATATGTAGATGACATTATTTTTAGTTCTACTAATGAAGTGCTTTGTGAAGAATTTTCTAAGCTTATGCAAAATGAATTCGAAATGAGCATGATGGGAGAACTCAATTATTTTCTTGGATTACAAATCAAGCAAACCGATGAAGGAATTTTCATCAACCAAGCCAAGTACACTAAAGAACTACTCAAAAGGTTTGGTATGGATGGTGCTAAGGAAAGCAACACACCTATGAGTGCTACCATCAAGCTTGACAAGGATGAAAAAGGTAAAAGCGGTAGATGAAACAAGGTATAGAGGTATGATTGGTTCTCTTCTTTATCTAACCGCTAGTAGGCCGGATATCATGTTTGCCGTATGCTTATGTGCTAGATTTCAAGCTTGTCCTAAAGAATCTCATCTAGTTGCCGTTAAGCGCATATTTAGATATCTTATTGGTTCATATGATTATGGGTTATGGTATCCTAGAAGTGCATCTTTTGATTTGATAGGTTATTCGGATGCCGATTATGCGGGATGTCGTATTGAGCGCAAAAGCACTAGTGGGCATTGTCAATTTCTTGGTCATGCATTAGTCTCTTGGTATAGCAAGAAACAAGCAAGTGTATCTCTTTCCACCACCGAAGCGGAATATATAGCCGCCGGTAGTTGTTGTGCTCAAATCTTATGGATGATGCATACACTTGTGGACTTTGGGCTTGCATTTCATCATGTCCCTATCTTGTGTGATAATACTAGTGCAATCAATTTGACAAAGAATCCCATTCAGCATTCCCGAACTAAGCATATAGAAATCAAACATCATTTCATTCGTGATCATGTTGTAAAAGGTGATGTTTGCATAAACTTTATTTGCACCGATGAACAACTTGCGGACATATTCACAAAGCCCCTTAACGTAGAAAGGTTTGAATATTTAAGGCGTTGCCTCGGAATCACAAAATTCCGGGAGTCGATTTGTGTATTAAGTGTGCGGGAATATGATGAATATCTCGGACGACCCAGAGCACGAGTCGGTCGACCAGATTGTGACCTTGGTCGACCGAATTTAGAGAACCCTCGACCGAAGATGCTATCTGGAATCATCTCGGTCGACCGAAGATAGGAACGGTCGGCCAAGTGCAGTCAGGGTCGGGGATATAAACCGAGAATCTCTTTCTTATTTCATAAACCCTTTCATCTTCAAAATCAGTTTTCTCTCTAATTCTTTGTCTCTAAAACCTAAATTATCTCTACCCAAGCCAAATTAAACCCTTATATCAACATCCAATATCTTCTTATTACTCAAGAGGGTAAATTATCATCGATTTTGCCTCAATTCTTCTTATCTCGGATTACCAAAGTATTCCCACTACAAAATCAAACTAAATTCGAGATGGTACGAACCAAAAACCCTAACAAAGGAGGGAATGATGATGATACTACTCCTCCTCGGAAAAATCCACCAAGAAATCTTCCCAAACGACCCCTTGAAAAAAAGGGATTTCACTCAAAGAACCATCTCAAGCTCCATCAAAGAAGAGGGTCAAGCAAATTGCTCACAAAGTTGTTGGAAAAGGGAAGAAGATTCAAGAGGATGATTCTAGTCATTCGGAGGACGATTACTCGTCTTCACCTTCAAGGGGTGTCACCTCCTTCAAATTTTGAGGTTGGAGGATCCTCAAACTTCTACACTTCAAAGGTAACGAATTCCTTTTACAATGCTTCGACTAAGAAGTTGTTTGAGACTCTTAATTCATCAAAAAGAGGTTTTATGACTACCTATATTAGGGATGAAAGCATGTTCATTCAAGGTAAAGGTTTAGATGTTGTTATGGGTTTGTTCGATGATATGGGTTGGGTAAATCTTTTTGATGTTGATGAACCTATTTACCCCTCCATTGTATATGAATTTGGTGCTAATCTGAGGAGAGAAGTCAGTGATGAGGATGAGGATTTAATTCAATATAGATCTTGTGTTAATAAAATGGAATTTGTTTTCTCGGAGAGGATGTTTTGTGAAGCTATTGGGGTAAAATATGTGGATTATGCTAAGAGGTTCTACAAGAATACCGTAAATTCGGATGATATTGAGCTATTTAACTTAAAGAACTTTAAATCCGAATTTAGTATTCATGGTAGTTTCTCTGATGCTAAGGAAAGGGAGATAGACAAGTTGGATGAGTTTGGTCGGATTTTGCACTTCTTTGTATCCAACCTTGTTACTCCAGTAAAAGGGCACAAGTCTTCAATTACTTTCCTGCAAATGGTTATAATGCAACATCTTATTGAAAGGAAAGCATTAAATTTTGCTCATCTTGCTCTTCAACATTTCCTGGCTGCCATCAAAAGCTCAAGAAATTTTATTCCCTATGGAAATGTTCTTAGTAGGCTCTTTCTTAAGTTTAGACTTGATTTACATAATCCTTTGAAGCAAAGGGTTATCAAAATAGATGAAGCTTGTTTTCACCGATTGAAGATGATATATATTGATAATCAATGGAAATTCATTCGGAATACAACCAATGAAGAACTTGGAGCTTCAATCCTTGCAAGAAATGTGTCCCCATATATGCTCAAAACACTTATCAAGATTGAAAAGCAAAGGGCTCTTGAAGGAACTAGAGTTGGAGCATCTTCTCAACCAAGAAATGATGAGCAAGAAAACTTTGAAGCACCCAATCCACTTAGCTCAAGTGAACATTCCTCATCCGAAAAGAGTCAACAAGGTCAATCCCATTCTACATCACAAGGTTCATCAAAAGGCACTCCTCCAAAGAAGTCTAAAATCAAACAGATATTTGCCTTCATGAAGAATATGGCAAAACAAATGGAGAACATGTCAAAGGAGATAGGGTGCATAAAAGACGATGTTCGAAAAGTGTCCTCCAAAGTGGACAAAATGGCTAAGGCTCTTAATATCTCAAGTGAAGAGGATCAAGATAAAAATTGAGTTGGCACTTGATATTGCACTTGTTTTTGTTTATGTTGACATTTTTGAACTGTTTTTGCATGACTTATTGTGGAACCTGAATATTGTTTATGTTTTGGCTAATCACTTCTTTAATTGGTTATTTATGGCTTTTTGATTATGCCAAAGGGGGAGAAAACTTTATGGATTATGGTTTTTTATAATTGGAATACTGACTGTCTTGGTGTGTATGTAGACTGATATAAATTCTCAGGAGACAGCTCAGAATGCAGCAAAATGCTGCAGGAATTTTCTCCTACTTCGGTCGACCGAAGTTGAGGTACCAGAAGCTCGGTCGACCGAGATCCATGCAGTTTCAAAATTCAATGTTGATTTTTTCTGCTATCAACTGCTGGAGCCTAAGGAAGTTTTCTTTATATATTTTTCTTTGTTTTTATCTTTAATATGGCATGTTTTGAGGGGGAGCATTTAAATGTCTTAATATAGTAATTTTCTCAAAACTGTCTTGTAGTTGGAAGGAAGGAGGACTGGAGGATGGTAGGTATTTAGGGCTCTTCTAAGAGTCCCTAATGAGTTGGCAAAAGAAGTTAAAGCACTAGTGTTTGGGTTTCTCACTGTTTATCTTCTAAAACACTAGTTGTCTCTCCTAATTGTTTTTTAAATCTTTTTTGCCATGCTTCCTTGTTCTTATTATTGCTCATATTCTATCTATTTACATAAAAGTTTGTCATAATCAAAAAGGGGGAGATTGTAAGCCCTAAGGGCGAACAAACTCGATTTTTGATAATAGACAAACATTTGATGTTATGTTTAATGTCTTACATCTTTGTGATAGAATAATGAAACTCATTGTGGAAGCACTAAGTACTTCAATCAAGCTACAATCAAGATCTTCAAGGCACATATCAACAAGATTGAAGATTGAAGATTGAAGACTTAGGTTTGGTTAGGAAAGCTTCTAGTTTTATTTGTCGTTATCTTACAAGCTCTAACCAAAATGCTCTTATGAACTTAAGCATACAACACTAAAGTCTTGCACATTTTATAAACTCGTTTTCAAAGGATAAAGTTTCAAAATTGATCTTATATTCAAAAAGCCCTTGATTTTAAAGTTAAGTCTTTTAGAAAAGTTTTCCAAGTATTCTTTTTATTACAATTTGGGAAAACCTTTTAGACTTCAAGAGATTTCAAAACAAAGGTCAAAACATCATCTCTCATACTCTGAAAAGTCGGTCAACCGAGATTTTCTCGGATCAACCGAAGGATTTACTGAGAGTTGTTCTGTCAAAGTTCGGTCGACCTAAGCTTGGGTCGGTCGACCGAGATTATGGTTCGGTCGACCGAGTTTTTGGTCGGTCAACCGAGTTGCTCCAAGTCGGTCATCCGAGACTTGTTTCGGTCATCCGAGCTCTGCAAAAACTAGCCGTTATCTGACCGTTTTAAAGTCGTTTTTTGGACGTTTTTGAAATCTATAAAGACCCTAAAGCTGAATATTCTTCCAACAAGAACCTTGACAAATCTACATTGAATATTCTTAAAAGCTCTAGCTATCAAAAAAAAGCATTTATTCCTTTTGATGATTTGAAAAGTCCAAAAATCAATCTTTATACAAGCAAGACAAAAAGTGTTGAATACAAAAGTTCAAGAGCATTAAAGTAAAGATCTTCAAAGGTATATTTACTCCACTTGTGAGTGAAGAACTTGTATCATTATATCTTCATCCTTCCCTTTCTTAGTGATAGGGTATTCTTGTGTCTAAACCTACTTAGTGTGGGAAAGTACTCTTTGTGAGTGAGTAAATTGTGGTTGTGTGTAAAACTCTTAGTGAGTTAGCCACAAGTGTAACAAGCCTTTTTCTTAGTGAAATTGTTGGAAATCCTTGGGAGATACTCAAGGTAGTGGACGTAGATTCTTTGTGAATCGAACCACTCTAAATCACTTGTCTTGCTCTCATTGCTTCATTTCTACAAAGCTTCATATATTAGTTCCATATCTCTTTATCTCAAGAAAAAGAAGCAAATTTGTATAAAAACCCAATTCACCCCCCCCCCCCCCCTCTTGTGTTTTTCACCAATGATAACCTCATCGGGTGAGGGTTCAGAGACGCGTATATCAGAAGACCTTTCGGATCACAAAATCAGTATCAGAATGCAGTAGCGAACGAATCTTGCAAGAGCTTAGTAGGGGCGACGACTCGGTCGACCAAACCACATATGACTAAAATCAGCGACTCCCAACTATGACGACCAAAGCGGTAACATTTATACAAGTTCAATATAAGCCCAATTAATCCAAAATTCACAATTATCGGTTAATTATGACAATTTACATAAAGTAATAACAAGAACGCAGTAATAAATTTACGAATCAGATTATAATGAATTTAAATCATGCCCAAAATAGTTTATACAATATCGAAAGCAATAAACACAATTCGTGCAACTATTTCGTAAATTGAATAGTTTATCCGCTTTTACTGTGCAATAATTAATCAACCAATATTATACATAATTATATGCGAGAATTAAATAACGTAAAGATCCCTACCTCTTATGGGGACAAAAGATAACAGGAAATTCGAAATCTGCACTGCATAGTCTTACTTTCGAAGGTATAACTTTCTGCTCGGGACTCGGAATGACGTACAGTCTGCTCTCACTCGAAGCTAACTCGAACGCCTTCGAATCGGTATATTATAGGTTGGAAAGAGAAAAGTAACGCTCATTCGGTGATCTCTCAAAGTCTGACAAACAAAACTGCCCACATGTTGAAACTTGCCAAAAATCCTCACTGTTGGCTCGCAGCAAATAAGCCGCTACCGCTTCCTCACTCTGGACGTGATTCCCAAGTAGGAAAGACCCACGGCTACTCCCTCACTTCTCAATATATCTAATCCTCCCAATCCCTAAGTAATATAAATACGGATCCCTGCCCCTTTTATAAGGCAAAAAATCCTATGTCCCCATGTGTGTCCCCGTGTGTGTCCCTAACCAATCACAATTCACTATGTGTGTATATATTTGAAAAAAATATTTATATATTAAATTCTGATTGGTTGAAGACAGGATTAAGGAACAGAGAATTTTCACCCCTTTTATAATATATGTATATCTATAACCCCCACCCCTTCTTCTACTATATATTTATACTATATAAAAGTACCCCCATGTCTCCCCATGTTCCTGACCCCAAGTAACCTACAAAACCCCTGTTCCCCTTAAATTCCTTTTTACTTAAATTCTTTTTATATTCATCAACCCTCCATGAAATGCCTTTTTCATTTCTTTTAATTTAATTTCCAATCCATCATCTAAGTGAAACATAATTTTAGTCCCTAATTACGATACATGTACAAAATGCCCTTCAATTAAACGTGCACATAATAAACATTGTACCATGTTATAAAATTAAATAGACACGTAATCAAACGAAATAAATTACGCTACACAGTTAGTCGCGAAAAATTAAATTACACGTCAAAAATCACGTATGCAAAAGTTACGGGTTTTACATTCTTCCCCCCTTACAAAAGTTTTGTCCTCGAAACTTGCAATCCCTGGTTGCTGAACGGATAGGGATACTTCAACCGGCTTCTTCTTCCAACTCTCAAGTGGCTTCCTGCTCTGACCGGTTGGACCACTGAATCCGAGAACGTTAGGATGATTGAGAACGAAATCATGACAAACGTCAATAGCAAATTGGGAAACATTGAAATCAATCTTTTCACTGAATGAAGAATATATTCTAGTGAAAAGTTGATGAATAAGATTTTGAGCTCTCTGATAGAAAAAATGAGTACAAAAAAAAAGTACGTTCAATTGAGAAAACCAAAGATTGGCTAACATGACAATTGATGAACTTGTTATTTCTCTGCAGACCTATGAGATGTCGAAGAAGATCAAAATTTAAGGAAAGAAGTTTATCCTTCAAATTAAAACATCAATGTCCACAATAAAACTCAGTGATGCAGATATGGCGAAGACGATACATCATACTCCTCCATCTGAGATGATTCCAAAACTGATGACGAAGATGGTTATTATGAAAGTGGGGATGAGAATGTTAGCAAATCAATTTATGGCTTTCTATACCGAATTTATACTTCGATGAAGAGAAGTATATTAAAAAGAAGGAAGACTACAACCCAAAAAACAGAGATGTAGATCCAGTTTGTTAAACCAAATGGTAAACCAAAGAGTACGAATCAAGAAATGGGCAACGAAAGTTGATTCACTTCCAAGAGAGATTGCAATTCGTGAATAGACATTGGTCGGACCAAACGAGAAATCAGAAGTAGCTAAACGGTGGATCAAGAGGTGGAATAATAGAAAAGCTAATTTCGATGATCTGTCATTAACAGGTTAACAAGATGGAGATCACCGTGGATTTTGAAATGATGGCAGGAATCAAGGATCAATAAGAAAACATCTTGATTCTCAACAAAGGTTGTTAAAGAAGTAAAAATAACCAAAAGTTTACAAGGGAGATTTTACTAAGATGAATACGGTCATCACTAAAAAGAATAAAAGAAAAATCCATAAGAGATCACATAACAGACATCTATATCCACAAGCAAAATGTAAAAAGGTGTGGGTGGAGCAAGAGTAGAGAGAGATAAGATTATGTGATTCTCTAACCCAGACAGGAAACAAACAGATCCAGATTAGACATCTCCAATTAGAACAATCAACTTACCAGTAGAAAAACAGTTGAATACATCAAAAGACGCAAAATCGATTTAGGACATACAATAAACCAAATAAGTGTACTAAGTCCGAGTGAAACAAAAGGTGCAAGTGATGTCTCCTCAAATCGCAAAGCAACTGATAAACAGAAATCTGAATAAGTGAGGAAACCAAGACGGTCAGCACATAGAAGGTGGAAGATAACAAACACAAATAGCGGCAGAAGAAGCACTTTTGAGAAAGGTTTAATCCGAACTGTTTGCAAATAAAATGATGATCTTTTTTAGCTGACAGAATCGTAATAAACAAGGAGCCAAGAAGATCTTACGAATACATTGAGTGAGCATGATGACAATGATGTTACTCCATCAGATTTAGGGTGCGACAGACAAAAACTGGTATAAGTAGGGCAGGTAAAAGAAATCACTCGGTTGAGTAGATAATTGAAAATTTTGATACACTTAAGAAACCTCGTGGAAATTCCAAGGTCAACTACAAAGGAATTATCATTTACAATTGTGCTTCCATTGTTGAACCTAGAATGTGAAGGAGGAATTGCAAGATGAATTTTGGTTCATGTCGATGCAAGAAAAACTTCAACAGTTTCATGGAAATAATGTTCAGAGACTGGTTCCAAGATTAGATGATGTGAACATCATTGCATTTGAGTGGATGTTTAGAAACAAATCCAAAGAGTTAAGATATTTTATTAGAGACAAATTCAAAATGGTAGTCAAAGAATACACTCAAATACACGGGGCCGAATTTTGATGAGAAATTTGCTCTTGTAGCAAGACTTGAGTCTATAAGGCTTATGTTGACATTCCCTTTTTGGAGAACTTCAAACTTTATAAGATGGATGGTAATAGAGTTTCCTTGAATGGGTTGTTACACGAAGAAGTATATGATGAACAACCTAAAGGATATGAAAAACCAGATTGTCCAAATTATGTATACAAATTGAAAAAGGTTCTTGGTGAATTAAAACAAAGCTCAGGGGTTTGGTATGAGAGGCTAACCAAAATCTTGTTGGACATGGACACACAAGAGGTGGAGTTGGTAAAAAAATATTCATTACGAATTGAAGAGATCAAATAATGATAACTTAAGTTGATGAGATTTTGTTTGGATAATTGAGAAAATGAAGAAGTCATCATTGATTTAGAACAAAAGACGAGTTGGGCATAGCCTAGTATAGTACATAAGAATGGCGTAGTACAACAAACGTAGCGCGTAACGATAAGATAACGAGCGATATGTAAGGCGTAATCGGCACTGCTTCCATGACTCGGATCCATATTAACCCCAACAGGTATAGCAGATAAGGTAAGATAAGCATAAAACACTTAGCAACTAAACGTGTGAAGCAAAAGCAAGTAAAGAATGGCATGGTATACTTAATACAAAGAATCATACAACATGTATATCATATAGAATATTGAAGCATAACTTATAGTAAATAATTAAGATAAGCTATTAAACAATTAGCAAGTGAACACGTGAAGTATAGACAAATAGAGCATGATATAATACAAGAAATCGCCTAACATGTTAAAACACAAATAAGAGGGCAACCATATACATTAATATAACATATAGCAGCAGGATATGAAGCGTTAAGTAAACAGAAGCATCCTAGTCCGTGATCTCTACCCATCACACACATCACATTAAGTGTTCTTGTTATCCTAAGTTCATTACCGGTTTTTATCCCTAAGGCTCGACCTGCTCTTATACCACTTCAGTCACGACCCGTAACCATGGTAGACGACATGGAAGTGTCTCATTGGTTAATGGAACACCAAAGCCGAAAAACAGAGTTACTAAGAAGAAATTCAATTATGAAATAATCCGAAATAAAATTTCAACAGCGGAAACTATTTATTACAAATGAAATTGTTCAACGATACTAATAATGAAATAAACTAAATTCGTTAATTGAAACCGGTAATGAATCACTCTTCATAATCCCCATCCCAGATGCCATCATCCTCGTAGTTTTGCTCGTCACCTAAATCATTTGCAACAGTAAAAGTGGATGGACTGAGCTCCGGTGCTCAGTAGGGACCAATAAAAAGAACGAACAAGTATGAAACAACAAATAAGCTAAGTAGCCATATTCGTCGCATCTAAACGCTTACAAAACCGAGTGCACAACAAGCACCACGCATTGCTCATACACTACACTCGATTACAACACCGTTTAAACACTAATAACATCACTACCGCTATGACACGCAATCCCGCCACATGAGCTGACTCATCTATTCACTCCTAATCAACAATAACGGTAATGGCCCTAGCTATTATCCGAGCTAGGACGACTCAGAAAATGCAAGTGCGGGTTTGGTACGGTCCCCCAAACGACGGGCCCAGAGTTTAAGGATCCATTCTTTTATTGTGTCATCACCCACCGCAGTGGACTCAACAAAGTCATTACCGTCCCAATGATAACCTCATCTGGTGAGGGTTCAGAGACACGTATATCAGAAGACCTTTCGGGTCACATAATCAGTATCAGAATGCAGTAGCGAACGAATCCTGCTAATTAGACGTTCCTAGACAAGAGCTCAGTAAGGTGACGACTCGGTCGACCAAACCACGTATGACTAAAATCAACGACTCCCAAATATGACGACCAAAGCGGTAACATTATGCAAGTTCAATATAAGCCCAATTAATTCAAGATTCACAATTATCGGTTAATTGTGACAATTTACATAAAGCAATAACAAGAACGCAGTAATAAATTTACGAATCAGATTATAATGAATTTAAATCATGCCCAAAACATTTTATACAATATCGAAAGCAATAAACACAATTCGTGCAACTATTTCGTAAATTGAATAGTTTATCCACTTTTATTGTGCAATAATTAATCAACCAATATTATACATAATTATATGCGAGAATTAAATGACGTAAAGGTCCCTACCTCTTACGGGGACAAAAGATAACAGGAAATTCGAAATCTACACTGCATAGTCTTACTTTCGAAGGTATAACTTTCTGCTCGGGACTCGGAATGACGTACTGTCTTCTCTCACTCGAAGCTAACTCGAACGCCTTCGAATAGGTATATTATAGGATGGAAACAGAAAAGTAACACTCACTCGGTGATCTCTCAAAATCTGACAAAAAAACTGCGCACATGTTGAAACTTGCCAAAAATCCTCACTGTTGGCTCGCAGCAAATGAGCCGCTACTGCTTCCTCACTCTGGACGCGATTCCCAAGGATGAAAGACCCACAGATGCCCCCTCACTTCTCAATATATCTTTTTTTTTTGGTGAAATAGATAGAGAAATATATTAATCAAAAGGAGGAAGAGAATAAGATTTTACATCAGGAACTAAATGTTCTAAAACAGCCCCAAGGGCATCCCTTGCCAAAATTTGGCTAATAAAGGGAGTTTCAACAAAATAAGGTAGTAAATTAAAGTCCACCAAAAGTGCGCCCTTTTTTGCAAGTAGACCTGCACTGGAATTGGCCTCCCTGTAGTTATGCTTAATGTTGTTTTCTGCAAATTTCTGCAGTAGATCCCTGCAATCAAAAATCAGATTAGAGAGAGGGTGTGAGTTAATATCTAACTGATTTAGGTGGTTGATTACAACTATTGCATCCAACTCTACATCTAGATTAACAATGTTGAAGTTGGTTGCCATAGTTAAACCATCTCTAAGGGCCCACATCTCTACCATAACACTATCAAATGTAGTAATCCTTCTACTAAATCCTCCCACCCAGTTTCCCAGGTGGTCCCTAAGTAGGCCGCCAGTGCCTCCTCTGGAATTGATGCTGCAACATGAGCCATCCACATTCAATTTAATCCTGCCAGGTGCAGGTTTGTGCCAAGCAATTCTAAGGATTGTTTTTGCAATAGCAGCCTTATTACTTATTCCTAAGCTGTTATATTCAGCAGCTTTGGTAACAGCCACCTTATAAGTATCAAGCTTGGGAGCAGAGGGTCTTAAATTATTATGATTTCTGTTAAACCAAAGAGCATGGAAAGCATAAACAAAGAGGGTATTCTAAGGGATAAGGTGAATATGAGATATTCCTAAGAGGGAAGAACCGTTTCTCAGCCACTCATTGAAGTTCAAGACCTAGAGATTTGGATGGAATCTCTTGATATCCAATTGATCCCAAAGTTGTACTGCAGCTGTGCATCTTTTAAGAATATGTTCTTCATTCTCTTCTTCAATCCCACAAAAAGAGCACAGAGAACAATCAGTAATTTGCCTCTTGTGGAGAAGTTTTTTTGTTGGAAGTCTTTCATGATTACTACTCCACAAGACATTTTAATTCTTTGGCTGCAGCTGGCTTTCCACACCCATTTCCAGGTCAAATCTGCTGTAACTTCTTCACCATCTTCTTTAAGAAAAGTAGAATAGGCTGATTTGGAAGTGAAATCCCCAGTAGGGCTACCCCTCTATCTCTTCCTATCCTTAAGATTGGGATTATAAGATCTTGGAATACGTTTTATAATGTCAGATATGGAGGGTGGCAAAATGAAGGAGAGGTTGGAGAGGTTCCAAGTACCATTCAGTCCAAAGAGGCCTTCTAAAGGCAGGTTACCCTCAGCAGTAGTAAGGGGGCCTGAGATCACTCCTCTTAGGCCTCCTATACCCATCCAGTCATCCTCCCAAACTTTGATGGACTGACCATTTCCAGGGATCCAAGAGGAAGAACTCTGGAAGAGTTTCCAACCAATTGAGATAGCCTTGGAAGTGATAGAGCAAGGAAGTTTTTTAGGAACAGACCTCATATCAGGATCAAGTTTCCAAAACTTACCTTTGATACAACAAGTCCATTTTGTAGTATGACTCTTACTTATCCTCCATACCAGTTTTGCCAGACCAATTCTGTTGGCATGTAAAGCTTTCTTAATCCCCTAGTCATCCTAATGCTTTAGGTTTGCAGACTCTGTCCCAATTAAGAAGGTAAAGTTTATTGTGACCATCAGAACTCCCCCACAGGAAGTTCCTCTGCTCTCTGTCAATCTTGTCACAGACACTAATAGGCAAAGGGAGGCATTGAATGTAATAAGAGAGGATTTGAGAAGATGAAGATTGGATGATAGCTTTCCTTCCTGCAATAGAAAGCAAATTTGCCTTCCAGCCACTCAGTTTGTTCCTAATTTTATCAACAATGAACATAAAATCAGAGGTCCTGGGGCTTTTTGGAAAATTGGAAAGCCTAGGTAATTTCCCAGGTTGGTAGTATGTTTGATGTTAAGAGTGAATTCAATGAAGGCTATTCTGGCAGGATTTGGTGCACTAGAGCAACAGAATTTGGAATTGTTGTAGTTAATCTTCTGTCCTGATCTGGCACAGAAGTCCTCCAGAATCTTATTCATTTCCTGGATAGTGGTATCATCCCCTTTACCAAACAGGATAATGTCATCAGCAAAAAGAGAGTGGGAGATAAGGGGACCTTGACCACCCATCCTGACAGGTTTCCAGAGGTTATCTCTAACAGATTTCTCTATACTCAAAGATAGATATTCCATGCAAATGACAAAAATGTAAGGGGAAAGGGGGTCCCCTTGTCTTATCCCTATGGAAGGTTCAAAGGCAGTTACTGAAGGCTACACAGCAACCCAGAATTTGTGGAAGAAGATTGGGTGAAGCCCATCAGTTCCAGGGCTTTTATAAGGCTTAAATCCCCACATGGCACATTTGATTTCAAATTCAGTGACCTGGGTATAAAGCAGGTCAAGGCGATGAGTATTAACAGAAGACCAAACAAAAGGAAAAGCATTAGGGAATAGATTATTGACAGTCTTCCCAGTGGAGTATAAATCCTTAAAATGCTTCAAAACAATCAATCTTACTCTACTCAGATCAAACTCCCAACTGCCCTGATTTTTTAGGGAAATAATTCTATTGCACAGAGTGGTAGTTTTCAAGAAGTTGATATTAAGGTCATCCTAGAGTAGAGAATTCACTCTAGACTTGACAGCCCATATGAACCTTTCTTCACTGTAAACAGAATCAAGCTCAGCAAGAAGGTTTCTTTCCAGATTGATAGAGTGAGTGGTCTGGACTGACTCCAGCTCTTTCTAGGCATGATGGATCCTGGCAAGTAGTGTTTTCTTTCTCTCAAATACATTGCCAAAGACATCTATGTTCCATTGTTTTACCTCCTCTAGCAAACTTTTTGGCTGAGGAAGTAATATTGAGGGGGCATTCTAACCAAGCCTTCTCAAAAACTTTATACAGGAGAGGGTGTGACAGCCAAACAGGTTCAAATCTAAAAGGCTTGGTCAGAGGAATATGCTGACAAGGTTTGGTGACAAGGAGAATATGTGAGTGGTCAAACCTGGTTCTGGTTAGATTGTAAATTGTAGCCTCAAGGTGGAGGTTCCACCAACGGGGATTAGTAAGAGCCCTATCGCTTCTTTAGAATATAAGAGGTCCTTTGTCTCTCTTGTTAGTCCAAATGAAATGATTCCCATCATGCCCAAGATCCATGAGTTTGCAATCATCAATCATTGCCTTAAAACTCATAACTCTTGTCTGATTGATGGGGAGGCCTCCAAGTTTCTCTGATTGGAAGAGAATATGGTTGAAGTCACACATAACCACCCAAGCAAGATCATTACTGATACAAACATGTAGAAGATGATCCCAGAAGTCCTGTCTAATACCAAAGATAGGACTAGCATAGATAGCACTAAGGAGCCAAAGGTTAGGAGAGTTAAATACCTTCATAACAACATGAATTGCCTGGCTATTCTTGGTGACAACATTGACTTCCACCTCAGCTTCATTCCACATTAGCCAGACACCTCCACTGTAGCCAATTGATTCCGCAATCTCAATGTTGGTGAATGACAGCCTTGCAAAGATTTCCACCGCTCTGTAACCATTAACTCTTGTTTCCAAAAGGGCAACTACCTGGGGTTTGTAGACTTATTATTTCCATCATGTGATCATGGAAATCAGGGTGACCTGCTCCTCGAACATTCCAGACAATGAGTTTACTCATATCAAAGGGGTTTGGGGTTGTGGACCTGCGGATTCCTCTGGGGATTATCCCCTCCTGTCGAGACACAGTTCTAGTCTCGTGGAATTCCGGAATCAGGTGCAATGAGTAGACTTCCTGTCTCAAACTTATCGTTCTGTCCAGCACCAATCTGCAACTTGTGATTCCTTCTGCCATTGTGATCAGGATTGGTGGCCTTCTTTGGTTTGGCAGCTATTTTAAAGCTTGAGCGCTTAGTGCATAAGAACTCCTTATCGTCGTTGTCTCTACCCTTTCCTGGTTTTCTTCTTCTGCTATCATGGTCGCTTGGGAGGTCAGTCTCCTTCGTCTCCATGGACGAGTCTCCTCCGGACTCGTATTTTCCTGTTGTGTCCTTCTCCCACTCAATCGGCTGGTGTGTTCCGTCTCTAGGGTTCGAGGGTTTTGGGGATTCTGATTGTGTGATTGAATAATCTCCCTTAAGTCTGTGATGATGAGTGGAGACCGGTTCAGTGCTGGTTCCGGTTCCCTGGTCTGCCACATACTCGAACCCAGTTCCCTCATTCCTGGGCTTTTGTTGGGTGGGCTTGGCCTTCGAAATAGTGTTGGATGGCTTCTCCTTACCCATCTCAGCATCCTCGATGGGTCCAGGTCCATCATGAAAGTTAGAGAGTTTTGTGATATCCAGATTTCTGTGGATCCCAGCGGGCAATTCCCCTAGTGGGTTTAGAGGGGTCCATTGTAAGTGGCCCAAGTCTGTTGCTATAATCTGCAGCCTGCCCAACCATGTGCGGTCCACTCCCCCTTCAAGATCTCTCTATTGTCTTGCACCTTCTTGAGACATTTTCCGCTTCTGGAAGCTTAACGGAGAGAAGATAATTTGCAGAGGAGTTGAGAGGGATATCAGACTGACTGATGGAAGTTGATGCCTCGGAGACCTTTTTAAAACAGAGGTTAACTGACTTTTCAATAGGAAATTCATTTTGGGAGGGAGACTTTTCGACCACTTCCCGAGGCAAAGAAGTAGGCGGTGCAATGATGCATTCTCTCGAGGCTCCTTTTTTTACGGCTTTTCCTCTGTCTACTCTAGTCGCCGATTTTCCATCAATCACAAGACCTTTGGTTTCCTCAATGAACTTGGTTTGTTGTATCTGGACTAGTAGAACTTCTTCCTTGCCCTTATCTAGTTCGGACTTAGTCGGATCCGGGTCTGGAAAATTTGCTTGATTATCACTAGCTACAATTTTCTTTCTCCAAGATTTGGAGTTTTCACCCAGTTCTCTTTTTCTAGATTGTTCTCCATCGGAGTGGTGTTTTTGTTTATAAGGATTCCCAAGTCTGATCTTCTGGGAAGGGGCTCCCAGGTTTTGCTTGTAGCTTGGTTTTTCTCTGTAAGTAGTGATTACCTAATTTCCTGGTCCTATTTCGTGGTATTTATCACCCTCGGAGACCTCAGTAGCCATTGGGGTGTCCTGTGGAGAAAGGTTATATTTATTCAGATGAGGGTCTGTAGGGTTTTCCTTAGTGAGTATCTTGTTAGGACAGTCTTGTTGTGGATGTCCTATTATGCCACATCCATAGCAGAAATCAATGCCCTCATATTGAACTTGTTAGATATGTTTAGAGCCTATCTTGACATAAGGGATTAAAGGCTTTCTCAGGTCTACTTGAATGCAGATTCTGGCATATCTGCCTCTCTCGGAATTGGAGGTTCTAGCATCAAGTTTTAGTAAGGTACCTAGGTTACCCCTACTTTTGCCAGGATCTCTCTGTCATAGAAGTCCACTGGTAAGCCTGGGAAATGAGCCCAGATAGCAGTAGTAGAAGGGTTGTCTCTATAGGGGTCAAATTCCGGTTGCCATAATCTAGTCATGAGGTATTTCCCATTGATAAACCACGGTCCCCCCGCTATTACCTTGGAGAAGTCATCTTCCCTATTAAATTTTGGAATGAAGAAATTATTTCCCAAATCTATCAATCTTAGATCTCCCATTATCTTCCAGCATTGTCTTACTTTGAAGTTAAGGTAGCCATAAGCCAGTTGTTTACCATACGGTTTAATGATAACACTGTTGATCCAGGGACCTCTACATCTGAGCTTGTCTTCTTTGGATAGTCGAATGGTTGGGATATCATTATCTGGTTGATCTTCATCTGAATCCTCCTCCAGGTGGTGAGAAAGGAAATCTTTCTTAACGTCCTTAGCACAAATATTGTGTGTTTGGATAAGCTTATCTTTGTAACTTACCAGTTTGCTAGCATAGATTTGTTTATTACTACCATCTTGTGGTATTTCCATTGGGTCTGCATCTGATTTCTGCTTCTTATTGCTCTGTCGTAACAGGTCTAATTCTTCCGGCGTCACCTTTTAACTCTCTTGTTGTCCGGTCTCTACTGTAGCAGTAGAGAGCATTTCGTTCTTTTTATTTACTTCTCAATATATCTAATCCTCCCAATCCCTAAGTAATATAAATACTGTTCCCCTGCCCCTTTTATAATATGGGGTAAAAAGCGCTGACGCCCCCTAAACTATTTCGATTTTTGGTTCTTGACCTCAACTAAAAAGGGTCGAGTGTTACCCCCTAAACTATTTCGGATTTTGGTTTTTGACCTTCCATCCATATTCTCCGTTACATCATAACAGAAGTCCAAAAAATGGAGGTATTTTGGGAAAATCATATAATTCATAATAAATAGAATTAAATTTAAGGGAAAAAAGGGTCTTTTAAGATTTTTTTCAGAGGTTGGAATTTACAGTTGGTGGTTGGAGAAGAATAGTGGTACCCGGTTTCCTGCTTCTTCTGTCACTGTTCTCACCGGCGACTTCTTCTTTCTCGTTAGAATAATAAGTTTTTTTTTTTTTTTAATAAAAACAAAAATTTTAGGATCTTATACCGATTGCCCAAAAATGCCCCCATTTTTTGGACTTCCGTTATAATGTAACGGAGAATATGGATGGAAGGTCAAAAACCAAAATTCGAAATAGTTTAGGGGGTAACACTTGACCCTTTTTAGTTGAGGGTCAAAAACTAAAAATGGGAATAGTTTAGGGGGCATGAGTAGGAATGGCAGCAGGGCAGATCGGGCGGGTATCCGAAATACCACGCCCGCCCGCCCTCGTTGATCCGTGCCCCGCCCCGCGCCCCGCCCGCCCGGATCAAAGAAATTTCCGCCGCGCCCCGCCCGCACGGCGAGATCCGACTCGCCACGCCCATTCTATTTTTTTTTAAAAAAAAATCATTATTTTTTTTAAAATTATAAAAATCATTAATTTTATCAAAAAAAATTAAAATCATAAAAAATCATTAATTTTATCATAAAAATAATTAATTTTTTTTAAAAATCATAAAAATCATTAATTTTATCCAAAAAATCGTTAATTTTATTATAAAAATAATTAATTTTTTAAAAAAATCATAAAAATCATTAATTTTATCCAAAAAATCATTAATTTTATTATAAAAATAATTAATTTTTTAAAAAAAATATTTAATTTTTTTTAAAAAATAATTAATTTTATCCCAAATCAATTCTCAAACAAGTACAATTAGTATATTAAAATGAAAATTAAACATGATTATGTTTAATAATAACAATATTATAATAATTTAATATAAATGGGGCAAAATGGGGCGGGGCGGGGCGGGGCGGGGCGGGCGAGGGCGGTAAAAATACCATGCCCCGATCTGCCCCTGTTCGCGGGCGAGCGATCTCGCCCCTGCTCTCTACTGGGGCGGGCGGGGGCTGCCCCAAAAGGCATCGGGCGGGGCGGATCGGCGGGTCACGGGTCAAATTGCCATCCCTAGGCATGAGCGCTTTTTACCCTATAATATATGTATATCTATAACCCCACTTCTTCTTCTACTATATATTTATACTATACAAAACTACCCCACGTCTCCCCATGTTCCTGACCCCAAGTAACCCACGAAACCCCTGTTCCCCTTAAATTCCTTTTTACTTAAATTCTTTTTATATTCCTCAACCCTCCACGAAATGCCTTTTCCATTTCTTTTAATTTAATTTCCAATCCATCATCTAAGTGAAACACAATTTTAGTCTTTAATTACGATACATGCACAAAACGACCCTCAATTAAACGTGCACATAATAAACATTGTACCATGTTATAAAATTAAATGTGTAAAACACAAGAGGGGGGGGAGGGTAAATTGGGTTTTAATCGATCTTGCAAACTTTTTCGAATCTATTCAATGCTAGTGTAGGTTTGAGCAAGATGAACAAAAGAAAAACTAACCCCAACAACAAGACAAATGATTTAGAGTGGTTCGATTCACTCAGAATCTACCTTGAGCCGCACCCAAGGATTTTAACAACTTCACTAAGAAGACTTTTTACACTTGTGGCTAACTCACTAAGAGTTTTACAACACAACCACAATACAAAACTCACTAAGAGTAAATTGCCCATACAAAGTAGGACATATCAATTTGCCCACACAAAGTAGGACTTAACAATTTGCCCACACAAAGTAGGACTTATACAAGAATAACCCTATCACTAAGAAAGGGAATTGAGATAGTTTAAGAACAAGGTTGTTCACTCTTCTAAGTGAAAGATAGATACCTTTTAAGTACAAGAAGAATCCTCTCTTAGAACATAAAATACACACTCTTTGTCTTGCTTGAGAAATAACACTCTTGAATGATTTAGATCATGGCAATGAAGTGCATTTTACTTTGAAAGTGTTTAGACTTGATAAGAAATCAATGTATCTTTGAAGTGCTAGTCTTTTAGTCATTCTCTAGCTTTGGAGTATTTATACATTTCAAAATAGGCTGAAAAACAACTCTGCAACGGTCAAATAACGGCTAGTTCTCGCAGAGTTCGGTTGACCGAACTGAGACCTCGGATGACCGAACACCACTTCGGTCGACCGAAGCTGTCCATAGGTCGACCGACCTATTTAAGTTCAACTCTCTGTTTCTCTTCGGTTGATCCGAGGAAAGCTCGGATGATCCGACCTTCTGAACTTTGAGAGATGTTGATTTTTCACACGTTTTGAAATCTATTGAAGTCTAAAAGGTTTTATCAATATGTAACAAGTAAGAGCATTTAGAAAACCGTTTTAAAAGACTTATACTTTGAAATCAAAGGCTTTTGAGATATGGACACATATGAGAATCATTTTGAAACTTTAGCCTTTTGAAAACGTGTTTATGAAAACATGTAAGATTTGAGTGTAGAACTTATGTTCATAAGAGCATTGGTTAGAGCTTATAAGATAACGACTTATAATGACAAAGCTAATCTAACCAAACCTAAGTCTTCAATCTTCAATCTCGAAAGATGAGCCTTGAATAATATGACTTTGAATCTTGATCAAGGCTTGATTGAAGTACTTATAGCTTCCATTATAAGTTTCGATATTCTATCACAAAGATATAAAACATTAGACACAACATCAAGTGTTTGTCCATTATCAAAAACCGAGTTCGTTCGCCCTTAGGGCTTACAATCTCCCCTTTTTTGATTATGACAAACTTTGATGTAATTAGATAGAATATGGTTAATTTAAGTGCAAGGAAGCAAGGCAAAAGATAAGACAAGAACATTTAAGAGCGAGACTAGTGCTTAGAAGATAAAACCGAGAGTGGGACGAGAGACATAAGCACTAGCATGATAAGTTCTTTTGCCTTTGCATTAGGGACTCTTTGAAGAGCCCTATTTCCCAACCAACCTCCTTTCCTCCTTCCTTCCATCATATGTAGCTTTCTTGTGTGTAATATACATACCTTAGTTTACACAATAAGCTAACTTACCATTTTCATCAATGTTGATGTGAGTGCTAAGGATCCTATTATAAAGAACATGCTCACACAATCATTAGAACTATCAATGGTTTGTTATCATCAAAACAACATAGGCTATTTTGCCATTCGGGCTAACAATCTCCCCCTTTTTGATGATGACAAAACATTGATGCAAATGGGAATAATATGCAAAAAAAAAATAAAGCTTTAAAGCAAATAAATATGAATGCATGAGATAAGGATATTGAGGATCCAGGCAAGTAGATATTTTGAAAAAAATATTCTACTCCCCCTATATTAAAGAATCCCTTATCTCTCCCATTTTGCAAGTTCTAAGCTTTCTCCTTTTGTAAATTACTTCTCTTGGCACATTTGCAACACTAAAAACTCTCCCCCTTTTTGTCAAAATCAAAAAGGGATATCAGAGCGCCAATAAGAAAAGCATTTACTCCTCCTCTTCATTGAAGAATATTTGAAATGCCTTTTAACGAAAAGTAAAGATGAATAAGATTAAAATTGTGGAGAAGCTTGATGAAATTTAAGAATTCTCCCATATACAAAAGAACTTAAATACCATGGAGAATCTTGATGGTCTAATAGATTGATAAAATAAGAACCAAATGATCAATCCTAAAGACCAAAAATCATTTAGAAGAAGGATTGACTATGAATAGGCTTGGTTGATTTCTAAAAATAAGGAGTCCATAATAACACATAAATCAAAAGATGGTTATATGTGGCTCAAAAAGAATATCAACCTAAGCTAAAAACAAAAGAGATAAGGAATATAACCTTTAAGCACAATCTCCCCGTTTATCAAGCATACGATGTTAGCTATTTGAGATAAAACCAAGTTTGATACCAATTGACCAATTGTAAAACATGTTTGAAAATATAGCTAACAAAGTACTAGTGGAAGTGATACCATGAATTCATAAGTTAAGCACATGTATCACAACCAAAAGAATTTAGAGGAAGTATAAGATGACATTTCGAGTACATCCCTCTAACAAGTTAATGGTTAGCTAAATGAGTGTAACAACTCTTAAAGTAATACTAACCAAAAACCATAATGAGATCACAAAGGATAAGAAAATGAAGAATATGATCTCAAAGTTATTAAGGGAGAGTATATGTAAGAATTAAACATATATAACACATATAACTTCCAAAATAACTTACACAAGTTGGCTATAAGAGATAAAAGATGAAAAGCAAGCCAACAAGTGATGTGATGATGTAAGATAAGAACAATTGAGCATACATCACATAATGAGTTTACATCCTAAGTCAAGCATCTAGACGATCAACCACAAAAGATTAATGCTATAGACTTGAATATAAACACACACAAAAGAAACACCCCTATATGCAATAAAGATCAAGTAAAAACTAAACATAGCATTTACAAACTCCCCCAAAGCATAAGACACTAAATAATAGAGGGGAGGGGGTTTTAAAATGAGATTTCATCACAAGGATAAAAAACAAAACAATGATCACTAACAAGGGATGAGTTAAGCTATTGTACCTCAATGCTCTTTGAGCTTGGACTTCTTACCATTTTGGTTGATCTTCTTTATCAATCAAGTCCATAGAGGCCTTTTGTGTGATCTTTTTCATGATCATCATTATCTTTTGAAGCTCATTGAGAGGTTGACATGTGATTCCTCCATTTTCTTTGTTGTTCATCCTTGATTGATGAGATGAAAGCAATCTCCTCTTCTTTACATGACAAGTGTAGAGTCAACATTGATGGGTAACTTTTCTTTTCTTGATGAACCCTCTACAATCTTGTAGTCCTTGGCATTTGACTCTTTTCTTGGAGTCTTAGCTCATTTGTGCCATTCCTTGTAGTTCATATCTTCTTCTTGAAGTTTCGAACTCTTTGTTACCTACAAGGAATTCTTGAGAACAAATATGGTACCTTTTTAAAGGTCCTTCATGATTAGCTCAATATCTCAAGTAACACAAATATGCAAATGGATCATGCAAATCAAAAACCAAGACAACTAGATGGATTCTTAGATAAATATGACATGACAAAACAAGAATCAATCAAGTTGCATATGCTACATCTCATAGATACCTTAGCTAAATAAACATGGACAATAAAGAACATGCTAAAGGTTATCTATATAAATATAAAATTCAAGAATGTGAGATGCAACATATATAAGAGCAAGCATATATAAATATATATATATATCAAAAAAGCTTAAACACGTTAATTAAAGTGTTAAGAGAAGGTGATTTTGATACCTTTGCTTTCTTACCAAGTGATGAAGATATTGGATTTACACTAAGGCTCTTGTCATCACTTGATGCTTTGCTCTTTGCATTTAAGCAACTTGGTTCTCCAATTGATTAACATTTGAGCTTTGAGAATCCAAGTGTTAAGGAGTGCTTTTGAATTTCTTCTTTTAGCACATCTCCTTTGATCTAATAAGAACCTATAAACTCAAGGGAAGAGTAACTTTTGGTACCCACTTTTGTTTGGGTCCATGGGGGTTAGTTAAAGTACGCTTAACTCTCCATATGGTTTTAACTCCCTTTTCAATCTTTTTCTTCACATGGCATCTAACACAAGTGTGACCATGTTTTCCACAATAAGTGCAACAAATAGATGGCTCAAAAGATTTGTGAACATGCTTAAAAGATCTATTTGGCCTATGTGGTGTTCTAGCATTCACAACATAATTCTTAGGATTATGAGAAGAGCTAGCAATGCCAACATGATTAGCAATATAACCAAGACATGTTTATCATGTGAAGCACGTTGCATACCAAGAATATGATCAAGATCTTTTGATCCTTTGGAGAACTTATCAACAAGTAAAAGTGACCTCAACAACTTTGTTTTTCAAACTATCAAACTCAACAAGTTTGCATTCAAGAGAAGACACTTTATCATAGGCTTCTAGATACTTTAATGAGGAAGTGTTGCATGTAGCAATAAGCTTTTCATTTTCAATTTTCAAGCAATCAACCTCATCACATATCTTTTTGTTCTCACTAGACAACCTAGATCTTTCTTCAAGCAAAGATTCAATTTTAAGCTTCATATCTTTGTTTTGCTTTGCACATTTCTTTAATTGATCATACATATCACATAAAAGCTCATTAAGATCATCCTCATCATTATCATCATCATCATAAGTTCCTCCGTTGAATATGTCTTTAAGTCATTGGCTTCTTCAATGGCAAGAGCTTTTGTTTCCCAACTTTTAGGAAGAGAATTGAGAATTTTCCTATTTATTTCTCCGGAAGTATACTCCTTGCCATTTGACCTCAACCCATTTACAATGTTGGTGAGTCTTGAGTTCATCTCATTGATAGATTCATTAGGCTTCATGGAGAATAGCTCAAATTCTCTAACAAGCATATTCAACTTTGACTCTTTGACTTGATTTGTGCCTTCATGAGTAACTTCAAGCATTTTCCACATGGAGTGTGCGGATTTTCTTCCAAGGACACGATTGTACTCATCCGGATTCAAGGCACAACTAAGAATGTTCATTGCCTTATAATTTTGAGTCATTTTCTTAGACTCAACTTCATTTAACTCATTGTCCAGCTTTGGCACTTGAATACCATCAACAATCTTCATGGGAACAAAAGGACCTTCTTCAAATATATGCCATAAAGAATAATCTATGGAGAACACATATATCTTGAAACGGTCTTTCCAAGCATCATAGTTGTTTCCATCAAAGAGTGGTGGTCTATTAGTGGAAGACCCCTCTAGGTAAGCTAATGCGGAATTTCCGGCCATTAATCTTTTCTTCAAGCGATTAAGCTAAAGATGAAGACGGGACTCTGATACCAATTGTAAAACACAAGGGGGGGGTGAATTGGGTTTTAATCGATCTTACAAACTTTTTTGAATCTATTCAATGCTAGTGTAGGTTTGAGTAAGATGAACAAAAGCAAAACTAAACCCAACAACAAGACAAATGATTTAGAGTGGTTCGATTCACTCAGAATCTACGTCCACTACCTTGAGCCGCACCCAAGGATTTTAACAACTTCACTAAGAAGACTTTTTACACTTGTGGCTAACTCACTAAGAGTTTTACAACACAACCACAATACAAAACTCACTAAGAGTAAATTGCCCACACAAAGTAGGACTTAACAATTTGCCCACACAAAGTATGACTTATACAAGAATAACCCTATCACTAAGAAAGGGAATTGAGATAGTTTAAGAACAAGGTTGTTCACTCTTCTAAGTGAAAGATAGATACCTTTTAAGTACAAGAAGAATCCTCTCTTAGAACATAAAATACACACTCTTTGTCTTGCTTGAGAAATAACACTCTTGAATGATTTAGATCATGGCAATGAAGTGCATTTTACTTTGAAAGTGTTTAGACTTGATAAGAAATCAATGTATCTTTGAAGTGCTAGTCTTTTAGTCATTCTCTAGCTTTGGAGTATTTATACATTTCAAAATAGGTTGAAAAACGACTCTGCAACGGTCAAATAACGGCTAGTTCTCGCAGAGTTCGGTTGACCGAACTGAGACCTTGGATGACCGAACACCACTTCGGTCGACCGAAGCTGTCCATAGGTCGACCGACCTATTTAAGTTCAACTCTCTGTTTCTCTTCGGTTGATCCGAGGAAAGCTCGGATGATCCGACCTTCTGAACTTTGAGAGATGTTGATTTTTCACACGTTTTGAAATCTATTGAAGTCTAAAAGGTTTTATCAATATGTAACAAGTAAGAGCATTTAGAAAACCGTTTTTAAAAGACTTATACTTTGAAATCAAAGGCTTTTGAGATATGGACACATATGAGAATCATTTTGAAACTTTAGCCTTTTTGAAAACGTGTTTATGAAAACATGTAAGATTT
Organism: Vinca minor; assembly: GCA_026122235.1. Taxonomy (NCBI): domain Eukaryota; kingdom Viridiplantae; phylum Streptophyta; class Magnoliopsida; order Gentianales; family Apocynaceae; genus Vinca; species Vinca minor. The sequence continues at coordinate 2,644,443 of JAOCZM010000116.1, forward strand.
GAGTGTAGAACTTATGTTCATAAGAGCATTGGTTAGAGCTTATAAGATAACGACTTATAATGACAAAGCTAATCTAACCAAACCTAAGTCTTCAATCTTCAATCTCGAAAGATGAGCCTTGAATAATATGACTTTGAATCTTGATCAAGGCTTGATTGAAGTACTTATAGCTTCCATTATAAGTTCCGATATTCTATCACAAAGATATAAAACATTAGACACAACATCAAGTGTTTGTCCATTATCAAAAACCGAGTTCGTTCGCCCTTAGGGCTTACAATCTCCCCTTTTTTGATTATGACAAACTTTGATGTAATTAGATAGAATATGGTTAATTTAAGTGCAAGGAAGCAAGGCAAAAGATAAGACAAGAACATATAAGAGCGAGACAAGTGCTTAGAAGATAAAACCGAGAGTGGGACGAGAGACATAAGCACTAGCATGATAAGTTCTTTTGCCATTGCATTAGGGACTCTTTGAAGAGCCCTATTTCCCAACCAACCTCCTTTCCTCCTTCCTTCCATCATATGTAGCTTTCTTGTGTGTAATATACATACCTTAGTTTACACAAGAAGCTAACTTACCATTTTCATCAATGTTGATGTGAGTGCTAAGGATCCTATTATAAAGAACATGCTCACACAAACATTAGAACTATCAATGGTTTGTTATCATCAAAACAACATAGGATATTTTGCCCTTCGGGCTAACAAAATGGATACGTAATCAAACGAAATAAATTACGCCTGCACAGTTAGTCACGAAAAATTAAATTACGCGTCAGAAATCACATATGCAAAAGTTACAGATTTTACAGAGGGAGAGGATTTAGGGAAGAGAGAGAAGATAAATGTGAAAACTTAGGGAAGTGTTAACAAAACATTTTAGGGATGTAAGCATAGCTTTCCCCATCATTTATACCCCGTTTGAATTCGGCTTCCCAACCGTGAAGCCATCTTTTTCCTATTTGTTGTAATTGGTTAAAAAAAATTGACCATTGGATATTGTTATAACATTAGCTTTGATCGAGGGTCGTGGAATTCTCGGTGATAGATCTGGATTTATGACGCGACATGTATATTGGAAGTTAATTTGCAACCCTATGTACCTAAAATAAAGAAAATTTTGAACCTAAGTCCCTATATAAAAGGAATTTGCTACCATAACTCCCTAAAATAGATTACTTTTATGCCCAAAAGTTATAAAACTTATAAAGTTACTCCAATATCAATGTTTTAAATAAAGAGCAATTTCGAATTTTTACTCGCCTATGTGCATGGTCGAGAGACCTCTCTCTATCTGTGTACTTACATAGTTTTCTAAACGGTTTTCTGGCACTTGAGGAGACACTCTGGAGGCAAGGTTTCAATATGGTAAATTTTGTGCTCATGCAAACGGGGTGGAGACTCCTATATGCACATCTTTTTGGAATGCAGATTGGCACGCCAATTGTGTCTTAATGCAGCGTCGAAAGTCACCTTCTTCATTGGCACGCGTCCTCATAAATTGACCCAAACAATGCTAAAATAAGGGTATATTGGATGGAACATGAAGTGAAGGGATTACTTTATTGGTATTATCAAGTTTGGTTTGTTGGCTGCTATGGAATGCGAGATGTCGCTTTGTTTCGAGGGATGAATTGTGAATATAAATTTAGTAACTTAAGAGTTTGATTCCTCACCAAAGCGTCTATCTTTGTCTTTCCACATATCCAACGTGAGGCCAATAAAGGTGACGGTCGTACGGTGGCTAGACTCATCCATCGCCACCTCGACCCTGGTGATGAATATAGATAGCGCAACTAGGGGAAACCTAGGGATCGCGGGGATAGGATGCATTCTAATGTATGGAAACAGTGCCTTCATTGGTGATTTTTATATCAACTCTCAGGCAAACATTGAAGCACTAGAGAAAGGACTCCGACTGGGGGCACACTTGGGGTATCAGTGACTTATGTCCAAAACGGACTCACAATTACTGGCAAATTCAGCAAAGACTGGTCGTGTGTCTTCATGGGTGGTGAATGGATGTTTGAACTCGGCAATGGCATTAGCTCAAGGAGTACAAATTACAAACATCTACAGAGAGATAAACAAAGTCGCAGATTACTTGGCAAATCTTTGATGAGACACAAAGCGCACAACTATTTTTACGCACTTTGCAACATTCGCTTTGGAAGTGTATGGGTTAGGTAATTTAGACACAAGTAATTACATCGCTCTGCATGGTTAAATAGTTTATCGAATTATTGCACAATCCTTTTATGTAAACAAATAGAGCACTTGTACTCCGCTGGTATTTAATCCCAGCTCAATCAAATAAAATACCATTTTAAAAAAATGTGTGAGGGATTTACCTTCTCAATGGAAATTCTTGACATACAACTAGGATTTACCTGATGTCTACGAGAAAAGAGTAAAGAAACAACAAAGTTTGATTTGTAAGTTTTAAAGGAAAGCCACGTGTTGTGGTGTAGGATTTGGCATAGACTTAAGCCAAAACCTTCAAATAGGCAAGTAAAAGTACATGGAGAGAGACTTAAGCCAAAACCTTCGAATAGGTGGAAATAAATCCACTCCTTGCAAAATAAACATAAAGAAATAAAAGCAAAGCTTGGTCCATTTATAAGTATCGACTAGTGGATACATAGAGAAACTCTAGGCTACTGCCGAAAACATAAATAAAAGCTGAACCATTTTATAAGAATGATTTAGGTGATACAAAAAGGCCTAGACTACATGAAGATACAATACACAGGCAAAAAAAAACAATAAAAACAAACTAGCCGAAGAACTATTTCTTTGAAAGCCGAATGTAAGCCATACTTTGACGATCAAGATTGCATAATCCGTGGGCTGTGCCTGGTAGATCTTCAAAACTATTGTAGATAATGTGCGACTTGTTGTCACAAGCGATGTTGGCTAAAAGGTCTTCCATTTTGTTAACCTCTCGATAGACATGTTTAATGGTACTGAAATCATTCATAAGTAACAAAGCCGAATGAAAATAATTATCCAAAGACCAAGAGCTAATATTCGGAGACTTGATAGCATTAAGCACCATTTGCGAGTCAGACTAAATGACTAAATCCTGTAGAGCTAGTCGCAATCCACTAATCAAAGCCTCTATTTCATCCCGAGAGTTAGCAGTCGAGGGATGAGAGTCCATATTCAATCGCACACCAATCTTGGAAGCTGCCGTGTACCAAAACCTTCTCGCCAAACAACATTTAAGAAATACATGATGGTACGAATCAGTACCATGTTTACACGAACATCTCGAGGTCGTTGCAAAGCCACGCTTCCACAATGCTTCGTCCAATGCTAAGAATTGAATGATTTGTAAGTTACATTTTGAGTCTGGTTGGATTGAGTTTTAATCTGACATTCTCGGTGTCAATCCCATACTAAATTCAAATTTAAATCAAATTTTTCATAATTTAGTCCTTGATGTTTTATTCGCCGACTTTATCCAAAAAGAGTTTAGGTTTCATTTTGAGTTATAAACCGAGACAAAACTCAATCCAAATATAGCTTTTGTGCATCTCTAGTCAATAGCATATCACACAATTTTTCTGCATGTCTAGTCCAATACTATGTCATATTTTGCATGTGTTTCCATATATAAGATCGAATTCGTGTTCGTGTTCTTAACTAACCAATTATATGTGCTCTCTCATCCAGTCATAAAGTGTCGTAAGTGCCTCTACGTTATCCACATGCCTGTTTGTTTTGTTCTTTAAATAGTTATTGTTTCTTTAAATCGTTCCAGTCAAATGCGGATTTATAATTTTATACGGTAAGGGTGATTTTGAATGGGCAATTTTTCTTTTTCTTCCAATTCCCATTCCCATTCCTATAACGTTTTCTTTCCAGAAACTCAAATGCATACCCTTTACCGTAAAAATAAATAAGAAATACATACCCGTCATTAGAAATGAAAAAGGTAAAATAATTTTCACTTTAAGTTGCACCCAAAGTACAACATTAGTATTTTGAAGTATAACTCAACGGTGTGCCATCGTACTATGAACTACAAATTAAGGCTAATGATAATGCCAAGGCTGGTTTCCTCCTGCCAAGGCAAATTTAGCTTAAATGACAAAAATGCCCATATGATGAAAATGATAAAATCTTTTACTAATATATTTTCTATTTTTTTCTTGCATAATTTTTCTTTCCTTTTCAAACCAAATCATAGCCCTTTTTTTTCACCTCTCAAAAGGAATCTTCTCTCCTTTCCATAAGAAATAAATTATTCCCCTTCTCTCTTTCCTTTCACCGAAATTCTCTCTTGCCGGAGTTTTCTCTCTCGCTCTCTTATCATGCCAATATGCATTCCCTCTTTCTCCATCTCCCTTGAATAAGTTATTGGGATCAAGCTTCGTTTTCCCATTATATGAAGAATTCAAGACTAAATATAAAAGGAGTCACTGGAAATTATTATCTTAATTATTAGTTTTAGTGATTAAAGTTGTTCATATCTTGACTGATCTTATATGTAGTAAATCCATCATAATTTTTCTTTTTGTTTACAAATGAATTCATCGGTAAACATGAATAATCCAACACCGGAGATGGACTAGTACAAAGGCATATACTCAGAGGATGATTGTGGAAGAGACTGATGATGAGGAAAAAAATGTGTTAATTTAGGGATGAGATCCAATCTATCATCAATAAAATTAACCAATTTTATTTATTAAAATTCTCTTTCCTAATAGAAGGTTAAATTTGTCATTTAAACAGTATAGCCTTGGCAGGAAGAAACCAGCCTTGGCAATATCGCTAGCCACAAATTAATGGTGGAATCAATGGATAGAATTTTTATTTGATATTAATTTCAACGGGTCCACGTGATTTTGTTTATTCAATTTTGGATTAAATTTTTGTCAAAATACACTTTTAATGTTCACTGGACTATCAAAACACAAAAAGCTTGATGACTATATAAGGTAAAACTTAATAGGTGGAAAATGATTATACTTTTTTTATTCAATATTCAGAGCATTTATGTACACTTTATTTTAGAAAGGAGGTAGTAGTTTGATATATATATATATATATATATATATATATATATATATAGAGAGAGAGAGAGAGAGAGAGAGAGAGAAAATGGTGGGGTGAGGGATGGTTAGTCTTTTATTAAATTTCTTAACTAAAATTATTCACTCCCTTATTCTCATTAACCACTGCGCGGTGTTTATGACATTCTTACACTAGAGGATTTATTTCTTCTTTTTATGCTTTTATCCGTTGAAAAGATATGATTATCTCATTTTGGTACATTTATTATGTCAATTTAATTAAAACTCATATTGTTCTAACGTATCTAAGAAAAGGCAAAAATGATGCATTTCATGAAAAAACTACAATACAATGATTTTCTAAAATTTAATATTTTCTTTAATTATCAAACCTCGCAAACAATAGGAAAAAGTTTCTAGATATGATATTTATTTTCATCAAAAGCCGCTAACGGTAATACAAAATTTAGTACCCATATTTTCCTTTTCAAAAAAGAATAAAAATAAAAATTCTAGTACACATTCAAAAGTCAACAAAGCATTTAATGATTACCAAAACAACCATAAGACAACCACTATATAAGAAGAACATCTTTCTTAATATTCTAAAACCAACGAATGGAGTTTCAAAGAACAACAAAATTATGGAAGCCAAATTCGAGACATCAAAAGTTTCAACACCTTCCTCGTGATCAGTGACGGAGCCAGGAATTTTTCTTTGGGGGCACAATTAACATTAACAAAATAAATTAATAAAAGCATATAAATATTGGCGGAGCCAAAAAAATTTTTTTTTAGTGAAATCTTATATACTAGAGTTATTCACATTTTGTTCACCCTTTTCACTCTACTAATCAGTGCTTCATAAACCTCCAAGTTCTCTGGCTTCATATTGTGGACTTTTTATAGTTTACAAGAGAGCCCATTGTGGATTTTTTATTAGTAATTTTATTTTTTAGTCTCTTACACACTTAAGTTTGTTACCAAATCAAGAGCAAAATTGTTAAAATATAAGTGGTGTCATTCCTATAATTCACAAACTAAATAATTTAATTTTAAATCGTAAAGTGATTCAAAATGGGTACAATAAACAATGTTCACGAGACGAGGTGTTATAAAAACAAAACTAAAACTAAAACTTTTTTTTTTTGGGAAAAAACTGGTGGGGCCAGGCCCCACAGTGGCTCCGCCACTGCTCGTGATCTTGTAATTGGTCTTCTTGCAAGACTTTTTGTTAAGTCCCTTGAAAGATTTAAGGGTGTTTCAAAAACAAGGGGCAATTTGATTTCGGATCCTGATTTTCGCAAGCTTCATCGCAAAAATTCAATGAATAAGAAAACTCTTGCTGCATTTTGCAAAAATGAAAATTATGTGTTCGTATTTCAATTGGATACTAAAAAGTACGCCAAAAAATTTATATGCAAATTTACAGCGACCCCGAGTCCAAATGCGATACCTAAATATGTTTGCCCTATTAGTTGACATAATATTTCCATAATCAATTCTTCTTCTTGGAAAGCCTCGAATGATTGTCCTCAACGCATCTATTCCGACAATATTTCCATAAATGGAGTGATTTATTGGCTAATTCGCGGATATGCCCCGCCTTATAGGCTGACTAGATATGATTTGATCGCCTCATTCAATAGCCAAATAGAGAATTTCAAGATTATACCTAAACCCTCTTCTTGGCCACATAGAAACTACAAGCATTTCGTCGAATTAATGACAATGAAAGAGAATTTATGCCTTGTAAATGTGAAAAAGATCCTGAGACAATCTGCTTTGGATGTTTTGATGCTCAAGGAAAATTGTTATTGTGAACAATTATATATCATTACTTTGAATGATGAATTAGCGAGGGGATATTATTTTCTCCAAAATATATTTTTGATGGAGAAGTTTTCTTTTTTCAATCACTATAAGATGGAGAAAACTGTGCTGCAATAACATACAGCATAGAGAGTGAAACTTTCAAGGGTGTAATAGCTATGGATAGCATAGGTATTTACTGGGAATGTTTGTATGATATGTGAGGAAACAAAAGTTTGTTTCACTCTGTATAATCTAAATAGCTTGAAAGAATTCTCTTATGTATTAAATAAGAAACATGTGATCTTTACACAATATTTTTGTGATTTCTATATCTTTGTCCTAACATGTAATAAGGTCCTTTGGTCTTTGGGGCTTTAGAGGAAGGAAAAAATGACGTTTTGAAAATTATTAGGGGGCTGTCATCTCGCCCTTTAGATCCGCCACTGAAGAAAGCCATCGATGTCGGTTACCAAGAAGAAGAAGAAGAAAACATTAAGTTTTGAGAGAATTTTATGTAATTCCATTGAATGAAAAATGGCTCCCAGAGATATTTATATACACATTCTAATAAAGAAATAAAACTACCACTAACAACTAATCCAACTATAATCCTAATTAAAGAAAAAAAATATTTAATTTCTAATGTGCCTGGCGGGTACTCGAACTGGTCGCTCCTTTTTTCTATTTCTTATTTACAAATTCAGCCAACCTATTCTAATTACAAACCCTAGTCTAATTTCTCTAGCCCATCTACCGTTTTATCCTTTCCAGTCCAACATTGATTTTTCCTTCAATCTTGTTTCTTCCAACTTTCCATTACTGCTGCATCCTACCTTACAATTACAATTTTCAGCTTGACATTTACCATTCATGCTTAACTTCAACACTTCCCAACAAGTTGGAACAGTGAACAAATTATATAAACCAAGTGACTGAATGAAAATGCTCAACCTTGGAGCAGGCAATGCCTTGGTGAATGCATCAACTAGCTGATGTTTTGAAGTAATTGGCTAATGCTTGATGAAGCCTGCCAAATGCGTTTCTCTAACTATATGGCAATCTATCTCAACATATTTTGTCCTTTCATGAAAAACTTGATTCTCTGTTATATGTAATGCACTCTTACTATCACTAAAAAGGGGAACAACTCTTCCTTGCTTAACTCCCAAGTCCAGAAGCAGGTTCACAAGCCATTGAATTTTACAAGTGGTTAATGCCATAAATCTGTACTCAGCTTAAACTGAGCTCATTAAAATTGTTGGTTGCTTCTTTGATCTTCAAGAGATCAATGAATTCTCTAAAAATATACACATACCAGCCACAGGTCTTCTTGTCTCTATGCATCCTACCCAATCACTATCTCTACAGACTTTTAATTAAAGACTGTTATCTGCTGGGAAAAAAATGACATTGTCTTGGTGCTCTTTTCAAGTACCTAAGTATTATGTGTTGCATTCAAATGTTGGACTATGGGTTTATCTAAAAATTGACTAAACTACGGCACATCAAATGCAAAAGAGTATTTAGAGTGTCTATTCTTGTTTGTTGTGGATAGCCTTTTGCAACAATGTCTAGCCTTATACCCAAGGTTGTTAAAAACGCGTTTCTACGTAGACTCGGTGGAGGGGTGAAAAATCGTAAACTCGTGAATCGTAAAATAAATCGTAAAATCGTATCGAGAAATTTAAATATATATATTATATATATAACAATAATTAACATACAAATCATATTATATGATCCAAAAATATGTAAAAAAACCATTAAACATAGTTTCACAATAAAGAACTTATAACTCTTTTCAAAATATACAAATATAACTACACATAAAATAAAATAAAGTACATAATAAGTTTATAATCTAATAGAGCAAGTCATTCAAAGACTTTATCAAGTTAATTCAGAGAATTATTATTAAAAACCCACATAAAATCAAGCCCATAAACTCATTTTATACATTAAGACACAAGTTAATTCAAGAAAAAAACTGGAATCTTTATCTCTGGAAAACAGAGCATGCACAAGTAATAATAGTTCAAATCAATCAAAATTTGAAGAAAATAAGCAGAACCCAGTAAAAAATAATATAAATTTCACTAACCAATTCAAGAAACTGATAAACGAAACATGAAAATTTGAAACAAAAAAGAAAAGGAACCCAATGGCAGAAAACATCATGATATGAAGAGATATAAACAAAAACAGAAAATAAAAGGTGTCTAGATTTTCAGTTACCTCCAAGAAAAACTTGAATTTTTTGTTGCCTGAAGCACAATAAAGATGTAAGATTAGGATAGATATATATATGCTTGAGAAGGAGAAGTTTTTTATGGTGTTAAGATCTCTACTTCATGGTATCCGTTGGAAAGGGAGGCGGTGGTGCTGAGATGGGGGACGAAGTGATGGGAGGAAGAGGGTTTCTGTTAGGGAATTCGAAGAAGGGAGGGTCAATTGTGACCAAGGTTAAAAAAAAAAAGGTGATCCGGCCCAAATTTAATAACCCAACTCGACCCATCATACTTTTGGTAGAATCGGTAGAAACGGTAGAAACGTTCGTTTCTACGTTTTTACGTTCCGAGTCTACGTTTCTACTCCGTTTCTACCAGATTGCGTTTTTACTCACGATTCAACACGTTTTACCTCCGTAGAATCGTAAAAACGTACGTTTCTACGTGTTGACTCGCGTTTTTAACAACCTTGCTTATACCTTTACAATTCTCCATTTCACTTGAATTTGACCCTAAACATCCATTTATTTCCAAATGGATTCTTGCCTTCAGGCAGTGTCATCAATGTCCATGTTTTGTTCTTTTCTAGGGCTTTGATTTATGCATTCATAGCCTCCCTCTAAACCTGAGGTTGGATTGCCTCAAAATAAGTACTAAGTTCTTGCTCAATGTCAGGGGCATAGACATATGAGTGTTGAGAAAGAGATAGAATCTCATAGGAAATAAAGGGACTCAAAGATTGAGGTGAAGAATGAGTTAAAGTAGGACAAATAAAAATCTGCAAATGGGTTGGAGCATGTGTGAACTTAGTAGATTTTTCAAGGGGTAAAGGATCAGATGGTGGTTCAAAAAGAAAATCAGAAGAAGGGGAATGAGAAATAGAATAATAAGAAGAAGAAGAATAATAAGGTGAGAAAAAAAAGTATGTACGTATGAGTAGCTGATGAAGCATGAGAAAAGGAAAAAATGTGTTCAATTAAAATAACATTTCTGGAAATAAATAGATCCATTGTTTCACTATCTAGTAGTATATATCCTTTGGTGGTAGTAGAGTGACCAAGGTAAACACATTGTTTACCCATTATATCAAATTTGCTTCTTTCAATATCTATTGTGCATGCAAAAGCTAAACAACCAAAGACCTTAAGATGACTATATGCAGGTGTCTCCCATGTAACTTCTCAAAAGGAGTAAGATTTTTAAGTACTGGTGTAGGTGTCAAAATTATGAGATGTACAACATGATTGGAACAATGTCTCTAGTAAGAAAGAGGTATATGAGATTGCAACCTAAGACTTCTAGCTACATTCAAAATTAATATGTTGTGCATCCTTTCAACTAAGTCATTCTGCTCAGGAATATACACACAAGAAGACTGATGAACAATTCATTTTTCTGAATAGAAACTAGGCATATTAAACTCTCCCCTATTATATGTGTTATTACTAATACAATAGTAAGAAATATATTTTTAACTTTAGAATCGATTTATAAAACAAATTGAGAACAAAACAAAAATAGAATAGAAGAAGAAACAATTTATATATTAGAAAAGTTACAATACCGAGGCATGTGTAAACACAGTTTCCTTAAAACAAATTCGTCCCCTACCGTTCGTAATAGGACGTTTGTTTCCCTGGATACTACGGAAATCCGTAAGTGAACTTGAACTACTACCTGAGCTATACCACCAAATTCTTAGAGGCTTCTAATATTCTTCGCTCATAATAACCAAAACTCTTTCCAACACACATAACAATTGAAGAGAATTTAAAAGGAGGAGATTTTTCTTAGAGATAGGATGTTACGGGAGGAGTCTATTTATACTAGAGGAGATGTGGGGAGATGTTGAGAGGTTATTCAATGAAGATAGATTAAGTGATCTTCCATTAGATGAAGTCTTCACTTAATCCTCACATTGTGAGAAAATTTCAATCTTCTTCATCTGTTGCAAGCTCCATCTTGCAATCCAAGGAAAATAAATGAATAATCCAATGTCATATTCATTCAATTTTCATTCAATACCCTTTATCTTCCAACAATCCCCCACATGAATGGAAATTGACCTAGACATGGAATACTTGGTGGTAAAACTCAACGTTTGAATCCTGCATAGGATGAGTAGGAGTTATCCTTTGAACTCTCCCTTGTGAAAGTATATTTACTTTACTAGCCGACCAGTAAATGCGATGTTCTTGAACTGTTCTGCCTTTTGCGTAAATGATGGCATACCTCACACAGGCTTCTTCCTGACATATTTCAGCTCTCATGGTTATGTACGTTATGGCCATGAACATACGCCTGGTTTTGCGAGAATTTCTAAGAATTGATCACATACAATTCTCTTAGAAGCGGCCCCACTTCTTTCTCACATAGGTGATTCTTTAACCAATAGTAGCCCGTTCTACTTCACTTCGTTCTCCGACGTATAAGAATCATTAAAAGCATAAAACATATCCTTCATCTACGAGTATCACTGTTACATCATAGGAATGGATAATAGATAACCCCCCACAGTGATATAATCAAGTTTTTACAACTAGGTTGTCCCATTGAACCCAAATCTTGGGATCTCCAGTCAACTAAGTTGGGTTTCCGTTGCATCAACTTATTCATTCAAAGGTTTAAGTCTCATTCCTCTTGATGATTTTGCAACTAAGTCTCTATTTAACATTTTGGTTAACGAATCTGCTATGTTATCCTTTGACTTTACGTAGCCACAGAGATAATTCCAGTTGAGAGTAGTTGTCTTATGTTATTATGTCTACGACGTATATGTCTAGACTTACCATTATAAATATTATCTTATTCCATTCCAATCGCAGATTGACTATCACAATGTATGCTGATAGCCGGCACCGGCTTTGGCCATCTTGGAATATCCTCTAGGAAGTGACGTAGCCATTCTGCCTCTTCACCTCATTTATCCAAAGCTATAAACTCATATTCCATAGTGGATCTTGCTATAACTGTCTGTTTAGAGGATTTCCATGATATAGCTGCACCTCCCAAAGTGAATATAAAACCACTTGTGGATTTTGAGTTTTTTATATCAGATATCCAATTAGCATCGCTATATCCTTCAATAACTCATGGATATCTGGTATAGTGCACTCCATAATCACGAGTATATCTTAAGTACCTCAGTACTCTTACTATTCCTTTCCAGTGGTCAGCTCTTTGATTACTCGTGTATCTACTTAGTTTGCTAACAACGTAAGCTATATCTGGTCTTGTACAACGCATCAAGTACATCAGACTACCGATAACTCTTGCATATTCTACTTGAGAAATACCCTCGCCTCTATTCTTTGATAGATGCTGACTTGTATCAATCGGCGTTCTAGCTGTGCTGGGATCATCTTTATTGAACTTCTCAATAATCTTGTCAATATAATGTGACTGACTCAAGACTATTCCATCTGACCTTCTTGAAATTTTAATTCCAAGGATTACATCAGCTAAACACATATCCTTCATGTCAAATCTTGAGTTCAACATGTTTTTAGTGGATTTAATCATTTTATTGTTGGTATCAACAATAAGAATATCATCAACGTAAAGACATACAATGACATATCCATTTTCATCGTCTTTGACATATACACATTTGTCACATTCGTTGATTTTAAATTCATTTTCTATCATGAAATAATCAAACTTTGCATGTCATTGTTTTGGTGCTTGTTTCAAGCCATACAGTGACTTCACCAATTTACACACTTTGTTTTCTTTCCCTGGTGCAGAAAACCCTTCAGGCAGATCCATATAGATTTCTTCTTCTAAATCTCCATTTAGAAAAGCCGTTTTCACATCCATTTGATGTACCTCTAGGTTTTGCAGTGCTACAATTGCTAGTATCATCCTGATGGATATTATTCTCGTTTATGGAGAATAAGTTTCAAAGTAATCCATACCTTCTCGTTGTCTGTAACCTTTTACGACTAATCTAGCCTAATACTTGTCTATAGTTCCATCAGCTTTCAAAATTAATATGTTGTGCATCCTTTCAACTAAGTCATTCTGCTCAGGAATATACACACAAGAAGACTGATGAACAATTCATTTTTCTGAATAGAAACTAGGCATATTAAACTCTCCCCTATTATATGTGTTATTACTAATACAATAGTAAGAAATATATTTTTAACTTTAGAATCGATTTATAAAACAAATTGAGAACAAAACAAAAATAGAATAGAAGAAGAAACAATTTATATATTAGAAAAGTTACAATACCGAGGCCTGTGTAAACACATTTTCCTTAAAACTAATTCGTCCCCTACCGTTCGTAATAGGATGTTTGTTTCCCAGGATACAACGGAAATCCGTAAGCGAACGTGAACTACTACCTGAGCTATACCACCAAATTCTTAGAGGCTTCTAATATTCTTGTCTCATAATAACCAAAACTCTTTCCAACACACTTATAACAATTAAAGAGAATTTAAAAGGAGGAGATTTTTCTTAGAGCTAGAATGTTACGGGAGGAACCTATTTATACTAGAGGAGATGTGGGGAGATGTTGAGAGGTTATTCAATGAAGTTAGATTAAGTGATCTTCCATTAGATGAAGTCTTCACTCAATACTCATAACTCTCACATTACTCCTCACATTGTGAGAAATTCCAATCTTCTTCATCCGTTGCAAGCTCCATCTTGCAATCCAAGGAAAATAAATGAATAATCAAATCTTATATTCATTCAATTTTCATTCAATACCCTTTATCTTCCAATAATATGTTCTTATGACTTTAACAACTTTTCTAAACTGTCACTACATGAGAATGACCTTTAGTGAAAAGAACTCTTGTGACGAAAAAAATCTTGTCATTAAATGTACACATATAGTGATGACAGTTTATGTTTTCACTGAAAAACAAAAGAGGGGATAATTTTGGTGGAGGCAAGAATTTCGTCACTATGTTGTCACTAAATTTGTTAAATTAGCGACAACTTAAAAATCTTGTCATAAGTTGCAGGTAATAGTGACGACATTTTTTATTGTCACTATATTCGCATATAGTGACAAAAAATCATTTTGCCGCTATTCATTCATCTCAGTGACAAAAGGTGTTGTCACTGAATGTTACTAAAAATGTTTTGTCATTAATTTTGAATTTTCTAATTGATAGTTTTAATGGTTTTATTTTAGGTTATTTGTCAAAAACTTAATATTGTTAGACTAATTGGGCTTATATAAATATGTAAAACTTCTTTTTTTGTGCGTTTGTAAGTATAACTACATTTAGATCCATCTTATTATCTACATTTGTTAAACATGTATATTGTTTTTATTTATTTATTTATTAGGTTTAAATTGTAAAAATTTGACACTTAGTCTTTTGAACTACGAGTCAGAACACTTGGCTACTAATCTTGTGACTTTATTATTATCGTGTATTGTCTTCTAGAGGTCTTACACTACATAGGTTCCCTCTCCCGAAATAAAGGAAAATAAAAAAAAATCATGATTTCCAATATGAAGAATAAACATATTTCTTTAAAATGCTTTATAATCAAGATTTATAGGAAGTCCAAGTGTAATAGACTATTATAGAAAATAAAATAGCTAGACTCCAATTAAAATCAATTTTAGAGCATAAAAAATTAGAAGTTAATATATTTTTAATTCAAACCTACATTTTCCTCTGGTTGTTAGTATCAGTATGTAATTATTGTCTGATAAATTTATATATATTATTTTTTACAAACATGCAGACACTTAAATATAATATATTTAGATATGTGCACTTATAAGTCTTTAATATAAATAATATTTTATGTATGTATACGAGTTCTATTTAGATTTATAAAACTAATTTCTTTAATTTTACTTGTAACTAAAGATGTATAATGATTTAAAATCATAATTTGAAAAACAAACTTGAAGGACTCAAATTTAAATAACTTTAAGGCATAAATTAGAATTAAATATATTTTTTTAAACATTTAAATATATAATTCATGAAAATTTGTATGAAATATAATTTAAATATAAAACATGAGAAAACATTTCACAAATATCTTTGCATTTCAGCGGTTGAACACATGACTTCTCTAAAAGAGATTAAAGATTCAAATCCTTGCATTCACAAAGGTGTGTTGGGATTTAATGACATTTTACATTCTATCTCAACTTCGAGTTGGGGGATTTCCTCAATTTTTGGTGGATGTGACAATCGTTCATCTGCCAAAGAAAACTTGATGAGTAAGCCATTTAACGGGCCATTTAATGAGCCTGTTCAGAGCATAGAGCAGTCCTATTCTATGATTCATCTGAGAGAGCCACCAGCTATGTTGAGGCCATCAGAAACACATTCTGACCAGGTGACTATTGAAATTACTGTAACCAAACTGTTGTTGAGGTCGTATTACGACATTGTTAGGAAGAACATTGAAGATACAATGCCCAAGGCAATAATGCACTTTTTGGTTAACCACACCAAAAGAGAACTGCATAATGTCTGTTAGATGTGATAGATTTGTTGAAGTTAAATTCGATAGAATCTAACATGTAATCTTATTCCCAATCAGGGACACTAAGAGAATTTAATTATCAATAACAGTTAATTGGAAAGGCTAAATAAATACAAAACAGTAAACCAGCCAGAAACAGAAAATAATACTGTATTAGTTAAAAATACAAAAAACAGGAAATTTAATAGAAATACCTGTACCAGTAGACAGAAATTCTAGATACGTGAAAACCAAATCGTATCTGGTAACCAACCGAATCACCAGTCGAAACTGATTTTCCTTCAAGAGAATATTCGCCCCACTTACCGGTGCGATGGGAACAGCGAAACTCCTTGCAGGATAAGACGGTCCAGAACTGCAACGGTCCAAAGTCCTTGACTACCCTAACTCTCTTGCTCCTTCTAGGTTCATCCAAATACTCTGTTTGAGGATTGGAACTACTAGGATCTGCCCCCACATCTGTTATCCTTTCCACATGATCAGGAATGGAACTAGATGCTAAGGCCGAGTATAAAATAGAATCTTGAGGCAAACCAGTTTTCATGGGAAACACATCCTCAAAGAATGTAGCATCACGGTATTCCACTATTGTGTTAACTTCTACGCCAGAAATTTCAGACTTGATTACTAAAAATCTCATAGCATAGCTAGTTTCCACATAGCCAATAAAGATGGCATCAACAGTTTTAGGACCCAACTTCTTCCTTTTGTGTTCAGGGATTAGTACTTTTGCAAGACAACCCCACACACGCAAGTACTTTATGTTAGGTTTCCTTCCTTTCCAGACTTCAAAAAGAGTTACTTCTTTATGTTTAAGAGGGACTCGATTCAGAATATGGCAAGCCGTGGGTAATCCAGAAGTCAAAAGAAGGCTGTTAATCATATATTTAAAAGTTCTATTTTTCCGTTCAGCAATTCCATTTGACTGGGGTGAGAAATGGGCTGTCATCTCATGAATTATGCCATTACTTTGGCAGAATTCAACAAATAGATTAGACCCATACTCTCCACCTCTATCAGATCTTAACCTTTTAAGTTTCTTGCCGGTTTTTTTTTCAGCTTCATTTTTCAATATGAGGAATTTATTAAGTGCTTCATCCTTATGTTTAAGTAGATAAACATAGCAATATTTACTACAATCATCAATAAAGGTAATAAAATATTTATTTTGATCCTTAGTTAACAACCCGTTGAATTCACAAATATCAGTGTGAACCAAGTCAAGCAACTCTAAATCCCTTTCAACTGAGTGAAAAGGTTTCCTTGTTGTTTTAGCTTCTACACACACTGAACATTTGTTTTTCTTATCAATGTCATGTTTAGGAATCAGATTTAAATTCATCATTCTTTTAATAGAATCTAAATTTAAATGTCCAAGTCTACTATGCCAAATTTCAGTAGATTCGATTGAATGCACAACAGGAATATCATATTTCTAAAAAGAAAGAGCTTTATTTGATTCGAAAAATTCAAAAGTAAAATGTTCAACTCTTAATTTAAACAAACCATCAGACGAATAGCCTTTAGCAATAAATGTATCATAGTGTAGTATCACTACTCTATTACATTTAAAGTTGAGTTTGTAACCCTTTGATACTAAACATGAACCACTAATAAGGTTTCTACGAATTTCTGGAACATGATGCACCATTTAAAGAGAAAGAATGCGCCTTGAAGGAAACTTCAAGTCCACGCGTCCTATCCCAATTACATTGGCTGCACTTGAGTTCCCCATTCTTACAGTTGTACCTCCAACTGGTTGGTAAGATACAAAAAGTTTTTTATCAGCACAAACGTGCACACTTGCTCCAGTATCAACCAACCATTCAAGTGGCTCAAACATGATAGTGAGAATTAAAGGGTCAACAGAAACATACCTATCTTCAACAGTAGTACCAGTCTCATCAGTTTTAGCTTCAATAGTGCAAACCTCGTCGAGGTGTGTACTCAAATCAGCATCCACTTGATTGACTTTTTCAACTACCATGTTGACATGTGCCTCAGAACTGGATCCATGTTTGACCTTAGACTTCTTGGACCGACAGTCCTTAGCCCAATGCCCAACCTGACCACAATTCCAGCAAGGTTTGTTTGTTTTTGGTTTCATTTTAGCCTTGCCTTTCACCTTGGTTACATTCTTTGAGCTGTTATTAACCCCCACATTCTTCTGATTGTACTTTTTCTTTCCAGCTGTTATTATGTGAACATTAGACTCAACAGGTGCAGTGTGATTTTGACTCCTATGTTCCTCTTCTATCGATATATCCAACATCAAATCATGTAGAGATATTTCCCCTTTCTTATGTTTAAGCGTCATACCGAACTCCTCCCAAGACTTAGGAAATTTCTCTATTATTGACATAACTTGAAACTTCTCAGGAAGGTTTATATTCGATTCAGAGAAGGAGTGAATAATCAATTGCAGATCATGAGTTTGTTCAATTACAGACTTGCCCTCAACCATATTGTACTTCAAGAATTTAGAAACATGGTACCTCTCAAGACCTTGGTCATCAGTATTATATTTCTTATTCAACTCATCCCAGATAGCCTTTGTTGTGTAAGAATCAGAAGAGAAGGCATCAAAAAGGACATCTGTCAGAGCTGACAGAATCGCCCCTCTACAAACCTCATTCTGTTCTTTCCAAGTAGCAATTTCAGCACCTCGAATGTTAGTAGGAGTTGATACAGGCTTGTCTTTCTCAACCGCATTCATCAAACCCCTCATTGACAACCAGATTTTCATACGCTGTTGCCAGCGTTTGAAGTACTGCCCAGGACCAAATTTGTCTGGCAGACCTGTCATGTCAATCATCGGTTTGAACTTAACGGATTGAGGTGGATTCGCCATTGCAATCAGTTATTGATAATTGAATATTCTCTTGAAGATTGTTAGATGCGATAGATTTGTTGCAGTTAAATTCGATAGAATCTAACATGTAATCTTATTCCCAATCAGGGACACTAACAGAATTTAATTATCAATAAAAGTTAATTGGAAAGGCTAAATAAATCCAAAAAAGTAAACCAGCCAGAAACAGAAAATAACAATGTATTAGTTAAAAATACAGAAACATGAAATTTAATAGAAATACTTGTACCAGTAGATAGAAATTCCAGATACGTGAAAACCAAATCGTATCTGGTAACCAACCGAATCACCAGTTGAAACTGGTTTGCCTTCAAGAGAATATTCGCCCCCACTTACCGGTGTGATGGGAACAGCGAAACTCCTTGCAGGATAAGACGGTCCAGATCTGCAACGGCGCACACCGTACTCGATCACCTCGAAAGCTCCTCAATTCGCCCGAGAAATCACCAAATAACAATATTACCATGAGGAATTGTGTTATGTTTTTCTCATACTTGGAAAAGCATCAAGAGTAATATATTTATATAGGAAATGTAGCCTTAATGTTTCCAAAATTTCCAATGTGGGATTCAAGCATGAGTAGTGTATTTATATAGGAAGAGAAAACTTGATGTTTCTAGGAGTTTCAATGTGGGATTCAAGTGTTTGAACTTAAATCCTCACATTTGAACCTCCAACTTCCAAGATAATTAACTATGGATTCCCACCACATAAGTGGCTTCTACCAAAGTTGTAATTCACTCTCCGCCATACCGAGAACAAAATGTAATTGTTGTTTCAAGCTAATTCTTTGTAGACACAAAGTTATTGAGTCTCAAAGTAAGCTAATTCCAACAATGTCTTCATCAAAAATCCCTACAGGGATAACCTTCTTGAAGAGATGTTGCAAGAACCTGATGAGGTAGCCTTGAAGAGGAAACGTGCTCGAGAGACACTCCGTGTCCTTCAACAAGCTTTCCGAGTACTGGATGAACCACCACTTGACGCCGATACAGTTGAGAGGGGTTACAGCTTGAGCACAGATCCTACTGGTCTCCCTAAGATCCATGGGCTTCCCTCGTCGTCTTTGTATAATACAAGCAGTGGTTCAGCCGATTCCTATACTGCTTCTAGAAATCAAAGATCTCGTAAGTCATCTCATTCAGGGGAGTTACAATCACCTTACCACGGTAATGCAGACTCTAATGGAGGTGGGAGAAACTCGCTAGGACTTTATCCCTCGGTTGATTTCTAGCTCATTGCAGGGGCCAACCCATCAAAGAATATAGTATTAATTTTTTTATACTCCTATCCAGGAGTTGGTATTCTTCTACAAAGAAAGAAAGAATAGAAAAATGTTTTTTTTTCCAATACTCATCTATTATTTTACCTTATTTTTGCAATATAGTTTGTGACAAGCGAAATGTTTTGACAGCTCCATGTATAATAAATGAGGCAATTCCTTAGGCTTTTTATTTTTAAAAAAAAACAAAATGAACATTGTGGACACCCCTGTCTAGCCAACAGTTCCAAGTGGCTGTCACAGCTACCATGTGGCATGGGCCATGGAGATTGATTCTTTTTTATTTTTTTTAAAAATACATTTTCATTTATTTTTAGTGATGACATTTGTTGTCACTACATATTTTTTAATTGACGATAATATCGTGTTATTATATTTTTTAATTTTTCAGTTTTCAAAAATATTAAATATTGTCACTAAAAAGTAGTATCTATTGACATTTTGTTTTGTCACTCGTGTGTGTCAATATTTAATGATGGTGTTTCAATTGCATAGTGCATTACATGCAATGAAGAAATGAAGTATTGATTAGACATGACTATATATATGATCTGATGCTCCAGAGTCTAGGGTGCAAGTAGGATCAGTAGATATTAGCGAAAACCTGCAGAAGCCACGGAAGCATCAAAGTTCTCAGTTAAAGCATCATTAGGTTATGCAGTGGCTACTTTTGCAACAACTGCACTAATTGTTGCAGAATGGGGATGATGATGAGTTGCTACAGTATTTCCTTCATTCTGTAGTTTTTGAATTATCAACATAAGATGTTGATGTTGTTCTATACTAAAACCAACAAAAGGAACTACATTAGTAGGAGATGAATTATAATTCGGAGTAGTTGCTTGGTCACCAAGATATGCAGGATGGCCTTCTGTATAGTTATACTTATCTTGACTACCATATCCTCCATATGTGTTTATATGTGAGTCAGTAAAATATCCTACAAATTGTAGAGATCCAGTATTGTAATTAATACCCGTAACATTTTTCCTACGTGTTATTTTTATGTGTGATTAAGTGTGTAGCATAATTTATTTCGTGCGATTACGTGATTACGTGTCTATTTATTTTTATAATATATTACGTGTTATTTTTGTGTGCATGAGTTGAAAGACGTTTCATACGAGTATCGTATTAAGGGACCTAGTTGTAATTCACTTTGATAAATAATTTAATTAAATTTTTGTATTAGAATTAATTGGTAATCCTAATAGGATTGCTAATAGGATTGGAAGAGTACCATATATATAAAAAGGAATAGGAAAGGTCATATAACATATATATATATATATATATATATATATATATATACATACAGTAAAACTATAGTAATACTCTATATAAGAATAACCTCATTATAGTAATAAAAAAATTTGGTCCCAACTTGGGACCAGTTATAAATAGGAATAAACTCTACATTATAATATTCCATGTTTTTTAAAGAACCATCCTTAAGAAATTTACCTCCATATAGTAATAAAATAACATTAAATTTTAAATATATTTATATATCTATATAAAATAACAACTTAAGGTTATGGGTATCTTTTGTTAAAATAAAAAAAAAGTTATGGGGTTATATTTTAACCATTTTGCAAGATATTTTTTGCTTCCAATCTGGGTTGGTTTCTTTCTTTTTGTTCAACTAGACATGAATGCTTTCAGTGATTTGAGTTCGTTTGTTTTAAGGTGACATGATTTGCTTGAAGTAGAAAATGTATGATTTGAAATGATAATGAAATTTATGATTCTGCTAACATTTATATATGCATAATAAAAAGAAAACAAACGAAAAGACACTTCAAGAATACAACATACATGAGTGAATATTTTAAATGCATACATGATGTACATATTTTTTTTTTTTTTTTTTTACATTTCCTATCTATTGTATGTATATGAATGAACCTTCTAAATCTAATATACACAATTTACATGCATGATGTACGTACATTTATTTTTTTAAAACTCATGAATCTTATATATCTTTTAAATTCATGTTTTTAAAATATGAATGGACGCATTTTCAGGTGCAGCATAATATATATTAGTTATTTTTTAAAATTATAATTTTTATATATAAGTCTCTATTTAAGAATAATCTCCCTATAATAATATTTTTCTCCGATTCGAGAATATATATATATATATATATATATATATATATATATATATATATATATATATATATATATATATATATATATATATATGGCAGGGAAGAAATTTATCACACCGAAAGAAAGAATGGGCAGTGCAGTTTCGGGTTTTGTTATTTAATTGCTCTTGTTTGAGGTAAGGACCCCATCTTCTGTTATTTTCTGCCCGGATTGATATATATTGGGTACTGATTCTTGATTATTTAAAGGATTGATTATACATGAATTATTGCATAAACTGTTGGGCTTACGAACCAATTGCACGTTTTGTGTTTATCGTTTTGTTAATTGGATTTCTACCTTGGAATTGATTATGTTTAGCTATTGATATAATTTGAATTGATATATAATTATCTACCATTATAGTGATTCTTGAAACGTATTTGTTTATTGTTTAACTTATTTATCTTTTCATCGCTTTGAGTCGTCCTATTTGGGTCTCGCTGATTTCAATCCTATGTGGTATTGGTCGACCGAGTCGTCGCCCTGTTTTAAGCTCGTTTCTAGAATCTACTAAATGACAAGACTCGTTCGAAAGATATAAACGTGAGCACGAAGAAGTGCGAAGGTATTGATCACGGGGATCATGTGATATGTGTAGAACTTCTTGGACATTCACCTGATGAGGGAAAATTATTGGGACTGTAACTGTTTTGTGGAGTCCAAGGTGTTGGATGATGATACTGTAAAACACAAGAGGAGGGGGTGAATTGGGTTTTAATCGATCTTGTAAACTTTTTCGAATCTAAGCAATGCTAGTGTTGGTTTGAGCAAGATGATTAAAAGCAAAACTAAACCCAACAACAAGACAAAGGATTTAGAG
The DNA here is from genome assembly GCA_026122235.1 of Vinca minor. Taxonomy (NCBI): domain Eukaryota; kingdom Viridiplantae; phylum Streptophyta; class Magnoliopsida; order Gentianales; family Apocynaceae; genus Vinca; species Vinca minor. The sequence continues at coordinate 2,667,131 of JAOCZM010000116.1, forward strand.
TGGTTCGATTCACTTAGAATCTACATCCACTACCTTGAGCCGCACCCAAGGATTTCAACAACTTCACTAAGAAGATCTTTTTACACTTGTGGACAACTCACTAAGAGTTTTACAACACAACCACAATACAAAACTCACTAAGAGCTTGCCCACACTAAGTAGGACTTTTACAAGATTAACCCAATCACTAAGAAAGGGAATAAGATGGATAAATAAACAATGTTGTTCACTCTTCTAAGTGAAAGATATATACCTTTGAAGTACATCAATTATAGCTCTTTGAACATATGAAGTTCACTCTTTGTCTTGCTTTTGAAATAACACCTTTGAATGATTTAAATCATGGAAATGAAGCGTTTTTTCTTTGAAGGTGTTTAGACTTGATAAGAAATCAATCTATATTGTATGCGCAAGTCCTAGAGTCATTCTTTAGCTTTGGAGTATTTATACATTTCAAAATAGACTGAAAAGCGACTCTTTAACGGTCAAAAAACGGCTAGTTTTTTACAGAGTTCGGTTGACCGAAATCACACCTCGGATGACCGAAGTCAAGCTCGGTTGAACCGAACCCAACCTCGGTCGACCGACCCTAGCCTAGGTCGACCGAACTCCCCTTTTTCCAAAGGGTTCAACTCTCAGTTTCTCATCGGTTGATCCGATCTTGAGCTCGGTTGACCGACCTTCCTGAGTATGAGAGATGTTGATATTTCACACGTTTTGAAATCTTTTGAAGTCTAAAAGGTTTTCCCAAAAGGTAACAAGTAAGAACAATTGGAAAACCATTTTAAAGGACTTAGACCTTGAAAACAAAGGCTTTTGGAAATAAGAATCCTTTTGAAACTTAGCCTTTTGAAAACGTGTTTATGATGCATGCAAGACTTGAGTGTAGAGCTTATGTTCATGAGAGCTTTGGTTAGAGCTATATAAGATAAAGACTTATAACGACAAAGCTAATCTAACCAAACCTAAGTCTTCAATCATCAATCTTGAAAGATGAGCCTTGAATAATATGTCTTTGAATCTTGATCATGGCTTGATTGAAGTACTTAGAGCTTCCAATATTAGTTCCGATATTCTATCACAAAGATATACAACATTAGTCACAACATCAAGTGTTTGTCCATTATCAAAAACCGAGTTCGTTCGCCCTTAGGGCTTACAATCTCCCCCTTTTTTATTATGACAAACTTTGATGTAATTAGATAGGATATGGACAATTTTAAGTACAAGGAAGCATGGCAAAAGGATATAAGAACAAATAAGTGTAAAGCTAAGTGCTTATAAGATAAACCAAGATAGAACGAGAAACATAAGCACTAGCATGTTAAGTTCTTTTGCCATATGCATTCGGGACTCTTTGAAGAGCCCTATTCCCAGTGAAATTTCAGTGTTATCACAGTGTTAGTGCGTAGTGTTTAGTGTTGTTTCAAAATGGTGTTTGGGAAACGGGAAAGTGCTTTAGAGTCTATTTGTGATTTATACTTGTGATTATTTGGTCTTTGCTGAGCCCTGGAGCTCAGTTCATCCGCTTTCTTACTGTGCAGGTGATGTAGATGTTGATCCTATCTTTGATGACGGTACTTGTGAAGGGGACTATGAAGATTTAATCATAACCGGCTTGGCTTAGAGAGTTTTAGCTCTTTCATTTATTCATTTACACATAGACGTATTTCTATTATAGTAATGTTGAACAATTTTCATTATGTAATACTTAGGATTATTTCACTTATAGTAACTTAATTCCGCTTCTTAACTTTTATTTTGGATTATTTTGTAAATGAATTCTCTTTTAGTAACTCTGTATTGTGGACTTTGTTGTCTCATCGACCAATGAAATACTGTCATGTCACCATCCCGGTTACGGATGGTGAGAATTCAGAATTTGGAAGACCACCAGTCCCATACTTAGGACCTAACATACCAGTTCCTAATGAATTGAAACCACCAGGATATCCTCTAAACTTATTATTTTTTGGAAATCCATGCTTCTTATAATATTTCTCCATTGTATGACCTTGTTTGCTACAATATGCGCATTGCAGAAGTTTTCTATTGAAATTCTCTATGGGAAAGCCATGAAAATGCATTTAGCTGACTAAATGGTGTAGTGGATTACAGTATAGAAGTATCTGATACTCAAAATCCATACTATCAAGTATATTAGGTCAAGATTGTAGTAGTCAATGTCGATCCCATATAGAATAATGATTAATTATGTAAAACACAAGAGGGGGGTGAATTGGGTTTTAACTAATCTTGGCAACTTTTTCGATTCTTTGGAATGCTAATATAAGTTTGAGCAAGATAAATAATAGCAATGCAAAACCCAATAACAAGACAAAGTATTTAGAGTGGTTCGATTCACTTAGAATCTACATCTACTACCTTGAGCCGCACCCAAGGATTTCAAACAACTTCACTAAGAAGAATGTTTACAAATGTGGCTAACTCACTAAGAGTTTTACAACACAACCACACAATGAAAAACTCACTAAGAGCTTGCCCACACAAAGTAGGACTTTTACAATTGCCCACACTAAGTAGGACTTATCAAATAACCCTATCACTAAGAAAGGGAATGAGATAGGTTAAGTACAAAGCTTGCTCACTCTTAGAAGTGAGAATGTATACCTTTGAACCACAAACAATTTAGCTCTTGAACATATGAAGTCCACTCTTTGTCTTGCTTTTGAAAGAATACTCTTGAATGATTTAGATCATAGAGATGAAGAGTATTTTGCTTTGAAAGTCTTTAGACTTGATAAGATATCAATGTTTTATGTTTGTCAAAGTCTTGGAATAATTCTCTAGCTTTGGAGTATTTATATATTTCAAATATGGCTGAAAAACGACTCTCCAACGGTCAAAAAACGGCTAGAAAATCTCAGAGTTCGGTTGACCGAAGCCATACTTCGGATCCACTTTCACCATCTCGGTCGACCGACCTATGCCTTAGGTCGACCAAAGCTCCATTTTGAAACTCTCAGTTTCTGGTCGGTTGATCCGACCTTGGCTCGGTTGACCGAACTTCCAAAGTGATTTTTCACACGTTTTGAAATCTTTTGAAGTCTTTTAAAGTCTAAAAAGGTTTTCCTAAAAGGTAACATGTAAGAACACTTTGGAAAACTTTTCTAAAAGACTTATCTATGAAATCAAAGACTTTTTGGATAAGAACACATGTAAAGATCATTTTGAAACTTAAGCCTTTTGAAAACGTGTTTATGAAAACATGCAAGACTAGAGTGTAGAGCTTATGTTCATAAGAGCAATGGTTAGAGCTTATAAGATAATGACTTATAACGACAAAGCTAATCTAACCAAACCTAAGTCTTCAATCTTCAATCTTGAAAGATAAGCCTTGAATAATACAACTTTGAACCTCGATCATGGCTTGATTGAAGTACTTAGAGCTTCCAATATATGTTCCGATATTCTATCACAAAGATAAAAACATTAGACACAACATCAAGTGTTTGTCCATTATCAAAAACCGAGTTCGATCGCCCTTAGGGCTAACAAATTAATTCCAAAATAAATAATTCTATACGATGATAAAAAATATTAAAATAAATCCAAATAGTTTATGATGATATATTAATGGCCAAATGGTGTATTTAGTCCTGAAACAATTTTCGCTTGGCAAGGTTGGTCCCTAAAAATTATTTGCAGCTTTTTAGATCCTCAATCAAGTTATGGGCCAGGAATTGGTCCTTTTGACTTTTTTTAATATTGAATGTTAGTCAACAAGTGATGTGGGCAAAATTGGAACTTCACATTTTTTTAGATAATTAATATCATATGGACTTAATTGTAAAGATAATTAAAATTAAATACCTAATTGCAAAATTAAAAAATTTCTCCTCCCCCTCCTCCTCCTTCTTCCTCCCTCCTTCTTCCTCCTCCCTCCCCCTCCAGACGCCGCCTCCTCTCCCTCCTCCTTCCAGCCGCCTCCCCCCTTCTTCCTCCTCCCTCCAGCCGCCTCCTCCCCCTTCTTCCTCATCCCTCCAGCCCCATTCTCCCTCCTCCCTTCTTCTCCCTCCAGTCGCCTCCTCCATTCTTTTCCCTCCTCCCTCATTCTCCCTCCTCCCTTCTCCCTTCTCCCCCTGCTGCTCCTCCTTTCTTGCCGGAATTTGGCCGGAATTGGATGATGGTTTTATTTTTTAGTTTTATAATTAGGTATTTATATTTCATTATATTTACAATTGAGTACAAATGATATTAGTTATCTAAAAAATATGTGAAATTCCTATTATACCCACTTACACTTGACTAACAAATACAAAAGGACCTAAAAAGATGCAAACAATCGTTTAGGACCAACCTTGCCAATCGAAAATTGTTTGAGGATCTAAAAAGCTGCAAACAATCTTTAGGGACCAAACTTGCCAAGAGAAAATTGTTTCAGGACTAAATACACCATTTACCCTATATTAATCTAATTTAATTAACTAAGGAAAGAAAATGACTTGAATAAGAAGTTTGATATGAGAAAGGTCTAAGGTACATGAATTCACTAAATTAATCAATATATTATCCTAATGATATGTTATTCTAGTGTGTATCATTAATCGATCGATTTCCTAAATATCTAATAACGTCTTTCAAGGCTTATCAAACATATTCTCATGAATAAACCAACTATATGTCTATGTTGATTTTTAACCCACAAAAACCCATTAAACATATGAAACCAAAGAGATCGCACAAACCATACAAGTATATGTCTATCTTTCATGCAATTTATGTTTAGATTATTTAACCTAAATAACAAGGTCAACTGTCACAAATCTTCCAAGTTAATGTAAAGACAATTTAAACGGTGATCAAGCATCTAAATGCATTAAGAACAATAATCTAAAATTACTTCCACAACACCCATCGAATAACATGATCACAAGAATAACATATAAAATTAGTCTAGCTACATCATGGCCTTAGAATAAATATTTAGTTCATTCTATAAAAGAAATTAATACTTAAAGAAGAGAGCATAAGAAAACATCACTGTTTCGATTAAAGTATCGAACTCTAAATTGTAGCAATCTCCAAAAGCACAGCAACAATAAAAGCTTGAATCTTGCCCTCAAAATAGGTAAAATAAAGAACTCTCATAACCAACTCTAGAAGAGAGCTTAATTAGAGAGAAAATAAAATCTAAAACAAAAACTAATAATGGTTGAATGCATTCTCCTAAAACTAGTACAGAGTATTTATAACAATAGAAACCTACTAGCTTATAGAAATTGACAAAATATCTTTAAGGTAACTGATATAAATCAAAACTCTTCACACTTCTTTGAAGTAGTTTCCATAAACCAAAACTCTTCAAAATTCTTTAAAATAGTTGTCGTTTCTTCTCTTCTAGTCTATAGAAGATATATTTTCAATTCCAGCACCTTCTTTCTTCTTTCTAATTCCGCAAGTTCGGTTCACTTTTACCCTTCAAAAGTACTATTTTTCCTTATGATTAAAAACACAAAGAAGTGAGGATTATATCATTCTAAGCTCAAAACGCAACATAACAATACATTTTAAACACAAAATCACTATTAAAATAGACGAAATAATAGATTATATTACGAGTTATCATATTCCCCCAACTTAAGTGTTTGCTTGTCCTCAAGCAATTTAAACACAAGGTAAGACCGACAGATAAAACTCTTAAAGAACAAGTAGAAAGAAACTATGGAATCAGCAAGTTTAACAACTCAAATATTAATCTCCAATCATTCCAACATAACAAGTGTCACAAATACGAGTAATGAAAAAGTATAATGCAATCCACTCAATCTCTCATTATTATTTTATGAAAAGTATGCATTCAAGAAGCACGTATTCAGAACTAGACAAATAAACCTTCATCTTTCACACCTCTTTTTGCTACAATTCAATCCATAGATATCCTAGTGCAATGTGCATTTATTTTGACTCATAAATATATATAATTAAAGTAAGATTGAGTAAGATCATTCAATTCTTTTACCGCCTTCAAAATTCAAAATTTTCAATTAGGACTCATAGTGTACCAAGGAGTGTGAACCTTCTTATCACTCGCTTACTGGCGTGCTAATTTCGCATACTCATATTCTTAGTGAGTTGATTGTTTTTTTCTTTTTTCTTTCTTTTTCAACTTATTTATAACAAAGAGCAGCGGAGTAGAGCCCAAAAATAAACCTTCGACATTTGTCGCATTTTTTTTAAATTAAAGTAATTACCTAATCGTCCTTTAAATCGATATATTCAGAGTCAAGAGTTGTGTAGTGTATTGGGTAACCATAAATTGAATCACAACAAAATAAGGGTTATCTTAAAAGGTCTCAAAGTCTAATTCCAAATACAAGTTCTATCACATATACATAATCACAAGATAATCCCTCAAAAACATTTTTTTCTTCAAATGTTTCCAGTGGCACAAGTTAAATATTGGAAATCATGGAAAATAATGCTTAAAGGTTTTAAAATTAGCGTATCCAGAATCATTTTTTTACTTTTTCTTTTTATGATGTTTTTGAATTTTTTGTTTATTAATGAAATGCAAAACTACTAAAAATACCAAATAAACTTAATGAAAACAAATAAAATAAAGGACTAAAGGTAAATAAAACACAAACAATCCCTAAATCCCCCACACACTTAAACCGAACATTTTCCGCAATGTGAAAATAAAGAGCAAAAGATAAAGCGAAGAGAACATTACTGCCCTGATTAAAGTGGGAACGAGAATAAGTGGCCTCACGGCTCCTCAAGGCCATGACTCTTGCGACCATCTAGTCCGCCTTCGCCTCCTGGAGCATCATCGCCGGCCTGTTATTTGAAGTATTTGACGAGCGTGGAACACATAGTGCGCTGATTTTTCTCAAGTCAACGTTGTCCTTCTCGTAACTTGGCCAAATAATCCAAAACAATGCTCATCAAAGTGGAGAGAGTGGATGCACATGAACAAGAAAGACTCATAGACGTAGAAGCATCCATAGGATTAGTTGTAAGATCGTTGTCTGCAAATACTGTAATCAATTCATCTCGTTTCCGCCGTCCCTGAGGTATTGGAGGACTACAATGAACGGGAAGGAAAACAGATCCAGAAGGTTTATAGTAAACTCATTCATTATCAACTAAGTATCCACATAGAGACATGGTAGACTCATCAAATACAGTACTCACATTTGTTTTCGCAACCTCTGATCCAGAATCTGGAAAAATGACTCCTGTTTAGCAAAAAGTTTCTGTATATATATATATATATATATATATATATATATATATATATATATATATATATATATATATATATATATATATAATGTTTAGTGGATGAAAATTTTGGAGTTGGAGGGATCCAGGGTTGCTTTTTTTCCCTACGAAATAGGGTGGGTGAGCTATATTTAAATTAACAATTTGACCCCTTTCAATTTTCTTAAAATTATTATTGTTTCAATTGTTGTCGAAAATCACTGGGGAAGGGGTGGTGGGGACTAAATTATCAGATAATTAATAGTTCTATGATTTAAATAATAGAAATAACTACGAAAATGACAACACCAGAACAAAATTAACAGTGCCAGACTAGTTTGCACGTTACCATTAAAATTTAGGGATAATTACATATGTCTCCCTTGTGGTTAGACCACATTACGAATTACTCCCTGATGTATGATAAAATTACATTCTCCCCTTCACAAACAAATCGTTAACATATTGGTAGCTACATTTAAGTTTTTAACAGACTTAAATGATATTCCCTACATTCCCATTTAGTTGTCAACAATTTATTCCAAGTATACCCTCGAAATTTCTTTTATTTGCTACCTTGTCATGCCTATTTTTTCATTTCTTTTCTTATGATACAGAAGTAAGAGAGAGGGGTAATATTGAAAATTTTGGTGAAAATGACAACTTCCTTAATTTTCTAAAATTGTCTAAAGAGTCTCTTTTCTCGTTTACCGACTTGTAACCACTCTCGAAGAACCGGAAATTCCTAGAGTTGTCACGCCATTTCGTACTCCAAAACTTATGGATCGTCCCATGGTAATGTTTCATTAGTTGTTTTATTGGTTCGAATTCTGTTTTACCAATGCGATGATTGTAAATTTTAGTTGTATTTGATTTTTTTTTTTATGGGGAGCACAAGGAGAGAGCTTATATTGGGGAACTTACAGGCCTCATGTTTATTTTGGAGTTTGAGCAAGCAGCCGGAGGCAGTATTTAAGTTTAGGGGTCATAATAGAATAAAATGTATATTATATAAATATAGTTGAAATACAAAAAATTAATACATTATCTAAATTAGTACTCACCGGTGTTTCAAGAAGGCAAAATCATTTGATATAGAGTTTGAACAAAAAAACTACTTGACATGATCATATAGACGTTACCTAAAGTGGTATATCTTTAATGGAAGCAAAATCATCTAATATAGAGTTTGAATCAAAAGTTTCGGCGATTTCTCTTTCAACGTAAATCACAAGACTATCAGTAAGATACTCGTCATCCATCTTGTTCCGAAGCATTATCTTAATAATCTTCATTGATGAAAATGTTTTTTCAGTAGTTGCAGTAGAAACTGGAAGAGTCAATATAAGTTGGATCAATCTATCAACAAGAAAATACATTTTATTCATCTCTGTCTCTGCTAATCCTTGGCATAAATCAGAAACTATTGACAAATTCTTCAATTTCGGATGATTCAAAACATTAATATGTAGTCTTGCAATTGGTACTTCAAGCTTATTTTCTCCTGCTCACTAAAATGAAGAGGATAATAGTTTTCCACAAGACAACAAATGTTATCAATATTAAAAGATTTATAACCATCCTTCGGACCCAAGGCTGAGCTAAGAGCAAGAAGATCCATTGTTTGCTCATTAAATCGACTATTTAGCTTAGAGAGTTGAGAATCCATAGCAGCATTAAATATATCAACTCGATAATGATATTCCACATTGATGTCAAATTTTTTACGACAATGTTTCATTATATATGGAGAACTCATATCAGGAACATTAATATTGGGCTTCTAACAAAATGCATTGACAACATTTATCAAATTATCCCAACCGTCTTCTTTCAAGTTTTGGATCAACATTTTTGTACTTGACACTAAATGCAATGCATTTACTATATCTTAAGACTTTTGTTGTAGGCACTTACAAAGGTTATCTATTATTCCCATAATCTCTTTCATTGTATGTAAAATGAAAACAAACTCAAAAGAGGTAAGTTTTGTATATGCAGTCGATGCATCCCCACGAACATTATAATTAGAGCCATTTTCAATGACATTTTCTAGAAATGAACAAGTAACAGCAAACATCTTTATCATACTACACATAGAATCAAAATGAGAGTTCCAACGAGTATCACATGCTCGTTTCAAAGTGCCAATCTGATTACGACCTTTACCAGTTTCAAGTTCATCATTTTTTAGCAGATTCAAGAGTTCAACAACTTGAGCAGCTTGCAACTCATCATTACGTTTACTAGAGGCTCCAACGACATTAACAACGAAAATTAACTCCGAAAAAAAAAATTATGAACAGGAAATACCTCCCGAGAAGCAACCAATGCATACGAACAATCATTCAAAATTAATGCTTTCAAACCATTCCATTCACCCCTCATGTTACTTGCACCGTCGTATCCTTGACCACAGAGTTTTTGAATATCAAGACAATGGTCAGAAAGAACATAGCATATTCCATTTTTCAGAGTCACTGCTTAAGTATCTTTAACATGAACAACATCAAACAAACGTTCTCTTATAAATTATTTATCATCAACGTATCTCAGAACAATAGCCATTTGCTCTTTTTTAGATTTATCACGGGCTTCATCAACAATGATACAAAAATTATATTTCCAATATCAAGACAGATTTTACCTCGGACTTTATCTGCAATAATATGTAAAATCTCTTTTTGTATCTCAGGAGAAATATACTTGCCATTTTTTGGAGCATTTTCCATTACAACTTGTGCAACCTTCTCATTATATAAAGAAAAAAAAAATAATCAATTCAAGAAAAATCCCCTGATTCTTTGAAGTAGAGCTTTCATCATGGCCTCTAAAAGCACATGCTTGGAAAGTTAACCATCGAACAACATCGATTGAAGTCTTAACTCGTAAGCGATTACCTTCTCTTTGTCCTGAGCTGCTCAAATTCATTATCATATCAATATGTTGAGATTGATTCAACAAATCTTGACAATATTTCTCAGCATTATTATGTGGTGAACATGGGCCTTCACCAATGTGATTCAAGAAAGAACACATTTTCCCTGCATTAACTTTTTTCCAACTTTTGAAACCTTTAACTGTGAATGAATATGCTCCATTACGAGTACATGTTTTGAATTAAAAAGATAAGAAGGAAAACAAAATGCAGCATCTTCCTTAATGGAATATTATAACCAAGGAAATTTTTTGAACCAAGATGATTGAAATCTTCTTGGATGCTTGTCCTTTGAAAGCGGTTACTCAGTCAAATATAGTTGACGTGCCCCCATGTTTATATATGCTCATATGACTTCATCCCGCTTATTAATTGGATATTCCCATATTTGACGACGATCTACCGGATCCTTTGGCAAAGTAGTAGCATCAAAATCTTCAAGAATAAATTTTTCACGACTACTTGGATGATTTTTAGACTCAAGCCTTGGAGATTTAGAAGCATTAATTTTAACACTTGGTAAAGTTACATTTTCCGAAGGATAACTACCACCATAAGCATCACTAGTTTTTCTTTTAAAGAAAGCATCAGTAGACTTCATTTTACTCATCTTTCACAAATAACTTGAAAATTAACTAAACAAATCGAATATCTTAGATTGAATATAATTATAAAACAAATGATTCATTAATTAAAAAAAAACCTTGACACAAATAAAGTATTATCAAATAAATAATGATAACCAAACTGCAAATAATGAAACAATAAACAATTCAAAATTTAATGAAACAATAAACAATTCATAATGTTTAAAATAAACTGCAAATAATGAAACAATAAACAATTAATAATATATAATAATTACCCATTGAAACAAAGTTGCCATCAGTATTGTGAAAAGCTTATTTCAGTGAAAGGTTGAGAGCCGAAAATGGTTTAGGCCTTAGGGTTTTATCATCATCAAAAATCAAAATCACTCATAAATCATAATAGTACAATTACAGTCACAGCTTCAATCTGCTCGGCAGAAATCACTCACAAAATTAAAGAATTTACCTTGGAGAAATTGGTGCAGAAATTGGGCCTTCACAGTTACAGCTTCAATCTGCTCTGCTCAGCCTTTTGAGAATGAGTTCTGCGCAACAGAGAGAGACGAAGAGTCAAAAACAATGTCCACAATTTTTAGCCAGAGCCCAACGATTGAAGAAACTTCTAAATGTAGGTTTCGGTGTGTATCATATATTTTCATGTGATTTGTAAACAGTCTGATCTTTTTTAAAAAAAAAATCTCTCTTATTCTAAACCGTTGGATATATATATATACCTAGTATATAAAAAAATTGAAAGCGAGCAAGGTAGGAATTTTTTTTTCCACTGTCGAATATGGTTAGGACTACAATTTTTGTGTATCTAATTTTATGTATTTTTGAATGGCGGAAAAAGTTCAAGGAATAACTGTTACATAGTTCTTTTGAATAAAAAATGGTTAAGAAGATGAAGAAGGTAATAGTATTTTGTGGGTTTTTTAATGGTGGAGTTGGGATTTTTTGGACAAATTTTCTTTTTCTTACGATGTTACGTGCTTGTCATGTGATTTTTTTTTATGCCTGAAAATTGAAAGTAATCCTTAATTGGACACATTTAATAGTCCGTAAATAGTTAATGATATTTATCGCTTAATAAATAATGTGTGCTAAAAATCAAATTTAGTAAATAGTTATTTGCTATAAAGAGCGATTTTCTCTTTTAATGAATAGTATTGTGGTCAGAGGACTTTGTCCAAAGGTAAAGGAAGGTCGTTACGAGCTTTTATCTTGAGTTTGACGTAAGGTAAGTCCAACTAACCTACAGTCTTCTAGTCAAAAAATAAAAAATAGTACTTACTCTGTACCAAATTATTTTTGTATATTTATTTATTTATTTATCTCAGATTATTTGTCTATTTTCTAAATATAAGAGCTTATTAATGGTGGGTTTTCCTATCATAAATTAAATAGGATCATATTTGATATATTACCATATTCCAGGATATGATTTGATGAAACATTACTTCAGGTGGACATGACGATTTCTATGGTGCCGAACAAGGAGTAATTTCGCACGTGCAAAACTTTGTTCACCCGATGGATTAAAATTTTAACGGTTAAGATTGATTTAAAACGAACACCTATTATGAGCCTCAAAACACCTATTCCGTTTTTACAGTGCGGAAGACTGTTCTGAGTATCATAACACATGTTTTGAGTTTCAAAACACACATGTTCTGAGGCGTTTTATATGTAATGAATAAAATATGTTCCGCATAGGATCTGAATTGAGATGGACATGTATAATTTGAGACGGAGGGAGTAGGGTCAAAATGAGCCTGGGCCAGCCCGGTCCCTAAGCAATTAGGGTCAAATATGGACTTAGTTATAGTCTAACCCTCCGTCTCCCTCACAAGTTCCTCCGTCCGCACTCTGAATTTCAAATTGACCTTTAAGAAGAAGCCCTTGCAGGTAGGTACGTCGGAAAACCGTTTTCTGGGAAAAGACGATGGCGGAATACAATGACGCATTAATGCGCAACCAGAACGCGGCTGCTGTTCAAGCTCGCACTAAATCTCAGAATCGCGCTAATGTTATACAGCTCAAATTGGTATTCCACTTGTTCTGGAATTATCTAATTTTATTTTTTATATGCTTAATTTTGGATAACCTAGCTAGTTTTTTTTGTGTCTCCGAGTTGTGGAATAATTTAGGGTTTAATTTTGGATGAGTTTGAATTTGATTGATGTCAATTTAGGATTTCGTATACTTGTTTTTCGTTATTAAATTAGTTTCTTATTCTTGTTGCAATTATGGATTTATTTGAGTTAATCATTACGTTGATGTGCTGAGTTGAGCGGTAAGCCGCTTCCCCACTGAGGTCGGGGTTTCGAGTGATCTATGTCCCCAAGGAGGGGAAGTGTTTATGGTTGATGTGCTGAATCAAACAGTAAGACACAGCTCCTCTGACCGAATGTTATGCTCGCCACAAGTTTAGGTAACTAAGGCATCGAGAGCTATCTAAATGGTGTGGGGAATCACTATTGATCCTCTGGGAGGGGAGGAGAAAAGAAGAAGAAGAAGAAGAAAGAAAGAAAAGAGTGTAGAGTTATAGAATCATATTGCTTCATTACCGTAATTGCTTTTTCATAGTTTCTGTTGGTTGAATCTCATTGTTGTCCAGCTAAGAGCAGACTAAAAATTGCATGTTTTGGTTGTTTCGTAGCTTGTACATATGCCCATCACCTGTGGTATTTGTCTGATTTTTGCTGAAGTTTTGGTTTTTCTGTATGCAGATTGGTCAAAATCACCCAACTGGTTTAACCCCAAATCTTTTGAAGTTATTTGAGCCCCGGCCTCCTTTGGAATTCAAACCCCTTCCAGAGAAGAGAAAATGTCCTCCTTATACAGGTTGTTAATTGTTTATTGGCAACTGAATTTTATTGTTTGTTTAATAATAATAATGATATTATTATTATTATTGTTATTGTTGTTTTGGTTCTTGATGCTAGATATTTAGATTCTTCCCTCCTTTTAGGTACTTCTTACATGGTTTATTCCATATAACAGGTATGGCGCAATTTGTTAGTAACTTTGCTGAGCCTGGGGACCCCGAATATGCTCCACCTGTCCAGGAGGCTGAAACTTCTGTACGTATCTATCTCTATTTAGCTTAACATTTTGAAACTTCTGGTTGAGTGACTATTCACTATCTATGTGTTGTGTTGAGGATCTACTAATCAAAATATTTCACTAGTTTATAACATCTTCTCTATCCACAATTTAATAAGAGGGGTTGTCTGTATCTTGATATTTCTTCCTGTGTCGACCTTTCTGCTTCTATATGTTGTCAGATAGATGGTAGGTTTGACTCGCGTCTCTTGAATTTGCAAGTTTATGCTTCCATATTCAAAGCGTGTGAATAATTTTTTTTGTTATAGCTCTTTTGAGAAAGCCCTGTTATCTTTTACTGGAACTTTTATGCATTTTCTTCACATTCCCACTGTCTTGTTGCAAGCATGATATGTTTTTTCTACCTTGTGCTCAACAAGTTTCATTGTTTTGGTGGATAGCAGATATATTACTTGATTGTTGTACTAGTCACCCAAAAGTGTAATGTACCACATTTAGCCTTAGAGGCAGTGTTGTTAAGGCGTTAAGGTGGGGCTTGGAGCCTTGAGGCGCAAGGCGCACCTTCAATAAATATTATTATAGATATATTAATAGCATGCAAGTTTAGGCAAAACATAATAATAAATAACCTATTATTATCCCTCCAAAAAAAAAACATTATTAGATAAAGCAAAACAAATAAAAAGTTAATGCCCCTAATCATCAGAATCATCTTCAAGATCAATGTTTTCGACTTGATTCTCGTTAAGTGTTTTTTGATCAAGGTGGATTGATGTAGCAGGGAGGTGTCGATAAAGGTGAACATGTTAGTTAAATCAAAATCTTCAAATACTCGCTCATCATTTTCTAAATCTCTAAGCAATCATTCATTAGAATCGGATTAATTACAAGGCGCGCCTCCTTTTCTTCAAGGCGTGCGCCTCGCTGATTTGTAGCGCGCCTGAGATTTTGAGGCGATATCTCTCGAGCTTCGAGCCTGAGGCGCAAAGGCGCGCCCTGGGTTTAAAAAAGCGAGGAAATGAAACAACTGGATCATAGGCTAATATTTCTCGTTGACCTAATTAGAAGAGGGTCGCTTCCTTTTGTTTGTATCTTGCCGCTTCAGAATTTGCTGCTGCTCTGCTCCTCTTCTTCTCAAAGGTATGTTCTTCTTCAATCTCCCTTCGTCTAATTTCATCCTCTTTCTTCTTCTTCTTTACTCTTCTTTCATCCTCTTTTTTCTTTTTCTTTTTTTGATAATATTTCATCTTCTTCTATTATCCTATATTTAATATTTCATCTTTTTCTATTATCCTATATTTAGTATTTATAATATTGAAATAATGCTTCTAATACAAAATTGTATATAAATTTAATTTATGAGAATTTTTGCAAAAAAAGAGCGCCTCGCGTTCTTGAGGCTTGCGCCTCGAACGTTCGCCTCGCGCCTTTTAAAACTAAGGGCGCGCCTGAGGCGTGAGCCTTAACAACACTGCTTAGAGGTATAGTAGTTTATAGTTTATACTTTGACTTCCAGGTCTGTCGTTGAGTATACTGTGATTTTCATGATCCAATTGGGGTTCTATTACAATGCAAATAGTGGGTAAATTAGATGCATAATCATTGCTGTATTTTCTTGGTGTAATAATGACTTTTTAAGTTTAGTATTTTACCCTGTCAAACAAATGGCAGGTGTGTGCACAAATTGTTGCACACGACTGTTTCTTTTCTTACATGTGAATACTTTGTTGATTCTTTTGTGAGACAGGCACAGAGAAAAGCCAGAATACATAAAATACGACTCGAAGAAGGTGCGAAAAAAGCTGCAGAGGATCTTAAGACATGTGAGTGAAACTTTCTCTTCCTAATTATTTGATGGCTCAATGAGATTGGTACTATGGGTGTACTAACTAATCGCAATATGTTTCATGCAGATGACCCAAACACTGACCCCAATATTTCTGGTGATCCATACAAAACACTGTTTGTAGCCAGGCTTGTGAGTATTACGACTCTTACTTTATTGTTCATTAGCTGTTTGACAGTCATCTGGTAGTTCCTTTCTAATTTTATTGATGTATTTTTTTTTCAGAATTACGAGACAACTGAGAGCCGAATTAAAAGGGAGTTTGAGGCTTACGGGCCTATCAAGCGGGTAGGTATCATTAGAGCACCCAAGAGTGTGCTCAGGTTATTGGCTTTTGGTTCGGTAAGAAGTTGATGTTTGTGGTGAAAGTATATCTTTAAAATGAACCGGTTGCAGCTGCCCTTTACCCCTAATGAACCAAGATCTAAAGAAATGTAACGGAATATAATGTCTTTATGGTGCCATGTTTTCTCCATTTTTGCCGATTGAAACAACTTTTTTGAAATTTTCTTTTGAATAGGTTTTGCTTCTTGCACCCAACAAGAAAATCTAGATTGAGTTAGTTTTGTTGGAATTTTAGTATCCAAAATAGAGTTGATTGGAAAATGCATTTCCTTGCACTTCAATTTTTGTTAGGTTTAGCACGTGGTTTGCATAAAAATACTTGGAAAAGCAAATCTTGTTTATTCCCCCCTACTTTTGAATTTGCTGCTCTGTTTGGAACCACCTTTTGGTGTACGACTTCCAAAAAGCTAGTAAATGATGTTTGTATGTCTTCCTTAGCCGATTTTATTGTGAGAATCCATTTCTGGTGATCGTGACCTAAATATTTACTGGTATTCTTTAATTCCTTATTGGGGAATTCTAGTTAGTTTGAAATCAATAGCACTGTTTTTGCTTTGGTCAATAGTGGTCAGATGTCCAAATCAAGAGTGGTCTACTTTCTCAGGTATTATGATTCTCATATGCGTTTGTCTCACTCTCTCTTATCCTTCCCTACCTCTTTTAAATTCCTTGGGTTTCAAAATCGCCTGGGGCCTGGGTGCTGTTTTAGTTTCTAGGTATGGCTATAGTGGGTTTCAAGTGTAAGTTATCCCTGGTAAGGTGGGAATTTTTTCTTCTGGTGATTTTTGGCTCATTGATTTCCCCAATGGCACTGTATCATTAATCCAAAAGATGATGATTCATCCTGCAAAGCCAAGAAACTATTTTAAGTTGTGCAGCGCAGTGATGGATTTGTGCCTTTTGGCCCATATTTCGTGGCAACAATGGAGTCTGACAACTTAATCGTGCAATGGGTAAAATGCCTAGGGAGTGTTAGTCATCTCTTTTTCCTCTTTAATTCTAGCTCATGACTTTTTTCTGGTACTAAAACTTTATTTCTGGATGTAAAGGCCAAAAACGTTTCAGCCATTCACAAGGTATTCTGGTAATTGTATACTACTTATAATTATCTTTCATTTAAAAAGTATCCCTGGTAAGGGGAAGTTAGAATACCTGGCAACTGGTAAATTGTCCTCAGTTATTGTGGAACTCTAGCAGTGAAGGTGATGCGTCTGGCCTTGGAGCTATATTTTGAAAGGTGAGCACGGCTTTCCGCCGTGCCAGTAGGATTTTTATATCTAAATTGTTCCATGGCAAGAAATTGAAGCATAATAAATATAGTACAGTCTCCTGTGCACATACAATCTTGCCTTTCTATTTCTGCTCATTTGTCCATACTTGTCTTTACAGGTTCGCTTGATTACAGATAAAACAACAAATAAACCAAGAGGCTATGCTTTTATTGAATATGTGCATACCCGTGATATGAAAGGTCTCTTGTCCGCATCCTTTTTTATTATTTATTTTTTATACTTTTTATGTTGGCTTGTGGCTAACTCTTACCTCTTTCTCTTGCTGTATGTTAATACCTTTTCCCTCATGCAGCTGCTTATAAACAAGCTGATGGGAAGAAGATTGATAACCGAAGAGTGCTAGTGGATGTTGAGCGTGGTAGGACTGTCCCAAATTGGCGTCCTCGAAGACTTGGTGGCGGTTTGGGAACGACTAGGGTTGGAGGTGAAGAAGTCAATCAGAGGTCCTCTGGGAGGTAATAACTTGTTGCTGCATTTGAACTTTTTTTATTTAATATTAAAATAATTGAGTTGATTAAAATATTTTCTTCCAAAAAAGGAAAAAAATGTTGAGATACCATAAAAGTATAGCTTCATAAATGGAAGTTGAAGATGGGAAAGAATCTTTTTTGGTGGAGGGAGGAGCCCGTAGTATTAGGCGTCTAGAAAGTATAGTTCCATTTCTTGTTGGTTCTATTTTTAGTTTATGGTTTTGATATATGCTTGTGTTGCATCTAAATGCTCAGAGAGCAACCTCAGTCTGGAGGAGCATCTCGTTCTGCGGAGCCAAGGGTACGGGATGATCGAGAGAGGTAACATTATTTTTGCTAGTTCTTCCCTGAAATTTTAAAATTATCAGTGACATGCTGAGTACTGGTTCTGGGATCTTCCTATCTCAAAATCATCGCCTCCCGTCTAAGGATAACTGTATCATGTACTTGCACATGCACATCTGTTCTCCTCCATCAGGATGAAATATGGGTCTAGGATATAGGACTCGAGAAATTTCCCTAAAATATGTCCAATAGAATAAATGTTTCTTGAGTGGTTTCAGTTTTCCCATGATCCATTTTGGTGTTAAGTTTACCTACAGTCCACTTTCAACAACATTTCTCTGTTTGGGGGTTATTTCACTGCGTTTCATAACAGCTGTATTAATTGCCATTGTGTTGCATTTTGTGTCCTTTTGTTTTGTATTAAAGCTGCAGACATCGAAAGCATATCATATCTATAGCTATGATTTCAGGGAAAGGGAGAAGTCCCGTGAAAGGACCAGAGAAAAGGAACGAGAACGGGAGAGGTCTCGGGAACGCTCCCAAGACAAAATAAGGGATCGTGATCATCGAGATGATAGGAACCATAGGGACCGTGAGAGAAACAGAGATAAGGAGAGGGGCAGAGAACGTGGGCGGGATCGGGATGGTGATCGTGATCGTGACAGGACTAGGGAACGTGGTCGTGACAATGAGCGTGATCGGGGCCATGACCGTGAGCGAGACCGTGAGCGAGACCGCAAGAGGGGGAAGGATAAAGATCGTGATTATGAAGCTATTGATGATGATCATGATCGTGGTCGTTCTCGTGATAGAGACTATGACTATGACAAACTGGAACATAAACATGAGCGAGACAGACAGAGTGACAAGAAGAGGAACCATGATCATGCTGAGCAGGAGGGTGAGCATGGGTACTATGACTACAATGAACATTACCAAGGTCAGGGTCAATATGATAATCCAGATGCCCAGGGTGATGAGGAGCGCTACAAAGGCACTGATCGGTATCAGGATAGGTATGATCATATGGAGGAGGATACATATGGTTATGACCGTGCAGCATCAGAAGTACCAGAAAAAGACCGAGATCGCCGCCATCCTGATAGGTCGGTGTCTCGTGAATACGAGTAAGAGCAGCACCGGTAAGGTCAGAAAAATCTTGAATGTGCAGAATGATTCCTTCAAAGGAGAAATAGACTCTAGTGAATGAAGTTGCTCTAGCTATGGCCGGGGCGTAAGAAATGACTTTGCAGATCCTCATGTGGACTTTTATGAACCTATTTTATTAGTATTATTTTCTTTGATGTCATTAACCTTTATTTTCTATGTGGAAAACTGCACTTTGAACTGTTTTGATTTGTTTTGTTACAAGTAGATTATCGTTATAATGGGGGAGTGCAACTATTTTTTAAGGTTATGAATACTTTTTTTTCCCTTTTTTGTGAAGTAGCAGGGAGAATCTAAGACCTACAATAGCCCGGATAATACATTACAGTGCTTTACTAGTTTCTAAGGAGAAAATGGGATAGACTGGTTCAGTGGTTTTGGACTCACGTTCTCTCATTTACAATATTTGCAGTATTGCAAATAGTGAGTAGAGAGTGGAACTAAGAATGGTTCGGTCCACTCCCAATCTAACTGTAGGTGGGGTTGGTGGTGGTGGAATTTGAGCTCCAATGCTTACTTCGATAATGGATTTTGAAACCAACCCCCCCCCCCCCCTCCCTCCCAAAACCCCCACAAGTCATCTCCCGCCATTTCCAAATGTCTGTACTTGTTTATACTGCTTCTTTAATTTTTCAAAGTTAAATTCGATCTGATAAAAGCAGGAATACAACATGCATGATGTGCTGTTTCGGTTCTTTGGAAAGAGTTTCTATCAAAGAAGATTTGTTGCAAGCAAGAGGGTGCTAAAATGAAAATTTTTGAGTAGGTTTCAGGATAGCTTTTTTTAATGCTATCGTTTATTGAGGTGGAGCCAGAATCATTGTGTTCGTCATACAACCCAGCTTCCCACTTGAAGAGAAATTCGGATCTTATGTTTCAATTTCTATCCCATCATCGTCTTTCTCATCTTTTTAAGGAATTAATAGCCAAATTAGTTATCAACTAACTTTCGTCCTGCCACTTTCATCCTTTTCAAGTATTTTAAACTTTTTTTGTCATCAAATTATTTTCTAGAAGCCACTTTCATCATTTTTAACTTGTTTCAGCCACTTTCATCCTCAAAGATTTTACGAGCAGCCATTTTGGTCATCAAATTATTTTCTAGCAGCCACTTTCATCATTTTTAACTTTTTTTTACTTTTTTCATCCCCAAAGATTTTACGAGCAGGCATTTTTTACGAACAGTAAATTAATTTCAAGATCTTAAGTTTGAGTTTGGGGTGATAGATGGTGATTTCACTCCAAGCTGCAATGTTGTGGATCTACAGTTTCATCATTTTTGACTATTTTTAGACAATTATTTGACAGAATGATAAAAATGGCTACTTTGCTCGTAAAATCTTTGGGGATGAAAGTGGCTAAAAAAAGTTAAAAATGATGAAAGTGGCTGCTAGAAAATAATTTGATGACCAAAATGACTGCTCAGTAAAATCTTTGGGGGGTGAAAGTGATCGAAAAAAAAGTTAAAAATGATGAAAGTGACTGTTCAAAAATAAATTGATGACCAAAAAAATTAAAAAAACTTGAAAAGGATGAAAGTGGCAGGATGAAAGTTAGTTGATGACTAATTTGGCTATTAATTCTCTTTTTAAGCTTCCGATTGTCCATCTTTTCTTCCAAAAAAATATACTACCAATAAAAGACTGAATTGTTTAGTACAAAAATGATATTATTATACATATATTAGCTCTAGAGTGAATTTAGGGCTTTGAATTTTTTTTTTCTTTTTTAAAGGAGGATAAATAGTGATTTCTCATTTTCCCTCTAGTATGATTCGAACTTCCGACCTATCGGTTGGAAGTGAAGCGTCTTACCACTTCTACTGTGCTTCGTTGTCACATCATACCATGCATAATTATATCATTGGTGTATTAGAGAGTGTGTTAGAATATCCGAAGTCCCAATAAAAATGGTAGACCTTTAAGGGAGGGTGAGATACGTGGCAACTCTTACGAGTAGACAGATGAGTGAACATGGAAATCCACAGATAATGGGTGTGCTTGGAAAAGGTTTGATTTGGATTTGAGTTTGGTTTGGTCTCACTTTTGGCGGGAAATGCTCAAAATTTGGAATCTAAAATAGGCGGGAGAAATTCAAATTCAATTTTTTTTTTCAAATAATCGTCCAATTCCAAATTTTGGCCTCAAAAATTTGGAATTTGAACATTTCCCGGCAATTTTAGAGGCCAAAATTTGAAATTGATCGATTATTTGAAGAAAAAAAATTTGAATTTGAATTGCTCCCGTCTATTTTAGAGGCCAAATTTTGATCATTTCCCGCCAAAAGTGAGACCAAACCAAACCCAAACCCAAACCAAACCTTGTCCAAGCACACCCAATGCTATTTGTAAAATCCCTTGAAGGATTCAGGCCCGTCTCGAACAAACGTGAGGCCCTGTGCTAATTACCAAAATTAGGCCCCCTCAATTTTTTTAAAGTGTAAATTATATAAAAAAAAAATTGTCAAAACATAATTATACTCAAGTTTCAAGTGTGCGACAATCATAATATTAATCTTTATTTAAAAAGAGCAATCCTTCTAACATTTTTTTAAGCGAAATCGCTAATCGAATCTTCATAATCAAATTTCTTCAAAATCTCATTCTCAATTGCTATCAAAGCTAATCCATTGAGTCTTTCTTGTGACATTGTAGAGCGCATATAAGACTTCAACAACTTCAATTTGGAAAAATCTGCAGATGCAACAGTCACAGGAATAGTCAACAAAATTCTATAAGCAATAATTGCATTAGGAAAAAAGTCCAGATTCTTTAAAAAATTTAAAATATCTATTGGTCCTATTTTTCCCACGGGCAAGTATTCTTTAAGTAACTTTAACTCTATATATAATTCATTCCCATCAATATCAAGTTTTTCACTATTCTTAAGTGCAACTTCAAAATGAGTACAATAAGACTTTAAACTCGCATCATCTAATGATTGTAGCTTGTGAGAAGTAAATAAAAAAGAAAAAATAGCTTCATATTCTTGGTATTGTTCAAACCTCTTATTAAGGGAGACAATAGCTTGATCAACAATGTATAAGAAATAATTGACTCTAAGTGACTCCTCTGAAGTTTGTGAAACAACATATGTATTATTTGGATTCTCATCATAAAATATTTTTCTACGAATTTCACGCCTTTGAGGAAAAACGGGATCAATATTCATATCAGTGGCAATATTCTTAGCAATATTCATAGCATCACAAAAATCATTTTCTCTATACTTCTCAAAAAAAAGTAATCAACCCCTTTATTTTCTCAATAGCAACATCAATAACCATATCCTTTGATTGCAAACTTTTACTAACCAAATTAACAACATATAATATTTCAAACCAAATAATAATTGACACTAAAAATTCATAATCACCTAGCTCATTTTTTGCCAAAGATTTAGCTTCACTTCTTATTTTAGGATCATTATCGATTTCCGCTACTTGAACTAAAGCTTCTTGTATTTTCGACATTGGAAATCTTATAGCTTTAACACTATCAACACGACTCTCCCATCGAGTGGATGATAATGATTTAAGTGTCAATCCTTTTACATTATCTTTCAAAATTTGCCACCTTTTTGTAGAATATGCAAATATTATGTAAATACGTTGTATAATGGAAAAAAAGTCTCTAGCTTTGCCACAAATGTTGGCCATATCACACAATGCTAAATTAAGACTATGACAAGCACTAGGGGTATAAAAAGCTCTAGGATTTATATCTAAATTTTTTGATGTTTTTCTTTCATATTTGACCCATTATCATAACCTTGTCCTCGTACATTATCTATATCAAGTCCAAGATCCCTCAAGTCATTCTGTAAAACATCAAAAAGGCCTTGACCAGTTGTATCATTCACATTTAAAAAATCCTAAAAAAGACTCTTCAATATTAACAAGACTTGAAGAGACATCAAATACATTAATATTAAAGACATTTGTTCTTGATGGCTAACATCGGGAGTACAATCAAGTATCACGGAGAAATACTTTGCTTGTTTTACTTTTTTTAATAATTTTAGACTTAGTTGCACCACCAAGCAAGAGTATTAACTCATTTTGAATGTTATGACCAAGATAATGAACATGAATATCATCATTCGTAATACGGCGAACATGTTCTTGAACAATTGGATCAAACTCAGACAACATTTCAATTAAGCCTAAGAAATTGTCATATTTTTGAGCTACTTTGTCAATAGTTTCACATTTTTGGAATCTTAGACGCATGTCATACCAAGTTGTCATATTTTTAAAATGTTCCATACTTGTCTCATGTTCTCTAAGTCTAATACTAATATGTGACCAATCCCCAAAACCTTCATTAACTAATTGACCTCTTCCAAGACCTTTTTTGAATATTTTACAACAAAAACAAAACACTTTATAAAACTCTTTTGAATAAACAAGTCACTCTCTATCACACTTCTCTCCATTTGATAAGATTCTAGTATATAGAGTTGCACAAAATCTCTTAGATAATTTATCTTTGGGACCTTTCTCAAAAGTCAAGTCTCTTTTATGACCCTTTACTACTAAAATATCAATCGTTTTAGAATCAAGACCATCCCAATTTCTTGGATCAAATATATCAAGCATTTGCCTATTACTTGCATCATTATTTTCATTCTCATCATTCTCATTATTTTCATTCTCGTCATTCTCATTATCAACTGGATCAACATTATCATTCTCACTATGCAAATCAACATCAATAGAAATTTTTTCATTGTTTAAGTGAACATCATCATCAAGAACACAATTATCATTCAACATTACTTCATTTTCCACATTATCAATATTATTTTCAATACACACATGTGATTTTTTCACAACAAATTTATCAAGAGCTCCTCTTAAGGACTGAGTTAATTCTTCGCCTTTTTGTTTTTTCTTACGCTTTTCAGATCCAGATTCATATTTTCTAAATTTAGGAGGCATAATTAAAATATTCAACACAAAATTAAAGACTTAAAAATTAAAATTAAGCAACTATAAGAAAGATTGAAACCACCTGAATATGAAGTTTTGAGTGCTCTCAAATACCTGGTGAACAGTGAACTGTAGATAAAAACAAAATCAAAGAATTCAAATAGAGTATAAGTTAAAAAAAATTGATTTAATATTTTTGATTATTTACCATAAACCAAACATAATATTTGGCATTCTGCCCTCCACTAAATAATTAACTATTAAAATATATTATTATTGAACTAAAAGGTGAAAAAAGTTAAAAGAATTGTACTAAATACACCAAAATATCAATCGTTTTAGAATCAAGACCATCCCAATTTCTTGGATCAAATATATCAAGCATTTGCCTATAGTTACCCGTTTCAACATTACTTGCATCATTATTTTCATTCTCATCATTCTCATTATTTTCATTCTCATTCTCACTATGCAAATCAACATCAATAGAAGTTTTTTCATTGTTTAAGTGAACATCATCATCAAGAACACAATTATCATCCAACATTACTTCATTTTCCACATTATCAATATTATTTTCAATACACACATGTGATTCTTTCACAACAAATTTATCAAGAGCTCCTCTTAAGGACTGAGTTAATTCTTCGCCTTTTTGTTTTTTCTTACGCTTTACAGATCTAGATTCATATTTTCTAAATTTAGGAGGCATAATTAAAATATTCAACACAAAATTAAAGACTTAAAAATTAAAATTAAGCAACTATAAGAAAGATTTTGCTAAGTAAACTATAAGAAAGATTGAAACCACCTGAATATGAAGTTTTGAGTGCTCTCAAATACCTGGTGAACAGTGAACTGTAGATAAAAACAAAATCAAAGAATTCAAATAGAGTATAAGTAATAAAAAAAACCCACCACAAAATTGATTTAATATTTTGATTATTAACCATAAACCAACATAATATTTGGCATTCTGCCCTCCACTAAATAATTAACTATTAAAATATATTATTATTGAACTAAAAGGTGAAAAAAGTTAAAAGAATTGTACTAAATACACCAAAAGAAGAAAACGAAGACTGAAGACCCACCTGTGCTCCGGCGACCGATGACGATCACAAATTCACAATAAAATGGAAGGATCAAGGATGAAGCCGAAATAGGATTTGAATCAGTGAATCAACAACAACAAGAGTCAATATTAAGAAGTAGAACAATCTGTGAGTGAATAGTCAAGATTGGAGAGGCTCTCGGTCTCGGTGGACTGTGGAGAATAGAGAGAGTCGCCGACCGTTCGTAAATAATTTTTTTTTTAATGTGATTTTTTTTAACAAATTTGCACCCCCCCTAACATGTGAGGCCCGGTTATGTATGGCACCTTAGGCCTGTACAGAGCCGGGCCTGGAAGGATTATTCAAAAAATAAGACAACTTTTGTATTAACGTCTTGCTCTTCCAACCCATGCTCACGCTTGGTATAACCATTGGAGTTCCTTTCGATGTATGTTTGCAGACTGGATAGTTGTTGTTCTACTTAATATCATTTTCTTAGGTAAATCCTACTTTATATCCATGCCAAGAAAGTTGATTTTGCGATTGTAGTGTTTTTTTCCGGTAATATATATAATATATATATATATATATATATATATATATATATATATATATATATATATATATATATATATATATATATATATATATATATATATATATATATATATAATGAAAGACTATTACAAGAACAATACAACATTAAGTAAAGTCAAGCATAAACGATACAACATAAACAATACAAGTAGTACAGTACCACATTAAAACTATGCCGAGCTAAGGGTCTTAAGATATCTTTGTTCTTGCATATTGCTTCCCCATTTGATCACACTGCCATAAAGTGTATGTGAAACCTTGGATAGCGCTGAGAATTTAACTAGTGTTCCAATATAAGGAAGACGCATGTTTGGCTAGTGAATCAACCACTTGATTCCCTTCGTGATAGGTGTGTTTTTGGATACATGCTTGAAACTGCCTGATCAGCAACCTACAACCAGAGATTAGATTAGATATTTTTTCGTTGGAGTTTGTTTTTAATAAATCAAGTACTAGTAGAGAGTCTAGCCCAAGATGGAGGTGTGTAATCCCTTTTGAGAGAGCCAACTACAGACCAAATATGAGTGCAAGGATTTCAGCTTCATTGAAAGATGCATACGGTAATTGTAAACTGAAACCAATGATCCAATCGCCTAGTATGTTACGAATTACTCCTCCTACTCCACTTCTCCCAGATGTATGGATACAAGCTCCATCAATGTTAAGACTGTGGTAGGGTGGGTCAGGAGGCTTCCATTTTATATATTGGATAGTGGTTATCTTTGACTTGAAGAAGAGGTCATTTGCATATGCAAATTCAGTGCTCTTATTAAGAATATCGTGTACAGTGATGAAGGGGGTGTTTTTATTGAATACCTAGTATTCCTATTAAGCCAAATGCTCCTACAAGCAAATGTGAAAATGATGGTCCAAGGGATTTTACTATGATGCATAAGATTTGAAGTGCAGTTTGATTGAAGCCAGTGTTGCAAAGAGGTAGGAGAGTTAATTAAAGAAAGAATCCTGCTATTTAAACCTCTAGAGATATTGTTCCAAAGTAACTTTGCATGAGTACATTGTCTAAGGACATGGTCGGTGTCTTCATACATGTCATTGCAAATACTGCAAAAATGTGAGATTATGATCTTTCTCTTGTATAATAGAAGCAAATGGGAGATCCTGTCCATGTAGCAAAGCCATAAGAAAAATTTAAGCTTAGGGAGTGTTTTAATGCTCCAGATACATTTGTAACTAGATGGTGTTTGGTATGTGTTTGGATCTTTGAGTCATTTGTATGCAGAAGATACAGAGAAAGTGCATTCATGACTATGTTTCCAGGTGGGAAAGTCTTTTGTTAAAGGGTTCCAAGAAATGGGGGTAGCCTCAACAATGTCTGAGATTGGGTGTAACTGAGGAAATGAGAAGTTTTTAGAAGATAAAGAAAAGTTTGAGATTATATGCTTTATTTTTAAACTTTCCTCTTTTTCAGTCAATGGTCCAATGAAGTGTTGCCTAAGTGGCCCTAAAACCGACCAGTTATCATAAAAAACAGAAATGGAGTTGCCATTACCTATTTTCCATAGAATGTTGTCCTTACAAATTGACCAACCTACTAATATGCTTTTCCAAAGAGGGGATGGTGAATAGTGAGGATTGACACCACTGAGATCATGCTTAGTAGTGCTGAGATGTTTAGTTTTAGTGACATAAGCCCAAAGCTTATGCTTATGAGTTACCATGCATCTCCAAGCGAGACCAGCTAGGAGAGCAAGGTTATAAGACTTTGCTTTCCTTAATTGTAATCCCCCATGAGCAAATAGTTGACATATCTTATCCCAGGAAACTAAGTAAAGCTTTTTCTTGTCAGTACTAGTCCCCCATAGAAAGTTTCTACAAAATTGATCAATGTGGTTAGTAGTTTTGACAGGCAGTCTGTGAAGATGCATGACATGAGAAGGCACAACTTCCAAAGTGGATTTAATTAATGTGTGCCTACCTGAGTAAATTAAGAACTTGATTTTCCAGTTAGCAAGCCTGGTATTCATATTGTCTAGAATGAATTGGAACTTATCATGCTTCAACCTAGAGCCACTAAGTGGGAAACCTAAGTATTTACCAAAATTCACATGTTGAGAGATTTGTAGATATGAGAAGATATCATGTGCTAGTGTAGGAGTGATATTATCTGGGGGAAAAACTCTAGATTTTGAAAATTTTATTTTATGTCATCCAAGAAAACAGAGATCATCTAAGGTTTCAATAATACTCTCTGTGTTTTTAATTGTTGCATTAGAAACCAGGAGAATGTCATCTGCAAAAAGTAAATGAGTTAAAAGAGGCCCATTCCTTGAGAGTTTAATTGGTTTCCAAATGGATTTCTCAACACAATTGTTAATCTTAAGGGTTAAGTATTCCATGCTGAGTATAAATAGATAAGGCGGTAAAGGATCACCTTGTCTTAATCCTCTACTGGGCTCAAAGTAAGTAGTAGGACAACCATTAATAAGAATAGCAGATGAACAAGTAGTGATGCAAGACATAATAAGCTTTATAAGAAGTTTGGGGAAATTAAAGTAGCACAACATTTTATAAATGAAAGACCACTCAATTCTATCAAATGCTTTTTCAATGTCAGTTTTGAGTGCCATTAGGGCCATTTTGCCTATTTTCTTTTTAAACGAATGCAGAATTTCTGGGGCTACACTAGCATTATCAGAGGCTCTTCTATAGGCAAAAAACTGCTCTGATTAGGACTAATGATTCTAGAGAGAAGACCTCTAATACGGGAGACAATTAGTTTGGAAATAATTTTATAGAGAGTTTACACTTTTTGTCGACCTTAATTCCTAGGAATTTTATTTACCTCACGTAGGAGGCGGGTGTCGAACCTGGGACCTCTAGGTCGCAGGTCAAGGCTTGCCCCACTGGGCTACGGCCTTCTTGACGAGTATTGCACAAATTGATTGGGCAGTAATGGGAAATAAGTACTGGCTTTTTAATTTTTGGAATAAGACAAACATGTGTTTTATTAATATTACAAGGAACATTACCAGTAAGAAAGATATTAGTAATAAGTGGCATTACTTTTGACTTTGTAGTTCCCCAGAACTTTTGAAAGAATATAGGATGAAGTCCATTAGGACCTGGGAATTTATAGGGCTTGAAGCTCTGAACTATATGAAATACTTCAATCTCAGTAGGAGGGAATGTGAGGTCATCAGTAAGTAAATTAGCAAAATGTGAAGTATTTATGGGAGGAATATGAAGCTTAGGGGAAAACTGAGTACTAATATGCTCTGTTGATAATAAAGTTTTGAAGTGTTTTAGAATCATTGAGTGGACAACATTTGGATCATGATGCTAGTTCCCACCATTATCTTTAAGTGTAAGAATTTTATTTTTTCTTCTTCGGTTTATAGTTGAGATATGGAAAAAATATGTGTTTGCAACACCATCCTGAAGCCAGGTTATACTAGATTTGATGTGCCAGAATTCCTTTTCTTGCCTTAGTAAAGTAAGGTATTGATGTTGGAGGTCTTGTTGTAATTGGATAAGAAATGCACTAAATTTAGTACTTACAGAATTTTTGAATCCCATCTAATCTTGCCAGAATTAATTTCTTCTTATAAAATATGCTCCCAAAGGTATTTTATTCCAAATCTTAACTTCTCTCTAAAAATGAGAAAGAGTTTGCTGATAGTCAAGATAGGGACCATCTGACTAGGAGGACCTAACTAAATCAGGGAAGCGGGGATCAGAAAGCCACATAGTTTCAAAACGGAATGGTGGTTTTTTATTAGTTGTTCTAGGCATAGTAGACAGTAAAAGGGGGCAATGATAAGAATTAATTGAAGGGAGATGTCTAACACTAGCATCTGGGAAAAGATTAAGCCATTCAGAGGTTGCTCAGCACCTGTCTAATCTTTCCATAATTATTTTCTTCTTAATTTTACTCTTATTAGTCCAAGTATACGGTTGTCCTTTAAATCCTAAGTCAATCATATTACAGTCATTTAACACATAAATGAATTCATTTATGCGAGACATACAAACAGGTTTTGCCTCCAAATTTCTCAAAAGCACTAGTTACTTCATTGAAATCCCTTAAAAGTAGCCAAGGATATTGATTGTGTTTAGCAATATTTCTCATACTATCCCACAGCTTTCTTTTATTTTGAATTAAACAACTAGAATACACAACTGAAACTAGAAAGGGAATAGGGGAAAACTTATAGAGACCAGTAAATGCATGTCTTGGTCACTTCTTGCAGTGACAATCAACTCAATGTTTGGATTCCAGATGGCTGCTGTCCCCCCAAATTGGCCCACTGCTTCCACACATTCGCAGTTGGTGTATCTCAAATCCTTAGTTAGACGTTCTACTACAACTCTTGTTAGTTTGGTCTCAATTAATAATATCAAACAAGGTTGATGAATAGAAATTAAATCCCCGAGAACTCCCTGAAATTCTGTTCTGTTTGCTCCCCTGCAATTCCAAATAAAAGCTATCATATGAAAATTCATTACAATGGAGTCATTTATGCTCAATGATTGGGCCAGTCTTCTTCTTGCATTCAGATTGTTCTCCAGCACATTGCTGACATAAGTCCTTGATGTTGGGACGACATAAGTTCATGTTCATTGTTTCGAAATCTAGAATTTTTATCCCTGGGGAGAATTTGGTTACTATGGGATGAAAGGAGACTAAAAATCTTGATTGAGTTTTGCAATATTTTCAGTAGTGGATCCTCCCTTATTCCTATAAATTTCAAGAATTGTTCTTGGCTTTTTATCTCTTCCAATAGATCTGCTGGAAGAAGACTTTCTGGGTTTGTCTGACTTGGAGATTGTGGAGGGGAATTGTTGTGGGAAGGACTCGAAATTTCCTGATTGGCTAAGGGAATCGCAGTTTCTGTTATGATAGGTGAGGTGGGGCTCGAGATTTGGGGAACCAGAGGGAGGGGAAGGGGTGTTTGAGAATGTAGAGAAGGCAAATGGTTGTGAGTAGATTTCCTCTAGTAAATCAGTCCCTGGATCTGCTCCCATGGATTCCTGTAAGGAGAGGGTTGGACAAACCATGGATGCTCCCTCAGGCGTTGGTTGCTGACTTGAAGACCAGTCGTGATCAGATTGCTCAAGAATCTGGCGTCCTCTATCCTGTAAATTCGAGACTGGTTGTTTGTTTCGAAGTTCAGATTTAGAAAATGGTGTTCCAATCCCCATTCCAGCCAAGAAGATGGTGTTTGGGTTGGAATTGGGTGGATTTCCGGGTTCGGGTTCTATGTTGGGATTGGGTTGGGGGTTTGATACGGATCTTGAATTGGTGTCTGGGTTGGGCCGTTTTCCAAAGGCGAGGTAATTAGAGTTGGCCGCGTTGCAATAATGGGCCTTTGGGTCAGATTGGTAAGGTCTTGAATTGGTTTAGCCATTGTACATGGGCATGGTCTGAGGGTTTACAGCCGTTAATGGAATCATCAGCCCTATTCGAGGTATTTGATGAAAATCTATATGGTTGCGCTCCATTTGGCGACGAGCTTGAAGTGTAGATTGATGCTGATTTCTTTGATTCTGTAACGCATTCGAGACTCGCCGAGTTCTCTCCATCTGCGGTGGTGAGTGTGTCTGCCGGCGCCGGCGATGAGGCTGCTGGTAGGCATTCCTTGGCATGATCTTTAATTTCAAGTGTATTATGAGTGGGTTTTGGGATTGTGAGATTTTCACTGATTTTTCCAGTTGTGAGAGGTTGAAATAGAGGTATTGTGGTAGATATAGGCGTGTTAATTCCATTAAGTAAAGAAGTGGAAGTGGAAGAGGGATGGAGAATTGGGGTTTCAATCTCCATATCATTAAAATGTGAGCTGAGCGTGAGCTTAAGGTTTGTGAGATAAATTTGAAGATAAATTTGGGAAGAAGGGGTCAATTATTTAAAAAATAAATTGTGTACCCAATTAAATATAAAAATGTGATTTTAGAGTCTATTTGAAATTAATTTGATCTCTTACCTATTTTTTCCTTTCACCCTCCCCTTTTTTTTGTGGCATTTTTTAGCACTCAAAATGTTTCATAGCAAAAAAACACGGAAAAATGATTTGTGGTGATATAAACGACTTTAGAATTAGTTTTGTGGCAGATATAGCACGAAAACATGATTTGTGTCAGATATAGCACTCGTAACTAGTTTTGTGGCAGAAAAAACTATTTGCTCAAATTAAAAAGAAAAAAAATAAATTGACAAAAAAGGTAAAAAAATAAATAAAAAGAAAAAAAAATAAATTGCACCAGATAAATAAAAAGGAAGAAAATAGATTGCACTAGAGAAACAAAAATGGTAAAAAATAAATTGCACCAGATAAACAAAAAGGTAACAAATAAATTGCACCAGGTAAATAAAAAAGGTAAAAACAAAAACAAAAAAATTGCACCAGATAAACAAAAATAAAAAATAAAAAATAAATTGCACCAGATAAATAAAAAAAGGTAAAAAATAAATTGCACCAAATAAACAAAAGGAAAAAGGTAAAAAATAAATTGCACAAAAAATGCCATCGATCAAACTACATATACTTTCGGTTTACAAAACTGACGCTCTACCACTGAGCTATAGGAGCTTTGTTGATGACGATTTTATAGTAAATATAATTAACTAATACAAACATGGAGTTGGTTTCCCCATAATACATTCCGGTGAGTTTGCCATTTTGGAGCTTTGCTTTTTCTTAAACTTCCACATTAATATTATGTCATGACACACATTATTATTATTATTATTTGTACACGGGGATAGGGGATTTTGAAGCTTCTTGGATTAGAGTTAACCCTGCGATTGTGACCTTCCGGTTAAGAGTGGAAGTCTACTCTACTGAACTATACCTCCTCGGACACGTGATTAAGACAATAAAAAAATCATCCTCTTGAAAATTGCCTATCCAATAATTATTGTATAGTTTGCCATTAAACAAACCAAGAAACTCAACCACCACACTCAAATTTGGACCATGTGTTTTGAAATTGTATTAGTGGTATTGGAACTTAGTGTCATTTCCGTTTGGCTCTTTGTTTAGGCGCTTCCCTGACGAGAATTATGCGGAATGTGTGCATTTGTTGGGTTTTTTTTTTCGGGTGGTGATGGTGGGGTGTGGGGTTTTGCTCAATGACGAGTTCAGACTTGAGAGTAATGTGGTTACTCACTGATTCATTTTATTTGCTTGAAATTACTTATGAACCTATTAACTAAATTAAGTAACATTACACCATATTTACTTGGATTTTTTTTTAAGCGGAGACATATTATCCCAGTAGCGGAAACTGCATCCGCTACTGGCTTTACCAATGACATACCTTTCTTTATAAAATGTACATCCAAGACAGTCAAACTCGCGATCCTACGTAGGATCGGAAGGGCATATGAGGATCGTGAAATCGTAACTCGGATAGTAGATCCTACTTAATTTAAAAAATTATTTGAAAATATATATGTACTCTTAGAAAAATATTTCAATCACAAATTTAAAGTGTTTTAAAGAAAAAAAAAGATAATCAAATACTCAAAGCAAATCATTCAAGTTATTAGCATATTTATTAATTAAAAAGATAAAAGTACAAATATCATGTACTAAAATTAAACATGTTTATTAAATTTAATTTGAAGTTAAAAAAATTAAATAAAGGCAATGTAAAAAGATTATGTAAAAGGACCTTGCTAGGCTACTAGAATTATTGGCTAAAAGATTGACTAAAATAGTTTTTCGGACCTTTTTGCCCTTATAGTTGGGTGAATCTCTTATACCAACAGGGGGTAAGATAGTCATTTAACAACCTCAATTTGGGGGTTTAGGGTTTCTATCCCCAAAATTCTAGGAGTAAATCATTTTCCTATGTAAAATTAGCTGAAATTATTGTGAAACAACTAAATTTTTCAAAGAAAATGTGAGAATTGAAACAGTTAATCACCAAATACTTTCCATATCAATTCACAGAATGAAAGAGGAGAAGGAATGAGGAGATGTTTATTGGAAGCAGGGATATCAATATACCAATTGAAACTAGTGTTCCCAGTCTAGCCAAAATAATAATAAAAAAAATAATCTAGCAATAACAAGAAGCGAGATATAATTTGAAAGCAAAGAATTTACTTGTTGCTGAAACATGATTCAAATGGCGAAACTTCATTTTTAATGACTAAGTATTCAACAAATAAAAGTCACCAGGAGTTAATTTAATTAGTAAAATGTGCGTAATTTCTATTTTTAATTAAGATTCAAATATCTCCTGAGATATATAAATTTGTATACATCTTCAAATATCAGTTCTGAATATAAGAAATGATAAAAAAAAAAAATAGAAAATATAAAGTTTTTCAGCAAAAAAAATAAAATAAGACTTTAGTTTTGAGTTACTCGTGGAATCGTACCGATCATACGTTCCTGAGTCAGATCCTACGAGCAACTCGCGAGTTTGACTGCCATGTGTACACCACGTGCAAATCCAGCAAAAGAAGAGGGGTAGAAATGCCCAAAGGCTGCAACTCTGAGAGCTAACCTCTCGCAAGAAGAAAATAATTTTTTTAACGCCTTTTTTGCTTTGGACTCAATCGTATTTGCTAACCCTGACAATGCATGAGAAAAACACTTTTTTCCTATTTTTTATTTTTTTGTTTTTAAAAAAAAACATATTGAAATAATCATGTGTGTCAGTAGAATAGGTATAGTTCAGTGAAGCAGACTTTCACTCTCAACCTGAAGATCATAGTTGCAGGGTTGACTCTAGGCCAAACAGCCTAAAAAATATTGGCCATAACAATGAAGGAAAAATTCCCTATGGGACGGATCTTGTGGGTACCTGTGAGACATGAAAACCTGTGGAACCTACCCTGCAAGTGGGTCCTGTCTAAATTTATGTGAGAGAAGTGTGGGCCGAACCCACAAGGACCGCCCCATTCCAGACTTTCCCAACAAGGAAGTATCCCCCTCCCCCCGTCCCCTTTCCAATTTTTTGAAACAGAAGATTAACTAGTGTATATGCCTTTTTGCTAGGAATGATAATTCACCAGCCTAAGCTGTCGGGCCTCCTACCCCCACCCTGGTTGGGACGAGAAAAACCAGGTCGAGGCAGTAATGGGCTGAGCTGAAGGGAAGAGGATAGGAGTATCAGGTATATCATACTTTACTTGTAGCATCAAAAGAAAATAGCATCATAAATCATACACAATAGAAGTTGCACTGATAACATATTTGTGACAGAATTAAATAAATGGATTCATAAACTAATATAGTTATTATTAAAAAAAATAAAGAAGATTATTACTCAGACATTGTATTGTTCAGCAATTTCTTGCCAAAAAAAAATAATGTAAAAGTCTGGCAATGATAGTTACGTCTATAAATGCAGGAAAAACATACTGGAACAATAACATTAGAGAATCAATATTCGACACTTTTTTGAACGTCGAGGGAGTAACTCTCTCTCTCTCTCTCTCTTCTTGTCGACTCTATCTTTTCTAACTCTTCTGGTGTCTTATAATGTAAATTATAATAGATTCTGACCAACCTCAAAACTACTGCATTTTGTAAGACAGATTTGAGCAAATGCATCTCAGGTTTAGTCCCGGTAAACCATTTGATTTCGAAGGTCTTGAGTTTAGTGTGCAAACGACAAGACACCACTTCCATGTTGTATTCATCATCATCTTCCACTGGCTCGAGAGTACCTGAGTTAATTGTCTATTCAAAGAACAAGTACACCCCATCAAATTTAGTAAACAATGAACGAACAAAAAGACACCTATTTGAATAGTAAAAGAAAGATAAACATGTCTACAACGATTTTACAAGATAATATGCCTTTGCTCAATTCACCTACAGTCCCCATTATAGCTCCACATCACAAAAAAACAACCAGAGAAAAAAAAAAAAAGAAAAGTGGGGTGGACAACCCAGCCTTAAGGAAGAGCATAACTACCTCGGAAATTAGGAAGAGAAGGACTATCAAGAATTAAGCAACCTTACCTGAACAGAAAGAGATTCCAGATTTGGTGTTTTTTGTATGGATGCCACAAGTATCTTCGTTGTTGTACAACAAATCAAATCACTAGTAACTTGCAAAAAGGTCAAGTTCTGAAACACAAGCAACCGAACAAAGAAATTTTCTGCTCCGGAAACAAGCTTACAAGAAGAAGACAAAACTTAATGAATTAGAGATGTTTCAAAAAAAGGTTGAACATAGAAGCAAATGAATAAACAAAAGATAACAAAATATATCTAGAAATTTTTGTAAAAGCAGTTTTGCTTAAATACCACAATACTTTTTTCATGAATCTTCAAAGATTTCACATGATGTACTTGAGCTAAGAGATTGAACGCACGACGAGCATTAGCTTCCATCCATCCAGGATGCCAGATATATACATCGACAAGTGAAGGTGCATCTAATTAGAAAAGATTAATCATACTCAAAGAAATGATGGTACATGAAGTCAGACCGGCAGCATAAATCCTCAGCTCACCCTCAGGTTCCTCAGCCTTTATGAGACTTATAATCAAACTCTTCAAAGACAAATTCGAAATGGTAAAACACTTTATTTTCTGCCACACACATGTCTGTAATTGTAGTTCTTCAAGCACCGAACAATTTGAGAAAAGATAGGACTAGTTAGTCTCTAGTGTGAGAGATGAAAGATGCAAGCACTTGAGACTTGGCAAGTGAACTGAAGTTGGGACTTTTAACGGGCTAAATTTAATGTCCATCTTCAACACCACGAGAGATTGACAAGTAAATAGACAACAAGGTAAAGCATAGATCCCTTTCGGAAGAGACATATCAAGTTCATTGCAATTGTGCTTTAAAGCGGTAGAAACCCATGAATTGATGCGGGATGCATCAACAGATTTACAGAAACGGAGCCGGAAACTTTTGATATCTAAATCATCATGAATCTTAAGTACTCTATCCACGAAATTAAAGAAGATAGTCCTACAATTTGGATGATCTTTGCACTTTTTAATTAAGCTGGAATTACAATCATCTAAATCGAGGTTGGAAAGAGAGGTCCACAAGTCTTCCCATCTTCTTGATAAAACAGATGTGCATATTGCATCTTTCGTCGGGAGAAAGGAAAGAATGGAGTGGAGAATACCATTCGGAAGTTTGCTAATTATATCTCAGTCCTCATCTCCATTCTCTGTTAGCCCTTGATCAATTGAATTATTCCCCCACTGGCTGAAGCAATCCATGTTTATGATCTAGTTCATTCCCTTAAAGCAAACAAACAACCCACAGACGGAGAATAATTACATAGTGGGACTGATATAACACACCAAAGAAACATGAAGCATCAAACATTGGCAGGCGCACCCTCATATCAGCATTTGACTCAAAGGTATAAAAAAATATCACAGAATCATACTACAAATTCTAACAAAGTTCGTTTGTAACAACAAATTAAAAAATAAAAATGTCATATCTCATGGTCTAGTACTTTCAAAGAATTCATAAGACTCGAAAATTTGAGGGCATAAGATGAATATAAACAATAGCATTTGAGAAATTTAAATGTGGTTACAAATTAGGTAACTAAGAAACCTAAAAAATGCACAAAGGGATTTCGACTTCACAACAGCCAACATAAACAAATTTGTGCAATTAAAGCTTCTAATATGACATCTAAACTGTTAAAAATAACTATAAAAACAATCTTCAAATGTTACCCGATACTACTCCAAAGAGAAAACAAATCACATAATTAACTGGTGAAACCCTAGGCATTAAAAGGAAAATTGTAGCAAAGAAATATAAGGGAAACCAAGGAGAAGCAACTTACAAAAGGCCGATCAAATTTCTCCCCAACTCAGAGAGAACGAAGATGAGAGAGATGTTCAAAAGCAATTCGCGATTTCATTCCCTTTGAAAGGAAAAATGATGATCTTGGAAAAGGTAATCGGAAAGAGTATTAAATACTAGTTGGCTAGTTGGAAAGGTCCGCGCGATGTGCAAATATTTTGCCTTGTGTACTCTTTGATTTCCTTTTTTGAAATATTTTTTATTAATGTTTGGATGGTCAAATTATTACTGCATAGTGTTATTTGTGGGTGTTTATTTAAACTCTAAGAAGAAATCATTTCACAAAAGTGAGGTATTGAAACATGAATTTGCATCCAAAACTTTCAAGTGATCATCTGAGTGAAGAAAACATTAAAAGGCAAAAAATAATTAAATAAGCTAACATGCAGCTTTTACCACTAAATAATAAAATTATATAAAAAAATGAAGAAAGAATTAAAAGAAACTTTTTCATAAACCAAATGACAAACGGGATTCAAGGTTCAACATCATCATACAAAAGTATGACTAATGATTTGAGGGCTTTTACCATGACATCGTGTGGTTGGAACTATGCCATATTCAAGTTCTTCCAAAGGTTTTTCCATGGTTGAGGAATGACGGACTATATACTTTCTATACAAACACGATGTTTGAATAATGATGTTATTTCTTCTTCACAATTTGTATCGTTCCTCTAGAGTTTGAAGTCTGGCCTTCTTCCGTTCTGAGAAGGCTAAAAATTCTTCGGGATCTTAGCCAGTCATATCCGGAATCAGAAGCTTACCCAAGCAGCCTAGCAAGAAAAATGCTATGAAGTTAATTGAATATTACATCTAAACTTAAAGTCTTAATACTTGAATACCTTTAGGAAATTCTCATTCATTATGCAGACATTAGTTAGGGCCTTATCATCATCAAATAGACATATTAGAGGCATTACCTTTCATTGTCGTTGGTACTATAAAGTCTAAACCAATCCCCATTAATTACTTCCCCGGAGACAGAGCAGTTCCTGTTTCGGGGATCCATTATATTTGCTTCAGAATTCCTTATTATTTGTTTACCCATTGAACCCCCAACGGAGAAGAATTGCTTTTGGACTGACTGCCGCTCTAACTACAGCAATGGTTGTCTCACTCACCCAATAACCCTTGGTGAATTACCTGTATAGTTTAGTTCCTCGTTTCCTAACATCAACAAGGACTGAATATAGAAGAGAAAGAAATTGTTAAAGCAATTTTATTTCGTTCTTTAGGCTTCAAACAAAATTAAATTTGCATTTTAAGAACATGAGAAAGAACTTTGTTCAAATTTTCCAAACAATAGCTTGCAGTAGAACTGAAATAAGCAAACATTTGTGACTTCAATTTTTTCCCAAAATAATGTTAACATTTGAATTATCAATGAAAATTTAATGAACTTGTACCATTTTTACTCTCTTCTTACTTTTCTTTTAACCACGGTTGCAATTTCCAAAATGTATTTAATGATGATATATTAGTCTTTTGACTTTGACTTTTATTGTTTTTAGGAATTTCTCAATTAATGTGAAAAACTCAAGTGTTAACCTTATTTAGAGATGGAGGGAGTAGTTTTGTACAATTTAAAAATATTATTTAAGGACACAATAAAATGTGAATCAAATGAATAAGGAAGCACTCAACTTACATTCAGTATATCAGGTTCGGATATTTTCCAAAACACTGTAAAAGAAAACGATGTTCATGTTAGATTCAAATCCTTTTATATTTGTAGGAAGTAATTATATGATTATGCAAAAGTAAAGTATTTGGAGAAGACTGACTTTTCTTATTTTGGTAACATATATGTTATTATGTTTTTTTGTTAAATACATATTAATTAGGCAAATTGCTGAATTTAGTCACCAAACATAGTACCTTTGGTGATTTTGGTACCGATTCAAAATTCCTTTGTATTTCGATCCCCAAACATATTGCGTTTGGTGGAGATGATCATCATGTTCCCATTTTTATGGTCAACAGTTAGACAACAAAAAATTAAATGAAAAACACCAAAATGGGAAGGGTAATATGGGAAGAAGAATTCTAGGATAC
The DNA here is from genome assembly GCA_026122235.1 of Vinca minor. Classification (NCBI taxonomy): domain Eukaryota; kingdom Viridiplantae; phylum Streptophyta; class Magnoliopsida; order Gentianales; family Apocynaceae; genus Vinca; species Vinca minor. The sequence continues at coordinate 2,706,779 of JAOCZM010000116.1, forward strand.
ATTTTAACCCTTCTTACCATCTTTAAGGTCCTCAAATTGATTACATCTTCTTCCCTAGTTCTAATACCTCTTTTACTAGAAATCTGACCAATTTTCTTCTTCCATTTCCAACCCAAAATTTGCAGACAATGAGAACAGCTTCAAATGATATCAAACACATTCAGGGTCTCATCTAAATACCCTCTCTGACACAAATTCTTAATCAGCGTATTCACATTTGCTGGGGTTGCCATCACTACCATGCGATCGTGTAACATAAAAATTGCAAATGGAAAATCAAAGAAGGATAACCTAACTACAGATTTAAGATGATGGAAAATTTTACTATAATCATGCAAGATTTTAACAGTTTCTATTTAGGAGCAAAAAATTCACAGTTGTTTTAGCAAATCTATTCAAAATTTAACTCAATAAGTTTTGGGGGTGGGGGGGGTTTGGAAAGATAAATCCCCGTGAAATCCCTCACCAAATGCCCATGATATTAAACAGAAACAGTGAAGAGTTACATGGAAATATACATACATATATGTATGTATATATATATCTCTGAATAGGAGAGAGCTCGTGAAGCTTTTGAGGGCTTTAATATGGTGATTTTTCTTTTTTGTATATTGGGTTGGAAAGAGGGGGAGAGAGAGAGTGTGTGAGGGAAGATGGTGGGGTGGGGAATGAGAGGGATGGAAGATGGTGGGGTTTGGTGGGTGGGGTTATTTTTCGGGTTGAATTTTCGAAAATAATCTCGGTATATATCACAATTTTAAAAAAACATCAAAATTCATTTTTTTCGTAATAGATGGGGATGGAAGGACGATCTCCACCAAACACAATATGTTTGGGGATCGAAATACAAAGAAATTTAGAACGGGGACCAAAATCACCAAACATACTATGTTTAGGGACTAAATTGACCAATTTTCCTATTAATTATATACTAATAATCAAGGTTTTGAAACCCGGACCAAACATCGATCCAGAAGAGTTACTGGGTTACGAGTCACTAGTCAGACCGGTGGGCGGACCGTCATCGACCCGTTAATTGACCATGTGACGTCATAAACATTATAAATAAATAAATTATTATTATTTAAATTAAAATAAATGTGAAAATTTCCAACTAATATGGGATACACAAATTCAAAGTTTAAAACACCAACTTAATATAAACTTGATTCAGTCACAACTCACAGATCCTTATAATAAAACTCTAAATAACCAATAAAGTCTCCAAACAAATTTAAATGTTAAACATAAATCATAGACAATCCAACAAGATACTAACAATCTCAACTAGAATAACTAAAATTTTATTTTAAAAAAAAAAAAAAAAAAATTACAACATATTAAATCCCGCTGGTTCTACTAAACCCGTTCCGATTTCCGGATTAGACGGTCCGATCGCCGAGTTTTACCGGATTGAACAAAATAAGCATATTTTTAATCCCTACCGGTTTTGGGGCCAAACCGGACCGCAAAGCATGCCGGTTGGCAGTACAATCGACCGGTCCGGGCCAAGTTTCAAAACCTTGCTAATAATACAACTTTTCAAATAAAAATATATACAGTTTTGAATTCCGTATAGTTTTTTGGATAACGGAAAATTTCAATTAATTCTTATATTAATTGAGAGTTAAAAATAAAAAAATAAAAAATATCGCCAGAGGTATGCGAGAGAGATGAAAAAAATACAATGAAGTTATTCATTTTATAAGGAGGTTTTCTATTATAGAAACCTTGGAAAAGGAATAAACATATCACCTCTCACAAGGGATTCTTTTTTCTGGGATTCTGTGTTTATTTTCCCAGATCCTGAGAATCAAATTTCTTTCCCAAAACACAAATAACAATCCAAACACTGGACTTTAAAAATTACAAATCTAATTACTTTCCCAGCTCACTTTCCTTAGCCATCAAACGATGCATTACGGAGCCAATGAAGCATTGGTCTAGAGGCCAAGACTAAGGTCTTATAACATAGAGATCATGAGTTCGAATCCCCTATCCGTTTCTTAAATCCTCTATATCTTGTAATAGATAGGTCCTCCCCTCCCCTCCCCAAAAACTATGCATTACGGTATCATCTATAGTGTATATATGTTAATCTTTTTTATTATTTGTTTATACATATAAGGAAATTCTGATATGTATATCTTATTCCCTCAATTCCCTAATAATTGTCGTTTAGGAGATATCTAGGTATCCAAATTAATTGTCGTTTACGGTTGTTTTATTAATTGTCAACAATTTATTCCAATTATACCCTCAACATTTTCCTTTCTTTATGACAAAGAAGTGAGAGAGAGGGAGGGTGGGGGATAATATTAGAAGTTTAGGTGAAAATGACAACTTCCTTAATTTTCTCAAATTGTCTAAAGAGTCTTATATTTAGGAATGGAGGGAGTATTATTATAGGCTTGCCAATTAGGTTAAGTGAACCGGACTTAGTCAGGCTTGCGTTCAGCCTGATTGTGAAATGCACATGCTAAGCCGCGGTAAGCTCACACTGTATGAACCCAAGCTCACCGCACATGTAAATGTAAATGTAAACTCGAACCAAGTTCTGTCAGAATCACAAGTACTGCTTCAACTGTGCTAACATTCCTTAATCTCTTATCGAGACTTCATTATTTCATCATACATATAAATAAACAAATGAAAACACCAATAGATGAGGATCTGATTTTTCTTCCAATTCAAGGAGCTAAGTTTATATCCTCCTCCCCTCACATTCAAGCCACGCTTCTTACCTCGTACTCATGCGATATTCGTAATGGAGATTGCTTAGAGACTGGCCTCTGTTCCGACCAAAGCTCTAGATTTACAGTTCCAGTTCCCCAGTGCACAAGACACTTGAATACCTGATTAATGTCAAATCGGTTTATTAATGCCAGGCCTAAACATTTATCAACAAGCATCCATTCACCTGCACACACAGTTAAAATGAAAAGTTATTTACAAACAAATCTCTATGTGAACAAGATTTTTTGTTAATTCTTTTCAACTTCCTAAATTTTTTAGTATAAGATGAATGGGTTTGATCAATATAAGAGAATAAACGAGCAGAAAGAAAGATGAGAAGAAAACTACGGTGGAAAACCGGTAATTTTAACCAGAGAAATGAAATCAGTTCCTTCCATCAAAGACCACTTTTAGCTTTACAACAATAAGTATGTGACTCAAGGAAGACACTATTCTTAAACATTACTCGTTCAAAGAACTAAGAATTATACTCAGGGGCTCCGAACCATCCACAGACAATTAAATCTGGTGCAAGAGATACTTGAACCTATATTTTGGTGTCCAAGGCATAGAAAAAAGAGAGAGAGAGAGAGAGATCTAACCACTTGGGCGAAGATCGCCTTCAAAAACTTGCTCTGCAGAATCTGGCCAAATTTCGCGCTTGGATCCATCAATGGATGTGAATGACACACATGTTTCAGTAGGGTGCAACAACGAAAATGTAGGATGCACTCGTAAACATACTAGCCTATAGTACACCCAAAAGGAGAGAAATAAGTTAGAAGTTACAAAAATACAGAGGATCTTACGTGTCATTCTCTACCTTCTCAGTAATTGAATATAGCCCGGCCAACAAATAGCTGTATTAGAGAAGCAGAATAAGGAAATCAGATCTAACCTTGAAAATCCTCCAGAACCGGCACCAACTTTGTGAGCTACAATCCCAGAATCAATGCGGAAAATCTTTGGATTGTCTTTCGGGAAGGATATCTCCCGCTGGATAATCAGTCCACCCCCAACGTCAGCTTCTAGTTTAAGGGATTCAACTTCTCCAGCCTGCTCCAGATCCCGTCTGTAAACGCAAAAAGACCTTAGCGCAAACGTAAACTTAAAAATCTTAAAATAAATGTTTAAGTATGGAATGACTTCATTTTGTCTTTTTAAATTATCAGAAAATGGAAATAGGTTATGTTGCAGCCAATTAAACAGAGAAATTACCTGCATAAACATGGCTATACACACCAAACAAAAGAGAAATTAATAATTTTTATGGCGAAAACTCCCTCTGAGTTACATACAATGACCAGACATAACTCTATCTGAAAGGCAATAAAACTAACAAGAAAGAGATCTGAGACCCCACTTTCTGCTACAAAATCAAGAAGTGACGATGCAATCGAATTCCCAGTATGGCAGGGCATGCTAGTTAGTTTTGAATATTCTATACTTGGTTCCCCCCCTTTTAATATAGTTATTAAAACACTAAAAAGTGAATCTAATATGCATCCTGACCTAAGCACATTACTTGCATATACAGCTCGATAGCATGTGGGCTAAAAAACAACTCCCTGCATGGTCTATGTGCCACATGACACATTGATAGGGTCAAGTGATTGCACATCTGTTTAAAATTGCCGCACTCCATAAGATCTCTTGTTATTTGATTTTAGCTTTAAAAAAGAAAAAGAAAATCTATCTTAAACAGTTTCACCTACCTTACCAAAGAAATATTTACGCTAAGATCACTATAGCTGAATACATATGAGTTTTCTTTTTTAATTTTCTTTGAGCATTTGACTAGAAATAGCGCCAAAAAAATAAATTAGAAACAGTATCATCACTATTTAAAGAACTTGCATTACAGAATTAGTTCAGTACTCACTCGATGACTGAGTACTCCTCAGTGCATCCAGCAGATCGATATTCAGTGCCACTATATTCTTCATACCCACTAATATCAACCCGGCTATGAAGCCACTGAGTTCCTGTCACAGAGCACAAGTAGATAAGATGGGATTCAATACCGTGGAGAAGATGTATTTTGCCAATGAGAAAAAATAAACATCCATAGCTAAATCAAGAGAATGTCCACATAGTAGGAGAAGGCTTCAGCAACATAGCTATACTTGTAAATTTCACTAATCTACCTCTAGTTTACTGGTTAATTAAGAACAAGTAGCTTTCAAGAAATGAGAGTGAGATAAAAACTTTCAACATTTCTAAAATTCCCTTGGCCTAAGGAACAAATTATTCATTTAGGGATCAAATTTATTGTATTTTTCATTTTCACTAGTAATATTTTCCGTAAGGGTGTAGCTCACTAATAATATTTTCCATAAGGGTGTAGCATACATGTTTATGTTCCATTTACAACAGTTGGATGGATATCGTTTGTAACAAAGTAATTAGGAATTGTGAATACTCAAGTTGTCTTTCATATAGAACAAGTATTACATATATATATACACTTCTATGAAAACTGAATAGGAAAGTAAATAAATGAAAGGATCAATAAAGATCAATTTAATTCCTAGAATTATGCATATACACCTATACAACATGTGTTAAATGTGCTAATAGTGTTAACACTTCCCCCCCCCCCAACCCCCCAAGGTGGAGCATAAATGTTGATCATGCCCAACTTGCTACAAAGATAATTGACTCGAACTCCATTCAAAGCCTTTGTGAGAAGGTCACCCAATTGTTCTCCAGTCTTCACATAACCAGTAGAAATTGAACCATCTTCAATTTTGTCACGTACAAAATGACAATCTAACTCAATGTGTTTGGTCCGCTCATGAAAATCTGGATTAGAAGCAATGTGAAGAGCAGCTTGATTATCACAATACAACTTTGCAGGAATAGAGACTTTAAAGCCAATTTCAACCAAGAGCTGGTATATCCACATAATTTCACATTCCGATTGTGACATAGCCCTATATTATGCTTCTGCACTAGAACGAGAAACAACGTATTGTTTCTTACTCTTCCATGAAACCAAATTCCCTCCCACAGAATCAGAAAAACACTCGATACGAGAGTGGTTGTGATTTTTATATAATATACCTCGTCCAGGTGCTCCTTTCAAGTAACATAAGATTTGTTCCAAAACAGCCCAATGATGGACTGTTGAAAAAGATAAGAATTGACTTACAATACTAACCGAGTAAGCAATATTTAGACGAGTCACTATAAGATAGTTTAATTTCCCAACCAGTCTTCAATATCTTTCAGGATCATCAAATAATTCTCCATCTTTCGTGAGATGAGAATTGGGAAGCATTGGAGCGCTGCATGGTTTTGCTCCCAATTTCCCCGTCTCTGTCAACAAATCAAGCACATATTTCCTTTGAGACAAGAATATACATTGTTTACTCCTCATCACTTCAACACCCAAAAAGTACTTCAACATTCCTAAGTCCTTCGTTTGAAAACTGGGTCTGAAGGAAAGACTTAAGAGATGATATGCCCACATTGTCACTCCCTGTTATGATAATATCATCTACATATACAACTAAGAGGATGATACCAGCACTAGACTTTTTGTAGAACACCGTGTGATCAAATTTGCTCTTCAACATACCAAACACCTTAATCGCCTGACTAAATTTTTCAAACCAAGCCCGCGGACTTTGTTTAGACCATACAGAGATTTCCGAAGATAGCAAACTTTCCTTTTCATTTTACCATGCTCCCCCTGAGCAACAAACCCAGGTGGTTGCTCCATACATACCTCTTCTCGAAGATTGCCATGAAGAAAAGCATTCTTAATATCTAACTGATGCAATGGCCAATCACATGTAGTTTCCATAGAAATAAATAGTCGAACAGAGGTTAGTTTTGCAACATGAGAAAAAGTATATGAGTAATCAACTCCGTATATCTGAGCATATCCTTTAGCAACAAGTCAAGCTTTCAACCGCGAAATGGATCCATCAGGATTAGTTTTCATTATAAATACCCATTTGCATCCGATAGCTTTCTTCCCAGCAGGTAAGTCTGTTAACTCCCAAGTACCATTATCATTTAAGGCATCCATTTCCTATATTATTGCACGACGTCAACCAGGATGATATAAAGCTTCATAGACAGATTTAGGGATAGTGATAGAATCAATGGATGCGATAAAGAAACACGCAGAGTGTGACAAATGATCATAAGATACAAAAGTGGAAATAGGATAAGTGCATTGGCGTTTACCTTTACGTTGTGCAATAGGAAGATCATCAATTGACACAGGATCAGATGGCGAAGTAGTTGGCGCCGGATGTGTGTTGGGAGGAGGTGGACGTCTAGAGTAGACTTTGAGAGGAAGTGGGGAAGTAATTGTGGTCGGCTCAACAATGGGAGTGGGTTCAGGTATGGATGTGGGAAGATAGACAATGTCAAGTTCAGATTCAGATTCAGATTCACGGTCAAGTCCGGGCTCAGATACTAACGGAATAGGAGTACTGGTATAAACTAACAAATCATCATTCTCCCTTTACAAGTTGAAATGGAAGAAGAAAAGAAAGATATTTCTTCTAGAAAGGTAACATTTTTGAAGCCTATGTATTTGTCAAGACTTGGGCAATAACATCTATACCCTTTTTTATGACGAGAGTATCCTAGGAAGACGCACTTTAAGGACTTGGGGTCTAATTTAGTGACAGAGGGACGAACATCCGTACAAAGCAAGTACTCCCAAAGACTTTAGGGTCAATGGGATATAATGACTTGGTCGGAAAAAGAGTATGAAAAGGAGTCTCACCCTGAAGAACTGATGAAGGCATACGATTAATTAGAAAACATGTTGACACTGCATCAGCCCAAAAAGATTTAGGAACATTCATCTAAAACAAAAGAGCTCTTGCAGTCTCAAGAAGATGCCTATTTTTGTGTTCTGCTACCCTATTTTGAGATGGTGTGCTGACAAATATTCTTTTGCATTATCACTCCTTATTGTACGAATAGAGACATTGAACTGAGTTTTAATTTCAGCATAAAAGGCACAAAATATAGATAACAACTCGGAACGATTTTTCATCAAAAATAACCAAGTCATACGGGAATAGTCATCAACAAAGGTAACAAAATATCTGAAACCATGTTTGGATGGGATGGGACAAGGACCCCAAACATCATAGTGAACTAACTCAAACGAAGAATCAACTCGTTTATTGACTCTATGACTAGAACTAAGACGATGATGTTTAGCAAATTGACATGACTCACAATCTAAAACTGAGACCTTAGAATACTCGGGGCAAAGTTTCTTGAGCAAAGGGAGAGATGGGTGGCCCAGTCGGCAATTGCTTTGAAAGCAGAGGAAATACTGGAACAAACAAGAGATTGATGTGCTGATTTGTCAAGTATGTAGAGCCTCCTGACACATATCCTTTACCAATAATCTTCTTCGTCATAAGATCTTGAAATAAGCAATGATCAGGAAAAAACGAGACACAACAGTTAAGAGTTCGAGTCATTTGGCTAACAGAAAACAAATTGAAAGAAAAATCTGACAAATGTAAGACATTAGAGAGTGAAAGCTCAGGAGTTAAGTTAATTGTGCCTGACCCAATTACACAAGATGGAAAACCATCAGCTAGGGTTACATTTGATGGGGTGTAAGGTTGATATGTGGTGAAAGAGTTCGGATTACCCGACATATGATCTGTTGCACCAGAATCAATGACAAATTTGGATGATGAAGAACTGAGACATGTAATTGGATTACCTGAATTGGCCATAGCAACAAAAGATAACAAAAAATGGAATAGAATGAAAAATCAGATATGTTTCGAAATACCAAATCGAGCACGTATATGTGCTCCTGAGTTGTCGAGAAAGTCACTGCCAAAATCTCGATGCCTAGTCACCGCCCCGATCTGAGTATTGGAATCTCGATGTCGAATAACTCTCACCCCAAAGTAGAGATCCTAAACGAGACTCAAAACCTAATTTTGACAATTTTTCAGATTGCCCCAAACGAGTATCTCACTCAAACCCTAATTCACTATTGCTCTGATACCATGTAACAAAGTAATTAGGAATTTTGAATACTCAAGTTGTCTTTCATATAGAACAAGTATTACATATATATACACTCCTAGGAAAACCGAATAGGAAAGTAAATAAATGAAAGGATCAATAAAGATCAATCTAATTGCTAGAATCAATCTAATCAATCTAATTCCTATAATTATGCATATACACCTATACAACATGTGTTAAATGCTAATAGTGTTAACGTCGTTTAACAGGTTTCAATTTCTTTATTGGAAGTAGTGATTCTATAATATAAGATGCTGATGCACGCCAAACTTGTAAAAATTGAATCATAACATTTAGTTGTATAAGTATCATTTTTCGATGGATAAAAGTTCAGGTAAAAGATGTCAATTTATCATTTCAAGAACTTGAGGAGAGGTCTGCCATTTTTTATATACTAGAGATGTCAAGAGTAGTTTACAAATATTGAACCAAGATTATGAACGGACACAGAAGATGCACCAAGTCCGTACTGACTGAGAAAAAAAATTAAAAATCTGAAACGGAACAACATATTTAGATTACTCATCTAGAAGAAAATAAGAAAAAAATCAGAAGCTAGAAAGTAATTTCATATACATGTGAAAGGAAATAAAACGGTTCTATATAAACCATGCCGGAATCTGAGCAACACTTTTTAGCAGTGGATTCAACTTTTACTGTGGGTAATGAGGTCTTGATATGCATATTTTGTCAAAGAAAATATGCATGAGGAGAGAGAATATGGACGAGGATTCGAATCTTATAGCAGAGCAGCACTGTTTTAGCAGAGGATCCAACATTACTATGGGTAGCGAGGTTCTATCTCTTACCGATATGCAATAAAACCGGATTTCACCTTTTCAAATTAAAGAAAAGATTATCATACCTGAAAACCTAGAGTAGAAACAGTTGTTGAAGATAGCATAAGGGGAGAAAGCACACCTGAAGAAACATGCTCCATGGAAATAATTCGACCGCCAATCCAGGGAACCACTTTAAGAACCCAGTCTCCACATTTCAACAGAACAGGAGTTCTCGAAAGCTCTACTCCCTTGTGCCCGGGAGCGTCATCCACATCAGGTATACTTTTCGAACTTTCTGCAATTAACAAGTAATTTATTAAGAATCTCGTTTGTAAATATTTGTAGCCAAACGTTACGAATTCCTAAACAGTGGATTCCTTTTTTTTCTTTTTAAAAGAAATGAGAACCTAAAGAGAGAAAACGAAAAACTCTGGAAATTGTAAGTTCCAAAGAAATTGACAGCTAGAGGTTACTTTTACATAGAGAATTAGAAAGTGTAAACAAAATATAAAAATTTTACAACTTATTTTTCTTTTCTGAGATGTGGAAAGAAATATGATTAAAAGAGTATGCAGCAACACAAAGTTCTGTCAAAACTCTTCCGTTTTCTAAAAAAAAATGAGAACCTAAAGAGAGAAGACGGAAACTCTGGAAATTGTTAGTTCCAAAGAAATTGATTACCCATTCGAGCTTTGTGCTGTTTTTCACTTGCTGAAACCAACTTTGATATCTCATCTTCCGAGGGCATCGTGATTTCCACTGTTTCTCCATCAGTACCCCAAGCATCAAGCTGTTTTGAAAATTAAGAAAATGATTTTAAACAAGTGCAAGATATGGTGAACTACAAAGCTTTTAAAAAATAAAAATAGAGAACCAAATACGTACCATAGCACCACTACCAAGCAACAATTGTACATGTAAACGACGTTTTGGCCTTTTCCATGATCCTTCAGTTTTGGAGATCCTCACAGACACAACTGAAGATTGAAGTTCAGCAGCATATGTTGTCAAAAGATAAGAACCTTTATTGTATTCATATCCATCACCATCATCTTCAAACAGAATGCCTTCTGCTTTGCCTGTACTTTAGAAACTTCACCAAGTCAAAATACCAATTTTATAGCCAAATATATTGTCTAATGAAGTAAAATATTTCAAACAGCCCAGAAAGGATGAATACAGAACGAAATAATCTTCAAAAATTCAAGTTGTTGATAATGCTTTAGATCAGACATAGTATAACTTTTCAAGAATGAGTAAAAGTCCTTTTAAAAAACACGTTATACTATCTGATACTGTTTAATTCATGACAATTGTCCAAGCCTGACCACTATTATGTCGAAGTCAAAAGTATACGAGTGGCAACCACTACAATGATTTCCTCTTGATATTTACATTTCCACAAACTATATGAGTTACACCATGTTAATGACCAGTCATTTAATAAACTTCGGTTGATCATCACCATTCGTGTAAACAGTGCAAAATTAGTACCAATGCATGATAAATAGATGACAAACTAAACAATTACTAAAGAAGTTCACAAAATTATGTGACATTTAAAAGGTTAGAATTTACCATGCTCATCTAAAGACACTAGCAGTTCTAAATCATCAGTCAGACTAGCTTCACCAACATATTGGACCAAAGGACCCAACGGAATGATTGATCCACCTTTTAGGTATAATGCTGGCAAGTCCTAAAAAATAAGGATATCAAGTGATTTCACAGCCAAAACACCAAATAGCGGAAAATGTTCAATCCATTCGAATGCATAGGAATTAGTACCGGATGTGAATCTTCAAAGTCAAAACTTAACCAAATGCCTTTTGGCAATTTGTGCTGCATATTATCCAATATCTGATCTTTCTGAGTGCTGTGAAATATTGACATAAGGTTAGTACTTATTTATAGGTCAACTCAGAGACATGAAGAAATTTAAAAATAAGTATAAATTTTAAATACATAAAATTTTAGAAGATAATGAAAGAAATGGTTACTTGGATGAGAGTATGGTCTTGGATAGAAAGAAATTGAGAAAATGTATTCATGTTAATGACACACACGCAATTATTCCTCTTATTCATGTAGCCGGCCCCAATTACTTGGGATTTAAGGCTTGTTGTTGTTGTTGCTTAAAACAATAACAAAACGGAAAGCGTTGAAGTTGAGAGAAGAGGAAACATTATTTTCTGACAACGAAGAAGGGAGAGGCTTAAAGGTTGCACATGGAATAATGATGCAAAAACTTTAATCATACAGCAACAACCTTTGACTTGATCATCTTTATGTAGGATAATATACTAGAGCTGTAAGTTGTGATCAATATCAGATCGTGGCAAGAGAAACAAAAAATGTAGTTTCCGAATAAACCTAGTAAAGCAGATATGAAACGAATAACAGTAACTAACCTTGCATATATGAGAAGTGGTCCTAACATAAATGAATCCTCCTGTGTTCTTAGCTTGGGATCTTTTGGATCTGCACAAACATCAAGAAATATTTCTGAAATCTACAAACAACCTAAAGACATTACTTTGGAGCGAAATCAACTGACCCGGAGAAAATTATGTTACCAGCAAAAAATGTAGGAGTTGCCACAGGAATTCCCTTTGTATGAGCCAGATAAAACAGAGTATAAATATGTGGTAAAAGGCGGTAACGCCTCTTCAATGCCCGACGACAAACCTCTTCACACTACTCAGAGATGCGAAATTGGACAAACAAAATGGTGAACATGAAACCAAAAAATTAAGTTCAGAAAGAATGTCAACTGCTAATATCATATAACCATGTTCAAGTACAATAAATGCTGCATCTGTAAATCAAGCACAAACCTCTTCCCCAAAGGACCAAGGCTCATGATCCTTGGTGTCCATTTCAGAATGTCCACGACAAAAGGGATACATAGCACCTACAGCCATCCACCTCCCGAAAAGTTTGGGTGTCGCATTTCCCGCAAAACCACCAATATCTGGCCCTGAAAGTGACTGGCCACTGAGTCCCTGCATACCAATGTATCTTCATTAAAGCAGTATATGACAAGACAGTTACTGAATTTTAGTATGTTTTAACCATTAAAAAAGTCAAAAAAAATATCTAATTTCCGCATAGAACCCCATGAAAATTAATCTTACAATAAATAATTAAGTTCATAGGGAACAAAAGAAAAAAGGGAAGTAAACAAAATAAAAATAAAAATTTATGCTTGGGCAATTCCTCAAGTACTTAGTTACCCGCTCGTTTTGTATGAAAAGGTGTGATCAGTCATTGATGAAACAAATTAGTCCCTGTGATGAAAACATCAAGCTCAAAGCATCCGTTATGGAAGCCACTTACTAGTTGAAGAACCATGGAAATACTCATGTGATAGTGCTCCCAAGTAGCAATGTTATCCCCAGTCCATGTAGCAGCATACCTCTGACTTCCTACAAATCCGGCTCTCGTAAGAACAAATGGACGTTTATTTTCGTTAGCTAATTTCATTCCTTCATATGTTGATCTTGCCATCAGCATCCCATACACCTAAAAAGCAGAAGCCACAAGGCAATATGCCTCGTATGAGCAGCTTATAGCAAACTAGTACAATATCCGAAAGAAAGCGGGAAAAGAAAAAAAAAAGGCAACATTGGATAACAGAGAGTACGTTGTGATAATGCGAATGGATTTGGCGTCCCCCAAGTTCACCATCTCCATTGTGAATGTTGTTGTCAGGCATTGTTTTCGTTACGGTCTGCAATAGAAGATACTTAGACAAAATATAATAGATAATATGTATAGGAAAGTTTCAAACTTCACCTTGAAAATGGCTGGTTCATTCATGTCATTCCATATACCGTCCACACCATTTGAAACGAAGTCTTTAACAAGATTGGCCCACCATGAGCGGGCTTTTGATTGAGTGAAATCAGGAAAAACACAAGGGCCAGGCCATACTTCACCTGATCATAGAGGCAACAGACAAAGTCTCAACACCAAAGAAAGATGAAAATGTTTAGAAAGAACTAAATGCCGGTTGATACTAGATTTAAAAAATAATGCATAATGTATATACCAACATAAGGCTTCCCATCAGCGGCTTGGATCCAAATATCTTCTTTGGAACCACTATCATATACACAATAACCCTTCTCATGTTTAATACCCGGATCAAGCATCCAGATTGCTTTAAAACCTGCTTCATGGAGATCTTTTACCAGAGATTTTGGATCAGGGAAGCGATCCTGGGAAAATCAATTTAGATATACCTCAATTAAGGAATGCAGACGAGAAATTTGTAGTATAAAGAGAGGTAATTAGGACTGGCCATTTTCCATAAGCAATCAAAAAATATAAGAGTAAATGTATCTATTTGCAGGACAGACTGACTGGGCAGATCCATAGGTGGCCATGTCCCAGACCCTCCGAAAGCTACTTTTACTAGTTATATCGCTTGATGTGACAATCTTATTTACATCATTCCCTCCCCTCTCCTTTTCCACAGGAACACCCCAACCAAAACAAAACCATGTTAATTAAGCTGGATCCATCTTGCACTACTAGTTTCTCTAAGTGCTACTCTCTTTAGGCCACTCCAAATGAAACTTGAAAAGGAATATAAAAGAGTACTGAATCATGATAAGCCATATGCAACCCAAACCATAAACTAAAAAGGACACTGATCATAAAAGAAGAATGTCGGGAATACAAAAGGCTCCAGAAGATCCTTCAGTAAAGGAAATGCTCCAATATTTCCCCAGTTGATGCGACTAAATAATATGAGTCATAACAAGCATAAATAAACAGCGCCACTGTGTCAAACTGCTTGCATCGGATTTCGGCACATTCTATCCACAGGGAATGTGTTGAATCCTTTATCTTATCTTTTCTACCCAGAATGGAACTATTAAAAAGTGGGATTTTAGATTGTATACTCAACTGTCATAACAGTAAGTTCATACAAATCCCTAACATTAGATTTCTTAAAATACAATGGAAGATGCACCACATGCTGAATGGGATGCAAATGCTTTTCAGCCAAAAGAATAAATGAAATGCTAGTTGGCGAGAAATTACATTGCCTAAAACTATTTATTTGCATTGTTTATAAAAAAAAGTTTAAAAACAATATTGCCTAGATCCCTTTTCTCTCTGCAAGTTCATGCAACTAACAATCACCTGTTGGACTTGTGAAATATGTTTCTCAAGGACAAATTCACAAAGCCTATGGAATAAATATACCTTGTCGAAAGTGAAACACCGAAAAACCATCCATATAGTCTATGTCCATCCATACAACATCACAAGGTATCTTTTTCTCCCGGAATGTCCTTGCTATCTGCATCAAGTAAATGAGAGACGATAACTACAATATTCAAAGAAAACTATTATATCCAGGTAACAAACAACTCTCATTAAAGGTTCAAAGTCCTACAAATATGGAGCAAGTGCCTTGAAAGTTATTAGTTAAATGTTTAACTAGAAAAATAACATGGGCAAACAGAGACAATAGAAGAAAAGGAAGAAGAGAAAGAATGGAACGAGGAAGGCAATTAAACAAGATAGTATGGTGACCAACCTCACGAACACGTGCATCAGAGTCATAGCTCCAACGGCATTGATGATAACCCAAGGACCATTTTGGAGGCATAAATACAGTTCCTGATGACAAAATGTTGATGATTGTTCACTAATAAATCAAGATTTAGTAGCAGAACATGCTTAGCTCTGTTCTCTTCCTAGAATTACTCATGACCATAGTTGTACACACTTGTAGTAACTCATTTGTTCATAATGCAAAAAGATTGTATTTTTCGGAATATGATTCTAGGGGATAAATGTCAGAATCTAGACCAGGTTTAGGAGAGTGTTCCTAGGAAGCAAAAAAATAATTGCTTCATCATGAAAAGAGCGAGATGGTAGTGGTGGTGACAACTTAAACAGGTCTGACAGGCATCTATTGTGTAGTGAATCTTCATAGGTAGAAAAAGAAATGTACAATTTTTTCTTGACTCAGATAGCTATGTTTATTTTTATACAACAACAACAATAACATAACCCATTAAGTCTCCAATAATTGGGGGTATGGGGGATGGATAGGAGGCAGACCTAACCTTTGTTAATAAATGCACAACGTGGCTACTCCCAGAATACCACTAAAACAGATGGATTGGAGACTGACCTAACCTTTGGCAATGAATGCACTGACTTAACTGTTGGCATTTATGTTCATTTGCATACTCTTACTTTTTGTTTTTTCACTGTATTAAGAAGGCTGTATTATGTTCTCCTGCTTTCGACATTTTAGTTTCATGCGTATTCAGCAGTGAAGAGGCACAAAACATAAAACCACACAGTTACTCAAAGAGAATAGCTGCCCACAATGAATCAAGACTCCAAATTGATGTGCCAATTCATCATTGAGTGGGATTATTCTCAAACGTAAAGAAAAGTTCACGACTAGCAAAAGAAAGAAAGATAAGATGAATATAAAAGAAATTACCAACAGCATGAGAGAAAGCTGTGAGAACGTCAGGTGGAGAAGCAAATGGGCCAAATGTGATGATAGGATAAGAAGACGGAGCAATAAACATCGCGTTCGATTCTTTACGCAAGTCAATCTGATGAATAAAAATTCCGGTTCACTAACAATTCTCAGTTGATGAATTGGAAGAAGAAAACGAAATGTCTAAAGTACCTCACATCGCCTTGTAGTATCTGCAAGTATCCCAAGTGATTCTCCATTGGGAAGAACAGCTAACACCCAAGGGTGTGATTGGTACAAAGAGGTTGTTCCAGCTCCATAGCCCCATGCATCAGTATTCCATGCGAATACCTATAGACTAAATCATTATACAGTTCCAGAAAAGGCAACATTATCAACTATGACTGGGAAATAATAAATCGCCGCACCCTCTTTCCTGTCCGCTCAAGCTGCCCACTAACTTCTCCTGTTCCATAGAATGAGGTACCCTTTGGAAACTAGACAAATATGAAATTTCAAATCTCTCAGTTTAGTACAATACAAATTACCAGATAATATAAACTTACCAAGATAAAATAATTAATGAAATAGACTGAGGCAAGAACAACGAAATAAGAAACATCGTGATAAATATGGAGAGTTTAAGATACCCTCAATATTAACAATTTGTTGCCCAAGAACACATTCAAAGGTAGGAATATATGATGGTACTTTCTTAATACTCGTGATCCACGTCTCCCTAACTTTAGGATTCACAAAAGAAATGCTAGGAAATGCTGCATTTCTATCATCTGTAGAGCAATCAAAACGAAAAACGCCTTCCTCCAAAATGTGCTCAAATATCATACTCCTGGATTCGGCATCCTCCGTGACTGCCGTTGCTTCATGTCCAGCCATCTTAGAATAAACTAACCTTCTGGTTTTCAATTTCCTATCAACAACCTTCTTTCTACATTAAAAAAGATTATATAAGTACTTTTAACTAGGAAAGTAAAATTTGACTATACATGATCAAAATCAATAAGATAGTATTAAGCATTACATTAAACCATCTAATATAGCAAAAGTAAACACAATGAACTAACAGAAATTATCTTAAAAGGGATTTTCATCTTCATTCACACTTGCACTGAAATGGATTTTCTCGAATCTTCTAGTGCATCCTCTAGTACATTTGTTTGGTACACCAATGAGATTATCACAAGTGGAGTAACATCATTGCAATACATTGAGACTAATAAAGTCTAATCAATTGCTCGCGTGCGATAATTTCATTAGTGTACTAGAAGATGCAACATCATTGGACTAGAGTGAATTAATGGGCTTAGACTAATTACATTGCTCCACCTATAATAATTTTATTAGTGTACTAGAAGATGTACTAGAAAATCGAAAATCTCTTTTCACGTGATATATGTAATTTTCAAATACCAATGAAGGAAAATAAAGTATTAATTTTCACATGATATATGTAATCTTCAATTCTCAATAATTTATGGGCAGATATAGAAAATATTATGAATAATTCAAATTCACAAATTTATCATTCAAATTTACAAATTTAAAGAAGATGACTTTTCATAATTCATAAATTAGATAAAAATTCACCTGTTTGATGAGAACAGAAAAGTTCCACTTTTAAAGTAAATCAAGTTCTTGAATTTCTTCAAAGACCCATTTGAAAATCTTGAAATGGAACTGCAAGAAGGAGGAGGATGATCACAGTGGTGATGATGTGTTGGCCAAATATCAGTTCCACTACTACTGAATAAGAGTGTTTTTTCCATTTAGGTTCATGAACCCAAATAATAATATTTTATAGTAATATTTAAATTGTAAAAGAATAAATGATTAATTATGTGAGAATAGGATACTTGATAATATGGACAAATGTCGAACTATAAAATTGAACACCAAAATTTTAGTATATACTAGAAAGTTTTTTATCGTTAGATATAAAAATTGACTATTTAATTTTTTTTAGAGAACATGTATTATGATTTTGTAACATATATTGCACAAAACATATGTTACAAACCTTAGACGAGTGGTAATTAGAAATGAACACATATTATGGATGTACTTGGATTGGGCTTTGGCTTGGGATTGTTTTGGTTTGGTCTTAAAATTGGCAGGATAAATTCAATTTTTGGCTTTTAAGATTGGCGGGAGAAATTCAAATTCAAATTTATTTTTCAAATATTCGTTGAAATTCAAAATTTGGCCTCTAAAATTTGAATTTCAACGAATATTTAGAAAAAAATTTGAATTTGAATTTCTTAAAAATTTAGCCATGAAATTTGTATGGAGCACAAGTCGTAAATACGGCAAAAATTCCAACTACTTCCTTCTCATTTTTTGCCTGAAAATATAAAAAAAATAACTAATCTACCCAATAACCTGACCCGTAGACAGCTTCCCCTCCCTCTACCCCTCCCATGTTCATCTTCTCCGACCTTCCCCTCTCCACTTTTTCCAATTCCATTAATGAAACCCATTCCAATTGAAACCTAAATTAAAGTTTTCAAGAACATTGAATTCCAAAATGCATAAAATTAAATACTCATTTACAATTCCACTGATGAAATCCATTTCCAATTCATTGATGAAACCCATCAGAATTTGGAGAAATAAAAAAAGGTGGCCATGTGCAGAAGCACAATCTCGGCAACCAGAATCAGAATGTATTAAATTTATAATATATGAAGGGTTACTTGCATAATGTTTGGTTTGAGTTTGGCTTGGTTTGATCTCACTTTTGGCGGGAGAAATTCAAATTCAAATTATTTATTTTCAAATATTCGTTGAAATCCAATTTTTTGCCACTAAAATTGGCGGGAGAAAAATCAAATTCAATTTTTTTTCCCAAATATTCATTGAAATTCAAAGTTTATAGGTCAAAATTTGAATTTCAACGAATATTTGAAGGAAAAAAATTTGAATTTGAATTTCTCCCGCCAATTTTAGAGGCCAAAAATTGAATTTCTCCCGCCAAAAGTGAGACCAAACCAAGCCAAACTCAAACCAAACCTTTTCCAAGTAGTACACCCGAAGTTATGTCAAGTTGAGATTGAAACTTCATGATTTGACATGTGACATATTATGGGATTTGTTTCAATCGTAAGTTTTTATGTGACAAATTTGTTATTAATTGTTTTTTAAAAATAATGTTTCATGAGTTATAATCTTCATATTCATTCTATGGTTACTATGAAGATGAATAGTTTAGTTATAATCTTTATTTTCATTCTAAAGTTACATATTTATAAATTATAGAAAAAGTATGTAACATAAAAATGAAGAAGTTGAATGGTTTCTTTTTTAATGAAAAATTTCATTGGTTCTTTTTAAATGAAGAATTTTTTTAAATAAAGAAGTTCAATGGGTTTTTTTAAATGAATAAATTCAATAGTTTTCTTTTTTAATGAAGTAGATTTAATATATATATATATATATATATATATATATAGGAATTCTAAAAGTCTTCCATCATAAAGTAGATTTAACATTCTAAGAAAATAACATGTATATAGGAATTCTAAAAGGTTATTTAACATAAATGAATTGAATTTCAATGGATTTTTTTAAATGAAGAAGTTGAATAGTTTTCTTTTTTAATGAAGAAGTTCATTGGTTCTTTTTAAATGAAGAAGTTGATTGGGTTTTTTAAATAAAGAAGTTCAATGGTTTTTTAAAATGAATAAGTTCAATATTTTTCTTTTCTAATGAAGTAGATTTTTTTTTGGGGGGGGGGGGTATTGGTGGGCGTGGGGGGTTAGTAGTCTGGGCGCTGTGACCCGATGTCGAACTCAGAACCTCTCAGTCGTGAGCGAAGGGGAGTCCCACTGGGCTACGACCTTCTTGACAATGAAGTAGATTTAATGTATATATAAATTCTAAAAGTATTCCCTCGTAAAGTAGATTTAATATTCTAAGAAAATAACATGTATATAGAAATTCTAAAAGGCTATGTAAACATAAACGAATTGAATTTAAATGAAGAAGTTCAATGGTTTTTTTCAATGAATAAGTTGAATGATTTTCTTTTTAAATGAATAAGTTCATTAGTTCTTTTTAAATGAAGAAGTTCAATAGTTTTCTTTTTTAATGAAATAGAATTAATGTATATATGAATTTTAAAAGTCTTCCATCATAAAGTATATTTAATATTCTAAGAAAATAACATGTATATAGGAATTCTAAAAGGATATGTAACATAAATGGAGTTTTTTATTTTGAACCTTTATTTATTTAAATTTCACTTTTTTTTATTCTTTTTTTTATGAATCAAATTAATACACTCTCATTAAATTTTAAATAATTAAACGTATTTAATTTTTCTTTCAAAATATATTTCAGAAACATAATCTATGTATTTGTGTATGGAATTGTTATCAAAATATGAATAAATTTATTGTGTATGGATACCATTTTTAGTAAGAAATTTAATGTATTACTAAAAAAATATGAAAACTAAAATTATATTCTAAATTATAGCATATATACGTGTATATTTATAATAATTCTTTTTTTTTCTACAAAAGCAAAAAAATATTTATACTTTCACTCAGTTTTCGTTGCAATGCCACTTTCCCTTTTTCGTTTTAAAAGAAATATACATTCAACGTGAGAGGAGAATAACGTTATAAATACATCATATACAAACTATATAAAAGAAAAAATATTTTTTAGGACAAAACTTTTTGTGACAAAGATATCTTCCTAACTAAAAGGCATACCTATCGTGATGAAAACTTATCTTAATCACAATTAGTCGACATTTCGTGACGATGAAACTATTTTTTGTGACGAATCTAGATTTTCTTTAGAAAGTGTCATTTTTTCATGACGAAGTCGTTTTTGTCACGAAAGAAAGACCTTTACTGACGAAAATATCTTTGTCACGAAAAGTTTCGTCTAAAAAATATTTTTTTGTAGTGTACAGATGATAATAATGATTTTGTACCTGAACATAGATTTGATTTAGATGTAATAATTGTTGAAGGAAATCCGTTTACTATTGATACAATGAGTATTGAAGTAAAAAAAGAATTTGATTATGATGAAGACATTATTAATAGGACACTAGTAATACATTAATAATAACAAATTAACTATGGAAAAAACTAATCGTCTCAATTTGCGGTAGTAACAAACAAATAATTTGTCACCACTAGTACAAACAATAGTGATCATCCTTTTTTGCCACAATAAACCTCTTATTTGTGACCACATTCAGCTAACACTAACTGTATGAACTTTAGTGTCACAAATTTTCATCACAAGAATGCATAAGTAGAGTGACAAAACATTTTTTGTCACAATAAATTGGAATACTAGTGAGAAAAATAATTTTAGTCACAACTAAGTTTCATTCCCACAAAAAATAATTGGTGTCAGAACGCATATGCTATTAGTGACAAAACTTCAGTGGTAAAAGAAATTACGACACTATTAATATAATAATAGTGACAACTTGCTTATGAAAGACTTTAAATCATAATCATTAACACTACAACCGTAACAAACATGTAAGTTGTCACAATTAGTATCTATATTAGTGACAACAAAATATTTTGTCACAATAAATCTTTTATTTGTGATAAAATGGTATATGAATATGATTACAAAACAGTTATCACTGAATGTCTTCACTCTTGTAGTGGATACTGTAACTTCATGCCATGAAAAATTGAAAAGACTAATTTTTTTTTATGAAAAAGAAGATAATGAGAGCGAAGGGGGGAGGGGGATAGGGGATACCTGCTTGGGGGTGCGGGCTACTGCTGCAAAATACCAAATTTACCCCCATCAAGTTTTTGCATTGACTCATTTTATTTTTCAAAATTTATGTTGACCCGTTTTGGACGGAAGGACCTTACACATCAATTGCAAATTGTTTAGGGTTTTAAATTGTTTAGGGATAAAATCCACCATTTGCCCCTTACGCATGGCTATAAATTGTTTAGGGACAAAATCCACCAATTTGCAAATTGTTTAGGGTTTTTAATGTCTAGAAATAATCTTTAGGGACCTTACCTCTGACTA
Source organism: Vinca minor (assembly GCA_026122235.1). Taxonomy (NCBI): domain Eukaryota; kingdom Viridiplantae; phylum Streptophyta; class Magnoliopsida; order Gentianales; family Apocynaceae; genus Vinca; species Vinca minor. The sequence continues at coordinate 2,728,841 of JAOCZM010000116.1, forward strand.
TAAATTATTTAGGGATAAAATCAACCAATTTTCCCCTTACGCCTGTCTATAAATTATTTAGGGACAAAATCCACCAATTTACAAATTGTTTAATATTATGTACCAAAAATGCCCTTACTCTATTTCCGTTGAACCTATCAAATTTTTGATTTAATAGTTGACTAACATTTTTTTGGACGGAAGGACCTTATATACCAATGATAATTTGTTTAGGGATTTTATTGTCCAAGATTATTATTTTGGGACCTTACTCCTGAGTTATAAATTGTTTAGGGAAAATAATGACCAATTCACCTAACACCAAATAATGAAATACTTGGTAAACATTTAGTGCATATTACTCTTGACCATTTTAGAAAACATTTATGGTAAAAGAATTAGTTCTTGACCATTTTAGAAAACATTTATGGTAAAAGAATTAGTTATGGTAATCGACATGAATATCCTAATAAAAAAGAAAATAAAAAATGGTAGTTTTTAACTTTTATTATATATTTTCTTCTAGTGAAATTTTAGAAAAATGATATATTTGATCTTTCAATTTATTAATCCAAGATATTATTAGATTTTTTTCCCATTGTCGTTATACTCATTGAATAATTATGGGCATTTGGTCCCTTAAAAAAGAAGGAAAAAAAAAAGACTATAAGCATTTGAAAATGTTTCAGAACCGCGGAAAGATTTAGGGACATTTTCTAGTTCCTTTTAGATGTCATCTGGTCAAATGTAAAGCTACAGAACTACGAACCATATTTTTATAATTATCAAACACGATAACATTCACTTTAAACTCCACAACACAAAATATATTATAATTATCGAACATATATTATAGTTTATAAATAAAATTTTAAAAACCAACTTTTTAAAACTCAAATCAGTTATAACTGTAGTCAATATTTAATTTGAAGTCAAGTTACAAGTTAAATTATATTGAGCGCAATAAAGGGGGAAAAAGAGAAAACAAAGATAATAAACCGAAAATGGTTATTAAAAAAAATATATATTTAATGGTAGAATCGTCACGAGAACTTAATTTGGGTTTCCATCTTATCTTAAAAAATCCTTTCCTCAAGTTTTTTTTTTTAGAGGAAACATTATTTCCACTTCTTCCTGAAATGGACTTCTCGTATAAAACATTTTAACTTAAATTTGGTCAACAAAACACTGTAATGAAAAAAGAAGTTGGAAAGTCATTTCATTTTTTTACATTCCAGCGTACCAAAAAGCTATATAATACAATAAGCAAAATTTAAGTGTAAAAAGAAAAAAAAATTACTTTAAGAAAAGGTCTTACAAACAGCCCGCCTTTTTGTTACTCTTTACACACTCAGTTTTTTAAGGGCAAAAATTATCCATCCTTATTCATGTTTTCTATCTTCATGAATAGATAATTGACACGTATTTACATTTTCCTTATGGGTTCCACTATTTCTTGTAGGTTATAATTATTTAATTAAAAAATTAACACATGTCAATTTTTATTAATAGCAGGGGAAAAAAATTAACACATGACAAAATATTCCTACCGATTTTTTAGATAGGTTGAAAATCACTTTTTGCATTAAAAAAAACTATTGAAAATATCTCCCTAAATTAATAAAATTTTGTGATCATTACATTATTAAATTTTCGAGATTTTACTATATTTTTACTTTTTGAGAATTTCTATCTAAAATTTAATTGTTTTATAATCGTGAAACGGCATTAATTTGTCATAACTATGTCTTTTGACCCATCAACAATGGGCTATCAATTTTGTTTATATCAATTTTATGGCCCATTAGAGTATGCGAATCCAGCAGCAACAACCAAATCCCACATGGTCCAACTAAGAAGCAAATCCAACATTTATCTGATAGAACTTACAATTTGCTACTGTGCCTTCGAGAACCTCCAATAAAACTGAAAGGAGGAGACATAGAAGATTAGTATGGTCACTACTGCGCAAGAATGACACCTACGAATCGAGAAATTGTCTAAAATTTTCTATCTCTATATAACCTCTGCTATTGTTTAAAATAAGGGTGATGCTACATGACTAAGTCCTATCCAATTAATTAGCTAAAATCCCAAATTTAAAATTTAAAATGTTTCAAGTACCCTTCTCTATATATCAATATATTAGGGCTTACGTCTTATCCCCTCTTTTGGGGCGTGAATTAGGGTTTTGACAAAAATCATCCTAGGACTTCTCTAGGGTTCCGCCAGCTATCTTCCCTACTTCTCACCCCCTCACCTATGTTATCACGCCCCTCCTACTCCCGCAATTCCCATGGATAGAGAGAGCGTCCAAAAATTGTTGCAATCACTATCCATTAACGATAATGAAACGGAAGTCCTTAAACTTATCCCTGATGATGTTGCTAATGGAGAAGCGGAGTGCCGTCTCAGTTTGGTTCAAAATTTTGTGTGCTTTGCGGATATTCCGATCAAGAATTTGAAGCTTGCTATGATGAAGTCTTGAAAGTGCAAACAATTCGATATTATTCGTCTATATTCCAATGTTTTTCAAATTTGTTTAGCAACCCACAAGGTGCTTTGATGATATCCTCTTAGTGATGGCTCGATGGACCGAATGTTAATGTTGCTGATGACACCTTCAATGTTAGTGTTGCGGATTTTTGGGTCCAGATTTGGGGTTACCATAGGGACTGCTACTTATTGGTCGTCGTTTGTTCCATGCCTGTCATGAGGTTCAAGTTCGGGAGAATAAGCGACTCCGGGAAAAATTCTTTCGCCTCAGAGTTGTAGTGGTTAACGTCAACCTATCCGGCGTCAAATGACTATTGACACACCAAATTATGGGAAGCTTTCGGGCTTCTTGTGTATGAGCGATTGCCTTATGTTTGTAGTCCATGTGGCCACATGGATCATACTTTGAAGTCGTGTCCTCTCCAACTCTCGGAACCCACGGAGGAGGAAACTAGAGCTTTACCATTTGGGGAATATCTCCATCCTTCATCTGAAAGGCATGTGTTATGTGAACATACCATTATGAATGATCAACAAGATATGTAAAGTCGAAATGGGGTATCGGAGAATGATCCGCAATCGGAGCCCAATAGCACTCATTTGGATGTAGATATGCAGGAGAAAGGATATGATTCATGTTTGGGAATACTTTCTCATTCAGTGGGAACCAATGAACCCATGCATGCACCTTGCATGGCTGTCACTCCTACTGGAAAAGTTACTGACCAACTTGGTCTATTTGTTACTGCCCCAAATTGCACAACTGAGAATGGAGCCGTTGCCGTGGTCCTTAGGGAAGTCTCTGTACATCTTGACAATCCGCGAAAGTCATTAGTTTGCTCTACTGGGGTAGCCAAGCCGAGGTTGGGCTCCAAGCTTGCTCTTGAATCGGCTGTGGGGGAGGATGGAAATGTTCAAGTCTTCGCGTCGAAAAAAGCTAAATCTTTGGGCTTCTTTGAATGTAATGTAGGTTGCCATGGAGCAACCCCGCCATGAGCAATAAGTATTTTATGTTAGAATTGTCGGGGATTAGGGAAGCCTCGTGCAATTCGTAACTTAAAAGGCCTGATTCAGTCTAATAAGCCCTTGCTTGTTTTTCTTATGGAAAAAAAAATTTGTAGTTTGGATTTGAATAAAATTCGTTTTTTCTTTGGTTACTCGTCTGGCATTATTGTTGACTGGTGGTCTCACCCTTTTTTGGTCTGAGGATATCATCAATGTCACTTTGCTTAGTTATTCTAGAGGGCATATCGACGCTATGATTGGAGATGGCACTAGTTCTATTTTGAGATTTACGGGATTTTATGGTAACCCTTATCATGATTAGAGGCATCACTCGTGGACTTTGCTCCGCCTCTTGCATTCGCTGTTACAGTTACCATGGTTGTGTGCGGGTGACTTCAACGAAATTCTATCTCCCATCGAAAAAAAAGGTATAAATGAACGTGATCCTAATCTTATTCGGGCTTTTCGTGATGTTGTTTCATATTGTGACCTTATGGATATTGGCTTCATGGGGCCACACTTTACATGGTTGAATGGACGAGGCACGACTTTGGTCCGCGAGCGATTGGATAGAGCGCTTGGTAATGCGAGTTGGATGAATTTATTCCCGAACACTGTGGTTAAGCACCTTACGGCTTCTCACTCGGTGATTAAGCACCTTGTGGTCAGATGTTGTTTGGTGATCTTGAATTTTTTCAAGATGGATCTTACTCCCACTGTCGTTTTTGGAAATAAATTCCCTTTCAAGGAATAAACCATTACGAGTAACAAACACTTTGTTCTCTGATGGAAGATAGAAGTAATATCCTTTAGTTTCTTTAGGATATCCCACAAACAAACACTTGACGGATTTAGGTGCGAGTTTATCAGATAACAGACATTTTACATACGCCTAACATCCCCAAATTTTGAGAAATGACAAACTAGGTCATTTCCCAGTCCATATCTCTTATTGAGTTTTCTGAACTGCTTTAGAATGAACTCTATTCAATATGAATGCAACAGTTTCTAGGGCGTAGCCCCAAAAAAAATTGGAAGACTTGTTTAACTCATCATAGATCGAACCATATCTAGTAAGGTGCGATTCCTCCGTTCTGATACACCATTCCATTGTGGTGTGCCCGGAGGAGTTAATTGTGAAACAATTCCACAACCCCTAAGATATTCGTCAAACTCTTGGTTAAGGTATTCGCCACCTCGATCTGATCGAAGTATCTTAATACTTTTACCAAGTAAATTTTGTACTTCATTTTGAAATTCTTTGAATCTTCCAAAAGATTCTGATTTATGTTTTATTAGATAGACGTAGCCATATCTACTGAAATCATATGTGGATGTGATGAAGTACTGAAAACCTCCTCTAGCTCTTGTGTTTATTGGTCCACATACATATGTATGAATGAGGCCCAACAAATCAGAAGCTCTCTCACTTTGTCCAGTAAATGGAGCTTTAGTCATTTTGCCAACAAGCAAGAATCATATGTCTCATAAGACTCTAAGTCAAATGATGTCAAAATTTCATCTTGATGGAGTTTTGATATGCCTTCCTCATTTATGTGGCCCAAACGACAGTGCCAAAAGTAGGTTTGGTTTAAGTCATTTGATTTAAACCTCTTTGTATTAATGTTATAGATGGACCTTTTAATGGATTCATCGAGGTTAAGAATATAAAACACATTCATCAAAGAGGAATCTCCATAGAAGGTACGATATTTATGAATGGTGCAAATTTTATTCATAATATTAATTTCAAAACCATCAATATCCAAACAAGAAACTGAAATAATATTCCTACTCAAAGTTGGAACATAAAGACAATTATTCAGTTCTATAATAAAGCCACTTGGCAAAACTAAATTAAATGTCCCTGTAGCTACATCAACAATTTTTGCTCCATTTGCTACTCTCAGGTCCACTTCTCCTTTTGCCACTGATCTACTCCTTTGGAATCCCTGCACATTTGCACAAATGTGAGATCCACAATCGGTATCTAATACCCATGAAGTAGGAGCAGACATGTTAATTTCAATAACATAAATGCCTGGAGAGACAGTCAAACTGCCTTTCCCCCTTTTCTTCTCTTCCCAATAGAGCTTGCAGTTCCGTTTCCAATGACCTGGTTCATTGCAATGGAAGCAAACTCCTTCCTTTGGTGCCTTGGCCTTGGGTTTGGGCTTGGGCTTGGGCTTGTTATTGCCTTTGCCCTTCTTGGCCATGGGCTTACCCTTTCCTTTGTTCTTAAAATTTCCTTTTTGAACCATTAAGACTTCAGGGGTCTTCTTAATGTTCAGTTCAGCATGCTTGAGCATCCCGTGTATCTCATTTATGGACTTCTCCATGGCATGCATGTTGAAGTTCATCAAAAATTAGTCATACTCCGGTGGGAGTGAGCTTAAGATCATATTTGTGGCCATGTCATGACCTACGGGAACCCCAAGTTTCTCAAGTTGGTCAAGATAGCCCTTCATCTTAAGAACGTGTGCACTTACAAAGGAGCCAGGGGCCATCTTGAAACTATTCAACGCCTTAGTGGTGATGAATCTTTCTTGACGGGCTTGCTCTTGGAACATTTCCTGGCCCATCAAACTGTTTTTGAAGGTCAGTGCTCATTGTGACTAACATGAGACAAGTCACATCGTTTGAATCGTCACAATGCTTCTTCCAAGCATCTTTTTCAGCTCTAGGGGCGTTGTTTGCAGGCTGTTCAGGAATATCCGTATCAAGAACGTATAAATTTCTTTCTTGCTTAAGGACAATCCTTAAGTTGCGGGCCCAATCAAGGAAATTGGTCCCGCTTAGTTTTTCTTTTTCAAGAACAGATCGCAATGAATTGTGTGAAGTATTAGTTGCCATTATCTACATTAAATTATTTGCAAAGTCATTAGTTTTGAGCAAAAATCTTTCCACAATTTCAACACTTGATAAGTAGTGGGAAAAAATATTTTACGATATTTATAAGTAAGCTTTGGCTTAACACCCATAATTAAAGTAAAATCAACTCATGGGAATGACATCTATATGTCCCGGCTATTTCCCATTTTATGCCCTAGGCTCAAAACTATTTTGGTAGCCTAGTTAAGTCGAACCATGTCTAAGCATATGAAAATCACTATTTTCCCATCTCCTTTTACTTAGATAACCACTTATCTGTTGCTTTGGCAAGCAGACAAAAGGATTATCCAAGCTCAAAGAGTGCTTAGGATATGGTAGGCATTTTAAGACTTAATTAAAATGATTTAATGTGACGTATAAAAAATCAAGCCCCAAAAGACATAAAATAAGCATCACATGCAAAATATAAAGCGTAAATGTAAACGTGAGATAGCATGGCCTAATCCTATGATGACTCCCTCGAGCCTTGTGGGAGCCAATGGTCAATATAAGTCAATACCCATCTCATGGATAGTGTCTTCGATCCAGCGTCCTCCAGTCTTGTTACATAAATGCATGGGCATACCCAGCCTTCAATGTAAAGCAATAAAACTCATCTAAGAAAGCAAATACAATTTTACAACACTAAAAACGACTCGCATGCCGTATTGTAAAATTACAACCCAATAAATGTAAAACAATAGGGGGTATAGTAGGCCATGCTATTCACCATGCTAAAACTTACATAAAGCATAATAAATACGGTAACGAGTACAAGTACAAAGTCTAAGGCCAGCGCAAATACAAAGCATAATAAATTTTATGCATAATTAATCAAATTAATAACATACGATAGCAGTTCATGCAATATTAATCGAATTAATAACATACATAACAGTTTATGCATATCAGAATCACAGAAACTTATAAAACACAGTCAAAGAAATAATCTTTTCTGTTTTTACACAAACACATACCAAATCGAAATGGATATATGTTACGATGTGATTAACAATATCGAATTCAAATAGCATGAGCAAGGCTCTGATACCACTGAAGGGATTCATGGGCAGAAACTTGTTCTAAACACCCATGAGTCCTCCCCCGAAGGATCCGCTCATATCATGGGAATCGAAAATTAAAACGAAAGCTTACATTTTTTTTGCTAAAGAATCTGATTCTTGAATGAAAGATTCTAATTCTTGGACTTTCAGAGTTTGCGTTGCTGCCACCAATAGCTTTCCCTTTACTGAATTGCCCTCTACCGGTATCCACGCGACGAAACGAATAGCGATTGCTAGCTCTTCGTCTTTCTGAGTTTCGGGAGTTAGAGAGAAATGGAGAGGCAGAAAAACCGAAATCTAATTTCGGAGTACTTTTGGATTGTGCCTCAATTGATCAGTCTTTAGGGTTTCAGATAAAAGAGGTTTATATAGGGTGTGAGAGTTTGTTCTCAGAACCAACTCTCACGTCCTCAACCTCTTTCGGCAGTGGGAGTCTTTAACTCCCACGTTCCATAAACCTCTGCTGGTAGTTGGTAGTACTGTCAAAGTGGGTCGAGGCCCGCGGGCGGGTCCGCACCGCAAATGAATGGACCGGGTATGGGCTTAGGAATTGCAAATCCGCAAAAATGCGGGCTTTTTAAGCCCGGTCCGCAAGGCCCGCAGCCCGTACGGGGCGGATCAAGCGGCCCGCAGGTATTTTAAAAAAAAAATATTAATTATGATATTGGCTGAGTTGAGGGGCTAAGAATGTAAATATATACAAATATATTACTCTTTCTTTGGTTTAGGCGTTTAGCCCTAATTTTACATTCCAACATCAACATATCGCAGCAGCAGCAGCAGCCGACTTCCAGTTCCAGTCTTAATTCTCATCTCGATTTCTCCAGTCTGGTGACAGCGACTTCTCCAGTCCGGTGTCCGGCGACTTCTCCAATCCTGTTAATCATCCTTGTTTGGGAAGGTTGAAACTTGATTCTACGTTGAGTACTTGTTTTTAATTGGTTATCCGAGGCTAAAATATTGAAATGGTAAAATGATGCCGCCTTTGGATTGGGTTTTTCTTTGAGAATTTTGTCCTCAAATTCATAGAAGTGACTAGGCAGGGAGAGGAGATGTGGGGCCGAAAATGAGAATTTCGTACCGGAGTTCGGACTAAAAGGGTCCTTTTCCTGTTTTGCCTGCTTTGCTGCTTGCTAGAGTGTATCTGGGGCCTAATACAAGTAGAGCTCTGAAATTACCCCTCGCAATCATGTTTAAATATGTTGGAGAAATTAGAAAAGAATATTAGAATCAGTAGCAATGGGTGGGATTGTCTTATTTTTATTTGTGTTACTTTTTACTGAATTTTAAATATTAATTAGTTTCGGATCAGTTTTTGGAATTTAGAAAGAAGTGTTCATTTTAGTTTGACTGGTTTTGGGGTAAAACTACCAGTGTAAAATGATTTCTTGTCATTTAGGGTTGAAATGCAAGGTTTTATTTTTGTTGTTGTATTTTGTCTAGATTTGTTGACATTACCTCTGTTTCTAATTTATGCCTCTGTTTCTAATTTATTACCTCTGTTTCTAATTTTATGAATTTTGTCTTAATGAAGTATGGAGAATCAAGATGCCATTGATATTGATGAAAGTGATTTGCCAACCCAAAATACTTTGGAGAGTGAAAATCAGTCAAATGTCGAACCTCCAAAGAAGAAGTCTAGGCTACATTCAAATGTGTGGAAATATTTTGAAAACCTCGGTATAGTCAATGGAAAGCCGAGAGCAAAGTGTAATGGATGCGCAAAAGAGTTTTGTGCAGGAGGGAATAAATATGGAGTCTCTAGCCTTCGTAGTCACATGGGACTTTGCCTTAACTTAAAAAACAAATTTCAAGATATTGGTGAATCGTTCCGCGACAATGAAGGGAAGGTAAAACCCTTGAATCAAAAGGTTCTTCGTGATAAAATAGCTATGGCTATTGTTAGACATGATCTACCATTATCATTTGTTGAGTATGATGGAATTTGGGATGTCCTTACTTATTGCAATCCAAGTGTGAAAATATTTTCTAGGGGTACTTCTACAACAGATATTCATAAGCTTTATTTGGATAAGAAAGAAAACATAAAAAAACTCTTTCCAATTTGCCTAGTAGAATTTGTTTAACTTTTGATTGTTGGACTGCTTGCACCTCTGAAGGGTATATTTCTTTGACGGCTCATGCCTTATTCTTTGTTTTGCTGATTTTCCTCCTCCACATAATGGTGTTGAAATAGCTCAAAAGGTTTTTGGTATGTTAAGAGAATGGGGGATTGACAAGAAAATATTTTCTATAACCTTAGACAATGCTTCTTCTAATGACAACATGCAAGTTATTTTGCGTCAAAAGTAAAATTTGCAGGATAGCTTGTTATGTAAAGGTGAATTTTTTTCATATTCGTTGCTCAGCACATATATTGAATCTAATTGTGCAAGAGGGTTTGAAGGTGGCTTGTGGTGCTTTGCATAAGATTAGAGATAGTGTCAAATATGTTAAATCGTCGGAAGCAAGAACTAGAGCTTTTGATTCATGTGTAGAGCAAGTTGGACTTGAAAAAGGGGTTCATTTGAAACTAGATGTAATCACTAGGTGGAATTCTACATACTTGATGCTTAATAGTGCTTTGAAATATCGGCGTGCATTTGATTGTCTTTCTTTGAGCGATAGAAATTATAGACATTGTCCTACAACTGAAGATTGGTCAAGAGGGGAAAAGATGTGTGAATTTCTTCGTCCCTTTTTAAATATTACTAAATTGATGTCCGGGTCTTCTTATCCCACTTCTAACTTGTATTTTATGCAAGTTTGGAAAATTGAAAAACTGTTGGTTGATAATGAGAATAGTGAAGATGATATCGTAAAGGACATGGTTAAGAAAATGAAGATTAAATTTGACAAGTATTGGAAAGAGTATAGTGTAATTCTTGCACTAGGTGCTGTTCTTGATCCTCGCATCAAATTATCACTCTTAGAGTCATGTTACGAGAAGCTTGAACTTGAAAAAACAGAGGAGAGCGAAAAGCGGATTGCTGAAAAGGTTGAGATTGTGAAGACAAATTTGATTAAGTTGTTTCAACAATATTCCAAACCCTCGTCAAGTTCCTCAAGTGAACATGGTTCTTATGTTCCAAGTCAAAGTGGATTGGAAAAGGATTTAGATGCTTTAACTCCTGATTAGGTAATAATATTTTTCTTATCTTCAATTGAAAAATCTTAATACTTATAAAATGCATGACAGATTTTTTTATGTAACTCATATTTATGTTTGTCTTAATAGGACTTTAATGTTTGCTAGCCAAGTTGCTACCAATACTGGAAAATCTCAATTGGATATAGACTTAGAAGAGTCGACACTTCAATGGAATCACTTTGTGAATTTGGATGTCTTACAGTTTTGGAACAAAAATACATATAGGTTTCCCGAATTAGCTTTGATGGCTTCTGATATATTGAGCATTCCCATTACTACAGTGGCTTCAGAATCTGCATTTAGTATTGGTAGTCGAATTCTAACCAAGTATAGGAGTTGTCTTCTCCCTAAAAATGTACAAGCTGCAATATGTTTACGTAACTGGAACCACGGCTTTTTCGTTGAAGGTAATTCATAACTCATAATATTTTTGTTGAAATTTAATGTTCCAAAACTGTTTGCTTCACTTTGTAACTTGCACTTTGTTTCATGTATGAAGATGATGATGAGGATTGCACACCAAATGCAACCGTGTCTAGGGCGGATTCAAATTCACACGAGGATGGTCTACAAGAAGCTGATTAACGTTGAAGTGGAATAGTTGATGTCTTTGATATGTTGTCTTTTTATTTAAATTTGGATGTTGGTTGTTTAAATTTGATTTTTTGTTATTTTGGATGCTAGAAGCCTAGAAGATGTTGGATGTCTTTGATGTCTTTGATTTGGATGTTTTTTATTTGGATGTCTTTTTATTTATTTGTATATTGGCAGTTGCATTATACTTGGTACTTGGTAGTGGAATAGTTTGGTCAACAGTTATATATCCTTACTTAGTACCTTGTGGTCAACAATTTTCCAATCTGTACTCCTACTTTTTATATTAATATATCCCTTTTTACCAAAAAAAAAAAATTGGAAAAAAGAGTCTGGGCCCGCGGGCCTTATGCGGTGCGGATCTGGGCCTATTATTCATGGATCCGCAAAAATTGAGCCCGCCTCGCCCCGCCCCGTTTTGCCTTGAGCCCGCACGGGCCGGCCCGCCACGGACCGGCCCGGCCCGTTTCACAGTACATAGTGGGAGTCTTTATCGCATAATAACTCCCCCGTAATCCCAGATATAGCCAAATACCGAAAATGCCCCTCCTTAATCTCTAATTCGAATAGTAACGTTTTATTATTCTCAGAAAATAAATGTCAGATACAATGAACATAGATACATTCTAGATTCATTGAATATGGACATGAAGCTCGTTAACTCGTATATGCGTGTGACCCTGTAGGTTCATATCACAATGGCAATGAAAACATACTTAGTAGTAGTATGTGTTCATAAATCACAAGCGGTCCCTAACAGGACATTGTGACTACCCAGAGTGAATGAATATGCGGTGGAACCTAATATCAATCAACTATTTAATCCCTTTTGTCTCGCGATATCCTAATTAAGAACAAGGCGTGGTCGTCGTCACCCTTATGCTCGATCTCCAGGTAGACTGTTCCAACAAACAATATTTAATAACCATTTTATTAAATATATTTGAGCACGGCCATGCATTTAAACAGTCTTTCCCTATCGAGGGAACCCATTGATATCTCTCTCTAATAAGAGAGGGACAAATTCCTTAAAATGCCTCTCACATTCAAGCCATGATAGGATACTTCATTCGATCATCAGTCGTATTGATTACTCGATTAAAAGTAACGTCCGACTGAGTCAAAACGTGGCTCCATTCATGCTAGAATCAATGGAGACATAAGATCTAAGGATTCCAAAATAGTATTGAGGAAGTAATACTTATGACTAAGGACCATGAAGTATAACTTCTCTAACGGATCACGTCCGATACAATATATCCCAATATATTGTATCTATGATATGATTTGTATTCATTATACATTATTAGTAAAACATAATCATCAATCAAACATCATACTAGTTTTATTTCATTGTAAAGAACCTTACATAAAACTAGGAACGACTAGAATAGTAATTACATAAGCTGGTGAGTTTTACTATCAAATCACGCATTTGATGTTCAAAAGCAAAATTAACTATTCAAATGACATGCTCAAAAGATATAAAACGTACAACATATGCTAATGGTCCTAGGGCACTACTAACAGTAATCTGTTATAACACCTGTTAAATCTGAAACTAACAATTGTTAAGTCTATAATTAACAAGCTAACAACTGTTAAATATGTCAATTACAGTGGTTATTTTTATTTTCTTAACAGCTGTTTAATCCGTCTTTAAACAGTTGTTATTTCTCTTTTGTATTAAGCTGTTTAACCTTTTGCTAACAGTTGTTAAGTCTGTAGCTTAAAGCTGGTAGGTATTATGTTAATAGTGGTTTCATTGTTTACTAATAGTTGTTGAATTTGTATCTTACAATAATTATTATATAGCTTATTAATAGCTGTTGCGGAAGGCTCTTAATAGCTGTCGTAGCCAACTTTGTCAACAAGCAATTCTGGGAGCAAACTCAATAACCCTTCATTTCTTCGAAATTTACAAATCTTTGGTTATACTTGGAGAATCTCCAACCTTTCTCTTGCCAAGGACCTTAGCATCAACGGAAGAATCCATATCAGACCTATATTACTCGAATCCTGCGTTTATTCTTGTCGTACTCCGTGTTGACACGACACGATATTGATATGAGATATTTACCGAATTTAATCAACACCGATTAGACATTTTCAACAATAGGACTAACAACATGTCCCTTGAAACATCTTTATCATCAGAATTCACATAATAATTTTTAAGGACATAATCAATTACATTATCAACACACTCAGGGGTAGACTCTTCAAAAACTAGAGAAGCATGACTTTCCTCTGTCATAATCTCATCGACAGACATATAAACATCCGACTCACCAATAGAATCTAGGAAAATGATTTACTCCTACAATTTTGGGGATAGAAACCCTAAACCCCCAAATTGAGAGTGTTAAATGACTATCTCACCCAACTATAAGGGCAAAACGGTCCAAAAAACTATTTTAGTCAATCTTTTAGCCAATAATTCTAGTAGCCTAGTAAGGTCCTAGAATCTATAGGCATAGTATCAAAAGCAGGCTCAAAACATGATTTGGAGAAAACATAACTCTTCAATTTTTCTCTACTCCAAACCCTCTCATCCACAGTTAATTTTATATTCTAACTAGCAAGCATACTATATTTAGTCATATGGAATATTTTTTCTTCTTCTTTTTTCTCTTTTAAAAAAAGGTGGATCAATAGTAGTTTCTCACTTTTTCTCCGACATGACTTGAACTCCCGATCTACCGGTTGGAAGTGAAGCGTCGTAATACTTGAGGTGCGCTTCGTTGTCTAGTCATATGGAATTAAACCCTTATTACTATCAAAATCATAGAGATTTGAAGGGTTACCAAACATCAAAGTCAAGGAGGTTGTTCAGGGACGATGTCAGAAATTTTTTTTTGAGGTGAAAAACCCGTAATAAATGATGTCGACTTACCTATAAAAACCGCAAAAATTTGGAGGGGGAGGGAGAGGGCGAACTTGATAAAAAAATCTGAACTGCCCCGCCCTCTAAAATCGTCCATGAGGTTATTGGACCAAATTACCAAACATCGAACCCTTATTACTATCTCTCTGTTATTTTCATGTACAATCCTTATTTAGGTAAATATTGTTTTTTGGGAAATTGGCGAAATAAGTACTCAAACAATATGCGTTTGGCGATAATGGTCCCCGTTTTATTTTTTTTTGTTTTTAGGAACATAAACAATTTGCGTTTGGCTAAAATGGTCCTTCCGTCCATCCCGCATTACGGTAGAAAATTAAATTTTTAAAAAAACCCTTTTTAGGAATCGGGGCTAATTTGGGAATTTCACCCTAAAAAAATAGAACCACCACTACCACTACCAAACCTCCACCACCACCACCACCACCCGCTGCCACCACCACCACCACCACCAAACCTCCATCTCCACCATCTCCTTCTTTCAAGTAAAATCACCTTCTCCACCTCCCACCAAACCCCCCATCTCATTCTTCCAAGTAGAACCACCATCTCCACCCTCCAAACCTTCATCTCTATCCACCAAACATCATTCACCCCTCCTCCTCCACTTCCCCGCTGCCACCACCACCACCACCACCACTACCAAACCTCCATCTCCACCATCTCCTTCTTTCAAGTAAAACCACATTCTCCACCTTCTCCACTCCCCACCAAAACCCCCCCATCTCCTTCTTCCAAGAACCACCATCTCCACCCTCCAAACCTTCATCTCTACCCACCAAACATCATCCACCCCTCCTCATCCCCCTTCCCTCACGCCACCACTACTAAACCTCCATCTCCACCACCTCCTTCTTTCAGTAAAACAAACCCATAAAATAGTGCTCTTTTTATCGGGGTGAATTCAATAGGGGTTTTTTTTTGTGAAGATTTTGGGCATGGAGATAAAGGGGGTAATACAAGGAATCGTGGTGGAAGGGTGGTGGTGCGACTGGCGGGGAAAGGTGGTGGTGCGGTGCAGTGGTGGAAAGGGAAGGAGAAAGAAGAGAATGAGATGGAGCGGAGGGAGAGATGAAGATGGGACCATTATCACCAATCACATATTGTTTGAGTGACTTATTTCGCCAATTTCCCAAAAAATAAAACAATTTTTTTCCCCAAAATACCCTTTTAATTTTGCTATTTTTCATTTATTTTTTGGTTGACTAACAGTTGACATTAACTGGGATGGACGGAAGGACCATTTTAGCTAAACGCAAATTGTTTATGTTCCTAAAAACAAAAAAAATAAAACGGGACCATTATCGCCAAACGCATATTGTTTGAGTACTTATTTCGCCAATTTCCCTTGTTTTTTCTATCATTTTTTCACAATTTGGACCAAATTACCCCTTGAGTTCCATTGCTTGTTCAAGTTCCTTTACTTGAACAAGAGTTGATTATTCTAGCAATGCCATGTTCCTTTACTTGTTCAAGGCTAAATAGTTCGAACGTTGATTATTCTAACTAGTCACATTCTATTTGAGATTAAATTGCGTAGCACATAATTAAATTGTGTTCTTTTTAACTTTATACTGAGGTATTATAATATTTGCCACTATGACATATTTTTCAATATCTTAATAGAAGATTCCTTTTAAAAAATAAAATAAAAATAGACACAATTAATTAAACTAACTGACAAAGAATGTACATTTCATATATTCATTATATAATTTAAATTAAGGAGTCAATGATATCTCAAAAAAAATATTAATAAGGAAAAAACATTGGTTTTCATAACATAAAACTTATTGTTATTTTCATATTACCGTCAAACAAATATTTTTTTTTTAAAATGAGATTAGTAATCCCACAACCCTAAATATACAAAGTACAAAAACATAGCCCGAAAGTTCTAAACCCAAAAAAACAATCATAGTCCAAATGTACTAAAACAAAAAGTTCATGGAAAGCATATTGAATCTTCCAAGAAATAGCATCTTCACTCTATTACACTACAAATTTATTTGATTCTTATTGTACTCCATTTTAAAAAAGAAAAGTAGGAAAGGAGCTTCATTTAGACAGAATAGTGAACTAGAAACAGTATCTTCAATTTGTTCCAGAAGCATTGCTAAATAAGAATTATTCATTAATTATAAAATAGCCGAAGTCATTACAATCAAAAGATAAAAAGAAAATACAAGTTATACAATGGTGTAGACTACCATGATAACAGATAAAAGTTCACCACAGTAGAAAAAATGCATTATTCCAAAGCCTTTGGCATATTCATTGCATACCTTTTAAAATATAAAAAATGCATTAAAAATCCCAACTTGATCCATAATCAAGAACAACAAAAGAAACAAACAAATTATTCCCCTCAAATGTATCCCAAAAAGCAAATAAACACAGGCCCCATCTTTGTAGCTAGGATGACTCACCTTTGTCACCCAAACTAATCATTCTCTAATATAATATGATTAAAATATTTTGTTGTAATACATTAGACATGTATATACACACATGGTATGCTCCCATCATGTGATCGCTAAGATCTAAATCATATTCCAATTAGAAATTAGATGCTGACAAAGATCAAACTTACCAAACTCGAAAGTATAGGATTAATGACAATAATACCCTTCACTTTTCATGCGATTATATTATAATTTTAAGAGTATTATTAGGGAGCTAAAATTTAACTAATTAATTAATTAAATTGATGACAAAATGGTAAATAATTGGGAGAATCTCTTATACCAACATGTAGTGAATAATGTTTAATTTGATTTTTTACCCAAATTTACTTAACTCTTTATCATTTCTCTAATTTTAAAGTGATTTAGTGAATGTTATGAGTATAACTTTAAAAATACTTAAAATCTCCAACAGTCTATTTTTTCACCGCACACTCTCATAAATTGAGCGTTTCATTTTCTAGATCCTCCAATCCTCAATGTTTTTCAAATATTTCAGTGCAATAGATGAGAAATCGATGTAAATTGTTTCAATCGCAGCAGAAGGAATAGAGATTTTTCGATTTTGGTTAACTGAAACACGGGTGAAAAGGTTTTAATAAAGGAAGACTTTTTTCTTCCCATTATATCCCTCGTAGAAAGAGAAGAAATATGCACAGTTATGCCACACCAACATTTTAGACGGAAAAAAAATCAAATTATTTGAAGGAACGATAATTTTGGCAGCATGTGTAGAAAATGGACTTGGGTCTAACTCATTCCCTCAAAAGGTACCTCAAGAGGGGGAGGATTACCCAATCCTTATAAAGAATAAATTTGCTCATTAGCTAGTCGATGTGATTTTAACAGCATGTAAAATACTTGGGACGGAAAAAGTTAAAAAACAAACAAAAAAAATGATGACATTAGTTGGGCGCAAACAATTTGCAGATCAATTTAAGTAATTATCAGTACATGGGCGAACTCTTAACTTATTCAATAGGAGGAATTTTTTTATAGTAGACAACATAAAAGAAAATTTATTTATAAAATTTATTGAATTACAATATTTGAAAGAAAAACAACATAAAAGAATAACTTACCCCTAGGCCCTCAGTCATTCCATCCAAATGGTCCCGACACACCAACATTGATGATTATGAGCTACTATAAAAATCCTTGGGGCCTTTTATCTTGCCCCGAAAGCAGCACCCTCGGAAAAATTCAGTTGTGGAACTCCCCGATTTAGAGGGTGGAAAATAGAGAGACGCTCCCATGCCCACAACTATAGAATAAAACATAACCAGTTAACAAATTACAAAATTAATTTCAAAATCTTAAGAAGTACAAAAGGAAAACAATTAAACTACAATTTAACCCAATGAGCAAGCAACATCCACTAATATCTTTTGAATCGGACTTTGTAGCGATGCACATTTAATTACAATCCAATTCTTTAATAAAATCAAATTCTCCAACACTACTTTCATGATGCACATTTAATTACAATCCAATTCTTTAATAAAATCAAATTCTCCAACACTACTTTCATGTACCAATTTTAGAAATTTCCTTTTCTTAATAAAGAAAAATATTTGAAACAAATCATAGATTTAAGCTTGACCTCTCACATTTTTTTCTTCTTACAGTGATGAATAGCATCGCACATAAAAAATCATCTATTGGTTTGAGAAAAAAATAAAAAAATTCAATTGTTATATTAACTTATCAATAGAAAAAAAAATATCTCGTACATACAAAAAGAACACTGCTACGCATTGGATCCAAAATCTTTCCTCACTGCCTCTTGGCCCAAAATTATTACATGACCACTACCCCCCATCCATTTTGTTTACACCCCCCTCTCCCTCATTTTTTTTAAAAAAAAATCTCTACTCTCAAATCCTCTCTACTCTCTCTAGATTAAAACTTGCCCCCGAAAATCGTCACCGCCGCTGCCGGAAGCAAGATTCCGGCCAAATTTTAAATTTTTTTTTTGTATTTTTGAGTTAATTGGATTAGATCTACCACAAAATATCAATTTAAAAAAAAATTGGAGCAAAAAAAAATTCCGACTAGATTCCGGCTAAATGGACTCCGACTATTGTGGTTATTTGGAAGACATTGATTTTGAGGTAAATACTTACCTATACTTTTCTCGTTGTTTTAACAATATTTATTTTTTTCGGTTAAAAAAACATGTTTTTTTTTTTGAGCGCCCGAAGGCGATTGCCCCCGAAGGGGAAGAGCGGAGAATACCCTAGATAGGGAAGATTGAAGCATGCCCCATGCCTGGGGAGGGAATTGCCTCACCAGAGGAGGAAGAGAACGCCTCACCAGAGGAGGAGATATATTATTGCCCCATTGTGCAGGGAGCAGGTGTCGAACTTGGGACCGAAAGCCAAAGGCTTACCCACTGAGCCAAACCTTTTGTTGACAAAAAAAAAAAAAAAAATCATGTTTAAACTGAAAAAAAGTGGGAAACAATTCACCGGACGGGAGAAATCTGGATTGGAAATAAATCTGTGGATGACGTCACCGTTTGTTGACGCGCGTGCGGATTTTTTTTATTTTTCGAGAAATTTTTATTTTTTTGCAATTTTGGTCGCATGCTGCCACGTCACCGCGTGCAGATTTACACGCGGTGACGTGGCAGACCGCATGATGACATCAGCATTCTGCCAAAATTGCAACTTCAGCGGCATGCCACGTCACCGTTTGTTGACCGGCATGCGGTGACGTGGCATGCCGTATGCTGACGGTCCAATTTTTTTTCTTTAAAAAAAAAATTTTTTTTTTTGCAATTTTGGCCGCATGTTGACGTCAACATGCGGCTAAAATTGCAAAAATATATATTTTTTCTAGAATAGTTTAATTTGTGTTTTATGGCAGCATGCGGCCAAAATTGCAAAAATATTTTTTTTTCCCAGAATAGTTTAATTTGTGTTTTATGAGTATTGCAACAAAAAACAAGTGCAACAAAAAATTACAAGTATTTTCTTTGTATTTAGGTTTCAACAATTAGGATTTTTTTGCACTAATATTAATACATCTAAATAATTACAATTCTAAAAAATTCAAATTCCATGTACTTGCTCTAATGTGTTCCACTCTGTAAATCTGCCGCTAAATGGATAATACCAACTTTTTACCATGGTATTTGCATAATGTATCCAAGATGGATGCAATGGGGGCAATGGACAATTACGTATCATTTGTACCTGTAAAGTGTAAAAAGTAGAATTAGTTAATCATAAGAAATCACAATTTTTTAATAAATCAAGTAATTAAAGTTAGAACAACATACCGATACAAAGGGACTCGGTTCGGATAAAATAATCCCCTAATCATAGCAAGTGCCCAAGCAAAATTATCTAGTCTTTCTTGACGCATGAATGCATATGCAATAGTGAAATTTTGACCGGTGCAGGTAAATACAATAACAGCAAGTAGAGGCATTTTGTATCTGTACTAATTGCAAAACTCGGTAAATCTATAAAATCCTAAACAATATAAATAATTACAATATAATATAAATACTTTAAATAAAAAAATACCTGTTTGTTTTGTAGGTGATGTCCATAAGGATAACGTATGGAAAAATCCTAGCAGGTCTTATGGAGTCCGGATGAGCAAATAACAAGTCGCCAACATATGGAGTCCTTGGTTTGAAAATCATTTTCAGTATACGGATTAAAAAATACCCCCGTATCAGGCCAATTTTCCTCATCATCAGGATATTGTTCTATATCACTATCTGGTTCGTCTGAACTTTGAACCTACAATAAATACAAAACAATTTTTTTTTTAGAAAATAAAAACTACACAAAATACTAATATTATGCAAATACACACGCGGTAGGTGACGTCACCGCGTGTGTATTTGCACGCGGGTGGAAAAAAAAAATTCCCCGAAATTTAAAAAAAAAAAAAAAATCTACATGCTGACGGTGGTTTCTGCCCAGATTCATTTCCAGTCCAGATTTCTTCCTCCGGTGATTTTTTCCCACTTTTTTACAGTTTAAAAATGTTTTTTTGACCGAAAAAAATAAATATTGTTAAAACAACGAGAAAAGTATAGGTAAGTATTTACCTCAAAATCAATGTCTTCCAAATAACCACAATCGTCATAGTCCATTTAGCCGGAATCTAGTTGAATTTTTTTTTGCTCCAAATTTTTTTAAATTGATATTTTGTGGTAGATCTAGTCCAATTAACTCAAAAATGCAAAAAAATAAAAATAAAAAATCCCTGACGATTTTTGGTAGCGGTAAATTTTAATCTAGAGAAAATAGAGAGGATTTGAGAGGAGAGAATTTTTTTTTAAAAAAAAAATGAGGGAGAGGGGCTGTAAACAAAATAGATGGGTGTAAGTGGCCAAGTGGGTGAGTAGTGTACCCCAACTATAATATTCCCTCCTATCTTTATTTTCTTTGTTTCTTTTCTGCCCTTCTCCTTGTCTCTTGGTCTGAAAGAGAATGTCTCACTTATCCTTACCTTTTGAAATCCCACTATAGTTCTTTAACAACCTTATCCATGTCCCCTTGGGGACCCTGATTTCATTTATTATCAAGTCTTTTGAAAAGTTCCTCTACATTTTAGATCCATATCCACATCAACAATTAAATAACTGTTTAACCAACATGAGTTGAACCAAATGAAAAAAGTTTGATATCCTTAAATAAGGTTTTAAGTTTAAACTTTGTGAATAGAAAAATTATTGGGAGCTCTGCTTTCGGAAGGGATCTGACCGTAAGAACATATTGGATTAGTTGCGGACTGCTAAACGGGCGCATAAACCGGTTGAGTATCAGTTTTTACCAAAAAAATTAAAAACTGCTTAATTATTTGTGGGACACACGAATTAGTCCACTGATTTTTTGTTTAATAACATGGTGGACAATAGCTACCAAATCATATGAAGCCAGCTCTAATTATTCTCACCTATTACACAGGTCTTCTATCACCTTAGCTAAGCCTAAGTGCATTATTATTAGGGATGGCAATGGGGTCGGGTGGGGGCGGATACCATGATCTCCAGCCCCACCTCTTCCATCGCATCCCCATCCCCGACCCAGCCCCATCACTGGGGATGGATGGGTATCCCATCCCCAACTCAGGTGGAGGCCCACCCCCAACTGGGGAAAAGCGGGGATTTTTTTCTCCCAATCTCGACTAGACCAAATTATAGAATTTCAACAAAAATCTCCAAATACAACCTTGAAAAAATAATGTAAAATAAAAAAATTTAACATCCGTAAAAAATAAATAACACTATCTAAAATGATACTAGTTTGCTCCCTAAACAATACTAGTTTATAGATACAACTCATATGTTGCCCAACAACATAATATAAATCAATTAATGTCTAACGAAACCAAAAAAAAAAAAAAACATTTAAAATAAAGAAACTATATTGAAGACAATCATCAATCAAGATCACTGTCTCTTTCAATCAGGATCAATGGTACAAATCTCGAACACCTACAAAAATTAAAAGTATTAGGAGATGGAGGAGTTTATGGAGAGAATTTGAGATCTCCCATGATCTTCTCCAATCTTTTAGGTATATTTCCTTTTTGTATAGATATTTTATTCTCAATCTATTTATTATTTTAGACAAGTCATGTGGGCCGGGCCGGGCCGACATGGGGCCGGGGATGTTACTTATCCCGCCTCCGCCCCCACCCCCGTTAGCGGGGCCAAATTCATCCCCATCCCCACCCCCAACTTAAACCGGGGAATCCCCGACCCAACTGAGCCGGACCGGGCCGGATCCCCAATTTAACCGGGTCTATTGCCATCCCTAATTATTATCTCCAAATTCACTATCCTTTATTTAACCCCCAAAATATGGAATTTTTGGATTAATATATGTTACGCCTAAGTGCATTATAAAATAACCCCCTGAATTATTGGGTCCTCATATTATCCAATTGTAACATATAATTTAGGTATAGAAGATTGGTTTGTTCACCTCCTTAACATAGTTGCTAGAGGAATTAGTGTTTTTTTTTCCTCACACTATTTACGACTTTCTGATGTTGTCTAAAATTTATTTTTTGATCGCATTTTTCTCGGGAATTATTTATGAGTGCCAAATGTGCAAAACATTAGCGGAATTCGACAATTATACGGGGTTGCTGAGGGATATTATAGTCAGACAACACATCAACAACAACAACAGAGCCTTAATCCCAAATAATTGGGGTCGACTATATGAATCAATATAAAATTTATGTGTGCAGGCATTATAGTCAGAACAAAAATAAAATTATAATCCATATCTCTACCTCTTCAACATCATCTTCTTCATGAGAATAAAAAGACCCAATACAATAGAAGTAGCCTCCAATTTTCACAATTTCTTCCAATCCTTTACTAGCAAATCCTGTTTGTGGAATCCCCAAACCATTTGCAAAAAGTTTCTGTTCACTACACACTTTTGCAGAAAATGACCATGTACAATTGGTGAAGAACATAAATAATTCATTTTCAAGGCACTTAAATAATTTAAAAAAATTTAATACTTCTGCAAAGTATACAATCAAATACTACTCATAGAATACCAAAGATCTCGCATTAATTTAATACTCTATTGTATTGGGTCTTTTTATTCGGATGAAGAAGAAGAGAGATGGGTTGTAGGGGAGGGTCATTTAAAAAGGGGAAACGAATTTAGACACTCAATTTGATATAATAAGATAATTATGAGGTTATTTATGAAGTAATTATAATTTTATTTTTACTCTGACTATAATACCCTCAGCACCATCGTATAATTTTCGGATTCTGCCAATTTTAAGCACATTTGGCACTTGTAAATAATTTCTGAAAAAAATAGATTTTTTTGCAACATCAGAAATTTGTAAATATTGTATTGTGAAAAAGCTAATTCCTCTAGTTGCTGTGATTTGTACCAACCCTTTTCATCTAGTAGTATATAATGAGGGTAATTGGATTGAGTTTGATTTGAATTTCAAGCTCCAAACTGTATTTCGATTGAGTCTGAAAATAAAATGTGAAGTATTAAATTATCTACAATCTAATTTGGATTTGAATTTGATTTAAAATTGAGACAAAAATTTCAATTTGAGACACAATTCAAACAAACGAAATATTATAAACATACTCCAATTTTCCATTTCTTGGGTGGCTAAACACTTCAGGGGGGAGCCCAAAAATGAATATCCATGAAAGGGGAAAATTAGGAGTAAAGGGTTTTCTCTAAGTTGGTATTCGTGAATAAAATATTGATCCCGACTACTTTATTCCGACTGTTGGATTTTGTTTTGTGATTATTAACTACATATTCAGCCTTCCAGGAAGTCTAGTTTAAAAAAGTTGAATCCAGTCATAATTTATTGGTTCTGAATTTACGTTTCACTATAATTATTTAAGTTTTTTACTCCCCAACCCTACACAAGTTAAAATAATTTATATATCATGTTTACAATACAATTTTCATGCTTTGGCTTATGACTTAATATCCCGAATTGTCATTCGACATTTATGAACTCTCTACCTTAAAACAAAACAAAACAATTGTAAATCACTTACCACCAAAATAATGAAAACAATACATTTTCATCCTAAATTAACAAATTTAAATAAAAATTAGTAATAAAAGAAGAGACTACAAACATAGACATTTGTCGGAGGGATTTGTCGTAGTGTTAGGAGCTCCGACCCGCAACCCGTTGATCAGTGGTAGATCCAGAGCCATTTCAGTGGGACGCCACTGAAAAAAGTAAGGTCACGTGATTTTACTGGACAAATTTTTTATAAGTCATATGTGTATTTTTAAAATTATGCACAATTTTAAAAAGTAATATCCATTAACTTTTTGTAAGTGACTCTAATAAATTTTAAATTTTTTTCTTTGTCCAAAAATGAAAGTCTATTTTCCTATTTATTTTGTACAGAAAAAAAAAACATTCAATTTCGAATGAAAAAAAGTAACAAAGATTAAGTAAATTTTTTGAAAACGTTAATCACAAAAGGAAAAAATGGCAGTTTATGTTTAAAAAAAAAGTAAAAAATATATTTCATCGATAAAAGTCAAAATTACTTTTAAATTTTGAATACACCATAGCCATTGATCACGGGATCGACAAGCAATAAATTTCCTGTCCCATGTAAAAAAAAAAAAAAGTAAAAATACAGACATGTGTGATATGTTTGAAAAATACAAGTTTTGTCACACCGACTGTTACTTTTATTTTGTCTCCTTCCTTCAGGGCCATCCATATATTCATCCATCAATTTCATCCATCAAAGGGTGGTGTAAGAGAAGCCCTTTATATTCAGAAAAGAAAAAATCCAATATTTTTCAGTGGTTAAACCATATAAAACAGGCTCATTTCATGCTATATACTATTTCTCTATACAGTCATATTATTTTTATGGATACAATTATCAACAATTTATATTGAAGAAGAGCAGTGGCGGAGGCAGAATTTAAATTAAGGGCGTCCAAATAAAATTTGCTCACCATGTAAAACGATATATTTGAGATAGAAATATATATTTTATTAAAAAAATATGAATTTAAACGAGACAGAATATAAGGAAGAAAAATGACAAAAAAAACTTAAAAAATGAAGAAAACCTGACTAGTTTGCAAAGTCTTGTGTTACGGTCCATACATCAAAATTAAATGAGAAAATTATAAAAAAAAACATTATTTGATTAAATGTATGTATATTTTTAGAGAAAATCTAATGTATTTGGAGCCATATCGTATCCTTTAAGTTTGCTATATACAATTAATTATAAATACTATTTTCTTCCAAAATTGAATCTCATTTTATAATACAAAAATCAAGGGAGAATTTGAATTTGAATTAGTTTAAAAACTTATCCTCCTCAATTAACAAAATTAGTGTGTTAATAAAATAAGACTACTAGTGAGAGATCAAATAAAGATTATTTCTATTTTAGAAATTGAGACATTCAATTTGGACATCAAAAAAATAAAATTTGCACATTCAAATCCGGATGAATTGTGTAATAAATAAATAGTATTGTAAATTTAAAATTTTCGAGAAGGTATATATATTTAACTAATAAATAAGAATAATATATTAATTAAATAATTTTCATGTATTAAGAATATATATAAAATTGGATATGAGAATACATATTAATACTACATTGTTTACAAAAAAACAAAATTTGAAATTACCCCCTTGCCCCTACTGGCTCCGCAAGTGAAGAAGAGAAGAGAAAAGCTGTAAATGGAATAGTTATTGAGTGGTATTTGAAACCATGGATCTTGAGAATTGTTTAATTACTAGCAGTGTCAGCATCCATTATAGCTCTTCTTGTACTTTCTGTTACTGTCACTTCCATTCATCATCAGCTACTTTATCTTCTGGGAGTTCAATTTCAGTCTCTATAATGGCTTCTGCCTTCAATTTCTTTCCCAAGCTTTCTTCTTTTTTTACTAAAGAAGAGGACTCTTAAATCAATTTCAATTTTGATAACAACTCTTTACTTCTTTTCCTGTTTCTTGGATTTTTTTAATTGTTTTTAGAAATTTCCTATTTCTACCTTTCTTGAAAGTTCTGAACTTTCTAGGAGAAAATGTTGTGTGTGTCAATGCCTCGATTGTGTCATCAGAGGATGATGAAGACTACTGCAGTGAATGCATCTTCATCAGCTATAGCTTCTATGGGGATTCTTGCTAGGTAAATTAATTCTTGATATTTTACAGTTCAAAAAGATTGAATTTTGGTGAAATTTTTATTCAATTTATTGTTTTTGGATAAAGGGTTTTGATGAATATTAGTTTTTTTTGGGTTCATTGTGCTTCTTTATGTAAAAATTATTAGTGCTGTTGGAGTGAAGCAATTTGTGCTACTACTAGTAGGCAATCCCCAATATCCCTTTGTTCTTTACGATCATCAGGTTCGATTCTGATGATGGTCGTGGTGGATGTTGGATTGGGAATGGAATTGGAAATGGAAGAAGGATCAATGATTTTACTACTGCCTCAACAACAATTGCAAAGTCCCCTAAGAATAGGAGGTTCACCATTTCAGCTCTGGCTTCTTCTGCATTGGTAGAAACTCGAAATTCGCCTAGAGCTAATTTCTATCAGGAGGTTGGATTAACCTTTACCATTATGTTCCTTTGGTTTGTTTTAATAATTATTTGTTATTCTAACATTTTATCCAAATTAATCTCTTATAATGGTTAGCTCTTTTTTATTTGTTCTCTCTCCTTTTCTGAATAGTTTAATATTACATTATGTCTTGTTTAAATAATTGGAGTTCCTTGCATACTGTAATGGATTTTCGCCGAGGATATTAATAATTGGGAAATTCTTGTAAGCTTTAGGATCATGATTAATTATTGATGCCATAACTATTTTTTCAGGTTCTTAAGGCTGCAAGGGATAAGTTCACCCTTGAGATATCTTTCCAGTCCAAAGACAAAGATATCTCCCTTGCAAAGGTAATTGTTGTTTTCTTATCTTGGTGAATGCTAAATGTATTTAATGGTCTTTCTTGCTGATTCTGTTAACCCTTCCAATCTGTTGCTGCAAGGGAAAGGAAGAACTAACTTTTCTTTATTTCTTAATAAGCCTGTTCTGTTTCAGAGAGCCCGGCATTAGTGGTTTGTGTTTTAATGGTGACGTAAATTCCGGTTGTCAAGTACAGAGTTGGAGAGTTCGTTGTTTTTATTCCTTCCCATCTGTATTTGGTAATGTGTCTGTCGTCATGGTCAGGGACGAAGCCAGGAATTTGGCATTGGGGGCAAAAAATGCAACAGTATGCCGAACTATATATAAAAATTGCAAAAAAAATGTTTTTTGGGGGGGGGGGGGTGCGAATTTGATAAAATATTCCGAACTACACATAAAATTTACTATATGTAGTAGTATTTTAAGAAATCTTTGGGGGGGCAGTTCGTCCCTGGTCATGGTCTGACATTTGTTGCTTCCAACGCTTGATGTAGGTTTTGTTTTATGTTGCTGCTGAAGATGAGGCATTTATGTCTTTCAACCGAGAGATCGATATGCTGTCTCTTCATAAGGAAAGGAGAGAAGCTTCATTATCATCTGACCTCAAGGAGTGGGATGGCCTGGAGACTATGCCTCTTTGTGGAAAGATTATCAGTCAGTGGCTAGCTGAATTGGATGCCATTGCCAGAGAAGTTGAAGCAGAGCTAGTTCCAAGAGAAATCGGGTGCCATTTGGCTGAAGTTTTGGAGGCAGTGAACGTGGTTCTTTTCGAATCAAGAGGTTTCAAAAGGTCACCATTAGTAGATTCCAAGTGTGCATACTTGCACTCGGTATTAAGTTCTGGATGCTGCAGCGGTATATCTTTACCCTTTTATTTAACCTTGCCATCATTGATTAATGTATATAATTTTAAAGCAATTAGATATTTTCCTTTCTTGCCATTTGATGCCGTAATTACCTTCTTGACAGCAATTTTGCTCAGCGTCATTTACATTGAGGTTTGTCGAAGACTAAATCTGACTATTGTTGGATCTCGAGTAGGGGAAGATTTTTTGATATGGCCCCCAACCGGGAACCCTGAGGTATGTAGGTTTCAAGCTTGTAACAATATCTTTTCTTCCACAACCACTCTTTGAATGCTTTATGTTGTATCTTCTCGTATAATTCCAAATTATTTTAGATAGCTAAATTCACCCCCCCGATGCAGGAGCTATTCAAGGTAACATCTGGACACAGCTTGTTCGGGGTCGTCAATGGAAAGTGTGTTAATGACCCAAGATCAAAGGCCTCGGACATAAACAGTAAATCCCTCTTGGGACTTGAAATTGCCACCAATCGGGATATCATTGGGATCGCTTTGGCCAATTTAATTGTAAGTTGCATTGTCGTTTCCACATTATTTCCATCGTGGCCTTTCCGTGTCTTATATTCTTTTGCTTCCAAAAGTTCTAATTAGCTGAGCTGGAACTCTCAACTATTTCAGAGGCTTTACTGGAAACGTGCTTCAAGAACGAATCATGGATTGATGTTGACTTCTCCACTTAGATCCGTTGAGAAAGCCGGTGAGAAATTTAACAACACTGATCATTCCAACATCCCTCTGTTGCGTCCTAAAGATCTGAGGTATGCTCTTTAAAGATCATAATTGAAGAAAAACTCTTAAAGTTCTCTGAAATAGATAATTTTGATCCTGAGAGATTTGTATAAACCAATATATATCTATATAACGTTCGCTAGCATTTTTCCCATTCTAAAACATAAGGCTAGTATTTGGAATAATACTTTCCCCTTGCTTCCTCAACATTTACCCATTCAAGCCTAATGTCCAACTATCTGGTTTTCTTGGATTTTTATTGCATAAGATTTCTAAATTGACTTAATTAGCTAGAACTTCTATTCAGCTAATTGTATGGTTTGGGCTGCTTTAACTTTTTTGTGAGTAACGTAGGCATTGCATGATCTAAAAGCTCTATGGAGTCTGTGGTGTCTGAATTTGATTTTAAGTTGCATTGAAAGAAACAGCTCTTAACGTGAATTCGTTGTTTTTCATCTCACATTCGGATTCCGGGCTTCATATCAGACTTGGTATTTTAACGCTATATAACACGATGTTTGGATGTGTTCTTAGGCTGGCTATCATGGCTTCAGAAAGGCTTCTCATTCTGCAACCGCATAACTGGGCTTTAAGGAGAGACTATGGCATGATGTTGTACTTTAGTAGGTATAAAATGCAAATCCAAACTAGAGATTTTTCGATTTTTTTCCATTCATGTGCGATAACAGTTGAACTATGATGATTATTAGGGAATATGAGGCAGCCGTTCAGGAGCTTAGCATTTGCATGGCCTTTGCCCCAGAGGAAGAGGCTGAAATTTTGGAACCATTTGTCGAGAAATTACATTTACTCCGGCTTGAATCATCGTGGAACTCTTTGGGACATAAAGGTCGATTAGCTGTTCCTTGACTCTTCTTTTATACAAAACCGCGCTTTCCCTGCTACTTGCAAGGGCAAATCACGTATTTAGCTGTAGTCTTTTGGACATATGTAAATATCTAGGATTGAACCGATATAATATGGTCTCTCCTGTATACACACTCTGAGCTCTATTCCTAACTAAGGTTATCGACACTCTTCTCAAAATGTACTCTTGTTGGAAGATTACGAAAATATAGCTAGTGCTGCCTTGGATGATACAGTAGATGTTTAAAACTTTTTATACTTTATTATAGTTATTGAAAACATCTCTGGTTGTTGCGTCTGGCTATCAGTGTTAAATTCTCTGGTTTAATCTTATGTACTAAAAACGGGGCTCTGGCAAGAGCCATTTGTAGTGATTTTGGTCATGGTTGAAGTATGATTTCTTCTTTGAAGCAGACGATCTCAAGCTGCTACTAGGGAGCTTTTCCTAGAACTTCATGGAAGAAACCATCCTTTTTTGAAACAGACGATCTCTAGATTCTATGTGTAGTATGATAAAGATGTTTGCTGCTACTTGTTCAGTTCTAGAAAATGTCATTGAAAATGGCTCCATATATGGTGAAACGTGGTCGTAAATTTTTTGACATCAATGTGGAACATCATTATCGAGTTGATATATTTATTGCTGCTATGGGTTCTCAACTCTCTGAGCTAAATAGTCTATTTAATGAGCAAACAGTGGGTCTTTTTGCTCTTAGCTCGGCCTTGGATCCAAAGGATGGTTATAAATCTTTTAATATTGATAACATTTGTTGTCTTGGGGAAAACTATTATCCTCTTGATTTTAGTGAGCAGGAGAAGATAAGTCTGAAGTACCAATTGCAACACTCTAAAGTGTATTTTCTAGTTGATAGATTGATCCGACTTATATTGACTCTTCTAGTTTCTACTGCAACTACTGAAAGAGCATCTTCATCAATGAAGACTATTAAGACAAGGCTTCGGAACAAGATGGATGACGAGTATCTTGTTGATAGTCTTGTGGTTTACACTGAAAGAGAAATCGCTGAAACTTTTGATTCAAACTCTATATTAGATTATTTTGCTTCTATTAAAGATAGACGGGTACCACTTTAGGTAACGTATATATGATCATGTCAAGTAGTTTTTTTTGTTCAAACTCTATATTATATGATTTTGCCTTCTTGAAACACGGGTGGGTACTACTTTAGATAATATACTGATTTTTTGAATGGAAAATGATTTGATACTAGAATTCTTGGATAGGAATTGGATAAAACCCAAATTAACACTATTCACTCCCCTATTGGTATAAGGGATTCACCCCTCAATTTGGGTTTTAGCCAATTTCTATCCAATAATTCTAGTAGCCTAGTAAGATCCTTTTTGAATTTCAAGTATCTTTATATAATATACATTTTATTCTACTACGACCCCCTTAAACTTAAATCCTGCTCCGCCACTGAATACACTTATGCTAGAGAAAACAACTCTATGTTTTTTATTTATTTATTGAAATTACATAATCATTGATAATTTTGGAGGCATAATAATTTCAACATTATAAAGGGTTTTAAGATTTAAGATATATACTTTGAATTTTAATATAACTCATTCCAGCAATCATAATTAAGTTTTTTCCCTTAAAACATTCCCAACAAAGAGACTACATCAATCTAAAAACATTTGCATAATTCATTAAAATTACTAAAGTTACTGTATCCAAAACTCTTGATAAAGTTAAGTTCATCATAATCTTCGGATGTGGTCTTCCTGAAAACAACATCACTATTGATGACAATCAAATTGTACTCCCTTGCTTTCAGGGTTTTTGCGTCATGTTGTATCATCTGCTATTGAACCTTAGTATGGTTAATGGTAAAAGTTGAACAATAATTTGTTTATTTAAAAATTCCTATAAAATATAAAATTTTAATTTAGCATAGTAAAAAATGCGCTAGTTTCGCACAACGTGAAGATTTATTTAATATTTCAGCCCTCTAGTATTTGCAGTGGATATACTTTCATTACATTAATTTTTTTCCTTATAAAATCAAAACTTAGATTTGAAATATTTGCAGTGGCTACAAGAGACACTCAACTATTTACAGCGACGGATGCAAGGAAGGATTTGACCCCACTCAATTTGTTTAATTATATATGATGTATTTTACTCCATTTAGATAATAAATGTATAAACGACCCCAGTGAATTATTGTATATATCAAATGACCCCAGTGATTTTTTTAATTATAGATGATATACTTTACTCCTTTTAGATAATAAATGTATAAATAACCACAGTCAATTATTGTGTATATTAAATGACCTCAGTGAAATTTTTTCCTGGATCCGTCACTGACTATTTACCAATTTCAATTTATATAACTTAACTTTTTTTGACTGAATATAACTCATATATTTGTGTACCCTGCCACCATTTCCCCCCCTTTTTTGCGGTGGTTTCTGACAAAATTAATCGTGTCGTGCATGTGAACAAAAATCAAGGGGCAGAAATAGAAATCAGACTAATCCCTCACAAAACTTAATTACTTGTAAAACATGACCCGTAACCAATATCCAACACATTTTTCTAGGGTACCTGATATAGTGGCAACACTTTTGGAATGTATACTTGAAAGTTGGTTCTTCATTTTGAAATTCAAGCAAAGGCCCAATCCGAGATTCAAAAAGTGAAAAGAAATGCCCAAATAGTAAGTGACATTGATCTTCCAAACCTTCCTTATTTGCTGCTATTGTTAAGGAGAATCTTGGGCAATGTTGTTAAAATCCCGATTTAAATCGTAAAATAACGAGTTGAATCGTACAAATTTGCTATTTCCAGGCGGAAAATGGCTATTTCCAGGCGGATTTCATATTTGTTATTTTTTTATTGTCTTTTGAAAAAACTTGTGAACTATATTTTATGGATTTTCGCATATTTTTAGACCATATGGTATTATTTATATGTTAATTATTTTTATTTATATATAAAATATATATTTTAATTTTTTGGTATAATTTTACGATTCTACGTAGAATTCCGATTTTACGATTTTTCACCCCTCCACCGATTATACGTAGAATCCCAATTTTAACAACCTTGATCTTGGGCTCGTATGGCGATCCACGATACTCATGTCGGCTTCCACTTCATTCTGGCCGGTGCTACTGCTACAGTGAACATATGATGGAAAACTCTAGAATAACACTTGAAGTTTCTTGTACGAGAGGTTCTTGGTTGATAAGATGTTCCATTATGGGCTCTGATTTGAGGATTGCACATTTTGGGTCCGACCAGGGAGTTTTTCCAGGCAAGGCTTTGGGTTTAAAAAGTTCTTTTCTCTACCTCTCTTTTCTTCTCCCTCTCTGCGTTTTTTTTCTGCTTTTGCGTTTCCTTCTGCCAATGGTCAAATTTTAGACAGTTATCTTCTTTTGTTTAGTTGTTTTATCTCTATTTTGTTTCACAAATTATATGACACTTTTTTCAAAGTATTTTTTTTCAAAATTCAATACACAGATGTTAGATATGTCTCAAATCTTTACAGATCTAGACTTTTTTCTACGCATCTAGGAGGATTCATTCAACCCGGACTTGATATGGGTCTTTTATCAACTTTTTACATCTTCTCGAAGCAATTTGTAGAACGGTTGATACGCCAATGGTCCTATAAATTGTCGATCCCTATGGAAGATGTTGAAAGTGATATTCTCCTGTCTTTGTCGTTCAAGGATTGCGGTGAAGATTTTGCGAAGAAGAAGATTATGTATTTGTTTAGCTTGTTAGTTTTATTCTTAGTATTTTCTAACCATCCAAGTTTTATTAGTTGTACTTTTTGTCTGTTATAATAATTTTTTAAATCATTGTATAATTTTTATTTTCCAATTTTCCTTTGATTGTAAAATGACTTCGGCCATTTTGTAATTAACGAAAAATTTCTTTATTCAGCAAAAAGGCTATGGGTTTAGCAATTGTTCAACTATGGTTAGCACAGTTGATTAAGAGCTCCAAATTGGTTCCTTCAGAAAATGACTTCATTGTTGCGGTGCTGTTTTGGCAGTTGTGGTGGGTTTGATTGACCTTGAATAAATTTCTTTATCAGAGACTTCTACAAACGGTTGTGGATCGAGAACCCTTGCAAAATCTTTTAATCTGTGTTGGAAACATTTTCAATTGAAAAGGTGTGAACAATTGAAAATATATGACCATGTGAAAGTAACTCGTGGTGAAAGAATATGAATGTACATAGTAGGTATGATTGTTCATTTAAAGATACCATGAAGGGTTAAGATAATAGGTCATATCCACAAACTAAAGGTACTAGCCTATTTATAAAAGGACTAGAGGCTCAAAGAAGTGGGATATGAGAGATTAGAAAAACCAAAAGAAATCCTAACACACCAACCAAACATTCTAAGATTGAATTTGAGAGTGCACTCAAATTCATGTTAGGCTTACTTGTATCCTTAGTGAATTTGTCTCACAACCTTGCACCATAGGGGGCAAATATCACTTTAAAAAAGTAATTACACACCTAATAGTATTGCAGGTTCATTTGTTATTTCAAGTCGGAAGAAGAAAGAGAAGGATTAAAAAAGAAGAAGAAGATTTTCCAACAATCTAGACATGCCATAACGTAGAATGCTAGGCAAAATGGCCTAATTAGTCCTTTATGTAATTACTATTCAATTTTAACATCCCTTATGTTTAATTTTGATTTTTATCGTCTTGATTGTTTTTATGATCTGCCCTAAAAGGACTTTCGTCCAATTTTTCGTGATTTTTCCGTTTGTCTAGTCATCTGGTAAACTATTTTGTCTTATTACCAGGGTTATTTCTGTCATTTCATCTTACCCAATTCAATAAAAAAATACGTGGACTCAATTGTTAAACAAAATATCTACGAACACTCAATTTAAAATAATAAAAAACTTCAAACCTATCTTCTCCATCTTCATCCTCCACACTCTTCTCCACCACCACCACCACCAACAACAACACCCACTTCCACCAATAAATCATCTCCAAAGAAAACAAATATACACTAAATTCATCAAGAACCAAACTCAACAAGGATGAAACAGATATTTCAAAGTTTCTGATGCTAAATGCATCAAGAACCCACTGCACACAGCCACCATCTCTTCCGTCATCTTTCTTGGGTTCTTCATTGTCTATTGTCAAATTTTGAGATATAAATTACCAAGTTATTAACCCAATTCAATAATTATTGACTGGTAGAGATCAGAAAAAAGAAAACCCAATTCACCAAATTAACTCATTTCAAATTCTCATTTCGTTCCAATCCTAGATTCAAAAGAGAGAAATAAAACCCTACTTTCTTTCGATCCAAGATTGAAACTTCCCCCATCCCCCTCCTCCCCTGCCCAAAAAAAAATTACAGCAGAGGGCCAGCAGTGATGGGGTCTTGAAGAAAATTTGAAGAAAATCATCGTATCCTACATATTTTAGAAGCAATCAGTTGCCAAGAATGAACAAAAACATTACTTTATATGAAAGAAATGGATCTATAACCCGATTCACAAAGGAAACCCACTTCAAACTTACAGAAATATGCTCATCTATAATCCAAGAAACTCCATCAATGATTTCAGTTCTTGAACTTGATGGAACAGACAAGACTCCAATTTTAATGGATGAAAACAACCCATCATAATTTTTTTTCTTTGTCATTTTATTATTGAAATGAGTTTTGATTCTAGTAAAATCTATTAAAAGTTGGTAGATTATAAATTCTTGTAAAATCTATTCAAAGTGGGTGGCGGTGGGTGTTGAGGCGGTTGCGGTGTGGTGGAGGTGGGTGTTGTTGTTATTGTTGGTGGTGGTGGTGGAGAAGAGTGTGGAGGATGAAGATGGAGAAGATGAGTTTGAATTTTTTTTTTTATTATTTTAAATTGAGTGTTCATAAATTTTTTGTTTAACAATTGAGTTCACATGTTTTTTACTGAAGTGAGTAAGATAAAATGATAGAAATAACCCTGGTAATAAGACAAAATAGTTGACCAGATCAAGAAATTCATAAAAAAACTCTCTGTAATACCCCATTCAATTAATGAAAGTTGGATTTGGAGGGCCTAAAAGTTGGAGGTGGTTTTTGATGAAGGTGACTGTGGTTGAAGATGAAGGTGACGATTAGATGTTAAAATTATTTAAATATTGTGATGTTTCTGGGTCATGGGTCGGTTTTTTAACGGGTCCGAACATGGGTTGCAGCCTACCCATTTTGCTAACATTTTTTTTCCGATTTTATCCATGGCTTTTCACATGTATAAGCTCCACGTGTTCTACGCCGCTTCTCATAGCCGGATTATGCACCTAAAAAATTTAAGGGTCATAACTTGCCTTTTAAAATTACTTAAGGGGTATAAATGGTGATTTTCTCATACATATATATGATAATATTTTTTTTTTTTTGATTCAAAATATATATATGATAATAGCAGCAACCAATGTTGACAACCAGAAAGTCTAACCATTACGGAAACATATTTCTTTTTCGTACTACAAAGACATATCAAAAGTTTTATTTATCAATATTTCCAAGTCCGAACTATATTCAGTGTATACGTTTAAAATTTTCTGAAAATTTTCCGTGTTTTATTTAGTAAAATACAAACTTTATATATCAAGCTAGAGGGTTCTATATTTACATTTGATTCGTTCTTAGACAGTCATAGATGAATCTTGTTCACCAACAAAACCTAACAAAAAACGCAAGACTAATCGTCAATAATCTCCTAATCCTATGAAACGTACTAACGATACGGTGAAAGACCTTATCTTCGATCGGTGAAAATGGTACCGGAACTGTCTCAAGTTATGTCACCGCAAGAACGTCGCCGTCGTAGTCGTAGAAAAAGAAAACGATCCTAGATTATAATTATGATTTGGGCCGAAAATGTCTATATAAAAAGTAAAAAATTGCAAACTTAGTTCCTTAATTCTTGACTTATGTTAATCTTAGCACCACAAGTTCCAAAGCTTGGTAGTTTGGTCCTAAGAAAGGGATCGGTTTATACCTTCAATGATTCTGTAAAGAGCTGACCACCAACTATCTCCAGGAACCATGTAACGATTTAGTGCCTCTTCGATAACTTCATCTTCTTTCCCTTCCAAGACTCCCTGCAATGTTATTACCGCAGTCCTTGTTTTGTTTAGGATGTTATTGGAATCTTCAAATTCCAATATTAAGAGAAATGGCAAATTGAGCTGCAGAAGTCCAGCGAGACGATGCTAGCCAAGTTCTTTCTCCATTAATAAGCATAGACTCTTTCTTGAATTTCTTCTCTCCGAAAACTAAGCTGCGTAGGTACTCAGCATTTGTAGCTCCTGTACTTTGAATCATTTTCGAGAAAGCGCCTCCTTCCGTCAGTAGAAGCTTCTCTGGAGTATCATATTCCACGACCCTGCAAATGGAAGAGGTAATTTCCTCTTTCAAATGTACAACGAGTGAAAGTGCGCCATCAAAACTCTTGAATTGAATAGTCTCATTATTATGTTTAAGAATTTGGAAAGTTGTCAAATACATTTTGCGAATTTCCCAAATATTTAGTGTAGAATCCCAAACAGGTACGAAGATTTGAGAAGGCATACCTGACCATCATCAATGACTAGAACTCGGTCATTATCAATAATGGTATTTATCCTGTGAGCAATGGTGAGCATTGTGCATGATTTGAATTCTTCTCGAATGGTTTTCTGTATAAGTGCATCAGTTCTAAGTTCTAACATCAACGGCTGCAGTAGCTTCATCAAGGACGAGGATCTTTGATCTCCGAAGCAGTGACCTAGCAAGACTTAATAACTGCCTCTGTCCAACACTGAAGTTCTCGCCTCCTCCTGAGACCTAAACATCCAAAAGATATCAATTTCCACTTTCTTTGAGTATTTCCTATATCTATCTATTCACAGCAAAAGAATGCCAGAGCTAGTTTTATTTCGCAAGGAAGAAATGAAAACACATTTATTTCCTTAGAAGTTGAGGAAATGACATATCGAGAAATGAAAAAGAAACACTGCTCTATGGATTAGTGTTCATGGATTATTTGTCCCAAGTAAATTAGTCAGAAAAATTATGCAACCAGACACAGGTATAAGGTTACCAAGAATTTCAAATCTTGACTACAGTTAATGTACCAAGGAATCGCTTGTAACAGAAGGAAAAAAAAAGAAAGGGATCTTTATATTCTCAATTTCCCTTTCAATCACTGTAGTCCTTTTTATCATAAATTGAACATTCATTTTCTGCTAATGATTGTTTGAATATATGTGCCTCGATAAAACTTTATCTTTGGAGAATTGTCTCAAATATTTGTTTAGTAACGGAGGTATTGTAAAAGTTCAACCAGGAAAAAATATTTAGGAACAATCCAAAAAATTTAAATTCTTAGGGTTTTGAGAGAAAATAAGCGGTGAGAACTTGACAGAGGGTAAGGATGATGAAAACTGTCAAGGACTATGGATAAAAGAAGAACCTTGCTAGACTACTAAAATTATTGGATAGAAATTTGTTAAACCCAATTGGGGATGAATCCTTTATACCACCAGGGGTGAATAGTATTAGTTTAGGTTTTAGCCAATTACTATCCAATAATTCTAGTAACAAATCATTTTCCATAAAAGAAAATATAAAAGGTTTTGAGGGATTATTCAAAGAGTGACAAGACATTTCTTGAGTTCCCGCCATTGTGCGGTTAACCGGATAAGACCACGACAACACATTACAATTCGCTATGTGAATATTTTTCTTTTAATTATATATAAATATGGCGAATTGTAATTGGTTGGGTATAGAAATTGGGACATGTAATTTTTTGCCCCGGCCCAGGAAGTCAGGTCAGAAGAAACTCAGAGACAATAACAGCTGTTAATCGGGCATTTATGCGGTTGACCGATACCCTGTTTCTTCTGTACTTTTTTTATTTTTTATAAAATGGAGACTAGAGTATGGAACTATGTATTATGTACATTTAATAGAGAATTAGTCCTGGAATACTAACCCCATTGGATAGACAATGAAACACATTTCAAGTGTTAAGACGTTTCACTTACAATCGATAGATGAGTAGTTCAAGTAATGCATGAGGGAAATTGGGAACCACTATTAATCATCCTTTAAAAGAAAAAAAAAGGAAAAAGTGCATTGGATATGATCATACCACATTAGCCTTTCTTTCAATTGGAGGGGTTTATGAGAGAAACTCAGAGTCGTGTCAGCCATTAGGCAACTTAGGACATTCTCTTAGGCCACCACAAAATAAAGTCCCCCAATTTTTTTTTTTCCTTTCTAAACCTTTACTTCAAAAAAATAAAAATAAAAATGCCCCATATAATTACATCTTACCCATTGCCCACTAAACATAGGTCTAGCCTAAGCACACTGAGACTCACTTTAAGAGTATAAAAACTAAGTGACTTTCTATCTTCTAGCATTTTCATCCCTAAAAATTTGGAGTCTTTATTCTCTCTACTCTTTACTCTATTAGTCTAAACAAAATTTTCAAGTCATTCTGGTAACCAAATAAAAGAAGAAACAATATATCTCTCTGGATTCTGATATCCGCGGTTTGTCTGTCATACTGAGGGAGAGCCACTACAACTTCAACACAATTCTCAATCCCATCACATTCTCCAATATTTTGGCTATATAAATTGCAAGCTACATCTTTCTAGTTTCTATCTCGTTAATCATTTTATTTGAGTATATTTTTAATTTCATTATCCGTTAATATATTTCTGTGTTATTTGTATTTGTTATTGATTTATTATTTTTTGCACATTCAGATTTTGATGGATTTGATTTATTTTCATATTTAAAAGTGTTGAAAGAAACTCTTAATGTAGAAATTAAAACTCCAATTGAGGTATTAAAGTACATTAAAAAAATATATTCTTTTCCAAATGCATATATTATTTATAAAATTTTATTAATCATAAATGTGACAGTTGCTTCGGTTAAGTTTTTCAAAATTAAAACTAATAAAATCTTATTTAATATCAACTATGTCAATAGATTAAATGGATTAGGTATATATCTATTGGAAATAATTTATTAGAATATCTTTAATATAAAATTTAACAAGTAATTTTGCAGCTGAAAAATAAAAGAAAATAAAAAAATTTAAAACCTTTCAAAATATTTTTCTAATACAAATGATAAAAGTTTGCCTCATGCCCCGTTTCCATTCACACTACCCTGGAGAAACTGATCGCAAGAGATTATATAAGGAACCGCAAGGCATGTCGATTTAACTTTCTCAACTTTGTCACAGGGAGAACAAAGGGTAAAAAAATATTAGTTCATTTAGAGATTTATTTATTTATTTTGATGAATAAATTTCATTTAAGAACTTGATGAATCGAAAAGTAGAGAAACACCAACTTCTGACAATATGTAGCTTTCACAATAGGTTATGTAGCTTTCACAATAGGTAACGTGAGGCATATTTTGATAATTTACCTTCAACAAAATAATTTCTTGACTTGACCTCATTACTGAACGCAAGGGTCACAAGATCGTAT
The DNA here is from genome assembly GCA_026122235.1 of Vinca minor. NCBI lineage: Eukaryota > Viridiplantae > Streptophyta > Magnoliopsida > Gentianales > Apocynaceae > Vinca > Vinca minor. The sequence goes on from JAOCZM010000116.1 coordinate 2,768,805, forward strand.
TTTTCGACTCAAACGAAGTGCCTCAAGAATCGTAAACTCGAGTGATCGTGAATACCTGATCGCAAGATCCGAAAAATTATTAAAAAATAAATATTTTATTTTAAAATTAATATCTCAAATATATTTTATTTTAAATCATTCCCTTAAACATCTCATTTTTTTTTAATATCCAATTAAATACTAAAAATACAAAGTAAATAGTTTAGGACTTGTTTCAATATAGTTATTTTATAAGGTTTTATATGCTAATATTTTAATTGCACTTTTAGCCCTAACTATATATATACTCTTTAATGCTAACCCTAACCCTTAAATTTTCCTCCCTTCTCTCTCTCCCATCCCAGCCGCACCCCTCCCTTCTCTCTCTCCTATCCCGCCTTTCTTCCTACTCTCCCATGATGGAAGAACCAGTGCCCACACCATCCCAGCCAGTGACCACCGCCAATTTCCTCCCCTCCCCCCAACCTTCCTTCATTCACCCCATTTTCTCCTCTTTCTCTCTGCTTCTTTCTCCACCGAGCCGTGCCCAGAAAATCTTCACAGTCCAGAAAATCTTCACAGCCCAGAAAGACGTCACTTCCATTTTCCTCTTCCATTTTCTTCACAGTCCAAAAAATCTTGGATTGTTTTGGATCGTTCGATCCTACGATCTTACGATCTGGATCGACGATCCATTACGATCCAAGTGAGATGCGATTTTTAACCCGATCCAACTCGATGTGCAGCCTTAGGATCGTAAAATCGTACGATTTTACGATCCAACACGCGATTTTGACAACCATGCTAGAATGTTCATAACCCAAGGATCTTTTATCAAGATAGCTATGTTGATCAAAGGTTCCTTAGCCAGTGGGGCAAGTGTCTGCCTGATATCCTCCCCGCGCATGGGGCATACTTTAATTTGACTCTCTTTTTAAGGTTAATCTCTTCTCCTCTTATGAGGTTGTTATTCTCCCTTTATGAAATTCCACCCTCTGAGCGTTAAAAAAAAAAAGATAGCTATGTTGAGAACCAAGAAGTTTTTTAAAAGCTCTCTTTTCCCTTTGTGAAGTTTTTCACAAATCAAAGTGAGACCCTGAACCTTGTTTTTCAGAAAATCATAGTCAAAAAGTTTTTCGTCAAGGTTCACCATTTTTTTCAAAAACCATTTTATGTTGCATGGAAGAGGATTTGATTGTAGTAACAAATTCTTAATTCTCAACTTTGAGGCACTCCAAGGAATCAAGATGTGCTTATATATTCACAAAACAAGTTAGATTTTTCTTCCATCGAAATATTCAATTTTGGTTTTCATCTACTTGTTTTGCCTTGAAATCTTTGAGTTGAGCATGCATATAACATAGTACCTCATGAGGATCATCTTTGTGAAAATTAGATCATGGGTCTCCATATCCTCTCAAAATCAATTGGCAAGGAGATGTGTTAACCCATTAATTTATATGTTATTTGAATCTTCCTTAGGCACTCGATGTGAGACTTCATATTTCAACACTCCCCCCTCACATCGAGAAGGGAGTCAATTTTAAGGTCCGCCGCCCTTTTTGGATCGTACTGAGACAATTATAGCCCACTTGGACATTATGAGCCCACACAACCTGCCTAAGGGCCCGCTCTGAATAGCTTAATAAAAAGATGCTGCTATAAATACTGTTATTTATTGAAATACGTAAATAGATATATGTTACAAATAGCAGTTTTCTCTAGATAATAATCATAATGAGTACCACAAGAACTGATTTTGGAATGCTTTAAGAAAGATATAAATTTTAATGAATGTGTATCTCAACTTCTCTACCTCATAAATATCTTTAGAAGCTTATATAGAGGTTTAAAAACGGTTTTCTGTTCAAAATATTCATCGAGTAACGACTACTTTTTTGCTTGGAAAGCGACAATCCAGTTAACCAGACAAGTACTGAGGCAAACTTTCTGCAGCACTGAAACTATGCGGTTAACCGAGTGTTAATTACGGTTAACTGAATATCAATTACAATTAACCGGACAACCCATTATGAGGCAGAGCATTTGCCCATAAAACAGAGCAACAATGAAAACCGATTAACCGAGCATAAGGCGCGGTTAACCGCATTCATATGATTTTTTCCAGAACAACTCTGAAATCAATATGATAATTGTGGAATATTTTATTTTCATAAATATTGATAACAAATGAAGCTCAGTTGAATATAGAAACCGTTGAAAATATTTTGATACCAATTGAAACAGATTTGACCACAATTATCAAAAGTTTGAAAGAGATTTTCGAAAATGCATCCCATAATTTTAAAAATTCTTTAGAGCCCTTATTTTCCGAGTGATTCAACCATGGTTAATTCTGTTGTGGACCTGGTCTACTAGATCATGTGGTCCAAAATTGGCCACATCACTACAGAATTGGCCAATTCTGAACCACATGGTCCATGTGGACCAGGTCTATATAAGAAAAAATCATTCACGCATAAAGTGCACATGTTAAGATTTAAAAGATATACTTATAAAACAACCCAAACATCTAAACCTTCAATCTTCAATTACAAGAAATTATTGATATCATTTGTTCAGATGGTTTTGCTTCATTCCAGAATATTGCTTGAAGTGCTTAAGCTTCCTTCGCAAATTTGTATCACGATCACAAAATCATAATTCATTAGATGTCATATCAAATGTTTGACAAGATCAAAACCAAGTAGAGAGCCTTAGGGCTAACAGAGAACCATTACAAAATCCATAAATCTAGGCATGCTCTAATGTAGATGCTATCCTTTTAAACATGAATTAAGGGTAGCAAGATACACTTTATATATATGTCAAGAGGTTCATAGTCCACTGAAGCTATGGTTTGCCCACAACCGTGAGGTCGAGGGTTTAACACCTCTTTTCTATATGGGGCAAATAAATACTCCCTTCTTAGGGCGGTCCTCCTCTTCTCCTCTGGTGAGGCTAAAAATATTTCACATTGTAAAATCATTTATTCTTTTGTTTTCCTTTTAAATGCATATTCTTAGTCTAAGAAATTTGTCTACATCTCTCCATTTTTCCTACCTTTTCCTATTTTGCAATTAGAGACATTTATTTGGGAAGGATTTTCAATGGACTAAAACAAAACAAAACAAAAGTCGTATTGCTAAGTTAGAAAAAATATAAAAACATGTTGATTTGCAAGAATAATACATACAATTACAACACATCACTCATGTCAAAGGATTCTGAGAAATTATCAACATTATTTTCATGTGTACATTAGAAAGGTATGATCAATCCACTCCATTTTTATAAACAAATAGAAATTCAGTATATAAATTCTACCTTCTTCTCATCCTAGATTGTTGGATCAAATATTTGGAGCCTTTGAGAAGCTTTCTCATGCGTTAATATGCTTTGTTATTCAATTTATTTGTTCCAAAACTTCCGTGAATCCACGATACTCTGAAAAAGTCCTCAAATCTGATCTAAAATAAAAAATTATTAATTTTGTATACGTATAAATTTATTGAGCAAAAATCAAAAAGTAAATCTATTGATATTGGTGTTGAAATCTTGAAATACTCTTGTAATAATAGATTGAATAATAATAAGGGAAAAAATCCAAAGCTCCTGCATTCAAAACATCAATGAGTAAATACGGTCTACAATTTTAAAAACATCTACTCTAATATTTACCACAATTTTAGCTAGAGTCATCCATCAAAGTATTATAAGGCAAATTGCACGCTTTCATGTTGGATTTTGCATTATCTGATGATTGGAGGTCCGAAGAGCGAAGAAATGAGGTGGTGTGACACATCTTATGTATTGTGTTATTTATGCTTTTTGAGTTGACTCGTAGGTATATTGACTTTTCAACTTCTTCTTTATTTAGGTTAGTTGTCTCTTTGATTTCCACCGATTTTTCAATTGTCTTATTTTTTGGTCAATTAACTCTTTGAATTCCAGTGTCTTTTCATATGTTTTTCGATTTTTTTTATCTCTCGATTTCTCTAACCTCTATTATGAAAAGACATAAGTTTTTTTGTTAGATTACATAATCCTATTTTTTGTGTAATGATATTAGTAATAATAAATTAATAATTTAATAGAATTAAAGAAGATGAAGATTTAAAGAATATGAAGTGTTGGTTATAAATTTTGTACATTTCAATTTAATTATCATCAATACATATACCATGTAGTATAATTATATTCTTTATTTATTGGTGGAGATTTTAATAGACTCAAAACTACTCTTCAATTTTTAATCTCCATAGAAGTAATTAATAATATCTACTTTTAATATGGATTTACAATGTTATTTATAATTAATGAATCTATTTAGCAAACGGATAAAAGAGATACATTAGTGAATATAATTATTATAGATACATGTATATTTTAACATAATTATTAGTGTTATCAATTGTTAAAAAAGTTATAATAAATTACTTTGACTAAGTATTTATTCCGAGATTTAATTACCTTCTCTTTTGACTCTTTAAATTCCAAGCCTTTTAAAACTTTTTATTATTATCATTTGATCTGCATAAATTCCTGCCTGTACATTTTCTTTTTTTTTTTGCTTGATGGTTAAGTTGGGAAAAACTATTGAACTTCCTTTGCACAGTATCTTGAATTTTTTTTTAATGAAATGACAATATATTGAGATTTGCATCACGACTTTGATAATCTGTTAATATTGTAGAAAGCTCTACAACTAATATTTGTCGGATTCATCTTTAAATTATACTACTTTAGTTTATTGTTTTAGCTATTATTCATTTTGTTGTTAATTATTATTAGTTATATAATAGAAGTTTCTTCTATGTAAATGAGTACCTATATATAGTTGTAAAGATTAATACTAATTATTACAATATTAAATAAAAACTTTAATATTCACGTATTTAGCACACTTAATAGATTTATAACTTATTTACTATGAAATTCAACTAATGTATTCTACTTATTTATTATACATGGAAGTTTCTAATTGGTCCACATCCCACAAAATGCCACATGTCACATCATGAAACTTCTACCTCAACTTGGACTAACTTTCATTACTATAACTAATGAACTAAATAAATATAATTACTATAATAAAAGTTACAAAACTCCTCTACTTCATTCATTAATATAACAATTGAAAACTATTGAACTTCTTGATTTAAAAAAAAAAAATTAAACTTTTTTATTTAAAAAACTCATTCAACTTTTTCATTTAAAAAGAAGCAACAATAAATAAATATAATTACTATAATAAAAGTTACAAAACTCTTATACTTCATTCATTAATATAACTAATGAACTAAAAATTACTATAATAAAATTTACAAAACTCTTCTACTTCATTCATTAATATAACTAATTGATGAAGAACCGAATGGTACAAGGTACCAAAGAGTTCGACTTTTAGTTGAGCCCGATATTTCTCTAATTCTCGAACTAGTTTTTAGGGAATATAAACAATGCAATGCTAAGGAAGGCTAATTATTGATGGAGGCTGAAACACCACAATAAGAGAAACTAAACTTGTTGATACACTAACTCAAAGAATGAGTGAATTCTTAAAAGAAGTTCATACACGAGAAGCTAAGGAATAACCTTACCAAAATATCAATATATCTAACGTAAATAATATGTAGGCCAAAGCATCTCTTAAATAGAGAGTTTTCGTTTCCCGATAACAATTAAAAGAAGAGTCCTTGAAGAAGTAGGACTCTTGGAAAACAACTTGCTATCAAGTAAACTACCTAAACAATATAATGGACAACATGTCCTATTCTCTTGGTTTTAGGCGGCTAGAACAACTAACAAATCTGAAAATTAACTAACTAGGTGAAGAGTCCTAATAGATGTGGGACTCTTAACAACTAGATAACCAACTATGGACCACATGTACTTTATTATAACAACTACTTGTTATTACTCGCCTAAAATACTAATTAAAGTAAATCACAAAGCTGAAAATTAATTAAAGTCTAGAACTATTGTACAAAAAGACTAAAATGCCCTTTTAGCCACTTTGCTTGTTTGGGCCGCTTTGAACACTTGTAAAGCTCAAAAGGTTGATTTGAATGTCTTCTTCTAAATGAAGTTTAGCTTCCTCTTTAGCTTTGATCTTCCGGATCAATGATGAGACTTAGTCTATTGCCATCTTTGCCCTTGATCTTGTCCTCGGTCCTTGAAGGTTTTTTAGTGGGTCTTTGGAGTAGGGCTGCCCTTGGCTTGGTCCCGTATCACTAATGAACTAAATAAATATAATTCATTCTGTCCAAATTTTAGGATGGACGTTTTTACCCTTGGCCATACGACATGTGCAAGTCGCGTGTTTTGACTTGGGCGGATTTTGCCACGAAAATAGTAGTAAGAATTCTTAATGTTGCCCGAAAATTGTCCGATCATTTTTTATATTTTTTTAAAATAATGAAGGAATTATCGAGACTAAATTAAAATGGTGTGAGGACGAATGAGACGAACTTACCACTGTATGGTTGCTTGCTACTCAGGAAATTTAAAGCCTGTTCATAAAAATTTGTTTCAAATCCAGCAATAATGACCACTAAAAAATTTCTATTTGTAAAAGAAACTTATCATAAGATATATATTGAGCAATTAGACAAACCGTACCTGAAGAAAACTTTGGTAAGGTGAATGTTGAGGCGGATAAGCACTGGCGGAGTGGCCCCCAAAAAAGTTGTAATTTTTTTAGTAGTACTGTTTATTCTCATATATACTTTTATATAGATTTTTAATATACGAAAATTATCTCGATTCTTTGAAAACTTTTAAAGTTTGATAATAGAGTACTCATTATTTTTGTATCAAATTGCAATATACAATTTTAAAATATAAAAAAAAAAATTCTCAAATATATACAATTCTTTATGACAAAATTTTATATTTAATTAAGTAATTATTATGTCCCAAATTAAATGTCCTATTTTTATTTTAATTTGTTCCAAAATGAATGTCCACTTTATTCAAATGGAAATATTTTCTCTCTAAACTCTCATAACTAACCTCTTAAATTTAAGAGAGTAAACTCCAATAACTTATGGTCATATGGTCGAAGGTTGGGAGGATGACATTAAAGTAACTTGATTTTTTGGGAGAATTACCTTTTTGAAAAAAAAATAAAAGCATCTTTAAAGGTCGAAGGTCGAGAAGATGACATTAAAGTAACTTGATTTTTTTGGGAGGATTACCTTTTTAAATAAAAATAAAAGCGTGTTTAAAGGGTCGAAGGTCTCGAACCTGAGACATATAGGTTCGAGTAAAAAATGTTGAATTAACTGTATTAGCCTATTTTGACCAATGTTGGCTCTTAGAAAAGGGTAATGCTAGGTGCTAAGACTTGGCCAATTAATTGGCTAAATGGGGAGCAAAATTGTAAATAACTCATTGAATTCTTTATGCCAATAGGGGTAAATAATGTTTAATTTTAATTTTTAACAAATTTTAGCCAATATATTTTAGGCATTAATCATTTTCCTTTAGAAAAAATATAAACTTGATAAGTTAAAAATAAACAAAATCAATTGAAATTTGTGATTAAATTAGGATGTCTTGGTCTGAGGTGGGGTTCAGAAGTATGGGGTCGGCCCAATCGGATTGTTTGTAGGTGGACCGAAAACGACTTGATGAGACCGGCCCATTTCATTTGGTGGATCTTGGAGCGAAGGAAAGGATGGACAAAGCTTGTTGGACTCCCCACGGAGGTTTAGGACTTGAAATTGGATTGGAATTTTGAAAATACAAGTCTCTTGATCATCTGCAAACTTTTGATCGAAAAAGGAGGCTTTTGGACTGAATTTTGACTGGGCTCCATTCAGCTGGTCTCAATTTTGATTCTCAATAACTGACTCATGATAAGATTACGAATTTGAGACACTTAGTAAATGACCTAATATCATATTATCAAATTTATCCTGCAGTTATCTTATCCGACCAATTTATTATATCCGGACACCTCTTTATCATAAGAATTTTGAGGTGTAGGAGACTGAAAAACTTGATCTGGTGAAGACATATTTTGTTGGAATGATACAATGGACATCCCATGAAACTTTATAGGACTAGAGACTATATATATATATATAAAGTAATAATTTGACAGTTGACTTTCATTTCATTTCTTATCGAATGAGGTTATAGAATCACAATTCCAGAAAACTTGTTAAGTTAGAGATCTTTCGAAAGATACAAGTGATTTAATACCAATATTAAATGACTTTCCTTTTTTAATAATTTTTACTATTGAAAGAGGAATATTCGTGTCGAACTTGAGTAACTAAAATAATAGTATGTTGGTCATGTGTCCAAAAACTCTAAAAACTTCAAAAATGTATCGAACTTGAGACTTCTAAATCAGGGTCAAAATGATTAGCTTTCGTGATAGAATTTTTATTGTAAAGAAATGCTTGTATTGATAATTTTATCCCGCATATGATAAGTGTGAAAAGACTGAAAGGTATACAAACGTAAGTATAAATATTCATAATCAGCTTCGCGATATACATTTAATATAACAAACATAGTTATCAAATATATAATTATAAATATTCAAATATATAATTATAAATACTCCCAGTCTCATTCCATTAACGCGTTTTATGACATTCTCAGTAAAACAAAGAGAGAGAAGCCACCAACGTTGTTGAGATAAACAATGGTACTACCTCCATTCCTAAACATAATGTTTTCATCAAATGTTACGAAAATTAATGAAGTATAAATTAAGATGTTTTTATAATGAAAATATCAATACTACTTTCTTAAATATAATTTGTAAGATACAAGTATTATTTAAGAGGGTAATATTGGTATTTTATTTACAAAAATATGATAACTTTACTTCTTTAATCTTCGTAATATGTAATGAAAGTCTTATGTTTAGGAATGGAGGGAGTATTAAGGTGTCTAGTTTGTATAAGTGACTTTCTAGCAAATGCAAAGAGAGTGGAGAGAGCACCATTAAGTTCCACCAACAAATATGGAGTGGGTGACCATTTGCACTTCAGCTTTTAATGGCGTGTCCACACATTCTCAAAATTCTTTAATACAGTATTCTGCTAATACCATCACACAACTACACATGTTTCGCATTTGCAAATATCCGTCGGTCATTCATAAACCTAATCCATTAAGAAATACTTTCCAAAGAAAGTATTCATGTTTTTTTTGTCCACCAAAATTAGGCACACCCAACCTATTTATTAAATAGGAGAAGAAAAAAAGAACAAACTCCAAACAAAATATTTCATTCGTCTCAAATTATTTGTCAATTTTGTTTATTACACGGAAATTAAGGTTTTATCAAATTATATAATCCTATTTAATTTTTTCCCAAATTAATTCTGCATTATTTTTATCTCTATTATTCTCTTCAACATTAAATGTAAGGGGTATCATTGGAAAAACTATTATTAATAAACTTTTTAATTAAAAAGTGAATAGTTAATTTGAGACAGATTAAAAATAAAACGTAAATAAATAATTTGGGACGGAGAAATTACAAAATAGGAAAGAGCAAACGAATCCACTTTATATTACATTAATAGTTTATCGAACCCCTTGCTAATCGAGCACACATTATCCCTTGGGAGTTGAGTAAAGTGACTAAAAGAATTAAAAGTTATCAAATCACCGCCTGTATTCGTAAGAGAGTCAACCACCACATTTGTTTATCAATAAATATGTGTAAAATGAAGATGCCCACCTCGAATTAAAGTCTGGATGCAAATAAAATCAGCACGTGGTCGCTAAGTAGGGTTAGAGTCGACAGTTGCTCTTAAAGGGCAAAATCATTTTGGATGACAAAATTTAATTCTTTGACAACAAGAGTATTTTTTATACTATAAAAAGGGAAATTCTAAAAACGTTTGGGACGGTCGGACCCACCGTGTCCCTAGTTTCGTCACTTGCGCTTAATATACGAATTGGCTAAAAATCAGAACACAATTTGTCCCATACCGTGCGGAATAAATATTATCTGTCGGATTAAGAATTAGATGGTTGAAATTATTTGGATCTTAATACCTATTATGAAAAAATATTAAGTCAAATGATCTCAACAGTCAAATTAGTTATCCGACAACGACCAATATTTATTCTGCACGGTGCGAAACAAATTGTATTCCGCATTATAACCAAGTCGCTTTAATATAGCCATTTGATTAGTACTGTCAAACGGACCGAAAGTCCGCGGATCGGTCTGTAATCCGCACTAAATGGATTGGGGTATGGAATTGAAAATAATAGTCCGTTTAAATGAGGGTATTTTGGGTCCGGATCCGTTTGGATCTGGACTTTGCGGACCGGGCTAATCCGTAAAATTAAAATATAAAAACGGACTCAGACTTTGCGGACCGATTCCGGACTCATATATATATATATATATATATATATATATATATATTTGAGAATATAAATTATTAACAGTGAATCAGATTGTACAATAACTTCTCTATAGGGCAAACGGTCCACCAAAGAAAAACATTTTTTAAAAGAAAACTACTCGTGTCTAGCAGTAGAATGGACCAACTAATCGACCTCAGGTCTCTAAATGATACCTAAACCCATCCTTGTATTACTATTGGTCATTCTCACACATCATGTCACTACAGCAAAAAATTCCTATTGCGACGTTTGTCATATGTCGTAATAAGGCAAAAAAAGGTCGTTATAGATCTATACCAACATTTATTGCAAATGTCTCTTAAACGTCGCATTTGCCTATGTCGTTATGGTTTTTTACGACATTTATTACAAGCGCCGGTACATATCTATTACGGTGTTTGTTACGTCATTTTAAAGCGTTTCAAAAGATATTTTGCCGACATTTGTAAATAATTGCAACAAGTCACATATAACGATGTTTGTTAAATACCGTGAATAATTAGTTATTTCGACATTCGTAAATTTTGAAACTAGGCTGACCGATCCGAGCCGGAGTCAGAGCCTAGACAATCTGAGTCGTCGAATCTTGCCACATTTGAATAATCGGAGCCGGAGCCTTTGCCTAGATAAACCGAGCCGTCGAGTCTAGCCATCTCTGAATAATCAGAGTCGGAGCCTAGACAATCTGACACGTCAAGTCTAGCTACCTATGAATAATGTACAATAAAATTTCCCCTTACTCAAAGGGATGAGAATCGAACACGCGACCTCCTGCATGTATGTCATGCAATGAGCCGCTGAGCTAATTGATCATTTATTATTTATTTCCCCTCCTATTATATTTATTATAATGAAATTTTGGATATTTTACATTTACTTATTTTAATTTTTTTAATTTATTTTTATGAATCAAATTAAAATTAATACACTCTCATAATTTATTTTGTAATTTATGTCTTTAATGTTTTTTTAAAAATAAATATTTCAGAAATATAATCTATGTATTTGTGTTTGTCTGAAAATGTCACAAGATTTAACGACGTATTATATAAATGTCGCTATATGACTCGTAAAAAGTAACAATTTATAACCATATATAATGTAAATGCCACTGACTAACATGAAATTGTCGATAAGAATAAAATTACTATAATCATCGTTATGAAATGTCGTATAAAATTTAAATATAGCGACGTTTGTTTGAAATGTCACATTCTTTAACGGCGTTGTATATAAATGTCGTTATATGAGTCGCAAAAAGTAACATTTTATAACAACATTTAATGTACATGTCGCTAACTAACATCAAAATGTTGATTTTATCAACAATTATTAAAACCGACGCTATTAAAGGTCGTATAAAATTCAAATATAACGACGTTTGTCTAAAAAATCACAAGATCTAACGACATAGTATATAAATGTCGTTATATGAGTCACAAAAAGTAACCATTTATAACAACATTTAATGTAAATGTCGCTAACTAACAACAATTGCTATAACCGTCACTATGAAACGTCGTATAAAATCCAGATATAGCGACGTTTACAAAAAGTGTTGCATTAACATACTCTTTTTTATTTTAAGCGAAAACGTTGTTACAAAAACGTCGCAAAAGACTAATTTTGTTGTAGTGTGTGAGAGTTTGAGTAAGTTATGAAAACTATTACGATACGTTCAAACTTGGATGTTCAGGTTTAACTTAAATAAGAATTGAGTAAAAAAAAAAAAAAATCTTTTTATTTCTTATTTGGAGGGTGCTTTTTCATAAATTCTCAAAGACACTAAGTCAAACTTTAGTCAAAGAGAGAGTTTTGAAATAGTTTTCAATCAGCAATAGTTCTCAAAGACTTTGAGTCAAACTTGCATCAGTTAGAGTTTCACTAGCTCCGTCATTGTGGAAGAAGTCGAGTTCTTTTTATCACTAATAAGAGAAAGATTGTGTGTTTCTATCCACTTGTTTAGGATTAGCCAACAAAAAATCATATATACACATTGTGTGTTCCTTTTCCTATCCCCATAAATAAATAATTAACACATGTTCATGTTTTCTTACGGATTCCACTATTTTTAGTAGGTTATAAATTTTTAAATTAAAAATTAACATATGTAAATTTCTTATTAGTGGTAGAGGGATGAAATACCAAACGGGGGACAAAAGATTCCTATCGGGATTAGGATAATTCACGTTAAGTAATGGTTATGTGATAAACACTGGGAGTTGACATAATTAGAAGATATGTTTAATCTAGTATTCTTAAACGTGTTTCAAAATTCTTCTATGGTAGATAAACTTTGAGTGCATCTTTGAATAGTTTACGTGAGTTAAAAAGGTAAAAATCCGCAAACATGAATTTGAGATTTACAATTAATATGCCTTGTGTGCATAATTATATTCATTCCATTATTTTCTTAGGACAAGTATTTGGGGTCATGATCAGTTTTTGAACATAAAAATGTTCCCTTTTCTATCTTTCTTCTTTTCCCCCTATAATCGTAGAGGTTGAAATGAATATTTCACTTAAAATTGATATATTTCTTTTGATATTCAAATACATTACATAATTTTATTAATTTTATGTAAAGTGTTTTACAAACTATTGAAAATTTCTATTTAGAATTACCTAATTAATTAGGAAGTGTCTAATTAGTATTTAGAACATGTACTTAATTAGTTTCTACCTAATGTACAATAGTTACCTAAATAGTATGTAATGTGGTATAATTGATAGTTAACTAATGTAGTGTAGGAACACATGTATAAATACTCACGTACTAGTTCTTTATTTTGTAAGAGTGAAATATATATTTTCCTTTCAAATCTTTCATGGTATCAGAACGGGTCTATGTATAAATACTCACGTACTAGTTCTTATTTTGTAAGAGTGAAATATATATTTTCCTTTCAAATCTTTCATGGTATCAGAGCGGGTCCTTTGGTGAGATATGTAGGCTCATAATACCCAAGTGTGCTCTAATTATCCTCGTATGACACAAGAAGGACGAAGAGTCTTGAACTGTCCCTGCGTGACCCAAGAAGGGCGGCGGGCCTTAAATTGATTCTCACTTTGATATGAGAGGGACTATTGAAATATGAAGTCCCACATCGAGTGCCTAAGAAATATCAAAATCACTTATAAACTCATGGGTGAAAACCTCTCATTACTAATTGGTTTTAAGAAGATGTGGAGGGCCATGAGCTAATTTTCACATGGTATCAGAGCCACATATTTCGATGTTGTGCCCCTATTGTTGTTTACGGTCCAGATCTTCAGCCCTGGCCGTGAGAGGGTGTGTTAAAGATCCCACGTCAACTAGCTAATGAAAAAGTTTGTTCTTTATAAGGATTGAGCAATCCACCCTTTTGAGGGATTGAGTTGGGCCCAAGTCCATTTTTAACAGGGTATCAGTAAGCTAAGAGAAAAAGAGTTAGGCCAGAGTCTATTTTTAATATGTCGGAGACAAGTAATGTCATTGACACCACCACACATTGCACGAGTTACTCAGAACCAGCGCACGCCGCGGCCTATTCGGTGGAGCAAACAATTCCACCTCTTTGGACAAATACAATTGAGGGAATTGGCTCTGGAACTAGCCGGAATACTCAAAGAAAATAATGTTGTAGCCTTCCGCACCACTGGTAAAAACGTCGCATTTTATTCTTTCTCATGGATTCACTAAAAGGAAAATAATATTTAGTGACAACAAAAGTTGTCACTGTAAGGTCGATTTTTGGGCACTATTATCGTTTGTGACCATTTTTTGAAGTCGTCACTTGCCGTCACAAATACCTCCATCACTGATGAAATTGTGATGACATTTTGTGATTGGTCACAATTACTCAATGCTTCTGTGACTAAATTTTCGACACCAAAAACTTTACAATAAGTGACAAAAAAAAGTAGTCACAACAAATATAAATATGAGTGACAATAGTTGACACAAAAAATAATTAAATTATGACAAATTAAGTCGTCACAATATTTATATTTATAGTGACGACATCGTTGACACTATAATACTAGTTAATAGTGGTAAAATATTTGTTACACATACTACTCAAATCAGTGACAACTAATTCGTAACCAATTACTTTTGAAATAGTGTCAACCGAATTTAGGCCGAGCCGACTCCCTCCCATCGCAGAGTCGAGCAGCTGTTGAGCTCGAACTGAGACGCCAAGTCAAGCCACCCTTGAATAATGCAGAATAAATTCTCTCCATCTCAAAGGATGATAATGGAACCCGTGACCTCCCGCTTATATGTCGTGTGGTGGGCCGCTGGGCTAGTTGATCATTTGTTAATTAATGTTCCTCTTATTATATTTATTATAATGGAGTTTGTTATTTTGAACATTTATTTATTTAAATTTCTCTTTGTGTTTTTTTTTTGTTTCCGTCATGAATCAAAATAAAATTAATACACTCTCATTAATTTGAACTAATTAAATGTATTTAATTTTTCTTTCAAAATAAACTTCAGAAACATAATCTATGTATTTGTGTATGAATTTGTTATCAAAATATGAATAAAATTATTCTATATGGATACTATTTTTTAGTAATAAATTTAATGTATTACTAAAAAAATATAAAAACTAAAATTATATTCTAAACTATAGCATATATATTTATACTCTTATTTTTGTTTTGTAAAAACGAAAAATATTTATACTTTCCATCAATTTCCGTTGCAATACCACTTTCCTTTTTCATTTTGCTTCTTTTGATGACAATATTCAATTAAACTAACTGGTTGACATTTTCGTGACACAAAATTTTGGCAACAATAGTAAACGTTTGAGTGACAAAAGGAATTTTCGTCAAAGCAAATGAAAAATATTATAGACAAAGACAAGTTGTTCAAAATAAAATCAAAGACGTCATAGTTCATATGATATTAGTGACATAATCTAATAACAAAAAAACATGACAGTAGTAATACACTAATAATGACAACTTAACTATGGAAAACACTAATCGTCACAATTTGCGGTAGTAACAAACAAATAAGTCGTCACCACTAGTACAAACAGTAGTGAACATTCATGTTTTGTCACAGTAAACCTCTTATTTGTGTCCACATTCAGCTAACACTAATTTATTGAACTTTTGCGTCATACATTTTCGTCACAAAAAGGCGTAAGTACAGTGATAAATCACTTTTTGTCACAATAAATTAGAATACTAGTGAGCAAAATAATTTTTGTCACAACTAAGTTTCCTCCCCGCTAAAAAATATTGGTGCCAGAGCGTACATGCTATTAGCGAATAAACTTCATTGATAAAAGAAATTACGACATTATTAATATAGTAATAGTGACAACTTAATTATGAAAGACTTTAATTGTCACCATTAACACTACAATCGTGACAAAAATGTTAGTTGTCACAATTAGTACCTACACTAGTGACAACAAAATATTTTGTCACGATAAATCTCTTGTGACAAAATGGTATATCATCACAAAACAATTGTCACTGAATGTCTTCACTCTTGTAGTGATTCTTGATAACGGTGCCTCTCATCATATTACTTGCGAGAAAAATAAATTGAAAAACTAATAAAATCTAGTCATTCCTATTAGCATGAGTTTTCCTGATGGGAAACGTATTTGGGCACAACAGTATGGTACAGTAAGGCTAAACTTCAATATTCGTCACGCTAAAGTCTTGTATATGCCACAATTCTCGTGCAATTTAATTTATATCTCTCAATTAACACGAGAAATACAATATTGTGTCACCTACTTTAATAAGTATTGTTGTGATACCCAGGACTTTTTTTACCATAGAAATTGCATGACTATATTTTATGTTGTGTGACTAATTGACTTTTGCATGTGTTATATATTATGTACATAATTGTTTGGAGTTGCTATGACATCTTGGATTGATTAGAGGACTAAGTTCATAAAAATAATTATATATTAGCTAATTGGTAATTTTGGAGGGTGGTTAGTGTTCATGAAGAGATACCTTTAGAGATAATCCTAAAGGGGTTGAACTTTGATGATTGGTTGCCTACTTTAGAGTTATAACCTTCCAGGAATCTGGAGTTTAGATAGCCTATAAATAGAGGAGGAAAGTAGAGAAGGGAAGGAAAGAATAAGAAAGAAAAGTATATTTTGGACAGCCTGCGCACACTGCACTAGAAACGTCATAAAGGAAAATCTAGAACTCCAAATCTAGACTTATAGGGATACGATCTGACCAGAGGGATTAGGATTTTAACGTTTAGATTTTCCTGTATACGTCTTTCAATTAGGAATACGAACCATATTTTCTGGATTTTTACAAGTTAAGAACGTAACGGTGTTAAGGTAAGGACCCTACAACTTTGAGTTTTTCCAAAGATTTCATAAACTGATATTTTACAGATTATGTATGAAGTATGAATGAAAAATGGTTTTATCATGTTTTCTTGCATAAAAGTGGATGAAGCAATATTTAATGTGAATGCATAAATTGTATGATGTTTAATTGCGCATGTCTGTGATAGCATGATTTTTTACCCTTTTTATGATTGTAAGCATAAGGGAACATCCAAGTAGGGACATTGACTAAGAAATGATCCAATATGTTTAAGTTGTGGTATTTCCTTTTAAGTTATGATGTACCCTTTTAAGTTAAGTTTATATATATATATATATATATATATATATATATATATATATATATATATATATATATATATACTATTTAAGGTATTATTTCTTAGCATGTTTTATAGCTTCCGTTGATGCATGTATGAGTTTTATGTTATGGGTTCTGTGTTCCGTTTGGCAAAACGGAACGCTGCCAGGTCATTTCCTGGTACAGAGTTACTAAAAAAGGAATTCAATTATGTATTAATCCAAAAATAAGAGTTACACAGTGGAATTAATGTACTACAAGCGAATTAATTCTAAGTATTACATTAATGTGAAAGAAATAAATGGTCTAACAAATTAACTGAAATACATCTATGTGTAAAAGAAATAAAAGGAATGATATAAAATCTCAAAATCTTAGTCGTTTATACTCTTCATGTTCCCCTTCTCAAGCATCATCCTCGTAAATAGGATCAACATCTACGTCACCTGCACAGTAAAAGCGAATGGACTGAGCTCCGTGCTCAGTAAGGACCAATACAAACACAAGTGTAAATCATAATAGACACTAAAACACATTCCCGTTTACCAAAATACCCCTTTGAAAAGATTAAGACACGACACAACACACACTGTGAAACACTACACTACACAAGTCCCACAGGACACATTACACGGTAACTGAAAAGACAGAGCAGAAAACCTCACAATTCAGAATACAACACGACTCACTGTGACCTGCCGGTCGACCTAACCTGTAGTCCGGTTGACCGGTGGTCGTCCAGAATTAGCTCGACAGAAAACAAAGGCACCGGTCGACCACAGCACCAAGCCGGTCTACCGAAGGTACCTGCAGACGAATCATTCGTCTGCACTATCCTCCATGACAGGTACTGTCTTCCTGCGGACGAATGGATCGTCCGCGACTTGCGAAAAACAGAAAAACAAGTGAAAACTTATGCACAAGTGCACCAATTTCACACCAACACTTATCATGCCCAAAAGTGACCAAATAGACTCTATTTCAAGTAGCAAATATCACCCAAACAAAAAATAAACAAGTTAAAAACAACAATTAAGCAAGATAGCCACATTCTTCGCATCTAAACGCTTTCACAACCGAATGTACGACACACATTACCCACACGATACACACGATCAAAACATCGTTTAGACACTACGAACATTCGCTACTGCTATGACACAATATCCCACCACTCGAGCTCAATTGTCCAATCACTACTAATCAACAATAACGGTAAAGGTCTCACAAAGTCCACATCGCAAGACCCCTCGAGATCTGCCCATATCGCAAGACCCCTCGGGATCTGCCCCCACATCACAGGACCCTCGAAATCTGCACACATCACAAGACTTCTCAGATTCAGCACCCTCATAACGCAAGACCTTCAGAATCTGCACACACAACACAAGATTCCCTAGAATCCGCAACCTCATAACACATGTCACTCGTAATTCCCAAACCCCAAACCCACGTTGCTTTCTCTTTCTTATTTTATTCCTTTTGTTTTAAATTCCCTTGCCCCTGATCACTCATATATATATATATATATATATATATATATATATATATTTCCTAACTCTTTTATTTTAATTATGGTACTCTCCTAATTTTATTAGGATTCCTAGTTCAATTCCAAATCTAATTAAACTACTCATCTAAGTGAATTACAACTAGGTTCCTCAAATATGATACACGCACGAAACGTCCCTCAACAAACGTACACAATAATAACACGTAACATGGTATAAAAAATAAATAGGCACTTAATCAAGTAATCTACCAAATAAATTACGCTACGCATTTAATCACGCAAAAATTAATTACACGTAAAAATAACACGTAGACAAAAAGTTACGGGTATCACATACTTCCCCCTTACAAAAGTTTTGTCCTCGAAACTTGCACTCTCTATTTCATAGATACTAACACTCCCCACTAAATGAAAAGGCTTTATGGGCATACAAATAGCAAGTATGCTACTAAATGCTACCTAACAATGTAAGGAATACAATAACCACATAATCTCATAATTTACCTGTTACCACCACGCTTCCGATGCGCTACTCTGATAAAACAATAGTAAGAAAATATGAAGCGATAAACAATTAACACGTTAAGCATGTGAAACAATTACAATTAAACATAGCACAAGGATTACGCACATGTATATCATATAAGAGTAACATAACATACATGTAATAGTAAGATATGAAGCGATAAGTAAACAAATACATCCTACTCCATGGTCTCTACTCATCACACACCTCACATTATGTGTTCTTGTTATCCTATGTTCATTCCATATTTTAATCCCTAAGGTTCAACTATCTCTGATACCACTTCTGTCATACCACGTAACCGGAATGGTGACATGACAGTGTCTCATTGGTAGATGAGACACCAAAGCCCACAACAGAGTTACCAAAAAGGGAACTCAATTATGTATTAATTCAAAAATAAGAGTTACACAGCGGAATTAATGTACTAGAAACGAATTAATTCTAAGTATTACATTAATGTGAAAGAAATAAATGGTCTAACAAATTAAATGAAATACATCTATGTCAAAAACAAATAAAATGAATGATCTAAAATCCCTAAATCTTAGCCGGTTATGGGTCACTCTTCATGTTCCCCTTCCGAAGCACCATCCTCATAAATAGGATCAACATCTACGTCACTTGCGCAATAAAATCGGATGGACTGAGCTCCGATGCTCAGTAACGACCAATATAAACACAAGTGTAAATCACAATCAACACTAAAGCACATTCCCGTTTCCCAAAATTTTGAAAAGATGTAAGACACGACACAACACGCACTGTGAAACACTACACTACACAAGTCCCAAAGGACATAACATGATCACTGAAAAGACAGAGCGGAAAACCTTACAATACAGAACATGACACGACTCACTGTGACCGGCCAGTCGACCTAACCCGTATTTATCTTATGAGAATTTTCTGTTTCCCATAAATACGCGCACTTACGAGTAACAACAATTAGGTCGATGTGTTAGTAGTGCCCCAAGGACCATTAGCATATGTTGTACGTTTTATAACTTTTTGAGCATGTCATTTGAATAGTTAATTTTGCTTTTGAACATCAAATGCGTGATTTGATAGTAAGACTCATTATCTTATGCAATTACTATTCTAATTGTCCCTAGTTTTATGTAATGTTCTTTACAACATTGAAAAACGACTCGAAAGCCGTATTATAAAATTACAGCCCAATAAATGTAAAGAAAGAGGGGTATAGTAGGCCATGCTATTCACCATGCAAAAACTCACATAAGGCATAATGAAATTAAGTAACGAGTACAGATACAAAGTCTTAGGCGTTGCCACTGCGCAGAGCAGTCGGCGCCCCTGAAAGAAAATTATGATTCTTCTTCTATCTGGACGCTTAGTTGCAACCATAAAAGTCCTCCCTTACGGAATTACTCCCTACCGGTATCCACCCGACAAAACGAGCAGCGAGTGCTAGCTCTTTGTTTTTCTGAGTTTTGGAATCTAAAGAGAAAATGAGGCAGAAAATCTGATTTTCGGGATTTAGTTTTGCGGCTCAAGAAGGTCTCACCTAGGGTTTCGGCCAAAAGAGGTTTATATAGGGTGTGAGAGTTTGTTCCAAGAACCAACTCCTACGTCCTCAAACTCTTCCGGTAGTGGGAGTCTTTAACTCTCACGTCCCATAAACCTTCTGCTGGTAGTGGGAGTCTTTATCGCATAACAACTCCCACATAATCCCAGCTATAACCAAATGCCGAAAATGCCACTCATTAATCTCTAATTCGAATAATAACATTTTATTATTCTCAGAAAATTAATGTCAGATACAATGAACCTAGACACATTCTAGATTCATTGAATCTGGACATGAAGCTCGTTAACTCGTCTATGCGTGTGACCCTATAGGTTCATATCACAATAGCAACGAAAACACACTTAGTTGTAGTATGAGTTCATAAATCACAAGCGGTCCCTAGTTGGACATTGTGACTACCCAGAGTGAATGAATGTACGATAGAACCTAATATCAATTCACTATTTAATCCCTTTGTCACGCGATATCCCAATTAAGCATAAGGAATGGTAGTTGTCACCCTTATAAAACTTAATTGTATTTATACTCGATCTCCAAGTAGACTGTTCCAACAAACAGTATTTAATAACCACTTTATTAAATATATTTGACCACGGCCATGTATTTAAACAGTCTTCGCTATCGAGGGGCCCACTTTATGATTCAAGAGCAGTCGGCGCCCCTGAAAGAAAATTATGGTTGCAACTAAGCGTCCAGTGAAGAAGAATCATAATTTTCTTTCGAGGGCGCCGATCGCTCACTGCAGATGGGCAACGCCTAAGACTTTGTATCTGTACTCGTTACTTAATTTCATTATGCCTTATGTGAGTTTTTGCATGGTGAATAGCATGGCCTACTATACCCCTCTTTCTTTACATTTATTGGGCTGTAATTTTATAATACGGCTTTCGAGTCGTTTTTCAATGTTGTAAATTTGTAATTTCTTTCTTAGATTAGTTTTATTGCTTTACGTTGAAGGCTGGGTATGCCCATGCATTTATGTAACAAGACTGGAGGACGATGGATTGAAGATACTATCCATGAGATGGGTATTGACTTAGATTGACCCTTGACTCCCACAAGGCTCGTGGGAGTCATCATAGGATTAGGCCACGCTATCTCACGTTTACTTTTATGTTTTATATATTGCATGAGATGCTTATATTCTTGTCTTATGGGTTTAACAACTTATTCAAACTAAATAGTTTTACTTAAGTCTTAAAAATGCCTATCATATCCTAAGCACTTCTTAAGCTTGGATCATCATTTTGTCTGCTTGCCAAAGCAACAGATAAGTAGTTATCTAAGCAAAAGGAGATGGGAAAATAGTGATTTCCAAAAGCATAAGCTTAGACATGGTTCGACTTAACTAGGCTATCAAAATAGTTTTGAGCCTAGGGCATAACATGGGAAATAGCCGGGACATATAGATGTCATTCCCATGAGTTGATTTTACTTTAATTATGGGTGATAAGCCAAAACTTACTTATAACTATCGTAAAATGGTTTTCTCCACTATTTATCAAGTGTTGAAATTGTGGGAAGTTTTTGCTCAAAAACTAATTAATGACTTTTGCAAATAATTTTAATGTAGATAATGGCAACCAATACTTCACACAACTCATTGCGATCCGTTCTTGAAAAAGAAAAACTAAGTGGGACCAATTTCTTTGATTGGACCCGCAACTTAAGGATTATCCTTAAGCATGAAAGAAAGCTATACGTTCTTGATACGGATATTCCTGAACAGCCTGCAAACAACGTCCCTAGAGCTGAGAAAGATGCTTGGAAGAAGCATTGTGATGATTCTAACTATGTGACTTGTCTCATGTTAGTCACAATTAGCATTAACCCTAAAAAACAGTTTAAAGGGGTTGAGGCTTTCCAGATGATGGGCCAGCTCAAGGAAATGGTCCAAGAGCAAGCCCGTCAAGAAAGATTCCTCACCACTAAGGCGTTGAGTAGTTGCAAGATAGCCCTTGACACCTCTGTAAGTGCACATGTTCTTAAGATTAAGGGTTATCTTGACCAACTTGAGAAACTTGGGGTTCCCGTAGGTCATGACATGGCCACATATATGATCTTGGCCTCACTCCCACAAGAGTATGACCAATTTTTCATGAACTTCAACATGCATGCCATGGAGAAGTCCATACATGAGATACACAGAATGCTCAAGCAGGCTGAACTGAACATTAAGAAGACCCCTGAAGTCTTAATGGTTCAAAAGGGGAATTTTAAGAACAAAAGAAAGGGAAAGCTCATGGCCAAGAAGGGCAAGGGCAATAACAAGCCTAAGCCCAAACCCAATGCCAAGGCACCAAAGGAAGAGGTTTGCTTCCATACCAACGAAGCAGGTAATTTGAAACGGAACTACAAACTCTACTTGGAAGAGAAGAAAAAGGGGAAAGCCAGTTTGACTGTCTCTTCAGGTATTTATGTTATTGAAATTAACATGTCTGCTCCTACTCCATGGGTATTAGATATCGGTTGTGGATCTCACATTTGTGCAAATGTGCAGGGGTTCAAAATGAGAAGTGGACCTAAGAGTAGCGAATGGAGCAAGAGTTGTTGATGTAGCTACAGGGACATTTAATTTAGTTTTGCCAAGTGGCCTTATTATTGAACTGAATAATTGTCTTTATGTTCCAACTTTGAGTAGGAATATTATTTCAGTTTCTTTTTTGGATATTGAAGGTTTTGGAATAAATATTATGAATAAAATTTGCACTCTTCATAAAGATCATATCTTCTATGGAGATGCCTCTTTGATGAATGAGCTTTATATTCTTAACCTCGATGAATCCATTAAAAAGCCCATCTATAACATTAATACAAAGAGGTTTAAATCAAATGACTTAAACTAAACCTACTTTTGGCATTGTCGTTTCGGCCACATAAATGAGAAACACATATAAAAAATCCATCAAGATGGAATTTTGACATCATTTGACTTAGAGTTTTATGAGACATTTGATTCTTGCTTGTTAGGCATAATGACTAAAGCTCCATTTACTGGACAAAGTGAGAGAGTTTCTGATTTGTTGGGCCTCATACATACAGATGTATGTGGACCAATAAACACAAGTGCTAGAGGAGGTTTTCAGTACTTCATCACATTCACAAATGATTTCAGTAGATATGACTACGTCTATCTAATTAAAAATAAATCAGAATCTTTTGAAAAATTCAAAGAATTTTGAAAATGAAGTACAAAATCAACTTGGTAAAAGTATTAAGATACTTCAATCAGATCGAACTGACGAATACCTTTACCAAGAGTTTGACGAACATCTTAAGGGTTGTGAAATTATTCACAATTAACTCCTCCTGGCACACCACAATGGAATGGTGTATCATAATGAAGGAATCGCACCTTACTAGATATGGTTTGATATATGATGAGTCAAACCAGTCTTCTAATTTCCTTTTGGGGCTACGCCCTAGAAACTACATTCATATTGAATAGAGTTTCTTCTAAAGCGGTTCAGAAAACTCCGTATGAGATATGGACAGGGAAACGACCTAGTATGTCATTTCTCAAAATTTGGGGGATGCGAGGCTGTGTAAAACGCTTATTATCTGATAAACTAGCCCCTAAATCTGACAAGTGTTTGTTTGTGGGACATCCTAAAGAAACTAAAGGATATTACTTCTATCTTCCATTATAGAACAAAGTATTTGTTGCTCGAAATGGTTTATTCCTTGAAAGGGAATTTATTTCCAAAGAGGATAGTGGGAGTAAGATCTATCTTGAGGAAATTCAAGATCCCCAAACAACATTTGAACCAATTTTGGAACTTCAAACAAGCTCACGTGCTGATACTGAGCCTTAATCTTTGACACAAGGCCCAAGGAGGTCAAGTCGGGTACATCAACAGCCTGAGAGATTTGGATTTCTCGTGACTGATGATCATCACATTGAACTGATTGATCAAGATTAACATACTACTTAGAGGCAATTCATAGTTCTGAGTCAGATAAGTGGCTAGAGGATAGGAAGTCTGAGATGCAATCCATGTACGATAACCAAGTGTGGACTTTGGTTGACCCTCCCGAAGGGTGTAAGGTCATTGATAACAAATGGTGTTTAAAAAAAAAATCCGACATGGATGGTAATGTACACGCTTTTAAATCTCAACTAGTAGATAAAGGTTATAGACAAATTCATGGTATTGACTATGATGAAACATTTTCTCCTGTCGTTATGATAAAGTCTATTAGGATTTTACTTGTTATAGCCGCATATTATGACTATGAGATATGGCAAATGGACGTTAAGACTGAAGGGATTCATGGGCGGAAACTCGTTCCAAACACCCATGGATCCTCCCCTGAAGGATCCGCTCATATGAAACAATTCGAAAACAGCGGTAAAAACTTACAATTTTCGGATTCAAGAAGCTACTTCTTGAATGGAGGATGACGATTCTTGGAAGTTTTCTTTTCACCAACGGAATTCCCTTTGCGGAATTTCCCTCTACCAGTATCCACGCGACGAAACAAGCAGTGATTGCTAGCTCTTCGTCTTTCTGAAGTTCAGGAATTTAGAGAGAAAAAGGGAAAAGCAGAAAGAAAAAACGTTTTTTCCTTTTAGTATTGGTATTTCGGCTGAATGACTTTTTTCTACTAGGGTTTCGGCTAAGAGATGTTATATAGAGTGTGGGAGTTTGTTCCCAGAACAACTCCCACGTGTACTCAACTTCTTCTAGCCGTGGGAGACTCGACTCCCACGTCCCCTAGACTTCGCTGGTAGTGGGAGTCTTTATCTGGGATAACAACTCCCATTTAATCCCAGCTATAGTTAAATACCAAAATTGCCCCCTATCTCTAATTCGAATAATAAACACTTTATTATTTTCAGAAAAACAAATGTCAGATACAATGAACCTAGACACATTCTAGATTCATTGAATCTGGACATGAAGCTTGTTAACTCGTCTATGCGTGTGACCCTTTAGGTTCATATCACAATGGCAATGAAAACACACTTAGTAGTAGTGTGAGTTCATAAGTCACAAACGGCCCCTAGCAGGACATTGTGACTACCCAAGGTGAATGAATTTACAACGGAACCTATTGTCAATCCATTATTTAATCCCTTTGTCTTGCGATATCCTAATTAAGCATAAGGCATGGTGGTCGTCACCCTTATTAAGCTTAATTGTATTTATGCTCGATCTCCGTGTAGATCTGCTTTCGACAAATAGCATTTGATAACCACTTTATCAAATACATTTGAGCACGGCCATGCATTTAAACAGTCTTTCCCTATCGAGGGGCCCATGGATATCTCTCTCAATAATAGAGAGGGACAAATTCCTTACAATGTCTCTCACATTCAAGCTATGATAGGACACTACATCCGATCATCGGTCGTATTGATTACTCGTTACAAGTAACATCCGACTCGAGTCAAAACGTGGCTCCATTCATACTAGAATCAATGAAGACATAAGGTCTAAGGATTCAAAAATAGTATTGAGGAAGTAATACTTATGACTTAAGACCATGAAGTATTACTTCTCTGACGGATCACATCCAATACAATGTATCCCTATATATTGCATCTATGATGTGCTTTGTATCCATTACACATGATCAGTAAAACAAGATCATCAATCAACAATCATACTAGTTTTATTTCATAGTAATTAAGCATTACATAAAACTAGGGACTTCTAGAATAGTAATTACATAAGCTAATGAGTTTTACTATCAAATCACACATTTGATAATCAAAAGCAAAATTAACTATTCAATTACATGCTCAAAAGATAATAAAATGCACAACATGTGCTAATGGTCCTAGGGCACTACTAACAAAGACTGCGTTTCTTAATGGAAACCTTCTCGAGGATGTGTATATGACACAACCCGAGGGGTTTGTTGATCCATCAAATCCTAGCAAAGTGTGTAAGCTTCAAAGGTCCATTTATGGATTAAAGCAAGCATCTCGAACCTGGAATCATCGATTTGATGAACCAATTAAAGAATTTGGTTTAAAAAAAAATGAAGACGAGCCTTGTGTTTATAAGAAAGTAACTAATAATACAATAGTGTTCCTTATGCTTTATGTGGATGACATCTTACTGATTGGCAATGACATCCCCACATTACAAAGTGTAAAAGTTTGGTTGGGGAAGTGCTTTTCCATGAAAGACTTAGGCGAGGCTACATACATTTTGGGTATAAGAATATATAGAGATAGATCTAACAAAATGATTGGCCTAAGCCAGAGTGGATACATTGACAAGGTATATAAACGGTCAGTATGCAAGATTCCAGAAAGGAATTCTTGCCCATGTCACATGGTATTAAATTCAGCAGAACTCAAGGACTTTCCACAAAGGAAGACCAAGAGCGCGTGAGTAAGATCCCATATGCTTCAGGCATTGGTCTATTATGTATGCCATGACATGCACTCGCCCGGATGTCTCATTCGCGTTAAGTATGACTAGAAGATATCAATCTGTCCATGGAGAGTCACATTGGACTGCAGTCAAGAGCATTCTTAAGTACATGAGAAGGACTAAATATATGTTCTTGGTTTACGGAGGTCAGGAAGGAAGTCTGGTTGTAAATGGTTACACAGACGCATGCTTCCAAACCGACGTAGATGACTTTAGATCGCAATCTGGTTTTGTGTTTTGTTTGAATGGATGTACTGTGAGCTGGAAGAGCTAAAAGCAAAAAACTGTGGCCGACTCAACAACAGAAGCTAAGTATCTGGCTGCCTTTGAAGCAGCTAAATAAGCTGTTTGGATCAGGAAATTTGTTGATGGATTATTTTTCATCCCTAGCATTGTGAACCTAGAGGGCCTTTATTGTGATAGTACTAGTGCCATCTCACAAGCTAAGGAACCAAGATCTCACCAACGGTCCAAACACATTCTCAGGCGTTTCTATCTGATTAGAGAGATCAATGACCAATGAGACATTAGAATTTGCAAAGTTCAAACAGACGAAAACATTGCAGATCCATTGATCAAGCCACTTCCGCAACCTAAACATGAGAGTCATACTAGGTCAATGGGATTGAGGATCATGTATGATTGGACCTAGGGCAAGTGGGAGATTGTTAGTAGTGCCCTAGGACCATTAGCATATGTTGTACGTTTTATAACTTTTTGAGCATGTCATTTGAATAGTTAATTTTTCTTTTGAACATCAAATGCGTGATTTGATAGTAAGACTCATTATCTTATGCAATTACTATTCTAATTATCCCTAGTTTTATGTAATGTTCTTTACAATGAAATAAAACTATTATGATGTTTGATTGATGATTATGTTTTACTGATCATGTGTAATGAATACAAATCATATCATAGATACAATATATTGGGATATATTGTATCGGACGTGATCCGTTAGAGAAGTAATACTTCATGGTTCTTTAGTCGTAAAAATTACTCCCTCAATACTATTGGGAATCCTTAGACCTTATGTCTCCATGGTTCCAGCACGAATGGAGATACGTTTTGACTCAGTCGGATGTTACTTTTAATCGAGTAATCAATACGACTGATGATCGGATGTAGTATCCTATCATGGCTTGAACGTGAGAGGCATTATAAGGGATTTGTCTCTCTCTTATTAGAGAGAGATATCCATGGGCCCCTTGATAGGGAAGACTGTTTAAATGCATGGCCGTGCTCAAATGTAATTAATAAAGTGGTTATTAAATACTGTTTGTTGGAACAGTCTACCTGGAGATCGAGCATTAATACAATTAAGCTTTATAAGAGTGACAACTACCATACCTTATGCTTAATTTTGATATCGCGAGACAAAATGATTAAATAGTGGATTGATATTAGGTTCCATCGTACATTCATTCACTCTGGGTAGTCACAATGTCCCGCTAGGGATCGCTTGTGATTTATGAACTCATACTACAACTAACTGTGTTTTCGTTGCCCTTATGATATGAACCTACAGGGTCACACGCATAGACGAGTTAACGAGCTTCATGTCCAGATTCAATGAATCTAGAATGTGTCTAGGTTCATTGTATCAGACATTGATTTTTTGAGAATAATAAAACGTTATTATTCGAATAAGAGATTAATGAGGGGCATTTTCAGCATTTGGTTTTTACAGGGATTACGTGGGAGTTATTATGCGATAAAGACTCCCACTACCAGCAGAGGTTTATGGGACGCGAGAGTTAAAGACTCCTACTGCCAAAAGAGGTTGAGGATGTGGGAGTTGGTTCTGGGAACAACCTCTCACACCCTATATAAACATCTTTTGGCCGAAACCCTAGGTGAGACCTTCTTGAGCCGCAAAACTAAAATCTCGAAAATCTGATTTTCTGCCTTATTTTCTCTCTAGATTCCAAAACTCAGAAAAACGAAGAGCTAGCACTCGCTGCTATTTTTTTCGTGTGGATGCAGCTAAGGAGGACTTTGGTGATTGCAGCTAAGCGCCCGAAAAAATAGAATCTTTAACCAAAAACGTAAGTCCTTTTCATATATTTTCGATTCCTATGGTATGAGCGGATCTTTCAGGGGAGGATTCATGGGTGTTTAGAACGAGTTTCTGCCCATGAATCCCTTCACGATGCACCATTGACTTTTGGAAAGAAGCATGTTTCCAACCGTTTGGTCTATAAATTGAAGTTTCGGGCTGATGGTTCTCTAGAACGTCCAAAATATCGCTTTGTGGTTAAATGTTACTCTCAGGTCTTGGGGGGGGATTTCATTGAGACTTTTTCTTCGGTTGCCGAAATGACCACCGTTCGATGTCTTTTGGCTTTGGTAGTTTCCAAAATTGGAGCATATTCCAATTAGATGTCAACAATGCATTCCTTTATGGTGATCTTGTAGAGGATATTTACATAGAACTACCACCTGAATTTCCTCAACCTAGGTCGAATATTTATTGCAAGTTCAAGAAGTCCATATATGGGTTGAAACGAGCGGGAATGAACTGGTTTGGTAAGCTTACCCCAGAGCTTTCCAAATTTGGTTTTAGCGAGACTGTAACAAAACCTACCTTATTCAGTTATCCGAAAGGTAACATGTTGGTTATAATCCTTGTTTATGTTGCCGATATTATTCTCACAGGAAACGACCTTAAAAATGACAAGAAGTGAAAATGTACTTAGTTTTCAAATTTACAATCAAAGACTTTGGAGTTCTCAAGTCCTTTTTAGGCATAGAAGTAGCACATTATCCCAAATGTCTGTTTTTGTGTCAAAGAAAGTACATTGTTGACATTTTAACATAATGTGGATTATCTGGTTCACAACCATGTTCTACGCCAATGGAGACACAACTCAAGTTGACAATTGAAAATGATAGGGGAAGGTTAATTAGATATTCATGGCGATATAGGCGATTAATTGGGCGATTACTTTATCTCACCATAACGAGGTCTGAAATCACTTATGCGTTCCATAATCTTAGACAGTTTATGATACGGAACCAGCCTCGAGGCTTCCCAAGCCAAAGGAGCGCATACATAGACTAATAACGAGGATTAGAACAAGGGGCGTGAAGCAACTATCAACATCATTGACCCGAGTTCTAAAGTATAAAGAGGATGCTAAGTTACACATAGAGTATAAAAGGCAGCCTCTCAAGTTCACAAGTGTACAAGTAGGCCCTATCAAGCAAAGAGGCTAAGAAGGGTATTTTAGTAATCATACAAGATGATGAGGGATTGGACAGCTTTTCAACAGTTTGGCAGAATGGTCATAACTTTCTAACCGTTTATCCAATGGAGCTGATTCCAGTTGCATATTAAAGATAAGAGGCAGATCTACAACTTTCATGAAGAACCCGAGATCAGATTCTGCCTTCTTGACATCCGAAATCGTCGTGCAAGTTGGCCCAACAAGCTGTCCAGAATTGGGACGAATTTAAAAGGGCACTTTAGACTTTTTGTGTACAATTAAAGTCTACGCTAGACTTTAATTATTTTCCAGCTTTATTATTTACTTAATTTCGTGTATAGCAAGTAGTTGCTATAATAAAGGACATGTTGTCCATGTGTTAGTTAGTTGGTTAATAAAGAGTCCTAATGCAACTAGGACTCTTCATAGATTTGGTAGTTAGAATCTAAATCTAGCCGCCACTTTTATTGTTAGTTAGTTACTTGATAGCAAGTTGTTATTCAAGAGTCCTACTTCTTCAAGGACTCTTATTTGTTTTCAAGAGTCTTAAACCTTTTAGGACTCTTATTTCTTTTATGAGTTGTAACCGAAATCTCATCTTTATTTAAGGGAGATTTCGGCCATTGTAATAACTACGTTAGATATATTGATATTTTGGTAAGGTTATTCCTTAGCTTCTCGTGTTTGAACTTCTATGTAGAACTTCATTCATTCTTTGAGTTACTGTATCAACTAGCTTGTTTCTCTAGTTGTGGTGTTTCAGCCTCCATTGTTAATTAACCTCCCTTAGTGTTGCGTTGATTAAATTCCCATAGAAACTAGTTCGAGAATTGAAGAAAGATCGGGCTCAAACTTAAGTCGAACCTTGAGGTTCTTCATCAGTTTATATAGAATCCAAGGGAAAGACATTGGGACGCTGCACTTTGAGTTTTCGTTATATTAAGGGGCATTCCGGGAAGAGGAAATTTTCTTGTAAGCCCTAAGGGCGAACGAACTCGGTTTTTGATAATGGACAAACACTTGATGTTGTGTCTAATGTTTTATATCTTTGTGATAGAATATCGGAACTTATAATGGAAGCTCTAAGTACTTCAATCAAGCCATGATCAAGATTCAAAGTCATATTATTCAAGGCTCATCTATCAAGATTGAAGATTGAAGACTTAGGTTTGGTTAGAATAGCTTTGTCTTTAATGGTCTTTATCCTATAAGCTCTAACCAATGCTCTAATGAACATAAGTACACAACACTCAAGTCTTGCATGTTTTCATAAACACGTTTTCAAAAGGCTAAGTTTCAAAATGATTCTCATATGTGTTCATATCTCAAAAGCCTTTGATTTCAAAGTATAAGTCTTTTAAAACGGTTTTCTAAATGCTCTTACTTGTTACATATTGAGAAAACCTTTTAGACTTCAATAGATTTCAAAACGTGTGAAAAATCAACATCTCTCAAAGCTCAGAAGGTCGGATCATCCGAGCTTGCCTCGGATCAACCGAGCACAAACAGAGAGTTGATACACTGGGCTTCGGTCGACCTATGTATGGGTTCGGTCGACCGAACTATGGTCGGATGGGCATCTCGGTCGACCGAGGTTAGGTTCGGCTCAACCGAAGTCAAGGTCGGTCATCCGAGGTCTTTTGCTCGGTCAACCGAACTCTGCAAGAACTAGCCATTATTTGACCGTTGCAGAGTCATTTTTCAGCCTATTTTGAAATGTATAAATACTCCAAAGCTAGAGAATGACTTCAAGGCTTGCACATATCATATACATTGATTTCTTATCAAGTCTAAACACTTTCAAAGTAAAATGCACTTCATTGCCATGATCTAAATCATTCAAAAGTGAATTTCGAAAAGCAAGACAAAGAGTGTGCTTCCTAATGTTCAAAGAGCTGAAAATTGATGTACTTAAAAGGTATCTATCTTTCACTTAGAAGAGTGAACAACCTTGTTTTTTATCTATCTTATTCCCTTTCTTAGTGATAGGGTAATTCTTGTATAAGTCCTACTTTGTGTGGGCAATATACTCTTAGTGATTTTTTGTATTGTGGTTGTGTTGTAAAACTCTTTGTGAGTTAGCCACAAGTGTAAAAAGTCTTCTTAGTGAAGTTGTTGAAAATCCTTGGGTGCGGCTCAAGGTAGTGGATGTAGATTCTGAGTGAGTCGAATCATTATAAATCCTTTGTCTTGTGATTGGTTTTTATTTGCATTTGTTCATCTTGCTCAAACTTACACTTGCCTTGAATAGATTTCGAAAAAGTTTGCAAGAGTGACTAAAACCCAATTCACCCCCCCCCCTCTTGTGTTTTACATTTATGCTTAGAAAAAATCTCAATGCAGGACTAGTGTCTTATTGTGATATTGATTGGGATGTTTGCCCCACAAGTAGGAGGTTTGTTACATGGTACTTTGTTCAATTAGGAAACGCTCCTATTTCTTGGCGATCCAAGAAGCAAAAAGTTGTATCTCGATCTTCAGCTAAAGTCGAATACAGAGTTATGGCCACTGGATCAAGTGATCTAATTTGTTTAAGATAGTTGTTCAAATATCTTGGAGTCACTTTGAGACCCGCTAAGTTGTATTTTGACAGTCAATCAGTGCTCCACATTGCGACCAATACTGTCTTTCATGAAAGAACTAAGCATAGCAATATCGATTGTCATTTTGTTCGAGAAAAAATCCAAGATGGAACACTTATTACTTGCCATGTGGGGAACAAATGAGCAACTCGCTAATGACTTAATCAAAGTTTTGAGTCAATGACAGTTTAATTATCTGGTTAGCTAGTTGGGTGTTCTCAATATCCACACTCCAACTTGAGGGGGAGTATTGGAAGTTGCTATTTAGAATTACCTAATTAATTAGGAAGTGCCTAATTAGTGTTTATGACATGTACTTAATTAGTTTCTACCAAATGTATAGTAGTTACTTAAATAGTGTGCAGTATGATATAATTGATAGTTGAGTAATATAGTGTAAAATATATGTATAAATATCTATGTACTAGTTCTTTAATTTGTAATAGTAAAATATATATTTTAACTTCAAATCTTTCGCAAAGCTTAAATGGTTTATGTTAATAATTTTATTTTACTAATGATCAAGTATAAATTATTATTTATCTCTCCATTTACAGATAATGTTGAATTTATTTGGTGAGGTTGAGAGAGGATATGCTTATAATATCATAGTTATGAATCATATAAAAAGAGATGATGACACTTGATAGTGTGGCAACATTCTTCTGATTAATTATGCTTCGAGTATTCTTCCCTTCAAATTGAAGTGAGATATTTCTACTCTTTCTCCTGTCTTCTTCTTTCTGACCAGAAACAAATGGAATAATCTGTATGGCACATTTATCATTCTCACCATACACCGCGTAAAATGATGATGCTTCAGGCAACTCTCGTGCCTGGTTGCTACACAAAGTATTGTTGATATACATTAAAAATAATACTCTCGCCATTCTAAATTAAATATTCATATTTAACTTAAATAATAATTTAGAGAAGTAATTTGATCATAAATAAATTACAATAATATTCTTAAATATAGGACAATTTGTACGTTATTGAGGCTTTAATTAATTGAATATATGAGTTTAGTTCTTTAAATTTAGAAAAAAATATGTTATATTTGTATTTTCAAAAAAAAAAAAATTAAAATAGAAAGTTAACGAACGTAAATAATATATAATGCAGTTATAGTGGATTATATACTAATATCACTAGTGATGGGTTATATATATAATTCTTACTGTATATTATAAGATTTATTATTTCCATTATTGTATAGTGCACTAAGAGACTTTTTTTTTGCAAGTGTTATATATATATATAATTTAAGGGTGATGGTCAAATAGTTTCAACTTTACTCCCAAGTGGTTTGGTAAAATTGAGATTATAAATTCGAATTTTGGGTAGTGTGGTCGGCTTCTAAGACTATAATTGCCTCTAATAGGACTATTGTGATGGCATTAATACTTGTGCATAGCTGATTGTTCGATAAGTCTTATATATTTTCTGTTAAACACAAAAACTCAAACATAAAATAATAAAAGTGTTGATTATCATCACCGCAAATGTTTGCATCCAACTATTGCATCCAACATTTAGAATTTACAAGTAATACGTAAGATTTTCATTTCCATTTCTCAATTCCAAATGGACAGCTTTTTCATTTTCAATTCAATACTCCGAGAAATATTCCTTTCACGCCATATTTCCTTCATTCAAATTTTGAATATTATATTTTCTTTTTTGCAAACATATTTCTTTGGCCTCTAGATTTGAATATTCATTTTTCTCTGTGTTTTGTAAAGAAAAATTATTTAATATTAAATTCCAAATAAAAAGGGAGTATAATATACTTCACCAATGCGGAAAATTGGAAGGGGAACCCACCAAGGGCAAACAATCATCCGTCCCTGTGTATCTTCTCAGTCATATATCCAACCAATTATAATTCGCCATTTGTATGTATAATTGAAAATAATTAGAAGAAATATTCACATAACAAATTCTGTTAGTTGTATACAGGAATAGAGACATACACGTGGATAGGTGATTTTCACACCACACAAAGTATTGGTATCATCTTCCTCTCACGTAAGGCTTCATGACCATGTGTACGCGGTAAAAATAGTCCGTTCTTATTCTGTATCTCGTTTTCTATTTCATCAATAAGAAATTTCTGTGTGTTTATTTTTTAATTAAAAATTTATTACCTAAATGAGATAGTAAAACATCAATGAAAAACTTAATACATCACAATTTATTATTGATGAGGCAAATAAAGGAATATAGAATGGGGACATATGATTTTATACCCCCGGTAGTACCAGTAATTACATACACACATCTCAGTACAAATGTTTTTAAAATGTAAGACTAGAACCATTAATATCGGTCACTTTGGCATGAGGCGGCGTACATGCATCTCACATTAGTTGAGGTGAAACCTGTAAAGTCGAAACAAAAACCATTAATGCCGACTAGAACCATTAATGCCGTACCCAAGATAAGTACCCCACCACTTCCCCCTGATCTGCTATATATGTAATCATCACTTGAAACAAAAACCAACTTCTAAGTATCGATTTGTCTTCTGAAAATGGCAAAGTCGAAATCTAGGAAGGCAACGTATTTCCATATTCTAATACCATTCCTTATAATCTCAATAGTTGGTAGTTCTCCACCAGAAGATCCAATCAAGTGTAGTACATCCAAGAACTCAAATTGCACCATCACAAACTCTTATGGAGCATTCCCAGATCGAAGCATATGCCGTGCTGCTCAAGTTTTCTACCCCACAACAGAAGAGGAGCTCGTTTCCATTGTAGCAAATTCAACAATGCTCAAAAGGAAAATGAAGGTGGCGACTCGGTTTTCACATAGCATTCCTAAACTGGTTTGTCCTGATGGTGAAGATGGAATTCTCATAAGCACCAAGAATCTTAACAGCGTTTTGCAGGTAAAACAAAGACGGAACTCGAGGGGGTGATCGCCTCCAACAATTTAGATTCTACGTGGATTTTTTTCTTTTTGAAACTTTTATTTAATTAGGAGGGTATCAGTAACAGATTTAAGGCTGACAGTCGCCTCTCAACATTTTTTAAAAATATCAGATTTTCTTTTAGGATAAATTCATTTTTCCGAGTTCATCTTCTCCCTGTCCCCCCAACTAATTATAAAATCCACTAAAATGTGCATATTCTTACATTTCGGGCCCAATATATAAGTTTTAAATCTGTACATTTGAATCTAAATTAGTTGTGAAAAAACATGTAAGGTACGAGTTGATCCTTTCATAAAAATTAGTAGAAATATTTCCAGTAATTCAGTCATTCTCATTTTATAAAAACTAGTGATGGAACTAGGCAGGGACGAAGACAGAGGGGCGGAGGTGGCAGTCGCCCCCGAAAATTTTAAAAATATTATTAGATATACTAAATTTTATATGTAGTTCGCAATATTTTATCAAATTCGCCCACCTACAATACTTTTTTTCCAATTTGTATATGTAATTCGACATAATGTTGCAGTTTTTGCCCTTAACGTTAAATTTCTTGCTTCGTCTCTAGAATTTGGGAGAAGAGAGGGTTGCTGCCCCGCATCATCTGGCCCAGTGACAAAAGCTAAACATTTAAGAAAGATCATAGTGCACCATTTTAGCATATTTAATTTCCAACCCAAAAAGTTGTACTTTTTGCATCTGACGTGTCTTCTCACAGACAATTTCACGTTTTCAATCTCTTAAATAAATTTTTTTTTAAAATTCTCAAATTTAATAAAGCCAATCAAAATATTTAGTGTTTATTTCTATCGAATTTGCTTCCCACACTAAATTTATGATCCCTGCCTGTCTATGCAGTTGGATGAATTTAACATGACAATAACAGTTGAAAGCGGAGTTACTCTGAGACAGCTAATTAAGGAAGCTGCAGATGCTCAAATGGCTTTGCCTTATGCACCCTACTGGTGGGGCTTGACCATAGGCGGCCTTATGGGCACCGGTGCCCATGGCAGCACATTATGGGGTTTGGGCAGCTCGGTCCACGACTATGTTACTCAGATACACATAGTTACTCCTGCCGGGCCCAAAGAAGGTTATGCAAAAGTACGAATACTTGAGACCCGTGACCCTGACTTCAATGCTGCAAAAGTCTCATTAGGTGTTCTTGGAGTTATTTCACAGGTACTACCTCTTTCCATTCATTTCATTGCTGCTATGTAGTAAATTTATTATGATAAGCTAGTACTACCAATGGCGGGGCCACGTAGGCAAGTGGTTCACTCAACCATAGCACCCTTCTTGTCGGACTAGTTATACAATTATTTCACATGAATTGAGTAGAACTCACATCTATAAGTCGCTCCCGTCAAATTTATGTGAGGGAACCAGTCCCACAAGAACGATTATAGGATTGAATTTTTGGGTACAAGGGGTCATGACCGCTAGTATTAACGTGTATTCTCATATGCATTTTTACATAAATTTTTAATACATGACAATTGTTTTGATTCGATGAAACCTTTTAAAATTTGATAATAGAGAGTACTCATTATTTTTGTTTCAAATTGCAATATGAAATTTGAAAATATAAAAAAAAATACTCAAATACTTATGATTTTTTATGATAAAAATGTATGTTTAATTAAGTAATCCCTCCGCCCATATTAAATGTCTTATTTTTTTTAGTTCGTTCCAAAATGAATGTACACTTTTTTAAAATGATTATATTTTCTCCATAAACTCTCATAACTAATTTCTTATTTCCAAGGGACTAAGCTATACTAAATTATGATCCTACCATTATTATTAATTAATGAGAATATTATGGTCACTCATTATTAGTCAAACTACTCTTTTAAATTGTAAAAATCAAATGTTAACATTCAATTTGAGACGAAAATAGCAATATTCTAGATTTTTCCTAAAAATACACCAGTTATTTTGCTATTATAATCTATTTTCATTTTCTCAAGCTAGCTTGAAGTAGCTAGTTGAAAATAATTTTTACAAATTGGACTAAAATATTTCATTTTTTTCTTCAATATGGTTTTGTTATTATTTCCTTACTTTCTATTAATTTTTTAAAATAAGTATATTGTTATGACCTTAAATTTACTTGCAAAAATATAAGTTCGTTTACACAAGATTTTTGGGAGAATGGCCTTTTAAAAAAAAGCTTGTTTATAGGTTTAAAGGTCTTGAACATGAGATCTATTATTTCAAATCAGAATTGTTGCACAAAATACACTAGCGTTGTTTTATCAGAGTTGACTTTTAGAAAAACTGTAAAACTTGCTAGGAAAAAACTAATTGAAGTTTGTGAGTAATTGTTTATAATTTTTTGTAACAGTTTGCCAGTGAGTACTACTACCTTCTTTCTAAGATATAGTCACATTTATAAACTTTTTGTGGTTTTAGATATCTGGCATTGTATAGATCAATACATATTTATCACTTTTTATCAAATTTTGAATTTATACGTTCTATTTGTACAAATATTAAGAAGAATTGTGTGACCATGAATAAATTATCAAAATATCATTACAATTTTCTTTATAATAATTGTCTTTCAATAATTTCCTTGACATGTATATAAATGTGTAAATGTTACACATTATAGAACATGTGTTGTATTTATAATAAAATTTAAGCACACACTCATGGAAATAAGACACCAAAGAAAAAAAAGAATAAAATTTTATATTCTATTATAAACAAATATGAGAATTTAAGAAACATATAAGTTAATTTAAACCAGGACTTCATTTATAAACAAATATATAGTGTTTTGCATGAATTGAATTCATTTACCTAATGTGTCCTCTTATAGAGGAATATGTACTTGGATGGATTGACCTTTTTCTACCTAATGTGTGTCCTCTTATTGAGGAATATGTATTTGGATGGATGCACTTGTTTGCCCGTTTAGATCATATTATCGTAAGGTACAAAAATAAGGAACAAACTTTTCGTTGTCAATTCTCAACGCCCCGAATAAGGGCAAGTAATCGTCTGTATCCGTCTGTGTATCTATTTTTGTATCCAACCAATCACAATTTATCATGTGTATATATAATTAAAAAAAAAAGTCACATGGTGAATTCTTATTGATTGGGCACAAGAATAGGTACACAGACGAGTACAGTCGATTTTCACCCGAATAAGATAGAATGTAAGAAGGGATTCAATCAAGTGCGGGTGGGGCTTCAATATTTTTTAAAATATCAGATTCTTAATAGAAAATTTTCACTCTGAGCCCCAAAATTAAATATTTATATTCTATTCTTTTAAATTTGATATAAATTCTTTATAGAATATCGTAACCAATCTTTTACATTCCTAAAAATTAATGTTCATGTTCTATTTTAATTTGTCCTTGAAATGAATTCCTAATCTTTTAAATTTGATATAAATTCTCTCATGCATAACTAATTTTTTTTATATTTAATGAATGTAAACTTCACTAATATCTAAATCCTTATATATTTAAAGATATTGTGGTAATTTACTTATGATTTAACAAATTCTTCTGACAACGAAGGTCGTCTCAAGCCGTAAGTCGATTTTCTTTTAATAGGTAGGTTGAATGTTTGAGTCATATTGGAGGAGAAGTGAATAACAATATTGATCCTCAAGAACTCAATAGAAAAGGGGAAAAAACAAAGGGTGATGCTAGATGACTAAGACTTGGCTAATTAATTAGCTAAATTGGTGGCATAATTGTAAATAATTTGTTGAATCTATTATGCCAACAGGAAGTGAATAATTTGGGGTTTTAGCCAATTCTACTTAGCCATTAATCATCACCCAAAAACAAATTGCTTCTTAACTTTTGTATAAATTTCTTTGTAACAATTTTAAAGAAATTTGTATTTTAAAATTTATTAGAATATATGTACTTTATGTAATTTGTCTCCGACCTAGCTATCAATTCTAAATTTGTCCCTAAATTTTAACATGAAATGATTATAATTAATAACAATGAATTAGGTGACTCTGAAACTACAACCACTTTTCATACGATCCATAACACTGTCAACGAGGAATGACTCAGACTTGGGAGAAGAAGCAGCTAGTTTTGGAAAGCAACACGAGTTTGCAGACATGACATGGTACCCAAGCCAACAAAAAGTCGTTTACAGAATCGATGATCGTGTCCCTTCCAACGCTTCTGGCAATGGTCGCAACGACTTTCCCGGATTTCGCTCCACACCTTCGCTCGTGCTTGCTCTTCTGAGATTTACAGGTTTGGCCTCAAAAGCCTATGTTAAATAATTTTCTATCCAAATTAATCACATCATTACATTGAATGGACAAAGTGTATTTTTCTCAATTATTTATCTTTTCAAATGGATTCTAGACTATACGATCTATGTGTAAAGACATGGATCGAGTCTACAACAAAATTTTCCTTTTATTTTAAGTTTATTCCCTCTTTTTCTTCTAAAGTAGAACTTCATAATACACAGAGAGATTAGTAACACCCTGGAATCTCCTTAATTAGTTTTAAGAAGTGTCACACTCCCGTGTCTGCAAATTTGAACTACAGCTCATGCCTAGTAGCATCTACGATCATCTACTTAATAACCAAATTCGTTATGTCAAAATAAATATTCTGAAGTGACCACGAGACTTAGACATATGCATGTATACTGGTAAAACCTTTTAAACTTGCCTCATGTGTGGAATGAGGTTCACATTCACCATCTCCCCCCTTAAGCGTCATTGCTTGGTGCCCCAGACATACATAATCCAAGACCAACCAGTTGTGTAGGATTAATTCTAGAGGTGGCTTCCACGTGTACGTTGTAGTAATTAGTTCTCACACGTCTACCTGGTTACAATGATCTATTCGCGGGAACGCGACTCATGTCTGATAGCTCTCACAGCTACTTATTTGGCAATCGAACTCATTATGTGAAAAAGAATATCCCGAGATAACAATGAGATTAATTAGACCCATACATATATCAGTTAAGCATTTTAAACTTATCTCACATAGTATGTGGTTCACAAAGAGGTCATAAACCCCCCGGTAGTATCTATTTCAAACTCTAATCTCCAAGATCTGATAAACTAATAGAATATTATTTTGATGCTTATCAATATATAATGTAAAATATATTATGCCTTCTCGATGTCCAACTTGCACAATAATTAATAATAGTAGTTTAACTATGATTAAGTTATAACAATATACTTAAATATAGGAATACTCATATTTTAATAGAGCTTGCACCCCTTAAATATAAAAGCTTAATTGTGAGGAATTTAGTGAAAAATTACATACATTATAAGAAAGTTGACATGCATTGTGGGACAAACTAAAAGAAAAAATTATACGTTTAAACATTTCAGGGAGAAATTTTTGAAGTTTGATTTTTACGAGAGTCAAAAATAAAAAAATCGAATAGTTTAGGGGAATTGGTGCTTCTTAACTTATGTAGAACTGCAAAGTATAATATTAAGCAAAATCTTAAAGAAATAATCTAATTGTTTCGAAATTTGAAAATCCTATTTTTACTTGACACGAAACATGATTAGACGACCATTCAACTATAAGTAAATTAACAAAACGATTTTTTTGTCTCAAAAGTATGTCTCTTCCTTATCCCATCAATTACTAGTTTATGAGTATATTTGTAATATATAAGGAGGGTAATTCTCCATTTGAGGTACCTTTTAAATGATTGAGTTAGACTCGAGTCCAATTTTAACAGCCATATTTTTTTCTCACATCTAGTTTTTCCTTTGCTACAGTAATGTTTCTTTTTCTTCTCTTTTTTTTTTCTAACAGAGGAAGACCAAGAATCTAGAAATGACGCTACTGGAAAATGCACAAGTGCAAAAATCACAACGAGTACACTAAGAACCGGCGCCTACGGCCTTACCAACGACGGCATTGCCTTTACAAGGTACCCCGTTATTGGATTCCACAATCGCCTCCAATCATCAGGGACCTGCCTCGATAGCCTGGAGGATGCAAGAATCACAGCATGTCCATGGGATTCTCGAGTCAAAGGTTTATTCTTCCATCAAACTACATTTAGCATCAAATTATCAAACGTTAGTAGCTTCATCCAAGACGTCCAAAAACTCGTGTTAGTGGAGCCTAAATCCCTTTGCGTTGTAGAACTATACAACGGAATCTTAATGAGATACGTAAAGGGTTCAAATGCTTACTTAGGAAAACAAGAAGACGCTTTAGATTTCGACATTACTTACTTTAGAAGCAAGGATCCGATGAGCCCTCGGCTTTATGAAGACATTGTTGAAGAGGTAGAACAAATGGCAATGTTTAAATATGGGGCATTGCCACATTGGGGTAAGAATAGGAATGTGGCTTTTCAAGGGGCTATAAGCAAGTACAAAAGGGCTAGTGAGTTTTTGAAGGTGAAAGACAAGTTTGACCCTTTGGGACTTTTTTCTAGTGATTGGACAGATCAAATTCTTGGATTGAAAGGAGGGTTAATAATGGAAAAAGAGGGGTGTGCTCTTGAGGGGTTGTGCTTGTGCTCTCAAGATGTCCATTGTGCCCCTAAGAAGGGTTACTTTTGTAGGCCTGGTAAGGTTTTTAAGGATGCTAAGGTTTGCACACGTGTATCTTCTACAATATATGTTTAATACTTTTTCTAGCTTGAACGGCCAAGACGAGGATAAAACCGATAAATATATGCATCAAATGATGTAAATGATTTTACAAGCTTAGCGAATTACTTTAGGGATTTTCTCCCTATGTAAAGGAGATCAATCATCATAAAATACTATTTTAGTTTAAAATCATAAGTCTTTTTTAGATATTACTTTTTTATATTTCTACATATCTGTCACTTTGTATTATCCATGAAAACAATATTTATTCTTCTTTTTACAGTTTATCTTGGCTTTATTTTCCTTCGCTCTTTTTTCTTATTATATTACTAGGATACTATCCCGCACGATGGGCGGATTATTTAAATTTGTATTCTTATAATGTGTCAATCTAGAAAAAAGAGAGTTAAATTTACATTTATTTATATAAGTTAAACAATTTTCTAAAATAAAATATGAAATAACATATATCATTAGTTTTGCGAAATAATTTGAATCTGTAAGAACCTTCTTTTTTTTTAACAAATGTTTACATTGAAAAGTTAACTTTTTTATGTTTACCGAAAAAAGTAACCCAGCCAAGATACTCTCGATCGCCACCTTTTTCTGACTTTTCTTTAGCTGTTGGCACTGTTTCACGGCCGCTCCATGGTCTTTTGTTTCTCCATCTCTCACACTTATCCTGAATCTCCTCCTACTATGTTCCCCACTGCCTCTACCTTCAGCCGCCATCGACCCCCTACCATTTTTTTTATGTCAACCTTCACTGCCACTCTACTTTTCAAGCAACCTCAATTTCTTCTTCTTCTTCCCTCATCACTCTATCATGGATCGACCTCGTCGTCACTCACTTTATTCTTCTCTTCTCTTCCTCCTTATTTCTTCGACTAAATATGCTATAAATTAAGCAATTTTTAATCATTTTCTTTGTTCTCGCGCTTTTAGGATTCAAATATCCTATATTAAAAACAAATAGATTGGACTTATGAAAAGAAAATAAAATACTGTGTTCTACAAAAAAATATTTTATAAGCTATTGTATCACCTGGTTCGTCAACGGTGCTCGTTGAATATGTAAACCACACTGCGAGTAAACACCAAAAAAGAAAAAAAATACTATTTTTCAATATGCAAGGAAGATTTAATATTTATAAAATTAACATAGAAAAGAATCAAATAAGTATGTAATAGAGAAATCGTCACATTTTCCATAAAAAAATAAAAAGAAAAGGGAAGAACTTACCATAACATGAAGATAGACCACATCAAACATGAGAAAATGAACAAACAAAGAAAACAAAATTGAAAATTTAGAGGAGGTGTCATGTGAGCTGCAAAGGTTATGGAAAAGAGGTAAGGGAAGGGGAAGATGATTTTTTTTAAAATTGTAACTGCAATGGATGTCTTTTCAATTTCCTGGTGCCCTTCCATATACATTTTCTTGGAGATAAAGTTAGGAAAAACCGTTCCACTTCCTTCCTCTATAGCATGGAAGATCAAGTATCTACCCATTGGTCATTCATATAAGAGTTAGTGAGGAGCATATTATAAATTTGCAAATCCCCTATAGGAATGAATAATCACTATTACCACAACAAAATAAAGTAGAATGAATCGTACATTTTCATCCAAAATCACATAATCAACACTCATTAAATCGTCAGGTTTCTAAGCATTGAAAGTGTTCCATAATCTGATCACTCGAAATAATATTCTTTTTTCTTGTTTGCCTTTTCCAAGGTCATTGAGATGCACATACTAAAGTCTTGATTTCCCCATAATTTTTGTTTTGGTGGTATCTTTTTGTGAGAGAGAATTCTTGACTAATTTTGGATTATATGGTTTGTGATCTTGTGTCATGAGTTTCCACTTGACCTTTCATATGGCTGAATGAATGAATGATAGTAAATGGTCTATTAAATTAGAATGACAAAAATTGAAAAAACTACAATAATGTGTAACCTATATTTGATTCATATATGTGTCTTTTCAAATCTCTGCCTAGAGGTATAAAATATCAGATTGTTCAATAGTTTGTTGTAGTTGTTTTCTATAGATAATGAAAAAATAAAATCTATAGTTTAAGCTAAAGTGTATTAAATGTATTGTAGAATACAATTGTGTACATCATTATTTAAGATTCATTATTTCTTCATCAGTTACAAACTTTTAGATTCATGAATGTCATTCATGTAGTGTAGTTATATTAATATTAATTGTTGAAGAAATCAAGAGTTTTTTTAAGTTTACATTTTATCTTCATAACTATTTAGTTGAAAACATCATAACTAATTATAGTTCAAAATTTTGTAATTCCATATAACATTAATA
The DNA here is from genome assembly GCA_026122235.1 of Vinca minor. Classification (NCBI taxonomy): domain Eukaryota; kingdom Viridiplantae; phylum Streptophyta; class Magnoliopsida; order Gentianales; family Apocynaceae; genus Vinca; species Vinca minor. The sequence goes on from JAOCZM010000116.1 coordinate 2,813,452, forward strand.
CATGGGTTATAATTACACAAAATTGAAATCCTCAAAAACATTACTCCTTATGCTGATGCAAAAAATTTCTCAAAATTGTGATGCAACTTGTTATGATTAACCATTTCTTCCGAAATCTTATCATCCGAGACAATCCTCGACATTTCAGGTTTGTAATTTTGTCTGTCTTGTCACACCTCGTAACATGGATGATGAGATGTCAGCACCCAAGTCGATGGGATACCGAACCAAAATGCTAAAAAGGAACCATCATTTATTATTCAATACTAAAAATGGAAATAACATCATTCTAGTGTTCTTACATAGCCAAAAAGGGAAATAATAATGTTCAACAATAGAAATAATAGGAAAGCTAATCCTATTAGAACATCTACGATCATGTTACGTAATTCTCGAAAATCCTCATCAACAGTATCTTCTATGTTACCCTCAATGAAATCATCCGCAAAAAGGAGAAAAATAAGGGGTGAGCTACCAACTTAGCTCAGTAAGCATCGATCACCTTTGGGATAAAGCATCAATTAAGACTCAAAATCTATTTCCCAAAACCCAAAACATTTGTAACAGATGTTAGCACAAATAATCTTATTAATGCAATTAAAATAGTAGGTAAAAGACTTGAAGCGGAAAAGATAAGTCAGGCCTAGTGAACAGTTGGTCTATCAAGGAATTGACTCAACTGCTGCATACTAAAAGATAAGTCAGGCCTAGTGACAGTAAGATAAAGCAACTTCCATATCACCTTTCTATACTTAGTGACATCAGTAAAGGGTTTTGAATATTCATGAGCATATTTAGTCTTAATGCCCATTGTAGTGTTAGAAGGCTTATATTCAAGATAACCCTTTTCTTTCAGCAAATTCAAAACATACTTCCTCTGACAGAGGGTGATCCCTTCTTTATTCCTAGCAACCTCCATGCCTAGGAAATATTTCAACTCACCTAGATTCTTAATTTTAAAATGCTCATGTAAAAACATGTTCACCACATCAATCTCATTCATGTCATTACTAGTTAAAAAATCATATAATCAACATAAACAAGTACAGCAATGAAAGAACCACATGCAAATCTCCATGGAGAAATGCATTATTAATATCAAGTTGGTATAAAAACCAACCTTGTGCAGATGCTAATGCAATAAGTGTTCTAATTGTGGTCATCTTAGCCACTGGAGAAAATGTGTCCAAAAAATCCACTCCATCCAATTGAGTATAACCCCTTTTGCCACTAATCTGGCTTTGTACATCTCAACACTACAACAAGTATTGAATTTTATCTAATACACCCATTTTGATCGAATAGGAAGCTTTCTTATTGGAAAAGTAGTCAACTCCTAAATGCAGTTTGCCTCTAAGGCTTCTATTTCAGATTGCATAGCTTCCCTCCACACTTGGTGTTACACTGCTTGCTGAAAATTGACAGGCTCCTGTGTGACATTTAATTGCATGATGAAACACCTATGACCTCTATTCAACTTGTCGTAAGAAAGAACTTGGTTAAGAGTATGAGAGGAAATAAACTTTAGAGTAGGACAATGAAAATCACTGAAGTGTCCAAGTGCCTTAATCATTCTGGTAGACCTTCTAACATTAGTATGATAAGTGTATGTTGAAGGTAAACCAGGGCTGTCAGAATTACTGTAAATCATAGAGTCAGTATGAATAACTGAAAGGATATGAGTAGTACTAGAAATACTGGAAGATGAAGGAGTAGTTTGATGATTATAAGAATGAGTATAACCATCATCCAGATAATCATGCTGCATGGAATTAGGAAAAGGAGAACAAACTGCAAGATCATCATTAGAAACAGTAGAAAATATTGAAAATGGAAAATATCTCAACAAATAGAACATTCCTAGACACAAAGACTTGATGACTTTCAAAATCAAATAAGACATAACCCTTAGAAGTAGCTGAGTGACCTAAATACATATATCTTTTCCCCATTGTATCAAATTTACCTCTCCCAGTTTCTAGGGTACAAACATAAGAAAGGCAACCAAAGACTTTCAGATTATCATATGAAGGTGCAGTTTTATACAACATTTCATAAGGACAAAAATTATCAAGAATGGGAGAAGGTGTATAGTTGATAAGATGTGTAGCACGTTTAACACCATATCCACAATAAGATTAGGGTATGTTAGACTGGAATTTCAAAGCTCTAGCAATGTTAAGAATGTGTTGATGTTTTCTCTCAACTATACCATTTTGTTCAGGTGTTGCTACACAAGAAGTCTAATGTATCATGGCATTAAGAATTCTGGACCACTATTTGTCCTAATGATTTTAATTTTCTTTGAGAATCGAGTATGAATGAAAGTACAAAAGGCTTGTAAAGCTGTTGTAGCAACAGATTTATGTTTTAAGAGAAAAGTCCATGTGAAATCTGGAAATGTCATCCACAATAGTTAATAAGTATTTTTTACCATGGACAGTTTCTTGCTTGTATGGATCCTAAATATCCAGTATAAGGTAAAAAAACATAAGTAACACGAGAAGTGTTGAGTGGAAAACTCAATTTATGTTGATTTTCCAAAGGACAAACACTACAATGACAATACTTATTATAATAGTAAGTAGAACTAGCTATTTGCTTGATGAGTTTGAGTCTATAAAAAGATAAATGGCATAATCTATAGTGTCATAGTAATTTGTTTATCTCTTTGGCACTAACACACTTAGGATCAAAGGAATTAGAATTATAAGGGAAAACAACATAAGGGGAAATAACAAAAAAATAATTGACTTGTATTGAGAATTGTATTACATCAGCAAACTGGCTTGTGTGTAGGAAATACAAGCCATTCCAGCAATTAGCTCTCCCAATCCTCCTCAAGGAAGGCATAACCTAGATTTCACACTAGTCAAAATCACAAAGCACATACCAAGAGTTTTGTTTAGTAAGTTGTGACATAGAAATAATATTGAGGTGAAAAGAACGAACATAAAGGACATTTCTCAGAATGAGTGAATCAGAAAGAAGAATGGTGTATATGTGTGACAAAGGAATAGAGTGCTGATTAGGTAATCTCACATACATATTTGTCACAAAAAGAAAACTATCATTATCAGCAATAGTACACACCACATGGTCAGTAGCTCTAGAATCTAAAATCCAAGTTCTATCCTTAGAAGAGAAAACAGTACATGTTGGTGCATTAAAGGTGCCAAAGTTTGCATTTGCCATTGGCTGCTGCATATGAGTAGAACCTCATTTCTGGTAGCTTGAAGAACTGCCCGTGTAATAACTTTTTATGAGTTGTTGCTGTTGTTCAAGTGTGAAACCAATATCACTGTAGGTAGCCTTGAGTTGGACACTTTGATTTGCCAAAGCACCTGGTTCATGCTTAGTAAGCACCACTGGTTTCTGGAAGTTTCCAGCAACATGATTCACTCATTTGTAACCTCGAGAGGTATTTTCAACACCTAAACCAGAATTTCTGGTATTGTAGCCATCAGAGTTGTTGTAATCTGAGCTAGATTCTGCTCCTGCTCCAGGGACATGTCTAGGCTAACCACTTGATTGTGAACCTCATTTATACAACTTAATTATGACCAGGAGGAAACCCATATTTCTTATAACACCTCTATATGGGTGTGTCCATCCCTGTCACAGTATATACAATGCAATGTCTTCTTACCAAAACTTAATTTCTTAAATCCACCAGTATTGTTAATAGCATTAATAGAACATGTGACATCTAATTGACTACCATAACCAGCAGTGCCAGTGTTTTCCATCTTACCATAAGTAACACCTTTGCTACACATAATATGTACCTCACTCTGAACACTAGAGTACAACAATTGATTTTCATGTTCAGGACATCATCAATCACATGTAACTTTTTCTTCATTAAAAACTTAGACCTAACATCAGCAAATTGAGTATTAAGACCTTTGAAAAACCTAATTATGTAATTATTTTCATAGTATTCTTGAATAGTACCTAATGCTCCACATGTACGACCACCACAGTTACATACGGGTATATGTCTAAGAACAAGGAAATCATCCCACAACATCTTCAAGTTAGAGTAATACTCATCCACACTCATGTTTCCTTGCTTCAAGGAATGAAATTCCTCAAGCAGGTTAGACAATTTATAAGCATGAGTCTTAGAGTACCTTCTTTCCAGATTCTGCCAAACTGCTGATGAAGAACTCAACCACATAACAGACTGTGCTATGGATTTTTCCAATGTATTAGTAATCCATGTCAAAACATTCTGATCAGCTTGCTGCCATACTCCAAAGAGTGGATCATCCTTCCTTGGAATCTCCATACCTTCACACTCTTCAATGAAGCAAAACTTGTTCTTGATAATCAAAGCTCGCTTAATTTTCCTCCTCCAATCTTGATAATTCGGTCCGGTTAAAAGAGAAGAAACCAAAATAAGTGCAGAATTTTCTGTAGGATGAATATAAAAAGGATGTTATGGTGTGATTTTAGAATTCATTTTTGTTGACATTGTGATTCAAGCAATCAATCAGTTTCGAAGCTCAATGGAAGAAATTTTGATAGAAACTGGATTTGATGAAGAATAACAACATAATCAATTAAAAGAAACCTCAAACAAAATTTGAATTTGAAGTATAAATTACTTCCAATCGATTAAAACAAGAAATTGCAAAATTAGGTCAATTCACAAATTGAACCTATCAATCGAAAGAGAATAAGATGGAGAATCTTCGATTCTAATCATAAATATTAAAGAATCAAAACACAATTTGAGCGGATTGATGCTCTGATACCATGTAGAAAACACAAACCTAGATGAAGATGATGAATTGTAAAAGAGAAGGGAAAAGAGAGGTTTTGGAATTTTCTAGAAATTTTCATTAGAATGAAAAATATCTAGCAACTAGATATTTATACAAGAGTACAAAGTCAACCTAACTAATTACAGATGCCACTTATTGTTACATAAATAGAAGACACTAACTACATTCTAACTAACTTTAGTTACAAACTAACTAATGTAACCATATTTACAATGTGGAATCTTCTTTCTTGTTTCTACATTGTTGAAAGCACATAAGCTTTCTTCTTTGACACATATTGCTGCTTTGTTGCAGTTCCTTTTATCTATTCTTTGTCTTGAATCCAAGTGTAATGATCCATCTTGCTCATCATTCCTTTCTTCTGCTTTGTCTTTCAATCTTAACATCCTCCCACAATACGATCACTATTTTCTCTTCATCATCAAACCTCTTTTCCCAACAAATTTTCTCTTCTTTTTACTACTCGTTACCACAATACGATCACTATTCTAAGCATGATCATCATCTGATTCATTATTGCCATGACTCTCAACAACTCTGATAGGGAAAGACGATTTTCCAAAATCAAGTTTCTTCTTTATAGAGTTGGAAACTTGGCACGTTCTAAACCTTTCTAATAAGCTTTTCCTCACTTCCCCTTCCTTATTGATTTGATCAACCTAACTACCTAAATCAAGAACATTCTTCTTCTTTCAACTCTCCTCATAGCATTTTCAGACTTCCTCTTTTTGTTCACTAAATCCTCAACATGAATTTAATTTTTCTTTTCCTCTTTCAAGATTATACTCATCGTAGAAACTCAGATCATCTGAATCTGATTCAGATTTCATTGATTCATCTGATTCGACTCCGTTATAATCTGAATCATCGAATTCTCCATTATCCTCTTCACTAGGGGTTTCTGAAATGGACAAAATGATATCACCATTTCCACATTCCTTCCCTGATTCTGATTTTCATCCCCTTAGATTCACCATTATCCTCTTCACTACCAGAGGTTCCCCAGTCGAAAGCATTGAAATTACAAATCCATCCCTGCTTCCTCTGATTTTGATTTTCATCCACATTAAATAAGGCATCCCGCTTGTAGTAAGTTAGATCGTCATCTTCACTAGAGGATACTGAATTGGACCTTCTGGGGACACCAATGTCCTTTTGTATTCCCTGGTTATTATTTCCATCCTTTATCGTAGTTTGATCACTGGCAATATCTTGATCTAGTTTTTTCCTTTGCTCTGAATAGACAATCTTAAGAATTTCAATATCACTACTAGTGGCCCCACAATTGATATCTTTTGAGCTCCTTTTAAGGCTTATTTTCTTATTAGACCTCAAAATGTTTTTCTTCTCTAGTAATTTATCTTCATATCCCGGTCGCGATACACCGGGGTCTGATCAATGGCAATATCTTGAAACAATTCTCTATTCTGCCCTGAATTGATATTCTCAAAAATTTCAATATCGCTACTACTGGCTTCGCATCTCCCATCTTTTGAGCTTCGCTTCTTTCTGGTGTAGGAGTTCTTGAGCTCCTTTCAACACTTGTTTTCCTCTTAACCTTCAAAATTTTCGCCTCCTTCAGTGATTTTTTCTTCATGTCCCGGACCAGATACCAAAATATGCTCAATGGCAATATCTTGATGTAGTTCTCTGTTCTGGTTCAGATCAATACTACTAGTGGCTTTACTGCTTCTATTTATTGAGGTTATTTTTTTGGTATATGAGTTTTTGAGCTAGCATTGACATTTATTTTCCTCTTATCCTTCTCTTCTTTCAACTTTTTAGCTTCTCTAATAGTTCGTCTTCGGCTTTTTGTTGTTGATGCCTTGTTCGTTTGGCTACATAGGTCCTAGGAACATCCATTTCATCTGTAAATTCAGATTAAATAAAATTTCTTCTCAAGAAGAACAATAATTTTGATCAAGACAATACATAAAATCATACAATCATACAAATATTAAAAGTGTCAATTTGTTATAGTATTTTAATTTTCGCTTTCCCATGTCTAAGATATTTATAATCATGTTGCAATTCTAATTTTAATCCTAAAAGGTTAAAAAAGTAGTATTCTAATTAATTAATAATTTATAAACAAAGTTGTACTAAATTAAGTATGTTATAAAAGGAAAATGGTTTATTAAAAGCCCAAAAAATAAGAAGTTGTCCATAGATCGTATACAAAAATTATGTAATTTTTTTTTTTTCAAAAGTGGGATTTTATTGATAAAATTGCTGAGAAATCAGCAAAACAATTACCAAATAAATCTCCCCTACTGGGAAGATTGAAGCACGAGACTTGACTACATTTTTCTAATGTAAGGGACTCCTTGCCTATCTAAATTACATAGGCCAGGAGCCTCTTCCGGGAGGGCCCCAAAATCAGAGAAAATATATGTGCGAAGCGAGTCACATGCATAATTAGCTAGGCAGTCTCCAACCTTGTTGATTTCACGATAAACATGTGATATAGTTGCTCCAGTATACTGCGAGAGAGCCATATTAAAACACGAATCAAAAGACTATGGAGCCGAATTTATGACATCCACTAGCAGCTTAGAATCCGATTGCACCTACAAGTGAGAAATACTCAGTGACCGAGCTAGCCTCAAACCTCTTTCAAGAGCCACCATCTCTGCTCGCGAATAAAAATTACGTATTTAAATAAATAGTTGATATCCAAACAAATATAAATCCAATAAGTAATCATATTATAAAAAAAACGATCCCACAAATTAATTAAATAAGTAAATTTTTAAAGGAATTCATATTTAATTAATAATCATATTTCTAAACAAAATCATTACCAAATAATTACATTAGCTTGGACACCCACAGATTATATTTCTCAGATAATTTGTGATTTTCTTTTTGTCTATAAACTATTACTTTTATTCTAATGTTGTATATACATAAACAATTTTAAAGCTACTCTCTTCGTCAAATTAGTGATTAGCCAGCGATTTTCTACAAGATTTAGTCACGTATTTTGCAAGTATAGACTAATTTATCATTCAAATCATCCTCATATGCAAATCATCTTATCACTAATTTGATAAAGAGAACGCATTATAAATTGTTTATGTATAAGAAACTCTAACAACATGTTTGGTATGCTGGAATTGAAAGGAATGAAATCTCTTTCCACCCAGAATGAGAAATGAATCTTCTTTCCATTCCATTATCTGGAATGTGAAGTCGGAATGGAATGATGATTCCTTTCATGTGTTCGGAAAAAGTGTTGCTTAATGTTAGAATGAAATAATATTTTACATGATACGACATAAATGTCCCTGCTATTATATAAGTTCAAATTAGAAAAGTCATCAATCTTAAGTTTGTGACTCGATAGGTCCTTTTTTTGGAATTAGCTCTCCCAAACAGTGACGACTCCTATGACATCTAAAACTCTTTAAGTCGCCGCCCTCATGGCTGCTTCGGAGCCAACGCGCCTTCCTTAGGTGGCGTCTGGCCCAAAAAATCTTTTGCCCAAAAAATCTTTTGTCGATCTTGTATCTGCCCCAAAACAACCTATGACAACACTACCTATCAAAGAACTCTCTCATACAAGGGAGAACCAATGATTATTGTGGAGGAAAAATACTCGGTTTCGCTTGAAAAAACATGGAAATTGGCACTGATTGGTAAATTTGCATGACGAGGTCCTCCTTTGGATATTCTAAAGAGGGACTTTCAAAAGCTACAATTCACGGGAGCTTTTTGGATTGGATGGCTAGATTTGAGGCATGTGATCGTTAGCTTCGAGAATGAGGACGATTATCGCCGATTTTGGCGTAAAAGATTATGGATTTTCAATGGGTCTCAAATGAGAGTATTCAAGTGGACATACGTTTTTTATCCAGCGGTAGAATCATCAATTGTTCCCGTCTGGATTCGATTATCAGGTTTACCAATTCATCTTTTTAATAAAAGTTATCTCTTTTCAATCGCACGAGCCGTGGGGGGTGCCACTAGTTCTTGATGAACCTACCGCAAACGTGACAAGACCGAGTGTTGCGCGTGTTTGCGTATAAGTAGATTTGATGAACCCAATTTACACGCGTGTTTGGATTGCCCACGCACGATTGGGGTAGGAATTTTGGCAAGGGATTGAGTATGAAAATTTGCTAAATTATTGCTCTTGTTGTTGGAAAATTGGTCATCATAATTCTGAATGTAAGGGCATGGAACCGAGGGCGGGCTAACGCCATTGCTAGGAAAGCTGGCATCATCAACCAAAAGAAGAAGACCGCTGGCATGGTTGAGGTCCCGACGAGAATCTTGTCTTCTGGCTGTGTAGTTGGAGGGCTGGCCGGTGAAATGAAGACTGGTGGCGCCCAGGAAGAAGTTCAGGATGGGCCTAGGGTTGCGATTCAGCCCCAAGATGGCCCAGGGGTTACGGAAGGGGTGGAGCAGATTGAAAACAGTGAACCCGGGTCAGATGAGGCTGTTTCGGTGCTCCGGGTCGGGCATAGCCCGAGCTCGATTTGTTCGGATATTCCTCCCTCTGAATTCGATCAAACATTGTTGAGTACAGGGGAACATAGTTTGGAGATTAGGGATGAGAACCCTTCTCAAATTGGGAACCCTTTGCCCGGTGGGACACAGGAGCCTGGGAAGGATACCTTTGAAACAATTGTGAAGTCTCAATTGTCGCGTCCGGTAAGTGTCAACAATGAAGTTTAACATTAATTTTTTGAGCAAGAGATTAGTCACGAAGCTTTGGAATCGAATCTGGGTCATGAACAATTGATAAGGGAGGCTGTTGTTTCCTTGGTGCCTGATGATACCGAGATTCAACAAGCAGTCGGACTTCCCCAAACGCAGTGCAGGGGGTCCCTATGCAGATAGCGGGTCTTCTGGAGGAAGTAGCAGATCCGGGCGGGGCTCTGACCCGGGTCCGACCCTACCTTCAAACACCACTGCGGACCAACATTTATTTGGCTTCCAACATAGCTCTTGGTGTAGTTCAAGAACTCCCCTCAAATGACCAAGTGCAAACATTAGGTGAGGGTTGCTCAAATAATGGATGGAGCAATCCGTCGGTCAACCCTACATCACAGGATGTGCAGCCCCTTACTTTTTCTGCTAGTAAGTCAAATTTACCAACGATTCGTCTTTTCTCGGATCGTCATAAATTATTTGATAGCTTTCGAGCCTTCAATAAAAAAAATTATTGGGCAAACTATTAGTGCGTATGTTGATATAATTGCACCAGAGGAAAGCGAGTCTCTGGAAAAGGAAAATCCTGAGTCCCTGGACAAGGGACCTCTTGATGTATTGGAAGATTCTCAACTGGAAGATGACTACGATGATTTTATTCCGGTTTGCTCCCGCAAGGGTAAAAGGAAAACCAATAGAACTCCTATTGAACTTCATATGGAAACTAGATATCAACCTTTTAAAAGACATTAGTGTTTTACTCCTTCAGTGTTTATAGGTTGCTAGGATTAATTAGTCCAATATAGTAGTGGATTTGTTTCCACCATATATTCGAGGTCAGGTTATGCCTCCCACCCCCTACCCCGTCCATGTTTGGTTGATTTAGTTATTTTCAATAAAACATAATAATTTCAAAAAAAAAAAGTTCAAATTAAATCATACACCTATAAACTCTTACGAAAAATTCACATTAAACTCCATAAACACAAAAAGTATATTATTTCTCTCAAACATATTTATAGTTTATAAATAAAATTAAACAAAGTTATAAAACAACAAATGAATAAAGCTACTAAACAACATAAATTACTCAGGAAATGATCATTTTCACCCATTCAGCTTCCTCAACATCATCAATGGTAAATAAAATTTGAATTAACTCGCAATCACGACCAATGATTGCGGTTGCTTTGTGCGCCTCTCTTGCATACTCAAACTTGATAATTTTGTCAACTCTCCATTTAGCATCTTTTTAAGTCATTCACACTACATCTTCAATAACCAAACTAATCCGCACACTACTTGCCTCCATTTTCAGGCTAATTAATGCATCAAAATCTTTTATAACTTCATAAATAGTATCCTCAGCAGTCTCATTTATGACTTTTCTTTTCTTCTTTGAAGTTCCACTTGCATCCCCGCTTCAAGGGGATTGCGTGCAATAAGTCATCAAGACTTTCTTTCTTGTTGATATTCTTCCTTATTAAGCTCTTCAATTACATCAGCTTGAGTTTCTGCATTTTTTTCAATTGCACAATCTTTTCCAAATACAATACACAATTCTGTATAGTAAGGAAATGGCTTTCTTTGAACATCTTTGTATCTTTATGACTCTAAAAAAATAAAATTAGGATAATCATAATCAAATGATAATAAGAATTATTATATTCACTTGCAATTTAAATAGTTGCACACTCATACCTTTAGGTAGTCATCCCACACAGTTCGTTCGGCGACAACATATTTTCTTTCATCATCATTGTCACACCCTGTGCCCAGCTGATGACTTGGTAACACCTCATATGTCAATGAGGCAAAGAACCCAGAGCATAATTGATAAAAGTCTGTTATATCATTATGAAAAGGAATCCAACAGTCTTACATACTATCAGAGTGATACATAAGTTTAACATGATAAATAAAGTACAAATTCATACCAAGTGTTATTACATACTTAAAGGATCAAAAGAATAACTTGTTCCAGTACTACAAATTCAAATTATAGAGATCACTGGTCATAATCCCCATCACATGTTCCACATATTCATTGTCAGCTATCTCATCATCTGCAAATACAGAAAAGTAAAGACATAAGCTATGAAACTTAGTAAGCATCAACACCCTTGGGATGAAATGTCAAATAGGACACAAACCGATTTTCCCGACTTCCCAGAACCTAGTGTGAAAACTTGCAACGTTTGACTCAACGTGTATAACTCATAATACACTTTAAATACTTTAACACAACCTTCAGAATACATGAGAAGGAACCAGAACAGAACAAAAATAAGAAATGACCAAATTGCCCCCTTCAGACGACCTGGACAGTCGAACAAGTGGAAGGCTTATTTCGGTCAACCATGGGTGTTTCACCACTCGACTGGAATCCTTCATCGGTGCTAGAATATGTTGCCCGTAAATTGTCTATGGCTAAAACCCGCTAAAAACAATGTTTATGGCCAAACCCCGAAATATGATAATTGTTGATGGTCATGTAGTGCATATTACTCAAATATTAATTGTGCTTTTTCAATTTTATCATTCTCTCTTTATATAATTTCTTAGTCTCCCTCTTTCTCCCTATTTTTTAAGGGCGCGGAAGGTACATTGTTTTTCAATTTATAATTTTTTTTGTGTAAAACGACTAATATTTTAAAACGGAGATAGTTAGTATATTTCAAATTTTGGTCCATAGATATACTTGTATCAATTCATATCTCCACTTTTCCAACTTCCAAAATAGATTTCAGTTTGAGTTCTCAGATTTTTCTATTCTACAGTGATATAAATAGTTTTTTCAAAAACTTCAACCAGACGTATACTTGGACGGTGCTAAGATGTTAAATGTCAGAAGAATATTCTTTTATCAGTTTCTTTCAAATAATCAGTTACATTTCAGGACACGTTGAGAACTTTCTCCAATATCACACTCCTCAATCTTGTAAAAGTTTTACACTATTGAGTTATCCGCTATTCTCAACTTCTCTCTTATAATACTTCAAAAGAAATTTAAAATTTGTTTTGGTTGTAATGACATTGACCATTTTATTATTAATGAATAATTGAAAGAAAAAAAACTCGCAAGTATTGTAACTTTCTTAATAAAATAGCTTCATATGTGAGAGCTGGCAACATTTTAAGCCCCAAGAGATATAACTTGCCAAATAACAAAAATTTCTTTGTGAAAATGGCTTCGAATATAGATACGGAGAGTAACTTTTTTACAAATGAATAAAAAGACGTTCCAGCTACTAACTAGTAATCTATAATATTGCGACCAGCAACCGAAGTAAATGTCATAATACGCTCATACTATAGTTTTAGCTGGGAAATATTCACAGGTGTATTTGAATTCCCGTCCCAAAATCAATCCAAATTTTGCCTTCTGTTTCTATTCGCGACTTCTCACAAATACTCCCATCATTCCTCAATATAGATCGTTTAGAACACTTTGAATAAATAAATAAAAAAAACTCAAACAAACAATAATCTTTCCAATACAATTCTAATAATAGCCCTTCTTTCCTCCTCTCACTTTTCCAATAAAAAATATGTTGAAGGTATAATTGGAATAAATTATTGACACCTAATAAAAGATATGTAAATGACAATTAATTTGGATACATATTTATCCCTAAACGACAATCAAAATGGAAATAAATGGAGTATATTTTAACTTCCTCAACTCAAAAATCTCTACACAAATTCAGTCCATTAACATCTGCACCAAAATGGTAGGGACTCGAAGATAATCGAGATTAATATGTAGAAATGCGATGACAGATCTAGCTAAAGAGTATAACTTCTTACAGCTCAAGGCAAAACAAGTACATAACTATAGTATAGTGGTAATCTACCCTTTTATTAATAATAATACTAAAAAAAAAGTTCTGTTACTTCCAGCATCTAATCCATCTTTCTACAAGTTAATAAAAGATACAGGGTAGAAGGTATTTCAAAAGGAAGATAATTTGTAAACTGAAAAAATGATTTCTTTGCACCGAGACAAATAATAACTTTCAAGAACAAACCAAGGAAAAAATAACATCCTTAAAAATAATTGAATATCCACATCTGCTTTTAGATTCAACTTACGGCACTCCTATACAAAGCAACCCCCGAAAAGATAACTATAGTTTGGACTACTGCTTTTAGATTTTACTGCTGGACTCGCGAACTTCTCATAAGTTAGGATGATGCACTTACACAGTTCTCCCAAGTCCCATATTTTGAACTGAAGGTTCCACCTCCACTGTGCTGTGCATACTCGGAAATAACTGCACGAGCGCACATATCCCAAGTCTTCGCCATTTCCTCAAGTGACATTGGCTGTGAAAGGCTTCTGAGAGAGATGCTGAACCTGGATTTGGCCTTGATAGATAGATCTTCATATTCTTTACTGCAAATACAAATAATTACTCAACAAAACTGAAAAGAGTAGAGCGTATCTCAAATATGTTACCATATATTCTTTCTGGTGATAACCATATTATCACATACAGGCAACATTCAGATTGGTTTTTGGATCATTTCTCCACTTCTCCCCACCCCCCACACCAAACAACACACGCAACTAAAGAAAAAGAAAAAAGAGGCACTCTAGACCTCGCATTTTCCCTCACAACAGTTAACTCTAAACACCCCCAAAAAATGAAAGTTTTCTCTACTCACCTGCAGTATCTCTATCTGAGAAAGCATGAGAATGATAGACATGACTAGAACCTCCAATTTATCAGTTCCAAGTTTGTGACAGATGGGATATATTTTCGTTTAGAATAATACAAAACAGAAACAAGTGTTTTAGGAGTGTATCAAGTTTCAGATTCCTTCACCTGACTTCAACGGGAAACTTGTCCAGAAGTATTGGAGAGCAATTTGGATAATTGGTGGGAACAAGCAATCTTAAAGGCTGGATTGGTGACTGCATACCAGTAAGAAACCAAACCAATTAATCACACCCAAAAAAATAAGAAACCAATATTGATGAGAATAGACTGGCATTCAGGTCAGAAAAGACTCCTATGAATCTCACCATTTGAGCAGAAGCGTACTGCGATTTCAAGTATGGGCTCAGGGCCACTGCACTGAAAGAGCACTTAACAATTGTTCCATCACCTCCTTCAGCAGCAACAGCTACTGCAATTGGATCGACATCTTCATCGCATATATCTACCACAGTGTCAATAAGTCGACGATTTATCTCGTGAATTTCTTCAGAAAGGGCCCGACTAGTCTGCAACAGTATAACCCTCATTACCATAACTGGGGAAGCTAGAACATTTCTAATTGTGTGCTACGAACATCAGCGAATCAATTCAAAAAAATTGGACTACAAGCAATTCAAAATCACGGAAAATCATAAATGCTTGCGATGCAAAAAGACACTAGCAAAGTGGATGATTCATAAACCCTAACAATCCACACATTATGTGCATTCATTTTTATTACAAGCAGAAGATTACCTCAAGCCTAGGCCTTTTAATGCTTGATGTAGCGGTAGACTCCATTTCAGATGTATCAGAACCATTTAAAAGCCGCGCACTTCCACTTATACTGCCAGCTGAGGAAACAACATTGGAAGGCATTGCACTTGTGGAGCGCCTTGTTCTCTTTGTTCCAGTAGATCCATCCTGTGTGAAGAAATGTCTAGCCTGCAGGCGACACTTTGTCATAGCAACCAAATCTTCACCAACAGCAGCTCTTGAGCCATTACCTGGGGCAGATCCAGCTATTCTATCAACCATACTGACAACTGAGCTGATATCACTAACAGAAGCAGTCAATGCTTCAGGTGACACTGACTTAACCTGAAAAATGGCATAATCACATATACCATTTCTTGAATGAGAAGACATAAAAGATTCTTAAAGAATAGAGCACTAAAGTGATCCAGTACCACACTAACCGCTTTAATTAAGCGCTCAAATGGTTGTTCTGCTGCATTTGACTTGTTTGAAATAACAGATGATACAGTTCCATGTGCCGCATCAAGATTTGTAAATTCCGCAAGTAAAGGTGAGGCCGATATCCCAGGAGTGCCGATCGCAAGGGATTGGGCTTGCCCAGATACTGCAGTTGTTTGTGGTCCTCCAATATTTCCAGCATTGGAGAGTGACGAAATACTGGAATTCACCTTTTCTGATTCTCCAGGCATAGGGGATGGAGCCAATGGAGTTGAGGGAGATGCCACTATCAAGGGTGAATTTGCGGACTGCAAAGGTGTTCCAGTTTTTGTCATAGAAGACAGCAGACTCTGCTGGTCAATTTGCGGCGAATAATGCTGGGGAATCTGAGGAGATGCTGCTTGAAGGATTTGTGGAGAAGAAATGGAAAATGGGGATCCAGATTTCAATTGTTGGTGATTATATGCTCCACGTTGACCAGTTGAATGTTGTTGAGGGAAGACTCCAGATTTAACACCCATCTGCTGTCTCGTCTTCATGTCAGTAGAATCAGGGATCTGATGTAAAGGTGACATATGGTGTCCCGGCAACTGAGCAGGCTGCTGTTGCTTTGTTTGTTGCTGTTGTTGCATTAGCTGCTGTCTCTGCATAATTTGATGTTGCATCTGCCTCTGTTGAAATTGTTTCAGTTGTTGGGTTTGTAACATCTGTTGTTCCTGCTGTTTCAGATGCTGGTTCTGAAGCATAGTAGAATTAGGCTGCAGAGAATTGAGATTTGACTGCAGTGTATTCATTCCACTCTGTGATGTTAAAGAACTATTCACTGCTTGAGGGCCACTAACAGGATTCTGCTGTAGAGAGCTCATAGACACTTGCTGCAGTGAATTTAGAGCATTACTCTGCCCTCCATCTGGGTTTGAAGTAGGCTTTATTGCATTAATCATGCTCTGCTGTGCATTGGGACCAGCTGAGACAGAAGACAACGAGTTATGCTGCAGACCAGACATATTGTTCTGCTGCATTGTTGCTACAGAACTTGGTATATTCATTGATTGCATCTGAGGGTTCATTTGATTTTCATGGGAATGCATTTGAGAAATTTGAGCTTGAGGCTGGGACTGTTGCATATGAGGCTGGGGATGTTGCCCTTGCTGTAAAGGAATGGGCTTACGAGGCCTATTTGAATTAAGAAAGTTGATGATCTGCTTCTCAACAGAAGCCAACTTCTCCTTGTGTGCAAGCTGAACGTCGCTCTTGTTGATTTGCAAGAATTGTACAAGACGCTCCAACATACTCTTAAACATCTTGAACTTTTCAAATCGTTCATTTTTAGTTTGTTGAGGAAGGGACTCATGCTGCAAACCAGAAGAAATTAATTAAAAGGACTAGAAACAAAAAAGATATAAAAGAAGACAAAAAGTAGTACTTTGACATTTCTTTTCTCTGCTTTTTACCCTCTGCTTAAATCTGACCCACAAACTACATCAATATGGTAAACATGTATTAGCATTCATAGTCATATATGTTCAAGCACTTTCCCTAAATATATTAGGAATTTTTCTTTTTCATATTTATTTCAGGTAGCTGCAAAATAACATTATGACAGGAGCTCCAAATCCCCATCAGTAAACTATAGGATAGATAAGAACCAATTGCTTGAGTAGGATATCAAAAGTACCACGTTTTGCAGCTTTGTAGCGATTCTCATGTACATCTCTTTTAAATCCATATAGTACATGTCCTTCATGGATTTAACCTGCAAGTCAAATTGCTCAGTTTCTAGAGATGCCAAAAGCATAACATAATTGAAGTTTGGGCTTTCATGCTTTAAATTCTATTTCTTCATCCCTCTTCATGGACGAGAAACAAAATGATATAATACCTTTTGATAAACTTCCTCCTGCCAATCTCCAGCATTTGCATTCCCTGTTTGAGCTGTAGAATCTAAAGACGCTAGACAATAATTTTGAGTAACAGTCACTCAGTGTTGTCAATGGCGGATCATGGAGGCAAGCCAAAAAAATGCCATAATGTTATAGTGGACGCTATAACGGCTAATAGCGGACACAATAAAATATGCAAAATATGTATAAAACACTGCATAATGTAATAAAAAGCAAAAAGCAACATGAATCATACAAATAACTCAAAAGTCATAGCGCCATGGCAGCACCATTGCATATACCGGTGGCTGCAAAAACCGCCACGCCATAGCGCCATGGGCGCTATTTGACAACACTACAGTCACTACACAGACGATGATCAGTATTGAAGAGAAATTCAAGCTTATAACAGTAGCATTAACAGCATTGAAGCATTTTTATGATTTGATGAGAAACCACACATGCATTAGGCTAGAAGTCAATGGCCTAGATTCACTAGTGCATAACAAAGATAAATATGTAAATAGTAGCCTATAATCTATATCAAGGAATTAATTTAAAAAATGAAGCAAATTTACTGCACGAACCCTATTGTTTCCATTGATTCATTATTGAAAAAAGAAAACACTTCAAGTAAAAAAAACAAAAAAAACATCAGCTAGTTTACAGCTCGTTGATTATTACTGGAAGACTAAGTTGCACCAGCAAAGGGATGATGACATTCTAAAAATATTTGTCTAAGAATCCACATGAAAAACTGTATGGCCAAGGGAATCTAAAAGCAGATGGCTCAATCAAGAATGTTAAAGAGGGTGCATGAATTAAATATGCCATAAGATCAAAAGAACATGTTGAGCAACAATGGAAAGCAACAGAATTATGAGTCAAAGAGAACAAGGATGATTACTTGACGAAGCCTCAGGAATCCTTTGTGCCTGAAATAATTGTTTCTGCTGTTCAACCGCATTCTGTTGTTGAAGTAAAGGACCTGATGTTTGTAGCCTTTGCTGCATATCTCTCTGCATGGGATTTGACTGCTGCGGCAAATGTTGCAGTTGTCCATTTTGGGATTGAAGCTGTGACATCATCTGCTGTTGTGTTGGTTGCGTCTGTGACTGTTGAGCTTGGTTTGATAGCAATTTCGCATGCTGCATTTGTTGCTGCACTGGAACCTTTTGTAACATGTGGACAGAATTCTGATTAACTGGTATTCCAGAATTACCAGATTGTGTTCCAAGCATCTGCGACTGTTGGAGGCCAGAGACATTATTTTGAGGCCCCAGTTGAGATTGATGCATATTTGACAGGTTGTTCTGCTGACCCGTTAACTGCTGTTGCTGTAGATTTGAAATATGACTCTGCTGCCCCATCAGCCTTTGCTGCTGCTGCAAATCAGGAATGCTGTTAGATTGACCAATCAACTGGTTCCGTTGAACATTTGTTGCATTAGGTTGCTGGCCAATCAGCTGCTGCTGTTGCTGTCCCTGCTGAGGTGTTGACAGGATTTGCTGTTGAGGCATGGATGTTTGTGGCTGATGCAAAAGGGAACCCTGTTGCTGCTTCTGCCTCATCAACGATTGTGAGTGTGGCTGAAGCACGGGTTGGGATCCTTGTTGCAGAGAAGACTGCTGATTCTGCTGAATATTAGATAAAGAAGCTGACTGCATTGATGAGGGTTGCATAACAGCTTGCTGGGAAGTTTGAATCTGACCCGGTTGTAATATGTTTTGCTGTTGTTGTTGCTGTTGTGGTTGTTGCTGCTGCTGCATATGTGATTGCATTAGAGACTGCGGTATATTTCCCTGCTGCTGGAACTTTTGATTCATGTATTGCTGTTGTAACTGCTGCTGATGATAAAGAAGCTGTGAATTTGCTGATTGCTGCTGTTGCTGTTGTGGGACAACCTGTTGTCTTCCTGGTATCTGCCTTTGAGAATTGGCAAAAACATTTGGAGGCATCCCCTGTCCCATCGAGTTCCCTACTAAATTTGGAGCAACATTGCTAATATTTTGCATATTCTGTAAGTTATTCTGTCCAACATTTGGCATGCTAGCCTGGTTCAAATTTCCAACAGCAGGAAGGGTAGATGTCAAACTAGCAGAACTTTGAGCTCCAGCAGACGGAATACTGTTCTGCATATTCTGGGGTATGAGCTGTTGGCCGGCTTGAGATTGATTGCCCACTACTGGCATTGAAATTGGTTGGTTATGAATTTGGGACTGCAAGCTATGGCCAACTGTTTGTGATCGCAAGTATACATACAAAGAAAGGAAGATAGCATTCAGTAAAGGTCGTAAACACACCTAAAGAGAATTATACAGCAATCTGAATTTTCAAAAGAATATAAAAGAAAACAGAAACCAAAAGCACTGTATCCCTGACCTAAGTTATGAAGAAGAAGTGAAGAACAACATATATAGAACAACAGTAAACTCAAATTCAGCCCCCAAAAAACCCTCAGTATGCAGCAAAAGATAGATACATATGCGGATATGTATGGCGAGTGGGGGAGGAAAGATGAGAAAAGCGTGGGAGGAGGCCGAGGAAAAACAGATAAGTGAGTGGTAGCGGCTGGACACCATAATGAGCTTCCCCAACAATGAAGGGAAAGAAGACAGAGAAAGATTTTGGTTGTTGGTGGCAAGCTAGACACGTTTAAGTCGGGAAAATCGTTCTCTATCCTGAATCCTTTCCAAACATGACCTCAATTTAAGTTGCAACTGTGATTTCCAATTCTTATCAAAGCAGACCTCAATAGGTAAATTGCTTGAATGATCTAAAGGAACCAAAAAAACTAAATGTACATATCTGACAGCACCATGAGTTGTGGCCAATGATGCAAACTAATTGTAGAAACCCCATCAATCCCCAGCAGGAAATTCAAGACAATCAATATTTCCAATGAAAGCAGCTGATTTTTCCATCTTAATACCTGGATCGGGAAGATTTTTACTAGTATTAGAATTGGCCATGGGATTTTGCGACTTCGTCTCCATAGTAAGCATTTTCAGAGATATCTTTCTCAGATAATCTTGCTGCAATTCATATAGATAATGTATAACACATTAAATCAATTGTAATAGAATCAGGAGAAACTTAATATCTTAAGGGAATGGAATGTAATAATACAAAAAAGATAATTCTATAAGTTTGGATCCGAACATTCAACTGGAATTTAAATGAAAGTGTGCTGCTGAGTTGCACAGACTATACCTGGCTTGTTGCAGCAGCATAAATCTTTTCTTCAAATCTTACAGCTATTTTCTTAAGTTCTTGCAGTCCCTCTTGTCCAGAGAAAGAAAGATGCCTCTTCAAAGTATCCATTCTACATATATGAAAACAGATAGGAAAAAAAAACATTAACATAGGAACTGAACAAAGTATCAGCAAGTACATCAACAAAAATAAAGATGGTAAGCAAGTTACCGAATTGAACACAAAAATGCATAATCATAATCTGATTTAGAACTCAGTACAACCATCAACCAGGAGAAAATGAAAAATCAACATATAGGTACTTGCTACCAGCAGAAAAGGCATAAAAAGAGATAGAAGCAGCAGTACAATAGAAAAGAACAAAAATAAAAATAAACGGATCTTGCTCATCTCTTCTTAAATGTTTAAAAAAAAACTGTTTTAAAATATGCACCCTACAATTAGATCATACTCTAGGTAAACAGAACCCAAAAAGATAAATAAATAAACTGCTATATTTGCTTTGATTTGCTTCTTATTGGTAATAATACTAATTTTCCCCTGCTAATAGAAAAATACCAAATTATCCAAAAGCAAAAGGGTTGCACCCCTTAAAGCGCAAATCAGGTCAATTTTTCAATTGGAATGATTACTAGAAAGGAGTATGAGACTAGTCATCAACTCCTCAATTCAGTGAAGGAAAAAGAAGAATGAGATTTCTTTATATTCTGATTTCGAGAGACTATATGGAGCTAAATGGCATCCTAAACTAACAAGGAAACAAAATATTGTAGTCTTAGTCTAAGACTAACAGAAATGAAACTAATGAATATGTACCCTTACGAATATGTCAAGAGTAGACCTGAACATAAACACCTATAGGTTTCTTTTTCCAAGCATTGCAAGTCTTCTTGGCTACTTCAAAATTACATATGATCCAATTTTTCATATTTTCTCGTAGCTTACTAGGAACTCCATTTCATTACCAAAAATCTTCCCTACACCTTTTACAAAATCATAAACCAACTAATCAAATGCCAAACTACTACAGAAGAACCAAAAAAGAGAAGGAAAAAAAAAGAATCATAAAGAGACTACTTAAATGAAAAGTGAACAGTTCAAACAAGTAAACACAATCAATATAATCACTGCTGCAGTGACACTGGAAACCAATATATAGAAAATAATTTGACATTCTACTAGCTAAGATGCTATGCAAATGTCATATTTGCAAAGGAGATGTTTATATTAGAACCTTTTCAAAATATAAAACTTACAAGTGAGGCTAAAAGCAGAAGTTAGAAATCTGGAAAGATGCCAAAAGTTGATAATATTTGCACCATTTGTATCCAAGAGAATTTTAAACCAGGAAACATGAATAATAGGCATAGGTATATAATCGAGTTAAACTATACCAGTAAAACCTTTTTCTTTTCATTGACTCCACCCAACTCTTCCTTCTACTATACCTTATTGAACAGTACAACCTAGATCCTCAAACAATCAGTATCCACTTCTGTGTATTCCCATCATAGAACTGAATTATTCCTCTTCTCACTTTCCTAATAACTTCCTTCTTTTCCCCATACTGACCAACCAAACAACTAAATGACATCCACCTGACAACTCCCAAGGGAAACCCATTAAGAAGATTCAGTATCACCATGCCTTCCCTTCCCAAATTAGAGCCAGTGCCTATATAAACAAATACATCAACCAAAAGATCAGGCATCCTAAGGTCATCATTTCTCCATTTTTACCATGGATTAGACAGGCTAATCGCATCTTGTCTTAGGCAATGTTGCAGAAATCATTAGTTGCTAGGCGGTCGCCAGACTGGCGACTGGCGACTAACCGGCTTACCTAATTACAAGAGATTTTTTAAAATTCCCTTATCCTATATATTATACTAGTCAAACAAAATTCCATAAAAAATTAACAATCAAATACTAGTCAAATCAAAGTACACAAAGTCCATCCATAATAATTAAATTCATTACCATAATAAGTAATAACAAGTTCAAATACTAAAATAATCGATTTGACCGATTTTGGCTGACTTTGACCGATTTTGACCGACTTTTGACGAATAAGTTGGTCAACCGATTTTTTACCCCGACTAGTCAGTTAGGTGCCGACTAGGCCGATTTTTACAACACTGGTCTTCTGCAGAGACCCATAATATGACACATTGAGCAATCAAACTGGGGTCCCCTTTCCTAATTGACGAAACTATTTGTCCTCTGTTTAAATTTATTTAGTTCAGAGGTTTCAGAGTAACAATAAATAACAAGAACAGTATTATTGTTAGCAATCAGACACCATCTGACAAGTTTTTACACTATAAGAAACTTGAACTATAGCAACCAGGAAATCATGACTTTAAACATTCACAATTTTGTTTATAAATCTAAAACAGAATATATCACAAAATTCTACATGTTAAAATAGATATTCAGAAAAGAGGAATCTTTTGTAACTGAAAGAGAGAAAATGTTACATCTTGTTGACAATTCTCTGACGAGAATCAGATTGAAGCTGAGTCCTCCAATCAACATTGTCCATAGTGGTGGCAGCCAATGCGTTGGCAGCATTGGACATAGCTGAGGCTTCACCAATTCCTCCTTGACCCTGAGCCGCTCTCCAGCTACTGTTATCCATTACCTGACAACTGAACAATTGAAACTTTTTATTCAATCTAAATTGAATAACAATTGAATCAGAGAGCAAGTGAAAATGTTTTCTGAAGAAGAGAAGATCTCTTGCAGATGGATTACTCCTATTTATGCCGCTAAGGAGAAAGGAAAAGTCGGATTCCGATATAATTGACACGTAGAGATAATGATGCTGACTTTTGTCGGTTATTTCAAACTGTATGTGAGGCTAGTAAATGACACCTCCCACCTGCCAGCTGATTCAATGGCAATTGGATTCTATTTAGCTGTCTCATTTAAATATAGAGTTGTATAATGCCAACTGAAACACAGTTTGTTTATACTCAGATTACTTAAGAGCCAAATAGCAAGTGTTTCCTCTTCCTTTTTCCTTTTTTGGCCTTTTCATTTCCGTGAAGAGTTCCAAGATCATAACAAGTATAATGCAACATAGAAAGTTTGGTAACTACAATTGTCAGTTATACTTATAGCTTGCATGCACGGAAATTATCAAATATTTATAGAAAAGACTTCCATCGTGTAACATGATAAAAGCACACAAGAAAAAATATCCACAAAACTGGTAGAAGTTTTTTCAATAGCATAATCAGGTCCATTCCCAAGCAGCAAAAGTAACAAACTTATCAAAGAATTTTTTTATCATGAACAAAAGTGGACTTAACAAGTGCCATAATGCCTATTTTACAAGATTGCATAAAAATATGGAGAGGCACATGAACACGACCAACAGAATGGAACCAATGAAACAAAGTCGGTAGAAAAAAAAATTCTTCTTTAAACTTTGCTTTGCTGGATAAATTAAATTAGGTCCCTTAAATTCTCAAGTTTTACTGCCACAAGATTCGGCAAAAAATCCTCTGTCCCCGTTCGTGTATGTCCCCGTGTCCCCAACCAATCACAATTCACCATGTGTATATATAATTAAAACAAATATTTATATAGTAAATTCTGATTGGTTAGGGACACGGGGACATACACGGACGGGGACAGAGGATTTTCACCCACAAGATTCCAAAGAAGCCTAGCAACGGAATTCAAGCATAATACATCATTATTAATTTTCCTTTCGGTGTCATAACTTACCTCAAGAATAATTTAAACCTTCGCCTTCAAAGTCAGCTATGCGCTTTCCAACTCACAAACCAATGCTTCAACCATCTAGAAAACCTAATCAACCATGTTAGCTCCAGTAGGATATATATATATATATATATATATATATGCATTAAGCTATAGCGATAATATCAAAACAATAGAAGCATCACTAACCAACTGTTTTCACTTTTAACTCACCAAAAAACTTGTTACCAAAGTTTACAGCTTTACGGCCGATCAACATTTGAGAAAAAATAAATAAAAATACAAAGTTTTAGAGAATATATATATATATATATATATATATATATATATATATATGCATTAAGCTATAGCGATAATATCAAAACAATAAAAGCATCACTAACTAACTATTTTCACTTTTAACTCACCAAAAAACTTGTTTCCAAAGATCACAGCTTTACGGCCGATCAAAATTTGAGAAAAAATAAATAAAAATACAAAGTTTTAGAGAATCATTCCAGAGCATGAGTCACCTCCTTCTTATGATAAATTATAATTTGTGAATAAAAAAAACTAAAAATTAACTGGTAAAGGAAAACAAAACAAAATTAACATTATATCTAATCAAATTTTGCACCCAAAAAAAAAGATAACTGAAGTACTAAATTATTTAGATTGATTTTTTTTCAAAATTCTTCATAAATAACCAAAATAAAAACAGAATAAAAAATAACGTAGCCAAAATCTGCCGAAAGAAAACCTAAAAACAGATTAATTTCAGTAATTATAAGAATGATCATAGGTCGAAATTAAACAAAAACCTGAAGTGATTTGAGGATTGTGTGTTCTTCAAATTAACTTCGATAAATTAAAGCCGAGGAAGCTTCTTCCATAATTTTTTCGAATTGATAATTGGATTAGATGATCGAATACGAAAAAATTTGGTAGAGAATTTAGAAAAGAATCGCAAGTTTTTAGGTAAGTTCAAAAGCTTGACCAAAGTTCCGATGACCAAGCCCTCCTCTGTTTCGTTTGTTTAAATAGATAACTAAAAATTTATTTCTTTTATTTTTCTTTTTTAAGGGGAAAATAATATATTTATTTTTGAGTTAATTACAATTTATGCCCCTCGGACAATTTTCATTAACAAATTATGACCCTACACTTTATTGCGTGCCAATTTTTTTTTTTGAAACCCGACTGGGTGGTTCCCCATTTGGGGAGAGAGATGTCTCACATGAGGAGAATGGTAGCCCTAGAAAGGGAGATTTCAAAGCTTATCTCACGAAGGAGGAGGGTATCGAACCCGCGACCTCACGGTCGTGGGCAGGTGCCCGCCCCACTAGGTTAGGAAACCTTAGATGCGTGCCATTAATACCTACACTATTTATGAGGTGCTCAAACTACCAAAATGGGGGGAATTCGACGACCTAATGTGTCTTTGCACACGCCACCCACATGCCCGATTTTGCCCTCAAAATTCCACTTGACCATTTCAAAAATCATCTTCCACAATCTCATTCCCCTTCTCCCCCAATCTCATTCCCTTTGGATTCAGCACCCGTAAAATAGAATCCTACAACTTCTAATCCCCTCTTGAAGAAATCTCCCCCATTTAAATTCCCTAAAACCCCCTATTTCTCTTCAATTTCTGTTCAATTTCTAAATCCCAAATTTCATAACGGCTGCCTTTAAGCGGTTGATGTCAACTCTGAACAAAGTTTTAATTGAGAAGATTGTTCATCCTTCCAAAATCACTGTTGGAATCCTCCTGTTTGAGAAATCCTCCAAGGTCATATAAAAGAATTATATAGCTTCAATTGCAAAACGAAACCAGTGGCTTCAATTATTCAATGGTTCAAATCACCTCATTCATCAAACAAATGAATCAAGAGATGATAATGGGAGAAACAAATCATTTGGGTTTTATTTGTGTTTGATTTGGTTGTTATTGCAAATAATTACATAGGGGGATTGAAGAAGGGGAATGAGATCGGGGAAGAAGATGAAGTTGAAGGATTTAAGAAAAAGTTGGATTTTGTCGCACGTGCTCTCCGCCGCCATAGGTCGTTGGATTCCCTCGATTTGGATAGTTTTAGCACCCCACAAATAGTGATGAATATAAATGGCACAAAAAAAAGTTTAAGGTCATAACTAGTTGTTGAAAATTATTTAAAGGGTATAAATAGTGATTAACTATTCATTTTTTTAAAGAAAGAGGTAAAATCCATTTTGTTTTTAAAGGAAAAATGAAATATATTGTAAAACACAAGAGGGGGGGGGGGGTGAATTGGGTTTTAACTAATCTTGGCAACTTTTTGATTCTTTGCAATACTATTGTAAGTTTGAGCAAGATGATTGAAAGCAAAGTAAAACCCAATAACAAGACAAAGGATTTAGAGTGGTTCGATTCACTTAGAATCTACATCCACTACCTTGAGCCGCACCCAAGGATTTGCAACAACTTCACTAAGAAGATTTTACACTTGTGGCTAACTCACTAAGAGTTTTACAAACACAATCACAATACCAAGAAACTCACTAAGAGCTTGCCCACACAAAGTAGGACTTTACAAATTGCCCACACAAAGTAGGACTTTTACAAGAATTACCCAATCACTTAGAAAGGGAATTGAATGTTTAAAGAACAAGTATGATCACTCTTATAAGTGAGAAATATACCTTTGAAGTACAAACAATTTTAGCTCTTGAACATATGAAGCACACTCTTTGTCTTGCTTTTTGAAAGAACACCTTTGAAAGATTTAGATCATGGAGATCAAGTGTTTTTGCTTGGTGAGTGTTTTGGCTTGATGAGAAATCAATGAATATTTGATATGCAAGCCTTAGAATGTTTCTCTAGCTTTGGAGTATTTATATATTTCAAATAAGGCTGAAAAACGACTCTCCAACGGTCAAAAAACGGCTAGAAAATCGCAGAGTTCGGTTGACCGAAGTTCAACCTCGGATGACTGAAGGCAACTTCGGATCCACCTTCAGCAAGGTCGGTCGACCGACCTCTCTTGTGGTCGACCGAAGCTCTGTTTTGTTCCTCTCAGTATCTGCTCGGTTGATCCGAGCTTGGGCTCGGTTGACCAAACTTCCAAGCTAATTTTTCACACGTTTTGAAATCTTTTGAAGTCTTTTAAAGTCTAAAAAGGTTTTCCTAAAAGGTAACAAGTAAGAACACATGGAAAACTTTTCTAAAAGACTTATCTATGAAATCAAAGGCTTTTTGGATAAGAACACATATAAAGATCATTTTGAAACTTAAGCCTTTGAAAACGTGTTTATGAAAACATGCAAGACTAGAGTGTAGAGCTTATGTTCATAAGAGCTTTGGTTAGAGGTATATAAGATCAAGACTTATAATGACAAAGCTAATCTAACCAAACCTAAGTCTTCAATCATCAATCTTGATAAATGAGCCTTGCATATCTTGAATCTTGATATCAATGGCTTTCAATGGCTTGATTGAAGTACTTAGAGCTTCCAATATATGTTCCAATATTCTATCACAAAGATATAAACATTAGACACAACATCAAGTGTTTGTCCATTATCAAAAACCGAGTTTGATTGCCCTTAGGGCTAACAATCTCCCCCTTTTTGATTATGTCAAACTTTGATGTAATTAGATAGGATATGGACAATTTAAGTACAAGGAAGCATGATGAAGCATGGCAAAAAGATCTTAGTACAAATAAGAGCAAATACTAGTGCTTTCAAGATAAAACCAATGAAGACTAAAACACTAGCATGATAACTTCTTTTTGCCAAATGCATCTAGGGACTCTTAAAAGAGCCCTATTTCCCAACCAACCTCCTTGCCTCCTTCCTTCCATATAATAGTTTTCTTGTGTGTAATATACATACCTTAGTTTACACAAGAAGCTAACTTACCATTTTCATCAATGTCGATGTGAGTGCTAAAGATCCTATTACAAAGAACATGCTCACACAAACATTAGAACTTACAATGGTTTGTTATCATCAAAACAACATAGAATATGCCCTTAGGGCTAACAATCTCCCCCTTTTTGATGATGACAAAACATTGATGCAAATGGGAATAATATGCAAAATAAAGATACCAAATGTATGCATGAGATAAGGATATTAAGGATCCAAGCAAGTAGATGTTTTCTCAAAAAAAATCTACTCCCCCTATATTAAAGAATCCCTTATCTCTCCCATTTTGCAAGTTCTAAGCTTTCTCCTTTTGTAGATAACTTCTCTTGGCACATTTGCAACACTAAAAATTCTCCCTCTTTTTGTCAAAATCAAAAAGGGATATCAGAGCGCCAATAAGAAAAGCATTTCAACGAAAAGTATAGATTCATTTTGGAGAAGCTTGATGAAATTTTAATAATCCTCCCCATATAAAGACAAACTTAAAAACCATGGAAACAACTTGATGGTCTTGTAGATTGATAAAATAAGAACCAAAAGATCAATTCTAAAAAAAAACCAAAAATAATTATGAAGAAGGATTACTCATTGAATAAGCTTGGTTGATTTCTTAAAAAACAAGGAGTCCATAATAACACATAAATCCAAAAGATGGTCATGTATGGCTCAAAAAGAATATCAACCTAAGCTAAAAACAAAGGAGATATGGAATAAACCTTAAAGAACAATCTCCCCGTTTATCAAACATACGATGTTAGCTATTTGAGATAAAATCAAGTTTTGATACCAATAGACCAATTGTAAAACATGATACCAATTATAAATATAGCCAATTGTAAAACATGTTTGAAAATATAGCTAACAAAGTACAAGTGGAAGTGATACCATGAATACATAAGATAAGCAAATGTATCACCACCAAAAGAAGTAGAGGAAGTGTAAGATAACACTAGGAGAACATTCCTCTAACAAGTTAATGATTAGCTAAACGAGTATAACAACTCTTGAAGCAAGACTAACCAAAAACAATTGTAATTACTAGTTGATTTTTTGTGATATGGACCATGGTCCAATGAACTTGGAATTGCATTAGACTAAATGAGTTTAGCATAATGGTCATAACATGGCAACTAAAAAGTTGGGAGAAATATTTCTGTCCAGAACAGAAGTGGGACTTCCATTCTGTGTCCGTCTTGGCTGACGTGGCAAGGCACGTCTGGGTGAACGCCACGTCAGCCAAGACGGAAGTCAGACCCACTTCCGTTCTGAACTGGTTGATTAAAAATCCTACAAACCCTAATTAATCTGTGACCTGAGGACGGAATTGCCACTTCCGTCCTCAAATTACAGCCTTTTTGCAGTGTCTAGTCTTTTCTCACTTTTTCTTTACAATAATGGGACTGCAAATGTGGACCAAATTGAGGATGAAAATCCCACTTCCGTCCTCAAATGGCTGAGAGTTTTTCCCCACGTATGTCATATGTGGCCAGTTTTTCAGGGATTATAAATACTATCCACTCTCCACCAAAATTTGAATAAAATTCAGCAAAATTTACTTCATTTTCTCACATCAACATACCCTGCAACTCATTCAAAACCCTTCAACTCATTTATTTCCATAAAAACCCTCTCTTCCCTAATATAATTTGATAATGAATAGCGAAATGGATCCCGCCCTGTAAGAGTATTTCAGACACCAATTTAGAATTGCGGTCGGAAATCAAACTGATGAAAATGGTAGTATTTTATTTTGTTATGTGTAAGTTTTTTTAGATGAAATGTGTTTAGCTATCTAAGTAATTTTTTTTTGTAGCTTCTTCCATCAAAGTAGACAAATTGGTTGGAGCAAACTGGTCTCGGGTTAGCAAGTTCTGTCTATCTGAAGGACGACTTTGGGAATCAATGGTGCGTTTATGTAACCAAAATAGATAATACATACTACCTAGACGGAGGATTAAAACAATTTTTGCGTGACAACAATCTTCGGCCCACAGATAAAGTTCATTTTATACCCTCTCCAATGAATGTACTAGATATTTCTGTTAAGGGAGGGCACGAGATAGGTTACCTGAAGGGCAAATTATCGTATCCTTCTGACGGGGCTTTTTTCCGGCAGAGTTTTCGAATAGACATTAACAAAACCTATTCGGCACTTTCTAAACCGGTACGTTCTCAGATATTAAAATTTTAGTAATAAATTCGTTCCTCTCAGAGGTATGGGTTGTAATGTTGTTTCCCGTGTACAGTGGATATGTAAAAACTACATGCAATGGCGTGTTAGAATGCAACTTGGAATCCCCGAAGTACTACACATGCGCAATTTTCACGAGAACAAATTGACATTCCAAGTGGCTAGAGACGAAGGCGGAGACGATTATTATTTTTTGGAGTGGGATGAGTTTGTTGTGTTTTCAAGATTACACCCCGGTGACCATGTACAAATTCATCCAACCCCTTACGATATCCTTGATTATAGAGCCAAGAATGATGCTTTTGCCAATTTATTACGTCAACTTTAATAATAAGTCATTGTAATGTTTGCAATTTTTGGATATTAAATGAAAAATATTTAAATACATTTAAAACAACTTTTTACGATTGCTAACAAAATTGATAATTTTTACATTCTAAACTATTACAAATTAGTAAAATTTAAATACAATTAATGTGGAGGAGGTGCTTGGTCAAGATTTGCTAACATGGGGCAAGTCTTCCAGTTGTGACCGACTTGTTTACAGTGGCCATACTTCTTTTCTCTTTGAGTTCCCCTGTTCTCTGTGTCCATAGGCATTTGAAATCTCCGCCTTTGAGGTCGACCCACCTGTGTACCTTTCATGTTAGGAGGGTGATGTGTCATATCAAAAAGAGGAGGTCTCCAATGAATGGGATAAAGTACAGGGTATAAAATGGACTTGTACGTATTTCTATAATGCTCGAGAGATTATAAAGGGTGGATATACTTAGAAGCATCCTCCATGATTGATTTGGACACATCAACGATATGTGAGCATGGAGTTGAATAACTCGACCATTTATCACAGTTACAAGCACGAGCTAATAAGTTGACCGTGTATATTTTTTCACCTTCGCCAGGTCCTCTATGTCGGGACATGACCCTATAGATACCTTGGTCTTTGTGGTGTCGTTGCACAGTCAAACTTGTTGCTTTTTCTTCGTACGTGAAGTATTGATCCCATGTTCTCTTAGGGAATGGCGTTTGACAACTATTAGCGTTTTCCCGGTGTGTGTCAAAATAATGTACAAGCTTGAAAAATATCATCTCCACAAGAGCTTTCAAAGGCAACGCTCTAGACTGTTTCAAAACACTGTTAAGCGCCTCAGACATGTTTGTCGTCATGCAACCGAAACGCTTATTTGGGATGCTGCATCAACCAGTTAAATGCATCCTGATCTTTTTGTTTAATACGTTCAAGATAAAAATCACACTTATTTTTTTTCTTTTGTGCTGCAGCAATCCACACATAATCTTTCAATTCTTTGTTTTTTTTTTTTTGCATGGGTGTGGAATTTTGACCTATAATGCCTAAGGCAATATCGGTGTTAGCCCTAAGGGCAAAGTTACTCTATGATGTTTTTGATGATAACAAACCATTGAGAGTTCTAATGTTTGTGTGAGCATGTTCTTTGTTATAGGATCCTTAGCACTCACATCAACATTGATGAAAATGGTAAGTTAGCTTCTTGTGTAAACTAAGGTATGTATATTACACACAAGAATGCTACTTGATGGAAGGAAGGAGGCAAGGAGGTTGGTAGGGAAAAAGGGCTCTTCAAAGAGTCCCTTATGAATATGGCAAAAGAAGTAATCCCACTAATGCTTCTAGCTTCCATGTTTAATTGGTTTATCTTATAAGCATTAGTCTTTGCACTTACTTGTTCTTATATCCTTTTGCCATGCTTCCTTGTTCTTAATTTAGTCCTTATCCTATCTAATTACATCAAATTTTGACATAATCAAAAAAGGGGGAGATTGTTAGCCCTCAGGGGCAAACGAACTCGTTTTTGATGATGGACAAACACTTGATGTTTGTGTCTAATGTTTTCATCTATGTGATAGAATATTGGAATTCTATATGGAAGCTCTAAGTACTTCAATCAAGCCTTGATCAAGCTTCAAAGATATCATTCAAGACACTTTTCGTCAAGCTTGAAGATTGAAGACTTAGGTTGGTTAGATTAGCTTTGTTGAAAATATTTATCCTTAAGCTCTAACCAACGCTCTCTTGAACATAAGCTCTTCACTATAGTCTTGCATTGCATGTTTTTCATAAACACGTTTTTGAAAGGCTAAGTTTCAAATAGTGTTCGTATTTCAAAAAGCCTTCGATTTCAAAGTATAAGTCTTGTAAAATGGTTTTCCAAAGTGCTCTTACTTGTTACATATTAAGAAAACATTTTAGACTTCAAAAGATTTCAAAACGTGTGAAAAATATGCTCGAGAAGGTCGGTCAACCGAACTAAGGTCGGATCAACCGACCGAAGCCGAGAGTTTTCGAAATATGAGGTCGGTCGACCTAATGGGTACTTCGGTCGACCGAGTGATGCTCGGTCAACCGAAGATTGGCTAGTGGATCCGAAGTGTCGGTTCGGTCAACCGAACTCGCTTTTAAACTAGCCGTTTTCGACCCAGTTAAAGAGTCGTTTTTCAATGAGATTTCAAATTGTATAAATACTCCAAAGCTTTAGAATGACTCTAACACTTTGAGAGACTTGCAAAACATATTCTTATTGATTCCTTATCAAGTCTAAACACCTTGAAAGCAAATACACTTCATTGTCATGATCTAAATGCATTCAAAGGTGAATTTGCAAAAGCAAGACAAAGAGTGAGCTTATTATGCTCAAAGAGCCAACAAGATGAGCTTCAAATGTAATTATCTTTCACTTAGAAGAGTGAACAACATTGTGCTTAATCATTCATCTTATCCCCTTTCTTAGTGATAGGGTTAATGTTGTAAAAGTCCTACTTTGTGTGGGCAATTGTATAAGTCCTACTTAGTGTGGGCAAGCTCTTTGAGAGCTTCTTGTTTAGTGGTTGTTTGTAAAACTCTTGGTGAGTTAGCCACTAGTGTAAAGTCCTACTTTGTGTGGGCACATTCTTCTTAGTGAAGTTGGCAAAATCCTTGGGTGCGGCTCGAGGTAGTGGAGGTAGATTCTTAGTGAATCGAACCACTCTAAATCTCTTGTCTTGTGATTTGCATTGGGTTTTGCTTTAGCTTTTGTTAAACTTGCACTTACCTAGTAAAGATTGGAAATAGTTTGCAAGTTTTATATAAACCCAATTCACCCCCCCTCTTGGGTTCCCTCAATCGGTGCACTGCTATTGGGGGTTGCCATCCGAGGACGCTAGCCACGGCACTAAGAATGCCGGCATGATGATCGCTAATAAGACAAACTTGTAAGTCTTTCACAACATGTTCCCTTAAGTTTTTAAGGAACCATGACCAAGTGGAAGTTGCCTTTGATTCGACCAATGCAAAAGCAAGGGGTAAAATTTGATTGTTAGAATCCTGAGTGCTTGCAACCAAGAGTCCCCCTTTATAATTCCCCCTAAGATGTGTGCCATCAATTGAAATTATAGGCCAGCACCACTTGTAACCGTCAACTAACGGTTTAAATGTCCAGAACAATGCCTTGAAAACCATAGGGCCATTAACAGTTAATTGTGGATGGTAAACAAATTTGACTGTAGCACCCGGGTTAGAATCATGTAGTGCCCGCATATTCTGTGGCAGTACTTGAAAAGTTGATTTTCAAGTACCAAAAAGTGTTTCTGTAGCATGTCGGCGGGCATACCAAGCTTTCCTATAAGTACAACTCAAACTCATATTATTCACATAAGCAGCCCTAATCAATTTAACAGAAATTTCAGGATCAGCCTGTACAAGGTATATAATTTTTACTCCATTGTAGCTGGAGGACATGTTGTGTTTTTTGTTCTGGTCCATCAAGCAGTAGTGGCCCTTGTTAAGCTTGGTAACCTTCCACATTCCATCCACTCTTCTATGGTTAACGCGAATGTACCAACTGCATTGACTTTTTTCTATTGAGTTTCTACAAACCCCGCTGAACCATTGTCTGTTGCTCCTGTCTCTTTTCCACTCCCTCGAGGCCATCTTGCAATGCCATACGTTAACTCAACATTGCCTCACGTTTATCCTTGAACTGTATCCCCAAACAAATTTCGGGAAAATTGGGATTCCATATTTTAATTATTTTTCACTGTATGTCAGTTCAGGAACAGGTTCCATGGAACCCATATCATTCTAACAGGCAAAATTAGCATAGTTACCGTATGATGACATATTCCATTCTGGAATAGCTGGGGCGGAGGTAGATGGAGTTGGTTCAGGCTTTGGACTGTCTCTTCATTACTTGGTCCAACAGTTTGTTGTTGGATTTCAGAGATGGCATCTTCCGCTACCGCCTCTACATCTTCATCGACCCCGCCGTCCTCGTGTTCTCCTGCACTATCATCTGCGAAGTCGTCTTCCGTGTTCGGAACACTGTCAATGTCTGATATTGGACCCAAGGAATCCATGACAGAATTATCTATACAAGGTTCGTAACTAGACGGTGGGGGCATAGTTGGTATGGGATTTGACTCCGAAAAATATGATTCCGGAACAAATTGTGCCTGTGGCGAAAATTTTGTTGTCGGGATTACAAAACTATATACATGTCTCTGCAGAGGTTATAACAAAGCACCTACATGAATCCCTTGTTATTTGAAATCCGTTTGGATTCCCCACAAATTTGCTAGATCTTCTTCGTCGTTTAGATGTACAACATCGTACATCACCATGTTGTTCGTCGGCATGAAGAATGGACGAATCATTATTAGCCGAACAGTGACACTAGAAAGATCGACTCCTTTGCGCTGACATATTCTGTGGTAAAGTTGTCGGAATGAAAGATTTTGT
The DNA here is from genome assembly GCA_026122235.1 of Vinca minor. Lineage (NCBI taxonomy): Eukaryota > Viridiplantae > Streptophyta > Magnoliopsida > Gentianales > Apocynaceae > Vinca > Vinca minor. Next base: position 2,848,475 of record JAOCZM010000116.1, read on the forward strand.
ATAACTTCCACACTTCTTTCGCTTGGCTCTGCAAAACGGGGAAACCCACCATTTTCGTACACTACATTGTGGTCGAAATGTAAATACAATCTCACCGGACATTCAAGTGCCATTTTTTTTACACAAAATATATGAACTTGAGGAAAGATGGGTTTGGTTGGAAAAAATAGATTGGAGGATGTTGTTTGAGGTAAGAAAAATGGAGGGAATGTTATTGGATTTTATAGAGATTTTGGTAGTGAAGGGATAGGATTTTCTATCCCTAAAAAATCTAGGCCACAAACGTCTCCAGTGAAAAAACTTTCTGCACGAGACTTCTGTCCTCGAGGGGCAGAAGGTTTTTCCCCTGGATGTCCACATTATTATTATTATTTTTAGTGTGTTGTCATTTTTTTTAAAATTACTCATTTCAGAACTTTTAAATATCATAAAACTAAGAATTAAATTCGATTAATAGAAAAAAAATTACATTGAAAATATAAAAATTAAAAGTCCCGATTATTCAACACCTAATTCTTTCGAAATTTATGTTCAAACATTCTCCATATACAAGTGTTGTTGGACGATGCATCCGACATCGGGTAGTCGGGGGAACCTCCACAGTTATCTCTTTCGGTGATCTTGAACACTGACCGGCTTCGCCTCAAATGCTCTTCCTTCATACCCAAAAATATGGCAGAGAAGGATAAAGAAAAATTCGCTTTTCCTTCTGTAACGCTTAGCCCTTGGATTAGCCTAATGTAGAGTTATATAAATCAAACATGTAAGTTATGTAAACATTGAATTATTATACTGTGTCGTAATTACATGCAACTTACCGCAACGTATTCCTCCCACTGGGCTTTAGCACCATCCAAATCAACAATGTTGTTCCTACCGTCGTACTTGAACCATGGTTTGCGATTAAGTGCTTCAAAATTCCAAAACCTCTGCGCAGTTTTGCTACACCTGCATCGATCATTTTTATTGTGAATTGTCTGCCGGTGACATAGTTCATTCCGTAGACAATTTCGTTGCACAAATCGGACCAACGTTTTTCACCATTGTAACCCAGTGTACTAAAATCATAACAAATTTCTATTAACACCTGCTCGTATTCTGCAGGCCAGTCTCTGGTAAAATCAACATCCCTGAATTTGTTACGCATTTATTTTTGAATAAATTCTGGAAAGTTTGCCATTTTAGAAGATGATTTTTTAAGAGGAAAAATAAATTTAGATAAAAGGAATTGTGAAGAGGATAAGGAAATTTTAGATTTGAGAGTTGAGAATGTTGTAGATTGTGGAGAGGTTGAGAAGTTATTTATAAATGTAATTGGAAATTCAAAAATTAAAATTTTGAAATTTTGAATGGACAAGTCTATAAAAATCGGTAAGAAATGTAAGCGAAAATACCAAAACCGTTCAGATATTTACGTTCAATAATGCATGGTCAAAAAAACAAAAGTGAGAAAAGATTAGACACTGCAAAAAGGCTGTAATTTGAGGACGGAAGTGGCAATTTTGTCCTTAGGTCACGGATTAATTAGGGTTTGAAGGGTTTTTAATCTGCCAATTGAGAACGGAACTTCCGTTCTGGGTCCAAGACGGAAGTCCCACTTCGGTCTTGGCTGACGTGGCAAGGCGCGTCTGGGTAAGCGCCCACGTCAGCCCCACTTCCGTCTTGGACCCAGAACGGTTACTTCCGTTCTGGACAAAAATGTTTCTCCCAACTTTTTGGCTGCCATGTTATGACCATTCTGCTAAACTCATGTTAGTCTAATGCAATTCCCCAATTAACCATGTGGTCCAAATTTATGCACTTCAGCAGAAAAACGTTCTCTCTCTCATGTGAATAAATATGTACCACATGATGCATTGGACCATGATCCATATCAGAATTAACCTTACTAGTTTCTATAATAAGAGCTCACACATAAAGTATTTTGTATTTTTATAACTGAAACCCTCGAACTTCCAGTGCATTACATTTGACCCATAAAAATTTTGATGTCGTATGTGCTTCATAAGTCTTCTAAGTATTGAAGTTTAAATATATTAGAGGAAAAGGGGGCAAAATAGCCTATTTGATTCATTTTCGTATTTTGAGATTGCGTTTAAAGTCCCCATTGTTTTATTTTGACTTTTAAGGTCCAGATTATTTTTTCTACCTGCCATTAGAGGACTTCTGCGCAATTAGTTTTATGTCCAAGCCCCGTCAAACCAATCATGTACCTCACATGTGATTTACATTTTAAGGGTAATTCGGACACTCCAAAATATTCTTCACAAGATAAAATTGAGTACTCAATTGTTAAAAAAAATAACTATAAATACTCATTTAAAAATAACTAAAAATCTCTAAACTCACTCTATCCCCTTCATCTTAGAGTTTGCATTAGACTGTCACTAATTTAGCATAAAGGAAAAAAAATGGCAACCAAAAAAAATGGGACAACATTTTTGTTCTGGGACGGAAGTCCCACTTCTGTCTTGGCCCCATTTCCGTCCCCAACTGGCAGAAAATTTGTCCAAAAACTGAAGGATTTTTCATTTCGGGCAGAAAATGCCAAGTGACAATTTCGTTTTTCCTGAGACACTTGGGTTTTTTTACAACAAAATAATTCACTTAAGCAGAATATTTACCAAATTACGTGTAAAAAAATTACTTTGACGAAACCGACTTCATTAATAAAATAAGAACAGCGAAAAAAAATAAAGGAATCGTGTATGTCATAAATAAAACAATTTGTTTGTAACAAGAATAAAACAAATGTATGAAATATAAAATAAATCCTATCTACGGTCCCCGATGGGTGTATCTATGGGTCCTTCTCGGGTTAGTCCGAAAATAGTATGTGTTGCCGTCTCTGGTTCGCACAACACTACCATGCTCCGTTTCAAAGAATTTTGCACTTTCGGTATCGATACGTATCACCTATTCAAGGGAATCTGGCTGGAGATGTGGAGTCTGCTGCAGCGTCTATGTCTGGTCCAGGCCGAGGCTGTACGAGGGCGTCACACCAAAATAGACTTTCGGCTGTCCCGATGAAGAAGTCCCCACACCAAGATGGCCCCCCGTTTGAATACCCGGAGAATAAGTGTCGATGCTTGGAAATTGGTATTCATATTCGGGGGGTACATCACCCTGAGTCTCGAACTGAATAAGAGACTGAGCCGGTTGCTGCTGCGTTTGGGACGATCCCGCCTCACCGCCACGCTACCTCAGGCGCAGCGCAGCAAGATTCTCCTGAGTTGCCTGGCGATTCCGGCGAGTACCCTGCCTCCCAACCGCAGCCCTACCCGGAACATACTCCCTCGGCTGTGTGGAAGGTTGCAGAACGACAGCTTCCACAACATCAGCAGCCCGCGATCGGCATGTCACCGACTTCCCTGCCGCTGCGAAGGCATCCTTAATCGTTTTGGCTGTAAAGGTGATGAGTGACTTGTACTGCGTATTAGTTCGAGTGGCAGGCTTCTCGAACTCTTCCAGCATCACCCTGTGCGACTCCTCCTGTAACATAATATTAAAATTAGTATATTCAGGAAAAAATATTAACAATGAAAAATATACAAATAAAACTTACCAAAATGTCCTCTGTTGTAGCGGTGGGTTGAATACCAATCAAGAGTGGCCTTTGATCCCGATTTTGGGGGTTCGTCATACGGTGAACCGTAATGCGATTGTACAAATCCATGTACTCGCGGGTTGGTGCAATAACATTACCGAGGGCGGGAGCAGCGGTCTCCAGTGCATCGGCTCGTAAATCCCACATTTTAATGTATGCAATGTGCTCGGTCTGCCAATTCTTTGTTGATATCGCCTTCACCGTGTGGAGGTCTCGACCCTCGACAGAGCCCTCTGTCCCTGCCGGGATTGGTACCACCTGGTGGAAGCCAAATTGACGTATGACCCTGTCGGGCAGGTGGTACTCAACCATCTCGAAGCAGATGAGTGGCGTAAGGGCTTGACACTGTTAGTAGTGCCCTAGGACCATTAGCATATGTTGTACGTTTTATATCTATTTGAGCATTTCATATGAATAGTTAATTTTGCTTATGAACATCAAATGCGTGATTTGATAGTAAAACTTATTTGCTTATGTAATTACTATTCTAGTTGTCCATAGTTTTATGTAATCTATTTTACAATGAAATAAAACTAGTATGATGTTTGATTGATGATTACGTTTTACTAATAATGTGTAATGAGTACAAATCATATCATAGATGCAATGTATTGAGATATATCGTATCGGACGTGATCCGTTAGAGAAGTAATACTTCATGGTCCTTAGTCATAAGTATTACTTCCTCAATACTATTTTAGAATCCTTAGACCTTATGTCTCCCTTGATTCTAGCATGAATGGAGCCACGTTTTGACTCAATCGTGTGTTACTTTTAATCAAGTAATCAATACGACTGATGATCGGATGTAGTGTCCTATCATGGCTTGAATGTGAGAGGCATTGTAAGGAATTTGTCCCTCTCTTATTAGAGAGAGATATCCATGGGCCCCTCGATAGGGAAAGACTGTCTAAATGCATGGCCGTGCTCAAATGTATTTGATAAAGTGGTTATCAGATACTATTTGTTGGAACAGTCTACCTGGAGATCGAGCATAAATACAATTAAGCTTAATAAGGGTAACGACTACCATGCCTTATGCTTAATTAGGATATCGCGAGACAAATGGATTAAGTAGTGGATTGATATTAGGTTCCACCGTAAATTCATTCACTTTGGGTAGTCACAATGTCCTGCTAGGGACCACTTGTGATTTATGAACACATACTACTACTAAGTGTGTTTTCATTGCCATTGTGAGATGAACCTACAGGGTCACACGCATAGACGAGCTAACGAGCTTCATGTCCAGATTCAATGAATCTAGAATGTGTCTAGGTTAATTGTATCTGACATTTATTTTTCTGAGAATAATAAAGCGTTATTATTCAAATTATAGATAAGGGGCATATTCGGTATTTGGTTAATAGTTGGGATTACATGGGAATTATTATCCGATAAAGACTCCCATTACCAGCAGAAGTCTAGAGGGACGTGGGAGTTAAAGATTCCCATTGCCGAGAGAAGTTGGGTATGTGAGAGTTGGTTATGGGAACAAACTCTCATACCCTATATAATGATCTCCTGGCCGAAACCCTACCCAATTAAACTTACAGCCGCAATTAACCAAAGAACACCCGAAATCAGATTTTGGATTCTGCCTTCTCCCTTTCTCCCTAATTCCAGAAACTTAGAAAAACGGAGAGCTAGCACTCGCTGCCCGTTTCGTCGCGTGGATACCGGTAGGGAGTAATTCCGCAAGGGAGGACTCAAGGTGATCATTGCATCCGAGCCATAAAGACAGGATCTTCCATTCAAGAATCGGATTCTTGAGCCAACAATTGTAAGTTCTTTTCTCGGTTTTTCGATTCGTTTACGTATGAGCGGATCCTTCAGGGGAGGACTCATGGGTGTTTGGAACGAGTTTCCGCCCATGAATCCCTTCAGACACGTCCTAAAGAAGTCTACATCCCGAGCCATCCTCTCTGCATATACCGAATCAAGGTACAGTCTCCACATGAACTGCCAAAAAAGATAATTGTTAATGTAAAATAATTTAGTTAATAATAAAAAATACAAGAACATCGAAAAATACAAGTACAGTCCAATTCATGCTCAAAAGACCCGTTCTTCCCAACATATCCATAAATCATTTTCATAACATATTTTGTGTGAAAACACATGTATCCAAAACAGACCATGATTTTCAAATGACTAACTGAAATTCAAGTATCTTTCTATAAATAGAAAGCTTTTCGTAATGAGAACTTATCAAAATAGTAAGTTTCTCTTCTTGGAAGGGTTACTAGGAAAAACGATTAGAAGAACAAACGCTTTGCTCAAATCAAAGCTTTCGTCGGAAGGAAACTTAGTTAAGACAAAAGTTTCCTGAAATAGTAACCTCTTATATTTAGGAGTTTCCAAGTGTATGAGTTTTCAAGAACAGTAAACTTCCAGACTATGGGAATTTCAAGATCTCAATGTTGATATACATTCCAAAATGTATCAGAAGAGAATCTTTTACATATAACAACTCAACCAAATGAAATGGTAGAATGAGTCATTTTATATAAGAAATATGAAGAAATTAAAGGGCTATAAGAAATACATGCCCTCGGCTCCAGTGGAATAAAAACATAAACAGGTATTAATTTGGATAAAGTTGATGGGATAAGCAAATGATAAAGTCTGGTCGAGAGAAGAAGTAATATATAGGTGAAAAAGAATGAAGAAGTGTTCAAAGGGTGAGTCAAGAGTAACACAACATTTCATATAATCCAAAATAATCATTTCATGCAACAACTCAAGTTTCTTAAATACCAAAGAATTAAAAAGTGATTCATAAATCGCGCCAAAGTTTATTCTACAATCCTTTATAATTTGTATCCAAAGTGTAATACGACCATTTATATAACTCGTATCACAAAATATTTCATTTGTAGAAAAAGTTAGGGGACTCACCTGAATCGTGTAGAATGTAGAATTGAGATACTCTAAGAGTCTTTTGATTCCACAAAAGTATCACATCATAACTTCAACAATCAAATAAAACTCTTATCAAAGACTCATCCAATAAAACCACACTCTTGTCTTCAAAGTAATATCCTGACTTTAACTCTCATGTTTACAATTACATCTACTGTCCTAACTAGAATTTAACTTCATACCCTCCAATGAACATATTCACCTATTATTTAGCATTAAAAAATTATACGAAACACTGTCTGCTTTAATTCTCAAACATTATATCAGCCTCATTGAATGATTTCTAACCCAACAATAATATATTAAAAGCTTGAGTTATGGGGATAATTTTATGTTGGATGATAAAGAATGTAATAGCCGTGAGGCAGTTTTCCTCAACAATTAAATTCCCGGAGTGTACAAAAGCAGGGTCACAAGCAATCTAATATAGAACTTCATATCTTGATCAAATTCTTACTACTACCAGAAGAATCATAATGGGCAAATCATTAAAAGCAAAAATCAACAACAGGAAGGGCAAGAAAGCCATTAAGGATATAAGAAACAGTGTACTAAATGCCATATGGTTTCCAACATCTCCAACACAAATTCAGAAGTCCAAACTAGCACATTCTTAATCAAAAACCAAAACTCAGTTTATAGTACTAAAAAGCACCCTAATTTTCTCACCCAAAATTTATAGTTAACATAATAATATTAGAATAAGGTGAGCCAACTAACGTCAAAGACAAAAATTTCTTGTTGAATTCAAAAGAGAATCCCATCATTGACGATGGTTTCGATGGCGGCAAAAAAGGAAAAAAAGAACAGGGGACTGCCCAAACCGTAATCAAGACCCAATTCATCTCCAACATCCAAAATTGGAAAATAAAAACAGCTTTAGGTGAAGTTATATTATATAGGGAGTGAGAGGCCTTGCTGATTTGGTCAAGAATTAAGAATTGAAGGTAGTGATCATAGCTTGAACAAGAGAGAGATGAACAGGGGCTTTAGTATGTGCATTAGACGTGGAGAGCAAGAAGGAAGAAAATTAAAATGGTTGATTTCTAACCCCCCATGGGTCTTATTTATAGACATTTTAGGACCTTAATTACCTTATAGGTCATTAAATGTTTTTTAAAAGTTTAAGTGAGTCCATCAAATTCTCAAAATTATAATTTAGTCTAAACTTATATAAAATCAAGCCACACAATTTTCTTCTTAGTTCATTTAGGTGCTAAACTTAGTTTTCTTAGCCTAGATATAATGTTTGTCGAAGCTACCTATTTATTTAATTAGTGGTGTAAATGAACTATAGTCGAGACTATAATACGATCGATTCTAAAACGTCAAATTCTTAAAGTTCCGAAATCCAGTACTCCGATGCGGGGTGTCACATTTGTAACACCCCGCTCCGTAAGCATTTTCAACTATACCCATTTTGAGCTAGTAAATTTTATAAGTAAGAAGGTTATAATAATAAAAATATACTTGGAGAACACTTACACTTGGGCATCAAGAATAATTTGTATAAAATAAACTACTAAAATTCCATTCAATTCCTCTATATATATAAGGCATGGCTAGTAGACTTTGTCTTCATTTCTTGCTTTTGTTTTCTTTTTGTCCGAGAGCTTTAAGCTCACAATCATCAATTTTGTGAATATAAAGAACCTTTCTTCATAATTAATTCTTGGCATTGAATTTCTTCTTTCTCCTTGGCAGAGAGTTTGAGAAGCTTCCATTGCTCCAACTTGTATTCATTTCTCTATTCGTTTTGTTTTACTACTTAAATTCATCTTTCTTGGTGAACCTCTTGACTAGTATCACTTTATACTATTTTTCATATCATGCTGTATATTTTCTTTATTAGCCGAGAGCATTGAAGCTCTAATAACTGTTGGAATTTTTATGTTCGGTTTGGGTCTCCTTGGAGCTAAGGATATGAATTATTTGAGAATTGAATGAAGTACATAGTTGATCATTGTGAGTGGTCCTAACCCTTCTGTAAAATTATATTTGTATCGTGTGTTCATTTGTTCACTGCACTCATGACATGCATCGTATATTATTTTATTGCATTGAAAATGTTATGCTTGACTAAATCTTATACGGACTTGTCCGATGAACATTGACACGACAAGATAAGACTATGAGTCTATTGAGTCGGGCCCAATGATTTGACTTGAAGGAACTAAGTGCTACACCAAAGGGTGTGAGCCACCTCTAGAGTCCTAACTTGATATGCGCATTAGGGCCCTATGAAATGTGACCCGCTGGTATTGTGATGCCTTTGTTAATTTCACCTTGATAGTCGGGTACAACTGTTTTCGAATCAGACCCCTTATTATACGAGTATAAATATGATTTTCTCATTTTGCGAAGTATTTTCCGGATATAAAGTACTCTAGAAGGAAAATGGTTTTAAAGACATAAGCACCACTTGCACGACCCTCACTGAGCTTCGGCTCACGTTTTTCAAATGTTTTTCCCCTCCACATGTATCTGAAGGTGGTGCAACATTGTGGTATCAGAGTGTGCAGAGGGAGCTTTGGATAAGCAATTTGTATTTATGGATTCTAGTCTTGTATCATATTAGATTGTTTATGATAAATTTGTGGATATTTTTGTCGTATGATTTTGGGGGTTAATAGAATATTCGTTTAGAGCCTTGCTCTATCCATATGTGGGGCGGCGGGCGGCTCGGCTCGGCTCGTGGGCCCAAAGCGCAATTCATGGATCTAGCATCACTTACGATCACCTACTTGACAACCGAACTTGCTATGCCAAAATGGATATCCCAAGGTGACATGAGCACTTGGGCCCATGCTTATAAATCAGTCAAACGTTGCATTATTATTCCGTGTGGGATGTGTCTCACATTCACCCCTTAAAACCCTAGCGTACTCGATAAGCGCCCAAAAAAAAACCTAGTACCAACACGGTGTGCATGAATCTAGAGATGGATCCCACCATGTGCGATGTAGCGCTTAATTCCCACACGTTCGCCTAGTACCGCGGTCTGATACCACTAAATGTCACACCCTGTTTCAGAGGTGATACACGATTGTGTCAATAGCCCATACTATTGAGATAGAGTCTAAAAAAAGTTAAAACTTGAAGAATATGACAAAACCTCAAAGGAAACTTCATATAACTTAACAATCTCTCAAGAGAAATTATTACATCAAAAAATTTCGCAGCGGAAACTAAAAAACACATAATGTAGAATTTCCCTAAAAAATAAACTGAAAACTTGATATTCCCTACTGTCTTTAGTCTGGTTTCCTTCTTAAACGAATCACTTTCTTCACCAAAAGGGAATTTCTTCCCACACTCCTGCGTCTAGGGGTGTTCATGGCTCGGTTTTATACATTTTTGAAACCAAATCGAAATATTCGGTTTGAAAATTTTGAAACCAATCCAAACCATTTAAAATCTCAAACCGATGCATGCGGTTTGGTTTGGTTTGGTTTGGATTGGTTTGGTTTGGTTGCTCGGTTTTGCGAGACACAAAAATATTAATTATAAAGTTTTAAAAAATTTTATTTAATTAGTTAGTTGCTAAAAATATTTAAAAAAAAATATGCCTATTATTTTCTCAAGGTAAAAACAATAAAGAAAACAAAATAATAAAACATAAATTCTTGGTCTTGATCCTTGCACTTTAAACAAATTACTTCAAAATCATCCTATAAGAAAAAAGAAAAACACAAAAATTACATAATTATTAGTTCAAAATAGTGAAATACAATAAAATCTTTTGGTAAATCTAAAATCGCATACCAAATGATGACTTTTTAATCTCTTGGTTTAACACTTGAAGAACTTGCACTTGAAAATTCTAGAATGAGATACAAAAGTTAACAATTATACTATAAATCATTTTAAGGAAAAATATATTTTATTGCAAAAAATTCATTTAATATATATTATATTATATATTATATATATTCGGTTTGGTTTATAATTTTTTTTTAAACCAAACAAAAAATTCAGTTTTAATTTAGCTCAAACCGAAACCAGTCCAATGCACCGCTCAAACCGAAAATTCAGTTTGGGTTGGTTTGGATTGGTCGGTTTCGGTTTTTCTTGAACACCCCTACCTGCGTCATTCTCTTTATTGCTAACTTTTTATGCAAATAAGGGAAAGATATAAGTTTCAAACTTAGTAAGATACCAGATTCCTTCCATATCCAAGCCTCTAAAGAAAATACATTTTAACATCAGAGACACTTAAGACATTATTTTTGGACAAAAGAAAACAGGTGTGTGGATGATCAAGAACCCAACTTGAAATGAAACCTCCAAATTCAATTAGGAACATGCTTAATGGCTAAGCAAAATTGGCTATAATTGACTAAAAATCCAAATTAAACATTATTCGCCCCTGTTGTTATAAGGGATTACCCAATTATTTACCATTTTTCTACCAATTTAGTCAATTAATTTGTCTAAATTTTAGCTCCCTAACAATGTCCATTCAATTATATCCCACCTTAAATTTATGTCCATTATCTCCGGCGACCCACCAGCTCAAATTTCAGAAATTACTTTGTGAAATTTCTGAATTTGCTTGTTATGGTTTCTGAAAATATTTCTTAAAATTTATGAAATGACCAATACCCATGAAACCATATGAAATTTCTAAATTTAGTGTGCCGAGGTATTGATGTGCCAATGTGGTTATGGTTTGTGGAGGTGCCGATGAGGTGGTTATGATTTGTGGAGGGGCCGAGGTGGTGATGGTGGCAAGAACATGGTTTTTTTTCAATGAATTGTGATGGTGGCAAGAACATGGAAGAATCTGATTGAACAAATTGTGATTCAGAAAAAACAAATTTGTGGTGGTTGGTTGTGGAATTTTTCAGATTCTTCCAGAGTAAGACAGAAATGGAGGCAATTTTAAAGGACCAAAATGCCCCTCCACGTGAGGGTTTTTTCTTCAAAAATGACTTGAATTATTCACCGGTGCTATAATAAGTGACCCGTAAATTATTCATGGCTAGAATCCGCTAAAACCTTTGTTTGTGGCCAAAACCCGAAATATGAAAATAGGCGATGGCCATTTAGTGCATATTACTTCTTTTTTTGTCATAGTGCAGAATCTCTTTAGCAGAATTATGGTCCAGTTTTTGCAGGATCTATATTGAATGGTGCATAAATGATGAGTCCATTTGCATCCAAATGTACTTACTAGTTGATTATCAACAAAGGGCATAATTTCATCAACTTACATTATCCAAATGCACTTACATTATACCAAATGCACTTACAACCATCCAAATGTACTTACATTATACTAGTACAATAGAACTTAGAGTAATATACACTAAATGGCCACATAGTATTTCATTATTTCGGATTACGACCTTAAACAAAGTTTTCTTCGGGTGTTGGCCATTAAAATGGTACAGGCAACGGGTATTAGCATCCAACCATTTTTTCGATGAATTTGAAATAAAAAAAAACCTCACGTGGCCAGCACGTGATGGTCATTTTTTAAAAAATAGCCAGATTTTTGCCCGGATGCTGAAACAAGTGACCCGTAACATATTTATGGCAAGAAAACTTTGTTTATGGTCGTAACCCGAAATAATGCAATATTTGATGATCATTTAGTGCATATTACTCTAAACTTACAACTACCATCCTGCTGAAACAACCATAACAGGAGAAACAAAGAAGCAAAATAAACAATCTAACCTAGCCTGGTCAAACTAGCCAGTACAAGAGAAACAAAAAAAAACCTTAGCAACCTTCTCAAACTAACCATTACAAGAGAAAAAGATAAGCAAAATAAAGTACTTCAACATAACCAATACAGCAGAAACAGAGCATCAACCTTACACTTCTATTATTCTTCAACAGCAAAAACACCTCTAGAAACCATACCATATACAACAACAATCAAACAAAAAAAACACCACAAATCTTAAGGGGATTTATTCAATTCAGATTTTAAAAGGTTCTGCTTGATTTTCAAAAGTCTGTGGATTATTTTAACTCTATGCAGGCTCTACACATATTCTTATAGATTCCATTAGATTGATTTATCATGATTTCTTTTAATTTATAAAGTCTATAGATTATTTGAATGACACCAAAAATAAGAGAAGAACTATAAAATAGTTATAACATATGCAATATAAACCAAATGTTTTGTTCACCCTCATGTAGAATAATTATAACATATGAAATATTCTATGAAAATGCTTAAAAAATATATTCCTACTCCATGTGTTCTAAAAGCAAAATTAGGATGATACATACTTGTATATTTGGACTTCATCATCATCATACACTTCTTGGTTCTCATTATCCATGTGGTCGTTGTTGTCATTGTCATTGTCTTAATCCACATTGTCATCCTCTTCATCGGCATTATCAAAGTTTATCAGTCTATTATTCCACATATCATTTGCAATGCCATATCTTCAAGTATTAGCTTATTCTCTTTGTCTTTGCTGGCTTTGAGAAAGTAATCCAAGATTTCATCTTTTATGTCAAGATGTGGTGATGATTGATTAACTTCATTTTTAATAGGAAAATGATCAAAACGACATTCTTTCCGAAGGTAGTTGTGAAGACCAACACAGGCTAACACCAACCCTGGTTGTGTCTGAAATGGAAACGGAGGAGCGGCTTTGAAAATTGTGAACCGTGATTTAAAGATACCAAATATTCTCTCAACCACATTCCTTAATGATGAATGACGAAGATTGATTAACTCTTTTGCATTTCTTGGGTGACGACCTTCGCCACCAAAATCTTTGAGCTGTGATCGGACACCACATTATGGAGTTAAAAATTAGCATCGATTAGGAAACCCACAATCTACGAGAAAATATTTTCCTGGCATATATTTTTTCTTAATTAATAAACATGACATACATAATAAAAATAATACATCGTAAAAATGAACAATATATTTATTCTAATACTTTAACCATGAATGGTTCTTATATATTGAAAGTGGAAAAACAAAAGGAGTTGAATACCTGGAGGAACTTCAAGTCCATTTCTTCTTGATAAAGCATTAGTTAACAATTTTGAATCATGAGCTGAACCTTCCTAGCCGCTAAGCACGTACGTGAATTTTAAATCGAAGTTGCAAGCTGCCAAAACATTTTGGGATTTAATACCATGACGGTTACGATAACTGGATACATCTCGACCTTTATCATAGATGGAATATGAGTTCCATCAATTACACCAATACAATCTTGAAATTTAACTCTCATATGTCACAAACTAGTTAGACATTAATCATACTATAAAATAAAAGACATAGTAAAGAAAAAATTCATACCTTAAAGTAAAGATAAAATCTTGTACTTTCTCTAATTTTAGGAGACACACCACCATGCTTCACCATCATTTGTGGTGCTATAGTATTTAAGGCTTTCAAGATTTTGTTAAAGCTTTGGCTGGTAGAGAAATGTGAACGACCAAACCTTTGGCGAACATTGCAATACCGATCATTGTGACCTACGCTGATTAGGAATGTAGCCAGCATCTCTTCAATACAAATATATCTTGTATCTTGCCAATGCGTTTTCTCTCTCAAAATAGTGCACAACTTGATAAACACATTTGGATACATTATGTGCACTGTCGAAAATCTTCTGGATCTTCTTTTAACACATTATGTATAAAATTATATCCAATCATTGTAACTGGACGGCGGTCAAGAGAATGTGCAATACTTTGATGCATCATAGTTCTCATCACAGTGATTACTGCTTCAATTACCATCAATAAGTCTTTTACCTTTTCATATAATTCTTCTTCCATCTCTTCTTTTGTGTCCTCTTCCATTTCTTCTTCTTCTATTTCATCATCCCCTATTTTTTCTTCTTCCATTATTAACAATGAGAAATTACTGCATTAAAATTTGAATAAAAATTTATGAATAAGTACGGTAGTCCTCATATAAAAGTGCTACAATGTTTACAAAATTGAAAAAAATAAACTTAGAACAGTGAAAACAAACAAACTTACTTATGTATGCTTAAAAAATTGAAAACACAAACTTAATGTGGTACATTGGAACAAGGAAACCATATCTGTATGGGCATGACAAATAAAATCAAAATTTTGTTCATTACTAATTGCTCAAAAGAGTAAATAGAAAAATAACTCAAAAGTCATAACTTCATTCTCACATACTTAAAATATCATTAAAGAGTAAAAGCCTCTAATTTCAGGTTCCATCAAAATATTAAATAGTCATAAAATATAAATTCAAGACTCAAATAACTATCGTCCTTGCATCTTTTTCATTATCCAATTTCTTCGTTCTTCAAGGTTCATCTTCAAGAAACCATCCTTTTTTGTTTTAGTGTCAAGTAAGCTAAAAGCATCCAAACACATATCTTCATCCAGATCAGCGATCTCCTTTATAGCATCCCAAGTTGTATATGGTTTCCCCTTTCTCTTTCTGCAATAGATTATAAACACCTTTAAAAGTGATTGTAAGTTTAGTAACTTGATCCATGAGACCACTTTGAGAAATGTTTCCCATTGAGCTAGATTCTCTCTCATACTCAACTCTACTTCTTTTAGGTTGACTTTTTCTTTGTTTAGGAACTTCAAAAATTTAAGGGGGTCCTAGAGATGACGTGGATCGAAATGATGGACCATTTTGCGTCAAAAATACCTCATTATCAACATCATAATCCAAATCTTCTATGTGTGCATTAGTACATTCATCATCTCCTAATGTCCTTGCATCGGTAACACCACCCAACCCAATTGAGTTTTTTAACAACAGACAACACCATTCCTAACAGTGATTTCTAATTCCTCATAATCATCAACTTCTTCATAGCGCAAGTGGGCATCTTTTGGGTGTTTCTATAATTAAAAAAAGAGAGTAAATAGCACTAAATGGCCACCAACTATTTCAATATTTCCCTTTCTGACCAAACACTTTTATTTTAGAGGGTTATAGCCATCATTTATTTACGACTTGCAGATGTTAACTCCGGGGACGAATTCAGGCGAAAATTCAAAAAATTGCCCACACGTGCCGGGCACGCCAAGGGTATTTTTGTCCACAAAAAATGACCCACGTGCAAATACCCTGCCTGTTTTAAAAACCCGTCCGACCCGCAAATAAACTCCTACTAATCTAAAACCTAAGCGCTGCTGAGTCATTAAACTCAAATAATTTCCCTCAAACTTTGAAATACTTGAGAGCAAATTCCCTAAAGGTATTGTAACTCTGCTTATTTTATCCCCAAGAATTGAGGGAATATGCAGTTACGGGATAAGGAAAAGGTCCTTCAAAATTCTAAATATGGTAAGATATCTACTAAATCTGCTTTAATTTTAAATATTTTGTAAATATTTGTTTTTTTATGTAAATTCTTGTCTAAAGATTAGAACTTTTGAAATAAAAAATGAAACCCTAAAAATGGTAAGACATGTAGGGTTTTGGTTGAGATTCGTGGTCCCAAAATCATATATATAATTTGTAAAAGTTTATTATTCTCTGATTATGATAGTGGTCCCAAAAAGTACTTTATTAAAGGCTTATCCTTTGTAAAAGTTTGAGTGTTTTTATTATTTTCTGACACTTTAATTATAATTTGTTTTTATAATGGACTGTAAATTTTTTTTCTGGAGGTATGGGTTCGCGAAAATTTACTTTAAGAGTCTTACAAAGTGGCAAATTCTATGGAACCAAGCCTGAAGTTCTTGGCAGAGTGGTAGCGAGTCAATATGCTGGAGGTAATGTTGACTATTTTGACCATGTCCGTACTGGGTGTTTTGACCTTACTCAACTGCATTACATGTGTTTTATTTTGGGTTACAAAAAGGTTAACCAGGTTTGGTATAATATTGATGAGTCAAACTCACATAATCCAGAACTTACATTAGTTCACACTGAAACTGATTTGTCAATCCTCTCTGAATTGTCTGAGTCAAAAGGCCAGGGTGAAATTTTCATAGTTATTGATCCTACAATGAAGTGGCTAATTCCAAAACTTGTAACATCATCAAGTAAAAACAGTAAGAAAAAGGTTGTTTCTCGGTCAGAGAGTCAGAAGAGGAAGGGTAAATTTTCTAGAGATTTGATTAAAGATTTTGAAGAAGAATTTTGTGGTAATGAGCATGGTGTTTCAAGTAAAACGGGTAAAGAAGCCTTAGAAAAAAAAAGCAAATAGAGGACAGTCAGGTTGTTGGTAGTTACTATGTTAATATAGAGCTGGGGGATAATGAGCCAGTTGAAGGGAATTTGCATGATCATATATCATATTCAGATGATCCAGACTATGATGAGTCTTCTGAATTTTCTTCCTTTGCTGAATCTGAATGGGAGATTTCATATGATGAAATAATATTGGACAAGGATATTCCTTCACAAAATGTTGAGATGGAGGGTTATGATTTGGACTTTGATCTGACATTGGGAGAGGGTGAAAAGTCTGGGGGATATGTCTGACGACTATGATTCGGAAAACTTTCAGAGTCAAGATTCAGAAGATTAGAATGGAGACCCAATTCCAAGGCATGAAAAATTCATACCCGAAATAGATCTTCTGAATCCAAAGTTCAAACTTGGGATGATTTTTAGTAGTAAACAAATTCTGAAAGAGGCCATAAAAAACCACAAGGTAAAAATGGGGAAGTTCATTAGGATTAAAATGAGCAATAGGGGGAGAGTTTCGGCTGCATGTATTGGTAGAAAATGCAAGTGGATCCTTTATGCTTCACCAATTCCAACTACTTCTGATTGACAAATCAAAACCTTGCATGGAAGACATACATGTAGAATATCACATTCTGCTGCCCTAGTTGGTCCAAAGTTTTTGGCTAAGAGGTATTTGGATTTTTTTTAGACAGACAAATGGGGTAAAGATAAGTGGTTTTGTTACCAAGGTTTGGAAAGAACTTCAATACAATATTAGTGACCACACTGCATATAGAACAAAGAAGAGGGCACTTGAGATAATTCAGGGGAATTTTGGTGACCAGTATGCAAAGTTGTGGAACTATTGTGAAGAGGTTAAGAGGTCTGATCCTGCTTCTTCTGTACATCTGATACCTGATAGATCAAGTGTTGGGGTTGAGAGGTTTGGCAGATTTTATATGTGTCTTGGAGCAGTAAAGGAAGGTTTTGTACTTGGTTGTAGGAGGGTGTTAGGACTGGATGGCTGCCATCTTAGGGGGCCTCATCCTGGGTTCTTTTGAGTGCCATTGGAGTTGATAAAAACAACTCCTTATATCCTTTAGCATTTGCAATTGTGGAGAATGAGACTGCTGACACTTGGGAATGGTTTGTTTTTTTGTTTAATGGAAGATCTTGGCTTTGAGCAGCAAGAGCTTTGGACTGTCATTTCGGATAGACAGAAAGTGCCTGAATTTATGTTTTTTTTTTCCTTTTTTGTGTAATAATTTGCAAGTTTAACTTGTAATCACATTTTTTGTTTTAAATTTTCAGGGTTTGGTTGGGGGTTACTTGAGCAGCATCTTCCTTATGGAGAACACAGATTTGTGTGCGCCATCTACACCAGAATTTCAGGAAGAAATTTCCAAGCTTGGCTCTGAAGGAAATGTTATGGAACTGTGCAAGAGAAACACATCCCAATCAGTTTATTGCAAACATTGAAAAACTAAAGGTACTAGATCGTAGGACCCATGAATGGTTATTGAATGCATGTGATTCGAAGCACTGGAGTAGAGCTTATTTTACCACTTTCACACACTGTGACATGCTACTAAACAACCTATGTGAGAGTTTGAATGTGGTAATAATGCATGCTAGAACAAAACCTATCTTAGATTGTTAGTAGTGCCCTAGGACCATTAGCACATGTTGTGCGTTTTGTTATCTTTTTGAGCAAGTAATTGAATAGTTAATTTTGCTTTTGATTATCAAATGTGTGATTTGATAGTAAAACTCATTAGCTTATGTAATTACTATTCTAGAAGTCCCTAGTTTTATGTAATGCTTAATTACTATGAAATAAAACTAGTATGATTGTTGATTGATGATCTTGTTTTACCGATCATGTGTAATGGATACAAATCACATCATAGATGCAATATATAGGGATACATTGTATTGGGACGTGATCCAGTCGAGAAGTAATACTTCATGGTCTTAAGTCATAAGTATTACTTCCTCAATACTATTTTAGAATCCTTAGACCTTATGTCTTCATTGATTCTAGTATGAATGGAGCCACGTTTTGACTCAGTCGGACGTTACTTGTAACAGAGTAATCAATACGACTGATGATCGGATGTAGTGTCCTATCATAGCTTGAATGTGAGAGACATTGTAAGGAATTTGTCCCTCTCTATTATTAGAGAGAGATATCCATGGGGCCCCTCGATAGGGGAAAGACTGTTTAAATGCATGGCCGTGCTCAAATGTGTTTGATAAAGTGGTTATCAAATGCTATTTGTCGAAACAATCTACCCGGAGATCGAGCATAAATATAATTAAGCTTAATAAGGGTGACGACCACCATGCCTTATGCTTAATTAGGATATCGCGAGACAAAGAGATTAAATAGTGGATTGATATTAGGTTCAGTTGTATATTCATTCACTTTGGGTAGTCACAATGTCCCTGCTAGGGACCGCTTGTGATTTATGGACTCACACTACTACTAAGTGTGTTTTCATTGCCATTGTGAGATGAACCTACGGTGGTCACACGCATAGACGAGCTAACGAGCTTTATGTCAGATTCAATGAATCTAGAATGTGTCTAGGTTCATTGTATCCGACATTTGTCTTTCTGGAAATAATAAAGTGTTTATTATTCGAATTAGAGATAGGGGCAATTTTGGTATTTTACCTATAGCTGGGATTACGTGGGAGTTATTATCCAGATAAGGGACTCCCACTACCACGTGAAGTCTAGGGGACGTGGGAGTTGAGGACTCCCATTGCGAGAGGAGTTGAGGGACGTGAGAGTTAGTTCGGGAACAAACTCTCACACCCTATATAATAAACTCTTGGCCGAAACCCTAGACCTGAATTCTTTTTAGCCGAATGATGCACAAAATCCTAGCAAGTGAACTAGTGTCCAGTTGAGTATATAAGTAAGACAAGTGTCGTTCCCACAGAGATTATAATTAAGTACCAAAATTGTTTATTATCCTAATTTAGACCTACAAATATTTTTGAGAGTTTTACTAACTAATGCTTAAAATTAAATAACGACTAAATTAAACAAATAAGAAAGAAAATATCAAATAATGAGGGAAAGGTTGATTAGGACATTGATCCAACTTGTTTTCCCAATGATTAGTTTAAAAGATTCCCTTTTTAATGTGTCAAATTCCCCTAAATTTATCCTAATTCATTAACGGTAAAATTCCCTAATCTAGGTTTTATTCAATTCCTTGCAATAAACCCCCTAATCTCAATTAACAAAAACCATATGTCTATGTGAAATTGATTAATGAGACAGCATTAACGATTTATGGAATTCCCCAATTTCAATCCCCGTAGTTATCTACTTTTGGAAACCGCTCAATAGAAACCGAATCTATTCCTAGTCAGTTTTACTACGAGTTATTATTACTTAGTTCCTAATTAATTACTTCACCTCCCGGTCCTTCACAATTAAATTATGAGATCATGTATAGAGTGATCAAATCCATACAAGCATTAAACACACCGTAAAAATAATTAATAAAATAGGGATTAAGAGAATATTGAACACAATATTAAGGGAAAAATAATAAACTAAATCATTCTTCCAACAAAGTTTTCACAAGCCTAATCAACTAGAAAATTTAGCCAATCATCATGTAGCAACCAACCATAGCAATTAATTTAGACATCAGAAAATTACGAATCAAGAAAATAATAATAAGAGATAAGTTTTAGATTACAACTTGATGTCGAAATTATATGAAAATGTGATGAGGTGATGATGTGATGAGGATGGCAGTGATGATGTGTTGATTGGTGGTTGTATGGCTGATGACGTGATATGTGGTTTCTTTAGCGGCTGCTCCCGCTTTCTTCTTTTGCGGCTCCTTTGGGTTTCTGATCGGGGCTCGGTCTTGCGGCTCTTTTGCTGCTGATCGGGTATCGGGGTGTGGCTTCTTTAGGGCTTCATGCCCTCCTTTTATAGAGATGTGAGGAGGTGTAACGCTTTCTAATTTTTGTGGCGAGTACGAGATCTTTATTTTCTATTCCATCTCTGACTTTATTCCCAATTAATAACTTTCCTACAAAATCAAATCTAAGAAAATATAATATAATCTTAAAATAAAAATTCTTAATATTATGTTTCTATTTATCATATAAAAATACCTAAAATACATATATCAAATCAAAATAAATATATTAAGAATTTAATATCAAATTGACTCTAAAATATGGAAATATAATATTATTTAGGTAAAAAACTAAGTGGAAAGTAGTATAATTTATATAGAAAATATGAGTTTATCACCGAAATTAACCAAGAAACTCGAAATTAGATTTCAGTTTCAGCCTCTCCCTTTTCTCTCTAATTCCCGAAAAACAGAAAAGACGAAGAGCTAGCAATCGCTGCCCGTTTCGTCGCGTGGATACCGGTAGAGGGACTTTCCGCAAGGGAGATCAATTGGTGGCAGATTAGCATCCAAGAAACGCCATCCTCCATTCAAGAAGCGACTTCTTGAATCCAGTAAAATGTAAGTTTTTACCGCTATTTTCGATTCGTTTCATATGAGCGGATCCTTCAGGGGAGGATCCATGGGTGTTTGGAACGAGTTTCCGCCCATGAATCCCTTCATAGATCTCATAGAAACTATTAGAACATAAATGATGACAAGGAATGAGACTAAGAGGGAGTGGGTAAAAAAACAAGATATTGTGTTGTGTCCTCGTATACAAAAATATATGGATAGTCTAGTTGATAAAGCTGCTAACTATATTGCGAGGGGTGCTGGTGGGGGAAATTTCCAAGTTGAAGGTTGTAATGGTGATAAGTATGCTGTTAACCTGACTAAAAAAACTTGTGCTTGCCATAAATGGGAAATCTGTGGCATACCTTGTGTGCATGCTTGCTGTGCTATAGTTGCACTAGAGGAGGATGTTGAGGGGTTTGTGAGTGATGTGTACTACAAGTCTACTTACATTAAGACTTACGGCCCAATTGTGACCCCAATAAGTGGCCCGGTGTTCTGGCATAAAACTGAAAAAATAGCATTGTTGCCTCCAAAGAAAGTTAAACAACCAGGTAGGCCCAAGAAGTTGAGAAGGATGGGGGGATTCTATTGTTCATGCTGATAAAGATCAAGACAAAACAATGAAGTTGCCCAGGATTGGGAAGCTCTCCAAATGTACTTTCTGTTTGGAAACTGGGCACAATTGTAGGAAGTGTCCTAAAAAGGATGAAATTGCAGCTTCAAGCCAAGTTGTCAATGATGAAACTGTAGGAAGCAATCAGCTTACAACTCCAAGGCCATCTCTAACAAGTGCAGCCAATGTGGAGTCCTTGGCCATAACAAAAGAACATGCAGGTCTAAGAAGGGGGTTGATGTACCAGCTCATGGTGATGAATTTCAGATTGAAGAGGTCAATTTTTTAAATTCTTTCGTTGTTTATTGTTATTTACCTATAATTCAATACTAATTGTATGTTGCGTAACACATGAAGAGATGTTGATGGAGGAACAAATGTTGATGGAAGAGGCTAATGTTGCTGCTGTTGCTGAAGATGAAGTAGATGCAAAGTCCTCTCAAGTTACTCAAGCAACTCCGAGGAAGTCTCAAAGGCTTAAAGAAAGGGCTGCTGCCAACAAAGAAACAGAATGATTCCTGTTTATTGTTCTCTGAAAGATTAGGTTTTTGGATTTTGGAACACTGTTTGGTGTTGTTGTTGTTGTGAACTCTACTTTTTGTGATTTGCTGTTTGTTTAGGGCCTAATCTGGTATTAAGTAGTTTTTTGGCTCCCTTCATTGTAAGACCAAACTGAAACAGGAAAGGTCATGTTTAGGCCCTAAACATTACTTCAGCAATTCATCATGTTTTAATATTACATGACTGATGATGCTAAGTTATTAGTATGTTTTGTTTGATACTAAAAAACAAGTTTCCAAATCACCAAAATAATGGTTACTCAAACAATGTCATTAAAACCTTTAAAAAAACTAGCAAAATACAAATATTTGCTAAATACACTAGCACACTACATGATGAATTAATAACATCAACAAACACAATGAATTTGTCATTTAAGTGGAAAATTTGGTTTAAAGTACATCAGATCCACATTAAAATGAACAACAACAACACAGTATGTCCAATTAACAAAATTTAAACATGCCAAAAATTATGACAATTCTTAAAATAAACCTAAAATACTACTGCTTCTTGTTCAATAAAGCCCTTGTCTCAACCAACTCCAACTTCAATTTCAAACATTCTTGCTCAATTTTGTCCAGTTTGCGGAGCAGACCCGAAACCATATCCCTTGACTTATTGTTCTTAGGAGTATCGATCCATTCAAAATACCACCCTCATACGTCCACTTACACAAATTAAAAGGTTATGCAAAACTCAAAACGAGACTAAAAAATTAATTTTTTTTCATAAATATCATAAATTTACCCGAGACTTGGTGCAATTTACAAACCGTCGTCCGGGATTGGTATCAGTCCAGGATGTGTGCATTGCTACAATTTTGGGACATCCGCAACAAGGTCGTTCGAAAATCTTACTTGCAGAAACCCTTGAGCTTTTGGATTTATAAGACATTGAAGATGAAGCCAGCTACTGTATAATAATCTTCAAGATCCAAGTTATTAGAGTTGTTAGAGATGGAGGATTATGAATCCGTTGATTTGGAGTGGAATAGAGGGATTTTTTTGGAATTGGAGTATGAATGAAACAAGAATGGAATGAAATGTCGTGGAAGAAGACATAAATTAGGGCTGTAATTTTTTGTGGACCAAAATGCCCATCACGTGCCCGGTATGTGTGGGCAATTTTTTGAATTTTCTCCTGAATTCGTCCCCGGAGGTAACATCCGCAAGTCGTAAAAAAATGATGGCTATAACCCACTAAAATAAAAGCATTTGGTCAGAAAGGGAAATATTGAAATAGTTGGTGACCATTTAGTGCTATTTACTCTTATAAAAATAATTCATTTCAAAACTATTGTTAAACTAAATCTCAATATATTTTTTATTTATTAAAAAAGTAATGTAACGTAAATTATAGGAAGCTCACCAATAGATACTCATCCCATATTTCATCGGGAGCTGTGAATTGCTTTGTAGTAGGGTCAAATCCAACTATGTGTAGTAAACCTAACCTAACCTATAGATTTAGTGCATGTAAACCTATGTGTAGTTCTCATCGGAAGCTGTGAATACGAGTTCTCATACCTAAGCTACGGGCTGGGGATGAATAGGAGACAAACCTAACCTATAACAATAAATTAACATAGTGTATGCTTTCAGAAAAAAATATGTTCTTTCAATAGTTGCAGACATCAGGATTAATGAAGCAAATCCACACTAAATCCATGATTATCTAGTACACGGCTTCAAAGAAACAAACTAAGAACATTGATTATCCACCAAATCTAATCAAGTTTGTGACAGTGAAGCGGTACGTGGATGATTTTAGGAAAGAACTCGACTGATGATTCATGAACAGACAATGGCTACCAATGATAGACGAGATTTTTCAATAAAAAATACCAACAGATTTCAACAGATTATTTATATCTGAATTGAATATTATTATAAACTCTTAAGCTTCATCTTCTCTCATTCGTATTAACAGCTACTTTAGGAGGAATATTTTTATGCAGTGTTAACGATTTCATAACTATCTTTGTAGCTCCAGAATGTTTCAGTTTATGTTCCTACATATTATCTGGATATACCAAGAAAGATGTACGGTCTAATGAGGCTACTATGAAATATTTAGAAAAGAATAGAATCTACAATTTCAAATAAATAAACTCCACTAACCTTAGGTATCTCTTACCACCATTATATTATATTGTATTGTATATAGCTACAAAAAAAAAACATTGGTGATGGAATTCAAGGGTTTGTGAAACATTAGCATAAAATTCAAAAGTGAACCAATTCCAAAAGTGAACTTCAAAGGTCTTCCATTTCCACTATAAAATCCAAAAGTGAACCAATTTCTCTCACTAATATGCATATGAATCTCTAATCTCACCAAAATTAAGAATATTTACTGCCTATACAACTTGCTTTGATAAGTATAAGTGACAAGAGATTTGGTATGGTTGAAATCTATTTCTTTTCAATTGTTTTTAATATATTTTTTTATGAAATTTATAGGAAAATTTTGTGTTGAAAAATATTGTTTCCGAAAAATAGACAATCAAACAAGTGAGTCAAAGTTCCAAGTGAAAGACTTGTTTGAATCATTTGCAGGTAAAATTCCTATTTAACATTTTTAGCTTGAATCTTTGTTTTTTTATTGCACCTAACATATAGACAAAAAGCTATAATCAACTTGACATTTAGCATGATTTGCAAGGATTGTTTTCTTTCCTCTGGTATTTTTTACATTATTATAATAGAGTAATAATCTTATTTTTCTCCAAGATATTATCAATGATCAAGTAGCCAACATGTATTTGTGGCCTAAATGTGATTAGATCTATTAAATGTCACTTCACATAAAAATTGATGGACTTGAAACATATTTGTTGACCTTATATGAAACTTTACTTTACTTTAAATTATTAATATAATGTCTTTTGAAATTAAGTAAGAAAAACCTCGCAACGGGCAGGGTTCACAACTAGTATAAACACTAAATTTAAGTAGGAGAGGAAATAATATCATTAAGGTGATAGACAATGCAAAGTCAAGATAAATCGAATAAAATTATAAAACGTCGTTTAGAGTATCATATAATATCTGTCATGCTGAATAATTATGTTTTTTGTTAGATTAAAGCACGAGAACGTCTTTTATTGTCTTCACTTACTTTGACGAGCCAGCTAGGGTGCTGAACACCCTATTATTCAGCACCTGCTGAACACACAAATAACCATAAGATTTAGGAACCTTACATCCAATGGCCATAAAAAAGCGCTAAAAATAAAATTAATAATATGGCTGCCACACTGGATCCAAGGCGCGGACACTGTTCATCTTCTTCCCCGAAACAGCGCCCAACCCTATTTTTTCAGTTTTGAAACCCATCAACCACGATATCTTCAATATTCCATAACTGTAAGCCACAATTTCACCATAAATCCATAATCGTTCCCACACTGAACCATTAATCATCCACAACCATTAACCCTTCAATATGAAAAATCAATCTTAAAATATGCATAAACCCTAGATTATAATAGATATTCCGTGGGAACCATAAATTTAAATCTAAAACACATTTTATTAAGAAAACAAAAGGTGAAGAGATGATCAAAGCAGTACCAGAAAGATGAAAGCAGCTGGTTTAATTAGTAGAAGGTGATGGGGAAGAAAGCATCTCCATCATTTTCTTGTCTCGTATTTCCATGGCCACATCCCAAATGTAATTTCCAATGTGCTTTGGCTTTCAATTTTTCTAGTAAAATTAATAACTTCAACAATCTATAAATAACATGTGAAATAAAATAACATAATAAGTGTTAATTTCACAATAGGTGTATGCAGTGTTTATAATAACTGTAAGTTATATGCACAATAGCTATTATAAGAAACAACTATAAGACAAATTAGTAATATCTATTAGTATGACACGTAATAGCTATGAGACAAATCCATAATAGCTATTAGTATAACACATACCATCCACAACAAAATCATCAAGGTGAAGCATACAAATCGTAAGCTTCAAGCTTGTTGCATAAGTACTCCACTCTTGGCCTTTTAGAGATTTAGTAAGTAGATAAGCAAGTTGATCGTTGGTAGCAACAAATGACGTGACTATATCCTTTGAGATTAACTTTTCTCGGGCAAAGTGACAATCAATTTCGATGTGTTTAGTTCTCTCATGAAAAAACGGATTAGAGGTAATATATAAAGCAGCTTGGTTGTCACACACTAACTCCATGAGAGCTATGTCGCAAAACTTCAACTAGATCAACTCACAAGTTCCAAGTGCCATAGACCAATATTCAGCTTATGCACCAGAGTGTGGAACCACACTTTGTTTCTTGCTTTTCCAAGAAATTAAATTCCCCCCAAATAAAATACAATAACCTTAAGTTGATCCTCTGATTGAGGGACATCCATCACAATCAACATCCATATATCCATCAACTTATTTTTAAAGAAGGATCGACAGTGGTTCCCCATTTTCTCTCTAGCATGACTCGAACTCCCGACCTACCGGTTAGAAGTGAAGCGTTTTACCACATGACCTGCGTTTCATTGTCTATATCCAACAACTTGAGTATGCCCTTTATCTTCATATAATAGCCTTTTTTTTCTCAGAGATCTTTTGATGTATCACATGATAGGAACAATAGTATCTGTAAAACACAAGAGGGGGGTGAATTGGGTTTTAATAGATCTTGCAAACTATTTCGAATCTTTTCAATGCTAGTGAGAGTTTGAACAAGATGAACAAAAGCTAAAGCAAAACCCAACAACAAGACAAAGGATTTAGAGTGGTTCGATTCACTCAGAATCTACATCCACTACCTTGAGCCACACCCAAGGATTTGCAACAACTTCACTAAGAAGATTTTACACTTGTGGCTAACTCACTAAGAGTTTTACAAACACAACCACAATACAAAGAAACTCACTAAGAGCTTGCCCACACTAAGTAGGACTTTTACAAGAATTACCCAATCACTAAGAAAGGGAATAAAGATGGGTAATTAAACAAAGTTGTTCACTCTTCTAAGTGAAAGATGGATACCTTTGAAGTACATCAATTATAGCTCTTTGAACATAGGAAGCACACTCTTTGTCTTGCTTTTGAAATAACACTCTTGAATGATTTAGATCATGGCAATGAAGTGCATTTTACTTTGAGAGTGTTTTGACTTGATAAGAAATCAATGTAAATTGTATGTGCAAGTCTTAGAATAATTCTCTAGCTTTGGAGTATATATATATATTTCAAAATAGCTGAAAAATCGACTCTCCAACGGTCAAATAACGGCTAGAAAATGCAGAGTTCGGTTGACCGAACATGGCACTTCGGATGACCGAGCACATGGTCGGTCGACCTTCCAAGTACCTCGGTCGACCGAGGCTAGGCAGATCTTGTCTCTGTTTGGCTTCGGTTGATCCGAGCAAAAACTCGGTTGACCGACTTTCTGAGCTTATTTTTCACACGTTTTGAAATCTTTTGAAGTCTTTTGAAGTCTAAAATGTTTTCCTAAAAGGTAACAAGTAAGAACACTTGGAAAACCATTTTAAATGACTTAGACTTAGAAAACAAAGGCTTTTGAAATACGAACACTTGTAAGGATCATTTTGAAACTTAGCCTTTTGAAAACTTGTTTATGAAAACATGCAACACTTGAGTGTTGATACGCAAAATCTATACTAGCAAGTATACTAGGTCGATATTGTAGTAGTCAAGGTCGATCCCACAGAGAACAATGATTAATTAATTTCTAAGTAAATAATTCTACAATGATCAAAAGCAAGTAAAATAAATCCGACGGTTGATGATGATTAAACTAAATTAATTAACTAACATAAAACAAATAACTTGAATAAGAAGTTTGATAAGAGAGAGATCTAAGGCACATGAATTCACTAAATTAACCAATATATTATCCTAACGATATGTTATTCTAGAGTGAGTTTCATTAATCGATCGATTTCCAATTATATCTAATAACCTCTTTCAAGGCTTATCAAACCTATTCTCATGAATAAACCAACTATATGTCTATGTTGATTTTAACCCATAAAAATGCATTAAACATATGAAATCATAAAGATCGCACAAACCATACAAGTATATGTCTATCTTGCATGCAATTTATGTTCAGATTATTTAACCTAATTAACAAGGTCAGCTGTCGCAAATCTTCCAAGTTAATGTAAAGACAATTTGAGTGGTAGCTAATCACACAAAAGCATTAAGAACAATAATAAGAAATTAATTTCACAACACTAATCGAATAACAAAATCAATAGAATAACATATAAAATTAATCTAGCTACATCATGGCCTTAGAATAAATGTTTAGCTCATACTAGAGAAAAATTCAATAACAAATCAAAACCTAGAATAATCTAATAATGACTTCCTTATTCCTAAGACTATTAAAGAGTATTTATAGCAATAGAAATCTCCTAGCTTAAGGTAATTGACATAGATCAAAACTCTCCCTCCTTTAAAGTAGTTGACATCAAATACAACTCTTCAAGATTCTTTAAAGTAGTTGCCATAAACCAAAACTCATCAACATCCTTTAAAGTAGTTGCCATATCTTCTCTTCTAGTATGTAAAGATGTCTTTTCAATTCCAGCAACTTCTTTCTTTTTCTGCAAGTTCATTTCACTTTTACCCTTCAAAAGACTATTTTGCCCCTACAAATGCAAACACAAATAAGTGAGGATTATACCATTCTAAGCTCAAAACTCGATATGTAAATACTTTTTGAAGCTCAAAATTACTATTAAAGTAGAAGAAAATAAAGATAAATTTACGAGTTATCAAGTGTAGAGCTTATGTTCATGAGAGCTTTGGTTAGAGCTTTATAAGATAAAGACTTATAATGACAAAGCTAATCTAACCAAACCTAAGTCTTCAATCTTCAATCTTGATAGATGAGCCTTGAATGATATGACTTTGAATCTTGATCATGGCTTGATTGAAGTACTTAGAGCTTCCAATATATGTTCCGATATTCTATCACAAAGATATAAACATTAGACACAACATCAAGTGTTTGTCCATTATCAAAAACCGAGTTCGATCGCCCTTAGGGCTAACAATCTCCCCCTTTTTGATTATGACAAACTTTGATGTAATTAGATAGGATATGGACAATTTTAAGTACAAGGAAGCATGTCAAAAGGATATAAGAACAAATAAGTGTAAAGCTAAGTGCTTATAAGATAAACCAAGATAGAACGAGAAACATAAGCACTAGCATGTTAAGTTCTTATGCCATATACATTAGGAACTCTTTGAAGAGCCCTATTTCCCAACCAACCTCCTTGCCTCCTTCCTTCCAATAATATAGCATTCTTGTGTGTAATATACATACCTTAGTTTACACAAGAAGCTAACTTACCATTTTCATCAATGTCGATGTGAGTGCTAAGGATCCTATTAAGAAGAACATGCTCACACAAACATTAGAACTATCAATGGTTTGTTGTCATCAAAACAACATAAGATATTTTGCCCTTCGGGCTAACAATCTCCCCCTTTTTGATGATGACAAAACATTGATGCAAATGAGAATAATATGCAAAAATAAGATACCAAATGTATGCACAAGATAAGGATATTAAGGATCCAGACAAGTAGAAGTTTTCTCAAAACCATTCTACTCCCCCTATATTAAAGAATCCCTTATCTCTCCCATTTTGCAAGTTCTAAGCATTCTCCTTTTGTAAATAACTTCTCTTGGCACATTTGCAACACTAAAAACTCTCTCTCTTTTTGTCAAAATCAAAAAGGGATATCAGAGCGCCAATAAGAAAAGCATTTTAACGAAAAGTAAAGATTAATATAGGAGAAGCTTGATGAAATTTAATAATCCTCCCCATATAAAGAAAAACTTAAAAACCATGAAAACAACTTGATGGTCTTGTAGATTGATAGATTAAGAACCAAATGATCAATCCTAAAGACCAAAAATAATTATGAAGAAGGATTACTTATGAATAAGCTTGGTTGATTTCTAAAAAAAAAACAAGGAGTCCATAGTAACACATAAAACCAAAAGATGGTCATGTATGGCTCAAAAAGAATATCAACCTAAGCTAAAAACAAAGGAGATAGGGAATAAACCTCAAAGAAGATAGGGAATAAACCTTAAAGAACAATCTCCCCGTTTATCAAACATACGATGTTAGCTATTTGAGATAAAACCAAGTATGATACAAATTGACCAATTGTAAAACATGATACCAATTGAAAATATAGCCAATTGTAACACACGTTTGAAAATATAGCTAACAAAGTACAAGTGGAAGTGATACCATGAATACATAAGATAAGCACATGTATCACAACCAAAAAAAAATTAGAGGAAGTGTAAGATGACAATTTGAGTACAATCCTCTAATAAGTTAATGGTTAGCTAAATGAGTGTAGCAACTCTTAAAGTGATACTAACCAAAAACTATAATGAGATCACAATGGAAAAGAAAATGAAGAATATGATCTCAAAGTTATTGAGGTAGAATATATGTGATACCAATTGAAGACAAAAACAATTATAACACATATAACTTCCAAAATAACTTACACAAGTTGACTATAAGAGTTGAAAGATGAAAAGCAAGCCAACAAGTGATGTGATGATGTAAAATACAACAATTGAGCATACATCACAAATAATGAGGAGGTATGAGATGAAAACATTTGAAAACTCCCTCTTAGGTTATGCCACTTCCAAACATACAAATAGACACAACCCAAGGCATAATCAATGCCACAATCACAGTTTATATCCTAAGTCAAGCATCTAGACGATCAACCAAATAAGAATAATGCTATAGACTAGAATATAATCACAACCCCTATATGCAATGAAGATCAAGTAAAAACATAGCAAAGCATATAACAAACTCCCCCAAAGCATAAAACACTAAATAAAAGAGGGGAGGGGGTCTATTGAAAAGAGATTTCATCACAAGGATCAAATCATAAAGCTCTCTTATAACATGCTCAAAATAATTAAAACATATGAAGAGCAAACATGTTATAAAAGGAAAGAGATTGAGTTTAGCAATATCTCATTGAATTTGATGAATGCTTTTGCACTTTGAGTTCCTTCAATGAGTTCCTTCAATGAGTTCCTTGAGCTTCTCAATCTTCTTTGCATGACAAGTGTAGAGTCATCAATGATGGGTGACTTTTCTTTTCTTGATGAACCCTCTACAATCTTGTAATCCTTAGCATTTGACTCTTTTCATGAAGTCTTAGCTCACTTGTGCCATTCCTTGTAGTTCATATCTTCTTCTTGAAGCTTAGAACACTTTGTTACCTACAAGGAATTCTTGAGAACAAATATGGTACCTTTTTAAAGGTCCTTCATGATTAGCTCAATATCTCAAGTAACACATATATGCATAAGGATCATGCAAATCAAAAACC
Organism: Vinca minor; assembly: GCA_026122235.1. NCBI lineage: Eukaryota > Viridiplantae > Streptophyta > Magnoliopsida > Gentianales > Apocynaceae > Vinca > Vinca minor. The sequence goes on from JAOCZM010000116.1 coordinate 2,880,210, forward strand.
AAAAACAACTAGATGGATTCTTAAATGAATATGACATAAAAAAAACAAGAATCAATCAAGTTGCATATGCTACATCTCATAGATACCTTAGCTAAATAAGCATGGACTAGAACATGCTAAAGGTTATCTATATAAATATAAAATTCAAGAATGTGAGATGCAACAAATATAAGAGCAAGCATGTATAAATATCAAAAACGCTTAAACACAATAATTAAAGTGTTAAGAGAAGGTGATTTTGATACTTTTGCTTTCTTACCAAGTGATGAAGACATTGGATTGATACTTTGGCTCTTGTCATCACTTGATGCTTTGCTCTATGTATCTAAGCAACTTGGTTCTCCAATTGATTAACATTTGAGCTTTGAGAATCCAAGTGTTAAGGAGTGCTTTTGAATTTCTTCTTTTGGCACATCTCCTTTTACTTCTCCCCAATGCCACTTCTCTTCGAATCAAGTCCATTGAAGCTTTGTGGCATACATCTAACTTATAAGAACCTATAAGATCAAGGGAAGAGTAGCTTTTGGTACCCACTTTTGTTTGGGTCCATGGGGGGTTAGTTGAAGTGAGCTTAACTCTCCAAATGGTTTTAACTCCCCTTTCAATCTTCTTCTTAACATGGCATCTAACACAAGAGTGACCATGTTTTCCACAATATGTGCAATGAATATGTGGCTTAGAAGATTTGTGAGCATGCAAAAGATAACTACTTGGCCTATGTGACATTCTAGCATTTAAAACATGATTCTTAGGTTTAAGCGAAGAGCTAGCAATATCAACATGTTTAGCAATATAACCAAGGCCATGTTTATCAAGAGAAGCACATTGCATGCCAAGAATTTGATCAAGATTTTTCTTACCCTTTGTAAAGTTTTCAACAAGAAAGGTAAGGTCTTTAACTTTGTTTTTCAAAAGATCAAATTCAACAAGCTTGTTTTCTAAAGATGACAATTTATCACAAGCTTCTTTGTATTGTAATGAAGATGAATTGCAAGTATTAATAAGACTTTCATTTTCACGTTTCAAGCAATTAACATCAACACACAACTTTTCATTTTCATCAATCAACTTAGATTTATCAACAAGCAAGGATTCCATTTTAAGCTTCATTTCTTTGTTTTGCTTTGCACGTTTTTTCAATTGATCATACATATCAATTAAAAGCTCATTTGGATCATCCTCATCATTATCATCATCATCATAAGAATTTGAAATAGAGGGAGAAGGATGTACCTCATTACCAAATGCCATAAGACACATGGAGTCATTTACTTCTTGATCATCCTCACTTCCTTCTTCATCCCAATGGCTTAACAAGCACTTTGCATTTTTGAGATTGAAGAACAATTTCTCTACTTCTTCATTATTGATGATAGAATCAAGATCAATAGCCTTTTTAGCACCATATTTGTTTTTCTTCATCTCGAAGGTGAGTAGAGAGCCAATTAGTTCCTCCGTTGAATATGTCTTTAAGTCTTTGGCTTCTTCAATGGCAAGAGCTTTTGTTTCCCAACATTTTGGGAGTGAGTTGAGAATTTTCCTATTGATTTCTCCGGAAGTATACTCCTTGCCATTAGACCTCAACCCATTTACAATGTTGGAGAGTCTTGAGTTCATCTCATTGATAGATTCATTAGGCTTCATGGAGAATAGCTCAAATTCTCTAACTAGCAAATTTAATCTTGACTCCTTGACTTGATTTGTGCCTTCATGAGTAACTTCTAGCATTTTCCACATAGAGTGTGCGGATTTTCTTCCAAGGACACGATTGTACTCATCCGGATTTAAGGCACAACTAAGAATGTTCATTGCCTTGTAATTTTGAGTCATCTTCTTGGACTCAAACTCATTTAACTCATTGTCCGGCTTTGGCACTTGAACACCATCCACCATTTTCATAGGAACATATGGACCATCTTCAAATATATGCCATAAAAAATAATCTATTGAGCACACATATATCTTGAAACGGTCTTTCCAAGCCTCATAATTATTTCCATCAAAAAGTGGTGGCCTATTGGTGGAAGACCCCTCTAGATAAGCTAATGCGGAATTACCGGCCATAATCTTTACTTCAAGCGGTTAAGCTAAAAATGAAGACGAGGCTCTGATACCAATTGTTAAACACAAGAGGGGGGGGGGGGGGTGAATTGGGTTTTAGTCGAACTAGGGAACTTTTTTGAATCTTAGCAATGCTAGTAGAAGATTATGCAAGATGAGCAAATGCAAAACTAAACCCAACAACAAGACAAAGGATTTAGAGTGGTTCGATTCACTTAGAATCTACATCCACTACCTTGAGCCGCACCCAAGGATTTCAACAACTTCACTAAGAAGACTTTTTACAAATGTGGCTAACTCACTAAGAGTTTTACAACACAACCACAATACAAAAGCTCACTAAGAACTTGCCCACACAAAGTAGGACTTTACAAATTGCCCACACAAAGTAGGATTTTTACAAGAATTACCCAATCACTTAGAAAGGGAATTGAATGTTTAAAGAACAAGGTTGATCACTCTTATGAGTGAGAAATATACCTTTGAAGTACAAGAATGTTTAAGCTCTTTTGAACATATGAATTCCACTCTTTGTCTTGCTTTTTGAAAGAACACCTTTGAATGAATTAGATCATGGAGATCAAGTGTTTTTGCTTTGAAGGTGTTTAGACTTGATAAGAAATCAATGTAAATTGTATGTGCAAGTGATTTAGAGTGGTTCGATTCACTCAGAATCTACATCCACTACCTTGAGCCACACCCAAGGATTTGCAACAACTTCACTAAGAAGATTTTACACTTGTGGCTAACTCACTAAGAGTTTTACAAACACAACCACAATACAAAGAAACTCACTAAGAGCTTGCCCACACTAAGTAGGACTTTTACAAGAATTACCCAATCACTAAGAAAGGGAATAAAGATGGGTAATTAAACAAAGTTGTTCACTCTTCTAAGTGAAAGATGGATACCTTTGAAGTACATCAATTATAGCTCTTTGAAAATAGGAAGCACACTCTTTGTCTTGCTTTTGAAATAAAACTCTTGAATGATTTAGATCATGGCAATGAAGTGCATTTTACTTTGAGAGTGTTTTGACTTGATAAGAAATCAATGTAAATTGTATATCCAAGTCATAGAGTCATTCTCTAGCTTTGGAGTATATATACATTTCAAAATAGGCTGAAAAATGACTCTTTAACGGTCAAAAAACGGCTAGTTCCCGCAGGAGTTCGGTTGACCGAACAGGACCTCGGATCAACCTTAGCCAATCTCGGTCGACCGAGATGCCCCATAGGTCGACCGACCTCTGTTGATTCCAAAGTCTACAACTCTCTGTTTCTCTTCGGTTGATCCGAGCTTGAGCTCGGTTGACCAAACTTTTCTGAGCCTGAGAGATGTTGATTTTTCACATGTTTTAAAATCTTTTGAATTCTAAAAGGTTTTCCCAAAAGATAACAAATAAGAACATTTGGAAAACCATTTTAAAGTACTTAGACTTTGAAAACAAAGGCTTTTGAGATATGAACTCATGTAAGGAACGTTTTGAAACTTAGCCTTTTGAAAACGTGTTTATGATGCATGCAAGACTAGAGTGTAGAGCTTATGTTCATGAGAGCTTTGGTTAGAGCTATATAAGATAACGACTTATGACGACAAAGCTATTCTAACCAAACCTAAGTCTTCAATCTTCAATCTTGATAGATGAGCCTTGAATAACTTTGAATCTTGATACCAATGGCTTGATTGAAGTACTTAGAGCTTCCAATATATGTTCCGATATTCTATCACAAAGATATAAACATTAGACACAACATCAAGTGTTTGTCCATTATCAAAAACCGAGTTCGATCGCCCTTAGGGCTAACAGTATCCCAATGACTATCATGGAGAATCAAGGAGCTGACTCAGGGTGTTCACAACGAATGAAATATCTGGACGAGTAACGGTTAAGTAATTTAATTTCCCCACCAGTCGTCGATAACTGCATGGATCTTGTAATGGCTCCCCCTGTCCAGGTAGAAGTTTCACAGTCGGATACATCGGAGTGTCCACAGGTCTAGAGTCGAGCATCCCAGTTTCCTTGAGAATATCCCATACAAAACACTCCCGAAAACCCGAAGAGGAAGTTTATATGGTTCATCCTGTGGAAAAAGAAGACAATGAGGACTTTGGGAAGGAACGGAGGATGGCATTCGATTGATGATGTGACAAGTTGTCAAGACATCATCACTCCAAAATCGTAATGGGACATTGTTGTGTATAATCATGGTCCGTGCAGTCTCAAGAAGATGACGATTTTTACGTTCCGCTACCCCGTTTTGAGGAGGTGTATCAGGACATGTGGATTCATGATGAATGCCTTCTGAATCTAGAAAAGAAGAAAAGGGAATATAAAAATATTCACGAGCATTATCACTTCGTAAGGTCTTAATGGACAACCCAAATTGATTTTTCACCTTAGCAAAAAAAAATTAAAAATTTGTGACCAATTCAGATCGAGTTTTCATCATATGTAACCAAGTGCATTGAGAAAAATCATCTATAAAGGTAACAAAATATCGAAATTCCATCCAAATATTATTATGAACTAAAAGAAATCGAGATGCAGCTTTTTTATTGACTCTAGCTGGATAGGAATTCTAAGACATTTAATTTTGAGAGGCTTGGAATGAGTTTCTGCATTTTTGAAAGATTAGGATGACCATACTGATTATGTAGGAGTGAAGGAGAATATGCAATAGATGGACAAGCAAGCAGTAGGAGATGGTGTGAGTAGAAGGTGGTAGAGTCCTTGAGATTCACGTCTGGTGTCAATCGTCTGCCCCGTATTACCTCAACAGAAACATAAAAGAAAGTGACGGAACAATTTAGAGACCGAGTTAATTGGTAAATCGAAATCAAATTTTAACGGATAGTTGGGCAAATAGAAGACATATGATAATGGCGATTTAGAGGAATGTGAGACAAACGCAGTGGAGGCCCCAGTCTGGTCTACAGTAGTGGTACCTTTGTGGGATGCTCGGAACCTTAAAAACTCCTGAAATTCCTTGGCAAGAGTGTCATCAGAGTCTCCTATTTGGGTCAATTGAGCAATAGTAAATAGTGTTGCCATCGGATTCCATTATCAAAAGTTTGAAAGAACCAGAATGAACTTCGGTTTATATTAGATATCAGACACGATAGACCACAATGAACTTTAGCCTAAAGATATGAGTAAAAGCGGGATGAACTACGATTTAGATTTGACACGATAGACCGGAATGAACTTCGGTTTTAAAAATATTCTCTCTCCCCTAGCTCTGATACCATGTAGAATAGAAAACTAGAGAGAGAAATGAGAATAGATGCGGAATTGAGAATGTTTGAGTGAGATAAAAATCTCTCATCTCTTATATATTTATAGTATACCAATTACCATATTTACAATGATCCTATAATTATGAGAATCCTACTTATTACTAAATCTCACTAATTAAGGTATACAATAAATAAGAGAATCAATACAAGATACAATCAATCAATCATAATGACACAATTCCAAACACAAATTCTTAATTTGGGCTCCACATCTCTTTTCACAAATAAAAAAACCAATTTGACATAAATTTTCAAACAAAAAACCAATTCTTTAAAAAGTTCATTTTTACCTGCTTAAAAGAAAGATCAAAGTTCCACTGATCAAAACAAGCAGCATAATATGGGGAGTCAAAGTAAAATCACTGGAGGAGAATGTTAAGCCCAACATGGAAGCAAGACAAAGGCCTAGCATAAGAAATGTCGTTTTCAGAGTATTCCATGTAGGACTCTAATATAAAAAATAAAAAAAATGATTCAAACTTTAATAGAAAAACATAAGTGGATTCAAGATCTATAAGAACAACTAGAAAAAGATAATTGATGGGAGAACTGTACTGACATTGACACCAGTAAGGGTGGAAGTGAGTTAAGTCGTTTTGTGCAGGCCCGGCTCAAATATATCCGAGGCCCTGTGTCGAAAAAAAAATTGGGGCTCCGGATTTTTAGGCTAAGTATATATATATAAAAAAAAATGGGGGCCCTGGATTTTTAGGCTAAGTGTATATATATATATATATATATATATATATATATATATATATATATATATATATATATATATATATATATATATATAAACAAACAAAAATTGGGGCCCCTGATTTTTAGAGGGCCCTCTATGACTCACTCATCTCGCATCCCCTATTAACCTAAGACTTTGGTGTATGGTAAAAAAGATTTTGAGCAACAAATTGTAAAACATCAAGATCTTCAATTTTTTTTAACTAATAATTATATACAAATTAAGTATTTTTTAAAAAAATTTGGGGCCCTCAGTAAATGTGAGGGCTCGGGTTCCGGGATGTCACCTTGGACACCCTTGGGAGCCGGGCCCTGGTTTTTGTGAGTAGTTCACGATTCGATTTGATATTCGGCTTGAGGAGCTCACATCATGAGCTAAATGAGGGATACATGTAGCACTGTCAAACGGACCACTAGTCCGCGGACCGGTCCGTGGTCCGCGTTTTTTGGACGGATTTGGACCAAGCTATTCATGGTCCGTTTAAATGCGGGCCATTTTAGCCCGCTCCGTTTGGACCACGGACCAAGGCGGATCGGACCGGACCGGACCCGGACCAACCCGCATTTAAATTAATATATATATATATATATAAACATATTTTTTAAAGTTTTACTTCTCATTTTTACAATTTGTTTTACAAATATTTTCAAAAATAAACAACAAAACTCAATTTTTAAGCTTTATATTCTTTTTTTTCAATTATTATTTTCAATTTTTAAAAATAAAAACAAAAAAAAGTCATTTTTAAGCTTTATTTTCTTTTTTAAAAATTAATTTGGTCCGCGGACCGGCCCGTTTAACCCGCGGATTTCTTATGGACGGGTATGGACTAGGATTTTCTTGGTCCGCAAAAATTGGTCCAAATCCGGCCCGGTTCGTTTTAGGGTAATCCGCGACGGACTAGACCGGACCAACCCGTTTGACAATGCTAGATACATGAGCCAAGATTTTTGGCTCATCTAAAATATGAGTCGAGCTTGAGCTAAATAGAGTTCGACTCATGAGCTGGCTATATATATATATATATATATAACAAAATAGTTGCATATCTTCTCAAAGAAAATAAACCAAGAAAACCCTATAAAGCTCTTATAATCTTTTCATTTCTCAAGGTGGAAGAGTTAGTCATACATATCGAGCTTCTTTGCCCGAAAACAGTTCAAACATTGATTTGTGGAGGACATTGGTTTCGAGTCACTTATGGCATTAAGAAGAAGCTCAAGGTATATTACTACTTGTATTTTTTTTTACTGATGATCATCACTTATTAATCTACAAAAAAATTTGTATGGCAATACTATATTTTGATATTTTCAGGTGGAAGAACATGTTACAGAAATTAAATTGTGTATATAAGAAGGCATCAGAGACTTATACCGTGTATTAATAAGGATTTGAAATTTTGGTAGCTAGACTTCTGTTAGTTTACATTGGTTTAATTTTATATTTTGTTAAGATGTTTTTTTTGTTCGAAGTCTTTGCATATTATAATTAGTAGAGAGATATTAAACTTCTATTATATGTCACTATGCTGAGCAAATCTCTTTATTTATTTTCTAAAATATTTGTAGGTAAATGAGCTGAACTGCTTATTAACTAATGATGAGCTGAGAAAATTAACTCACAGCACATGTGAGTCGAAGTATGAGCTGAGCAAAATTAGTGTGAGTTGATCCTGAACTAGTCTTAGCTTAGCTCAGATCATTTCCACACCTATACACCAAGAGCTAAACCTCCTATGAATACTGCTTCTACACCGGGTTTTCAGGACTCCATATCTGTTTGGAACATTTTCAAACTGTAAATATTGTTGCTTCGATGATTCAAGAACACGGCAGGGGGAAATTTGTCCCTAGGATGGTGCTTCTACGCTCAAGATCTTCAAGTTTACAGACTTTGTAGACAAATTTGGTTGCAGGGATATAGTGTGAAATCCGTAACTTTTTCTTACGCGATACTTGACGTGTAAATTAATTTTTGCGCCATTAACTGTGTAGATATAATTTATTTCGTGTAATTACGTGCTTATATGTCCATTTAATTTTATAATATGTTACGTGTTTTATTATGTGTATGTTTATTGAAGGGTGTTTCGCACACGCATCGTAATTTAGGGACTTAAATTGTGTTTCACTTAAATGATTGATTGGAATTAATTTGGAAAAGAAATAAATGAAATAAAAACAAAGCATTTCGTTGTGATTGATTTTAAAAAGGATAAAATAAAAGTTAATTAAAAAGAAATAATAACAAGATGGCATTTCGTGGGGTATCAGGAGCAGGAAAATTAAATAAATAAAAAGAAACATGGGATCGTGGGTTGGGGGTCTTCTTGGATAGCAAGAGAGCTATTCACAGAAAGTCATTGTAACGGCAGTAGCGTTCAAGAAAAGAAAATTTAAGGAAAAGCCATCGTTGGATTGAGGAACCTGGGATTGTGGGATGCTCTTGGAAGCCGTTCATAGAAGAAGACAGAAAAAAAGTGGCGGCTCATTCTCTCACTCAGCCAGCAGGAAGTAAAAGAATTAGGAAGCCAATTATCGACAACCAATCGTTAAAGAAATTATTGGCAACTATTATGAAATTTTCCAAGATCAGTGCACGGACCAGAAAAACGGTCAAGCAGTAGCCGCGAGACCAAGGAAAGAGAAAAGGAGGGATTTTTGGAGCAAATAAACAATCTGTCCAGAAATTCAACCAGACAATTGAGGGGGTTACCGATCTCTGTTTTTGGTCCACAGCATATCAATTCGAAGATAATCGAAAGAGTTTCGAGTGAGCGCAGACAGAACGCAATTTGGATTTTCCAGCAGAAAGTTATCGCACCGCGAGTGAGGCTTCCAGCACTGATTAAGGGATTTCAGTGTTTATCGCGTCCGTAACAGGTGGGGACAACTTTTCGACCTCTGTTTTCGACCCACGGTATATCAATTCGAAGATAATCGAAAGGGCTTCGAGTGAGCGCGGGACGGAACGCAATTTGAATTTTTTCAAAGAGAAAGTTATCGCACCACTGAGTGAGGCTTCCAAAGACTGATTACGGGATTTCGGTGTTTATCGCGTCCGTAACAGGTGGGGACAACTTTTCCTCTGTTAAATTACTGTTCTGAATTACTGTATACTTTTGGGTATTAATCTAACATATTTATGGTGTTTCGGGATAATAAATTGCATAAACTGCTAGATTAATTAATTACTTAATGTTTGACTTTTCCGTTGCTTTAATTGGATGATTTGAGCATGTGTATATCTGAATTTCAATCGCTTTCATTAATTGCTAAAATCTTATAAACTGTCTCTACAATGTATCTGAAGTGTTATGGGGACTGTTGGAGTCCTTTCTGTAATTGCGTTATTTGGGTCTTCATTGAGTTGTCCTAATTGAGAGTCCTTGTTCTGTCCTAATTGGTTTGGTCGACCGAGTCGTCGCCCCATTCGAGCTCTTGTTTATGAAAGGTCTGTAGCAGGATACGTCCCATTTATATATCGCTAGAACCTGGTGTTCGTGATATTTCTGTGTGGATATGTGGACCCGGACCACTAGCGGGGAGAAACAAGTTAGAGTCGCTAATGATGAAATTGTGGAGCTCATGTGTGGGCAATGACATAATGGGACGTATTCTTTATTTTGGCCTCCAGCCGGTTTCTGTGTGGCCCTTCCTCAGTGGGTTATTACATGGGGGCTGTTAGCAGTGATTATGGGTCTGATTAGACAATTGAGCTTGACTCTGGGATTGTGGTGTCATAGCGATAACTATGTTCGTAACGTCTAAGTAAATTGTGTAATCGAGAATACTGTATGGCAGACGTGCTTGATGTGGATTCGGTTGTGTGAAATGCTTAGACGTGAAGAGTATAGTTGTTTAGCTTATTTGTTGTTTTTCACTTGTTTGGTCTTTGTTCATTTATTACTCGATTGTCTGACATAACTATTGGTTTGTATTGCATTAGTAGTATGGGATGCTCATGGCATGAATTCCGATATGGGGTGTCAGATTTGATAAGTATAGACGAACATTTATTTGGGTCTTGTTGATACTTGGTGTTTTAGTCCTTTAACTTGCATTTTGGGTTGAGTTTGTTTTAGTGCAAGATAATACACTCGTGTACAAGTTTTACACTTGTTTTTTGTTATGTATTGTTACATTGCATTACGATCCGATTCGCATCTGCTTTTGATTCTGAGTCTTTTAAGACTTGTGTAACGTCTTGTTCCGAGTATTTATTTTTCAAAGGGGTATTTTAGGAAACGGGCATATGCACTATCTGTATCTGTTTTCTTCTGTATCTATTATGTTCTGTCTATATATATATTGCTATGGTTGTTACTGTTTTTAGGTCCCCACTGAGCACCGGAGCTCAGTCCATCCGCTTTACTGTTTCAGGTTCTGTAGATATTGATTCTTTTTTTGATGGCGATGCTTGGGAGGGGGTCTACGAAGAGTGATCCTAACTGGATTAGTTCACACATGTTATTTCATTTATAATTATTTATTTTGGAACTTGTAGTTCATTTTGTCACATGTAATAAACTAGATTTATTTCCTTTTGAATAATGCTTCCGCTAGCACATTTAGTATTATTTAGGGAATTCATAATTGAACTGCCTTAATTATTATTCTCTGACTGTGGCTTAGGTGCTTCATTAACCAATGGGGCACTGCCATGTCATCACTCTGGAGACGGGGTGTGACATATATAATTTGTTATTTATTTACTATATTTCTAAGTAAGATAATGTAAATTGCACCCCTAACAATTATCTTTCCTGAATTTCTATTCAATTTTTATATAGTCTTGGAATTCCTAATGGTTTTTTTTTTCTTTCTTTTTTCCCCTAAATAATGGATGATTACTTAATATTTTGTTAACAAGTTGCTCTTCAAAATATGGGAAAATAAACAAAACTTTTTTTTATATATATAGATAACGTCTAGAGTCGAACGCAACGAACCACATGAGGATGAAAGGAGCCTCAACATAAATAGACTCTACAAACTCAACATATTCAAGCAATTACTAACTGCGAGGAAGGACATGAACACTTAAGTGTAGCCCCCAACTCTCCTCATGACCCGATGTCGAATTTCTTGAGAGGGACTCATTTTCAACTGCAGATCTTTCTTTTTTTCTTTTTTGTAGAGAGGATTTAACAAGAGTATTCCACAGTGAGAAATAAACAAAACTTCATAATTTTCCACACCCCATCCCCATCCCCACCAACCCATTTTTTCTTAAGAAAACAAAACTTCAAATATTCGGGGTCTACCTTAAAAAATATATATGTTGGGGGGTCTGTTTATAATTATTTTAAATCTCGATTCCACATTTTTCAACAGTTTACATGCAGCTATGGCGACACTTGTGACTTTCTCTACTTGTGGGCAGCACTTGGGGAAATGGAAGGGCTAAGATACCCAATGGAGGCCATATTTTCACACCCTTTTTGAACAAATATTCTGGTTTCAGGTTTTCAGTAATAGAATGAGTAAAACTTTTTTGATAAGTTTTGATAACGTTAACATTAACTTATCCAAGAAACTATTTCTTTTCAATGAACATTTGCAGTAGTAGAATTCTGGCATTCAAAAAAAGACTGAAAAGAGGTCCGGATATCAAAAAATTCTCAAGTTAATTTATGTTGATTAACTTATCCCGAATTTATGTATGTTCTTTTGATTTTATCCAAGATTCTAATGCAGTCTGCAACAGAATAACCCTCATTACCTGAATTGTGGAAGCTAGGACATTTCTAATTGTGTGCTACATGCATCAGCAAATTAGTTCAAATTTTTTGTAGGCCAATTGGTGTATTTAGTCCTGAAACAATTTTCGCTTGACATAGAAGATCCCTAATGATTGTTTGCAACTTTTTAGATCCTCAATCAATTTAAGGGCTGGGGAATTAGTCCTTCCGTCTTTTTTTTTAAAATATTTAATTTTAGTCAACAAGTGATGTGGGGCAAAATTGGAACTTCACATTTTTTTATATAATTAATACCATATGGACTTAATTGTAAAGATAGTTAAAAATAAATACCTAATTTTAAAAATTGGAATTTCTTCTCCCTCCTCCCAGTTTCTTCCTCTTCCCTTCTTCTCCCTCCTCCCAGTTTCTACACCATCATCATCATCATCATCATAAAACTTCTCCAAAATATTTCAAGAACTCTTTTAACTAATCTTCACCTGTCAGGCAACTCCAAAGCTAGCAATATAATAGTCATTGAAATTTGGGTTTTGCATTAGACTGACCATTGTTTAGTAGAAAGGGCTAACCATGGCAGTCAAAAACTGCAGTGAAACATTTTTGGCCAGAACGGAAGTCTCATTTCCGTCCTGGGACCATAACGGATGTGGGACTTCCGTTATGGGCTGACGTGGCAAGACTCCCAGCTTGGCTTGCCACATCAGCCCATAACGGAAGTCCCACTTCCGTTTTGGTCCCAAGACAGAAGTGGGACTTCCGTTCTGGCACCAAACCCTAATAAATCTCCCTAAAAAATCCCGTGACTTTGAGTACGGAATTGCCACTTCCGTCCTCAAATTACAGCCTTTTTTCAATGTCTAGTCTTTTCTCACTTTTGCTTTTTTGACTATGGATTGAAGAGATAAAATCTGAACGGATTTGGCTATACCGTTATCATTTCTGGCCAATTTTTAGAGACCTGGGAATTCAAAAATTAAAATTTTGAATTTTCTACACCCCAATTATATCTATAAATAACCTCACCACAGTCTACAACATTCACACCTCTCTTATTGAACGAAATGAAATTAAAATAATTGATAAATGATTCATTAGAAAATATTACAAGTTTAACAAATTTATATACAATTAATTACAAGTTACAAAATTTAAAGACATTTAAGTACAAGTTAAATAATTTAAATAAAACTAATTAGTTGGTGGTTGGTTAGTATTTTCTTGATTGGGGCAAGTCTTCCGGTTGTGGCCGAGTTCTTTGCAGTTGTCGCACTTCTTTGCTCTAGGTTGTTCCCGGTTCTCTCTGTCCATTGGCATTTCAAATCTCCGTCTTTGAGGTCGACCTACATGTGAACCTTTCATGTTAGGGGTGAAGTATCATATCAAAAGGAGCATCCATCAAGTACAGGATATAAATTAGACTTATATGTATTCCTGTAGTATTCCGGAGAATACACAGAGTGTATGTACTTCGAAGCATCCTCCATGACCGATTTGGACATTGCAATTACATGCGTGCATGGAGTATTATAAGTAGACCATTTATCGCAGTTACACTCACGAGCTGATAAATTGACTGATTATTTTACCACCTAAACCAGGTCCTCTATAGGACATGACCCTATAAATTCCTTGTTCTTTGTAGTGTCTATTAACAGTCAAACCTTGAGCTTTCTTTTCATAATCGAAGTATTGATCCCATATTCTCTTTGAGAATGGTGTTTGACAAGTATTCGCGTCGTTTATGTGCAAGTCAAAATAGTGCACAAGCTTGAAAAAGACCATCTCCACAAGACCCTTCAAAGGCAGCGCCCTGGACTGTTTCAAAACACTGTTAAGTGATTCATACATGTTAGTCGTCGTACCCGAAGCACTTTCCCCCATCGTATGTCAAAGTCCACAACTCTTTCGGATGCTGCATTAACCAATTAAATGCATCTTCACTTTTTTGTTTAATAAGGTCAAGAATTTGATCACACTTAACTTTCTTCTTCTGAGAAGCAGCAACCCACACAAGTTTTTTCAACTCTATATTTTTGCAGTGTGTATGGAAATTTGACCTGTAATGCCTTAGGCAACCGGGGACACTAGCGACAGTGCTAAGAATTTCGGGGTGACGATCGCTAATAAGGCAAACTTCTATGTCTTTAACAACATGCTCCCTTAGGTTTTTTAGGAACCAAGACCAAGTAGATAGTGCATCAGATTCAACAATAGAAAAAGCAAGGGGTAAAATTTGATTGTTAGCATCCATAGTGCTTGCAACCATAAGAACCCTTTTATAGTTCCCCCTAAGATGTGTGTCGTCCATAGAAATTATAGGCCGCACCACTTAAAACCGTCAACTAACGGTTTAAATGTCCAAAACATAGACTTTAACACCTTAGGGCCATCAACAGTGACTTGTGGATGATAAAGAAATTTGCATTGAGTACCACGGTTAGAATCCTTTAGTGCCCGCACATAATGTGGTAGTACTTGGAAAGTTGATTTCCAAGTACCAAACAGTGTTTCAATAGCGTGTCGGCTGGCATACCAACATTTTCTATATGTATAGGTTAAAGAAAATTTATCTACACATGCAGCCTTAATCAATTTAACATAAATTTCGGGGTCAGCCTGTACAAGGTGCAGAATTTTTACACCGATGTAGCTGGATGACATGTTGCGCTTTTTATTTTGATCCATCAAGCAGTAGTGGCCTTCGGTTAGTCTAGTAACCTTCCACCTACCATCCACTCTGCTATGGTTGACACGAATATACCAACTGCATCGGCTTATGACTGTTGAGTTTCTGCACACCCTGCTGAACCATTGTTTGTTACTCCGGTCTCGTTTCCACTCCCTCAAGGAAACAGTGTCATGTCATGTGTTAACTGCTAACATTGCCTCCTGCTTATCCTTAAAGTGCATCCCCAAACATAATTCAGGGAAATCGGGATTCCATTGTTTAATGGGTTTGTTCATGTAAGTCAGTTCAGGAACAGGTTCCATGGTACCCATATCGTTCCAACAGGCAAAATTAGCATAATTACCATATGATGATATGTTCCATTCCAATAGAACGGAGGTAGTAGTTGCAGGTCCAGTCTCTTCGACTGTCTCATCATTACTTGGGCCAGGAATGTCTTGGGGAGTTCATGGAGATTTTCGGGGACAACAATATCTTCAGTATCAAGCTCTTCCTCGACCCCAACATCCTCGTGGTCACCGGCACTATCATCACTCCCGTCGTCTTTTGTTTCCGGAACACCGTCAACGTCAGATGTCGCACCCAACGAATCCATTATCGAATTATCATTGTGTATTGTTGGGGGATCGAAAAATGTCAAAAGTGTAACATTCGGAATGGTGGGTTCGTAAAATGAAGTCTCATTACTGGACGGTGGGGGGCATACTTGGTACGAGATTTGAGTCCGAAAAATAAAATTCCGGATCATGTTGTGATTGTTCAGAAAATGCGGTGGTTGGGATTTCAAAACTATCTACTTGTCTCTGCACAGGTTCTAACAAAGCACTGACATGAATCCCTTGTATTTTGAAATCAATTTGGATTCCCCACAAACTCTCAAGATCTTCGCCGTCAGAGAGATTTACAACATCATGCAGCACCATGCAGTAAGTCGGCATGAAAAAAGGACGAATCATTATTAGACGAACATTTACACTTGAAAAATTGACTCATATGCGCCGACATATTCGTTGGCAAAGTTGTTAAAATGAAACTTTTTTAATTAACTTCATACTTCTTTCACTGGTCTCTGCGAAATGTGCAAAACCACCGCCTTCGTACACTACATTGTGGTTGAAATGTAAATACAGTTTCATCGGACATTCAAGTGCCATTTTTGTATACAAAATTTAGTGAGGGAATAATGGGTATTATTTTAGAAGAAATAAGTTGAAGGATTTGAATGGTATGAATGGTTTGTTGATGTGAGAAAATGGAGTGAAGAATCCTGCAGTTTATAGAGATTTTGTGGGAGAAGGGATAAGATTTCCTATCTAAAAAAAACTGGCAACAAAGCAATTCCCGGTGAAACTTTATTGCCGTTTGAGAACGGAAGTGGGACTTCCGTTCTCAAACGGCGATAGAGTTTCCCCGTAATTGCACCTTATTTTTCACTGTTGTGTGTTGGCAAGGTAGTTTTCCTAATTTTAGGCTTTTCCTTATTTTTAAATATTATAAAAGTATTAATTTGGTACAAAATAATAAACTCTCTATTAAATTCAAAATCTACAAATTAGATTAATTGTGGCACAAAAAATAACATCGGGAAAAAAACTATATGGAAAAAAAATTCCGCAAGGGAAAAATATTACATGGGGAAAATAATTTACACCCACTTCCGTTCTCAAACGGTAGTAGGTTTCCCCGGGAATTGCACCTTATTTTCACTGTTGTGTGTTGGCAAGGTAGTTTTCCTAATTTTAGGCTTTTCCTTATTTTTAAATATTATAAAAGTATTAATTTGGTACAAAATAATAAACTCTCAACTAAATTCAAAATCTACAAATTAGATTAATTGTGCCACAAAAAATAACATCGGAAAAAAAAACTACATGGAAAAAAAATTCCGCAAGGGAAAAAACATTACATGGGGAAAATAATTTACACCCGATCATCCAAACCCTAATTCTTTAGAAATTTAGGTGCAATCCGTTCCCACACAGAGCTGGACGATCCTTCTGACATCGGGTAGTCGGGTGGAGCCTCAACAGTTATCTCTTCAGTTGATTTCGAACATTGACTGGCTTCGTCCACAAATGCTCTTCCTTCATACCCAAAAATATGGCATAGAAGGTTAAACCAGAATTCGCCTTTCATCCTGTACCGCTTAGTCTAATACAGAGTTAAAATAAGAATAAATGTAAGACTTGAAAAACTTGTATTATAATAGTTTGGCGTAATTATATGTAACTTACCGCAACATATTCCACCCAATGGGCTTCAGCACCATTTAAATCGACATTATTGGTCCTACCGTCGTACTTGAATCATGGTTTATGCAAACGTTTCTCAAAATCCAAATACCGCCTGCGCAATTTTGCTAAGCATTTTCAATCATCTCAGTTGTGAAATTTCCGCCGGTGACGGAGTTCATGCCATAGACAATTTCGTTGTACAAATCAGACCAACTTTTTCCATCATTCAAACCCTGTATATCAAAATCAAAACAAATATCTATTAACGCCGGTTCATATTCTTCAGGCCATTCCCTAGTAAAATCAACATTTCTAAATTTGTTAACCATTACTTTTTGAATAAAATTTGGAAATCTAGTCATTTTAAACAAACAATATTTGATTTTAAAGGAAATTAATTGAAGAAACAAAAAATTTGGAAGAGAAGGGTAAGGAATTTTTTATGTTAGAGAGGTGTGAATGTTGTAGAGTGTAGTGAGGTTATTTATAGATATAATTGGGGTGTAGAAAATTCAAAATTTGAAATTTTGAATTCCCGTGTCTCTAAAAATTGGTCAGAAATGAGAACGATATAGCCAAATCCGTTCAGATTTTATCTCTTCAATTATCCATAGTCAAAAAAGCAAATGTGAGAAAAGACTAGACACTGAAAAAATACTGTAATTTGAGGACGGAAGTGGCAATTCCGTCCTCAAAGTCAGGAGACTTTTTTAGGGTTTCCAGATTTATTAGGGTTTGGTGCCAAACTTCCGTTCTAGCAAAAAATGTTTCACCGCAGTTTTTGACTGCCATGGTTAGCCCTTTCTACTAAATCATGGTCAGACTAATGCAAAGGCCTTGAAATTTGATATTTGTCTCACAAAGTGGGTAAAATTGGATTAATAGCCACTGCTAAAGAGATCTTTGTCCAATCTATTAAAATTGAAAGAAAAAGATGAAATGGTGGCAGTGGTTGACGGCGGCGGCGGTGAGTGGCGGCAGCGGGGAAGAAGAAGATGGGAATGGGATGGCTTTTTTTTTTTTTTAGTTTTATAATTAGGTATTTATATTTAAGTATATTTACAATTGAATACAAGTGGTATTAATTATCTAAAAAAACGTGAAGTTCCTATTATACCCCTGTACACTTGACTAACAAATACAAGAGCATCTAAAAAGCTGTAAACAATCATTAGGGATCTTGTCTGCACCTATAAATTGATTGAAGATCTAAAAAGTTGCAAACAATCATTAAGAACCTTCTCTACCAAACGAAAATTGTTTCAGGACTAAATATACCAATTGGCCTTTTTGTACTACAATCAATAGCAGATTACATGAAAGCAATTGAAAATCACGGAAAATCATAAATGCTTGAGATGCAAAAAGACACTTGCAAATGGACGAATCATTGACGCTAACGAACCAAAGATTGTGTGCATTCATTTTTTTTATTACAAGCAGAAGATGACCTCAAACCCAGGCCTTTTAATGCTTCATGTAGCAGTAGACTCAATGTTGCAGAAGTCACTAGTCGGTAGTTAGACTGGCGACTAGCGAATAATCGTCTTACCTAGATTAGCAGGGATTTTTTAAAATTCCCTTATTTTATATATTATACTAATCAAACAAAATTTCATAAAAAACTAACAATCAAATACTAGTCAAATCAAAGTATACAAAGTTTATCCATAATAAGAGTTAATAAATATTTATAGCACTAAACTATTTACGAATTTCTCTTTATAGTACTAAACTATTTTTTTTTATCTAAATATGTCACTCAACTATTTACGTTTATCAAAAAATATACAACCACCCATTTTTTGGGTGTTTTCCGGCCAGCGATGTCACGTGAGTTGCTTCGGAACATGAACAATGACAAAAAGGAAAAGAAATCTTGGAAACGTTGGGCGATAACTGCTTAATTTGTTGCTGCAAAGGCAAACATATCTGTCAAATTAAGCAGTTATGGCCCGACATTTCAATATTTCTTTTCCTTTTCGCTTTGTTCATGTTGCAAGCAACTCACGTGATATCGTCGGCGAAAACACCCAAAAAATGGGTGGTAAATATTTTTTGATAAAGCGTAAATAGTTGAGTGACATATTTAGATAAACGTAAATAGTTGAGTGACATATTTAAATAAAAAAATAATTTGTACTATAAAGAGAAATTCGTAAATAGTTTAGTGATATAAATAGCTATTAACTCTCCATAATAATTAAATTCATTGCCATAATAAGTAATAACAAGTTCAAATACTAAAACAATCGATTTGACCGATTTTAGCTGACTTTAACCATTTTTTGACCGGATTTTGACCGATTAAGTTGGTCAACCGATTTTTGCCACAACTAGTCAATTAGGTGCCGACTAGTGACTAAGCCAATTTTTACAACACTTAGTAGACTCCATTTCAGATGTATCAGAACCATTTATAATATTATTTAAATATACATAATTATTCTTGTTCTGAGTAGACTGCTGTGGATTGGAACCAGCTGAGACAGAAGACGAGTTATGCTGCAGACCAGATATCTTGTTCTGCTGCATTGTTGCTACAGAACGTGGTATATTTATTGATTGCATCTGAGGGATCATTTGATTTTCATGGGGATACATTTGAGAAATTTGAGCTTGAGGTTGGGACTGTTGCATGAGGCTGGGGATGTTGCCCTTGCTGTAAAGGAATGGGCTTACGAGGCCTATTTGAATTAAGAATGTTGATGATATGCTTCTCAACAGAAGCCAACTTCTCCTTGTGCGCAAGCTGAAGGTTGCTCTTGCTGATTTCCAAAAATTGTACAAGACGCTCCAACATACCCTTGAACAACTTGAACTTTTCAAATTGTTCATTTTTAGTTTGTTGAGGAAGGGACTAATGCTGCAAACAAGACGAAATTAATTAAAAGGACTAGAAACAACAAAGACAGAAAAGAAGACAAAAAATAGTACTTCGACATTTATTTTCTCTGCTGTTTACCCTCTGCTTAAATCTATGACCCACGAACTACTACATAAATATAGTAAACATGTGCTAAGCATTCATAGTCATATATGTTAAAGCACTTTCCCTAAATAAATTAGGAATTTTTCTTTTTCATATTTATTTCAGGTAGCTGCAAAATAACATTATGACAGGAGCCCCAAACCCCCAATAGAAAACTATAGGCTAGATAAGAACCAATTGCTTGAGTAGGATATCAAAAGTACCACGTTTTGCAGTTTTGTATTGATTCTCATGTACATCTCTTTTAAATCAAAATAGTACATCTCCTTCATGGATTTAACCTGCAAGTCAAATTGCTCAGTTTCTAGAGATGCCAAAAGCTTAACATAATTAAAGTTTGGACTTTCATGGTATAAATTATATTTCTTCATCCCTCTTCCTGGACGAGAAACAAAATGATATAATATCTTTTGATAAACTTCCTCCTGCCAATCTCCAGCATTTGTGTTCTTCGTTTGGGCTGTAGAATCTAAAGATGCTAGATAATTTTTTTTAGCAACAGTCACTACACATATAATTATCAGTATTGAAGATAAATTCAAGCGTATAACAGTAGCATTAACAGCATTGGAGCGTTTTACTGTTTAACGAGTAACCACGTGTGGATTAGGCTAGAAGTCAATGTCCTAAATTCATGAGTGCACAACAAAGATAAATGTGTAAAGGAATGGGCTTACGAGGCCTCTTCGAATTAAGAATGTTGATGATCTGCTTCTCAACAGAAGCCAACTTCTCCTTGTGCTCAAGCTGAACGTCGCTCTTGCTGATTTGCAAGAATTGTACAAGACGCTCCAACATACCCTTAAACAACTTGAACTTATCAAATTGTTCATTTTTAGTTTGTTGAGAAAGAGACTCATGCTGCAAACCAGAAGAAATTAATTAAAAGGACTAGAAACAACAAAATAGGAAAGAAGACAAAAATAGTACTTCGACATTTATTTTCTCTGCTGCTTACCCTCTGCTTAAATCTATGACCCACGAACTACATCAATATAGTAAACATGTACTAATCATTCATGGTCATATATGTTAAAGCACTTTCCCTAAATAAATTAGGAATTTTTCTTTTTCATATTTCTTTCAGGTAGTTGCAAAATAACATTATGACCAGTGTCGTAAAAATCGGCCTAGTCGGCACCTAACTGACTAGTCGGGGTAAAAAATCGGTTGACCAACTTAATCGGACAAAAGTCTGTCAAAATGGGTCAAAGTTGGCAAAAAATAGTAAAAAATGGTCAAAACCGGTCAAATCGATTATTTTAGTATTTGAACTTGTTATTATTTATTATGGTAATGAATTTAATTATTATGGATGGACTTTGTGTACTTTGATTTGACTAGTATTTGATTGTTAATTTTTTTATGGAATTTTGTTTGACTAGTATAATATATGGTATAAGGAAATTTTAAAAAATCTCTTGTAATATAGGTAAGCCGACTAGTGATGAGCGACTTCTGCAACATTGATTATGACAGGAGCCCCAAACCCCCAATAGAAAACTATAGGCTAGATAAGAACCAGTTGCTTGAGTAGGATATCAAAAGTACCATGTTTTGCAGCTTTGTATCGATACTCATGTACATCTCTTTTAAATCCAAATAGTACATGTCCTTCATGGATTTAATCTGCAAGTCAAATTGCTCAGTTTCTAGAGATGCCAAAAGCATAACATAATTGAAGTTTGGACTTTCATGGTTTAAATTATATTTCTTCATCCCTCTTCATGGACGAAACAACATGATATAATACATTAATACCTTTTGATAAACTTCCTCCTGCCAATCTCCAGCATTTGTGTTCTCCGTTTGAGCTGTAGAATCTAAAGATGTTAGATAAAAAAAATTGAGCAACAGTCACTACACATATAATTATCAGTATTGAAGAGAAATTCAAGCATACTACAGTAGCATTAACAGCATTGGAGCGTTTTACTGTTTGACGAGTAACCATGTGTGGATTAGGCTAGAAGTCAATGCCCTAGATTCATTAGTGCACAATACAGATAAACAGTGTTGCAAAAGTCGCTAGTCGCTAGTCGGTCGGCAGACAGGGGACTAGCGACTAGTCGGCCTAGTCGGGGAGTAGTCGGCGACCCTAAATATTAAATATATTTTATTTTAATCATTTTCAAAAATGTTTTCTTTTATATTTTTGGTCTAATTAAATATTAAAAATATAAAGTAGGTCATTTAGGACTTGTTTGTAATATAAAATATAAAGTTTGAGGTCTAAAATATAATTTTTAAAAGTAATTCGGACTTTAAATACAATTTATTTCTAAATTTAGGTCATTTAAAACTTGTTTGTAACATAATTATTTTTATAGGATCTTATGTGCTAATACTTTAATTGCACATTTAGTGCAGGGTATATAATGTCTCCTAACTAAGAGAAACCCTAGCCCACTTTTCATTTCTCTCCTCCTCCTTTCTCCCTCTCACAGCCGTGCTCCCCATCTTCTCTGCCTCCTCCGGCGTTCCGCCGCCCTCTTTCTCCCTCTCACCGCCGCCGCCCTCTCTTCTCCCCTCTTCCCTTTCTTCTCCTCTCTCTTCTTTCATTTTCTTCGTCTTCTGCTGGTCCGCTGCTGGTCCACTGCTGGTCCGCTGCCGGTCGGTCTCCTTCTCCGGCGAGGTAAGGTTTTCTCTTTCTTCTTTTTCTTTTTCTTTTCCCTTTTTCCTCCGCCGCTGCTCTTCTCCCGCGGCTACTCCATCACCATCGGACTTTTGACCGACTAGTCGGAATTTTGACCGACTAGATCGGACTTTTGACCAACTTTTTTCAAAGACCCGATTTTTTGTCCGATTTTTTGGATTTCTAGGCGGCCACCGGCCGACTACCGACTAGTCGCCGGCTAATCGGCCGACTAGGCCGAGTTTTGCAACACTGATGTGTATACATTAGCCTATATCAAGGGATTAATTAAAAACGAAGCAAATTTACTGCACGAACCCTATTGTTTCCACTGATTCATTAGAAAAAAGAAAACACTTAAAAGTAAAAAAAGAAAACATCAACTAGTTTACAGCTCGTAGATTATTACTGGAAGACTAAGTTGCACCAGCAAAGGGATGATGAAATTCTAAAAATATTTGTCTAAGAATCCACATGAAAAACTGTATGGCCAAGGGAATCTAAAAGCAGATGGCTCAATCAAGAATGTTAAGAGGGTGAATGAATTAAATGAGTATGACATACGATCAAAAGAACATGTTGAGCAACAGAATTATGAGTCAAAGAGAACAAGGATGATTACTAGATGAAGACTCAGGAATCCTTTGTGCATGAAATAATTGCTTCTTCTGTTCAACCACATTATGTTGCTGAAGTAAAGGACCTGATGTTTGTAGCCTTTGCTGCATATCTCTCTGCATGGGATTTGACTGCTGCGGCAAATGTTGCAGTTGCCCATTTTGGGATTGAAGCTGTGACATCATCTGCTGTTGAGCTTGGTTTGATAGCAATTTCACATGTTGCATTTTTTGCTGCACTGGAACCTTTTGTAACATGTGGACAGAATGCTGATTAACTGGTATTCCAGAATTACCAGATTGTGTACGAAGCATCTGCGACTGTTGGAGTCCAGAGACATTATTTTTAGGTCCCATTTGGGATTGATGAATATTTGACAGGTTGTTCTGCTGACCCATTAACTGCTGTTGCTGTAGATTTGAAATATTACTTTGTTTCCCCATCAGTATTTGATGCTGCTGCAAATCAGGAATACTGTTAGATTGGCCAATCAACTGGTTCTGTTGAATATTCTTTGCATTAGGCTGCTGGCCAATCAGCTGCTGATGTTGCTGTCCCTGCTGAGGTGCCGACGGCATTTGCTGTTGAGGCATGGATGTTTGTGGCTGATGCAGAATGGAACCCTGTTGCGGAGGCGGTGGCTGACTCATCACTGATTGTGAGTGTGGATGAAGCACGGGTTGAGATCCTTGTTGCAGAGAAGACTGCTGATTCAGCTAAAGATTAGATAAAGAAGCTGACTGCATTGCTGAGGGTTGCATTACAGCTTGCTGGGAAGTTTGAATCTGACCCGGTTGTAATAGGTTTTGCTGTTGTGGTCGTTGCTGCTGCTACATATGTGATGAGGCTAGTAAATGACACCACCCACCTGCTGATTCAATGGCAATTGGATTCTATTTTACTGTCTCTTTTAAATATAGAGTTGTGCAATACAACTGAAATACAGTTTGTTTATACTCAATTACTCAAGAGCCAAATAGCAAAATTTTCCTCTTCCTTCTTTTTTTGGCCTTTTCATTTCTGTAGAAGAGTTCCAAGATCATAACAACTATAATGCAACATAGAAACTTTGGTAACTACAATTGTCAGTTATACTTATAGCTTGCAGGCACAAAAATTATCAAATATTTATAGAAAAGACTTCCATTGTGTAACATGATAAAAGCACACAAGAAAACATATCCACAGAACTGGTAGAAGCTTTTATTCACTAGCATAATCAAGGCCCATTCCCAAGCAGCAAAGTAACAAACTTATCAAAGAAATTTTTTAACATGAACAAAAGTGGTCTTACAAACGCCATAATGTCAATTTTACAAGATTGCATAAAAATATGGAGAGGCACATGAACACGACCAGCAGAATGGAACCAATGGAACAAAGTTAGTATAGAAAAGTTTTCTTCTTTAAAATTTGGTTTTCTGGATAAACTAAATTAGGGCCCTTAAATTCTCAAGGTTTACTGCCACAAGATTCCAAAGAAGCCTAGCAACGAAATTCAATACATCATTATTATTTTTCCTTTTTGTGTCATAACTTGCCTCAAGAAAAATTTAAACCTTCTCACAAACCATTCCAATGCTTCAATCATCTAGAAACATGTTAGCTCCAGTAGGAAAATTATATATATAGATGCATTAAGCTATAGCGATAATATCCAAACAATTAAAGAATACTAACTGATTTCACCAAAAAAAAAAAAACTTGTTTCCAAAGATTACAACTTTAAGGCCGATCAAAATTTGAGAAAGAAATAAATAAAAATACAATGTTATGAGAGAATCACCTCCTTCTTATGATAAATTAAATAGACAATAAATAAAATAAAATAAAACTAAAATTGAACTGGTAAAGGAAATCACAATAAAGTTAACATGATATCTGATTAATTTTTTCACAAAAAAAAAAAATAATAATAACTGAAGTACTGAATTATTTAGATTGAATTTTGTTTTTCAAAGTCCTCCATAAATAACCAAAAAAAACTGAAATCGATATAAAAAGCCAAAATAAAAAATAATTAAAAATAACGAAGCCAAAATCTGCAGAAAGAAAACCTAAAAAAAGATTAATTTCAGGTCGAAATATAGCAAAAACAAAAACCTGAAGTGATTCGAGAATTGTGTGTTCTTCAAATTACCTTCGATAAATTAAATCCAAGAAAGTTTCTTCAGTAATTTTTCCGAAGAATTTTTGGAAGAGAATTTAGAAAAGAATAGCAAGTTTTTAGGTCAATTCAAAAGCTTAACCAAAGTTCTGATGACCAAAGCCCTCCCTTGTTTCGTCTGTGTAAATAGATAACTAATTTTTTTTTTTTTTGGCAAATTGGAATTATGTTTTCCAAAAATTCCGTACATAAATAATTTGTGTTTGGTGCACCAGGTTACTTCCGTCAATATTTTCATCAATTAACTGTTAAATTAAAATATAAACTTGATCAACACAAAAACTATTAGGGGCATTTTTTAAATTTTATGTATTAAACACCCCTCCCCTACCTACAACGTACTCTTCCCCAATCCGACCACCATCCCCCGCACCATCACACCTGCAACACTATCATCCAAATCTTAAATATTCAACCAATTTGGAAATAGCCCTCCAGTAAAATTTTGTTTTCGAATGAATCCCATAAGAAATTCAAGTTAAGCTCATCAAAATAATTCCTTTCAATGTCTTTCTAGATCAGATAAGAAAATTCTAAATTCTTTAAAAATTACTCTAATTTCCTCCTCCTTTAACCACCACACAGACTAATTAAATTCAAAGTTCCAAACTTGATTGCAGAAAAATAAAATAAATTCACAGGAAACCCACCAAGAAAATACAAAGAATTCTTATAAATCTATTTTTTCAACAAAATATTGATGTCGAATTGTAGCGGTTGTTGTCAATCTCCATCGATAATCGTTGTTGAATTCTTATAGTGTGAGTGTTGGTTGAGAATTAAGGTTGTGGTGGGAGAAGTGGTTGTGCAAAGAACTAGATAAAAACAGAGAAAAATGGGTAGCAGCGCCGCGGGGTGGGAGGTGGGTGTGGGTTTCGTGGTGAAGCTGGTGGTGGGGTGGGGTAGATCGGAAGATAGGGGTGTTTAATATATAAAATTCCAAAAAATGCATATAATAGTTTTTGGGTTGACTATGTTCAAATTTCAATTTGACAGTTAATTATTGAAAATATTGACGGAAAGACTTAGTGCACCAAATACAAATTGTTTATGGACGAAACTTTTGTAAAACATTCTTTTTGAACAATAACCACAAAATAGAAAATAATTTTTGAACCTGTGGTGACAATTTTCCTTTCTTTTTTTTTTTTAGGGAAAAATAATATATTTCCTTTTTTAAGGGAAATAAAAAGGGAAAATGACCTGAATGGTCCTCAAAGTATTTACCAATACAAGCTAAGGTCCCTAAAATATTTCGACTTCCCATAAGGTCCTGAAACTATTTACGCAGCGTTTAAGTAATCCTACCACCACTTTGGACGGTGGTTTCCGGCCAAGCATCATCACGCCCAGGGGCAAAATCGTCCCAAAAAAAGCAACAGCATCTTTAAAGCTAGGGAAAATGACCTGAATGGTCCTCAAAGTATTTACCAATACAAGCTAAGGTCCCTAAAGTATTTCTACTTCCCATAAGGTCCTGAAACTATTTACGCAGCTTTTAAGTAATCCTACCACCACTTTGGACGGTGGTTTTCGGCCAAGCATCATCACGCCCAGGGGCAAAATCGTCCCAAAAAAAGCAATAGCTACTCAACAATGACAATTGAGAATCCTAGACTTGCTAAAACTTCTCAAAACCTCAATTAAGTATTCAAAATGAACCAGATAACATAAAGCAGAGAGCAATTAACAAAGTCAACAAAGAAAAAGCTTCTCAAAAAAACACAGAAATTAAACCCATTCTTCCAAAACCCAAAACTCCAAATTACACAAACTTTTCCCAAACTCATCGACCCAAATCTGGGAGCGTAAAGCAACAGTGTAGGCGACGAAATCATCAAATTGATCAAAACCCATTTCTTAATTCATGATTTCTTTCTCAAAAACCAAATCAATCAAAACCCACAACTCCAAATTACATAATTTTTTCCCAAAAACCCATTACCCAAATCTGAAGCAGAAAAACAATAGGTGCAGCAAATCATCAAATTAGCCGAAACCCATTTGTAATAGCTTTAAGGGAAAATGACCTGAATGGTCCTCAAAGTATTTACCAATACAAGCTAAGGTCCCTAAAGTATTTCGACTTCCCATAAGGTCCTAAAACTATTTACGCAGCTTTTAAGTAATCCTGCTTTTTTTGGGACGATTTTGCCCCTGGGCGTGATGATGCTTGGCCGGAAACCACCGTCCAAAGTGGTGGTAGGATTAATTAAAAGCTGCGTAAATAGTTTCAGGACCTTATGGGAAGTCGAAATACTTTAGGGACCTTAGCTTGTATTGGTAAATACTTTGAGGACCATTCAGGTCATTTTCCCAAATAAAAATGAAATACATATTTTATGGAAAACAAGTGAAATTGCTTTGTTTGGTCCCAAAGTATTTCGAAAATCATCGCTTACTCCCCAATGTTGTTTTACTTCTCCAGTGATCCTAAATGTTATTTAATGCTTCCAGAGTGATCATAACACCACTTCCCACGTTGATTTCCGGCCAAACATTGTCACGCCTCACTCATGCGCACTTGTTTAAAGGCAAAATAGCATCTTATTCTTTTTTTTTTAAATATTTATTTGTTTATTTATTGGGGGAGGGGACCTATCTATTACAAGAAATAGGGAATTCAAGAAGCGGGAAGGAGATTCGAACTCATGACATCTACCTCGTGAAGCCTCAGCCTTGGCCACTAGACCAATGCCTCATTGGCTGCATCTTATTCTCATAAACCATAATCCCATCATCTTCCTACCCACTTATTCTCTTTCCCGTATGATGGGTTAGAAGAAGATGAGATTTTGACTATTTTACCCTTCCAACAAGTGCGTGTGAGTGGGGCATTGCAAGGATTGGTCGGAAACCACCGTGGGAGGTGGTGATGAGACCAATTTGGAAGAGCGAAATATCATCCAGATCCACTAGAGAAGTAAAAAAACATTGGGGAGCAAGCAATGATTTTCGAAATACTTAGAGTACCAAACGTGTTATTTTCCTAAAACACAATTGTAGTTACTACTTTTTTTTTTTTTTTTTTGAGGGAAATAGGCTGTTTATTGAATATAAGAAAAAACAGCAGAAATACAAGAAGCGGGTACACTTTCTATGAACGTACAAGTGTCCACTAGCAAAGTACCATATCGAGCTAATAAATGAGCAACTACATTGTTATCACGGCGAACATGCCGTACACAATAAGAAGGAATAGCTAAAAGTTCTTCTTTCACGAGTGTGACTATGTGCCCTACGTCGGATAAATCCTCTTCGCCACTGCACAATCGAGTCACAGATTCCATGGAGTCCATCTCAACTATCAAACTTGTGTTCACAAAATCCTTGGCAAAACGTATTCCTTCCAGAAGGGCAACAAGCTCTGCTGAAGAGGTGACACCATATGTCGCAAGGGACTTGACGGACTCCCAGCACCTCTCACGAAAGTTCAGTAATACCGCCCCTGCACCAGCCACGAGTGTTGTCCAAGAAGCATCGCAGTTACTACTTAGTACTTACTAATTTCTATAATAAGAGCTCACACATAAAGTATTTATATTTTAATAACATGAAACCCTCAAACTTCTAGCTACATTACATTCGACCCATGAAACTTTTGATTCGGTTTTTGGCTCATGAGTCTTTAAGTATTGACGTTTAAATTCATTAGAGGAAAATGGATGCGAATCGAATAAAAAACTACTTTCTCCATTCGAAATTGTATTTCTCCTTTTTCTTTTTTCTATAAGTGATTCGAAATTGAATATCTTTTTTTTTAGCAAGTATGGAATTTGATGTATTTTCTAAAATAATAGCGATGCTGTTAGTGTTAATTGCAGTTTAGTCTTTCTATGTTAGAAGTAGAAGCACTTTGATTCATAGTTTTCTAAATTGAATACTTTATAGTCTATTGACGGTAAGTTACAATGAATTATTTTTCTTCAAACGATATTATAAATTTAAAAATAAGAACAACTATTGTAAATATATTGAATGACACTTCTAGTATCATTAGAAGTCTTAGAGGCCCATGACACCCTAGGGTCTAACCTCTATAAATAGAGGGTCTTGGTTCACATAATGACATACAAAGAATTAGTCTATTTGCTCTAAATCTCTCCTCCCATTTTTATCCTCTTTATATTATAACACGTTAACAACACGATCTCTGAATCTATCACGATTTTCTATGTCTCACATGATTCTTTAAATTCGATATAGTTCTTTTGTATACGATACAATTATTGATTTGTATTCAATAAAATTATTTAAAATTTGTCACAATTTTCTATATCTGACATAATTCTCTAATTTTGACATGATTTAATGTTTCTGATATCCTTGTTTTATTCGATTACTACAAGTAGAACATATATATAAATACATGTGGATCTTAACTCTAACTTTATCCTTCAAATCTATCGTCTTCAATTGCTTGAGTTGAATATGGCATATTTTCTACGTTTGTGCGCAAAAAGCATTCCTAAACACGAAGTTGTTGTTGTCTCGAGGTATGGTTTTGGTCAACTGACTAATCTTTTGGGAACGGACGGTTCCTGTACAGAGTCGGTGATTTTGTTGGTTGGACAAGCATAGGGATGGCAATTTGATCCGTGATCTGTTGACCCGCTCTGATCTAACGTCTTTTGGAGCAGATCCGATCTGCCCCGTATAGAATATGGAGCAGATCTGCTCCGATCCGAGGACGGGGCAAATCAAATTTGGTATTTGTGTCTGCTCCGATCCGATCCGCCCCGTTTTTCCCCATATATATTAAATTATTATAATATTGTTATTATTAGGCTTAATTGTGTTTAATTTTCATTTTAATATAATATTTGTACTTGTTTAAAAATTGATTTAGCATAAAATTTATTAATTATACTTGTTGGAGGCTTTTTTTTATGAATTTAAAAAAAAAAATTAATGATTTTTATGGTAAAATTAATGATTTTTTTTTTAAAAAAAAAAAAATAGGACTGAACGGATCGGATCGGAGCGGATCAGATCAGCCCCGTGCGGAGCGGATCGCGGATCATAAAATTTTGATTCGGAGCGGATCACGGATCGGATCGGATCGGAATTTGGATAATGCGGAGCGGATCGGATCAGACAGATATCCGATCCGATCTGCCCCATTGCCATCCCTAGACAAGCACTGTGAGTTTTGATTACAAAACTTGAGCAGCTATCAAGACCTTCCACGTCGGGGATAAAATTTGTTTGATTCGAACAAAAATTGAATCTTCACTCGAAGCAAGTTCACGTTTTCAATTTCCATTAGGTAAGACATATTCGAAGATATCTTTGAGTAATTATCGGACAAAGATGTAATATTCGTGCTCTTTTCTTTTTATTATTATCGATTATTTATAATGCCAATATTCTCAAAGAATATTCAACTATTACTCCTGGAGTAGTAATAGTGTAAATTAGTAACATTACATGTTCTTAAAGAATACTATCTAATATTCTTGAAGAATATTACACAATTAATTATTTACTCCGGAATGGTACATTATAATCTAAATACTCTTGAAGAATATCGAAATATTGTTCCAGAAGTAACAATCATTTAAACAACGTTATATTCATAAATTTTCTTATTCTCCCGAGCTAGAATTTTGTCTTGAAAATAATAGTTTATGTTAATACAATCCCTGAAGGAATATAGGTCCTGCTGACATAATTTATTTTTTGGTAGAATTACAAATGCCAAATATCACCAAGTATCACCCATGGCTGCTATGGAAAAATCTGAAAGAAATGTTTGATCACCAGAAGATGGTTGTATTGCCAAAATATCTCATTGTAATTGAATATACGACCGCCAGAAGATGTTTGTAATAAACACATATTATTATTGTTTATACTTATTAACCACCAAGAGATGATTGCAATATAAATACGATTAACCACCAAAAGATGGTTACTTTATTATTTTATATATTATATATGTTAATATAAATTCTTATGTGACGAGTCTTGGAGACTTATTAACAATAAAACTATGAAGGTTTTTTTTTTAAAACTCTAAAAGAAAGATAGAACACCAGAAGATGTTTTACCAAAAGTCTGGCTTATTGCTAAAGTATCACAAAATAATGATATAATCTTAAAAATTCTTCCGCAATTAAATCTTAATAGAGAAAATAGTGCCCTTTTCTCAAATTGTCGAATATGTTCATGCAGAAGAAATATTGAGAGAATTTTAATGTTATTGATCTCATGTCTCTGTAATACCTGAAGGGCATGTGCATTACCCAAAGGGAAAAACCTTAGAGGGGGTGAATAAGGTTCTCAATTAATTTAAACTTTTCTATCACAATCGTTTCTTAAGTGATCACCTTAACAACAATTATATTCATTAAGCATATAAGGTGAATTAACGGAATAACACTTAGATGACTTATGTGTGTAAATGCAACACATAGGAATACAAGACAATGAATATGATCAAGTATTGTCCAGGTTAGGATTCCTATAAGCAAAGTTTGTAAGAACAAACACACAAGTCATGAGGACTAGCATTTAACAAGAGATATATAAAGGTATAAAGATCTCTAAATGGAAGTCCTATTGCCCAAGTCAAGGGTAGAGATAACAAGAAAATTGAACAACTCTATATAAACAATTATAGTTCATACAAACAAGTTCATGAGAATAAAAGCACATAAGAACTTGAATGTAAAGAGATAGAGTTAGAAGGTCAAACACAAGGATGTAGAGTGGTTCGATCACAAAGATCTACATTCACTACCCTGGGACACACCCAAGGATTTTGGCAACTTTCCACTAGCTTGTCTTGAGAATTTACAAAGAATGACAAACCAACTAATGGTCTTTTAGACACTCATATAACCTTGTATCCTTGGGAACTCTTTCTCTAACATAGTCTACTAAGTGAGGAGGTTTTACGAACACATCAACCCTACTTCTATTTCGGGTTCACCATTCACTCTAGTTGATATGATTACAAGAAAGACCCACTCCAACTCATTGGAGGCCAAAAACTACCACTCTCACAAACAAGCCTTGTCACTCAACCCATTACAAAGAAAGATAATCTCAACACATGAGATTTTACATTTTAAGCTCAAGAAAGAAAAATTCATCTAATGATTGTATATTATAATGTAAGCTCTAATTCATATTTGAGAATGAAAGAATATGTAGATGAATCTCTTTCTCAAATAGAAATGCTTTGATGAATGATGGGAAGAATTTAGCTTAAGAAAGTGTTCGATTTGCTTATCTAAAACTTATAAACTAAGGCCTCTCTATTTGCTTGAGCAAGTAACAAATTTCAGCCTTAAAGGCTTTACATAAGGTCCAAAAAGTGCAAGCAAATCGAGTTACAACGGTTATATTTTTGTCATGACATGATAACTTCGGTCGACCGGACTAGGCGGTAGGCCGGCCAAAGTAGTTCCAAAGTTAAGTTCAAAGGCTTGATTCTTGATCTCGGTCGACTGTGATAAGTGGTCCGATCGAACTAGGCAACTGCCGGTCGACCGACCTGAAGTAGGTCTTCCTAAATTTTTTATAGTTGTTGGAGTCTTGGAACATTCAAAAGTGACAAAGTACAAAAGACACTCCGGTCTACCTGACAACATATGTCGGTCGACCAGACTTTATCAGGTCACCCGCGGTCTAGGATCTGGTCGACTGGACTTCAGTCCATAAGTGTTTTTTCCACTTGGTCAACTTTCTAATGTTCTCAAACTCATGTCTAAGTATTTTTTTAAAGATATTTAAAATATTTTAAGGATCTTAGGCATTAACCAACACTTAAAAGATGTTTTTCAAAACCTTTGAAATATTAAATCAAAGTATGAAAAATGGTTTTGAAAAACATGCAAGAGTATGAGCTTCATCATACTATAAATTATCATTCATCAAATAAGATTAGTCACAGGATATATACTTATAAGAATCTTGACTAATCTTCTTCTTGGTCTTCAAGTCTTCAAGATGAGTTTCTCTTTGAGTTTGGACTTGAGACCTTTGATCAACCTCTTCTTGTGATTGAAGTGCTTTGTAGTCTTGTCAAGTTGTAGCATCTTGGACTTCAACACTTGTTGATCTTCCTTTGATTTTGCAATATCTTTCATTAGCATTGTGGATGACCTTTTGGCTTGTGATATGGAGACTTGCAAAATGAAGATTCTTTTTGTTTGTAGAATGACCTTTGAAATCCACAAGAAGATTTTCCTATGCTTTTGCAATATCTTTCAATGGCATTGTGAATGACCTTTAAGCTTGTGTCATTGAAGACTTGCAAAATATAGCTTCTTCTTGCTGTAGTATGATCTTTGATGTCCACAAGAAGCTACTTTTCAATGCATGTTTGAGTTCATAATATCCTATCATTAAAACACAATCTCACACAAAAATTAAAACTTATCAATGTGTTGTTATCATCAAAACAAGATTGATCACATTAGCCATTAGGACTTACAATCTCCTAATTTTTTATGATAACAAAACATTGATGCAAATGAGAATAAATTATTAAAAGGATAAGACAATTAAACACGAAATATCAAAGTATGAGATAATGATGCATATGATCAAGGTAAGTAGATGTTTTGAAAAAACATTCTACTCCCCCTATTTTAAAGAATTACTTATCTCTCCCAATTTGCAAAGTTCTAAGCTTTCTCCTTTTGTAAAAATTAATTTTCTTGGCACATTTGCAAATTTAACTTTTCTCCCCATTTTTGTCAAAATAAAAAAAAGTTCATTAGAGTGCTAATAAGAAAAGCATTTTCACCTCATTTTTGTTAAAATAGAGATCCAAATGATCAAAAAATGAGAAATTGTTAAGGAGGGATCAAATTTAAAATCATGGAGAAGGTATTTGGTCAATATTAAAAAGTTAAGCAAAAGAAAGCAAAACTAAAGACAAAAAAAATAAGAAACCTTTAAAGCTATGTAAGTACATTAAATGAAAATATGTGTGGCCAAGAGATGATGTTTATCTAAAAATGAATACAAGCTTTAAAAGAATATTTTGAAAATGTTTTAAGCTTGGTTGATTAAAAAAAAAAGAATACATAATGACACATGAAAACAAGGATGGTCATATGGCTCAAAAATAAATATACAACCCAAGCTAAAGCATGAGGGGATGAAGGAATAAACCTTGAAAGCACAATCTCCCTTTTTAACAAAATCAATGTTAGCTATAACAAGATGAAAACAAATTATAAAGTTTAGCTAA
Organism: Vinca minor; assembly: GCA_026122235.1. Lineage (NCBI taxonomy): Eukaryota > Viridiplantae > Streptophyta > Magnoliopsida > Gentianales > Apocynaceae > Vinca > Vinca minor. The sequence continues at coordinate 2,914,569 of JAOCZM010000116.1, forward strand.
AAAAGATAAAGTGGATGTGATACCATGAAAATATAAACATATGAAAGGCATATGTATCACAAGCCAAAAAACAAAACCAAAGAGGAAGTGTAAATTTAACACTCTGGAGATCATTCCTCTTTGAGACAATGGTTAGCCAAAGAAGTATAACAACTAAGACAATGAGCTAACCAAAGTAATCAAGTGAGATCAAAAGATATAAGAGAGAAAAAACACATGATCTCAAATGGTAAGGGAGGTAGTATGAAAGATATGTAAGAAGAAACATACTACTTCCAAACAATTTTCACAAGTTGGCACAAAAGATATGAAAATATGAAAACAAAGCCAAATTATGGTGTGATGATGCAAATGATATGACAAGTTTAGGCATACATCACATACTTAGGGGGGAAGGGGTAGAAAGGACACCATATAAGAACTCCCCCTAAAACACTGCCCAGATATGTAAAAGAAAAAACTGAAAAGATATAAGGTATAGAGTGTACAGTTTTGCAGAAACATGGCATGTTCAGTCAACCACAACCTTTTATCCGGTCGGGGGAATCCTGGCAGAGAGCAACAGAGAGACTTCCACTTCATTGTTTACCTTTGGATGCTTTCCATGGTTGTGGGTGAAGTGAGATTTCTCGTTTTCTCTGTGTTTGGCTAATGCATTGGCTCTGCTTCCAGCATTATTGCTTCTTCTCTCATGTTCTTATTGAAGACAGATATACAGTGTGATACCCATAACTTTTTGACTACGTGTAATTAATTTTTGTGTGATTAAGTGCGTAGCGTAATTTATTTCGTGTGATTATATGACTTTGTGTCTATTTATTTTTATAAATGTTACTTACGCGTTATTTTTGGGTACGTTTTGTGAGGGGCATTTTCCACGTGTATCGTATTTGAGGGACCTAGTAATAATTCACTTAGAAGGTAATTTAATTAGATTTGATATTGAAATTGAATTAGGAATGCTAATAGGATTGGGAGTGTAACATAATTAAAATTATAATAAAAGTTGCGGCTGACTTAAAAAAAACTTTTCTCTCTCCAAATCTGGACCATTAAAAAATCTCATCCGATGTCTGGGATGATGTCCCGCATGTGCGGGACATTTGGCCGTCCCGCATAGGAGCCGTGAGCAACAAGTTAGGGGTTTTGAGAATCAGTTTTGGGGAGCGTGCAAAACCAGAAGAGAGAAAAAAAAAAAAGGCTCCCGGCTCTTATGCGGGATAGCTTTTTGTTCTGCACGTGCGGGACAAGTTACCAGCCGTCGGATGAGATTTTTTAACAGTCCAGATCTGGAGAGAGATTTTTTTTTAAATTTTAAGTTCAGCCGCAACTTTTCTCTCTCCAGATCTGGGCCGTTCAAAATCTCATCCGACGGTGCGGAACAGCCGGACTGAAAAAAAAAGGGGCGTCGCTTTTGAGCCGCAACAAACAGAGAGGATTTTGAGAGTTTAGTGAGTTTTGTTAGTTTATTTCTGGTCAGACTTTGAGAGATCACCGAGGGAGCGTTATTCGTCTGTTTTTTACCCATAATATATCCATTCGACGGCGTTCGAGTAAGCGCAGATAGATCGGGATTCGGAGTATAAATTTATCGCACCGAGATCCGGACTGAGCAATGCAGATTTTGGGTTTGTGTGTTTAATTGCTTTTGTTCGAGGTAAGGACCCCATTGTTATATTATTTTCTTCATGAAATTGTATATATATGTTGGGTACTGATTCGTATATGTTTAGAGAGTGATTATACGTGCAATATTGCATAGATTGTTGGTTTACGAATTAATTGCACGTTTTGTGTTTAGCGTCTTGTTAATTGGTTTTTCCTATCTTTAATTAATTATGTTACTTATTGATATAATCTGAATTATTTAAGTGTTTATCCTATTTTCTATATATAATTGTTATTATTGAGATATTCATGAATTGTTTATTGGTTAATTGATGAATTTGCCTAATTATTTATCATTTTGGTCGTCGTAATTGGTTATTGTAAAACACAAGAGAGAGAGAGAGGGGGGAATTGGGTTTTAACTAATCTTGCTAACTTTTTCGAATCTATTCAAAGCAAGTGAGAGTTTGAGCAAGATGAACAAAACCAAAAGCAAAACCCAACAACAAGACAAAGGATTTAGAGTGGTTCGTGTTAGTAGTGCCCTAGGACCATTAGCACATGTTGTGCGTTCTGTTATCTTTTGAGCATGTAATTGAATAGTTAATTATGCTTTTGATTATCAAATGTGTGATTTGATAGTAAAACTCATTAGCTTATGTAATTACTATTCTAGAAGTCCCTAGTTTTATGTAATGCTTAATTACTATGAAATAAAACTAGTATGATTGTTGATTGATGATCTTGTTTTACTGATCATGTGTAATGGATACAAATCACATCATAGATGCAATATATATAGGGATACATTGTATTGGACGTGATCCGTTTGAGAAGTAATACTTCATGGTCTTAAGTCATAAGTATTACTTCGTCAATACTATTTTAGAATCCTTAGACCTTATGTCTTCATTGATTCTAGTATGAATGGAGCCACGTTTTGACTCAGTCGGACGTTACTTGTAACAGAGTAATCAATACGACTGATGATCGGATGTAGTGTCCTATCATAGCTTGAATGTGAGAGACATTGTAAGGAATTTGTCCCTCTCTATTATTAGAGAGAGATATCCATGGGCCCCTCGATAGGGAAAGACTGTTTAAATGCATGGCCGTGCTCAAATGTGTTTGATAAAGTTGTTATCAAATGCTATTTGTCGAAACAGTCTACCTGGAGATCGAGCATAAATACAATTAAGCTTAATAAGGGTGACGACCACCATGCCTTATGCTTAATTAGGATATCGCGAGACAAAGGGATTAAATAGTGGATTGACAATAGGTTCCGTTGTAAATTCATTCACCTTGGGTAGTCACAATGTCCCTGCTAGGGGCGCTTGTGACTTATGAACTCACACTACTAAGTGTGTTTTCATTGCCATTGTGATATGAACCTACTGAGGGTCACACGCATAGACGAGCTAACAAGCTTTCATGTCAGATTCAATGAATCTAGAATGTGTCTAGGTTCATTGTATCGACATTTGTTTTTTCGAAAATAATAAAGTGTTTATTATTCGAATTAGAGATAAGGGCAATTTTGGTATTTAACTAAAGCTGGGATTAAGTGGGAGTTGTTATCCGATAAAGACTCCCACTACCCGAGCAAGTCTCAGGGGACGTGGGAGTCGAGTCTCCCACGCTAGAGAGAAGTTGAGTAGACGTGGGAGTTGTTCTGGGAACAAACTCCCACACTCTATATAACATCTCTTAGCCGAAACCCTAGGTAACTAAGTCATTCAGCCGAAATTAAACAAGTAACCCGAAATCAGATTTTGGATTTCTCAGCCTCTCCCTTTTCTCTCTAAATTCCCGAACTTCAGAAAGACGAAGATCTAGCAATCACTGCTTGTTTCGTCGCGTGGATACGGTAGAGGGAAATTCCGCGAAAGGAATTCCGTTGGTGAAAAGAAACCGATCAAGAAACGTCATCCTCCATTCAAGAAGTAGCTTCTTGAATCCGAAACATGTAAGTTTTTATCAGCTGTTTTCGGTTCGGTTTCGTATGAGCGGATCCTTCGAGGGAGGATCCATGGGTGTTTGGAACGATTTTCCGCCCATGAATCCCTTCAGTTCGATTCACTTATAATCTACATCCACTACCTTGAGCCGCACCCAAGGATTTTAAACAACTTCACTAAGAAGAATGTTTACACTTGTGGCTAACTCACTAAGAGTTTTACAACACAACCACACAAGAAAAAAGTCACTAAGAGCTTGATTGCCCACACAAAGTAGGACTTAACAATTTGCCCACACAAAGTAGGACTTTTACAACAATAACCCAATCACTTAGAAAGGGAATTAAGAAAGTTAAGGAACAAGGTTGTTCACTCTTCTAAGTGAAAGATTAATACCTTTGAAGTACAACAATGATAAGCTCTTTGAACATAAGAAGTTCACTCTTTGTCTTGCTTTTGAAATAACACCTTTGAATGATTTAGATCATGGAAATGAAGTGTTTTTGCTTTGAAGGTGTTTAGACTTGATAAGGAATCAATGAAACTTTGATATGCAAGCCTTTTCAGTCATTCTCTAGCTTTGGAGTATTTATACATTTCAAAATAGGCTGAAAAACGACTCTTTAACGGTCAAATAACGGCTAGTAATAGTGCTGTTAGGTTGATCCGACCTTACTTAGGTCGACCGAACCTATGATCCGACCTTACTTAGGTCGACCGAACCTATGATCCGACCTTACTCAGTTTAACTCTCAGTTTCTCTTCGGTTGATCCGAGGTAAGCTCGGATGATCCGACCTTCTGAGCATTGAGAGATGTTGATTTGACCCTTGTATTGAAATCTATTTAAGTCTAAAAGGTTTTCCCAAAAGGTAACAACTAAGAACATTTGGAAAACCATTTTAAAGGACTTATACTTTGAAATCAAAGGCTTTTGAAATACGAACTCATGTAAAGATCGTTTTGAAACTTAGCCTTTTGAAAACGTGTTTATGATGCATGCAAGACTAGAGTGTAGAGCTTATGTTCATGAGAGCTTTGGTTAGAGCTTTATAAGATAACGACATATGACGACAAAGCTAAACTAACCAAACCTAAGTCTTCAATCTTCAATCTTGATAAATGAGCCTTGCATAACTTTGAATCTTGATACCAATGGCTTGATTGAAGTACTTAGCTTCCATAATGAGTTCCGATATTCTATCACAAAGATTAAGATCATTAGACACAACATCAAAAGTTTGTCCAATATCAAAAACTGAGTTTGTTCGCCCTTAGGGTTTACAATCTCCCCCTTTTTTATTATGACAAACTTTTATGTAATAAGATAGAATATGGACAAAATTAAGAACAAGGAAGCATGGCAAAAAGTTAAAGATCAATTAAGAGCAATGACTAGTGCTTTAAAAGATAAAACCAATGAAGACCAAAGCACTTAGTCATGATAACTTCTTTTTGCCATATAATCTAGGGACTCTTAGAAGAGCCCTATTTCCCAACCAACCTCCTTTCCTCCTTCCTTCCATTTTGTAGCTTTCTTGTGTGTATTCTACATACCTTAGTTTACACAAGAAGCTAACTTACCATTTTCATCAATGTAGATGTGAGTGCTAAGGATCCTATTAAGAAGAACATGCTCACACTAACATTAGAACTATCAATGGTTTGTTATCATCAAAACAACATAGGATATTTTGCCCTTCGGGCTAACAATCTCCCCCTTTTTGATGATGACAAAACATTGATGCAAATGGGAATAATATGCAAAAATAAGATACCAAATGTATGCATGAGATAATGATATTGAGGATCCAGACAAGTAGATGTTTTGAAAAATTATTCTACTCCCCCTATATTAAAGAATCCCTTATCTCTCCCATTTTGCAAGTTCTAAGCTTTCTCCTTTTTGTAAATTACTTCTCTTGGCACATTTGCAACATTAAAATTTCTCCCCCTTTTTGTCAACATCAAAAAGGTAAATCGAGCGCCAATAAGAAAAGCATTTTAACGAAAAGTAAAGATTAATTTTGGAGAAGCTTGATGAAATTTAATAATCCTCCCCATATAAAGAAAAACTTAAAAACCATGGAGAATCATGATGGTCTAATAGATTGATAAGATAAGAACCAAAAGATCAAACCTAAAGACCCAAAAAAAATTTGAAGAAGGATTACTTAGGAATAAGCTTGGTTGATTTCTAAAAAACAAGGAGTCCATAATAACACATAAATCAAAAGATGGTCATGTATGACTCAAAAAGAATATCAACCTAAGCTAAAAACAAAGGAGATAAGGAATATAACCTTAAGCACAATCTCCCCGTTTATAAAACATACGATGTTAGCTATTTGAGATAAAACCAAGTTTGATACCAATTGACCAATTGTAAAACATGATACTAATTGTAAATATAGCCAATTGTAACACACGTTTGAAAATATAGCTAACAAAGTACAAGTGGAAGTGATACCATGAATTCATAAGTTAAGCACATGTATCACAACCAAAAGAAGTAGAGGAAGTGTAAGATAACACTTTGAGTACATTCCTCTAACAAGTTAATGGTTAGCTAAATGAGTGTAGCAACTCTTAAAGTGATACTAACCAAAAACTATAATGAGATCACAATGGATAAGAAAATGAAGAATATGATCTCAAAGTTATTAAGGGAGAGTATATGTGATACCAATTAAAGACATAAACATTTATAACACATATAACTTCCAAAATAACTTACACAAGTTGGCTATAAGAGATAAAAGATGAAAAGCAAGCCATCAAGTGATGTGATGATGTAAAATATGAACAATTTAGCATACATCACAATTATGAGTTTACATCCTAAGTCAAGCATCTAGACGATCAACCACATAAGATTAATGCTATAGACTCGAATATAAACACAACCCCTATATGCAATGAAGATCAAGTAAAAACTGAGCATAGCATATAACAAACTCCCCCAAAGCATAAAACACTACATAATAGAGGGGAGGGGGTATAAGTTGAACACAAAAGAATCAAAAACAAAACAATGATCACCTACAAGGGATGAGTTAAGCCTTGTACCTCAATGCTCTTTTGAGCTTGGACTTCTTACCATTTTGGTTGATCTTCTTTATCAACAAGTCCATAGAGGCCTTTTGTGTGATCTTTTTCATGATCATCATTATCTTTTGAAGCTCATTGAGAGGTTGACATGTGATTGCTCCATTTTCTTTGTTGTTCATCCTTGATTGATGAGATGAAAGCAATCTCCTCTTCTATTAATGACAAGTGTAGAGTCATCATTGATGGGTGACTTTTCTTTTCTTGATGAACCCTCTACAATCTTGTGATCCTTGGCACTTGACTCTTTTCTTGGAGTCTTAGCTTACTTGTGCCATTCCTTGTAGTTCATATCTTCTTCTTGAAGCTTAGAACTCTTTGTTACCTACAAGGATTTCTTGAGAACAAATATGGTACCTTTTTAAAGGTCCTTCATGATTAGCTCAAAATCTCAAGTAACACAAAAATGCATAAGGATCATGATTGTCAAAAACAAAAAACAACTAGATGGATTCTTAAATAAATGTGACATGTCAAAACAAGAATCAATCAAGTTGCATAAGCTACATCTCATAGATACCTTAGCTAAACTCAACATGGACAATAAAGAACATGCTAAAGGTTATCTATATGAATATAACATTCAAGAATGTGAGATGCAATCATATATAAGAGCAAGCATGTATATATATCAAAAACACTTAAACACATTAATGTGTTAAGAGAAGGTGATTTTGATACCTTTGCTTTCTTACCAAGTGATGAAGATATTGGATTTATACTAAGGCTCTTGTCATCACTTGATGCATTGCTCTTTGCATTTAAGCAACTTGGTTCTCCAATTGATTAACATTTGAGCTTTGAGAATCCAAGTGTTAAGGAGTGCTTTTGAATTTCATCTTTTGGCCCATTTCTTTTGACAAGCACTTCTTCTTCTCCGGTTATGTGACAAGATCATACACATTGAAACAACATAGAACCGGAGCTTCCCTTTAACTAATAAGAACCTATAACTCAAGGGAAGAGTAACTTTTGGTATCCACTTTTGTTTGGGTCCAAGGGGGTTAGTTGAATTAAGCTTAACTCTCCAAATAGTTTTAACTCCCCTTTCAATCTTCTTCTTAACATGGCATCTAGCATTTGTGTGACCATGTTTTCCACAATATATGCAACAAATATGTGGCTTAGAAGAATTGTTAGCATGCACAAGATAACTACTTGGCCTATGTGACATCCTAGCATTTACAACATGATTCTTAGGTTAAAGCGAAGAGCTAGCAATATCAACATGTTTAGCAATATAACCAAGACCATGTTTATCAAGAGAAGCACATTGCATGCCAAGAATTTGATCAAGATTTTTCTTACCCTTTGTAAAGTTTTCAACAAGAAAGGTAAGGTCTTTAACTTTGTTTTTCAAAAGATCAAATTCAACAAGCTTGTTTTCTAAAGATGACAATTTATCACAAGCTTCTATGTATTGTAATGAAGATGTATTGCAAGTAGTAATAAGATCATCATTTTCACATTTCAAGCAATTAACATCATCACACAACTTTTTATTTTCATCAACCAACTTAGATCCTTCAACAAGCAAAGATTCAATTTTAAGCTTCATATCTTTGTTTTGCTTTGCACATTTTATCAATTGATCATACATATCAATTAAAAGCACATTAGGATCATCCTCCTCATCATCATAAGAATTTGAAGTAGAAGGAGAAGGATGTACCTCATTACCAAATGCCATGAAGCACAAGTTGGCGTATTCATCATCACCGTCATCACTTGAAGAGCTTAGTCCTTCATGAGTATCTTCAAGCGTTTTCCACATAGAGTGGGTGGATTTGCTTCCAAGGACACGGTTGTACTCCTCCGAACTTAAGGCACAACTAAGAATGTTCATAGCCTTATAATTTCGAGTCATTTTTATGTACTCATCTTCATTTAGCTCATTGTCCGTCTTTGGAGTTTGAACACCATCCACTACTTTCATCGGTACATATGGACCTTCTTCAAATATATGCCATAACAAATAATCTTTGGAGCATACATATATCTTGAATCGGTCTTTCCAATCATCAAAATTATTTACATCAAGAAGTGGTGGTCTATCGATGGAAGACCCCTCTTGGTATGCTAAAGCGGAATATACGACCATAATCTTTTCTTCAAGCGGTTAGACTAAAGATGAAGACGAGGCTCTGATACCAATTGTAAAACACAAGAGGGGGGAGGGGTGAATTGGGTTTTAACTAATCTTGCTAACTTTTTCGAATCTATTCAAAGCAAGTGAGAGTTTGAGCAAGATGAACAAAACCAAAAGCAAAACCCAACAACAAGACAAAGGATTTAGAGTGGTTCGATTCACTTATAATCTACATCCACTACCTTGAGCCGCACCCAAGGATTTTAAACAACTTCACTAAGAAGAATGTTTACACTTGTGGCTAACTCACTAAGAGTTTTACAACACAACCACACAAGAAAAAGTCACTAAGAGCTTGATTGCCCACACAAAGTAGGACTTAACAATTTGCCCACACAAAGTAGGACTTTTACAACAATAACCCAATCACTTAGAAAGGGAATTAAGAAAGTTAAGGAACAAGGTTGTTCACTCTTCTAAGTGAAAGATTAATACCTTTGAAGTACAACAATGATAAGCTCTTTGAACATAAGAAGTTCACTCTTTGTCTTGCTTTTGAAATAACACCTTTGAATGATTTAGATCATGGAAATGAAGTGTTTTTGCTTTGAAGGTGTTTAGACTTGATAAGGAATCAATGAAACTTTGATATGCAAGCCTTTTCAGTCATTCTCTAGCTTTGGAGTATTTATACATTTCAAAAATAGAGTGAAAAAGCGACTCTTTAACGGTCAAATAACGGCTAGTAATAGTGCTGTTAGGTTGATCCGACCTTACTTAGGTCGACCGAACATATGATCCGACCTTACTTAGGTCAACCGAACATATGATTCGACCTTACTTAGGTCGACCGAACCTATGATCCGACCTTACTCAGTTTAACTCTCGGTTTCTCTTCGGTTGATCGAGGTAAGCTCGGATGATCCGACCTTCCCGAGCATTGAGAGATGTTGATTTGACCCTTGTATTGAAATCTATTTAAGTCTAAAGGTTTTCCCAAAAGGTAACAACTAAGAACATTTGGAAAACCATTTTTAAAGGACTTATACTTTGAAATCAAAGGCTTTTGAAATACGAACTCATGTAAAGATCGTTTTGAAACTTAGCCTTTTGAAAACGTGTTTATGATGCATGCAAGACTAGAGTGTAGAGCTTATGTTCATGAGAGCTTTGGTTAGAGCTTTATAAGATAACGACATATGACGACAAAGCTAAACTAACCAAACCTAAGTCTTCAATCTTCAATCTTGATAAATGAGCCTTGCATAACTTTGAATCTTGATACCAATGGCTTGATTGAAGTACTTAGCTTCCATAATGAGTTCCGATATTCTATCACAAAGATTAAGATCATTAGACACAACATCAAAAGTTTGTCCAATATCAAAAACTGAGTTTATTCGCCCTTAGGGCTTACAGTTATTACGTGTAGTTGTCCAATTTAGTCCCGTCGTCTTTAGTCGTATTTATTTTTGGTCGACCGAGTTGTCGCCTCATTCGAGTTTTTGTTTATGAAATGTCTGTAGCAGGATACATCTACTTTATATATTGATCGTGATAATTCTGTGTGTGTGAATGTGTGGACCCGAACCCTAGCGGGAAAAACAAGTTGGGGCCGCTAACAGTAAATTGTGGAGCTCATGCATGAGCGATGACACAATGGATGTATTCTATATTTTTCGCCTCCATCCGGGGAAAGATTCAGCCGGATTTTGTTTCGTGTGGCCTTTCCTCAGTGGGTTAATACTTGGGGGACTGTTAGCAGTGATTATGGGTCTGATTTGACAATTGAGCTTGACTATGGGATTGTAGTGTCATAGCGATAACTATGTTCGTAATGTCTAAGCAAATTGTGTAATCATGAATACTGTATGGCAGACGTGTTTGTTGGGATTCGGTTGTGTGAGTGCTTAGACGTGAAGAGTATAGTTGTTTAGCTTAATTGTTGTTTTAACTTGTTTGGTCATTGTTCGTTTTATACTCGATTGTCTGACATAACTATTGGTTTGTAGTGCATGAGTAGTATGGGATGCTCATGGCATGGTATTAGTCTAGGCTCTGATACCAATTGCAATGCCTGAAGAGCATTTGCAATACCCAAAGGGAAAAATCTTAGAGGGGGTGAATAAGGTTCTCAAATAATTTGAACTTTTCTACCACAATCTTTTCCTAAGTGATCACCTTAACAACAATTATGTTCATTAAGCATATAAGGTGAATTAACGGAATAACACTTAGATTCCATATGTGTGTAAATGCAACACATAGGAATACAAGACAAGTATTGTCTATGTCAAGATTCCTATATGCAAAGCTTGTAAGAACAAACACACAAGTCATGAGGACTAGCATTTAACAAGAGATATATAAAGCTATAAAGAACTCTAAAGACAAGTCCTATTGCCCAAGTCAAGGGTAGAGATAACAAGCAAATTGAGAAACTCTATATAAACAATTAAAGTTCATAAAAACAAGTTCATGAGAATAAAAGTACAAGTATAATGTAAGAACTCGAATGCAAAGAGATAGAGTTAGAAGATCAAGCACAAGGATGTAGAGTGATTCGATCACAAAGATCTACATCCACTACCTTGGGACACACCGAAGGATTTTGACAACTTTCCACTAGCTTGTCTTGAGAGTTTACAAAGAATGACAAACCAACTAATGGTCTTTTAGACACTCATATAACCTTGTATCCTTGGGAACTCTTTCTCTAACATAGTCTACTAAGTGAGGAGGTTTTACGAACACATCAACCCTACTTCTATTTCTGGTTCACCATTCACTCTAGTTCCTATGATTACAAGAAAGACCCACTCCAACTCATTGGAGGCCAAAAACTACCACTCTCACAAACAAGCCTTGCCACTCAACCCATTACATAGAAAGATAATCTCAACAAATGAGATTTTACATTTTAAGCTCAAGAAAGAAAAATCCTTCGAATGATTGGATATTACAATGTAAGCTATAATTCATATTGCCAATCATTAGAAGGATAATAATAATAATAATAATAATAATAATAATAATAATAATAATAATAATAAGCTCTAATTCATATTTGATAATGAAAGAATATGTAGATGAAACTCTTTCTCAAACAAAGAAAAATTAGTAAAATTAATGTTGGAGTATTTAATTGTTGTCTCGTTAAGACCTCAAATTTGATGTATCAACTTTCTGAATGTTGATGTTGACAATGCTTTGGTGAATAAATCTTCCACATTATCACTTGAGCGAATATGTTGAACATCAATGTCGCCACTTCTATTTGGATGTCCATAACATGAAGAATATTCATTGTTAAAACCTTACTAGGAAAAAAATCAGTGGGAAAAAATATGCCTAGTTAAGGAAAAATAGTACATTATTCTTATGTCAAATTACTTCACTTGTTAACAACTTCATTGAACCAATGCATATAGATCTTCAATATCAACCTAAAAAATTGCAATTGGTATTATCTTAGGGAATATTTGTTCTAGATTTTCATAGGATCAACAAATTACATCTTTCAGATGTTTCAATTTGTAAATACTAGGTTTTTCCAAGACTTTCAACATTTACTTTCTTTTTTTCTAAACTCTCCGGGAAGAATATTTTGATGATTTAATCCTCTCTAATCAGGTGTGTCTTGAACTCGTCATCTATAAAAATTCTCCTTTTGGAAAATAAGAGCATATATATTATAAATTTTCAATTTGCAACTCTTTTGGAGTTAGCAAAATATTAACCAGTCAATTTGCAAATTTTCTCTATTGAACTTCAAGTTCGTTAGAGCTTCTAAATGAATTAAGATGTTTAACAATGATATTCCCACATCATTCATTGCTCTCTCCCCCCTAATGTGGGATAACTTATTTCATCAAAATACTAAATATACTAATAAAGTAAAATAAATGTTTCAAGCAAACTATTATACATGTACATATGTTATCTTTCCCTAATGTTTTCAAAAAGCATTAATCACTAAATCATTGATGTTTATTTTCTTCAGGAAGAATTACTTGTATGCTTCTGGCATATCAAGTCATTCGAGGACTTCATATAAAAGTTGTTACTACATGACAACACTATATGTACATACTAAGTGTTTGTGCGCTATTAACAAAAAATCAAATACACTTGCATCCACCATCAAAATAATTTCTTGCTCGTTATTTTAAATGAATATCTTTCTACGATTACACTTCAAGTGTATAGTTTCTATAAGGAATACATTTATACTTCAAGTGTATTATTCTCCGTACATACTTTTCATAATTTGAGGTGAACTCAAGAGTCTATTTTGACCAATCATCTATACACTTTCAATTTTGAGTCTGCAGACTTTATATTAAAGATCCCCATTCTACTGCGCACATAAATAATTTTTGCAAAATTTTATGTATATGGTTCCATCCATTTACAAACATTTGAGATCTCATAATTCTCACAATTTTTTTAAGTACCTGAATTTCTTCTGGAAATGGTATAATATTCGGGTTCAAAACTCATTTGTTTGAGGATCAACAAGAGACATGAATATAAGTATCTTGTTTAACTATATATTTTCTCCTATTTATGTTGGAGCAACATATATGCCAATCAGCAGGATTGATAACTAACATATAATTTATCCTCTTCTGAGAACCCATCTAAATATCTTGTGGCGGAGCATAAGCGCAAATTATATCTTGAGATAGAAATCTTTTGGTCTACAACCATAAACCAATTAGAAAGAGGAGAACTAAGAAATCTATAGTTAGCAAAATATAAAAAAATTTATAATATATAAAGTTAGGCCAAGTTTGTGTAGAAGGTTGTGGTGATGACATTTGACATTCTATAGATCTATGGTCCAATGGAAAACTTACATGTGGCAATGTAAGCATTGATTACTCTCTAAAATGCAATGACTTGTTAGCTAATAACATAAATTGAAGCTTTATATAGCTATGTAACTCAATATTTTGTCATAGTAGTTTAACTATATATATATATATATAATTTATAATATATAAAGTTAGGCCAAGTTTGTGTAGAAGGTTGTGGTGATGACATTTGACATTCTATAGATCTTTGGTCCAATGGAAAACTTACATGTGGAAATGTAAGCATTGATTACTCTCTAAAATGCAATGACTCGTTAGCTAATAACATAAATTGAAGCTTTATATAGCTATGTAACTCAATATTTTGTCATAATAGTTTAACTATTGCTCATGAACTATATATATATATATATATATATATATATATATATATATATATATATATATATATATATATATAAAAGAAATATAGCTATTCTAAGAGATCAAATAGATAAATTTAGTTAATTTTATTAATTTTTAGAGATTAGGAATAGACCATGGTTATATGTAATTAATTGATAGGTATATCTATGGTCCTAAACAATTTTCATACTATTTTCAGTGCAAAAAATAATAATAATAAATTGAAAAAAGAAACATAATGTGAATATAAAAGAACTTCAGTTTCTAAATAATTAAGAAACCAAAAAAAAATGTATTTTTTAATCAAAATATAAATATTACTATCTTGTTAATCAATTGGCACACTAGAATTCCAAAAGGCATCTATATTATTTTAAGAATTCGACACGAGTTAATGCACATTTAAAAATAAAGAGTTTGGAGCAGTTGAGATTTTCACTCATTAGCATTTACTTTCTACTTAAAAAAAGTGAATCAACATTTTATTGCCTCCCAAAAGTTTTTATTGTTCATCTATATCTCTGTTATGTACATTATAACAATGAATCCCTTCATATTTAGCTATACAAACAGTCTCATAAGAAATTCAAGAGTCATTCCATGATTGATTCAGTTCCCCACCAACAGTTTATATACTAGCTAAAATATCCACAAACTCAAAATTCACCACCTAGGTAAAGTCATTTTTCAATTTCAAAAGTTAAATTGATTTGAATCCAAATTAAACTAAGTTGTTTCCTTGCTTCTTTTGAGCTTTACTTTAAAACCTAAATTTTGATTCAATTTGTGTTGTTTGGTGTAGGTCTCCACTACCATTCTAAATATAAAATCAAGAAAAGCAATAAATTTTCGCAATGAGGTAAGATGTTCCATATTCCTTTTTTTTATTGCTTAGTTTCTTCGAAAGTCAAAATTTTGATTCAATTCAATTCTATTTAGAGAATCATATTAGATATAGAAAATTGTAACAAATTCAAAGATTCAGAGAATCGTGTTGTTAACAAGTTATAAAATAAAGAGGAGAAAAAGGGGATGAGAAATTTTGTATAGAATAGACTGATGCTTTTGTATATTATTATGTGAATAAAAACCCTCTATTTATAGAGGTTAGACCCTAGGGTTTGATGGGTCTCTAAAATTTCTAATGTTACTAGAAAATCCATTTATTTACAACAATAAGAAAGATTTTGCTTTCTCTAGTAGAGAATATATGTATGAGATAGAATTTTGAGATAAATAAGGGAAGATATTGACCCTCAATTTTGAGGGACATGTTTATATTTCGAAAAAACGCAAGCCTCAATTATGTTCCCGCAATAACAATTATTGAGGAAATAGATTCCAAAATTGTTATTCTCATATCTCCACAAGTCTAAGTAAGAGAATTATCCATGGAATTTTTTTTAAATCGATGGTGAATGATTATCACCTGAAGTGATAAAAAGGGAAATGAGTAGTATCTCATTTTATGTTTTGATAAACTCTCATTTAATAGTTTTGGATATGTATTAAGAATTTTTGGATTGCTATTTTATTTCAACGGATTTGAATTTTTATAAGATTATATTTAGTTTTTTGAAGAACTATATTCTCTTAGAAGCTCTAGAAGAGCTTGCATGTTGAAAAGTTCCAACATAACTAATTAATTAATAACTTTAAAAGAGTTAGTTGATTAAAAGCTCGAATACCTTTACTAAAGAGCGATAATTAATTAAAAGAACTCCAAAAGAGTCATCTATATTGAAGCTCCATATGAGCTTAACTCTACTGAGACTTGTTTATTCAGTCAAAAATATTATTTATGGAACCAGAAGTTTCCCGAACTAACAAATTCTCTTTTTGCTACATATTTTCAATTTACTTATATTACCTTAATACTATACTGTAGGGTTGAATATATTGGGATAAATAGATTTTATTGGATAAGTCGATATATGTATATCGTTAATTCGCAACTCGAAGTTTGCGTCCTTCTTGATAAATTAGTGAGCTCATATCTTTAGATTCTCCCAGTAAATATAATTTGTTTCAAAGGTACTAGTGCATGTCATCTAGAATAAAAGTTGAATATTCCGAAAAAATATGTTCATATAATAAATGATCATGTAGAATCTTATATTGGCTTGAATTTATTATTACAAGGTCTTATGCTTGCGCGTTGAGTGGATTATTTTAAAAAATTATTATATTGTTATTTATTTATTTTAACTTATTATTCCAAGTTAGAAGTACTTAGGTAACTACATTGACATTCATTGATACGAAACTTTTAGTTATTAAAACAAACCATCTTGACAAAATTACACCGATGAAGGATTAAATATGCTCATATAAGTTAACGTCTCTGAAACAAATATGATAATTATAATTATTAAACAACATATTTTCATTTTGATAATTTTTTTAATGCTACTATTTTGAGAAAAAATAGAATCAATGTTTTTTAAAAAACAAATGAAAAAATAGTAATGCACAAACATTTAACAATAATAATAATAACAAAAAATGTGATTCTGAATTAAGTAATTAAAATAATATAAAAAACATCATTACTTTTTGTGCAGCATAGCCGGAATTGGAGAAATCTTAATAACTTGAACTTGCTTTAAAAAAAATTAAAAAATGGATAATATGGGTCTTCAAGGGATTCATCAAATTGTAATTTTGTTTAAAAAAAAATAAAACTAAAAGAGTTTAAAAAAAAAAATACAAAGCATATTCACTTTACCCTAGTCTTTTATATTTTTTTTCTGTTTTCCCTCTTCCTGTCACTGTCACCGCTCCCCTTCAGCCACAAATCCACATTGTCAACTCTCTATTTTCTCACCCTCCACCTCGTCGTTGTTGCCTTCCGTCTCAGTCAACCACCGCCACAAACCTCTTGATGCTTCTTTTCTAAAGCCTGCGCCGCAGATTCCCTTGCCACCACCCTCTTTATGTTCATTTTCCCTACCATTTACCACAAATCCACCTTTTCCCTTTCTCTTTTGCTCACCAACCATCTATGCAAAATCCACGGCTACTCCACTGCATTGTTCTTTTCATCATAAAAAAATCTTTTTTTTTGAATCGCCACTCCGTCGCGGCTCCCCTCAAATAGAAACCATCTTTTTTTTTGGAAACTTGCAATCCAAGAAAAAAAAATCAAATTGAATCATAGATTCATATGAATCTTTTAATCTGTGTTGAAAAAACCTACTATGAGATGTTCAAAACGTATGATTGATCACCAATTGCCTTGCCTAGAACAACTTTCTTCTGAAATTCATTGGAAAGAAACATTTTCCACAACTAAAGATTTTTTTTTATTATTATAAAGAAAAGCAACTTTACCTGTATTGCAGTAACTTCTTGCTTCTTATGGTTTTGCCTTTGGAATGAATGTGGAAACCTGCAACAACAAAAAAAACTGATTCGAATTAAATTTTAAGTGGTAAGGAAAACATAAAAGAATGAAGGAATAATTTTTTAATATTTTGCAATTTTAGAAATACAATGGCTTTTCAATTTTCCTTTGTGTTTGTGTTGATTTATTGAAAAAAGACTTTGGAAGTGGCTGATATGAACTTAAAATTATACTTTAAATTAATTTTGGTTTTCCTGAATTTTTAATGTGATAAAAAAAAACCATTGAACTTCTTCATTAAAAAAAAAACTCATTAAACTTATTCATTAAAGAAAACCAATCAACTTCTTCATTAAAAAAGAAAACCATTGACTTCTTTATTAAAAAAACATTTAAACTTCTTCATTTAAAAAAAAACCCATTGAACTGAAGGGATTCGTGGGCAGAAACTAGTTCTAAACACCCACGAATCCTTCCCTGAAGGACTCACTCATACCATAGGAATCGAAAAACAGACGAAAATACTTGCGATTTTCGGTTAATGGTTTCTGAAAATTGATGATGTGCTGCGACCACCATAAGTCTTCCCTTGCGGAATTCCTCTCTACCGGTATCCACGAGACGAAATGAGCAGCGAGTGCTAGCTCTTCATTTTTTTGAGTTTCAGGAATCTAGAGAGAAGAGAAGGGCAGAAATCTGATTTCTGGTCGTGGGTTTTTGAGGCTCACAGAAGTATATCTAGGATTTCGCCCCAAAAGAGATTATATAGGGCTTGAGAGTTTGTTCGGAGAACCAACTCCCAGGTAGTCCCAACCTCTTCTGATAAGGGGAGTTTTTATCGCATAATAACTCCCACGTAATCCCATCGAAAACCAAATACCAAAAATGCCCCTCCTTAATCTCTAATTCGAATAACAACATTTTATTATTCTCAGAAAAATAAATGTCCGATACAATGAACCTAGACACATTCTAGATTTATTGAATCTAGACATGAAACTCGTTAACTCGTCTATGCGTGTGACCTTGTAGGTTCATATCACAATGGAAATGAAAACACACTTATCAGTAGTATGTGTTCATAAATCACAAGCGGTCACTTGCAGGACATTGTGACTACCCAGAGTGAATGAATGTACGGTGGAACCTAATATCAATCCACTATTTAATCTCTTTGTCTCGCGGTATCCAAAGTAAGCATAAGGCATGGTTGTTGTCACCCTTATAAAGTTTAATTGTATTTATGATCGATCTCCAGGTAGACCGTTCCAATAAATAGTGTTTAATAACCACTTTATTAAATACATTTGAGCACAACCATGCATTTAAACAGTCTTCTCTATCGAGGGACCACATATATTTCTCTCTAATAAGAGAAGGACAAATCCTTTACAATGCCTCTCACATTCAAGCCATGATAGGATACTACATCCAATCATCAGTCGCATTAATTACTCGATTAAAAGTAATGTCCGACTGACTCAAAACGTAGCTCCATTCATCCTGGAAACGATGGAGATATTAGGTTTAAGGATTCTAAATAGCATTGAGGAAGTAATACTTACGACTAAAGAACCATGAAGTATTACTTCTCTAACGGATCACGTTCGATACAATATATCCCCATATATATTGTATTTATGATATGCTTTATATCCATTACACATGATATCAATTAAACATCATACTAGTTTTATTTCATTGTATAGAACATTACATAAAACTAGGAAAAATCAGAATAATAATTGCATAAGCTAATGAGTTTTACTATCAAATCACATATTTGATGTTCAAAAGCAAAATTAACTATTCAAATGACATGCTCAAAATATATAAAATGTACGACATATGCTAATGGTTATAGGGCATTACTAACAATCTCCCACTTACCCTAGGTCCAATCATACATGATCCCCAATCCCATTGATCTAGTATGACTCTCATGTTTAAGTTGCGGAGTAGCATGGTCAATTGAACTGCAATGTGGTCGTCTGTAAGAACTTTGCAAATTTTAACGTCTCTTTTATCAATGATCTCTCTAATCTGATGGAAACGCATGAGAATGTGTTTAGATCGTTGGTGAGATCTAGGTTCCTTAGCTTGTGAAATGGAACCAGTATTATCACAATAAAGGTCCACTGGGTTCACAATGCTAGGGATGACACCTAATTCATCAACAAATTTCTCGATCCAAACGAACTTCTTTAGCTCGCAAGAGGCGAGCCCACATACTCAAACCACATTTGTAGAGTCGGCCACGGTTTCTTGCTTTGAGCTCTACCAGCTCACAACACCTCCATTCAAACAAAACACAAAATCAGATTGCGATCTAAAGTCATCTACGTGGGTCTGGAAGCTTGCGTCTTTGTAACCATTTACAACCAGACTACCTTCATAACCTTCGTAAAATAAGAACATATATTTATTCCTTCTCAGGTACTTAAGAATGCTCTTGAATGTAGTCCAATGTGACTCTCCAGGGCCAGATTGATATCTGCTAGTTATACTTAATGCGAATGAGACATCCGAGCGAGTGCATAGCATGGCATACATAATAGACCCAATGGCTGAAGCATATGGGATCTTACTCATGCGCTCATGGTCTTCCTTTGTGGAAGGTCCTTGAGTTCTGCAGAGTTTAATGTCGTGTGACAAGGGCAAGAATCCATTTTTGGAATCTTGCAAACTTAACCGTTTCAGTACCTTGTCAATGTATCCACTCTAGAGTAAGCCAATCATTTTGTTGGATCTATCTCTATAGATTCTTATACCCAAAATATATGTAGCCTCGCCTAAGCCCTTCATGGAAAAGCACTTCCCCAACCAAGCTTTTACACTTTGTAATGTGGGTATGTCATTTTCAATAAGTAAGATGTCATCCACATAAAGCACAAGAAACACTACTGCATTATTAGTTACTTTCTTATAAACACAAAGCTCGTCTTCGTTCTTGATAAAACCAAATTCTTTAATTGATTCATCAAAATGACGATTCCAGCTTCGAGATGCTTGCTTCAATACATAAATGAACTTTTGAAGCTTACACACTTTATTAGGACTTTTTGGATCAACAAACCCCTCAGGTTGTGTCATATACACATCCTCGGGAAGGTTTCCATTAAGAAGCGCAGTCTTAACGTCCATTTTCCATATCTCATAGTCATAATGTGCAGCTATGGAAAGTAAAATCCTAAAAGATCATAACGACAGGAGAAAATGTTTCATCATAGTCTATATCATGAATTTGTCTATAACCTTTAACTACTAGTCGAGATTTAAAGGTGTGTACATTACCATCCATATCGGTTTTCTTTTTAAAACACCATTTGTTATCAATGACCTTACACCATTTGGGTGGGTCAACCAAAGTCCACACTTTGTTATCGTACATAGATTGCATCTCAGACTTCATAGCTTCTAGCCACTTGTCTAACTCAGAACTACGAATTGCCTCTTTGTAGGAAATGGGTTCATCTTGATCAATCAGTTCAATATTATGATCATTAGTTATGAGAAATCCATATCTCTCAGGCTGTTGATGTACCCGACTTGACCTCTTTGGGCCTTGTGTCAAAGATTGAAGCTTTGTATCAACGTGTGAGCTTGCATGAAGTTCCAAAGCTGGTTCAGATGTTGTTTGAGGATCTTGAATTTCCTCAAGATGGATCTTACTCCCACTATCCCTTTTGGAAATAAATTCCCTTTCAAGGAATAAACCATTTCGGGTAACAAACACTTTGTTCTCTGATGGAAGATATAAATAATATCCTTTAGTTTCTTTAGGATATCTCACAAACAAACACTTGTCAAATTTAGGGGCGAGTTTGACAGATAGTAAGCGTTTTACATACGCCTCGCATCCCCAAATTTTGAGAAATGACAAACTATGTCGTTTCCCAGTCCATATCTCATATGGAGTTTTCTGAACCGCTTTAAAAGGAAATCTATTCAATATAAATGCAACATCTTCTAGGGTGTAGCCTCAAAATGAAATTGGAAGACTGGTTTGACTCATCATAGATCGAACCATATCTAGTAAGGTGCGATTTTTTTCCTTCTGACACACCATTCCATTGTGGTGTGCCAGGAGGAGTTAATTGTGAAACAATTCCACAACCTCTAAGATGTTCGTCAAACTCTTGGTTAAGGTATTCACCACCTCGATCTGATCGAAGTATTTTAATACTTTTACCAAGTTGATTTTGTACTTCATTTTGGAATTGTTTGAATCTTCCAAAAGATTCTGATTTATGTTTCATTAGATAGACATAGCCACATATACTGAAATCATCTGTGAATGTGATGAAGTTCTGAAACCCTTCTCCAACACTTGTGTTTATTGGTCCACATACACCTATATGTATGAGGCCCAATAAATCAGAAGCTCTCTCACTTTGTCCAGTAAAGGGAGCTTTAGTCATTTGGCCTAAAAAACAAATCACATGTCTCATAAGACTCTAAGTCAAATGATGTCAAAATCCCATCTTGATGAAGTTTTGATATGCGCTTCTCATTGATATGACCCAAACGACAATTCCAAAAGTTGGTTTGGTTTAAGTAATTTGATTTAAACCTCTTTGTATTAATGGTATATATGGGCCTTTTAATGGATTCATCGAGGTTAAGAATATAAAGCCTATTCATCAAAGAGGCATCTCAATAGAAGATACCATCTTTATGAAGGGTACAAATTTTATTTTTAATATTTATTTCAAAACCAGCAATATCCAAACAAGAAACTGAAATAATATTCCTACTCAAAGTTGGAACATAGAGACAATTATTCAGTTCAATAATAAGGCCACTTGGAAAAACTAAATTAAATGTCCCTGTAGCTACAACAACAACTCTTACTCCATTAGCTACTCTCATGTCCACTTCTTCTTTTGTCAGTGATCTACTCTTTTTGAACCCCTGCACATTTGCACAAATGTGAGATCCACAGCCGGTATCTAATACCCATGAAGTAAGAGCATACATGTTAATATCAATAACATAAATACCTAGAGAGACAGTCAAACTAGCTTTCTCCTTCTTTTTTTTCTCTTCCAAGTAGAGCTTGCAGTTCCGTTTCCAATGACCTGGTTCATTGCAATGGAAGCAAACCCCTTCCTTTGGTGCCTTGGTCTTGGGTTTGGGCTTGGGCTTGTTATTGCCTTTTTCCTTCTTGGCCATGGGCTTTCCCTTTCCTTTGTTCTTCTTAAAATTCCCTTTTTGAACCATTAAGACTTCAGGGGTCTTCTTAATGTTCAGTTCAGCATGTTTGAGCATCCCGTGTATTTCATGTATGGACTTCTCCATGGCATGCATGTTAAATTTCATGACAAATTGGTCATACTCAGGTGGTACATGTCATGACCTACGGGAGCCCAAAGTTTCTCAAGTTGGTCAAGATATCTCTTTATCTTAAGAACATGTGCACTCACAGAGGTGTCAGAGGCCATCTTGCAACTGTTCAACGCCTTTGTGGTGAGGAACCTTTCTTGACGGGCTTGCTCTTGGAGCATTTCCTTGAGCTTACCCATCATCTGGAAAGCCTCAACCTCTTCAAACTATTTTTTAAGTTCAGAGCTCATTGTGGCTAACATGAGACAAGTCACATCATCAGAATAATCCACATGCTTCTTCCAAACATCTTTCTCAGCTCCAGGGGCGTTGTTTGCAGGCTGTTCGGGAATATCAGTGTCGAGAACATATAACTTTCTTTCCTACTTAAAGACAATTCTTAAGTTGCGGGCCCATTCAAGGAAATTGGACTCACTCAGTTTTTCTTTTTCAAGAACAAATCGCAATGAATTGTGTGACGTGTTGGTTGCCATTATCTACATTAAAAATTATTTGCAAAGTCATTAATTAGGTTTTTGAGCAAAAACTTTCCACAATTTCAACACTTGATAAATAGTGGGAAAAATCATTTTACGATATTTATAAGTAAGCTTTGGTTTATCACCCATAATTAAAGTAAAATCAACCAATGGGAATGACATCTGCATGTCTCGGCTATTTTCCATGTTATGCCCTAGGTTCAAAATTATTTTGATAGCCTAGTTAAGTCGAACCATGTTTAAGCTTATGGAAATCACTATTTTCCCATCTCCTTTTGCCTAGATAACCACTTATTTGTTGCTTTGGAAAGCAGACAAAATGATGATCCAAGCTTAAGAAGTCCTTAGAAAATGGTAGGCATTTTAAGACTTAATTAAAACTATTTTTAATTTAACGAATATGTTGACAAAAATTAAGCATCACATGCATAATACAAGATAGATAAAGTAAATGTGAGATAGCATGGCCTAATCCTATGATGACTCTCACGAGCCTTGTGGGAGCCAATGGTCAATCTAAGTCAATACCCATCTCATGGATAGTGTCTTCGATCCAGTGTCCTCCAGTCTGGTTACATAATTGCATGGGCATACCTAGCCTTCAAGATAAAGCAATAAAACTAATCTAAGAAAGCAATTCCAATTTTACAACATTGAAAAACGGCTCGCATACCATATTATAAAATTACAACCCAATAAATGTAAAACAAGATGAGGTATAGTAGGCTATTATATTCACCATGCTAAAACTCACATAAATCATAATAAAATCAAGTAACGAATACAAATGTGAAGTCTCAGGGCTGCCCCTCGGAATGAGTCCTAGGGGTAGAGCCCCTAGCAGGGTCCCCAAGGGGCAGATATGTTATAACCCATACACATAAACAGTTTATGCGATATTAATCAGATTAACGACAGGAAGCATACAATCACAGTTTATGCATAATTAATCGAATTAATAACAGATCGAATCATGCGATCGCAGTTTATGCAATATTAATCAAATTAATAACAAATCAAATCATGTGAATAAACATACTAATCAGATTAATATATATCTCAGAATCACAAAAACAATCATTTTTGTTTCACACACACTCATACCAAATCGAGATTTATACGTGCAATGATGTGGCAAACATTATCGAATTCGAATAGTATGAGCAAGGATTTGATACCACTGAAGGCATTCATGGGCAAAAACTCATTCTAAACACCCATGAATCCTTCCCTAAAGGATCCGCTCATACCATAGGAATCGAAAAACAGACGAAAATACTTACGATTTTCGGTTAATGGTTTCTGAAAACCGATGTTGTGTTGCGACCATCAGAAGCCTTCCCTTGCAAAATTTCTCTCAACCGGTATCCATGCGACGAAACGAGCAGTGAGTGCTAACTCTTCGTTTTTCTGAGTTTTGGGAATTTAGAGAGAAGAGAATGGCAGAAATCTGATTTACGGGTGTGGGTTTTTGTGGCTCACAGAAGTATATATATATATATATATATATATATATATATATATATATATATATATATATATATAGGGTTTCGCCCCCAAAAGAGATTATATAGGGTGTGAGAGTTTATTCTGAAAACCAACTCCCACGTAGTGCCAGCCTCTTATGATAGTGGGAGTTTTATAGCATACTAACTCCCACGTAATCTCATCGAAAACCAAATACCAAAAATGCCCATCATTAATCTCTAATTCGAATAATAACATTTTATTATTCTCAGAAAAATAAATGCCATATACAATGAACCTAGACACATTCTAGATTTATTGAAATTACGCTCATTAACTCGTCTATGTGTGTGACCCTGTAGGTTCATATCACACTGGCAATGAAAACACACGTAGTAGTATGTGTTCATAAATCACAAGCGTTCCCTATCAGGACATTGTGACTACCCTTTGTGAATGAATGTACGGTGGAACCTAATACCAATCCACTATTTAATCTCTTTGTCTCGGGATATCCAAATTAATCATAAGGCATGGTAGTTGTCACCCTTATAAAGCTTAATTATATTTATGCTCGATCTCCAGGTAGACTGTTCCAACAAATAGTTTTTAATAACCACTTTATTAAATACATTTGAGCACGGTCATGCATTTAAACAGTCTTCCCTATCGAGGGCCCCACAAATATCTCTCTCTAATCAGAAAGGGACAAATCCCTTATAGTGCCTCTCACATTCAAGCCATGATAGGATACTACATCCGATCATCAGTCACATTAATTACTCGATTAAAAGTAATGTCTGACTGACTCAAAACGTAGCTCCATTCATCCTGGAAACGATGGAGACATTAGGTTTAAGGATTCTAAATAGCATTGAGGAAGTAATACTTATGACTAAAGAACAATGAAGTATTACTTTTCTAACGGATCATGTCCGATACAATATATCCCAATTCATTTATGTTACATATTTTTTCTATAATCTATAATTATACATAAAATTTGTAGTATCATTTATGAGCTAAACTATTCATCTTCTAACATTGGCACTAATATACTTTATTGAATACATTTAATTGCCATGAATAGAGAATTGTAAGAGTTTCTTAAATTCAATTTATTTATGTTACATATTTTTTCTATAATCTATAAATATGTAACTTTAGAATGAAGATGAAGATTATAGATAAACTATTCATCTTCATAGTAACTTTAGAGTGAAGATCAAGATTATAGCTCATGAAGTACTATTTTTATAAGAAAGTTAATGACAAAGTTCCCACATGGAAGTTTATGATTGGACCACATGTCAAATCATGAAGTTTGTATCTCAACTTGGCCTAACTTTATATATTATAGATTTTTTTTTTTGTATTTTGCCAACTATTGATTTTTTAGTTCTCCTATTTATAATTGGTTTATGGTTGTAGACCAAAAGATTTCCATATCAAGATATAATGTGCGCTAATGCTGCGCCACAATGTGTTGAAATGGTCCTCAAAAAAGGATAAACTATATGTTGGGTATCAATCTTGCTGATTGGTATATATGTTGTTCCAACATAAAGTGGAGAAAATATATAGCCGAACAAGATATTTCTATTTGTGTCTCTTAATGATCCTCAAAGAAATTGGTTTTGAACCAGAAGTTTAAAATACAAAATAGTCAGGAATATTTTATTACTAAAATTCGGCTAGAAAAAACTCCATGATATTTAATGTCCCTGGAGTATAAACTACCAATAATATTAAATTTGAGACATTGATATGTGGTAGTATTATGAGTTCTAATAATAAAATTTCTCTCAATTGAAGTAAATATTTATAGATGGTCAAGTCAAGAAGATGAAAATTTTAGAAGAAAGTTTCCAAAAATGATTATTATATCATTTCCCGAAGAAATTTAGGTATCTGAAAATTTGTGAGAATTATGAGATCTCAAATATTTGGAAATTGATGGAACCATATATACATAAAATTTTACAAAAATCGACATTATTTATGCGCCCAATAGGATGATGATTTCTAATATAAAGTCTACAGACTTAAAATGAAAAGTTTAGAGATTATTGGTCAAAATAGACCATTGCATTCAACTTAAATTATGAAAAGCATGTACGGAGAATTAATACACTTGAAGTGTATAGGTCTTCCATACATAAATTATATACATGAAGTGTAATCCTATAAATATATTCGTTTAAAATAACGAATAAAGAAATTACTTTGATGGTGGATGCAAGTATATTTGATTTTTGTTAATAGCGCACAAACACTTAGTAGGTACATAATGTTGTCATATAGTAACAACATTTATATGAAGTCCTTGAAAGATTTGATATGTCATAAGCATATAAGTAATTCTTCCCGGAGCATATAAACATAAATGACTTAGCGATTAATGCCTTTTGAAATGATTATGGAAAGATAACATATGTTCATTTATAATAGTTTGTTTGCAACATTTATTTTACTTTATTAGTATCTCTAGTACTTTGATGAAATAAGCTATCCACATTAGGGGGAGAACAAGTAATGATGTGAAATATTATTGTTAAGCATCTTAATTAATGCAGAAACTCTATTGAACTTGGATTTCACTAGAGAAAATTTGAACCAAGTTGCAAATTACTAGTTAATATTTTGCTAACTCCAAAATAGTTGCAAATTGAATATTCATAATATAGATGCTCTTATTTTTCATAAGGAATTTTATTATAGATGACGAGTTCAAGACACACTTGATGTATGACTGGCATCTTTCTTGTGAAAATAAAAATACTTGGATTAAAGAGGATTATATCATCAAAATATTCCTCCCGAAGAGTTTAGAAAAACCAAGTAAATGTTGAAGGTTTTGAAAAAACCTAGTATTTATTTATAAATTGAAACATTTGGAAGATGTAATTTGTTTATCGATATAGAAAATGTTTATATAGACATTAGCACATTTTCTGAATGTTCTATGTTGAGAAAAGTTTTAACGAAGAACTCTTAAGTCCTGAAGTACCTATGAAATGTTTTTGTTTGTCTTAAACACAACTTTGAAGAATTAGTATTTGTTATTTATTATATCCCGCAAGTATTTCTGGAAAATCCATCTCCATTTGAGTTGGATGAAAATGATATTAAAGGAGATCAAAGACAAGAAATATTTCATCAAATTTTCTTTTATACGAAAGTGAAATTAATGTGCAACATGGTCGATCATATGAAAATCTAGAACAATTATTCACTAAGTTAATATCAATTAAAAAAATTTAAGGTTGATCTTGAAGATTTATATGCATTGGTTCAATGATGTTGTTAACAGGGGAAGTAATTGGACAAAAGAATAATATACTCTTTTTCCTTGACTAGGCATATTTTTTTCCCACTAGGTTTTTTCCTAATAGGGTTTTAACGATGCATATTCTTCATGTTATGGAGATCAAAGGGAAGTAATGACATCGATGTTCAACATATTCGTTCAAGTGATAATTTGGCAGATCTATTCACCAAAAGCGTTGCCAACATCAACATTCAGAAGTCTATACATCAAATTGGAATGCGTCGACTCAAAGACATTCATTGAGCAGGGGGGTAGGTTTACTCTTTTACTTCGTTCAGGTTTTGTCCCACTGAGTTTTCCTGACAATGTTTTAACGAGACAACAATTAAATACTCCAACATCAATTGTACTCATTTTTTAGTTTGGTTTAGTTTTTTCACACTAAGTTTTTGTGAGGCAATTGTTGTATTGATTAGTCATTCAAGGGGGAGTGTTGTAAATGTATTGAATGACACTTCTAGTAACACTAGAATTCTTAGAGACACATGAAACCCCGGGGGTCTAACCTCTATAAATAGAGGTAATGATATACAATGAATAGGTCTATTATCTCTAAATCTCTCTTTCCATTTTTCTCCTCTTTTTATTACAACAACATCATTAAATTTTAAAAATAGACTTTCTTTTGGGAAAAATAAACACCTTAATTTTCCTCAAATGATTGTCTTTGTTGTCCCCAACTTGAATCCCCTAATTTCTATTGCCTGGGTCCCAAGTTGGCGCTAACCAATTTCCTTTGACTGGTTACAAGATAGAGGCTATACCTCATTTATATGCTTTTGCCTTTAATTTGTTGTACTTCATCCTCTTTGAATTTTGTTTTTCTTTATTACGGTTGCCACAAAAAACCCGGTCAAACGTCGAGCTAACAACTTAGATGGACCTTAGATTCACACTTGAAATTCCTTTTATAAGATGGTTTACACTTATAATAAAAATGGTTAGTCAGCCAAGTAGGCGTTAATGGAAATAATTCCTAACGCAAGAAGCATGTACGGAGCCAAACAGGGCTACCTTAAAACTAAATATGTGCTATAGTAAAAAAAAATCTCCACGCATGAAGCATAGTCTAATAGCTGGATTTTAGTCCAAGTATGCGTTATTGGACAAATATCTTCTCTCATTAAGCCTAGATGATTTCAAATTGCTAAGAAAAATGTAAATTACGTTGAATTTAAAGCGGAAAGTATGTAAATTAAAGGTAAAAATTTTGAAAAAATCATGTTTGATGATGTGTTGAAGGGCCCTTTCATCTTCAAGTCTAATCATATTTATAACTACTCCATTCTCTTGAAAACATGTTCATTTTCCTTGTAAACCACCCATAACTGCCATGACCTTAGAATGTTCTGCCTTGCTTCACAAGATATGGCAATAGTGGAGGTAGTAGGGTGGTTCATCCCTTCCTTGACCGGTTGTTATTTATCATCCATTTCTGTGAGAAAAGTTCCCACATGTTTTTTTGCTAGTTTGGCTAACTTATCCCTAAATATCATCCACATTTTTTCCAATACTTGATAGTAGAGGTTAAAACTTGTGGCATAAGACTAGATCAAAGATAACTAGTAAAGATCAGCATACATGCTTCTAGAAGACTCCAAAGACATATCAGGCTCCAACATCCAACTTTCTCGACAGTTGGTTGGGCAAGTTGGTCCGACTCTTGGTCCTTGACACTAATATCAATTTTGCCACCGTCTAGACTGGCCAGCCCCCGATACCATTTTTGTCTTGGCTGACCCCGTCTTGGCATGACTATTGGCTCCTGACACCACTCAACATGGCTGGCCATGTTGGCTTGACTCCTGATATCATTCTCATCTTGGCTAACCCATATCAGTTGGTCGAGGCAATAGTCTGGCAAACTAATATGCTTCTTGTTCGGCCAAGCTAAGTGGCTAGCAATCCGTGCCCGGTTTTCTCTTAAGACCCGTTTGACTGTCTCCTGGATAGTTTTGGTCGACCGATATTTTTCAGGGTGTTAACAATTAATTATTGCGAGTTTGAAGTGGTAATGACATGCTTTTGAAGCTTGTCGAATGAAACTTAGCCCAATATAGGTGTTGGTTGACGATATTTCCAGGGAAGGTTCCCTCCTGTTGGAGCAAATCCCCCTAAATGACCATTCTGCCCTTATATTAGAAAAAAAAAACTTTAAGAATAATTTTTTTGTTGATTTTATAAAATTATATAAGGCTCACTAATGATATTAATCCTAAACCATGGTGTTTTGACCTTCTCTCTCTCTCTCTCTCCTCTCTCCAATGATTCTTCATAATCTCTTCTCCACAAACATCCATTAGTCTCTATCTTTGTAGAAGTGTATAACAGAACTTAAGAAAAGGGAGCAACGTAAAAAAACGCCTCACAAAAGTGTGGGAAGTGATTATTTTCCTACTAGTTACATAACATATTTACCCGAGTCGGTTACGTTGTAGAGGAGTAAAACCATCGAAAAATAGTCCGGTTCGTCAAATCAATTGATCTAATGATTCAAATCAAAATAGTTATTTTGAATTAAAAATGCTTCATTCGTCCCAATTTAAATGTCTACTTTTCATTTTAGTTTGTTCCAAAATGAATATCTACATTCTTCAAATGGATGTACTTTCTCCATAAAATCATAACTAAGCTCATGTGTTTAAGTAGTCAAACTCCACTAATACATGAGTCCTCCAATAATTAAGAATATTGCAATAATTTTTTCATGGTTAAACTACTTCTCTTAATTCTTGTAAAAGTCAAATGTAAATATTTAATTTGGGACGAAGTGAGTAACTACTTTTAATTAAAATAATTCAATATAGCTACGAGTACTTCTACAAAATTTCTCCTTCACCGCTATATACCGAGAAAATGAGGGAGAGTATCACATGCTTTTACTTTTATTTTTTAATTCTTTTTTGTTTCTTTTTCTTTTTTAAGCTAAGTGAGCATCCTTATTAATGGAAAACTGCTCTTCATACAACCATGACATATTCTCAGTCTTTGAACGTTAATGGAAAAACATAGTTTCTACTACAAAATTCAAGTTAATTCTACACAAAAAGCTACCACGGACAAAACAATCGGATGCTTAATCTACATATTTTGAAAACGTAAAGTTGATGAACCACGAGATGCCGATATTTGAGCTCTTACCAGAAGGGGGCAATGGTCCAACTCCGAGCAATGCAAATGCTCAGCCCGATACACGCGAAACTATAAACTAGTTGCTCCTTTGAACTGTCACAAGGAATCATGCTTATCTCTTCCACTAAATGTGATACCCAGACTTTTCTACTTACGTGTCTACACGACGTGTATTTGATTTGGTGTTAATTATATGTCTTAACATGTTTCATGTGTTATTTGTTAGTAATCTAGATGTTGAGAGGTGTATTTGATTGGTTTAAGAGTTGGAGGACTTAAGTGGGTTTGTTAGTAAGTTGAGGGGCCTTTTTGTTAGGGGAATTAATGGGAGTTAATGGGGGAGTTAGTGCAGAAATTAGAGGGTGGTTATTGATGGATTTCTTTTGAGAGAAAGGAAAGAAAAGAAAGAAAAAGGGAGTGCAGATTTTTCTTGAGAGTTGTGAGAATTATAAGTGATTACCATAGCAAACGAAGTCAGAATCACACAATTCCTTGTGGGTTTAGAAGTTAGCTGCGTAGGCTACGTTGGAGAGTTGATGGATTGCAGTTTCGAGTTCAGGAATGAGAGGAATTGCAGTTTTAGTGGGTTATTTCTGCCATTGTTGGCGATTTCGGATTTTTGAAGTTAATCCCTAAGTTTGACAGGTAAGGATCTTCTTCCTTGTTATTTTCAGTCCTAAAAGCATGAAATCAGTATTTTTGAGTTATGAAATTGTTTAAGAAATGTTTACACATCTTTTCAATTGCATAAAATGGATGAAGCGTTAAATTGTTTGCATTTCTATGTGATCTATTGTTGAGTTTGTTGTGTTATTGTTCTGTAATTGAGTTGTTATTGTGGCTGCCGTATTTGTATTGTTGGGTTGTTGGTTTTATTAAATGGTTAATGTCGTTTAAGGGGCACATTGATTATTTATTCATTTAGAGGGTAAAACAATAACTCCTTGATAATTATGGGGCAAAATGCTATCAACCTCTGTAGAATCCAATCGAGTAAATCCTTTGTAAAAGCATCAGAGGTTAACCCCCCGCTACGAGGATCTTGAGAAAATAAGAGAATTTGAACCCCTCAAAAGGAAATTTTTCCTTGTTAGAGGAGCGAATGGAATCCCTCCACCATTTTCTTCATGAAAACAACGCCACATTGAGAGCCTTGTATAACCGATTGATCCAAAATGACCATTATCTTTGAGCGTTTTGGCTGATATGGCCATTGTCTTCTCCGACCTCTCACCAAACTTCTCCACTTGGTTCGATGGATGTCTTAGTGATGGCGTTGCTTAAGATATTTGTTCTTCTTTATTTCCTTGGTGTGATAAGCATAATTTTTTGACTACATGTTATTTTTACGTGTAATTTATTTTTATGTTACTTAGTGCGTAGGCGTAATTTATTTCATACGATTATGTTATTGCGTGTCTATTTATTTTTATAACATGTTACGTGTTACTTTTTGGGTACATTTGTGAATGACGTTTCGTAAGTGTATCGTAGTTGGAGGCTTAATTGTAATTCACTTAGAAGATAATATAATTAGATTGGGTATTAGAATTGAATTAGGAATCCTAATAGGTTTGGGAGAGTACCATAATTAAAATAATAAAAGGAATATGAATATATATATATACTAGCAAAAATACTCGTGCTATGCACAGAAACGTAATGTTTAATGAAAGAAAAAATGTCAAAGTAATTTTGTAACTCAAAACATGTCAAAGTACACTCTTTTATAGTATTGTCAAACTCAAAAAACAATGTAACTTTTCAATGTGGGATACTCTTATAAGCAAATTAAGAATTTACAACCAAAGTAAAATTTAACCAACCAATCAAAATTTTATAAAATAATTAATTGAACAAAAATTCATGGAAATTACATTTAGAAGGATGTGATTGGCTGAAACTGAAAACAGACTCTTTAATATAAATATAGATAGATACTCCTTCCGATTCAAAATATAAGTCTTTTTAGGAGTTTTCACACAAATTAAGATACTAATCAAAACGACTAAAGTACCCCTAATTAATACTCAAAAGAACAAATAAATTAATGAAGAGTTGCATTAGAACTATACATTTTGACAAATATGAATATATGGAGAAAATAATGTAAGGGTAAATTAGCCAATAAATGCACCATTCTTGTAAAAAGACCTATATTTTGCAACAAAAAAAAACTCTTAAAAAAACTTCTATTTTGAATCGGAGGAAGTATAAATTTTATGCTCATTAATTTTCTTTTATAGTCTTGTCATTTGTCAAATTTTAAAAATAATTATTATTATTTTTATGTGGGAGTTTTTATTGTTGTTAATTCTCTTATTTGACTTTAGATTAATATTTTTATCTTTTATTATAAATTAAAATTTCTACAAATTAATACTTTAGTTTTAGAGAGTTTAGAAAAAGATTCACTTGATTTTTGCAGTATAAACGAAGCAAATTGATTTTTTTAAATATCCATATTTATTTATTTTAAAAAATATATTATGAAAATAAAAATTCTCCATTAGAATAAAAAAAATGAAAATTGCATAAGTCTGAGCTAAATCGAACTTGATTATAAGCTCAATCGGAATTCAGAGGACCCGGTCATCTGAATTACCCGTTATTTGTTAAAACTTTAACTATTTATATTTATATAAATAAAAAATATAAGAAGCAAATAAGAGGGTTTCCTTAATTTGATGGGCTAAAATGTCAGCCCAATTTTGTAACTCAAAACATGTCAAAGTACCATCTTTTATAGTATTGTCAAACTCAAAAAACAATTTAACTTTTCAATGTGGATACTCTTATAAGCCAATTAAGAGTTTACAACCAAAATAAAATTTAAATTAGCATTCCATTAAAAGAATTAAAGAAAATAGTTATCAAATACCTGCCAGAGTAGTTGGCAATGTGGCGTAGCATCTGTCTTGCAGGTCGATCCCCCTCTCCCAATTTAAATAAAATAGTTTAACATTTTTTGCACCAATAAAAGTTGATATTTAATTTTTATTAAGATAAGTTAATTTTCAATTAATTTAATTAACCTAAATATTCTCAACCAATAAAAATTAGTAAATTAATTAAAAAATGTGAAAATCTAAGAAAGTAGTATTGAAGAAATATATAGATACAAATATACGTATCTATAACATACTCATATATATATATATATATATATATATATATATATATATATATATATATATATATATATATATATATATATATATATTGGTTATAATTGGCTAAAAACCCAAATTAAACACTATTCACCCCATGTTGATATAAGGGATTCACCCAATTATTTATCATTTTGCTACCAATTTAGCCAATTAATTGGCTAAATTTTAACTCCCTAGATTTTTTTTTGAAGGAAAAATAATAATATCATTAATAGATATCATAAACTACAAGAGAGGGGTGGAATTCTGAGAGATCCACTACCATTTGAAATGAGACGCTAAGCCTCAATAGATGTCTAGCCAACAAGTGGGCCAGAACATTACATGACCGGAGGGCATAGAAAAAACTAAAGAACATATTTCTTATGATACGCATTATTATTCCCTTACAAATAAACTCTATAACCAAAAAAGTAAAAACGGGGTCACGTTCAAACCAGGGGTCTTCCACAGTTGTTAGAGTTGTTGTCTGCATACTTTCAAAACACTTAAAATTAGGAGGGGAGATCAGCTTAAAACTGCACTTGGTAGTTTGCCAGCGACCACGCCAGATACGAACTGAACGTCCGCTCTTTATCCTCCATTCGAAACCATGTTGTAGCCAATCTCTACCTTGATGGATACTTCTCCAGTTTTGAGACGGTCGTCCCAATTGACTGCTTACATGAAAACTTGAATGAAATCCTAATTTAAAACATGAAATAAAATATAAAACTACAATTATTTAAATAGTGAAATCTCCAAACGAGTTTATTATGAAAGGGAAAAAACTACTAAAAGTGTGAGCCATTTTGAGGCACACTAAATCTTGAATAGTCCAGAAATTATGAAGTCTCGGACAATTCATAGTCAAGCAACTCATGATCCTTTGCTGCGGCCTCCACGTAATCATCATCAAGTTTTTGCTTCCATCAGACTGGCACGTTGGTTGTTCCATTTTCATCATTTGTAGCAAAAACATGTACCCAAATTGAATAGCTAATTGTATCTTGGGCTGCAAAAACAAAGTAATCAATGGCCGGTCCAGCATGGACAGACCAAGAAATAATTATATCAACACACACTAGGCTTGTCCCAGCCAGCCAAATACAAATCAGCCCAGAAACTATCACTGCATGGCCCAATATAGGTTGGCCCAGAAGCATTTCTAGCCCGTTACCCGTTTGGACCCTTTGCGAAGCCCCAAGCCCTTCCGGGTCAAATCGATTCTCCCCAACTTGACATCCCCAATTCCGTAACCGTCGATAAAAAAACCACCATCATTGTCACTGGTTAACTGAGCACTCTGCCCTTAGACACACCCTTCATCTCTACATTTGTCCCACTCAAACCCACACCCATATATCCCTTTGGTGGCTTGATCCGGTTTTGATCATTCCACACTATTTCCTCCATCGCCTTCAAACTGAAACACACTCTCAGTCGCTGGCCAGACTTCATAGCCGACGACAGAGATTCTTCATCCTTTCCATTATTCCGTTCCACCTGTGCCACGTGTTCCACGTTTTCTCCATTTTTGGAGCACCCCGCACAACAAAAACAGGCACATTCATACCCGTCACCACTGCCTGAATGTCTACAACACTGCAACTCAATTTATAGAACGCCCGGCACCGAGAAACCCTTAGATGTTTATCAAATAAACCCATATATATGAGAGATCAGGGAAGGGGGATTAATAAAATAAAAATTAAAAGAGAAAGCAACCTGGGCAGTAAGGTTTCGTGGGCTTGAGGGAATAATAAAATAATAATTAAAGGTAAACTTTATATACTAATAGGGTTATGGGGATCAGGAACGTGAGAATATATAAATAAGGAACAGGTTTCGCGGGTTTGTGAGCAATCAGGGGGCAGGGTTGATTATTCCCCAAAAAATCATAAACAAATAATAGGCAGCCTCGTGAGAAACCAATTCGTGGGGTGTTTCTTTTTTTTTCTCTTGGGATCCGTGCCAAGCATAGATACAAGATAAGAGAGAGAATGTTCGACAGCGGCTTAGGCCGCAAGAAACAGAGAACAATTTTGTGAGACTTTAAAATCTGGACAGAATGTTATGAAGAGGGAATTGGTTAGCAAAGGGGATTTGAACCCTGTTTCTCATTAAGAAGCTCTACAACCGGGTCGGATAAAGGCATGGAGTTTGAGCTGGAATCCGGGTTGAGGAAGGCTATAAATAGATGGCAGTTATTGGGCATTCAGATATTTTGGGTTATTTTTAGTTTTCATAATCCTCTTTTTCCCTCTCTTTTCTTTCCCAAATTGAAGAAAGTAGGGTTCTTCAATTATCTCTCTGAATTCCTCTTTCTTCTTCTCTGATTTCTTATATTTCTGGTTCGATGATACAGAATTATCAATAAAATTCAGTATCCAATTGTTAGACATAACAATTTTGGTATCAGAGCACTGATCCTTGGAGATTATGGTGACAACTCGCAATCACGGCAGTGAGATGCACTCAGTGGTGGCGCCGCCGTTGCTACTGACACCGGAGTCATCTGAGCTGAGGATTCCGATTGAACAGCAAGCTAGAAGGTTAGTGGACCTTGGGTTGACTGTTAAAGGCACTAACATTCAATTAAATGTTGTTAAGCAGACATTAGATACCTTTGGAAATGATCTAAATGCTATAAAACAAGATTCTGAAGGTAAATTCAATCAATTAATGGATCAAATGGCTAAAATCACCTATATGCTTAAAGATAAGACTGTTGTAGTTGAGACTAGTAGAGGACCTATCACTCATACACCAGTAAGACAGTTGAGGACTGATAATGTTGCTGGTATAGAACATCAGACTGTACCTGAGGTTTTAGGACCTAGGTTTGATGTTGGAATGACTTATGGGGGGAATTAAACTGCCTAAGCAGGATTTTCCCAAGTTTGATGGTGATTCACCTAGAGAATGGGTGATTCAAGCTGAGCAGTACTTTATGCTGCATAGGATTCTTGACTTGTTAAAGTTAGAAGTGGCTTTGGTGTATTTCAGAGGTGAAGCATGTCTTTGGGGACATAACTTTGTAACTGAGAATGGTACTCAGGATTGGGGAGGATTCTTGAGAGCCTTTTACACCAGGTTTGACACTAAATCCCTATCCAGCATTGTTGGTGATTTTTCTAAACTCAAACAGGAAGGGAGTGTGCAAACTTGTATGAAGAAATTTGAGGCACTTAAATCTATTTTTGTAACTACAATAACCAGAGCAGCACCTGAGTTCTTTGTAGACCTATTTTTAAGTGGCCTCAAGGATGATATTAGAGGAACTGTGAGCATGCATAGACCTACTTCCCTCTTGGAAGCTTTTAGGTTATCTGTGGAGCAGGAGATGAACCGGGTGATGACTGCAAAGTCTCACTCAAGATCACAGTATGCAAGATACACACAGAAGACCACTCCTACTGTGAATGCTTCCTTTAAATCAACTACTACTCCTTCTCCTAATTACAAAGTTCCTTTTAAAGATTCAATTAAATTTAAAAGGATCAGTAATGAAGAGATGCAAAGGAGAAGAGAGTTGAACCTTTGCTACAAGTGTGGGGAGAAGTATTCACCTCAACACAGGTGCTCCTTAGCTGAAGTCAACATGTTGATCATGAGTAATCAGAATGTACATGAGGAAGAAGAAGAAGTCACTGGATTGCAGCACAAGGATGGTGAGGGGTGTTTGGGTGAAGAAGAGGGAGAACCTGCTCATGTGTCTTTATGTGCCATGAATGGTACTAGTGGAGGATACATATTCAGGATAGCTGGAAAAATGGCCAAGAATTTGTCTGTCTCTATTCTGATTGACCCTGGAAGCACCCACAACTTCATTGACCCTAAGGTGGTGAAGAAGATGGGGTTACAGGTGGAGCACACCAAACCATTACTCATCATTCTTGGAAATGGAGAAAAAAAGTGGAATAAGGAGCATTGTAAACAAGTTAAATGGAGGATATGAGAGGAAGAACACTGCCATGATTTATATGTTTTATCATTGGGGGCAGTGATGTGATTTTAGGAGGGGATTAGCGTGGAAATCATAGTCCAATAATTTTGGACTATCAGAAACAAGTGGTAAAATACTGTAAGGGTGGAAAAGAAGTGGAAGTCAAAAGCAGTCAAGGTTCTAGAGGTTTGAATGCTGTTTCAGAAGCTGGATTGCTCAAGTGCTTGGAAGATGCTTCTGAAATCTGGATGGGGCAACTTTGTTTGATGCAAGCTGGTTCATATGAGGTACAGGGCATTCCTGAACCCATTCAAGAGATTCTGGATGCATTTCCTGATGTCTTTGAGTTGCCTAAGGGACTTCCTCCAAGCAGGAATCGTGAACATCAGATTCTGCTTAAGGAAGGATCCCAACCAGTTAAGTTAAGGTCATATAGGGTGCCTCACTCTCAAAAGGATGAGATTGAGAAACAAGTGAGGGAGATGCTGCAAGAAGGGATAATCCAAGTCAGCAACAGTCCATTTTCTTCACCAATTATCTTGGTAAAGAAGAAAGATGGAACTTGGAGATTCTGTGTGGACTTTAGACAGTTAAATCTCTTCACTGTTAATGACAAGTTCCCAATTCTTATGGTAGATGATCTCATAGATGAATTGAAAGGGCTGAATATTTTACCAAGATTGATTTAAGGGCAGGTTACTTCCAAATTAGGATGAAGGAGGAAGATGTGCCTAAAACAGCCTTCAGTACTCATTTTGGGCACTTTGAATTTAAGGTGATGCCTTTTGGGCTCACCAATGCCCCTGCTACCTTCCAAGCTTTGATGAACAAAGTATTTGGACCCTTTTTAAGGAAGTTTGTACTTGTATTTTTTGATGACATCTTGGTTTATAGCCCAGATTTGTCATCACACAAAGTACATTTACAGAAGGTTTTGGAAGTTTTAAGAGAGAATCAGCTATATGGTAAGATAAGTAAATGCTCATTTGCCCAAAGGGAAGTGGAGTATTTAGGTCATCTCATTTCTGGAAGAGGAGTGCAAGCTGATCCTAAGAAGATCCAAGACATGTTAGACTGGCCCAAACCAGTTAACATTAAACAGTTAAGAGGCTTTCTTGGTTTGTCTGGCTACTATAGGAGGTTTATTAAGGGTTATGGTCTCATACGCAAACCATTAACATCTCTGTTGAAGAAAGACAATTTCAAGTGGACTACAGAAGCTGATAAGGCATTCAAAGAGCTGAAGCAGGCCTTAACACAACCCCCTGTGCTTGCCTTACCTGATTTTTCAAAAATAATTGTCATATAGACTGATGCCTGTGACTCAGGTATGGGGGCTGTGTTAATGCAGTAAGGAAGGCCTATTTCTTTCTTCAGCAAGGCCCTTGGCCCAATGTGTACAGCCATGTCAACCTATGAAAGGGAGTTGATGGCTTTGTCTACTTCCATTCTAAAATGGAAGCACTACCTTGATGGACATCCATTTGTGATCAAAACTGATCACCAGAGCTTGAAGTATCTTCTTGAACAGAAGATAAGTACTGCAACTCAACAAAAATGGATATCCAAGCTCTTGGGTTTTGATTTTGAGATTCAGTATAAAAAAGGGACTGAAAATAGAGTAGCAGATGCTCTATCCAGGAAGTTTGAAGGGAACACTGCTATATGTGCAGCCCTTTCAGCCGTTGTTCCTGAATGGATTTCTGACATCATTCTCAGTTATGATAAAGAAGAGTTTTCTCAAAACCTGATTGCTCAGTTTATGCTTGGAAAAACAACTGAAGATTACACTTATACTCAAGATGTTTTGAGGTATAAAGGTAGAATCTACATTGGTGGTCAAGGAGGAATAAGGATCAAGATTGTGGATGCAGTGCATTGTTCTACTATTGGAGGACATTCTGGAGTCCAGGCTAGTTACCAAAGACTCAAAAAAGTTTTTTATTGGCCTGGAATGAAGGAGAATATCCAAGAAATAATTAAACAGTGTGAAGAATGTCAGAGGTGTAAGCATGAGAATGTGTCTTACCTTGGGTTGCTACAACCCTTAGCCATTCTCTGACAGACTCTTCACTCAGATTTCTATGGATTTCATAGAAGGATTGCCTAAATCTGAGGGGAATGATGTGATTCTGGTGATAGTAGATAGGTTCACCAAGTTTGCTCACTTTATTGGATTGACTCATCCTTTCTCTGCCAAGAAAATGGCTGATGAATTCCTTGATAAAGTGTTCAAGATGCATGGGTTGCCCGAGGGAAAAGTGAGTGATAGGGACAAGATCTTCACTAGTATGTTTTGGAAGGAGTTGTTTAGTACACTTGGGGTTAAATTGAAACTCAGTTCAGCATACTATCCTCAAACTGATGGTCAAACTGAGAGAGTCAATCAATGCTTGGAGATGTATCTCAAGTGCTTTACTTCTCATAAACCTCATTTGTGGCACAAGATACTTCCTATGGCAGCTTGGTGGTATAATACTTGTTATCATACTACCATAAGAATGTCTCCATTTGAAGGTCTATATGGATTTAAACCTCAGGGGTATGGGGAGAACATTGTGATAGGGGATATTAGTCATGGGGAAGTATCTAAAATGGTGACTGAAATGCAGAAGTTGGATTTGATTTTGAAGGATCATCTGAATGTTGCTGTGAATAGAATGAAACGGATTGAGAATAGGAAGAGAACTGAAAGGGAGTTTGCTGTAGGGGATTTTGTTTATGTTAAACTTAAACCTTATAAGCAACATTTTGTAGTACTTAGGAGAAATCAGAAACTTTCTCCAAGGTATTTTGGTCCCTTTGCTATTTTGAAGAAGTTGGGTAAGGTGGCTTATGAATTGGTTTTGCCAGAGAAAGCTAGGATCCATCATGTATTCCACATCAGCCAACTCAAGTTGAAGGTTGGAGAAGATCAGGTTGTGCAGAAAGATTTTCCCGAGACTAATATGGAAGGACAACTCTTGATAGAACCTTTGGCACTCCTTGATAGGAGGTTGGTGAAGAAGGATAACAAACCCTCTGTTCAATGGTTAATCAGTTGGAGTCACATGGCTGAGGAAGATGCTACATGGGAGAAGGCAAATGAGTTTCTCAAGAAATGGCCTAATTTTACTTGGACATCTTGAGGACAAGATGTTTGTTAAGGGGGAGGAAATGTTATGAAGATGGAATTGGTTAGCAAAGGGGATTCGAACCCTGTTTCTCATTAAGAAGCTCTACAACCGGGACGGGTAAAGGCGCGGAACCTGAGCTGGAATTCGGGTTGAGGAAGGCTATAAATAGATGGCAGTTAGGCAGTTATTTGGCATTCAGATATTTTGGGTTATTTTTAGTTTTCATAATCCTCTTTTTCCCTCTCTTTTCTTTCCCAAATTGAAAAAGTTAGGGTTCTTCAATTATCTCTCTGAATTCCTCTTTGTTCTTCTCTGATTTCATGTATTTCTGGTTCGATGATACATAATTATCAATCAAATACAATATCCAATTGTTAGACATAACACAGAACTTTTAGAGACCACCTGGGGATCATTACTCGTTTATTTTCAGCCCATAATATACCAAATCGAAGATAATCGAATAAGTTTCGAGTGAACGTAGACGGCACATCATTCTTAGTACTCGAGCAAAAAGTTATACCTCTGAGAGTAAAACTGGTAGTGCAGATTTCGGTATTTCAATTATTAATTTCTTCCGGAAGAGGTGGGGACCCCCTACGTCATTTAATTATCATAATTAATCGTGTATAATCAGTGGGTTATTGATTTGGGAGTGATTAGGCATCATATATTGTATGAATTGTTGAATTTACGAATAAATTGCATGAATTGGGTTTTTATCGCTTTGAATATTTCAAAATTGCTATGAGTTTGGTTTAATCGCTTTATAATCTGATTTCTATATCGTTTTACTGCTTAATTATACTTATTTTTAAGTGATATAAATGTGGTTAACTGATAATGTGATTCGTGGGTCGTTAATTGCCTATTTGATGTACTTGTCTAATTGTTTATCGCTTGGGTCGTCCTAATTGGTTTTCGTCGTTCAGTCCTTGTTGGTTTTCGTCGACCAAATCTTCGTCTTCTATTTGAGCTCTTGTCTATGATCGATTGATTAGCAGGATTCATTCGAATATCGAGTTGTATAAGAAGATCTCTTGTGATCTAAGTGAACAAGTGAAACATCTAGGGCCTTAACCCGATGAGGAGATCAATGATGATACAATACACAAAATGGATCCTTAAACCTTGGACCCTTAGTTCGGGGGGTCATATTGAACCCACGTGTTGAAACATCTTGGGTCGTCCTAGTTTGGACTATAACTGGGACCGTTACAGTCATTATTGATTAATAAGTGAATAGACGATTGAGCTAATTGCGGGATTTAGTGTCATAGATGTAGTGATGTTCCTAGTTTCTAAACAATGTTGTGATGGAGTGTATTGTGTTGGTAAAGCGTGGTGCTTTGCATACATTCGATTGTGAAAGTGTTTTTACAGTGAGGTGGGATGCAGGATCGAAGCCCTGCGTCCCACGGCCGTTTCCACTGGGCCAGATGATCCCCACCGATTGTGAAAGCGTTTAGATGCGAAGAATGTGACTATTTAGCTTACTTGTTTATTCATGTTTTGGTCCTATTTGATACTTGGTTTTGAGTCATATAACTTGTATTTTGGGAATGGGAATGTGTTATGTGCCTACTTGTGTTTATTACTTGTGAATATTAGGTCCCTACTAAGTACCGGAGCTCAGTCCATTCCGCTATTGTTGTTTCAAGTTTTGTAGATGATGATCCTAACCTTGGTGATGATGCTTGGGAAAGGGGCTATGAAGAGTGATTCATAACCGGCTTGGTTTAGAAGTTTTTAGTTCTTTATTTTATTTCTTTCTCACTTAGAGTGTTTCATTTATAGCAATATTGAACAATTTTCTTTGTAATACTTAGTATTTTACTCATAGAAATTTAATTCCGCTGCTTAACTCTTGTTTTTTTATTACATCATAAATGAATTTCCTTTTAGTAACTCTGTTTGTCGGCTTTGGTGTTTCATCAACCAATGAGACACTGTCATTTCACTATTCCGGTTACGGGGTGTGACAATTGGTTCTTTGGTTCGAGCACTTATTGGTTTTCGGGTCATAGTCGACCTGCATGCCTTGTTTTAGGTTTTACTTATTTGGTCGGCTTTCGAGCCAAACTTTATTAATAAAAATTATGTTTTTCTCTTTTTCCTTTTCTGCACAATATCATTGTCATTTAACTATCTTGGCATTTTTGAATGATTACACCTATTGTGTAATGATTATCAACTAACTTTAATTGAGAAGTTTTGGCATTCACAATTAATCTTCTTGTGTGTATCATCAGTCCATATATATCTCGTTCGATATAACTTTATTTTGTGGAAATTGATTTCCCAATACCTCCATCCGCTTAGCCAATTTGTGAGCCATCATACCACATGTAATATGATCATGGGCCTAAGTATTCACCATCACCTCGAGATATCCATTTTCGTATAG
The DNA here is from genome assembly GCA_026122235.1 of Vinca minor. Classification (NCBI taxonomy): domain Eukaryota; kingdom Viridiplantae; phylum Streptophyta; class Magnoliopsida; order Gentianales; family Apocynaceae; genus Vinca; species Vinca minor. Next base: position 2,958,284 of record JAOCZM010000116.1, read on the forward strand.
CGATTTTGGTTATTAAGTAGGTGATCGTGGGTGCTGCCAGGCCCGCGGGCCCAAAGCGTGACATTGTGGTATCATAGCATGGTGACCAAGCAGCGCGTGGAAACTAAGAACTGCATCATGCGTGTTGGGATCAACCTCTAGAATCCTGCGCACTTGGTTGGTTTTGGTTTAAGTATGTTTGGAGTGGCTAGCGAGGACGCTAGGGTCTCAAGGGGTGAACGTGAGCCCCATCCCACACGAGATATGTATAAGAATAATGTGTGCTATTTGATCATGAACCATTCACTATTTCCCCGGAATAACCATTTTGGCATAGTGAGTTTGGTTACCAAGTAGATGGTTGTTGGTGTTGCCAGACCCATGAGTCACACTTCGGGACGGCCACGGGACGTGACACAATTTCTCTTGTTGTACCTTATATTTCTCCCTAATGACTAACGGTCTTTGTATAACATCCTTGAGATTGTTGAGTTCAGCCTTTTCCAATTTCAGTGTGAACCAACTTTGTTTGCCTTTTCCTTTGACATCTTGTAAGAAATGTTTCCTAGTGCAATATCGACAACAAATAAAACAATTGTCAATGTTTTCTTACCGACAAAAGTTTCCAAGGCTATGATTTCTCTTGTTTCATAAGGATTTCATATGGAACTTCTTACTATGACGTCTGTTGGTAAGACTTCATTATTTTCCCTTCCCAAATTTCTCATAATGTTTGTCGTGAGGATATTGATAGTTGCACTATTGTCCACTAAGATTCTTGGCACGAGTATTCCTTCATTGATTCCCTGAATGTATAATGGTTTCATGTGTTTCATTGAGTTTTCCAACAGTTAGGTCAACTCGACTCTTTCAGCTACGTCTTCCCTTTTTTACAATGCGAACTTCACATTTGCTTTACTCGTTGGCCCAATATCGTCAAACATGAGGATTGCAACTTGTTCTTCATGAATTTCCTCAAACACTACTGTTTGGATATGAATGACTACATAAGTGTATAGACCATACCCAGCACATCGGTATTCATTGCTCTATCCGATGTTTCGGGTACTTTCCTATTAGTGGACTTTTTCTCTTCTTCACCAAGTGTGTCATAGTCCTAACCGATCTTCACCTTAGGCCGATATCCTTTATGGAGTATGAGTTGTAAATTCAAACCTTCTTCGAGGATTAGACCGAGGAACTCCATAACATAAGTATTCGGAGTTGTATGTTGTGTTTTTATCTGTCTGTCTTTTCTTCTTGAATTTGTTTGAAAATTAGTTGATTTCACTTTCGTGACTTATTTTTTCCCCTTAGTGAGATTTGATTTGGCGAACCACTATATTTGTACGGTGAACTGCCCCTGAGCGTCTTATCCTCTGATGATGGGAAGTCAAACCTTTCATTTACTCGCCTTAGGTTTCTTGATCGAATTTTTGTTTTGAAGTTTTCACCTTATGATGGTTTCTCAATGGTAGGTTCTTGTAGTTTCTCCTTGATAAACACGTCTTCTGCCTGAATTATCTCAAATCTTCTATTTGGTTGCATTCTTGATTGACTTCTTCCCTGAGCTGATACTTATGATAGCCGTCAACACCATTTGTTGCGCCCTTCCTATAGTCTTATCCTTGATCACTTGCTTGAAGCATTCTTCACGGTCACTTCTTGACTTATTAGCAGATTGGTCCTTGGCAAACATATTTATAAATTTGGTCAGACTCCAAGGGTAAAAAATAAACATTTGTCGTTCTCATTTGAACCACTTTGAGTTCGAAAAGCTTTCTCATCCTCTATTGAACGATGGCGGTCTTTCCTGATAACAAACTTTGACTCTTGGTCATTGCAGGTTTTCTTTAAACATGAGTTTCCTTCCGCTATGGGGTACCGTTTTGAAACAGGTTTAATTTATATAACTACTTGATTATGGTTCGAACCAATAACTGGATTCTATTATCCTGGCATCCCTTCCGGGTTGGCTGAAACCAATGGGTCCAACACATACCTTCCATCATTTTCCCTAATAATTTCCTTAAATTTTCCTTCTAAAAAATTCTCCAAAAAAACCACCACTCTCTTTCCCATTTTCATCTTGATACATCCACACACAAAGACACCTACACCTCTGTCTCTTCCCCATTTCTTCTGATTTTACTCTTGTCACTACCACACCATTACTCTCCCTCTGTTACCTATCGCAAACTGAAGTCATACTGAATTTAGGAGGTTCCGATTCATGTTATGGTTGTGCCACCATCGAGTACGAAAGAGACTAAATATCACACCCATTAAAATTACAGACACATTCTTATTCTTTAAGCTCCAATATTAGCCCCTAATATTAGAGATCGTCCTCGACCATGGTGTTGTGAACCCCTAAATTTCATGTATCCATCTATTAACTTAGTTAATTACATAATTAAACAAATTTTGAACTGAAATAAAAATAAATTGTGAGAATTAAGTTATTAGATTTTTGGATTAAATGAGTAGTAAAATGGGGGTTGGCTTCATTTTGGATAGATACAATATTTTGCTGATTTTGAGAAGAATGTATCAATCTAACATGAGATGTGTTCATATATTCATCGCTTATTCTTGGACATTGCAGGAATATGAACGAATTGAATAGATAATAACATATTAATTCTATTGTCCAACCATTCAAAAAATGGGTTTCAAAACGGAGAGAGATCAACAAAGGTAGTGGATTTGCGAGGCACATGACTCATTTAGTCGGAATTGTCCCCTTTTTCGTTAATTTGACAAACAGAGCAGCCACGTAAATAGTTCATATACATTTAGGCTCTAATTTTAAGTTTGTGCTATTTAGAAAAAAGTAGAAATAGTTGGTGTATATATATAGCGATTTCTTTATTTTTTTTATTTATTTCATTATGTACTTTTAATACAAAATATGGTTGTTTTTATATTATGTTTGACTTTTTTTTAATTATATTTCAATATTGAAAGGTATGTTTGATGCGCTTCAGTGTACAAATTGGGGTGGAACAAAGAATTTGTCATTACAGGGGCAAATGTTTTACTTTTTTTTGGGAGATAAAATATTTAAAAGGAAATCTCATAAAAAATACCTATAAAAAAATTATCATTTCTGAAAATGTTGGGGTGATCGTCCCCCTCCCACTGAATCCGCCACTATGTAAAAATATGATTTGTTTCAATTGAAATTTTGTATATTGTGCAATTAATTGGGTTTTATCGTCAATGTATGTTAAATGACATTTATGTCATATTATATTGAATCTTATACCATTTCAATATTAAATATTTTTTTTTCAAACACAGGAAATGAATCGACATTCCATTCTATTTGTGTCTTCCAATCAATGGAATGGAAAGAGGATTCCAAAACTATTCCGAGTGGAAATACATTCTTGGTGGAAAGAGATTTCATTCCAATTTTCAATGTACCAAATGTGTCGTTAGGGAAAAGAATCAAAATACCACTTTTTTTTAACGGTAAGAATCGTTCGTCCATATTATGTGTCCCGTTTTCTATCTCATTAATAAGAAATTGTCACGTGTTAATTTTTTTAATTAAAAATTATAATTTAAAAGAAATAGTGTAACCCTCAAGTAAAAAATTAACACATGACAATTTATAAATAGAATAGAGAACGAGACAAGGGACAAACGATTTTGTTTTTGCCCTTTTTTAAGGGATTCGCTTTCCCAATATTCTACTTCTATTTTATTAGGGATTAGATTCCTTTCTCAAAACATAATTAACAAATAAAATATTGAAAATTTAAAAATTAGGAAAGAGTTTAATTTTCAGCTTATTTTCTTTGACAATCAAACGACATCCAAGTGTTTTATGAGTGATTTGTCTGTTTACTTTAAAAAAAAAATCTTCAATTCTCAGTGAAAATTAAAGCGGAAGAGGTTGTAAGGACGAAATCATCAGATAATTAATAACAGTAGCGAGGCCAATATTGCAATTGGGGGCCCTGTGGGCGTGGGTATCGCTTTTTTGTGTAGGAGACCAGTATTGCAATTTACACAATCCGTTAGCACAATCAAACGGACCGGTCCAGTCCAGTTCGGTCCAAATTCAAAATGGACTCAATCTAAACGGATCGAATTAGTCCACTTTTTCGCGAACCTCAAAATGGTACACAATCCGCAGTCCACGGATTACGGACCGTTCTACAGACTTTCTCATGTTTTTTTGACAATTTTAATTAAACTAGTAAATGAAAAATGAAAAATAGATAGTATAATGCATCTCAATAAGCTATAGACAGTCCTAAAGTCAATAATAAGAATTCATCATATCAATGTACAAGAAAGTAACAACTCAATACTGGTCTACATCCCAATTAACTTCAACATCCATGCTAGTAAATGAGAAAATCAAGATACATATGATTAATTGATTTTATAAAAGTTAATTAATTAGTTTACTATCATGAGATGTTAAACTTGAAATGTAAAGAAAGAGATAAACGAATTGCAATTTTTTGTTTTGTTTTGTTTTGTTATGTTCCATCTCCCCAACTCTTAAGTTTCAGATCTCTTCCCCTTCTTTACAAGAAACAGATACCTCTCTTGCAGATTTAAAATTAGAAACACAAAAATTTCAAGAACCTAGAAAAATCAAATGCATAGTTAGAAAATCAAATTTCTAGAACCCAGAAAAATAATTCCCAAAAAAGTCTGAAGTCATAGTCTTGATGTGGAGGGAAGAAGAAGGTTGAAGTTCAAAAGTATCCACCGAAATCACTTTCATATCACTCTCCTGTCTTTCCCTCTCGCCGGCCGGAGCACCGCCGTGACCAGTTGGGTTTGTCGGTTCCGGTCTATAAACAGTCACATCATAAAATTGGAGACGATGATCTGCGGTGGTGACGGTGCTGGTGCTAGAGGATGACGGTGGATGGTTGGGATCAGAAAGGTGGTGAGTCTCCATTTGGTGGTTCCATGGTGATGGATTAATGGGGGGTTTGGTTTGTTGGGTTTCTTCTTTCAGGTCTCATTCAACAAAGATCTATGGTGTGCATATTTCTTCACCTTTTTTCTAGTGTTCATATTATTTTTAAATTGGAGAAAAAGAATAATAATAATTGGAGTTTTGTTGGGAAGAAATGAGTTTCATATTTTTTTTCCCATTTTAGCCCCCGGGGAGAGAGAGAGAGTTTATTTTGAAAGGTTAGCCACGTCATTCCAATTAACGGATTTATGCCAAGTTTTTGACAGAAGGACAAGAATGACTGTCCGTAAATAAGTTGAGGACAAAAAAAAAAGAAAAAATTTCTAAAAAAGATAAAACTGGCTAAGCGAAAATAAGTTAGGGACAAAAGTGGCTATTTATTCTTGAACTATTTTTAAAAAAAAATTATGCAACTAATTAATGTGTGTTAGTTCACAAACAAAGTAACAAACACCATTAAATTGTTGTACCCATTAACACTTATTCGATTTCCAATCAAATCGATTGGAACTGTTAGCGAAAGAGACGAAAATGGGATAGAGGTGAATGACAGCTGTAATTGAGAGGGAGAGAGATGGAGTACCAGACTAAGAGAGTCGAGAGGGATAAGAGGGGATTTTGATTTTGATTATGGTAGGGTTGGAAAACATTGAATTTTTCATATTGATATATAAAAAATAAAAGAAATTATATCTATCTATATTTATATTACAGAGATTGTTTTTCATTTTCAACCAATCACAACCCTTTACAATCCTACGTGTAATTTTATGGAGTTGTTTGGTTTTTAATTGGTTAAAAAAACATGATTGGTTGAGATGATTTTTTTATTTATTAATTTAATGACATAGCTTGATATCTTTGATTTATTCAAATGAAATAGTTAATTTTAATGTTTTTTATTTTTCCTATTCAATTTTATTCTTTTTTTTCTCTTTTCAATACAATTCAAGATCCCACATCGGAAGTTTATGAAGTTTTTAAAATTTGACAACATTATAAATAAATGGGTTGAGAATGATTTTTTATTGAATGAATTGATTGAATTAGTTTTTAGCCAATTGAATGGAGTGGCAAATCCAATTTTCTTTTCAATTCTTCATTCAAATAGTTACAGTTTTTTAAAGAAAATTAGTTCAACGAATTATTTAGTTTAATAATTAACTAGCAGGTCAACCTGTTCACGAATCTTTTTCATTAAAAGAGTAAAAAACTTTTAAAAAATATTTTTTTTATCTAGCCATTAGTTTTTAGAGTATCATTAACTAAGTTGGAATTTTCCCAATGAATTTGGAATGATTCTCTTTTGATGTAATTTCATAAAGTCTAATTATGTCTTCTCCTTTTCTGTTTGGTATGGATCGATGGTTCTTTTTCCTTTATTCCATTACAGTAGAATTGATAGTTGGAGAAACTGACTGAGAAATGAGGTTGTTGTTGGGGGACAAAATAGGCCTACATTTGTGCGAGTGATTTAAGGTTTTTTTTTCTTTAAAAAAAAATTGCTGGTCAAATTTTATCTTTGATTTTGAAATGATTAATTTTGATCACACTATCCATTAGCAAGCCTTCAAATTGAAAAATTCAATGAAAGATGATGTCGAGCAGTAGGAAGAATAAATTTTTTTGGTTTATTTATCTGCTCAATTTACTATTTTTCCCTCACTTGATTGCTTTATACCTTTCATATTTCCTACTTCCTGCTTCATTCATTAGGTTGTCTGACAGATTACAACAGCAGAATATCTACGATTCACCATTCTTTCCCAATTTTGCAGAATAATGCTTTTACTTCACTTCTAGAAAAGTGGATGTGAGTATGTGATTCTTTATAGATTTTTCCTATCCATCTCAAGGAATTTAATATGATTACTAAGTTCATGTATTATATTGTATTTTCGTTTCTAAATTTATATTTTTATATCATTTTCCTCTCTGAATTGGTTTTCTAGGTGTGAGTTCTCACTAGCGTAGCCAACCACCAAGAAGGTGTGACCATTCATCCTTGGCAATTTAGACCAAGTTTGAAAGGTAATTTCATTTATCTTTGGTTATCCTAATTGAATAATGACTTTCTCATGTTGATGGTTTTCCCATTGAATTGTTATTGATTTTTATTTTTCTTATGGTCCCAAATATTTTTTTACGTTTATGATGTTATAGCCTAGATAGCTCCGTATTTTTTTGCGTGAAATAATTTCCTTTGGAACTTGGTATTTTTGTATTCAAAGTACCTTCTTTCTATTTATATTTCTGCTTTTCTTTGAATATGAATTTTGTCCTAAAGTGATTTATTCTTCCGTAGGCTAAAGAAGAGGTGAGTTTGCTCCAGTTACTTCTCTTCTTTTAGAAACGATATCTTGGTAAATTTTGAGGTGAGGTTACTCCAGTTACTTCTCTTGTTTTAGAAACAATATCTTGGTAAATTTTGAGGTGAAGTTACTCCAGTTACTTCTCTTCTTTTAGAAACAATATCTTGGTAATTTTTCGTTTAACGGTTCCCACAAAGTGGTTCCTCCTGTCAACAAACTTCTCCTTTATATTTCAAGATAAATTTTCTGTTCTTGATCTACCATTTCTAAAAAAATCAGTTTTCTCTATATCCATTTATGAACATTGTGTTTAGTGGTCGAGGAAGTCTATTCTATGCGTTCAGTTTGAGGTAAGTATACATGTTCATCTTTTTAGTTGCTCTTATTTTCTTTATTTACAATTACTACTACCGTCATTCCATTATATAAGTCATTCTAATTAGTTCTTACATTTCCATTATGTAAGTCATTCTAGGTAGTTTTCCATTATCCCATTTTTATTTTCAATTATACCCTGAAGGTAATTTCTAGCCGGGGATTTGCATGATTCTGAAGAATATCAATTAGTAATTGTGGTGAGTCTGCTTTTATTTAAATATATTTTATTCCCTTTGAATGGTTATTGATGTTTATTAGTTCTACCTTAGATATCTCTGCATTTTGTTGTGAAACTTATTTCTTAGGGAAATTTGTATGATCTGTTGGTATTTAATATAACTTTTCTCTATTTCTTTTTGTGTTTTGTTTTTCTTGGTAATTGATTTTTTATATGAATATGATTTTTTGCCCAAGGTTATTCATTCTTTAGTTTGCAAGTACAATATGTACTTGAAGATTTGTGTATTTCTTAAATAGATTAGGAAAATGATAACGGTGAGGTTTCTCCAATTATCTCTCTTCTTTTAAATATGAGCTTCAGTGAGTTTTGGGTTATACTCAATAGGGTTTCTCGAGTTTGAAATCTTCCCTGTGAAATTTCTTGATACACTTCCTATTCAAGATTTACTGATTTTTTGATAAATTTTCAAGATTCTCTATATTCACGTGAACAAATATTGTGTTCAGTGATCTAGGAAGTTTATTCTATGTTCTTTGCCTACATTATTTTCTAAGAAATGTATTTATTTATTTTATTTATTTGTTATATTTGGTCAAATTCAATGCATATGTACCATTGACTTTGTCTTAATTATGTTGCTTTTATGTTTTTTCGTACATGATTTCATTATTTTTCATTACTAAATTCCTTTTCAGACAAAGTATAGACATTCTAACATATGTAATGGCATCGGAATAGTATAGTGGCTAGGATAAACTTTGAGAAAGTTAAATTCATGAAACTTTCTTTGCCTTTTTGTTGAGTTACTAATGAAACTGATGTTTATGACATAATTTAGTTTTGTCAATTTGATGGTAGCCTTTAGCAAGTGCTTGAAGATTCAAGGATCTGAAGTATACCGAAAAAATTTGTAAATTTATCTGCAATGTTTTAAAAATATCGAAGATGTTATTGTTAATTATATAGAAATTATAATTCATGAAAATTGATACATTTTTGTGTCTTTAGCTTCACACCAAAGATATTTGATTTATGGACTTCTATTCTATTTAATTCCTTCTCTCTCTCTTTTTTTTTATTCTATTATCGTCTAGGGAATGTGTCAATTAGTATTTACAATTACAAGATGGGTAAAATTTTGATTGATAGAATTGGTTCCTCTGGTCAGCACATGAAGATGGGAGGTCTGAGGTTGGCCAGGAAATGAATGATGGTCTAAGTTTCATGAGTTTTAAGATGAATGCATCTTTTCACGGCCAAACCAAAGCTGATAAGTTAGTGAAGGAAGCTATAGATGAACTTTGATCCGGGTATATCATCGTAAATTCTATTATTTTTGGTAAAGAATTATCTTGGTGATCATGTTTTCTTCTATTCTTTTTTAACCCGTCTCTGTATTTTTATGTATATTTTGATATGATTGTAGATAGTCATTCCAATTACGATATTTTGTATATTTTTATGTTTATTGTGATGTTTATGTGAACTTATGGGAATTTATGGGAATATTTTTTCTAATATTTACTCATTTTTTCATCCTGTTTATGTTCATGACTTTTTATGTTTAATTATTTTTTATATCTATGTTTGATCCATTTTTTATCCAATAAACATTACTATTAATAAATCCCCTTTAAATAATTTATTAATATACTATTAGACTAAATTTATCTTTTAGGGAATAAAAATATTTGCTAAAATGGATCTTACAGCAATTCAAGTTTGGCGAAAAAAACTTGAGCAGAAAATTGCTCGCTCTCATAGTACAAGATGCATTATCTCAAAATGTGGAGCACACAATGTTGAAAAACTTCATGAATTAGATGACTCCATAAGAAAAATGAAATCAAAATACATAGTCTCTTTATGTTTTCTAAAAAGATTAGGTGATTAACATTTAATAGTAGTAGTGTAGTGACTATTGCACCAAAACATTGGATGTAACATTGATCGAAATATTATAGAACTATGTTTAATTCTTTTGATCCAATATTTTTTATCCAATAATCATTCGGTGTTCAACCTTACATTTGTGAGTTACTCAATAAAAGTCACATTACCTAATCATGTTAAATTTTCTTATTTATTTTCTAAAAAATTAAAGTTAATGAGTTTTTATTCTAAATATAATTGTATAACCAATAAATTAATAATTTGAAATTCAGTATTTTCGTGCATAACACGAGTCATTTGCTAGTGTGTGTGTATATATATATATATATTGGACTGATTCACAGATGAATACGAATTCGGTCCGTAAAGTCCGACTTCGTTTTTATATTTTAATTTTGAGGATTAGTTCGCAGACTAATACGAGTCTGATGCGTGAAATCTAGATACAAACGGTTACAGGCCAAAATACTCGTACTTAAACAATTTTTTTTTAAATCCATATCCAATTCATTTAGTGTGAATTACGTGTTAACTTTCGATCCATTTGAGAGTACTACAATTAATGCACACTAAATGGCTCCATAATCTAATTTGACTATACCGACACCGCCACACACCGAACCCCACCCAGCCAAACTCCTCCCATCACCACCGTCGTCAAATGTTACGGCCACGACGGCGCCACCGTCATGGCGCCCATATTTGCGGTTTGATCGCGGCGTTACTCCTCCTCCTCTCAGTAACTCTTCTCTACAGTCGTATCAACTTCTTCCTGGCTCAGTCGAATCGTTCGAGCTCCCATTCTTCGATCATTTCGCAGTACAATCCGCTGCTGGATGATCCGGCCGACACTCTTGATCGGTCATCGAATTCCGATGATCTCATCGACGAACTTGACGACGCCATTTCGAACAATGCCGGTAGCAACAACGGCGACGAGTTTCTGGTCGAAGAAACGGAGGAAGAAGTGGATGAAGAAGGAAACGTCGTCGTTTCAGGTCAAAATAATAGTAATAATGATAAAGGTGGTAGTACTTCACTATATTACTATGATCATAAAAATGGAGCTGTTAGGAGAGGGTTTAATAAGAAATCAATTGAGGAATGGGAAGATTATATTAGTTTTGAATCGAAGTTAGGGTTAGAATTAGGGTTTAAAAATAATGAGGGATTTAAGGCTGCGTTTGGCTCCGATGATATTCCTGTTGACGAGAAAATAAGAACGAAATTGACGGAAATTAAGGGGATTGAGGATGCTTTGTTGTTGAAGGGTTCCAAGTTGAGGGAAGGGTGGGGAGAATGGTTTGATAAGAAAGGTGATTTTTTAAGGAGAGACCGGATGTTTAAGTCCATTTTGGAGGTTTTGAATCCATCGCGGAATCCGATTTTGCAGGATCCTGATGGGGCTGGTGTTACGGGGTTAACCAGAGGAGATAAGCTTGTACAGAAGGGACTACTAAATGAGTTCAAGAAAGTGCCATTTTTGGTTAAGAAGCCGTTGGGAATTGAGGAGATGAGTTCTATGAAGAGTGAAAATGGTAATGTAGCGGGAGGTGAAACAATGAGGATCAAGCGAAAAACGTTGGATAATAATAGTAGTGTTGATGATGATAGAACTGCTGATGGAGTTGTGCGTATTAGGAAGAAAGTTGATGGTAATGAGGATTTAAATGAGATACAGTCGTCGAGTAAGAGCAGCAGAAATGATCAGAAGAGTGAGGAGAAGAATGTCCAAAATGAGTTCTCGGGGCTAGTATTTGCAGATGGGAGGAGATGGGGATTTTATCCCGGCCTAGATTCAAGGCTCTCGTTTTCCAACTTTATGGATTCCTTTTTTAGGAAAGGCAAGTGTAGTATGAGGGTCTTCATGGTGTGGAATTCGCCTCCATGGATGTTTAGTGTTCGGAACCAGAGGGGTCTTGAGAGTGCCCTTTTGCATCATCAAGATGCCTGCTTGGTGGTCTTTTCAGAGACACTTGAGCTTAATTTCTTCAGTAGCTTTGTGAAGGAGGGGTAAATATTCGAACTTAGATCCTTTTCTTCTTTTCTTGTATGTGGATAATTGTATATTACTAATTAGTTTGAAAAGAAGTTCTAATTTAGCTAGCTTATAACCACTTTTTGGTTTCTGAATTTGGCTGTTTGCTTGTTTCCACGCCAAACATTTAGGTACGATTTATAGCTAATTCATGCCCTTTTCAGTTTCAAGGTGGCTGTTGTTATGCCAAATCTGGATGAGTTGCTGAAGGACACACCTACCCATGTATTTGCCTCAGTGTGGCATGAATGGAAGAAGACTAAATATTATCCCACTCATTACAGTGAGCTCATTAGGCTTGCTGCTCTGTACAAGTAAGCACCTGCAAAATGCTATTTTTCTACTGATGGTCTTAAGGATCTATGGTTTGACATCATTTTGAAATGTTACATGTGCACCAGAAGACAATATCTGTATATTAGCGGCTGATGAACATTAATAGGTAGGAGTACATTCCATTAGCAGAAAGAAGATGAGTTACTATAATATAGGAAGATAAAGAGAATAAAATAGTCTTGAGTAAGGGAAAATGATGAGAAATTCACTCCTAAAAAGTGTCTTCAATGTTTTTGGTGACTGTTTTCCATGCTCTGTCATCGTAATGGCATGGGAGATTTTGTTTGTGCAATATATCTTTGATTCTAATATTGTATATGATGGATTTCTGATGAAACTTATGGCTTGAATATGAAAATGTCATTGTTTCATTTTTAAAATGTAAATCAAATCAATTATTATTTTTTTGCTGCAAGGCTACTTCCAGAATTAGTTAATGGTTTAATGATATAATTAGTTAATGTTTTCACCTTCTTTGGTTTGTGCACAGCTTGACTTGGATTGGGAGTTCTAATTTTTTCATCCACTTAATTTCTCATTAGAGGGTGGAGGTGTTTAGCTGATTTCCGTATTTGAATTTGTAAAAGTTAGCTTCCTGAGCCCTCAAAAGATCTTCCTTCGTGCATCTCTATCACGCGCATTTTTTACTACTATCGTTGGGTGATAAGAAAAGATGAGAGCTGATTGTTATTTATTCTATAGGCTGTGTGTTTCAACTTCTAAAAGAGTGAAAAAGAGTTGTTTATATTCAGGCTATACTATATCTACATTCTGCAAACACGGCTCCAGATTTCAAAGTAATTCACTTGTTTATATGACTATCTTCACTTTTATCCGATATGCTTGTTTTCCTTCTGGTCATCATTTTTGCTTAATGAAAGATATCAATCAACATGTGTATAGTCAACCCATCTGTATTTGAGGTTACGAGCTTTATTACCTTCCAATGTATGAGTTAAAATTCTTGTAGCACTTGGAGGAAATTTTTACTTTCTGTGTACTGTTTACAATATAATTTTGATAATTACAGTTAAGATTTAGGGGAGGGGATCGACAAATTTGAAGTGTGGACATCTGATTGATTGAGGTTGGTTGATGTGGAACATGAAAGAATTGAGCTCTATAATCCAGTTTAGACTTTTGTTAAGGAGAGTCCTAGTATACTTACTAATTAGTCCTATTTGGGGAGTTCTTACTGTCTTAAGAGACTAAGGAGTACTATGACTATTGTAGAAGGAATTTTAATTTCAGTGGGTTTTGGTAATTAGGGGTGATTTAAATTTATTTCAGCAATGGATCGATTCTGAAATGAATTATTTAGAATTATTTTGGTTCTTTGTAGGCTTGGCATATCTTTCTCCTCCTTATCCCCCTCCTTTTATTATTCTCTTGAAAATTACTATTCATGAGCTACTGTCCACACTCCGCAGCTACACCGTTTCCTCCCTTATAAACTGGTTCGTCTTCCTTACATCTAGTTTTGCTCTTTTTCCTCTTTTTGGGCTATCTTCTAGAGCTGAAAGTCTAAGTTTTGAGGAGTTGTCCGCTGCCTATAGCAAGAAGAAGATTCCCTACTTCGTCCTGCATCATTGGTACTTTTATGGTAGTTCAGAGGAAGACTGAAATCTGAAGCGCTCTGCCGCTCTTACTGAAGCAGTATTTAGTTAATACACTATGATTACTGAGGACAATGCACCAAATTTAGTCATTAGACTAGGAATACAAGGCAAAATTAAAAAAGAAAGGAAATCAGTGCTTCCTCAGAATACATTTGTGTAAACCTTTTACTGGAAGTTCGTGAAATATATAGCATAACATGCTTTGAAAGTTGCTAGTACTTTTATTCTAAATAAGGATTAAAAGTATTTTTTTATTTTTTTAAAAGGATAAAAAAGAGGGTGATTGTTTTAGAATAAAAAAGGATAAAAAAGAGAGGAACTAAAAGGATAAAAAAGAGAGTGATTGTTTTAGAATATATAAAATAAATTCAATTTTTTTTTTTATAGAATATGTTTTTAGCGAATTTGATATTCCCAAATATAGAACAAAGCTATAATTCTGAAAATTGCTTTATGGTGTATTGCATTTTGCTTTTTAGCATTACCAAGGTTTTCCTTTCCTTAGGAGAATAATTCCTTGTACTTCCAAGAAATTGAAAGTTGAAACAATTGCATGATTTCTTTCGTGAGCATTAAATTCGTTTATATAAACACTAAAATATGCATGCAACCATACACTGAATACAGATATAGATGTAATATCTATATACACAGAAATGCATGTTCATAGTAAAACATGCGGTAATATCTATATACACAAATATGCATGTAAGTAGGCGAGGAGAACATATTATGTTTGATTTCACATTTAGTTGAAGCATGCAGGTCTGTTCATACAGTTAAATTAGGATAATAAAGTTTTCATGTTTCTAACCTGATAAAAATTATCGCTTTTTTGAAGTTAGGGCTTTGAATATAATGATTATTTGTTGGTTACAAAATGCTTTTATGCCCTTCATGAACTTGGAAGCTAAATAATGATCGCTCAAAAGTTGAAGAGCAATTTCTCTTCCATTGAGCCAGACACATGCATAACTGTGTTTTCTGGTGTTTTGTAGATATGGTGGAATCTATCTTGACTCTGATATTATTGTACTGAAGCCATTATCTTCACTAAATGACACTGTTGGTTTGGAGGATGCGCTAAATAAAAATGCTCTGAACGGTGCTGTCATGGCCTTTCGAAAACACAGGTTAACCACCGTCCCTGCTTTCTGCATTTATTCATATTTTATTTTTCTTCTACATCAGTGTGCCGCCATGGCGCTATGGCGTGGCGGATACGGCGGTCACCACTATACGCAATACGCGTAACACTCTAATATGGTGGTGTCCTCTATTCAGCATTTCGCGGGCGTTATGGAGGTTACGTTATGGCGGTTACGTTATGGCGTTTCATGGCGGGCATAGCGGACATAACGGAATATTGGCTTTTTTTTAACGGGCCTAGGTTACTTTTGGCTACCCATGTGGTTATTCCCCTCTTATATGATATTTACCTAATCCCAACAAACCATCAACATAATTAGTCTTTATTTTCTTTTCGTCTTTGCCGTATTAGGTACTTTCCTTCTTCCGTCTCTCTCTTATCTGTCTTTTTTTTTCTCCATCACTGTTTGGTTTTTTTAAGAAGATGAGGGGGAGAGGATGATTAGATTTATTGGCTTGGCTTTTTTTTAATTATCGTTTTTGTTATCATATTGTGAGAGCTTTAAAATATGCATTCTTGTTATGTTATGAGTTGTGACTTACGAGATATCTAGTTAATGGTTGGTTAATGACTTTTGAGTTATTTGTTTGATTCATGTTGTTGTGTACTTGTGTTTTGCTTTTTTGTTTAAATTATGCAGTGTTTTATATATATTTTGCATTATTTTATTGTGTCCGCCATAAGTCATTATAGCGTCCTCTATAACGTTATTGCATTTTTTTGGTTGCCGCCATGATACGCCATCCGCGATTGACAACACTGTTCTACATTCAATTGGATTACCTAATGTGCTTTATCAAGAAGCTATCACGAATGCATCAGGTGAATTAATATGCATAAAACTATATAGCAAACGTAAAATTTTCAAATAAGTTGTATTTTATAGTGTTATAGCCGGCAGGCTCATGAAATATTATAGACTAATAAGTCATACTATTTGCAATGTCACTGAAGGAGTCGTAGATTCTTCTTAAAAGAAGTAGTTTTTGCATCTTCATTTATTCTCAAATGTTTTGATTTTTATGTCACAATAGTACTTCATTAGCTTAATTGAACTTGCACGTTGATTATGTTTTTCAACTGAAGTAAGTTGGGGAAAGAATTGGGTGTCCTATGCAACTATAGTCTCATATTTGTTTCAGAACTTTATAGGTCTTATTCAATAGAAGAATTCATGACTTGACTCTTGATTGATCTTAAGGTATCTCGAAGCGGAAAGAAATTGTAGAATTGTAGAATTGTTATGATTTTGAAGTATTTCTCTTGGCAAAAGAGAAAAAACTACAAGTCAGCCTTTACTTTATTTGATCTTTTTTGTTTTTTCCTTTATCTATTCATGTTGTGAACTATATAAACAGAGCTTTTAGATGGAAGTTGATGTGCAAACTTGAAAGGAGATTGAAACGAAAACCTGGCAGTGTTAAAATCCTGATTAGTAACATTGACAAAATTGCTCCTTGTTTAATCATTTGATTTCATTGTGCCTACAAATAATGATGAGATATAGTAACCTGAAAAGCCTTGTAGATGTCAAAGTGGGAGATTCTTTCAATAAAATCTGACGATCTGTAAATTTTCCTATATTGTTTTAATTGGCTATATGACCTTGGACGAGAGTGGCTTGTGGTTTTTCTGATTACAGGTGCCAGTAATTGATCCTTGGCAATTCATATTATCCCCAATTTTGACATTTATCTAATTCATCTTGACTGCAGTCCATTTCTAAAGGAATGCTTGATGGAGTTTTATGCATCATATGATGATACCCTCTTGAGATGGAATGGAGCTGATCTCTTGAGTAGAGTAGCTCAAAATGTATCAAGCAACAAGGATCTTTTAGATAGAAAGATGGAGTTGAACTTGCAGCCTTATTTTGTTTTCTTTCCAATAAGCCCAGGCAACATTTCTAGGTAATACAACCGTTCTATCTCGATTTTACGATTTTTCATGCTTTCCTATTGGTGTGCATTGCCAACAGCATGTTGAGAGCCCAACTAACATAATAAATTGTGATAGACTTATTCAAGCACACTTTAGATCACTACCCTCCTGTCAATACCTTAGTTTTCGTGAAACTTTTAGTTGGTCTTAGATTTATCCATAGGGAGGAGAAGGTGCATACCCTTCTCTATTGGCAAAGTGCAGAGAGTTCATGGACCATCAGATGTACAGAATGATTATATGGGAGTGTTGTTCCTGTGTCTTGGATGTGGGGGGTTTGTGCAGGTTAGTATGGGCAGAATGGTTATATCTTACTCACTTCATCCCAGATTAGTTGTAACTTTCCAAACTCTTTTTTGTCCCAAAATACTTGTCAATTTGTCAAATCCTATGTTACTCAGACACGGGTACGGGTGTCGGGTACGGGTATGTATTTAGGTGTCCGGTACTTAAACAACTAAAATAAAGGATACAGGGACACTTCTCCAAATTCGGACACGGGTACAGGGATACGGAAATAAATTTTGATTCATAATAATAATAAAATAGGATCCTACAATAAATAAGTTTTAATAATATCAAAATATTCAAAACAAAGATAATCTCTCACTAATTTTTCCACATGTGCTAATTTATAATTTGAAAAATCTCAAAACTACAATTGTTTCCCACTATTCCCTCCCACTATTATCACCCACATGTTAATTAATTGATTAAAAAAATAAAAACAAATACAGCTGCTTTCCAAGTTCCAACGTATTCCTAAATAATAATAATAAAAAAAGTTGTCTTTCTGTCTTTAACCTCTCTTCCCCTGTTCCCCATCATCTCCTCTCCATGACTCCACCAACCCTAATTCATTCTCATCCTTTTTCTAACAATTGCAGCCAAAAAAAAAAAAATTCAAAACATTCCAATTTCAAATCCCATGTTAAGAGTCTTCTATTACATGTTCCCTTCAATCATTGCTCGCAATTTTGTTCAAGCACCAAAATCCGCCCAAATTCACAAATGCAGCCATGGTCAAAGTACCCATATGGAATTGACCATGTCAGTACGCTTTGCCATACCAAGATTCAGCGCCATACCCGGTGGACACGGGTACGGCATGGCTAACTGGAGAGTTCGAGTAACATAGGTCAAATCAATAAAGCATTTACCGGCCTTTCCCCCTAGTTTTATCCTTTATTAATCCGTCAAAACCAACATTAATCATTGTTTTAAAGTTTTAATTTGATTTTTTTAGTCCTTTAACCCAATAAATTAACCAAGTTAATAGCTTTATTAATCTCCTTGAAACCCCAAAATGTGAGGGGTAATCTGGGATGGAGGGAGTATATGGGAATGTTGATTCCTTTGTCTTGGTCTTGGGGGTTTCTGCAGGATAGTACAGGTGAAAGTTACAAGAACAGTGAGGAAGTCAAGAGTACCGTGTGATACCCATGCCTAGATTTAGATGCATAGGGCATGTGATGCGAATCTTCACCAACGATGTGAACGATACCCTCTTTGATTAGGCAACAACTCTAGAAATTCGCCAAGTATAGGTTTGGATGAGGACCTTCGACCTCTAATCAACCAATAGAAATGATCCTACGTCGTGACTAGCAACCTAGGTATAATCGACTTATGATGGGTGGAAACCTCGACCTCTAATCAACTTGTGATTAGCAACCTCGGTATAAGTACGGTAAGTCCTTTCAAGAACTCAAGATGAAAGCAAAAGCTTACGTATATATATATATATATATATATATATATATATATATATATATATATATATATATATATATATATATATATATATTGTGTAAAAACAAAGGATGTTAAATGCTCCTTTTATAGGGAGATTTTCAGTGCTAAGTTTTCTAGTCCTAATTGAATTAAAATACGACATAGTTTTCAGGTCCGACTGAAATACGAAATAAGGAAACTATTAAATAACTACTTTAGTAAATTGACTAAAATACTAGTTGTGGACTCAAATTAGGAAACTAATGGACAACATGTCCCACGTCCATAACACATGAAATAAAACAACTAAACATAATATGAAATCCTCGCAAAACATCGTGTATGGAAGTTTAGCCCACGTTTAAACCCACGTTCTCCATTCCGCCAAGTCGGCCCATGCTATCATCCACGTAAACCTTGTTAAGGGAAACCAATCTTGGTTTACTTTCAGCTGTGAATATACTCCCTTCGGTCGTAGGACTCTCTGGACCTAGTTGTTAAACTCATCTTTGATTCTCTTACGTCGATTCATCGCCCTTAGAACAACTGAAATTTGAACTTGATATAGGGTCATGATATTCATCACATGATATCATTCTCCCTTGAAGCAGTGGGACATCAGATATTCCAGTTTGGGTCGTGCTTGTATTCTTTCATTTTGCTTTCTAAAATATGGTCTCTGCTTATCATTAGTAGTCGGAAACCTTTTGTACTTTGTCTCTTGCCCGAGTAGCTGGCTTACCTGTAACTCTTTTCCTCTGATTACTCTTTTCTGATATCTCTTTCCCTAGTTTCATATTGGTCCTTTTACATTGTCTCCTATGTTAGTGAAACTCAGTTCAAATGAAAACGCCAAAGAGTGCATCAGAATCATAGCTTATGGTTGATCTGGAGACTGGAAAGCCTAAGCCTTCCACCTTTATCTCCCAGAGCCTGATATTTCTTTCTTTCATGAGGACTTGGTCTCCTTCGAATTTGTTCGGTGGTTATGCTTTTTCTTCACTTAACTAACTATAACAGTTTCTATAAGGTTGAGGACCCAAGCAGTCGATGTTGTAAGGCTTGGATACTGAGAGCGACTTGCCTTGCTCTTCTCTTTGCACGTGAAAGAGAAACCATGTGTATGGGAATTGGCACAAGACAATTGCTACGAAGAACCGTGAAAAAACAAACCCTGTGTCTTGTACAGTACCCTTAATAAGCTTAAGTGGTTTTTCATCTTTGTTAATTCAGCTTATCCTTTGATTTATCAATCAATTTCTAGGAATAAGGCTACAATTATCACCAAGCTCCAACTAACTAAAAGAGACTGCGCTTTCTTTTGAAGGAGAGGCACCTTGATACTAGAACATGAAGGAAAGCAACCATAGTTGACTTCTATCCTTGCCTGTCATGTCAAGAAGATAAAACCGTGTTTTTTTTTCCTGTTTCCAGTGATTATTTTATATATATCTGATAATAAATTCGAGCTCTTATTGTTTTCTTGGTCATTGTCACTATTTTAATAAAACTTGATGTTTTCCTTGTGTGTGTGTGTGTGGGGGGGGCGTGAAATTTTTTATTTTTCTTTTATTAGTAGCTGGTTTTCCAATGGGAATTTTGGATTGAACCTTGAAATTATTTTTAATCTTACAATTCAGTTGAATCCTATTTTATAGCTCAAATCAGGCTTGAGCTCGATTTTGAGCTCATTTTTAAGTACTAGAACTGAGGTCAAAGATGTCAAGGTTTAGTTTGATTTACTTTGTGTGCAACTTTGATTTCCACCAAGAGATACTCCACATAAGACGATATGCAGAATAAGTGAGCCGTGCAAGAGTGACCGTTTTATGCTGTTTGGGCCCGGGGGATGGGGTTTACTTGAGTTGGATACCTGAAGGATATCTAACCAATAGGAAGAGAACATTGTCATAGTAACTTTATCACCTGCTTCAAAAGCCCTGTAAGTTGTTATTTATAGTTGATTTACTCAGAAACATGGAATCTCTTGCAATTAGTTTCTCGAGACTGAAATCCACTAATCAAAGGGTGTTTAGGATACATCTTTACTGATGTACCCATATTGTTCTTAAACAGGTACTTCACTGCTCCGACAACAGAAACTGAAAGAGCTGAACAAGATTTGCTACTAAACAGGATTTTGAAAGAGTCATTGACTGTTCATTTCTGGAGCAGTTTAACATCTGCCTTGATACCGGAACCTGAGAGCCTCATTGCAAGGTTAGTAAATCATTTTTGTATCCGCTGTTCTGATGTATTATGAGGGTTCGAATTTTCACCTGTTCTACTTGAGTATTGTAAAATAAAATATGAACAAAAGCTTAATTAGTTTCAATGTTATCAAATATTTTTCCAGAGATAGAATTTAGAGGCTGAAAGAAAATCATATTTGTTGTATTGTACAGTTAGATGTAGAGAATTCGAATCAATGTGTGCAGGTGTTGTAGTTGTAATACAGTATCTGAAGCATGAAGGAATTGAGTTTTTTCCCAAAATTAACTGACAGATAATTCTATCCTATTAATATCATGTGTGATAGAACAGAAGATCATATCATTTCTAATTTTGCAACACTTAATCATTCTTTAGCACTCATTCCCTTTTTTTTTTATTTATTTATTGGGGGAGGGGACCTATCTATTACAAGAAATATGGGGATTCAAGAAGCGTGGAAGGGATTCGAACTCACCTCTACGTCATGAGGCCTCAATTTTGGCCTCTAGACTAATGCCTCATTGGCGCACTATCCGTTTTACAATATAGAACATGACATTTTTGCATAGATTAAGAAAGAGAGAATTAAGTTGCATTTTCTTATTATATCCTTGACAAATTATTCCAACATTTTTGGGAATGAGATAGTTATATTTATGAATAATGCTAGTAATTTAAAAAACATTTCCCTTATAAATTTGGGGGTGCTAAAATCTTTCCAATGATATAAAAAAGGGAAATAATATAAAGAAAAAGAAAGAGAGAGATGAGGATAAACGAAGCAACAACGTAGTGTGAGATTTAATTTCCTAAATGCAATTATCTGGAAAATTGTGCCCATCAAAGGTGTATGAACTTCTTTTGATCAGTTGAAGGCTTTAATCCAGTTAATTGAAGGCTAAAATGCGACTGAAATTCAAACATTACATCTTACTCGTTGAGAAATGAAGTTTGATCTTTTGAAGAACTAAAAGAACATCTTTGATGTTTGATTCGTGGATCAGGCAATTCTCTAGTGCATTCCAAATCTAACTCCATAAGAGATAAAAGAAATTTTGTCTTCACTTCAAAAGAGTGTTCCTCTGATTTTAGCATGGTTTTGAAATCTAGTCTGACCTGGTCGGTCGGATCAGTAACTCGGTGATTCGATTTTCAGACCTCAAACCCAAGCAGGGTATAAAAAATGCTTTATTTTGTCAACCCCATTTGACCCGTCATGTCGCACTGGTGATCTAGTGACTCAATTCGAATTTCTGAGAACTGGTCGGGTCTCGAAATTAGTAAAGAAAACATTATTTTTAGAAAATTGCAATACAATCGAGTAGTTTATATGTTGTAACAAGTCAATTTTGATGTTTGAACCTCAAATTTAATTTGATCAAAACTCATTTGTAACTTATTAGCTATTTCGATAAGGGAGCACAAATTTAGCCAATTAATTGGCTAAAATCTCAAATTGGTCAGGTGAAATGACTATTTTGTCCTTGGTGTTTTATTAACTTTTTAATTATTTTTCTATTATTTTGAGTACACCAGTAGACATCATCACTCATTTGCATCATCACTCATTTGCTTTATCAAACATCATAATTGCCTTGAAATTCCAAAGTTAATATCTCGAGATCAAATCCTTACTCTTCTTAAAGTTTTTAAACATCTTCTAATAGACTAAATATATTTTAATTTCCTTTTTTTTAATCTTTAACATAATGCAAGATTTGTTTGATATTTATTTAATTATTCAACTCAATTTCAAAAAATAATTCAGTCAATATTACCTTACTTTTATTAATTTTGTTTTTAAACATCCAGAATACACTTATCATCTTTTGAAACTTTTAATATATTCTATCTAAACAGTTTAATCAATTAGGATCCTTTTGAAACTCTAAACATATACTATCAAGTGTCGTTACACTTCTATATAAGTCGTTCACTTATATATATATATATATATATATATATATATATATATATATATATATATATATATATATAGCATTTAATCAATTAGTATCCTTTTGAAACTCGTGTCGTTACACTCCTATATAAGTCAATGTATTAACATTAATGATACTTAAAAACACTAATCAATACATAATACAACTTAATTTGGATAATTTAAATTTAAATTTAAATATCTGGGGTCATTTTTAAATTTAAATAAAATATAAGGGTTCATATGCAATTTACATTAATACAAAACAGGGGCTGATTTTCCATATTTTAAAATGCAAGGGTATAAATGTAATATATGTGTAGTACTTAGGGTTGCAAATTCAAATGGTATAGGGACTTAGGGTTCACAAAATATGTAAAGTTGGAGTATTTAGGGTAAAATTAAACAAGAACGTTATATATGCCACATCATTGATCCTAGTTTACCCTAATAATTAGACTGCCCATAAAAAAAATCTAAAGGCCTAAGATGATTCATTTTTCACGTTTTCCAACCGATTCTTTCAACTTGATGTAATGTCTGGCTTTTAATTGTCATGTCCGCCATTATTTTTTTTTGAGAAGTTCTTAGTAGCCATAAGGATATAAATGGAATTTTTCCCCCTTAGCCAATTTTTAGACAAAAGTGCTTAGCTCTTGAGAATTTTCCTATCGATAAATGTTGAACATGAATCGTTCAAATTTGTGAATTTTTATTGATTATTATTCTTTTAAATGAAGTTATATTTCTAATTAATATATTACATTGTATTAAATCATTAAAAAAATATATAATAATGATTTTTTGTTATTTATAACTTTACGGGTAAATAAACAATTTGATAACGATCCATCATTGATCTCACCACTAACTCTTAACCCAATAACTTTTCTGGTATGATGTCCGAACCGAATTTCAAAGCATTGATTTTTAGCAAGTTAGAGTCTATTACCCGAATGATTGCATTTGAAACAGAACACTTTATCCACTTTCGAAGGGACATCTCTCCAGAGAACATGTCAATACTAAGTTTCATTCTTTAGAAAGTTTCCATTGTAATGATTCCAAAACTATAAATAAATGTCGCATTTTGTAGACACAAACACATCCTGTCCATGCTATGCATAAACAGATTACTTGCATTTGGAAGAAGTAGAACTTATGAAGCAAACCTTAAAATTATATTAAAAAAGGAATTGGTAAAAGGAGATATTCAAAGCTTACGGGTCACTCAATTCTAAGATCGTCCTTTTGGGATTGGACCTACAACCCTCTCACATGAATTAAGTAAAATCCACCTCTGCAGTTAAACATTGTCCAATTCATATGAGGGACTGTGAAGTTAATCCCACAAAAATGGTACTAGGATTGAATTTTCTAAGTTTACATGGGACAATTTATCCAATTGTACCATTGGTCTCGGTTTGTACAATATTTTCTTCCGCTCTTATTAATATGGCAATCCCGAAATCACTAACATGTGCTGCCATATCTACATCCAACAAGACATTGCTCGGTTTTAAATCACAATGCACCGCGGACTCGGAGTAACCATTGTGGAGATAATCGATTGCACTGGCTACATATTTTTTTTTATATCTGGTCTTTGCAAAATGTCTAGGAAATAATGGTTTGAAGAACCCCCAAAGTTCCTTCTACCACATATTCTCTGTGATATTAATATATAATCCATCTTTTTCCTAAAAAAAAACCCACTTCTCCTAATAAGGATAAAACTTGAAAATTAGTAATAAAGATGCATTGACTTCTGAAATATGATAAATAATTTGGGATATTTTAAAAAGTGAAACGTGGCAAAAATTTTGGGACAAATGTAGTAGCATAAGAAGAGTCCAGAACTTCCAAGCTCAACACTTTTTATGATGTTTTTTCTATTTTGATTTTTCTAATAATATGCGAAACTACTAAAAATATCAAAGAAACCTAACGAAAACAAATAAAATAAAGCACTAAAGGTAAATAAAATACAAACAGTCCATTAGCTCCTCAACTTAAACTGAGCATTGCCCTCAATGTGAAAATAAAAAGAAAAAGAGAAAGGGAAGAGAAAATTACTGCCCTAATTAAAGTGGGAAAGAGAAGAAGTGGTCTCATGGCTCCTTAGGGCCATGACTCCCGCAACCACCGAATCCGCATTTGACTCGTAAATGTGAATATTCAATGATTAATGAGTCCGTGGTAAAAAAGAAAAAAAACAAGAAAACAAATTGTGAGTAAGAGGTAGAGGAAAACAATATGGAAGTAGGTAGGTAATGACGATTAATTTGGGGTTTATGATTAATTTGGGGAAAGAAGGATTTAGGAAAAGGAAAAGGGGTTTGGTGCAAAGGAGGAGAGAGAGGGATGACGCGGACAACAGAGGAAAAAAAAGGGAATCGATCGGGTGTTGGCTGTCACATTTGTACAACCGGTACAATCGGTTTCAAAAGGCGCCTGCGCAGGACTTTTGAATTTGCCTGTCCAGGCAATTTTCTGTTGCTTTTGTCTTTTTTCTTCTTTTTTTCATTTATTAAAAATTTTAAAAAAAATTTATTTTTTATTTTTTATTTTTGAATCCTATCATGTTAATCTAAAAAAAATGTTTTTTACGAGGAAAAAAAAATTAAGAAAACTTTTTTTTCTTATTAAAAACTTAAAATTTATGGGGAAAATTAAATAAATAAAAACAATGAGTGCTTGTTTAACGTAAGATTGTTACAGGTGCATTTTGGGTGCAAACCAAGAAAGATAATGAAAATTATCGTTCTTATGGAGTAGCATCATCCATCTTTTGTTTTATCGACGCCTTACCTGAAGAGAGACTTAAGGAGGATGCAAAATGTTGTAGGGTACTTTAAAATTGTCAAACTCTTCACCGAAATTGTGCGTTCTTTGTTGCTCATTGTCAATCCTCTTTTCATGGAGCAATTCTAGTTCCTCTTTATACTTTTGATCGTTCTCGTGAGTTCAATTGGAAGTCCACCAAACTCATTCAACTCCAAGGTACTTGTTACACTTGAAAAATATGAAGAATTAAGTCCAGGCAAATCGGATGAACCTCAAAACAAGTATATTTAAATTGAGAGTGAGAAGGAATAAAATTGAAATCAAATGGCGGTGGCTTCTCGGCAGATGGCAATGGTCTCTGTAAGCTCTTTCTCAAATTCTCAAATTGCTCATTTTTACAAGACGAATAAGGAGAATTTGTATTAGGATGAGAATCGTGCTCCATTGTATTCTCCTTACTTTCTTCTTTTTCAATCACTTCCTGCAAAATAAACTCAAGAGGCTTGTGAGTCAATTTATCTGTAAGATCTTTTGTAAGAGAAGTATTAGGATTAACAATATAACAAGAATCACTCACTGCATGATATTTCATCGGCTTATACATATAAAAGATAACCTCGTCATCATCAACCCTAAGAGTAACCTTTCCTAGTTGAACATCTATCAAAGCTCTACTAGTAGCAAGGAAAGGTCTACCAAGAATGAGATGCACCTCTCTATCCTCATCAATATCCACTATAACAAAATCAGCAGGAAAAATAAATTTATCCACTTTAACAAGAACATCCTCAATTATACCACAAGGATAAATTATAGACCTGTCTGCTAGTTGCAATGTCATGTTAGTAGATTTCACGTTACCTAACCCCAACTTTTCAGAAATAGACCAAGGCATTAAATTAATGCTAGCAAATATATCACATAATGCATTATCAAAGTTCAATTGCCCAATAGTACAAGGAATAGAGAAACTCCCTGGATCTTTTAATTTCTGGGGTAACTTCTTTTTCAGAACGGCAGAACACTCTTCTGTAAACATTACTGTATCACAATCGTGGAGCTTACGCTTGTTAGTTAGCATCTCCTTCATGAATTTTGCGTACCTCAACATTTGCTCCAAAGTCTCTGCAAAAGAAATGTTAATATGCAACTTTTTAAATACATCCAAAAACTTAAAGAATTGTTTATTGATATTTTGCTTTCTAAGTCTTTGGGAAAAAGGAATAGGAGGAACATAAGGTGGAGGAGGAATATAAGGAACATAAGGTGGAGGAGGAATATAAGGTTGAGAGTCTCCCTCTTTTTGCTTATCCTCCTTTGAAGAATTAAATGCATCTTCTTTCTTGTTCTTCTTTTCGACCTCTTTACACTTTTCCACTTCTTGGATTTTCTTTCCGCTCCTGAGGGTCACTGTATGAACTCTCTCCATAGGAGTCTTCTCTGTGTCACTAGAAAGTTTCCCTGGAACTCTATCTTGTAAATCATGTAGCCACAATTTTGCTCCCCCTTTCAGACTATAAGGAAAACATCTCGTCCTTAATTCTCCCTCAGTTAAACCATTTAAAGGGAAAGTTTGTACCGTACTATAAAAGTATCGCAAAAATCCCAAGGCATCTTCATTATTCATACCATTAAAGTTCGGAAGAAGTTGAATATGATAGTGTTTAAGCTCATAGTTCCTTGCTCCAGTAGTTAATCTTATGCATGATGGATTTGCAGCAATTATTGACATATGCAGATCTCTCATACGAGGAATGGCTAATTGATTCCCTCCATAATCAACAATTCTTTGATTCACAGTCATGTCTGCACAATAATAAATAATAAATTAAATAAAAATAAATATCAAAGTAAAATTAAAATCACAAAGAAATAAAATTAATCAAATATTCCCCGGCAACGGCGCCAAAAATTTGATACGCAAAATCTATACTAGCAAGTGTACTAGGTCAATATTGCAGTAGTCAAGGTCGATCCCACAGAGAATAATGATTAATTAATTCCTAAGTAAATAATTCTACAATGATCGAAATCAATTAAAATAAATCCAATGATTTGATGATGTTTTGATAAACTAAATTAATTAACTAAAACGAAAACAAATCACTTAAACAAGAAGTTTGATATGATGAAAGTCTAAGGTAAATGAATTCACTAAATGAATTAGTATATTATCCTAGCAATCTGTTATTCTAAAATGTGTTTCTTTAATCAATCAATTTCCAAAATATCTAATAACCTCTTTCAAGGTTTATCAAACCCATTTTCATGAATAAACCAACTATGTCTATGTTGATTTTAACCCATAAAAACGCATTAAACATATGAAATCAAAGAGATCGCACAAACCATACAAGTATATGTCTATCTTGCATGCAATTTATGTTCATATTATTTAACCTAATTAACAAGGTCAGCTGTCGCAAATCTTCCAAGTTAAAGACAATTTGAGTGGTAGCTAATCACACAAAAGCATTAAGAACAATAATAAGAAATTAATTTCACAACACTCATCGAATAACAAGATCGAGAGGATAACATATAAAATTAATCTAGTTACATCATGGCCTTAGAATAAATATTTAGCTCATACTAGTGAAGAAATTCAATAACAAATTAAAAGAGAGAATATAAGAAAACATCTCTGAATTCAAATAAAGTCTCAAACTTGAAATCAAAATAATTTTCAAAAGTACTTCAACCATCAAAGCTTCAATCTTGTCTATGAAATTTGTAAAGAATTATAAAGATTAACCCTAGAAGAGAATATAAGAAAACATCTCTGGATTCAAATAAAGTCTCAAACTTGAAATCAAAATAATTTTCAAAAGTACTTCAACCATCAAAGCTTCAATCTTGTCTATGAAATTTGTAAAGAATTATAAAGATTAACCCTAGAAGAAGGTTAATTCTGGAGAAAAACTAAAACCTAGAATAATCTAATAATGACGGGATACCTTCTCCTAAGACTAGTAAAGAGTATTTATAACAATAGAAACCTACTGGCTTAAGGTAACTAACATAGATCAAAACTCTCCACGCTCCTTTAAAGTAGATGACATAAACCAAAACTCTTCAAGATTCTTTAAAGTAGTTGCCATAAGCCAAAACTCATCAACATCCTTTAAAGTAGCTGCCATATATCTTCTTTTCTAGTTTGTAAAGACATCTTTTCAATTCCAGCAACTTCTTTTCAATTCTGTAAGTTCGGTTCACTTTTACCCTTCAAAAGCCTATTTTGACCCTATAAATGCAAACACATAGAAGTGAGGATTATATTATTCTAAGATCAAAACTCGATATGTAAATACTTGTTGAAGCTCAAAATTACTATTAAAGTAGAAGAAAATATAGATAAATTTACGAGTTATCAAAGAATTCAAGTCGAAAAAAGGCAGAGGTGTGAGCACATCAGAGGGTAAATGTCGAATTTAGTTGAGTGAAACATGAGGGGAAATTGAGTGATCATCATCACTTGAGTGAAACACGTAAGGGAGTGTGGTAAGGTCTATAAGCCCTAAGTGCTAATGTGATCAATCTTCGTTTTGATGATAACAAGACATTGAGAAGTTCTAATGTCTTGTGAGCTTGTGTTTCAATGATAGGATATTATGAACCCACACATGCATTGAAATGTATCTTCTTGTGGACGTCAATGATTATTCTACAACAAGAATAAGCTACATTTTGCAAGTCTTCAATGACACAAGCATAAAGGTCATTCACAATGCCATTGAAAGATATTGCAAAATCAAATGAAGATCTGTGTGGATTTCAAATGTCATTCTACAAACAAGAAGAATCTTCATTTTGCAAGTCTCCATAGCACAAACCGAAAGGTCATCCACAATGCTAATGGAAGATATTGCAAAATCAAAGGAATATCAACAAGTGTTGAAGTCCAAGATGCTACAACTTGCAAAGTCTACAAAGGACTTCATCACAAGAAGAGGTTGATCAAAGGTCTCAACTCCAAACTCAAAGAGGAACTCATCTTGAAGACTAAGAAGAAGATTAGTCAAGATGCTAATAGGTATATGTCTTGTGACTAATCTTATTTTGATGAATGATAGTTTATAGTATGATGAAGCTCATACTCTTGCTTGTTCTCAAAACCATATTTCATACTTTGATTTAATCTTTCAAAGGTTTTGCAAAACATCTTTTAAGTGTTGGTTAATGCCTAAGATCTTTAAAATGTTTAAATATATTTCAAAAGAACTTACGCATGAGTTTGCATTTTTTGGACCCCATAAAAAGCCTTTAAGGCTGAAATTTGTTCTTTTCTCAAGCCAATAGAGGGGGGGGCTTAGTTTATAAATTTTAGACAAGAAAATCAAACACTTTCCTAAGCTAAATTCTTCCAATGATTCATCAAAACATTTCTATTTGAGAAAGAGCTTCATCTACATATTCTTTCATTCTCAAATATGAATTAGAGCTTACATTGTAATGTCAAATCCTTAGAGCTATTTCTTTTTCTTGAGCTCAAATGTAAAATCTCATGTGTTGAGATTATCTTTCTTAGTAAAGGGTTGAGTTGTCAGGCTTGTTTGTGAGAGTGGTGGTTTTGGGCCTCCAATGAGTTGGAGTGGATCTTTCTTGTAATCATAGGAACTAGAGTGAATGATGAATCTGAAATAGAAGTACGGTTGATATGTTCGTAAAACCTCCTCACTTAGTAGACTAAATTATAGAAAGAGTTCACAATGGTGGAAGGTTACATGGGTGTGTAAAAGACCATTAGTTGGTTTGTCATTCCTTGTAATCTCTCAGGACAAGCTAGTGGAAAGTTGCCAAAATCCTTGGGTGCATGTGCCCCAATGTAGTGGATGTAGATCGCTGTGATCGAACCAATCTACATCCTTGTGTTTCATCTTCTAACTCTATCTCTTTACATTCAAGTTCTTACATTATACTTGTGATTATGTGCTAATGAACTTGTTGTATATACCATAAATTGTGTATATAGAGTTAGTCAATTTGCTTGTTATTTCTAGTATTAGCTTGGGCAATATGGATTGCATTTAGAGATCTTTATAGCATTATATATCTCTTGCTAAATGATATTCTTCATGTCTTGTGTATTTGTTCTTACAAGCTTTGCATATAGGAATATTAATCTAAACAATACTTGATCATATTCATTGTCTTGTATTCATATATGTTGCATTTACACACACAAGTCACCTTAGTGCCATTCCTGTAATTCACCTTAAATTCTTAATGAACATAATAGGTTTTAAGGTGATCACTTAGGAAAAGATTGTGGTAGAAAAGTTTTAATTCTTTGAGAACTTTATTCACCCCCTCTCTAAGGTTCTCCCCTTCGGGTATTGCAAATTCCCTTCAGGTATTGCAAATTGTATCAGAGCCTAGTCTCCCTTTTTGTTAAGATTAACACCCTAGGAGGATCTGTGGCCATACACTTTTCTACCCACTCTTTAGTAGAGTCCATCATACCTTCCTATGATAACTCCATCTTCTCTATTTAGACAAATGATTATACTATGTGTGTCTATTGATAATTTCACCCTGTTGATCTTTACAGATATATGAATCTATATTCCTTCAATCAACAAGAAAGGTGTTAAGATGCTTAAAGACAACATAAAATCTTCAAGAGATGATGGAATCACAAGAAAGAGGAAAAATATGCCACAAATCTTCAAAGTTATATATACTAAGAAAAGTGTCATTGTGGCGGATAAAAGGAGATGTGCCAAAAGAAGAAATTCAAACGCACTCCTTAGCACTTGGATTCTCAAAGCTCAAAGGCTACATCCATTCAAGAACCAAGTTGCTTTAAGTCAAAGAGCAAAGCTACAAGTGATGAAAATGGATAAAATGCCAATCTATACTCATCATCACTTGGTAAGAAAGTCAAGGTATCAAATTCACCTTCCCATGATTGATGTGTTTTATTTTATGGGTTAAGTTGTTTTTGTTTTTGTGTATATTATTATTTTTTATATGCTTGCTCTTTTATATGTTGCATATCACTTTCAATAATGTCATATTCATATAGATAACATTTAGCATGATCTCTACATGTTCATGTTTATTTTGATTTAGGTATCTATGAGATGTAGCATATGCAACTTGAGCGCTTCTTGTTTTGTCTTGGCATACATCATTTAAGAATCCATCTAGTTGCTATGCATTACCTGTAGGCATACAATATGCATCTTGAGAATTTGAGTTAACCTTAAAGGACCTTTCAAAATGTACCTATTAGTTCAATAGATTTCCTTGTAGGTACAAAAAGCTCTATGCTTCTACATGAAGATAGAAATTACAAGGAAGGGCACAAATGAGCTAAGACTCCAAGAAGAGAGTCACATGCCAAGGGTTGCAAGATTGTAGAGGGTTTATCAAGAAAATAAATTTAATCCATTCATGATGACTACAATCGCTATGAGGGAAGAAGAGATTGCACCCAATTCATCAATCGAGGATGAACAAAAGAGAAAAAAGGAGCAAACAAATGTCACCTCTTCAAAGAGCTTCAAAAGAATGCGTTGATCGTGACAAAGATCATACAAAAGGCCTCATTGGACATATTGTTGATCAAAGATCAACCAAATGGTAAAACGTCCAAGCTCTTTGAGCAATGAGGTACAAAAGCTTAACTCATCTCTATTTATAGTTTTTATGATGAGTTAAGTACATGACTAAGACATTTTGTGCTTAATTGTTTTAAACTTGCTTGCTCACTTAAGGAAAGATTCTTAGTGCAAGCAGATTAGGATATACTTCTAGCCATTTAAAAGAAAAGGAGAGTATGTGATTATTTGTTAATGCTTTTATGTATCTAATGTTTTGCTTGACAACGTGCTTATTGTTTATCCAAACTTGTCGAGCATGATGGTTTAAAAGCATAAACTTGTTCCTTTAAAATCTCTTTTTGATTTTTGCATTTTGTTCTTATATCTTGATAATGTGTTTTGTGCTCAACTTGTATGTCATGTTCTTAATTGCTTAGAGTACAAACACAAGCATAAGAATGCACATATCTTATCTCTATGATGCCAAATTTTTATTGCTATATGTTTAACATGATGTGCTTATATTATATCATTTTGTTCATCATGTTAAATTGATTTTATCATATACATATATTATTAATAGAGGTGTACTAACCAATTGGGTTGTGAAAAGCCCCATCATTAACCCTCTAGGACCCAAACAAAATGGGTACCAAACGTGTCTTCATAGCAGGAAACATAGATGAGAGAAGAGGAATTGAATATTGTTGAAAATAACATTCATCTTCTCTACATGTTATGAAGAAGACACTTCCTCCTCGAAGATGATAAAGCAAAAGAGACGCAATTTCAAAGAAGAGCTCACCTTCAAGGAGAAAATTTGGAGACTAACTACACCTTCAAAGAAAGTGCAAAGACGAGGTTAGAGGTGGATAGGTCTTGTGCAAGAAGAAAAATGGGGAAGAAGAGCTAAGATGGAAAATATAATGAAATTCCATACATCACTCCAAAGTACCAAATGCACCTCATGAAAGAATGAGTCAACCCCAAGACTTCCCCAAGTGCTTCAAAGTTGACAACTCAATGAGGAAAGTCAAGTATGAGCAAAAGAAGTCAAAAGCTAGAGAATCATCAAATGTGAAAATTGGTAGCTATAACCATTTCGCTCTTGGTTTTAGCTTATTATTCTTGATGATTATATATGCTTGTTTTTACTTTATTTTTATTATTGTCTTATATCATGTGCTTTTCTTTCTTATCTTATGAGTTTTGGCTTTAGCTTGTTTTGATGTGCCTATGTGTTTCATTTCTTGATTTCCAAAAAGGTATCTTCAAATATCCTAAGATGTGTCTTTCTTTTACAAGGTTTATCCCTCTTTACAACAACTTGTTCTTAAAAGTTTTTATCCTCTTATAGTTTCTTAAAGTGTTTTGGAAAACCTTACTTTTATGGATATATGACAATCTTGTGTTTTTCAAGAATTACCTTAACTAGATGTCTATATCTTACGGGTTTAATTTTTATACGTATGAATGCAAACAACCTTGCTTTGGTTTATATCTTATGTCATGTGGTTGATTTGCTTATTCTAAGTATGGTGTGCGTGCCTCTTTGAGCCACCTTTGTTGAGAGGTAGACTTGATTTTAGCCTTTTGTGACATAATCTTAATTATTGTCATACTCTCTTTTTAAAGTTGGTTTTGGGCAATGATATGAGCCAACAACTTTATTTTTATATGTTTTACATTGTTTTAAAACAATTTGGCCAATTTCAAAAGGGCCTAAAAATATGAGCACCTTATTGTTTTTTATTGTTTTCATCTTCAAAGATCCTAAGGTGTGATTTTGAGCACTTTGATATTTTTATGAGGTTTAACCCTTGTTCTAACTCATTTTTATCTATTCAAAGTTGCTCATGATGTTTTGGAAGTGTTTTAAAATCGTTCAAAGGCTTTTTGGTCAACTTTCAAAAACAAGAAAATACCTGTCAACCATAACCCCGGTCGACCGACCTTTTACGTCCAGTCGCCAGATGGGCATGGGCACCAGTCTACTGATATTTTCATCTGGCCAATCGAAGTGCCCTTCTTTAGCTTTAAAATGGTAGTTTTTTTAGCTTTTCTCTTCTATGCCTTTATTTTCAAATTTCTTGGAAGTTGGAACCACTGTTTTAAATCTTAAAAACTTCCAAGACTTTCCAAAGCATCTTAAAATCGGCACATCGTAAGGGGGAGCTTTATTATATATTTTCTTAAAACCCCTGTTATGCACTATTCAAAGACTTATCTTTATATGTGCCTTTTACATGGATACTTAGAGATGATGGAGAATCTTTGAGCTTTATGCTCTTTAAGCCTTATTGATAGAGTATAATTTGATAAGTATTTTTACTTGGATGTAATACATGACAAATGTGCCTCTTACTATCTTGGTTGTCATGTTTCCTTGAAACTTCTTTGATATTATAACTCTTAAAATTTGATTAGTTTGTTGATAGTGTGTACATGGTAAGTTATTTCATAGGAGAAGTAACCCGTGACAAATGTGCTTATTAAAATCTTGGTTGTCATGTCTCCTTAGAATTTCTTGCATAACATGTTACATACTTTCACATTCTATCATGCTTCGAAGGAAGGATGTGTTTTTTTTTAAATATTTTTTTCCTCCTTCTCTAGTGATATGCTTTTAATGCTAAAATCTTATATATCACTGTTTTTTATGGCTTGTTTTTAATATTTCCAAAACCTCCATCTCTTTTGATTATCCATGTTTGGGAAGTTTGTGCTCACCTTAATTGACTCATAACTTTCCTTTCAAACTTATGTGTTATTAGCTTACCTTAAATTATTTTCTTTTACCTTTGTAGTTTTGTTTGAATTTCTAATCGAATAATATTCATAACCAAACTACTTGAGGAAGAGACTCGTTTTTGTTGTATTTATTTCAAAGTCTCTTATCCTCCCTATAGGTGACACATACGTTTTTATTGTTGCTTGCATATGCTTTGTAAATAATGTCTTATTAGGACACGAGAGAAGTAGCAACAATGTTACAAGCAAAAAAATATGCACACGCAAAGAAAATGAGAAATCTCTCTTCACCAACAACTACTCTCATCCATTCGCCATTGATGATGATCTTGAGGGATGATGACTGGAAAAGGCAGTGAAGAAGGAAGATAGGAAGTTTTTTGTGTGTTTCTCTTTAATAAGGACATAATGTTGGAAGCATAACCAATTAAAGAGGAAGCAACAATGTTGGAAGCAGAGCCAATGCATTAGCCAAACACAGAGAAAACAAGAAATCTCACTTCGCCAACAACCATAGAAAGCATCCAAAGGTGAAGAATGAAGATAGAAGTCTCTGTTGCTCTCTGCCAGGATTCCGGCCGACCGGATAAAAGGCTGTGGTCAACCAAATTGTACACTCTATATCTTATATCTTTTCAGTTTTTGGCTTTTACATATCTGGGCAATGTCTGAGGAGAAGCCTTTATGTGATGTATGCCTAAACTTGTCATATCATTTGCATCATCACACCATAAGTTGACTTTGTTTTCATATTTTCATATCTTTTGAGCCAACTTGTGAAAATTTTATGGGAGTAGTATATTCTTTCTTGCTTATCTTATGTACTACATCCCCTATCATTTGAGATCATGTGCATTTTCTCTCTTATATCTTTTTTATCTCATTTGATTACTTTGGTTAGCTCATTGCTTTAGTTGTAACACTTTTTTGGCTAACTATTGTCTCAAAGAGGAAGATTCTCCAAAGTGTTAACTTACACTTCCTCTTTGGTTTTGTTTTGGGTTTGTGATACATAGGTCCTTCATATGTTTATATTTTCATGATATCACATCCATTTTTATCTTTGTTAGCTAAGATTTTTAACTTGGTTTCAACTTGTTATAGCTAACATTGATTTTGATAAAAAAGGGGAGATTGTGTTTTCAATGTTTATTCCTTCATCTCCTCATGTTTTAGCTTGAGTTGCATATTCATCTTTAAGCGTTAGGACCATCTTTGTTTTTATGTGTCATTATGTGCTTCTCTTATTTTGAATTAAAGCATCATGTCTTGGCCACTCATATTTTCATTTAAATGGCCTTTTACAAATGATGTGCTTACATAGCTTTAAAGGTTTTTTCTTTTGGTCTTTAGTTTTTCTTTCTTTTGCTTAACTTTTTACAATTGACCAACTAGCCTCTCCATCATTTTAAACTTGATCCCTCCTTAAGAAATTATCATTTTTGATCATTTGGACCTCTATTTTAAACAAAAAGGGAGGTGAAAATGTTTTTCTCATTGACGCTCTGATGAACCTTTTTTATTTTGACAAAAAAAAGGGGGAAAAAAATTAGATTTGCAAATGTGCCAAGAAAATTAGATAAACTTAAATAAATAATACTTCCTTAGATAAATAAATGAATCATTAGCTTACATATTATTCATATTTAGTACAAATATCGTCAATACAAACAAGTGTTTTCATAATCTGTAACTTCACACGGTCTTGCTATCACTGTCTTTGACTCTTATCCCTTCCAAATCATCATCATAATCACCTGCAAAATATGTAAAGTAAGGGGCATGAGCTTCACTAGCCCAGTAAGATGTAAACACCCTTGGGATGAAGCACGGTTAGACTCGAAATATTTTTCCTACTTTTCAAAATATAAAAACATGGTTTATGATGATTTAAAACATAAAACATCACCCCTGAACTTTAGATAAAACATATAGACAAATGGAAATGTACTTTTCTGAATTTCAAAATCAAACCCCAAAAATACTTATTTTGATTACAACACATACATCTTCAAACACATATAACATGTCAACACAATATACTCTCATATCCAATACTTGTTTATCATATTATACGTCATAAATACCGGTTTGACATGCTTAATATAAATTCGCATAATCGCATTCACTTGGCTGCCACCAACTCGATGTAAACATCAAGGCAATTCAAGATACCGCCCAAGCACCAGTTCGACCAGCGACGAGGGCCCAAACAAAACGATTCAGAGAAGAACTTAATAGCTTGGTTCAAAGTGTCCAAGAACAATAAAAACATGTGTTCCTTAAGGAGAATGAGTCGAGACTGATTACACTCATCAAAGTGGACACAGACGTGGACCGACTTGGCAGAATGGAGAACATGGGTTAAACATGGTCTAAACGTCCAACCACGATCTAGACCATTTTTGATTGCATCATGTTTAGTTGCTTTATTTTAGGCAGTTTAATAAAGTAGTTATTTAGTAGTTTTATATCATAATATATCCCGATCTCACCAATACCTCCATAATCTCATAATATATATCATATTGCAGCCAATGATTCAAGATTGGGAATTCCATTAACACATAATCTCAAAATATCATATCACATACATATAATCAAGTACAAACACAAGTATATGACAATCAAAGGTTCGTGCGATACACATTTCACAATAATTCAATCCATTTTGATGCAATAGAAAAAAAAATTGAGAAAATCAATTTTATAACATAATCAAATATGACTTATTTTCTGGAAAAAAAAACTCATGATTTTGATAGGAAAACATAAGATTGTAAGAATCTTACCTTAGATGTTTAGACAAATCTCCAACAATGCTAAAAACCAGAAATGCCAGACTCACAGTCCTAAGTTCTCGAGGCACAACTCCACGTTGGAATTCAATCTCCACCGTTCAGAATCAAGTCCTATGAGTCTTTTAACTTTAGAAACAAGAATCGCTCCGATCAGATATCATATGATACTCCAACTTAGCAACCTACCATCAGCACTCTTTTTTTACCCGAATGTCACAACCTTACACTCTGAAAATGATAACGCATAATCTAGTTTAAGGTGTCTTTTAACTATAGTTAAAATTTGGGGATGATCAGATATCGTTTACTATGTCTGCCAATGGGTTTTCTCTCAATGCCTATATTTTTCCAGCACTTCGATATCCTCTCATTTTCTTTCTCTTCCTCTCCCTTCCTCTTCTATTTATAGCCTACGAATATCCAGATTTATCTTCAAATGAGGTGCATTTTCATCACATACATTGCTACCAAATTAATCTTAAAAAGACACATATTCAAACACCAAGTTCTTCCCTCCTAAAATAACTAAAAAAAGACGCATATTCAAACACTAGGTTCTTCCCTCCTAAAATAACTACCAGCTAATCAAAATATTCATCTTAATACTCAAGTCTTCCAGTTTTATATTCTAGCTAAAGTACCCCTAAGACTAATCAAATAAATAATGTAAACAATTAAGCACTTAAAACAATTAATATATGCATGCAAATGTTACAGATATCACAGTTATGACCTTCATATTTCACATTTGAAGGGGTAGATGACTGCTCAGGAAATTCAAGGATGTATTCAACTCTAAAAGGTCTTTAAGCAACCACAAAGTCGAAGGCAAACTAGAACTAAACTTGCTGGGAGCAAAATAAATGAACCCTTAAAGTAGTGTAATGTTTCCAGTGCATTTTGGCAGAGTTACTGAAAATTTGGTTCTCATTCAAATCTATTGCTCCAAGGTTTTTCAAATTACATATGATTCTTGGAAAATAGTCTCTTAGCTTATTTGTTGTCTAAATACAATTCTTGAAGGCTTTGTAAACTTTCAAATGTTCTTGGAATGGCTCCAGATAAATTGTTACCAAGCTAAGTTTTGAAACTTTACTAAGATTATCAATTATTACTGAACTAATATTTTTTATAACAATTATTACAGTTTGAATTCTGGTGACAAACTTTGATACAAAGCCAGAAAGAAATCTCAAGTAGAACTTTTAACAGAGCTAAAAAGAAGAAATATAAAAACTTACCAGAAAATGCAAGAATTGTAATGAAGAAAAAACCCCAAATATAAAAAGAAAATGGTTTTTGCTCTTTCCTAAAAGTTTCTGTTACTCCTATTTGAACTTGATAAATAGATAAATGTACGAGTAACCTATTCTTCAAAGTTCAAATGATTTAGATAGGAAAATATCACTTCCCACAAAAAAAGTTCCACTGGTGAAAAAATAAGTATAGAAACCCATCACGGAAAAGAAGCACTGTAAAAAGAAATGACTTTTTAAGTGCAACGGAAATGTCACACCTCTGAAAATAATTACTCCCTTCGT
The DNA here is from genome assembly GCA_026122235.1 of Vinca minor. Classification (NCBI taxonomy): domain Eukaryota; kingdom Viridiplantae; phylum Streptophyta; class Magnoliopsida; order Gentianales; family Apocynaceae; genus Vinca; species Vinca minor. Next base: position 2,997,380 of record JAOCZM010000116.1, read on the forward strand.
CCCAAATTGAATGTTTACTTTCCTATTTATTTTGCATATGAAAGTAGACACTCAATTTGGGACGGAGAGAATATTATATAGTGTACTAAGACTAGGACAGAATATTTTTCAAGTAGAACAGACAGATTATCCAAGTGATAATCTACAATCTTTGGCAATGAGGTGGGAGAGCCAGAGAAAATCTGTCCTATCTGGTAAGGAATCTTACTGAGAGTTGAGTCTCTGTTAATAAGCGGTTCTGAGGAACGAGAAGAATCAGGAGGAATAATAATCCCCGAGGCACCATGTCTTTCGCGATATGATGCCCATGTAACCAAATAAAGGCCTGCAATAATAAGAGCTCCTCCCAGAATGCTGCTTCCATTTCAACATTAAAAGAAGTGTTAGTACAATTTCCAATTGGTTGATACAGATGTAAGGATTAAGTTATCGGTTAAAAGATTAAACAAAATTCAGAAGGGAAGAAATCAAAGGGTTCTAGAAGTATAACCTTCCCAAATAAATTGGGCTGCCAAGGAAGATTCTTGATAAGAACGCCGATACAGCTGGTTGTAGTGGATTGTAAAGTGCAACTAGAGAAGGACCGATGATCTTGTTGGACCATGTTAACATTCCGTGGTTGATGGCAGATGCAATGATTCCCTGAAGAATATGAAAACAAGATGGTTCAACAATATAACAACAGAAGGATATTCACGACTCCTCCAGTTACCAATTGGACTTTGATAATAAACGGGCATGACAGAATATCACATAGGAAAAAAACATGAGAATCTCAAAATTGAATCCGAATGAGTCATTTGGGAAAAAGTAGAACCAACCAACTGTAAGAAGTAGAACCAGAAGTACTATTAGTACAGAAAATTTTCAAGACGAGAAGTCAAAAGTTCACTGAGACGCCAGAGTAGCCACACAAAAAAAATTGACAATAGAATATGAACCATCAAGAGTCCTAGAAGCAAAAGGACTATATTCTTTTTCCTTCACAAAGTTAATCAGGCATCTACTCATTTTTTTTTTTTTTTTTGGGTAGGAAAGCAATATATATAAAAATAAAAACAACAACAACTCCCTAGCCCGTAGGGTAGAGGATATAGTTATTACAATTTGGTCTATCACTTGATACCTCATCTCCATATCCCGCCACTATAAGGCTGACAAAAGGAATGATATGGATGGAGGTGTCAGAGATAGTCCTAGTAAAAGTAGCCCCACGGGCATCCCCCGCCACTAGATGGCTAACAAAAGGGGGTAAAGAGTAAAAGGTGACAAGATCAGAGGATGAGGAGAGTCCTCCAGCTTTTGCAAGGCCATCGGCACACGCGTTGGCCTCTCTGTAGATGTGAGAGAAAGTAGTCTCAGGTAGTAACCTCAGTAGGGCCCTGCAGTCAGAAATAAGAGCAGATAAGGGGTGAGTAGAAATATCAGCATGTAGAATCATATGAATCACCACTTTAGCATCCATTTCAATAGCTAGCTTTTGGGAATTGATGTCGATTGCAAGTTTAAGCCCATCTTTAAGTGCCCACAGCTCCGCTACATTATTGGTACAAGTACCAATATTTCTGTAAAATCCAATAATCCAGTCTCCATTGTTGTTTCTGATCAATCCTCCACATCCCCCTTTGCCGGGGTTACCAATAGAGGAACCATCGATATTAAGCTTTAACCAATCATTGTGGGGTTTAGTCCAGGAGATCGAGATTTGTCTACTTCTCTTGGTGCTTTTGGCGCTGGCACCTAAAGAATAGAATTCAGTTGATTTTTTAATGGTCTCGATCATAGGATCGCTGCAAGGCTTTCCCGGGGAGAAGAGTTTCTGGTTCCTCTGAATCCAAAGAATCCAACAACCATAGGTGAAAAGACATCCCCAAGGTACATTATTGAAGTGAGAGATTTTTGTGCATTTGGCACCTTTTTGTAGCCACATCGCGAAAATGGTATTATTGGTTGCTGGAATATGAAGGTAAAGGTCTAGTCTACGCCACAGATGACGTGCATTCACACAATCTCTTAACAAATGTTGTATAGTTTCAGGCCTGACACTGGGGGCAATTTGGGTCCGGGGATATATTATTTCTGTGGAGATGCTCTCTCGTGGCTAATCGATTATGGAAACATTGCCAAAGAAATATTTTTAATCTGTGGTTACAATTTGTGGTCCAAATCCACTCCCAATCCATACCTATGATTGATTGATCCTGAGATTCGAGGTGGATTAGTGAGTGGGTGTCTTTGGCATTGAAGTTACCATCTGTGGACATTTTCCACTTCCTCCTGTCGGGAACCTCATTGGTAATCGTTCTAGGTACCGCTCTGATACACTCAATAACACTTTTGGGAAGATCAAAGGAGAGTTTGCTGAGGTTCCAAGTACCAAGATCATTAAATAAACTTTTGATCTTAAGTTTATCTTCATCTTTATTAAGAGGCCCCGAGATGAGTTTCCTAAGTATTCCCATGCCAGTCCTGTCATCAAACCAAACTCTGATAATGTTACCACTACCAGGAATCCAAGCAGTAGAGTTGTGAAAGAGATCAATTCCACCACGAAGGGCTTTGAGATTGATTGATCCCGGAATAGCTTTAATCTGAATCTGTGACTGGGAGTCATCTTTGATGTATTTATTTCTAAGCACATTAGCCCAAAGACTCGACCTGTCCCTGGAAAGCCTCCAATTGAGCTTGGCTAACCCAACTTGATTGATGTGTCTGGCTTTCCTAATTCCTAGGCCGCCTTGCTTTTTAGGTCTCGCTACTCTGTCCCATTTGACCAAGTGGATTTTCTTCTTCACGCTCGAGCTGCCCCAAAGAAATGATTTGTTCTCTCAATCAATCTTATCGCAGATGGAAACAGGAATAGGAAGGCATTGAGAGTAGTAAGCTAAGATTTGAGACGAGGAGGATTGGATGACTGTTTTCCGACCAGCCAACGAAAGGAGGTTCGCTTTCCATCCAGACAGTTTACTTCTAACTTTATCTAAGATAAATTGAAAATCAGAGTTTTTCGGCCTGGCCTGGAAGATGGGGAAACCAAGATATTTGCCCAGGTTCGTAGTGTGTTGAACCTGAAGAATGTTTTCAATAGCCCGGATTCTAGAAGTGGTAAGATTGGCTGAAGCAGTGAATTTTGATTTGTTGAGATTGATTGCTCGACCTGACCTCAGACTGAAGTCTTCAAGGACCCTTCTCATTTCAACTACAGAGTCGTCATCTGCAAGGCCGAACAAGATTACGTCATCTGCGAAGAGCGAATGCGAGATATGAGGGCCTTGTCTGCCAATCTTAATAGGTTTCCACTTCTTAAGTTGGACTGACATTTCAATGCTGATTGAGAGATATTCCATGCATATGACGAACAGATAGGGGGAGAGAGGGTCACCCTGTCTGATACCTCTCGAAGGCTGGAACCACTCACTTGGCTCACCATTGAAAAGGATTGCCATCTTAGAGGTGCACACAGAATTCATGATCAGTTTAATGAGTACCTCAGGAAACCCGAAGAATTTAAGTGATTCTTTAATGAAATCCCATTCCAGACGGTCAAACGCTTTTTCCAGATCAATTTTCACTGCAATGGCACCCAGTTTGCACGAAGTTTTCCTGATGGAGTGAATAGCTTCTTGCACAACGATAACATTATCAGCACATCTCCTTCCCGGAATGAAGCTACCTTGGTTGGGGGAGATGATTGTTGAAAGGAACGGTCTGATCCTATTAACCAGGATTTTTGAAATGATCTTGTAAAGTGTATTGCACAGACTAATAGGTCGGAGATGTCCTACAGATTCAGGTTTACCTATCTTTGGAATGAGGCAAAGGAAAGTGGCATTGATGTCTTCACTGAGTGGTACCCCTTTGAAGAAGTCCGAGATGAAATTGCATATAGAAGGTTTGAGGATATCCCAAAAGTGTTGGAAGAAGACTGGATGAAGTCCATCCGGACCTGGGCTTTTATGAGGTTGGAACATCCATAATGCTTGCTTGATCTCAACAATAGTAGGTTGCTCAGCAAGACCTGAAAAGTTGGTAGAGAGGTTTCCCGACCAAATAAAAGGGAAAGGAGTGGGTTTTAGAGCAACAGAGGTATGGTTGGAAGTGTAGAGGGTATGAAAATGATTTAGGATCATGGCTTTGATGTTAAAGATATCGAACTCCCATTCCCCATTCAGCTTTTTAAGGGACATGATTTTGTTGTTTTTCCTGTTCTGGATGGAAACAGCTTTAAGGAATTTAAAGTTCAAATCATCCCAAACCATCCAGTCCATTCTGGATTTAATCGCCCACAGATGCTTTTCTTCCTTATAAGTAAAATTGAGCTTAGCAAACAGCGCGCGTTCAAGATTAATAAGGAAGGGGGAGGGTCGAGTTTCTAAGGCTCTCTGAGTGCCTTTGATGCGAGCTAGAAGTTTGCGGATCTTTTTCTTCACATTTCCAAAAACATTAATATTCCAATCAGAGACGATCTCCTTGAAATAAGAAGCTCCTAGTGTAAAATTATCATCTCTATTGAGCCAGGCACTCTGAACAATGGAGGAGAGATCCGGATGAGTGAGCCAAATTGGTTCGAAGCGAAAAGGCTTATTGAAAGGAATAATGCTATTAGGGTGCAGCTGGAGGAGGATTGGGGAGTGGTCCGATCTAGTGCGGACCAGATTGAAAATAGTAGCTTCCTGGAAGAGATCTCTCCAGGCAGAATTAGCTACTCCTCTATCATTTCTCTGGAAGATAAGTGTACCATCATCGTGTTTGTTGGTCCTAGTGTAGCGTGAACCCTCGTGGCCGAGGTCCAAGAGTTCACAGTCATCGAGCATACTATTAAAATTAGAAACACGAGATTGCGAAGGGGGAAGGCCTCCATATTTCTCAGTTTGATATAAAATGTCATTGAAGTCCCCCATTAGAAGCCAAGGTAAATTATGACTAGTAGCTAGAGAGCGCAAGTGGTCCCAAAAAAGTAATCTAGTATTAAAATTAGGACTAGCATAAATAGCGGATAAAAGCCAAACATGCGGTGAGTTACTAACCTTCGCAATCATATGGATGGATTGGGTATTTTTTGCGACCAAAGAAAGGGCAACATCCGCATTGTTCCATAAGAGCCAGACTCCTCCCCGTAACCCTTCCGGATCAGCACGCTCAGAATGCGTGAAAGGAAGACGTGCACAAATCTCCTCCGCTCGGGATCCACTAATTTTTGTCTCAAGTAATGCAACCACAGTAGGGTGGTGTGTGTTGATAATTTCCATCATGTGTGAGTGAAAGTCCGGGTGTCCCGCACCCCTAACATTCCAAGTAATAAATTTAAACATTGGAGTTAATGGGTGGTCCAATGCCCTCACACGGTCCTGACTTCCCCCTGGCGCCATATCCACTGTCCTGCTCAAACGGCTGCTGCCCACCTGGTTTGAGACCCGCGGTTCGCTGCTGATCCGACCCTGCGGACCGATCCAATTGTCTGCCCATTGATTCTCCTGGCTCAGCCGAGGCCTTGTCGGCCCAGCCCATTGATTCTCCTGGCTCATCTGATGGATTAGATGTCGGTTTGCAGGGTGAGGTGTTGGGCCATGGACCTGATTGTGAATTAGAGTTGGGCCCATTTCTGGAATAACATGAAGTTTGTACAACCAGTCCATCTGATTCTCTTCCCGGTCCAATATGATTCTTAATTTCAGCATTCTTCTTGACAGTTGGATTAATATTGGAGTGCTCCTTGAGTTTTGTATTAGCATTTTTAAAGGATGGCTGCTTAAGATGTAAGAGTCTGCATGCCGCCTTTGATTTCTTTGGCTTGGAATTTCTTCTGTCTCTAGACGCCTTGATCCGCTCGACTCTGGCAGGAGGAAGGTCGGAGTATGCATCGGTGTCCATGTCCGATTCGGGGTCTAAGCTCTCGGTGAAGAATTCATTTGTTCCCTCAAAGGAAAATTCGCCAAATTTGTTCTTGAGTGGAAGACCACATTCTAGACCGGTGTTGTAAATTGGCGTAATTGGGCCAGGTTTGTCATTACCCAATCCATCAACTCCATAGGGTCCAAGCCCAGTGAGAAGGTTGTTGAGTCCAGATTCGCCCATATGTTGATCTGGCCCAGATGAGATATTGGCATCTGGCCCAGTATGCTCGACCGAGGTGCCCTCAAGGGTCTTGCTGAAGACAGAATTTGCAATGAGCCCATCCAGCTCCAGTCCGATGGGCCTAGTGGAGGAGGAGGGGTCGGATTTCGGGTTAGTCTCCAAAAGGGGGGAGGCCTGTTTTGAGGCAAAAGATTTGGACGCGGGTTGTTTCTTCTTTGCAGCGGCTGAAGATCCGAATTGCTTCTGAAGGGATGAAACCTCGACGGCCGATTTAACGGCGGCGAGTTCCTTCGATGGCGATAATTCCACTGAGGAGGCATCGATTAATTTCCCGTTGAGCTTAGCCGCTATGACTTGGAGTTCCAAATTTTCTTGAGAGTGAGGGTCACTCAAAAGAAGGGGAGCAAATCTGTTACTAGTAGACGAAGATTCAGCCAAGTAATGATTTATCATTTCCCCTTTTCCAGTGATTAGCCCCTTAGCAGCCTGTATTTCCGTCTTTGGGAGATGTGTCGTACCAGCTCCCATCTTGTTTCCCTCCGAGCAGGTGGCGACATGCCTTGGAACAGTCAGACTGAGACATCATAGGTTGACTGTTGACTTGAGTGTTTGGTGTAGACTTGACACCCCCTTTTTTTGTGTCATCCCTGATAGCCTTGAGTCTCCACACCTGGTTAGTGACGACATTACCCTCTTTGTGAACCAAAGGAGCATCCAAGTCCTTATACTTCCTGTCATCTGCCGAAGTCGTCTTTACATTTTTTCGACGAGAGTTTGGGCGACTTGATCTGTGAGATACCAGGTTCCAAGGACCTAACGCTAGGCTGTCTTGGGAGGTTTGAATGGTAATTGAATCTTCCATTGTTGTGTCAACTTTATTGACTAGATTGCCATTTGTTTGTTCAGTGCCAACATCTCCATTTTTAACCTCAGGAATGTTAGGACACTTAGAATCCTCGTGACCAATAATACCACAGTCGAAGCAGAAGTTCACTCCCTCATACTGGACTTGTTGGATGTGATTTCTACCGATTTTTACAAAGGGGACAAGGGGTTTTTGTAAGTCTATTTGAATGCATAACCTGGCGTACCTTCCTCTCACGGCATTGGAAGTTTTGGCATCAATTTTGAGCAGGGTGCCGAGTTGGTTCCCAACCTTTGTAAGAATAGCTCTATCGTAGAAATCCACTGGTAGAGATGCCGAGGCGAGCCCATACTGGCGAGTAGTGGTAGATTTGTCTTTGTAGGGGGTTGAACTCCGGTTGCCAAAGTCGCGAGGGTGATGTATTGCCCGGGTTGACGAACCGGGGACCTCCATGATGGCTCTCGAGAAGTCCTCTTCCAAACCAAATTTCGTGATAAAGAAGTTGTTCCCAAGGTCAATCAATCTAAGTTCACCCATGGGATTCCAAAGCTTCCTTATTTTGTAGTCAATGAATCCATAGCTTATTGGTTTCCCGTAAGGTTTGATGATGAGCGAGTTAATCCAAGGTGTTCTACACCTTAACTTATCCGCCTTAGATAACTTAACAACAGGTATGTTGCAAGATTCGGAATCGGAGTCGGAGTCTTCATCTAAATGTTGGATTAGAAAGTTTTTCTGAACATCCTTTGCACACAAATTATGTGTTTGCTTGAGTTTATCTTTATAAGAAATCAATTTTTCCTCAGAAAAAGTTGGTTCCTCAGGTGCATTGTTTTTTACCTTTTTAGTGCTTCTTCGGAGAAGGTCTTCTTCCTCCATGGAGATATGCTCTGTGACAGAGCTGGCCTTTGCTGCTCGAGTTGTAGGAGTTAGACTGTGGGGGTTTGAAGTTGAGAGCATTCTGATATCACATTTGCTCTATTTATCTACTCATTTGAACCATTGAGAAAGTGGAGGAAATACAAAGTTTAAACTTTTCTCGGGTTTTCCTTTTTCTACTTATTAAGTCAGCTTTCTGAAACAGCCACGTTGATGAAGGTCCGACCACTGGAGGTCTCGGTATGATTAATGAAGCACATAGTAGCAGAAAAGGCACGGACATGCATAAAGATGCAGTTCCGTTTGAATCTAAACATATAAAGAAATTTACCTAAGTTAATAAATATATTCAAGTTTCTCTACGGAATAGGATGGATAGACCTGATTAACAATTCTTGAGGAATCTGCAAGCATCTGGTTTATAAGGTGTTACCACAGATAATCCAAGAAATGTAAAAGTAAAAAGACACAAACTGTGGTTCTCATAAGATTTTAGTTTGAGCCATCAGTGATGTGCTTTCGACGTGTAGAATTTCTCCAACTTTTAAAACTAATTCATTCTTCAGAGAGCTTGGCACAACACTGTTTTTCTTTTTTCTTTTTTCAGGGCCATGAATGCAGGCCCTTACTTTCACAAATTATGATGTAAGCTCTGCCACTTGGGAGACCTTAGGCGGACCTAGGTCTCGTCGGACTTCCTAGATCACCCATTTACCGAATTCAGTACTGCAATCCAGGTAAGGTTGGCACAACACTTTGCAGAGCCTTATGTTGGTCTAAAATTCTCTAGCACTTTACCCAAAATGTCTGTGTAAGTGCCTAAAAGAATAAAAAATATGAAAGCTTGAGCATGTGCCGATCTAAGAATCTGCATATCTTTTCTGCAATTCTTTGCCAAGTCTATTTTCAAAAACTTGTAACTTCTTACATAGTTCCATGTCTGCTGAATACTTAAGGAGTTTGGTCATGTTTCATGTTAATTTCAATTTATCTAAATTTTCAAAGAAAACTCTCTATCGTTTTGACTCTTTTGACAAGCAAAAGGTAGATTATCAATCAAAATAATTAGATATAGGAGCACCAGAATACAAGAGAACCGTAGTCCTTTAGCAGTCATTTGAAATATCATCCGAATTGTATAGGAAGTTTGAAAAGAAGAGGAATAAAACTTATGTAAGATATGCATAAAAGCACGAGTCTTATATATGGACCTTTGAATTAGAACTATGCTGTAGGACAGCAGCACCAATTAACTCTTTCCAAAGGACTGTTTATTACATAAATGGATTGTAAAAAGTGATTCGAAATCGGCTCAAGAAGTGAAGACTGCATTTAACATCACTAATTCCACAAGTTAATATAAACCCTTTACCAGTTGAAACTCATTTGTTGAAATCCTATGTATTCAGAATTTATAATTCAAAAGGCAAAAATGTGCAACTACAAAAAGCTATGATTCTATGTTCTTAAGATATGCACAAAAGCAGTAAGAATTCTCTTCAACATTTTCATGGAAAAGAGAACATAGCAGGTTCAGCGAGAGAAAGTATTATTTAACTAGGTACAGAACAGAAGCAATTTGTTACATTCTTAACGCGTAAGAATCAGAAACTTACAGCATAGCATACGGCAAAAAACTCCGACTGTGTCAAAGTCCAAGCAGTTGACTCATTAGTCATAAAGAATGATGTTATCACCATAAACAAAGAACCAAAAAAGTACGTAAATGCCGTTACTGATATGCTAGCGGGATACTTGGCCAAAACAGGCGCCTGTAAGCATAATGAAATAAATTAGTCAAGATCTGAAAAAATATAGTTAAGTGGATTTCTCACAAGAACATGCACATGCTATTATGACGGCAAAGCTACATGCACTAAAGCATCCTGGCAAAGCTCGGTGCAATTTAACTCACTAAATCGCCATACAAGTAGTACCTTTTTATTTTAAGTATTCTGCATATTTGGAGAAGTAGTCAGTGTTGTTAAGGCGCGCGCCTCCTGAGGCGAGAGGCGCAAAGGCGAGGCTCAAAGCGCCTTAAAATTTGAGGCGCGCCTGGAATTCGTGAGGCGTGCGCCTTTCTGGAAAAGCGAGAGGCGCAAGGCGCGGATGAAGGCGCAAGGCGAGATTCAAGGCACTGCTTGAGGTGTTTTTTAAAAAAAAAGAAGTCGAAGAGTTTTTTTTCTTTGTCAAGAGTTAAATAGGGGGCTAATTACAGGGTTAAAAAAAATAATAAGGTGAAGAGTTTTAAAAGAGCTAAACGTCTCTTTCAATCTCTTCTTTCAAGAAACTCAAAGTCTCTTTCATCACCCGCTCTTCAAGGTAAGTTCTAATTTTTTTTTTTTTTAACATCTTTCTCTTCTTCTTCTTCCCTTCTTTTTCTGAATTTTTTTTTTTAAAAGAAATTTTGAGAATGTTTTTTGATTTTTTGTTGAAGAGAAATTTTGAGAAACCTACATCTGATTCACTGGTTTTTTTTTTAAGAGAAGAAAAGTGTTGTGATACTGAAACAAATAGTGAGACTAATATATTATATAAATAATATAATAATGTATACCTTATTATATATTAGGGGAACAAGCCATCCTGCAACAAACAATTCTACATACTTAAACAAAAGTGTTGTTGCTTTTTTTTTTAAGATACAAAGCAAATTTTTTAATATATACCTTCTTCTATTTTCTCCTTTTAATAAAACAAATAGTTTAAATTGTTTTTTCATATATTGTAGATTATGGATGCTTTTTTTTTATTACTCTATTTGACTATCTTTTTTTAAAGAACTTTATTATTATGATTATTTATTATTATTATTATTATTATTATTATTATTATTATTATATTATTATTATGTTTTGCCTAAAATTGCATGCTCCTAATATATAATAATATTTATTCAAGGTGCGCCTTTTTTACTAAGGCATGCACCTTTTTTGCGCCTTGCGCCTCAAGGCACTAAGCCCCCTTTGCGCCTTGGTGCGACTCAACGCCTTGACAACACTGGAAGTAGTCTCATATGTTATATCCCAACCTCTCTTCCCCCTTCTCAAAGCATTGAAATGTATGATTCTTACATATTATGTGGGCCCTCTAAATTCATGCCCAACACAAATGACGCCTTTTTAATTTCTAGAGATGAGGAAAACAACGAGATATATCTGCGCTTTGACATTCTCTAGTGAGGTAAACGAGCTTCAAAAGATTAAATACAGCAGTTTTTTATGAAACAAAGGATGAGGTTGGACAACTAATTTCTTTAGACCATGTAAAACTTACATTTATACGTCGTTTTAGAATGAGAAGAAAAACCATTTAGTCAAATAAGAGAGTTTATCAAAAAATCTGCATGTTAAAGTACTTTTCCCCAAATTAGAACAAGATGCCCACAGTCAACACTTTGAGAAGTACTCTACAAGAAAATTGAGGTTTTAATTTAGCATATAGACATTATTCTAGACAACAAAATGTCACTACCAGCATCATTAAGATTCTACAGAGATATGGTGTAACTTCAAAAGCTGAAGCGTTGTACAAATTAAATGGACTTTTCAACCAACAAGTATCAAACTTCCTACTGCAAAAGCATCAGAAATATAAAAATATTTTCCTAGCAAAGTGAACATCCATCAACTATAACAGGCCATAATTCAATAAGAACATTTGTCGGAAAAATAAAAAGTCCAATTTCAATACCTGAATGGCCAGAAAAGCAGCCATGCACATACAGTTCCCTATTAAGCATAGGACTCCAAGATGCCAATTATCAAGTCCAAGGTCAATAAAACTTGGCAATAACCATCCAGCAGGCGCTGGCTGTCCCCTGCCGTTAATTTCATTATGGGCTACGAATTCCGATTCCTTGTTTCCAAACACGGTAGGGCCACGAAACAAAGCCATTAAAATTGCACCACAAACACACACAAGGGTACCTCCTACTTTAGCTTGACCTTCAATTCTAAGCAAATTCACTGTTTCTGTACTGAACAAACAATCTTACATCAGATATTAAATGGATAAACACCATATGAATAACGTGAATATATCGCAAAAAGCAGGCACAAAATAGGTAGTGAAGAAATGAATAAGAAGACTGACCCCATCAGAACAGCTAAAATAAATGTAAAGACTGGGATTGAAGGCTGAATAGCAGCAGCATATGATGGATTTGTGTATCCAAGGCCAATAAGAAATAAAAGTTGGTTACCGAAAATCCTACAATATAGAAGAAGTTAAAGAAATCAAGTCAGTAATTAAAGATAACTTCTTAACTAAAAGTAAACATCACAGAAAGTGGATCAAAATAATAGATCAATTTGTTGGACAGACTTACCCTGTAAATCCAAGAAATAAGAATGACATCAATAGACGTCTGTTTAGCGGAGGTCTCAACCTTCTACAATCAAATAAAAGTATACACATTACAAGGCTGCACTACAAACTTTTATACACAAAAGAGTCCATATCTGGATAAGATAATTAAAAATAAAGAAAACCTCAATATTCCACTTCTATAACCAATGCTAGAAAATCGAAAGAACTACTATTGTAAGATATCAGAGAATGCATAACTTCGTGAAACAAAATATAAGCTGCATATGTAGAGTTCAGTTCCAAGTAAAGAAATATGTAAAACAATAGATGGATAGTGTTCCATCTCGGGATGGGACACATAATCACAGGCTCATGTCTGGGACCCACATTTCTTCTCATAAACAATTGAACATTTACAAAACCCAAACGTTTGTTTTTTAACCAAACACTATCCAAGTAGACAATAAGTTTATGTTTTCAAAAAACGATGATAATATTAATAATAAGCCACAGCTAAAAATTTAAACTTTTTACTGTCCAGAGAAGAAACAATTACTACTCCCTCTGTCTGGAATTGAAGGTCCACTTTCCTATCAAGGCTCGGAATTGAATGTCCAATTTCCTATCAAGAGGGAGTATAATCTACTTGTTTCTGGTTAATGAAAACATAACACATTATGTCCCCAATAATTGGGGTATGGGCGAATATGGATAGGAGACAGACCTGACATTTGACAATAAATACACCAAGTGACTGCTCCCATAATACCATTGAAATTGATGGATTGGAGATTGGTCTAACATTTGTCGATGAATGTACAATCATCGACTACCATTGGATATGTAATCATGCCCTCAAATCAAAGGGTATGCAGACCCAATAACCATTTTGATTTATGTGCACATTTAGGAAAGGAAAAATCTCCTAAAATCAAATTAATTGGAGAAAAAATCACAAACATAACATAAATCCAACTATCTAATTGAACAAATTGAATACAAATAATTTCACACAAGAAATCGGTATTAAGGGAAAAGAGACTGACTTTTCACGAATATAAGCAACTGGGGCGAGAATAAAGAGGGCAAGAAGGTCTCTAAACACACAAAAGACGATCTGATTGATTCCAAGATTGAGAGCTAATTTGGTAACAACATGATAACCTCCATTGATGACCTGAACCAAGGTCATTGCCATATGAGCTTTCCAAACATCATTAGTATTACTAGAAAGAACAATGCTGCTGCTAGAACCAGAACCAGAACCAGAAGAAGCTTGGATTACTGAAGCCATTTTCAGCACCGTATCAGAGAGAATGTTTCAGCTTACATATAAGAGGATTTGGGAAGAGGGGTTGGAGGATTGGTTGCAGGAAATGGAATTTAAATTTTGGGGAAGGAATGAATGATGAGAAATTGTGTCTTTGGGAAGAGATAATGGCTATTTATGCCCTTACATATGTTTCAAAAGCAAGTGTTAACTCTCGATTATTTTACGTGTTATTACTGTCCCTAACTATTTACGGTGTGCTATTTATGTCCAAATTCGGCGTAATCCGACGAGATAGGGTTGAGTTGCACATGTGACACTCACACATGCGATTGTTCAGGGGCAAAATAGTCAATTTAACCTATCATCTTCAACCTCCAACTTTTTCTTCCTCTTCCACTCCATTTCTTCAAAATAATTTGAAAATTAAGAAGAGCTTACAACAAAATTCTCATATTTAGATGAACCCTGTAAATTGGGGATTTTGTGATGTTCAATCAATTCTTGATTTTTTTTTAGTGATTTATTGGTAGCTCATGAAGCTTGAAGAAAACAAAGGGAAGCTTGAAGAAAACAAAGGGGAAAATGATTTTAAAAAAGCACAAATCGGCCGTCTTTGCTCCAATTACACTTTACGCTTTGTTTTTGCTCGTTTTCTTAAATTTGTTTGTCCTCTTTGATGTTTAATTCACATAATCAGTTTGGCAAATCAAATTTATGTTCCTTTGGCCATGGAGGCGAATTTATTAAGTTTTAGTTTGTCCATTTAGTTATGAGTTCTGATTTATCAAATCAAACGGATTTTCGGATGTGGTGAAATGAGCAAATTATACCCTTGTGATGAAATTATATGCTTCCCATATTTCCAGGAGAATTCACCAAGAACAGAGATAGGCCAGAGATAGGAGAGAGGGAAAAAAAAGTGAATTTTACTAATTTATAGGGTCATGGGCCAGGTCATTAGATGGTTATAGGCAACCCCATTAAACATCGGGTTATTGGACATTTATACCCCTAAAAATGTGCTTGTGCGAGTGGCACGTGTGCAACTCCGTCCTCTCTCGCCGAATTCCGCCGAATTTGGGCATAAATAGCTCCCCGTAAATAGTTAAGGGCACTAATATCACGTAAAATAGTCAAGAGTTAACACTTACTTTTGAAACATACGTAAGGGGCATAAATAGCCATTAGTTCTTTTGGGAACGGGGAAAATGTTTACTAAAATTTGTTCACACGTTTTGGTGAAATTTAGAAGTTTTTTTTATTTTTGTTGTCCTTGTGCACAAAAAGGCGTTATCTATGCCCACGTACCCCTCACTCTCCAATCTGATAGAGAATTTTGAGGATGTAAATCAAGGTTACTTAGTCGCCCAACCAGGTGGGAGGACTTGTTCTTTTTGTTGTCTTGACCTTATGCAATTCGGCAACACCAAATGTTCCTCATCGTATAGACCATTTTGTAGTCGTCGAATTAAGAACTTGACGGCTGAGATCATTTGGGATTATGGAAATTAAAATTTTTGTTTTAATTATTTACACAAATAATTAAAAATTCACTAAATATTTCGCACGGTGTAAAGTATTTGGTGTTCTGCACCATACCCGAGTTGGACCCCATGTATCTCTTTGATATAAAAAAACATGAGATATGAACCGGTACATTGGTTCCATCTCATTTCTCACTACTTAAGCACATAATTAGGCTCCCATATATATGGGTGTCAATCGAGCTGAACTTAGCATAACTTACGCAGCTTGCAAAAAAAATTAAAAAGTTCAACTCACTCTCAACTCAAAAAAGATCACAAACCTTAAGTTCACGCTCAACTCATATTTAATTGTGAGCTTAGGCCGAGCAAGTAAGCCTCATGAGCTAATTTTTTTAAAAAATAAAAATCATGATTAGACAAAAGAAAAACAACAGCTATTTTAGAAATGCCAAATCCCGACAATAATATAAATATACAATGAGGCGAAGATGGGGGCGGTCTGGCGGAGATGACTGGTGAAACAAAGAGAAAGAACAGGCAGTAGGACTTCATGGCCCAGTGGAAACGGCCAAAGAACAAAGGACTTCGGTCCCGAGTTCGAATCCTGCTATCCCCCCCCGCCTCGTAAAAAAGAGCAGGCAACGGCAGAGTGTTAGGGTATGAAACAAAAATATGAGAGAGAGTTGGATAGTAAATACAAAAGAAAGATATGAAACGATGGTTTTGTTTTTTATAGAAATTTAGTATTATATAAATACGTTTATAAATATAAATATAAATATAATATTTATAATTATTTGTGTGTGGACTTTTAACAGGTTGAGAGGGGTCACACTCACATAAAAATCGAGTTTGAATATTAAACTTACGCTCGACGCACACTCAATTCACCTAAACTCACGCTCGCATTGTTTTGGGTTGTGTGAGTCGGGTTCGGACCAGGCCTAACCCGTTGATTGTCCTACATACGTATAGATCGAAACCACACTTAGTATATTATGTGAGTAGAAAGTAGGAGCATGACCATTTGAGATGCCCCATATCCCACCCTTACCTCCATTCATCCAAATTAGTTGTTCACTTTGAATAACGGACAAATTAAGAAATCTCTTAATTTTCATATCAGTCCAAAAGAAATAGCCTCAATTCACTTAATTATTTAGAGTGGCTAGAGTATTGCATTGCAACAAGACATGATTAACTCTAATTTGACTAAAATTAACTAAGAGCAAATATGAAAAAATTGGGCAAAAGTTGCATTGAAATAGTGATTAGTGAAGGGACAACTAATTTTGGATAAAGAAAATTGCGAAATGAGACAATTTATTTAGGACGGATGAGTAAATAAAAAAAAATCTTGTTTATCTTTCATACTGATATTTTTTTAACAAATTGCAGAAAATGACCACAAAATAACAAACTTTTTGGGGTTTTGGTCACAAACATTGTTCTTTTTTAACCTTTTATAGCCAACAATATTTTATTACCGCACTTTTTAGCCAACACGACGAAATTCGACCACTTTTGAGCATTTCACCTCACGTGTCAACCACGTGAGAGATATTTTTGTCCAATCATTATTTATAAGAAATTAAGAAGAAAAAAAAGTATTCCTCTCCCTTTCTTCTTTCTTCTTCCCCCAAACATAAAAACAATGTTTTGAAACCCGGACCGGACATCGAACCGGAAAAGTTACTGGGTCACGGGTCACTGGTTGGACCAGTGGTCGGACCGTCATCGACCCGTTCATCAACCCGGTGACGTCATAAATATTAAAAAATATATAATATATACTAATTAATAAAAAATATTGTTAATGTAAAGTTAGTTCAGATATATTTTATATTAATTATTCTCTTAAGTATTTTCTTTAATTCTATAGTCCAAATAACTATAAAGTAGATCATTTAGGACTTGTTTGTAATTTAATAATTATATAGGACTTTATGTGATAATACTTTAATTGCACCTTTAGTCCTAAGTATATAAACCCTCCTAAGAGAGAACCCTAACCCTATTTTCATTTTCTCTTCTTCTCTATGAGGGGAGAGGCCGCCTCCTCCCCTTCTCCCTCCTCAGTTCCGGCGCCATCTCCGCCGCCACCTCTCTTCTTCTTCTTTTTATTTTTCTTTCCTTCTTCTTTTCTTTTTCTCTCCGATCCCTTTTCCCTTTCTTCTCTCCTCTCATTTTCTCCTCCTCAGCCGCGACTCCGACGATCCGCTGCTCACCGCCGCCTCCGCCACCTCTCTTCTTCTTCTTTTTCTTTTTCTTTCCTTCTTCTTTTCTTTTTCTCTCCGATCCCTTTTCCCTTTCTTTTCTCCTCTCATTTTCTCCTCCTCAGTCGCGACTCCAACGATCCACTGCTCACCGCCGCCTCCGCCACCTCTCTTCTTCTTCTTTTTTCTTTTTCTTTCCTTTTTCTTTTCTTTTTCTCTCCGATCCATTTTCCCTTTCTTCTCTCCTCTCATTTTCTCCTCCTCAGCCGCGACTCCGACGATCTGCTACTCACCGCCGCCTCCGCCAACGCCCTCTCTATTTTTCTTCTTCTTCCCTTTTTTAATACAGAGAAATTTTAAAAAAATGTATTTTGTGACCCGGTCGGTTTTCCCAAAACAGTTCCGGTTTACGGTTTGAACGGTACGACCGGTCGGGTCCACCGGGTCAGTGAAATCAGAGCGATTTTTGACAAAAACGGGTTTTGGCACCTAATCGGACCGCTCGGAGGTCCGATCGACGGTCGGACTGGACCGGCCGGTTTCAAAACATTGCATAAAAATGCATCACCGCCAAGACCTCCTCCATTTCAGAACCACCATTGGCACCTCCGCAACCTCCTCTTCAAAACAGCAACCCCTCTACTTCGACCCCTTATTTCCACCATCAACCTCCATTTTAGACATGCAAAATCTAACATTTTTCCACTTACGCCAAAAACCCACCTCTCCGAAAACAAAAACAAAAAATCAAGAATTTTGAAGACCCGTTATCCTCAAATATCTAAATTCGCCAAGAGCGGCCTCCATTATCAAGAAATTAAAAAACTTGGGCCAAATTTCGATTTAGGGTTCCCCTTCAAAAGTTGAGATATGGAGATTTTTGTATGTGTCGCCACCAAATATGACTTTCTTTCTCTATCTACATAATCTATTGGCGTTCTTGAAGTAAGAATATGTTTAATTCCTCAAATTTTTGTTTATTTCAGTGTTCTAGCTTTGTTTCCTATATGAGTTTTTTTCATTTTGGTTGGTATCAGAGAAGTGAAGGTGATTTGAGGATTAGTGGTGAGAATTAGAGGAAGAGAAGGTGGTGATGCTCTTGTCCATGAAGTGTTGGCAGTGGTAGAAATGGTGGTGGGCGGAAATTTTGTGGTGGATGATGTGGGTCTTGCACAATGAAGATGTGAAATGGAAAGGAGTGTGTGTGTAAAATTTGGGGTCGGCCAATGGAGATGGTGGCGGGAGACCGAGCGAGCGTGCCGGAACTTTTTCTCTTACGTGTATGCATGTCATTTAATTAATTTGACGTGAACTATCGTTAATAACATGTTACGTGTTACATTTCAGTTTTATGTTGATTGGCGATTTCTACGTACATAGTAGTTGGGACATAAGTGTGAGAGTTTGGAAGTTGAGGGATTTTGTTGGGATTTATTTAGAAGAGTAGTTAAATTAGATGAGTAATTGTGGGAGTTAATTAAGGAGTTGGAGTTAATATAGGAGTTTAAGTGTGATTAGGGAAGTTATCAAAATAAAAAGGAAAAGGAAATAAAATAAGGAGGGAGAGGGAGAGAGAGAGAGAGTAAAATATGGGCAGAAGTTTGAGTGAGCAATTGAGAAGGTAAACGAAATTCGATTTGAGTGATCTTTATATCGAATCGAAGGTATTCGAAATACCTACACGTGAGCGCAGACAGATCGTGATTTGGAGTTCGGAACGAAAAGTTATAGCACCGGGAGCGGGGCTGATTTTTTGGATTTCGAGATTCTTACTTTTAATGGTGTAATTTGCTTCGTGAGAGGTAATGATCTTACTCCTATGCGTTTTCAATCATATATTGCATGAAATATGTATTTTAAAGTTTAGAATTGAGTATGAATCATTTTCACACGTTTAATGCATAAAACGGATGAAGCGTTGGACGTAATTGCATATTGTGTGTTTAATCGTCAAATACGTGTTGTGTCATGAATTGGAATATATAATTGATATTACTTGCTTCCTTAATTGCCTAATTGTTGGTTACTAGTCTTAATTGATACTTGGGTCATTTGATTATTGCCTAATTGGTATTGTTGGAGTCATTATCTATTTGGTAATGGTCAACTGAGTCGTTGCCCCCTTTTTGAGCTCTTATCTAGGAACTGCTAGATGCCAGGATTCATTCAAAATGTAATTTTGAAATATGTTGAACCCGGGAGATCATGTGTATTGTGGAAATTTTTGGGCCCTCACCGATGTGATGATAATTGGGACTGTAACGGTTTTGTGGAGTCCATGGTGAAGGATGATGATGCAATGTAGGATGGATCCTTAAAACTTTGGACCCGTTCGTTCAGGGGGTCTTACTGGACCCATGTGTTGAACTTTTTAGGGTATCCTAACTTGACCGACGTTAGGGCCGTTATAGTTATTGTCGTAGAGTCGTGACTAGATGATTGAGCTCGAATTGTGGGAAGTCGTGTCACATCAATAGCTATGTTCGTAGTGTCTAAGCAATGTATGTAATCGTGGGTATCGTATGGGCAGAGCATGGTGCTTGTCGTGCATTCGGTTGTGTAAATGCTTATAAATGAAGAAGTAAATGCTTATAAATGAAGAATATGGTTATTTGCTTATGTGTTGTTGTCTATATTACTTGTTCTCTTTTTTTTTGTCTTACTTGTTATGTGTTTTGAGTCTAAATCTGTATTTTTGAGGCAAGGATTGGGAAGGTGTAGAAGCGCATTTTTCCTTTGTTAATTTACACGATTTTTTGTTCTGACTGAATCTCGGGCCACCGGACCTTTAGTCCATCGTCCGTGGCAAACTACTGGGGCTGATTGCGGGAGACAATAAGTGGATTTCTGTCGACCGGGATTGACATCCTATCGACCTGGAGTTGCTACGGTCGACCGAGCTGATTCTTCGATCGTCCAGACTTGTGTCTATCTTTCTGTCATGATCTTGGATGATCATCGTTCGACCGGACCCCTAGTCTAGGTCGACCAAAAGGTCTTTGTGAGTTGCGTTGTGTTCTGTTTCGTTCGGTCTTCAAAATTAGTGTGATGTGGATTCGGTTTAGTGTTCTGAGAGTGTCGTGTTGTGTTTTAAGTACGTTGTGTCAAGAGTGTTTTCAAATGGGCTTTGGGAAATGGAAAAAGCTTTTGTGTCTTATCTTATCCTTCATCCCAGGGGCTTTTGGTCCTTAATGAGTTTCGGGTCTCAGTCTTTTCCTTTTTCTTATTTTGCAGGTGATGATGATGTTGTTGAGCCATGTTATGATGTGGATGCTTGGGAGGGATACCAGGAAGAGTGATCATAACGAACTTTGTAATAGGGAACAAGTAGTAGTTAAACACTTAGTTTATTTCTTATCTCATGTTAAAACTTATTTCATTTATGTATTTCTCTTATCTTTGTACTTTTGGAACCTTTTTTGGATTATTATATAGTGATGCATCCCCTTTTAGTAATTTTGTTAGTGGGCTTTGGTGTCTCATCGACCAATAATGCAGTAGTGTTCCTTGTGCTTTATGTGGATGACATTTTACTGATTGGAAATGACATCCCCACATTACAAAGCTTAAAAGCTTGGTTGGGGAAGTGCTTTTCCATGAAAGACTTAGGCGAGGCTACATATATTTTGGTATAAGAATCTATAGAGATAAATCCAACAAAATGATTGGCCTAAGCCAAAGTAGATACATTGACAAGGTACTGGAACAGTTCAGTTTGCAAGATTCCAAAAAGGATTTTTGCCCAAGTCAAATGGCATTAAACTCAGTAGAACTCAAGGACCTTCCACAAAGGAAGACCAAGAGCACATGAGTAAGATCCCATATGCTTAAGTCATTGGGTCTATTATGTATGCCATTCTATGCACTCGCCCGGATGTTTCATTCACGTTAAGTATGACTAGAATATATCAATATGACCCTGGAGAGTCACATTAGACTGCAGTAAAGAGCATTCTTAAGTACTTAAGAAGGACTAAAGATATGTTCTTAGTTTACGAAGGTTAGGAAGGAAGTCTGGTTGTAAATGGTTACACAGATGCAAGCTTCCAGACAGACGTAGATGACTTTAGATCGCAATATGATTTTTGTTTTATTTGAATGGAGGTGTTGTGACATGGAAGAGCTCAAAGTAAGAAACCGTAGCCGACTCTACAACAGAAGTTGAGTATGTGGCTGCCTCTGAAGCAGCTAAAAAAGCTGTTTGGATCAGGAAATTTGTTGATGGATTAGGTGTCATCCCTAGCATTGTGAACCCAGTAGACCTTTATTGTGATGATACTTGTGCCATTTCACAAGCTAAGGAACCTAGATCTCACCAACGATCCAAACACATTCTCGGGCGTTTCCATCTGATTAGAGAGATTATTGATAGATTAGACGTTAAAATTTGCAAAGTTCATACAAACGACAACATTGCAGATCCATTGACCAAGCCATTCCCGCAACCTAAACATGAGAGTCATACTATGTCAAAGGGAATGAGGATCATGTATGATTGGACCTAGGGCAATTGGGAGATTGTTAGTAGTGCCCTATGACCATTAGCATATGTTGTATGTTTTATATATTTTGAGCATTTCATTTGAATAGTTAATTTTTCTTTTGAACATCAAATATGTGATTTGATAGTAAAACTCATAAGCTTATGCAATTACTATTCTGATTGTCCCTAGTTTTATGTAATGTTCTTTACAATAAAATAAAACTAGTATGATGTTTGATTGATGATTATGTTTTACTTATCATGTATAATGAATACAAATCATATCATAGATGCAATATATTGGGATATATTGTATCGGACGTGATTTGTGAACACATACTATTACTAAGTGTGTTTTCAATACCATTGTGATGTGAACCAACATGGTGACACGCATAGACGAGTTAACGAGCTTCATGTCCATATTAAATGAATCTTGAATGTTTTTATGTTCATTGCATCTGACATTTATGTTTCTGAGAATAATAAAATGTTATTATTCTAATTAGAGATTAAGGATGGGCATTTTCGGTATTTGACTTTCTCTGAGATTACGTTGGAGTTATTATGCGATAAGAACTCCCACTACCAGAAGAGGTTGGGATTAAGTGATATAATCTCTTTTAGGGAGAAACCCTAGACACACTTTTTGAACCGCAAAAACTATATCACCCGAAATTAGATTTCTGCCTCCTTTCTCTCTAGATTCTTGAAACTCA
Source organism: Vinca minor (assembly GCA_026122235.1). Lineage (NCBI taxonomy): Eukaryota > Viridiplantae > Streptophyta > Magnoliopsida > Gentianales > Apocynaceae > Vinca > Vinca minor. Next base: position 3,019,688 of record JAOCZM010000116.1, read on the forward strand.
GAAAACGAAGAGCTAGAACTCGCTGCTCTTTTCGTCGCGTGGATACCGGTAGAGAGTGATTTCTCAATGGAGGACTCTTGGTGGTTGCAGCTAAGCACCCGAAATCAGAAACCATTAACGATAAACGCAAGTCTTTTTCGTCAAATTTTTCAATTCCCATAGTATGAGCAGATCTTCAGGAGAGGATTCATGGGTGTTTAGAATGAGTTTATGCCCATGAATCCCTTCATTGGTATTAGAGCCTTGCTCATACTATTCGAATTCGATAATGTTAGTCACATCATAACACGTATCAATTTCGATTTGGTATGTGTATGTGTGAAACAGAAAAGATTGTTTCTTTGATTATGATATATGTTAATCTGATTTATATGTCTATTCACATGATTCGATCTATTTTAATTCGATTAATATTGCACATAAACTGATATCGTATGCGATTTGTCATTAATTCGAATAATTATGCATAAACTGCGATTATATGTTCTATGTCGTTAATCTGAGGCATAAACTGTTTATGTGTATAGATTATATCGTATAAAGCAGTTAATTCGATTGTATATGTTAGGCGATTGAGGGTTAAATCGAAGCAGAAAACTCATTCGATGAGTAGAGGGACCACCGCCTGCCCCTCGGACCCCGCCGGGGGCGCTGCCCCTAGGACCTCGTCAGGGGGAGGGGGGATGGGGGGCAGCCCTAAGAATTTGTATTTGTACTCGTTACTTGATTTTATTATGCTCTATGTAAGTTTTAGCATGGTGAATAGCATGACCTACTATACCCCCTTTTGCTTTACATTTATTGGGTTGTAATTTTATAATACGGTATGCGAGCTGTTTTTCAATGTTGTAAAACTGTTATTTCGTTCTTAGATTAGTTTTATTTCTTTACCTTGAAGGCTGGGTATGTCTATTCAATTATGTAACAAGACTGGAGGACGCAGGATCGAAGACACTATCCATGAGATGGGTATTGACTTAGATTGACCATTGGCTCCCACAATGCTCGTGGGAGTCATCATAGGATTAGGTCATGCTATCTCAAATTTACTTTTATTTATCTTGTATTATGCATGTGATTCTTAATTCTTGTCTTATGGGGGCTTGACAACTTATTCGTCAAATTAAATTGTTTTAATTAAGTCTTAAAATGTCTACCATATCCTAAGCACTTCTTGAGCTTGGATCATCATTTTGTCTTCTTGCCAAAGCTACAGATAAGTGGTTATCTAAGCAAAATGAGATGAGAAAATAGTGATTTCCATAAGCTTAGACATGGTTCAACTTAACTAGGCTATCAAAATAGTTTTAAGCCTAGGGCATAACAAGGGAAATAGCCGGGACATGTAAATGTCATTCCCATGGGTTTATTTTACTTTAATTATGAGTGATAAGACAAAGCTTACTTATAACTATCGTAAAATAGTTTTCTCCAATATTTATCAAGTGTTGAAATTGTGGAAATTTTTTTGTTCAAAAACTAATTAATGACTTTGCAAATAATTTTTAATGTAGAGAATGGAAACCAACACTTCACACAATTCATTGTGATCCGTTCTTAAAAAAGAAAAATTGAGTGGGTCCAATTTCATTGATTAGGCCTGCAACTTAAGGATTATCCTTAAGAATGAAATAAAGCAATATGTTCTTGACACTGATATTCCTGAACAGCCTGCAAACAACGCCCATAGAGCTGAGAAAGATGCTTGGAAGAAGCATTGTGATGATTCTAACGATGTTAATTGTCTCGTGTTAGCCACAATGAGCTCTGAGCTTCAAAAACAGTTTGAAGAGGTTGAGGCTTTCCAGATGATGGGCCAGCTCAAGGAAATGTTCCAAGAGCAAGCTCATCAAGAAAGTTTCCTCACCACAAAGGCGCTGAACAATTGCAAGATGGCCCCTGACACCTCTGTGAGTGCACATGTTCTTAAGATGAAGGGCTATCTTGACCAACTTGAGGAACTTGGGGCTCCCGTAAGTCATGACATGGCCAAATATATGATCTTGGACTCACTCCCACCTAAGTATGACAAATTTGTCATGAACTTCAACATGTATGCCATGGAGAAGTCCACACATGAGATACACGGGATGCTCAAGCAGGCGGAACTGAACATTAAGAAGACCCCTGAAAAGGGAAAGCCCATGGCCAAAAAGGGCAAAGGCAAAAACAAACCCAAGCCCAAGGCACCAAAGGAAGGGGTTTGCTTCCATTGCAATGAACCAGGTAATTGGAAATGAAACTGCAAGCTCTACTTGGAAGAGAAGAAAAAGGAGAAAGCCAATTTGACTATCTCTCCAGGTATTTATGTTATTGACATTAACATGTGTGCTCCTACTTCATGGGTATTAGATACCGATTGTGGATCTCACATTTGTACAAATGTGCAGGGGTTCAAAATGAGAAAATCACTGGCAAAAGGAGAATTGGACCTAAGAGTAGCGAATGGAGCAAGAGTTGTTGATGTAGCTACAGAGACATTTAATTTAGTTTTGCCAAGTGGCCTTATTATTGAACTGAATAATTGTCTTTATGTTCCAACTTTGAGTAGGAATATTATTTCAGTTTTTTATTTGGATATTGATGATTTTGAAATAAATAATAAGAATAAAATTTGTACCCTTTATAAAGATGAAGATGCCTCTTTGATGAATGAGCTTTATATTCTTAACCTCGATGAATCCAATAAAAGGCTCATCTATAACATTAATACAAAGAGGTTTAAATCAAATGACATAAACTAAACCTATTTTTGGCATTGTCGTTTGGGCCACATCAATGAGAAACGCATATCAAAACTCCATCAAGATGGAATTTTGACATTATTTGACTAAGAGTCTTATGAGACATGTGATTCTTGCTTGTTAGGCAAAATGACTAAAGCTCCCTTTACTAGACAAAGTGAGAGTGCTTCCGATTTATTGGGCCTTATACATACAGATATATGTGGACCAATAAACACAAGTGCTAGATGAGGGTTTCAGTACTTCATCACATTCACAGATGATTTCAGTATATATGGCTATGTCTATCTAATGAAACATAAATTAGAAACTTTTGGAAGATTCAAAGAATTCCAAAATGAAGTACAAAATTAACTGGGTAGAAGTATTAAAATATTTCGATCAGTTCGAAGTGGCGAATACCTTAACCAAGAGTTTGACGAATATCTTAGAGGTTGTGGAAGTGTTTCATAATTAACTCCTCCTGGTGCACCACAATAAAATGGTGTGTCAGAACGAAGAAATCGCACCTTACTAGATATGGTTCGATCTATAATGAGTCAAACCAGTCTTCTAATTTCCTTTTGGGTCTATGCCCTAGAAACTGCTGCATTCATATTGAATAGAGTTCCTTCTAAAGCGGTTCAGAAAACTCTATATGAGATATGGACAGGGAAACGACTTAGTTTGTCGTTTCTCAAAATTCGGGGATGTGAGGCGTAAGTAAAACGCTTGTTATCGGATAAACTCGCCCCTAAATCCGACAAGTGTTTGTTTGTGGGATATCCTAAAAAAACTAAAGGATATTAATTCTATCTTCAATTAGAGAACAAAATGTTTGTTGCTCGAAATGGTTTATTCCTTGAAAAGGAATTTATTTCCAAAAGGGATAGTGGGAGTAAGATCCATCTTGAGGAAATTCAAGATCCCCAAACAACATCTGAACCAACTTTGAAACTTCAAGCAAGCTTACGTGTTGATACTGAGCTTCAATCTTTGACACAAGACTTAAGGAGGTCAAGTCGGGCACATCTAGGGATGGCAATTTGACCCGTGACCCGCCGATCCGCCCTGCCCCGCTGCCTTTTGGGGCAGCCCCGCCCCGTAGAGAGAACGGGGCAGATCGGGGCATGGTATTTTTTTCCGCCCCGCCCCATTTATATTAAATTATTATAATATTGTTATTATTAAACATAATCATGTTTAATTTTCATTTTAATATACTAATTGTACTTGTTTGAGAATTGATTTGGGATAAAATTAATTATTTTTTAAAAAAATTAAATATTTTTTTAAAAAATTAATTATTTTATGATAAAATTAATGATTTTTTGGATAAAATTAATGATTTTTATGATTTTAATTTTTTTGATAAAATTAATGATTTTTATAATTTAAAAAAAATAATGATTTTTAAAAAAAAAAATAGAATGGGGCGGGGCGGGTCAGATCTGCCCCGTGCGGGGCGGGGCGCGGGGCAGAATTTTTTGATCTGGGGCGGGGCGGGGCACAGATCAACAGGGCGGGGCAGGGCGTGGTATTTCAGATACCCGCCCCGATCTGCCCCATTGCCATTCCTAGGCACATCAACAGCCTGAGAGATATGAATTTCTAGTAACTGATGATGAGAGATATGGATTTCTAGTAACTGATGATCATTATATTGAACTGATTGATGAAGATGAACCCACTTCCTACAAAGAGGCATTTCATTGTTCTGAGTCAGACAAGTGGCTAAAGGCTATGAAGTCTGAGATGTAATCCATGTACGATAACCAAGTGTGGACTTTGGTTGACCCACCCGAAGGGTGTAAGGTCATTGATAACAAATGGTGATTCAAAAAAAAAATTGACATGAATAGTAATGTACACACTTTTAAATCTCGACTAGTAATTAAAGGTTATAGACAAATTCATGGTATTGACTATGGTGAAACATTTTCTCCTGTCGTTATGTTAATGTCTATTAGGATTTTACTTGCCATAGCTGCATATTATGACTATGAGATATGGAAAATGGACGTTAAGACTACGTTTCTTAATAGAAACCTTCTTGAGAATGTGTATATGACACAACCTGAGGGGTTTGAACTAAAAGAAAACTTTTGGGCGGAATATTAACATTTGATCCATTAAATCCTAACAAAGTGTGTAAGCTTCAAAGGTTCATTTATGGATTGAAGCAAGCATCTCGAAGCTGGAATCGTCGCTTTGATGAAGCAATTAAAGATTTTGGTTTCATAAATAACGAAGACGAGCCTTGAGTTTATAAGAAAGTAACCAATAATGCAGTAGTGTTCCTTGTGCTTTATATGGATGATATCTTACTGATTGAAAATGACATCCCCACATTACATGAAAGACTTAGGCGAGGCAACATACATTTTGGGTATAAGAATCTATAGAGATAGATCCAACAAAATGATAGGCCTAAGCCAGAGTGGATACATTGACAAGGTACTGAAACAGTTCAGTTTGCAAGATTCCAAAAATGGTTTTTGCCCACGTCACACGACATTAAACTCAGCAGAACTGAAGGACCTTCCACAAAGGAAGACCAAGAGCACATGAGTAAGATCCCATATGCTTAAGCCATTGGGTCTATTATGTATGACATGATATGTACTCGCCCGGATGTCTCATCGCGTTAAGTATGACTAGAATATATCAATATGACCATGGAGAGTCACATTGGATAGCAGTAAAGAGCATTCTTAAGTACTTAAGAAGGACTAAAGATATGTTCTTAGTTTACGGAGGTTAGGAAGGAAGTCTGGTTGTAAATGGTTACACAGATGCAAGTTTCCAGACCGACGTAGATGACTTTAGATCGCAATATGAAATTTGTTTTGTTTGAATGGAGGTGCTGTGAGCTGGAAGAGCTCAAAGCAAGAAACCATAGCCGACTCTACAACAGAAGCTGAGTATGTGGCTGTCTCTAAAGCATTTAAAAAAGTTGTTTGGATCAAGAAATTTGTTGATGGATTAGGTGTCATCCCTAGCATTGTGAACCCAGTAGACCTTTATTGTGATAATACTGGTGCCATTTCACAAGCTTAGGAACCTAGATCTCACCAACGATCCAAACACATTCTTAGGCGTTTCCACATGATTAGAGAGATCATTGATAGATGAGACGTTAAAATTTGCAAAGTTCATACAAACGATAACATTCCAGATCCATTGACCAAGCCATTCCCGCAACCTAAACATGAGAGTCATACTAAGTCAATGGGATTGAGGATCATGTATGATTGGACCTAGGGCAAGTGGGAGATTGTTAGTAGTGCCCTATGACCATTAACATATGTTGTACGTTTTATATATTTTGAGCATTTCATTTGAATAGTTAATTTTTCTTTTGAACATCAAATATGTGATTTGATAGTAAAACTCATAAGCTTATGCAATTACTATTCTGATTGTCCCTAGTTTTATGTAATGTACTTTACAATGAAATAAAACTAGTATGATGTTTGATTGATGATTATTTTTTACTTATCATGTGTAATGAATACAAATCATATCATAGATGCAATATATTGGGATATATTGTATCGGACGTGATTCGTTAGAGAAGTAATAATTCATGGTTCTTTAGTCATAAGTATTGCTTCCTCAATACGATTTAGAATCCTTAGACCTTATGTCTCCATCGTTTCCAGCATTAATGGAGCTACGTTTTGACTCAGTCGGACGTTACTTTTAATCGAGTAATTAATACGACTGATGATCGGATGTTGTATCCTATCATGGCTTGAATGTGAGAGGCACTGTAAGGGATTTGTCCCTCTCTTATTTGAGAGAGATATCCTTGGGCCCCTCGATAGGGAAAACTGTTTAAATGCGTGGCCGTGCTCAAATGTATTTAATAAAGTGGTTATTACATATTATTTGTTGGAACAGTCTACCTGGAGATCCAGTATAAATACAATTAAGCTTTATAAAGGTGACAACTACCATGCCTCATGATTAATTTGGATATCGCGAGACAAAGGGATTAAATAGTGGATTGATATTAAGTTCCACTGTACATTCATTCACTCTGGGTAGTCACAATGTCCTGCTAGGGACTGCTTGTGATTTATGAACACATACTACTACTAAGTATTTTTCATTGCCATTTTGATATGACCCTACAGGGTCACACGCATAGACAAGTTAACGAGCTTCATATCTAGATTATATGAATCTAGAATGTGTCTATGTTCATTTTATTTGACATTTATGTTTCTAAGAATAATAAAATGTTATTATTCGAATTAGAGATTAAGGATGGTCATTTTCTGTAAGCCCTAAGGGCGAACAAACTCAGTTTTTGATATTGGACAAACTTTTAATGTTGTGTCTAATGATCTTAATAATTGTGATAGAATATCGGAACTCATTATGGAAGCTCTAAGTACTTCAATCAAACCATTGAAAGCCTTTGGTATCAAGATTCAAGATATGCAAGGCTCATTTATCAAGATTGAAGATTGAAGACTTAGGTTTGGTTAGATTAGCTTTGTCGTTATTAGTCGTTATCTTATAAAGCTCTAACCAAAGCTCTCATGAACATAAGCTCTACATTCTAGTCTTGCATGCACACAAACACGTTTTCAAAAAGGCTTAGTTTTCAAAAGGATTCTTAAATGTGTTCATATCTCAAAAGCCTTTGTTTTCAAAGTATAAGTCTTCTAAAATGGTTTTCCAAGTGTTCTTACTTGTTAGCTTTTGGGAAAACCTTTTAGACTTTTAAAGACTTCAAAAGATTTCAAAACGTGTGAAAAATCAGCTTAGAAGTTCGGTCAACCGAGCTCAAGCTCGGATCAACCGAAGAGAAACCGAGAGGTCCGAAAACTGCGTTCGGTCGACCGAAGTGGCTTGGACGGTCGACCGAGTGGGCTTCGGCTCAACCGAGGTTGACTTCGGTCATCCGAGGTGGTCGTTCGGTCAACCGAACTCTGTTTTAAACTAGCCGTTATTTGACCGTTGGAGAGTCGTTTTTCAGCCAAATTTGAAATGTATATATACTCCAAAGCTAGAGAAACATTCGAAGACTTGCACATAAAATATTCATTGATTTCTCATCAAGCCAAAACACTTTAAAAAGCAAAATACTCTTCATCTCTATGATCTAAATCATTCAAGAGTATTCTTTCAAAAAGCAAGACAAAGAGTGGATTTCATATGTTCTAAAGAGCTTATCATTGTTGTACTTCAAAGGTATATATTCTCACTTAGAAGAGTGATTTATCTTTCTCTTTAAACATTCAATTCCCTTTCTAAGTGATTGGGTAATTCTTGTAAAAGTCCTACTTTGTGTGGGCAAGTTCTTAGTGAGCTTTTGTATTGTGGTTGTGTTGTAAAACTCTTAGTGAGTTAGCCACATTTGTAAACATTCTTCTTAGTGAAGTTGTTTGAAATCCTTGGGTGCGGCTCAAGGTAGTGGATGTAGATTCTAAGTGAATCGAACCACTCTAAATCCTTTGTCTTGTTGATTGGGTTTTGTATTGATTTTGTTCATCTTGTTCAAACTCTCACTAGCATTGCAAAGATTCGAAAAAGTATACAAGATTAGTTAAAACCCAATTCACCCCCCTCTTGTGTTTTACATTTTCGATATTTGGCTTTCTCTGAGATTCTGTTGGAGTTATTATGCGATAAGAACTCCCACTACCAGAAGAGGTTGGGATTACGTGGGAGTTGGTTCTCGGAACAAACTTTCACGCCCTATATAATCTTTTTTAGGGAGAAACCCTAGACACATTTTTTGAACCGCAAAAACCATATCACCCGAAATTAGATTTCTGCCTCCTTTCTCTCAAGATCGTGAAACTCAGAAATCGAAGAGCTAGAACTCGCTGCTCGTTTCGTCGCGTGGATACCGATAGAGAGTATTTCCGCAATGGAGGACTTTTGGTGGTTGCAACTAAGCACTTGAAATCAGAAACCATTAACGATAAACGTAAGTCTTTTTCGTCAAATTTTTCGATTCCCATAGTATGAGCGGATCCTTTAGGGGAGGATTCATGGGTGTTTAGAACGATTTTCTGCCCATGAATCCCTTCATTGGTATTAGAGCCTTCCTCATACTATTCGAATTCGCTAATGTTAGTCACATCATAACACGTATCAATTTCGATTTTGTATGTGTATGTGTGAAACATAAAAGATTGTTTCTTTGACTATGATATATGTCAATCTGATTTATATGTCTATTCACATTATTCGATTAATATTGCACAAAAACTGATATCGTATGTGATTTGTCATTAATTCGAATAATTATGCATAAACTGCGATTATATGTTCCATGTCGTTAATCTAATTAATATCGCATAAACTGTTTATGTGTATAGATTATATCGTATAAACCAGTTAATTCGATTGTATTTGTTAGGCGATTGAGGGTTAAATCGGAGCAGAAAACTCATTCGATGAGTAGAGGGACCGCCGCCTGCCCCTCGGACCCCACCGGGGGCGCTGCCCCTAGGACCTCGTCCGGGGGGCAGCCCTAAGACTTTGTATTTTTACTCGTTACTTGATTTTATTATGTTTTATGTGGGTTTTAGCATGGTGAATAGTATGACTTACTATAGCCCATCTTGCTTTACATTTATTGGGTTTTAATTTTATAATATGGCCTGCGAGCCGTTTTTTAAACTCTAAAAACAAAGAGCTAGAACTCGCTGCTTATTTCATCACGTGGATACCGGTAGAGAGTAATTCCGCAAGGGAGGACTTTTGGTGGTTGCAACTAAGCACCTAAAATCAGAAACCATTAACGATAAACGTAAGTCTTTTTCGTCAAAATTTTCGATTCTCATAGTATGAGCTGATCCTTCATGGGAGAATTCATGGGTGTTTAGAATGAATTTTTCCAATGAATCCCTTTAGACATAATTTCATAGAGTCATTCAGGTTGAATGCTATGCGTATAAATAATGGTCAAGACATGTGAAGGAAAGAACACAAAAGTTCCATCTAAAGAAGTAACTAAGCTGCAAATCAAGACCAATTTTTCATCTCAAGGTATGGAGTTCTGTGATCTTCTTCAACAATTTAGAGGAAGTTTTGTCACACCCCGTAACCCGAGTGTTGACATGGCAGCACTCCAAGTCAATAAAGCACCGAACCCACGGACTAAAAAGGAAACCTCATAAAGATAGTCATTACTTAAATGAAAAGTTACAATATCCATAAGTTCATTACATAAAAGGAAATTACTATTGTTCACAATTACTACTAAAACCATAAAGTTCATAAGTCTTAGCTATTACATAAGTTCAAGCATGGTCTTCCTCATAGACCTCATCATAGTTCTCATCGATGGCACCTTCCACATGCTCATCTGCAAAAAGGTCAACAAAATAAGGGTGAGCTACTAGCCCAGTAAGAATCGATCACCCATAGGATGAAGCATCAAATACGACTCAAAAAGACGTTTCCCAAATCCCAAACATTTGACAAAATGACTAAACAGAAATCAAAACGATAACAAACTGTACAGAGAAAACTAACATAATCAAAGCTAAAGTCCAAAGAAAAATTCAAAATCAAAAATTGAACAAAGACAAAATAGAGGTTCGGCAGACTGGAGAGACTCCGAACGACCGAACAGGTCTGCCGAGATCAAGGCAGAAACACTGCCCAAAATTCGGGCGACCGACAGAGGAGGTAGGTCGACCGCATTGACTGTGGTAGAGTGGGTTTCACCCAGGTCGACTGATGTTACAATGCCAGTCATCCGACAAACTCCGATAGTTTGCTCCGGCAAAGGGGAAACACTTCCGGTCGATCGATGTTCAGTGCAGACAATTTCCTGCACAAATTACCCCATTTTGACTCCAAATGCAAAACACAAACACAAACACAACAAACACATAACATGCTAGAATCATATCCATAACATTTGACACTCACAAATCAAAAATCGTGCTGTGGGCACCATGTACAACCCACACACTTCAAACGGATTCATATGTCAAACATTCTAACACGAATTGCAGCAATGACACTCACATATATTCACACAATTGAGCTCCCATGTCTGGTTATGACTATATACCTCTGTTAACACCCATAACTATTCATTTACATGCCACGGTGAGCCAAAATAACACATGGCTTTGGATACTGAACCCTTCAAACGAAAGGGCCAAAGTTTTAAGGGCATGCCAGTTATGTCATCGCTCACCCTTGTGAGCTCCACAACAACTTTTAACAGTCCATCTTTATATGTTCTTGAAGTAGTTTCAATGGGAATATACTCAACGCAACTCTAAAGAAGGCTAAGTATCGATGGAGGCTGAAACACCACAACAAGTGAAACTAACTTGTTGATACAGTAACTCAAAGATGAATTAATTTTGTAAATAAGTTCAATTCACAAGTATCTAAGGAATAACCTTACGAAATAGCATATATCTAACGTAATTACAATGGTGACCGAAATCCCTCTTAAATAGAATAGGATTTCGGCTCAATTGAACCAACGAGGAAGATTCCTTGAAGAATTAGGACTCTTCAATAACAAACTTGCTAACAACTAAAACACTATCTAATATAATGGACAACATGTCCTACTAATATGCGGCATACATGGTTAAATATAGTAAATAGAAAGCTGAAAATATAAATTCTAGACTTTAATGTACAAAAGACTAAAATGCCCTTCTTAGCCACTTTGCTTGATATGGCCGAATTGTACACTTTGTAAACTTAAGAGATTGATTTGAGTATCATCTTCTAGTTGAAGTTTAGCTTCCTCTTTAGTCTTGATGTCTAGGATCAATGTTGCAATTCTTTCTAGAGTCTTCTTTGCTCTTGATCTGGTCATAGGCCCTTGAAAGTTGACTAATGGATCCTTTGAATAGGGCATCCCCTTGGATGGTCCCTCATCAAATCGACTTCATTCCAAGATCGATCCTTCCAAGCTTATAGAGCAAATCCGGATGAAACTCGAAAAATTCAAAGGCAAATTGATTTACTTCTTGAGAAGGAGAAGGTAAGAGAATCTTTAAGTCCTTGTGCTAGTCCGGTTATTTTGGTAACTAAGAAAGAAGGGATTTTCAGATTATGTACAAATTGTCGCGATATTAATAAAATAACTATTAAGTATAGACATTTGATACCTCACTTAGATGATATGCTAGATGAGTTAAGTGGTGCTTTAATCTTTTCTAAAATCGATTAAACTCAAGGATATCACCAAATAAGAATGAAAGAAGGTGATGAATGAAAAAACCGCTTTTAAGAATAAATATGGTTTATATGAATGGATCGTTATGCCTTTTGGTCTTACAAATGCACCAAGTACTTTCATGCGCTTAATGAACTACATATTTCGAAGCATTGTTTTGGAAAATTTGTGGTAGTTTATTTTGATGATATACTTGTTTATAGAAAAAACTTAGAGGAAAATATTGAGCATCTTAAAACTGTTTTTACAATTCTAAGGGAACAAACCTTGTATGCTAAACTTGAAAAGTGTGTTTTTTGCACTAATTCTATTAACTTTCTTGGATACATTGTTAGTTCTCAAGGTATTAAGGTTGATTCGGAAAAAATTCAAGCAATTGTGGAATGGCCGATACCAACAAGTGCTACTCAAGTTCGTTCATTCTATGGGTTGGCAAGCTTTTATAGGCGTTTTGTTCGTATTTTAGCACGATTGCTACCCCATTAAATGAAGTAGTAAAGAAAGATGTCCCATTCTTTTGGGATAAGCCGCAAGAAGATAGCTTCGAAAAGCTAAAGCAATTACTTACTTCTTCCCCTATTTTATCTTTACCTAACTTTGATTTAACTTTTGAAGTTGAATGTGATGCATCAGGGGATAGGTATTGGGGCGGTTTTGCAACAACAAGTCAAACCTTTAGCATATTTTAGTGAGAAATTAAGTGGTGCTTCACTTAATTATCCTACTTATGATAAAGAGTTATACGTCATTGTTAGTGCTTTGGAAACATGACAGCACTACTTGATCGCAAGGGAAAGGTTCGGGGAAGTGGCAGGACATACATACCATTCTTCTTGTTAGCGTTTGTTGGATTCTATGGAAAACACGATGTCGTTTTGTTTTTGATGGAGCACGTTCGAATGACTGGAGTTTGCTTCGTGAATTTAATTATTTTTTCCACTCCATTTTGAACTGAGCGGACCTCATGGAATTTTTCAAAAAGCCACCCGTGAGGCCTTTGTAATTGAATGGTAGAATTTTGGCAGTGGAATGGCGCGGTTGTCTGGATTCGGTTATTTGAATGTTGATGGAGCCTCACGTGGCAACCCAGGGCTTGCAGGGGCGGGTGGTGTCTTATGAGAAGCAAATGGTAATTTTATTGGGGCTTTTGCGACTTTCTTGGGAAATTCCATATCAAATTCGACTGCGGAGATTGAAGCAATGATCATTGGACTTAAACTGGCAAGAGATATGGGTTATTTAAGGGTGATGGTACAAACGGATTCAAAATTCCTTTGTGAGTAGATCCAAGTACGTAGAATATCATCTTGGCGAATTGATGTGCTTTTTCAACAATTATTGCTACATCTTGGCAACAGCTCGGTGAAACATATTTTTAGAGAGGCAAATAAAGTAGCAGATAGTTTGGAAAATATTGCTTGTGATATGCAAAGGAATTCAGTTTTCCAAGAATTTTGTGAGCTTCCACCTTTGGTCCACGGTCTTTGTCATTTAGACCGGACGGGGGTGCCTCATTTAGACCGGACGGGGGTGCCTTATATTAGATATGTCAAATTGTAATTTTTTGGCCTACGAGGTTTCAGATTTTCCAAAATCTCTGAGGCTTTTCCCCCTCTTTAGGCATATTGTAACACTTAGTTTCATATTTATAAATGAACAAGTTATTTCTGCATTGTCTTACATTGTATGGAGTGGCTTTGTTTCCACCTACTTAGAGGTTTTGACTTCAGTCCCCCTCTATGTACTTTTACTTGCCTATTTTGGGCTCAATTAATAAACGGGTAGGGGTCCACGCCAAACCCCCCACCAAACCAGGTGGCTTTTCCAAAAAAAAAGACTGAAAATACAAGGGTGAAGGATCCTTACTTGTTAAACTTAAAGATTAACTTCACAAAACCCGACATCACCAACAATGGCAAGAACAACCCACTAATTCTGAAATTACTCTCACTCCCGAACTCGGAACTTCAATCCGTCAATTCTCCAACGTGGCCTACGTCGATAGCTTCGAATCCCAAACAAAATTGGCTGATTCTGACTCCGTTTACTATGGTAATTGCTTAAAATCTATTGGATAAAAACTTTGGGATCAAATTTGGATCAAGAATGCATAATGTCACATTAAATTTTAAGAATCATTTTCATTTTATACTCTTTGATCCTTGTTTGATCCAAAAATATTTATCCAACAATCATTATTGATATTATTATATCTGTAATTGTTGGGAAGAATATGTTCTAATAAATATCCTAATTTTCTGAATTTTGTATGCCTATTGTTACTTGACTGACTGGTTCTGGGTCCAAAACTCTAAATGTCCTTTGCTGGTTCTGCCCAACGACAACCCATGTTCAAACTTATGTCCCTATTTTTTCTTTCTTTTTGAAGCAAGAAAGACTAAATTAAAAGTTTTTCTTTTAATTCAGTAAATTAATTAATTTACTTCTAAAAAAAATTAATTCAGAATAAATAATTAAAAGGTTTTTCTATCGACATTGTCATCATTTCAGTTGGCCTTTGAACATATTTCATTCAATGATCGGATCACACGAGAAAGAACGGATAAAACGCTAATATTACCTTCATTTCTCAACATAAGACTTTTAAGACATGTATAAAAAATTATCTCATTCTTTGTTTCTCCAAGTTTGTATTTGCTTTCAATGTGTTTTATAGTATCATCAAATGCTATTATTTCCTAAAATCTTTTTCTAAATATATATTCTACTTCTTCCAGATACTAGAAGACCAGGTTAGTGAAAGTTTAATCAATTACATGGAAGAAAATACATCAACCCCTCATGATAGTAGCACCCAAGTCGATCAATTGAATCAATCAGATACATTGGTTGATGAGAATCCAGCTGAAATTGTCGTATATCAAAAAGAGAAAATAGGAACTGATGTTGGTCCAAAGGGAAGACAATTTTCAGTTGTATGGAATCATTTTAGGCAAAAAAAACAATTAATGGAAAACCAAAGGCCGAGTTTATTTATTGCAATAAACTTCTTGTAGGTGGACCTAAAGATGGAACAAGACACTTGAGTGACCACATCAAGGGATGAAGAAAGAGCAAAAAAAATACAGACATTAGACAATCATTGTTATCAGCCAAGGCAAGTGGTCCCTCATCAACATTAACAGCTTTAACAACTCACCACTTTGACCAAGACGTATCGAGGAGGGATTTAGTTGAGATGGTAATGCTACATGAATATTCTTTATCAATTGTTGATCACTTTGCGCAAATTTTGCAATGGTCTACAACCTCTGTTCAAGGTTATCTCAAGAAATACATCGAGAACTGATATTTTGAAATACTTTGATGTTACTTTGTTGAACAAAAATCATGGAAGGATTGTTGTGACTTGTGATATGTGGACTGCAAACCATCAAAATAAGTCTTATATGGCTATAACTGCTCATTTTTATTGATAATGCTTGGCACCTACAACATCGACTTTTGAGGTACTTTTTTTTTGCTTCACATAGTTATTATATGAGGATCAACATTTCTTTTTGTTGATAATGCGATCTTGTGGTTGCTTTTTCTTTTGATATATGTTTGCCTATGTACCAATTCCACATACGAGTGAGATGCTTAACAAAGTTTTGGAAGAAAGTTTCTTTGATTGGGACATTGATAGAAAGCTATTTGCCCTAACTGTTGATAATTGTTCTACCAATGGTGCAATCATTGAAGATATTCTAAGAAAGCTACAAAACAATTCACTTATGATGCATGGGGAGTTGTTTCATATGAGGTGTTCAACACACATATTGAACTTAATAGTTCAAGATGGATTGTTAGTGATACATGGGGAGATTGAGAAGGTTCGTGAAAGTGTTAGATTTTGGACTGCATCATCAAAGAGAGAACAAAGATTTGAAGAAGCAGCACGACAAATAAGTACTCATCATACCAAAAAGTTGGTCTTAGATTGCAAGACTAGATGGAATTCAACATTTCTTATGCTGTCTACTGCTTTGTTATACAAATATGTGTTTTCTAGGCTGAAACATAGGGAGCGTTTATATGCTAGCTTGCTAACAAAAAATGATTGGAAAATGGCACAAGAAATATGCGACCACCTTCACATGTTTTACAATGCCACTGAAATATTTTCAAGAACCAACTCTCCAACCATAAATGCATTTTACCCTATTGTTTGTAATATAAGAATTTCGTTACCCTAAAGTTTGAAAAATATCGAGATGCACTACAAGAAAACTGTGTAACAGGGACGGACATTTCCGTCGCTAAACTAAGTTTAGCGACCGATTAACGACCGAATGACGTGGTCGTGTATTTTTCGTCGCTAAGCAAAATACCGACCAAATACCGACGGACAAAATCGCGACCGAATATTGGGTCGGTAAATAGCGACCGAATACCGCCCGAATGGTCAACATTGTTGACTTTTGACTTTGACTGTGTAACGACCAAATACCGACGGAATATCTAGCGACCGAATATTAGGTCACTATTTACCGACCGAATACCGACCGAATGGTCAACATTGTTGACTATTGACTTTGACTTGGTAACGACCGAACACCGACGGATAATTAGCAACGGAAAAGAGGGTCACCATATACCGACCGAATGGTCAACATTGTTGACGTTTGACTTTGACTGAGTAAACACCGAATACCGACGGATAAATAGCAACGGAAACGCAGGTCACCATATAGCGACCGAATACCGACGGTATTTACTGTCGCTAAATTGTTGTTATTTAAAAAAATAAAAATTGAATTTAATTAAATCCCTATTACAGAACACAGCAGCAATAACCAAAATGCTAATAACCAAAATGCTCACAATCAATTCTCATTACATTAAATACTCACAATCAAAGTGCAAACTTCTTATTACAACACTCACAATCAAAGTGCACATTTTGAATAACAACACTCACAATCATAGTGTGCACCTTACATTACAACTCACAATCAAAGTGTACACATTACATTACAAAGCTCACATTCAAAGTGCACACTTTGAATTATCAAAACTCACAATCAAAGTGTGCACATTACATTGCAACACTCACGTTCAAAGTAATTTATTTCATTTATCAAAACTTACAATCAAAGCATTTCTCATAAACTCCTTGATGTCATTCATATGCATATCCTTGAAAATGCATGAGTTGCAATCTGCAAAATTTAAGAATCAAATTATTATGACAATAAAATTTCTACTTTGAATTATGTTAAAAAGTTATACAATATGACAATTAATTTATTATAATAAAATACAAAAAAAAACAACAAATATGACTCACTTTCAATATGTGGAATTCCAAGAGAAGCGAGAAATCTTAATCATTCTAAATCATCATCGGTCATTAATTCATCATCTTCTTCAGAATTGTCATCTCCCGACATAATTTCATCATCGTCATCGTCATCGCCATCATCTTCATAACCACGGCTCGCACCGCCACAAGTACAACTTCAATTTCCCTCGACCGGTGTGCAAGTTGACCAACTTCGTGAATAGTTGGATCAATGCGACCGTCTCCTCCTCGCGCATTTCATCCCCGATACGGCATCGAACACCGTGAACGCCAAATAGACGTGGTTTGGAACGACATACGACCCAACCAATCAGCTCCTAGATGATGTCTTACTACCCGGATAAGGTGTGTAGTAGACTTGTTGACATTGAGAAGCAAATACAAATGGATCGTAACTCCGGTAGGTTCTTTTCCTATGGATTTCTACAAGTTTATATTGAGGATGCACTCTTAAACCTCGATTTGGAGTAGAATCAAACCAACTGCATTTGAAAAGAATAATTTTTTTGGTCAGTATTCCCAAAGCAAGTTCAACCTCAATTACTTGCTTCAACTCACCGTAATAATCTCCTTTAACCCATACCCCGCTGCTTTGTCGCTCCTTTTCCATCGCCGTGGGCTTTGGTGTGAAATCTATAACCGTTAACAAAGTAACCTGCAGTATGACATCACTCTCCTTGACTGGGCCCCAAGACATATTTTTTCAACAAAATTTCGAATCTTCCCCAAGGCTATGTATTCATTGAGCAATAAAAAATAAATTATTTTAATTATGCATTCTTATTACAAGTACATTTCTACACAATACCAACTTACATGAGTTCCAAACCATTTGGAAAAATCATTATAAACCCGACTTTGAAGTTCTTCCTCCGTTATCTCATGGGTTCGTTCATTTACTTGACTAACAAATTTCCCGAGTTACAAATTAAATGACAATATTATTATTTGGCCACTTTTAATTATATAACAAAAATGAAGCAAATAGATAAGTTTACTTATCGAAGATATGGTTCGACCTCTTCACAATTCATTAGGATATAATTCATTGCTATTTTATAATCTTTATCGCTTAATAAAATCCTTTCTTTTTTTTCCAAATGATCTTCCGGGTAAGTTGCAAATTGATAATACATTTGGTCCGCTAATCTCGCCTTCACCATCATTTCGCCCAATGGTTGTAACTCTCGTTTTCACGTGGGGTTCGAAATAATAGCTAAAAAAATGTAGCAGCCTTCTTCGACCAAGTATGCATTGCAAATCGACCCCTCAACTCTAGCCTTGTTCTTTATCTTCTTTTTCGGATGGTGTAAGTATCTAATTAAAACATATGTAGTTAATCACATTGTAAATACGTACATGAAAAAATATAATACAAAGATGAGATAACTTAAGACAATGGTTGTTACCTCTCGAATGGGTACATCCACCTAAACCGCATCGGCCACCAACCTCGCTTCAGTACGGAAGGTGAATCGGCAAGTGTTCCATCACATCAAAAAATCCCTGAGGAAATATTCTCTCTAACTTGCATAATAAAATAGCGATAGTGTCCTCCAATTCTTGCATATGCGCCACACTCAACTTTGGGGGAACACAAATCTCTATAGTAACGTATTAAGTTCAGCCAAGGGTCCCCAAACATTTGCCTGTAGTACTTCTCTAAGTGCTATAGGGGATAAGTCTCTCCATGAATACATGAGAATCGTGACTCTTCATTCCGGACATTTTCAACTCTTTCATATCAACGCATCGCGCCAAATTCGATGCATATCCATCCTGGGAGCCTTAATTCTTTAACCCACCGCAAAACCATTTCTTTTTTAGGCTTGGTAAGAGTGAAACATGCCTTCGGTTTTGTTGCTTTACCTCGCCATCGTGTTTAATATTCAATTCCGGACGATTGCAATACCTTTCAACATCCGCTCTAGCTTTAACATTGTCTTTAGTTTTACCTTTCACGTCCCATCACGTGTGTTAAAGACATTATCAAACACGTTTTTTTTCATTATGCATGACATCAATGTTGTGTCTTATCAAAAGTGTCCGCCAATAAGGTAAGTCCCAAAATATACTACGTTTAGCCCAACTATGATCCCGTCCCCTCGCCTTGCTCTTTACCGATCTCTTCAAATCAGTATCGGTAATTTTTTTGATAATCTCTAACTCTAAGGAACATTTCATGACCACTAAGGCGAGTCAGCTGGGTCCCTGCTCTCTCTTGTCGCGGTCCCTTTCTAATCCCTTTGCATCTCTTCTAAAAGGATGATCAGTGACAAGAAGCATCTGTGGCAATCGAACCACGATTGTTTCCCTCCGGATCGCAAATGGAACGCTTGTGTTTCCTCCATACAATATGGACAAGCGTGAATGCCACTGTACTCCATCCACTCAACATTCCATATGCTCGGGAAATCACTAATTGTCCAAAGTAATGAAGCCCTCAATTTAAAAATTTTGTTTTTTTTGAGATATCATAAGTTTCCGCTCCTTTAGCCCTACAGCTGATTCAATTCATCGATTAAAGGTCGCAAGTACACATCGATCTTGTGCTTTGGATTTTGGGGGTCCAGTACAATGATAGTTAAGAAGATTACATTGTTCTTCATACACATCCAAGGGGGGAGATTATAAGGTGTTAGAAGAACTGCCAAGAAGAATAGTTCTTCCATGACATGCCGAAAAGTGCAAAACCATCCCGTGCATAACCCAAGCCTTACATTCCGAGGTTCCGCTGCAAAATCGGGCGTGTTCTCATCAAAATGTTGCCAAGCTTCTCCATCCCGTGGGTGATTCATTATTCCCTCTTCCCTCTCACCGTCCGAGTGCCATGTCATGTGCCTTGCAGCTTTTCTCGGATGCATACAATCTTTGTAATCTTGGAGTAATCGGAAAAATAATACATCTTTTTTGCAAGCAATATCTTTTAATCGTGTATTTTTTGATTTCTTTTTCTTAATGTATCTAGCATGGCCACAAAACTTGCATTCTCTACTCTCAATATCATCTTTCCAATACAACATACAACCGTTAACACAAACATCAATCTTTTGCACCGGTAATCCAAGGCCTTTAACCAATTTCTTCATTTTGTAAAAGTCGTCTAAAGCATTATTATTTGGAGAAAGTGCCTCTTTCATCAACTCGCAGCAAATTTATCTATTGTAGTTTCGTATAAGTTGTCTTCTGACTTAATGCTCAACATCCTGGCAAAGTCATTGAAAGTCATGGAATGGTTTGTACAACCATTGTACAAATGGGCTATCAATGCCTTTCAACATGTCATAGAATTTTTGTGCCTCTGGATTGGGAGGTTCTTCCACGTCCCCTATTTTGTCGCTCATTAAAACTTGGTCCCGCAAAGATCAATAATCATATCTCGATAATTGTTCGGTATCGTGTGTCTTTTATAATTATCCATTTCATGAACATACGGGATTTGAGGCATGGGAATGAATGCCTCACCATGACATGTCCAATTATAATAGTTAGACATGAATCCGTTCATAACAATGTGATACTTCACAAAGATCGTGCATATGAAAATACTTATTCCTACAAACCCCACAAGGACACCTAATCCCATCTATTTGTACATTAGCAGATCTAACTAATCATGCAAAGCCACAAATCGCTTTCAATCCCGCTTATAAATTCTTGACTATGACGAGGTCCACTATTCGAATCCATATACATCCAACTACGGTCTTCCATTACAAACACAATATCTCGCGTATACAAAGACTTAATAATTAAATGCATATTAACTTTGAATGTTATTTTGATGATTTGTCACCCTTATTTCCAAGTAATTATTAACGTGTGATAATGGCATCTTGTCTACTATTTTAAATGAAATTTTGTCAACTATTTTGATTATTTTCAACATTAGTTTGTTTGTTTGTTGCAATATAATACAAAGATATAAAATAATGAGAGATAATACAAAAACATAAAATCATGGAGATAATACAAAGAAACAAAATGATGGGAGATAATACAAAGAAATAAAATCATGGGAGATAATACAAAGAAGCATAAAATCATTGGGATAATACAAAGAAGCATAAAAATAAATGGTATGTTGTAAACCTAATAAAAAGGTAAATTGCCCTAAAATTTGATTCTTTGTGAACAATTTGTGCTCTCATGATTTTTTTTTGATCCCTTATACCACATTTTGCTTAAGCTAAAGAATAAATGATATAAAAGAGCATAAATATTGACATTAATAACATTATAATAAATAGAGAAGAAGAGATTCTCACCAAATACCCAACTGAAATTGGAGGTGTTGGGGAAGTCTTGCGGATGCCGGAGGTGGTGGCGCCGTCTTGGAGTTGCCGGAGGTGGTGGTGATGGGAGGAGGGGGGAGTTTCAAGGTAGATTTTGGAAGAAATCACTAGAGGAGGTGGTGGTGGAGTTAGAAATCGCGGCTGCAGAATGTGTAAAAGGGGAGGGTTTCTAGTTTTAAGTCAATTTTAGGGGAGAAAAAACGCACAAAACGACACCGTTTCGGCATTTAAGTGTAACGACCGAATAGCGACCGCCCTGGCATATTCGGTAGCTATTCGGTCACCTATAAGAATGTCTCGAACGCTTGTAAAATTTTTGAAAATAAAGATCCCGCCAGATCGGACAAGACAACGCCTGCTTTCGGCATTTAAGTTTACCGACCGAATAGCGACCGCCCTGGCATATTGGTCGCTATTCGGTCGCCCTATAAGAATGTCTCGAACACTTGTAAAAATTTTTGTAAATAAAGATCCCGCGCACTGGACAAGACGACGCCTGCTTTCGGCATTTAAGTTTACCGACCGAATAGCGACCGCCCCGGCATATTCTTGGGCCGCCTGTAAGAATGTCTGAACGCTTGTCAAATTTTGAAAATAAAGATACAACGCACTGGACAAGACGATGCCGTTTCGACATTTAAAGGTAGCGACCGAATAGCGACCGCCCTGTTCGGATCATCCGAGTTTTCCTCGGATCGACCGAACCGAAACAGAGAGTTGAAGCTTTTGGTCGGATCAGCCGAGGTCCCAGCTTCGGTCGACCCTAAGCATATTCGGTCGCATGCCCAAAGGAAAGTCTCGAACACTTGCCAATTTTTGAAAATAAAGATCCCACGCACTCGGACAAGACGACGCCTGCTTTCGACATGACGTATAACGACCGAATAGCGACCGCCCCGGTATATTCGGTCGCTATTATTTTCCCGGATTCCGTTTTTTTATAATATAGCGAGGTTTTTTAAAGATATATAGTAACCTTTTGCCTATTTTATTTCATCATTAATGAGCATTTATTAAAATTTTAGTTACACTACTTAATAATTCACATAAATGTCAACACAAATATTTTACTTTAATTGTTCTGCTTCAGGTCTATACAGGTATTTTGTCAAAAGGTATAAGTTTACTTGTTTCACTATTCAGGTTAATGTGTACATATGTATAAGTATACTTTTTACTTGTTTCACTATTCGAGTTTTTATATATCTTTAAAAAACCTTGCTATTTTATAAAAAAATCGAATCGGGAGATTTTACCGACCGAAAGTACGACCCAGTATATCCGTATCATCAGTACCTAGCGACGTAAAAAGAACGCTTTCGGTCGCCATTCGGTCGCAATTAAGCCTCGATCTAAATCCGCCGCTACTACGCCGCTAAACCCTAACCCTAAACCCTAATACTGTCGCTATTCGATCGCCTGCTTGGCTCGGTATGAAGCCAATTTTCCAAGAATGTAACAGTGGTCACTATATAATGCACTCCCCGCACGTAGAAAAACAATCAGCTATCTTCCATTCAAAACAAAAAATAAACCAATCAGCCTCTCTTCCATTTCAACAGAAAACATAAGCAAAAATGCAAATTCCAAAATAATCACAAAACTTAATACAACTAAATAGTTACAAATTGATACAACTTAATCAGTAAAAGCTAACAATAGTTACAAATTGATACAAAATTAACTAAATAGTCTATTGACTCCCCAAAACATCATCGACAGTTAAAGGGTCGTCGTCATAGTCTGATTCTAACTCATCGTCTAAGATGCTACTCAATTTGCTCTCTATCTCTGAGGCACTTAATACAACTTGGTCCCTATTTGTTAAAATTTCAGCTAACATACTAGCTAGACCCTTGTTTCTCTTCTTTTCCCTCATCTTGAATTCTCTTTTTTGCTCGGCTAGTTTTTTCTTAAAATCTTCTTCCATTTCGCTCCGCATTTGGGCCATGTCTGACTGCGACACCGCCTGACTGCCTCGCTTCATTGTCTTTACCACAAAGACTTCTAAATCAAAAGACTTCTAAATTCAAACTTATTTTCTAATTTACTTATCTTGAACTCGTCCCACCACAAATTTTCTTCTTCCTGGGGAACATCCTTGATGGTGCTATATGCCCCCTTGAAACGATCTTGAAAAATTGAAGTAATTGCCGCGGAACAGCTGGATGCCAACCTGAAACTATAATAGCAAACAAAAAATTTGATTAGTTACTATAATGACGAGTAGTATAATTAGCTTAAAAGAAATAAATTAGTTACTCACGTGCGAGGGTAGAGGCTGCAGGGAGAATACGCGTATCTACCGTGGGACGCAACTCGCCCTGAGACCGAGCGCTGCACTGTGGGGACAGTCGATCGGGTGAGTCGCCGATCCTCGCTACGGCGTAGACTCGGTCGCGTGTCATCGCCGCAAACGCATCCCGAGATGTCCGTGCATCATCGCCTGTGATGGAGGTGTCGTAACGGGCGCGGGAGCAGATCGCGGTGTCTCCACCAAATCCGGTGATAAACCAGTCTGGGAGGTGGAGGCCGGGAGCGAGACGTGGGCTGGGCGAACCAAATGGTAAGGCTACTCGTATACCTTTCCTTGGCGGCATCTCTGAAATACACGGAAAGAATAAAAACTTAAGTGTTACAATATTACTATTACTCCCTCCGTCCCAAATTATCTGTCCACTTTGTATTTTGCACGGGGATTAAGATTTCATCAAATTCTATGGTGAAATATGATAAAATGTCAAACATATCCCTATTTAATGTTACTTCCAATTTAATTCACCTAATTTTCTCTCTTTATTTTTCTCTCTCCAATATTTAATGTAAAGGGTAGGATTGGAAAAATCATCATTAATGAACCATTTATTTAGAAAGTGGACAAATAATTTGGGACACACTAAAATAGAAATGTTGACAGATAATTTGGGACGGAGGGAGTAATACATAATGAAATGGCTAACTGTATACCTAAGAATCAAATTGAATGACTTCCATAATCGAAACCTAAGAACTATCTAGAAAGACTTATACAATTACAAGCAATCGAGACAAATCAGATATGACTTCCAAGTGCGATCGCTTTATTCAATTCAATGGTCCACGTGGGCGATCGCTTTATTCAATTCAATGGAAATATAAATATTATCCCATGCAATTTAGTATTAGTTGATTTGAAGTTTTGATCAACATCAAAACCGAGAAAAGAACGACAAACTACCACCAAAATATAATACTAATAATCAAGCAAGTCTATTCAACTATGCATAGCACAAATTCGCATACAAGAAGAGGTCATCTACAACTATTTCAATATCCATCGCCACTCCTACTCGGATAAGCTTAACTCATAATCAAATTACACATCGAATCATACGAATTTAACATCAAATTTGAAATCCAAAATTAATTTAGTAAATTTAATCTCAAATGCTTCTAAACTTAATTTACTACAAAATCAAGCAGCGAAAATAAGAAACAAAAAACTACAAATCATAATCAATTACACATCGAATCATACGAAGATTGAAGTACAACATATAGATTGAAGAAGCGATCCGGGATCAAATATTGATTTCCAAGAGACAACGAGCAATTTCATGGCTAACTAATGATCATTGTAGAAGCATAGAGGGACAACCACCCTTAAGATATTCCAAGACCTTAAATCTTCAATACTAAACCAAGAAACCAGAAATGACCATTACTTAGCTTCTCTAATATCCAATGCATTTCTTCTTTCCAAAAATGCTAATCAAAACAGAAGCATGGAAACAAGAAAAGAAAACAGAAGTAAGAAAACAGAAGCAAGAAAAGAAATAGAAAACAGAACAAGAAAAAGGAAAGAAACCGAGGCAGGCATAAAAAACAGAGAACAGGGGAATCCGAACAAGAATGAAGAGAAGAGCAGCAGATACAAACAAGAATCCGTAAGAAATAAAGACTCGTTTGTTGCTCACGGGAGGTCGATGAAGTTTACTTCGCATTTCGAGGTCCCGATATGGCTAAATTTGCAATTGCTTTAAGGGAGATTGGAACATACAAAGAAGTTCTCCGATCACGGGTAGAAAGTTTGTAGTTAGCTTTGTCGCAGCTTAAGTTGGTTCTTCTTGATCATAGCAAGATTCAATTCTATGTTGCTTAGCAAGCTCATATCATCAAACAAATCAATTCTGCTCCGATAAATATTATCGACTTACCACGAAGTTGTCCCTCCCATTTTATCTTATATTTATTCATGTAGCCGACCTCAATTACTTGGGATTAAGGCGGCGCGTCATTATCTTGGTACTCGCTGGATTCTTGGAGCCGACTGTACTTTCTTTTATTTTTCTTGTTTAGGTAGAACACACATTGAATGAGAGATTATCGAATTTCGCTAACATTGAACCGCAAGACGTCAAGGTACTCGAATCTTTTAAGTCTTCTATGCTTTACCTTCTTTTTGGATTGAAGAGGTGCTAAACCAGAGAAAAGAGTCACTGAACCTTTGAAATTTAAAGTCAAATGCTCAAGAAATAGTCATTCCATTATATCATATTACTGTTGTAATTTGTCTACAACTATCTATTGCTTAATTGTTTTTTTCTTCTCACTTTTCTCTCCCTTCTGTTATGCAAAACTATTACATTTTTATGAAGAAATCATGTAACTGCAGGAAGCTCGCAAGCGTTTCGACAAGATTAAACAGCATTACAAGACTAAACAGAAATTAAAAATTAACAAGAATCCAATGAAAAAGCAAGAGGAAACTGAAACTAAAATCATGAAGGCAAAAATAAGCAAACTTTTAACTAAAACTGAAACTTTTACCAAGGTAAGAAAACCAGTACATTCACCAATGATCAACGGAAATGAGAATAAACAGATTCTAAACACAAAATGCCACACAAAAAATAGAAGATTTTGGGGACAAACCGATTAAAGATTAAAGATTTTTGGGACGGCGGTAGCTGGAGATGGCGACGGGGTATTGGAAGCTTCTGAGGAGGAGGAGGGATTTCGAAGGAGAAATATTCAAAATTAGGGATTTGCTGATGGGGGAAGAAAATACATCGCGAATTATGAGACACACAAACGATCAAAACGACGTCGTTTTGAGCAGTCGGTCATTAATCCATCATTAACGTATTCGGTCGTTATTCGGTCGCTAATCGGTCGTTATTCTGTCGGTATATTTTCCGTCGGTAATCCGTCGTTAAATTCAGTCGGTAGTCGGTCGTTAACGAAAATAAAATGACGTCGTTTTGTGTCCTTCATTTATTACTATACAAATAAACACCGTTATTTATTCCGTCGGTATTCGGTCGTTAACTTCCGTCGGTATTCAGTCATTATATAGTCCGTCGGTAAACGGTCGTTAATATCCGTCGGTATCCGTCGGTATTCGGTCGTTAAGGGTGAACAAACCGACGACGTTTCAATTTGGTCAACGAGACCGATGTGAGCGACGGAATAACGACCAATTTGTTTTTGGTTTCTATTCGGTCGATATTCCGTCGTTAAATTTATGACCAAAAATTTCGGTCGCTAAAGTCGGTCGCTATTTAACTGTTTTCTTGTAGTGATGATGTCCATGGGCTTATGAGCGTGGCTATAGTGTTAGATCCACGATATAAGATGTGCTTAGTAAATTATGTGTTTTCCAAAATATATGATGAAGTTGAATCTCCTGATAGGATTGAGAAAGTTAAAAAGTCATGTATTGATTTGTTTAATGAGTACAAGTCAAAATATGATAAGCAACCAAATAGACCCTCAAATTCTTCGTTCTCTCAATCTTCTATTCTTTGGGAAGAGGTCACATGTCGTTACAGAAGATAATCTTGATGGGTTTGATGATTTTATGTCTATCTAAGATATTAGTTCGCAAGAGAAGTCGGAACTTGATAGATACTTAGAGGAAACTTGTTTGCCGAGAAATCAAGATTTCGATATCTTAGTATGGTGGAAAACAAATGGAAAATATCACATTCTCCAAATGGTTGCTAGGGATATTTTTCTATTCCTGTGTCTATAGTTGCTTTGGAGTCTGCTTTTAGTACTGGAGGGAGAATTTTGTGTCCACATCTCAGCAGACTTCGTGCCAATATACTTGAAGCTTTAATGTGTGGGCAAAATTGGTTGGCAGCTGAATGTGAAAGGTAAATGTCATAGAACATTTTTTTTGTGAGTTGTGAATCAATTATTTTAATATCCTGACTTTGAATAATTCTTCTACATGATCTTCTCTTATGGATGGAGAATTTGGTACTATTTTACAAGATAATGATGTTGAGGATGAGATGGTAAATATTCTAATAAGTTATATTAAATTATATGTTTACTACTGATGTTAAGCTAAAATAAAATAATGTTGACGCTTTTAATTTTGCAGGTGTATGAGATTTGTACCATTGATCTTGATTGAAAGAGACAGTGATCTCGATTGATGATTGATTATTGGTTTCAATATAATTTCTTTATTTTAAATGTTTTTTTTTTGTTTCGTTAGACATTAAGTGATTTTTTTTTTTAGCAGCATATTAGTTGTATCTACAAACTAGTATTGTTTATGGAGCAAACTAGTATCATTTTAGATAGTGTTATTTCATTTTACGGATGTTAAATTTTTTTATTTTTAAAATTCTATATTATTTTTTCATGATTGTATTGGGTTGAAATTCTCTAATTTGTTCTAGTCAAATACTGGGAGAAAAAAATCCCCGCTTTCCCCAGGTTGGGGTGGGCCTCCACTTGAGTTAGGGATGGGATCACAATACATCCCCAGTGATGGGGCTGGGCCGGGGATGGGGATGTGATGGAAGAGGCGGGGTGGGGGCTGGAGATAATGATATCTGCCCCCACCGGGCCCATTGTCATCCCTACTCTAGAGACTCTTCAAATCATCACAATTCAGCCCCCTAGAGTTTCTCAAAACCTACACTTAAGTCCCCTCACTAAAGATTTCAACTATTGCGCCCCTCACACTACTCGTACCACACTAATAACACATAAACATATAATAGCAATTAATTACACACAAGCTCACATTTCATATCACATAATATCATGCTAGAGCATTTAATGAACAATTAACATGTAAAATTAAATGCAAGGCATGCAAAATAAATCGAAAAGTCCTGGGTATCACAAGTTTCGCTGCTAAATTCAAGATCAAGCTTCAAATATCTGGGTCAAGTCGACGAGAAGAATCAACGGATCTTATTCTAAAATTGAGAATTATCCAGATATTATAATCTATTCTTAAAATTTATAAATAATCATTTGTTGATATTTTCTACCAATATTTTGTTAACAAGAAAATAACAGTATACTTCGATAAAAGCTTTTACTTAGATTCTACATTTCTTTCACAAATAATTAGATTTCACAATTTTCAAGAAAAACATATTTGAACTAAAACCAATTCAAATACACTAGTGAGATTAATCTGGACTCAATATGATTTTCAGAGTGTAAGATAAATATTCCTCATCAAGAAATAACAAAAAAGACAAATAATAAAAAATGATTTGTTTGAGTTTATTAGGCTTTGGATAGACTTCAGATTGGTTAAAGTTTGGATTTAAGCTTTAGATTTGACAAAAGTGTTAGCCCTAAGGGCAAAGGTACTCTATGTTGTTTTGATGATAACAAACCATTGAGAGTTCTAATGTTTGTGTGAGCAATGTTCTTATTAATAGGATCCTTAGCACTCACATCAACATTGATGAAAATGGTAAGTTAGCTTCTTGTGTAAACTAAGGTTTGTATAATACACACAAGAAAGCTATTTGATGGAAGGAAGGAGGAAAGGAGGTTGGTTGGGACCTAATGCATATGGCGAAAGGAGTATTCTTACTAATGCTTTTAGCTTCCATGTTTACTTGGTTTATCTTATAAGCATTAGTCTTTACTCTTACTTGTTCGTATATCCTTTTGCCATGCTTCCTTGTTCTTAATATTGTCCATATCCTATCTAATTGCATCAAAGTTTGTCATAATCAAAAAGGTGGAGATTGTTAGCCCCTAAGGGCGAACGAACTCGATTTTTTGATAATGGACAAACACTTGATGTTTGTGTCTAATGTTTTCATCTATGTGATAGAATATTGGAACTCAATATGGAAGCTCTAAGTACTTCAATCAAGCCATGTTCAAGATTCAAAGACATACTATTCAAGGCTTATCTTTCAAGATTGAAGATTGAAGACTTAGGTTGGTTAGATTAGCTTTGTCTTTATTGGTCTTTATCATTAAGCTCTAACCAATGCTCAAATGAACATAAGCTCTTCACTCTAGTCTTGCATACATGTTTTCATAAACACGTTTTCAAAAGGCTTAAGTTTCAAAATGATCTTTACATGTGTTCTTATCCAAAAAGCCTTTGATTTCATAGATAAGTCTTTTTAGAAAAGTTTTCCAAGTATTCTTATTTATTACAATTTGGGAAAACCTTTTAGACTTCAAGAGATTTCAAAACAAAGGTCAAAACATCATCTCTCATACTCGAAAAGTTGGTCAACCGAGATTTTCTCGGATCAATCGAAAGGATTTCTCGAGAGTTGTTACTGTCAAAGTTCGGTCGACCTAAGCTTGGGTCGGTCGACCGAGATGATGGTTCGGTCGACCGAAGTTTTTGGTCGGTCAACCGAGTTGATCAAGTTCGGTCATCCGAGACTTGTTTCGGTCAACCGAACTCTGCGAGTTCTAGCAGTTATATGACCGTTGCGAGTCGCTTTTTCAGCGAGATTTTGAAATGTATATATACTCCAAAGCTTTAGAATGACTTGAACACTTTGGAAGGCTTGCAAAACATATTCTCATTGATTTCTCATCAAGCCAAAACACCAACAAAGAAAATGCACTTCATTGCCATGATCTAAAGCATTCAAAGGTGTTATTTCAAATGCAAGACAAAGAGTGAACTTCATATGTTCAAAGAGCTGAAATTTGTTGTACTTCAAAGGTATCCATCTTTCACTTAGAAGAGTGAACAACTTTGTGTAATTACCCTTCTTAATTCCCTTTCTTAGTGATAGGGTATTTCTTGTATAAGTCCTACTTTGTGTGGGCAAGTTGTAAAAGTCCTACTTTGTGTGGGCAAGCTCTTTGTGAGTTTTGAGTTGTGGTTGTTGTGTAAAACTCTTAGTGAGTTAGCCACAAGTGTAAACATTCTTCTTAGTGAAGTTGTTTAAAATCCTTGGGTGCGGCTCAAGGTAGTGGATGTAGATTCTAAGTGAGTCGAACCACTATAAATCCTTTGTCTTGTTGATTGGGTTTTGCATTGCTTTTATTCTTCTTGCTCAAACTTCCAATAGCTTTGCAAAGAATAGAAAAAGTTTATAAGAATAGTTAAAACCCAATTCACCCCCCCTCTTGGGTTTCTTCAAAAAGCTTAAGAGAAAGATACGTAGGGCTAATTTTAGTATTTGAAATTTTATCTAAATACACACTTTATTCTCCAAATAAGTTCTTGAGGTTTAATCAAATTAAATTCTTCCCCTTTACCTAGATAAACAATTTAATTAGTCATCTCAAAATAGGTTCTAAAGGTTTGGTCGGATATCAAAGGTTCCTTACCCCAGTGGGGTAAGGGCCTGCCCACGACCGTGAGATTGTGGGTTCGATACCCTCCCCGCGCATGAGACATGCTTTAATTTGACTCCCTTTCTAGGGTTACTCTATCCTCCTCTGGTGAGGCAGTTCTATCTCCCCGCTCATGGGGCATCGCCCAACGGGCGTAAAAAGCTTGGTCGGATAAAAAAAATTAATTAGTCAATCCTTATTGTTTGGGGACCATAAAGTATATAGGCTGAAACTGGAAGGTTCTTTCAGTGGTTTTCTCAAAGGATACTAATAGGTTTGAGCTTTTGACAAGAACGAGTCCTTTCGTCGAGAGCTTTGGTTAATTCACGAATAAGTGGGACATGAAAAGGCTTGTCAGTCAATCCCGACGCCATCGGTCAGTAGCACTAGAAAACGAACTGGGCAAAAATAGGGATTTTTCACCAAGTAAAAGACTTAGAAGATAAGTTATACCAAGATGCATGGTTAACTCGAGCAAGGTCATCATTTCTAGGTCAGAACTTTGACTATAAAAGGAGAAAAGTAGAACTAAGAAAAGACATATATCACTATCAATACAACTCAATTTCCTTTTCATCAACACTTTCTGGGCCGAAAGAAACAAATTTGGACGTACAATCCCGCCCGCCGTCTTATTAATTTTAGTATTCAAATTACTGGATACGTTCTAGCTAGTTCTTAATTCGGTAGTTACTTCAAATCTTGTGATATTTATCCCTGCTAGAGTTGGGTAATTTTTGTTTATGTGAGAAACAAACCCTCATATTTTGTTTCGTTAGCAATCAATTTCTGTTCCTAAATCTTCTCTCTAAAAGTTCTCGAGGATCAACAAGGGAGATCAAATAACTCGCAGTATCTCTCTATTATATTTTTCTCACTGGTTTTCTCACAGTTTTCTCTTTCTCCATAAAACATGGGCATGATTATTTTTTGTATAACGATTTTCCTCTTTATCCACAAAATATAGTTACACGCTCGGACACTATTAGCTTCATTTGGCCTTTTCTAGAAGAGTTTCAAACAATTTCTTGTTCAGTTTTTTTACAACAAAAGTCTGGCTCAGAAACTTAAGAATCGCCCAAGATAGAACAATTTAAGGTGAGTTTTGATGGTGCTCTCAAAGAAGACTGTGATGATGCAACAACTGTTATTCAGAATCCGCATGGTGCACATCTTGTTGCGGCTACAAAACATTTGGAGCATTGTTTGGAGGTCGAGCATTATGTGTTAAAGTCTTTGTTGCCTAGGATCACTGTGGAGGGAGATTGTTTGGGGATAATTAATAGAGTAAATGCTCCTAATCTCTCTAATTTTTTGGAAGCTACACTAATATGTTTAAGGAATTAACTGATATTTTTAAGTTTGGAAAATGGTGTTTATGGTGGGAAAGAGGCATGGATGAACTCACGTTGATGGAAAACTTATTTCTAGGACGGTATTATTACCTCTTTCTTTCAGAAAATCACTATGGGATCCCACCCGAGTCCCACATTATACTTATGTTTATATTCCATATGAACTTGATTGTATGAGGCTTAATTGTTTATATTGGGTTAGATCAAATTGCTTGTTATAATATGCATTGTTTTGGCTATAATAAGACTTGCACTTAGAGAACCTACAAGCTTTATATATCTTGCTAAATGCTAGTCTTGTGACTTATGTTGTTTGCTCTTACAAACTTTGCATATATGACTCTTGACTTAGACAGATCATATTCATTGTCTTGAGTTCCTATGTGTTGCATTTAACACATAAGTCACATAAGTTGTTTATCCTTTAAATCACATTTATATGCTTAATGAACATATTTGTTATTAAGGTGATCACTTAGGAAAAGAATTTGGTAGAAAAGCGAAAAAATCTCGAGAACCTTCACCCCCCTAAGTTCTCCCATTCGAGTATTTCAATTTCCCTTCGGGCATTTCACAAATGATAGCTCTAATCAATTTTGAGAATACAAGAGTATATGAATGTTAAACTCTTACTCAAAATGATGTATTTTGATAAACATGAAGATTTAAAGCTCTAGAAAATGTTTGGATTGTTTTGTTTAAAAGTGTATATCAAATGCACTCTTATGACTTGGTTAATTGTGAAAAATCAGCTTTAGAAGCTTTATATAGGGGCAAAAAGTCACAAGCAATTCTTGTTACAACGACTTAATTTTTGTCTTGATACGACATCTCGGGTCGACCGAACTGGAGGGTAGGTCGACCGAGGTGTTCAAAAATCTAGTTTAACAAGGCTACTGGACTAATCTCGGTCGACCGCAAAGGGTGGTCCGGTCTTCCGAAGCAATGGTTCGGTCGACCGACCTAAAGCATGGTCCTCAAACTCATGCCTAAGTATTTTTCAAAGATATTTAAAACATGTTAAATATCTTAGGAATTAACCAAGACTAACTTAAGTTTTCAAAAATCTTTTCAAAGATTAAATCAAAGTAAACATGTGGTTTGAAAAATTCTAGATCATTGAGCTTTAACATAATATATCCTAGTATTCTCAAAGGAATATTAGTCACAAGGATATATCAATAAGCATAAGACTAATCTTCTTCGGTCTTCAAGTTGAATTCTTCAATCTTCAATGTTGTAGTGTATTGGACTTCATCACTTCTTTGGTTAAGAGCATACCACTTGATACTTCACTTTGTATTGAGTAGCTCTTAACTCTTGATCTTCCTTCTTCTTTGGCATTGCAACTACTTCCAAGACTCGTGGATGTATTTCAAGCTTGTGTCATGGAATCTTGCAATGTGCAGCTTCTTCTTGTTGTAGAATGATACAAGATACTGTGATTTATTCAAGGGTAAAAAGTGCCCACACCCCTTAAACTATTTCAGATTTTGATTTTTGACCCTCAATTAAAAACGTTAAGTGAATAACCTTAAATTTGTCTGAAGTATCAATGATACTCATTCCGTTCAATTTCTCAGTTAAATCGTGATGAATCGTGATGGAAGGTGCTCATATGACACATGATAAAAAAAACGAGGTTTAATTTAACCAAAACAAAAAGCACTGTGATAAATAAAACAAGACAAAAAAAGTAGAAAAGTTTCTGAAAAATAAATTTTGCCATTCATGTTTATGCAGTAACTATAACCACCATGCATTGCCATTTTCTTTCTTTTCTTTAGTTAGCAATGATCATGGTAATAACAATAAATAATGTTTCATCTCTAGGAGGATTACCCTAGTTTAAAATTTGAAGGCCATGTAATTGGTATTTCCAAATCAAGTATGGAATGATGATTAATCATCTGATCTCAGACACTAGAGATCGATCTGACCCGTATCTGAAACCAATTTGTCAGATTATAGTTCGTTTTGAGGTGATTCACAAGTCTATTTTAGCCGTTTTGGAGTTTTTGATGTTGTTCTTGAAGATTTTGGTACTCTTTTCTTTTCCTTTTCTTTTTGTCAAATTGGTCCCGTTTTATATCATGTGTGTCACATGAGCCCCTCCTTCATATTTAACCTAAAATTTTATGGAAGGGTGTCATTGATACTTCAGAAAAGTTTAAGGTCATGCACTTAACGTTTTTTAATTGAAGGTCAAAAATCAAAAATCAAAATAGTTTAGGGGGTATGGACACTCGTTACCCTTTATTCAATTTGAAGTAGTAAAAGATTGTATTTTTTATCAAAGTAATTAATTTATTAGAAACAAAGGATGACAAAAAAGTGTTCAAATTTGTTTGATATAAAAAGATGTTTTTAGTAGAACTGTAAATCTCATTGAAGATGTTATTATTCTCTTGGGTACTTCCCATTTTTTTGGAGGATGTACATTTGGTTCAGAGAGTGGAGACTGAAGAGGTAGTTTTACCTTGCATTTTTTTGGAGGGTGTGTATTTGGTTCATGATGTGCATTTTATATAAAAATTAGATAGTGAAGGAATCAGTAGTAAAAGAATCAAGAGGGCCGTATGTAAGGGAGGTTGTGGTGGTTGGAGAAGATGAGGATGGGGCGAAGAGGTTTTGATGGGAAGTGTTATAATATAAAGAGGGGAGAAGAGAGATTTAGAGAGAATAAACTGATTCCTTGTATTCTCATTATGTGAATCAAAACCTTTATTTATATAGTTTAAGCCCTAAGGTTTCATGGGCTCTAAGACTTCTAGCGTTACTAGAAGTGTCATTCAACATATTTACAACACTCCCCCTTTAAATTACTAATTTATACAACAATTGCCTCACAAAAACTTGTTTGGGAAAAATCCAGTGGAAAAAAACTAAACCAAACTAAGAAACTGAGTATAATTGATGTTGGAGTATTTAATTGCTGCCTCGTTAAAACCTTGTCAGGAAAAACCTAATGGGACAAAACCTGAACAAAGGAAAAAGAGTACATCTACTCCTCCGATCATTGAATGTCTTTGAGTCGACGCATTCCAATTTGATGTATCAACTTTCTGAATGTTGATGTTGGTAAAGCTTTGGTGAATAACACTCGAGCGAATCTGTTGAACTTCGATGTCGCCATTTAGCTTTGGATTTCCATAACAATAAGAATATGCCTCGTTAAAACCTTAATAGTAAAAAAACTCCAGTGGGAAAAAAACACGCCTAGTCAAGGAAAAAGAATACATTATTCTTATGTCAAATTAATTCTCTTGTTAACAACATAATTGAACCAATGCATATAGATCTTCAAGATCAACCTTCAAAATTGCAATTGTTATTATCTCATAGAATAATTGCTCATATGATCAACAAATTACATCTTCCGGATGTTCAATTTGTAAATACTAATTTTTTACAAAACTTTTAACATTTACTTGATTTTTCTAAACTCTTCGGGAGAAATATTTTAATGATTTGATCCTCTCTAATACAAGAATTTTTATTTTCATAAGAAAGAGGCCAGTCACACATCATGTGTGTCTTGCACTCGTCATCTATAAAAAAAATCCTTTTGAAAAATAAGAGCATCTATATTATGAATATTTAATTTGTAACTCTTCCGGAGTTAACAAAATATTAACATATTAATTTGCAACTCTTTGCAATTTTTCTCTATAGAACCTAAAGTTCATTAGAGCTTATGAGAGAATTAAGATGCTTAACAATATATTCACACATCATCCCCCTGAATACTAAAGATACTAATAAAATAAAATAAAATCTGCAAGCAAACTATTATAAATTGACATATGTTATCTTTCCATAATGCTTTCAACAAGCATTAATCACTAAGTCATTGGTGCTTATATTCTTCGGGAATAATTACTTATATGCTTCTGTATATCAAGTCTTTTGAGGACTTCATATAAATGTTGTTACTAAATGGTAACATTGTTACATACTAAGTGTTGCTGTGCTATTCAAATACACTTGCATTCACTATGAAAGTAATTTTTTTGTTCGTTATTCTAAACGAATATCTTTCTAGGATTATACTTCAGGTGTATAATTTCTGTAACGAATACATTTACACTTCAAGTGTATTCATACAGGCTAATCATAATTTGAGGTGAACTTAATGGTCTATTTTGACCAACCATCTTTACACTTTCAATTTTGAGTCTACAAACTTTATATTAAAGATCCTCATTCTATTGCGCGCATAAATAATGTCGACATTTGCACAATTTTATGTAGTTCCATCAATTCCCAAACATTTGAGATCTCATAATTCTCACAAAGTTTCAGGTACTTGAATTTCTTCTGGAAATGAAATAATATTCATGTTTGGAAAAAAACTTCTAGAATTTTCATCTTCTCGACTTGACAATATATAAATATTTACTCCATTTGCGAGAAGTTTTATTATTGGAACCCATAATGCTACCACATTTCAATGTCTTAAATTTAATATTATGGGTAGTTTGTCCTCCGGGGACAACAAATATCATGGAGTTTTTTGTGGCCGAATTTTGGTTATAAAATATTTCTGACTATTCGTCTTTTTAACTTCTGGTTCAAAACTTATTTGTTTGAGGATCAACAAGAGACACGAATAGAAATATGTTGTTTCTGCTATATATTTTCCCCTCTCTATGTTGCAACAACATATATACCAATCAGCAGGATTGATAACCAACATATAATTTATCCTCTTTTGAGGACACATCTCAACACCTTGTGGCGGAGTATGAGTGATATCTTGATATGAAAATCTCTTGGTTTGCAAACATAAACCAATTAAAAAGAGGAGAAGTGAGTAGGGGTGTCAATCGAGCTATGCGAGTCGAGTTTGGCTTAGCTCACGCTCAACTCACATAAAATTTGGAAAGCTCACCTCACACTCAGCCCGGAAAAGCCCACAAACATTGAGTTCACGCTCAACTCACGAGCCTCACGAGCTAAATTTATATTAGCAAAAAAACAAAAATCCTATAACAAGAATAATATAATACAATTACCATTGAAACTAAATTCTGACAAGAATATAAATATACATAATAATACAATAATACTTAATTCTTAATGCAAAATAAACTAATAAAAAGATAACAAAAGATTAATACATAGCAAGATCAAAATCTACATACAAGGTAGACAAAAATCCTTATATAGACTAAAATAAAAGAAATGGATTTTATAGGTCTCCTTCTTTTTAATTAGTATTATTATATTTTTATATATATAATATTTTAATTATATTATTCTTATTCGGGTTCGAGCTTTTTTCGGGCTGAGCGGGGTCAAGCTCACGCTCAGCTCACGCCCAACTTACCTCAGCTCACGCTCACATTTTTTCGAGCTATGTGAGCTGGCCCCGCTGACACCCCTAGAAGTGAGAAATTAATAGTTGACGAAATAAAAACAAATATATAATCAATTCAAGGCAATATATGATTCTACATGGTCATTTATTATCTGTATATATTTTTCAAGCTATGCAACATTTATTCTAGATGACATATAATATCACTAATACATTTTGAGACAAATTATATTTATGGGAGAATCTAAATATATGAGCTCATTAATTTATATCAAGAAAAAGTTGTGGATTAACTATATACATATATCGATGCATCTAATAAAATCTATTCATCCCAAAAATATATTCAATCACAATATTCATAGTACTAAGACAAATACAATTGATTTGAAATATGTATCTAAATACAATTAATTATTTTAGAAAACTTCTAGTTCCATACAAAAATATTTTCACGAATTCCTTATAATTTTGTATTTCTAATGATCTGAGATGGTCTAATCAGTCACGCCAACTAATAATTTTTTTTTAACCAAGAGCTTCAGGCTTAATCAACAATGCATCTTAATGCAAACACCTCCAGTGCAATATAATTGATTAGAAATAAACAGTAATCTCTTCAATGCAATTTATTTGCTAATAACAATAGTAATGATAGAAAATGCATTTGTCCATTATCTGAATTAATCTTTATAATAAAATTATAGATAAACGATTACATAAATCTCTTCAAGAGTCTTTAATCAATCAGCTTTCCAGGAGTTTTTAATCGACTACTTCTACTAGAATTGTACAATGTTATTTATATTGTGGACAATTATACTTTCAACTAAAAGCATTGAAACTACTTGTAATCCTGTAGGTCTTCCAGAGTTTTTCATCTATCAGTTCGATCAGTTATAGTTCTTCAAAAACTTTTATAAAGGAAGCGTTGTTTCAAATTTCTTGATGAACTAACTCGTTTGGAGTTATCAATAAATTAGTTCTACTAGAACTCTTCTATATGCAAACTCTTCCGAATCTTTAAATAATATATGATTCTTAAAGAACTAAATATAATCTTATGAATAAAAATTCAAAACAGTTGAAATGAAAATGAAATTACAATCCAAAATTTCCTAATACATCTCCAAAACTATTAAATAAGAGTTCATCAAAACATAAAATAAGTACTACACATTTTCCTTTTTATCACTTCGGGTGATAAGCATTCATAGTTGATTTCACAAAATTTCATGTATAATTGTCTTACTTAGACCAATGGAGATGTGAGAATAGCAATTTTGGAAGCTGTTTCCTCATTAATTGTTACTGCAAGAACATAATTAAGGCTTGAGTTTTTTCGAAATATAATTGTGTTCCTCAAAATTGAGGGTCAATATCCGTCGTTATTTATCTCAAAATTCTCTCTCATACATAGATTCTCTACAAGAGAAAGCAAAATCTTTCTTATCATGTTATCACTTATGGTGATAATCATTTGTTAATTTTATCAATGACTTATTTGTTTTATTTCGTCTCAATGAGACATGAAATCAATAACAATAAAATTCTCTCAATATTGCTTCTGCAGGAGCATATCGACCATTTGAGAAAAAAGACACTATTTGCTTTATAAAAATTTCATCCTGGAGTAATTCTTAAGATTATATCATTATTTTGTGATACTTTAGCCATAAGTCAGAATTTTGCTAAAACATCTACTGGTGTTCTACTTTCTTTTAGAGTTTACTTCAGAGTTTTATTTTTAATAAGTCTCCAAGACTCATCACATCAGAATTTACAATATAAAATAATAAAGTATATAAAATTTTATCAAAATAATAAAACAATATAGGAACGATATCAATTCGTTCAAGCATCTCCTTGTGGTTAATTGTATTTATATTATAACAATCTCCTAGTTGTTAAACTTAAACCATTTGTATTTATGTTACAAGCGTTAAGAATAAACAATAATAATTTATTTTATTATAAAACTTCTGGTGGTTTATTTATTTTAATAATCAAGGTGTATCTTATAAACCATCTTTGGAGGTTATCATGAAGAAACGTGGCATGATAGAAAATCTAATATCCCATTATTTTATACCCAAAGGCTGGAACGTTTATTATACAATTTTCTCTTATTGTAATCAAATTGGATATTTAGTTTCTATTGATATGCTATAATGGTTCATGCTAAATCTT
The DNA here is from genome assembly GCA_026122235.1 of Vinca minor. Lineage (NCBI taxonomy): Eukaryota > Viridiplantae > Streptophyta > Magnoliopsida > Gentianales > Apocynaceae > Vinca > Vinca minor. The sequence continues at coordinate 3,059,636 of JAOCZM010000116.1, forward strand.
GTTCAACTCAAATTAACTGAAGAGTATTATTACTAAAACAAAGTTAATCATGGCCGAAACACAAGATTGAAAAAGCATGCTATAGTAATAATCATGGCCGAAACATATGTTTTAGGGTTTGAATTTAGAGATACTTAATTCGCAATATAAAAACGAGCTATACAATAATTAATATAACTAACATCATCGGTAGAGTTTCATACTGATAACGTGTTATAATATAAAGAGAGGAAAGTAGAGAATTAGAGAGAATAAACTGATTATTTATATTCTCATCATGTGAATCAAAGTCTCTATTTATAGAGGTTAACCCTTAGTGTTTCATGGGCTCTAAGACTTCTTTAGTTACTAGAAGTGTCATTCAATATATTTACCACAGAAAGAATGATTTTGTTATTTTTATTTTTTAGGTTAATTACAATTGAGTTCGTAGTTTATTTATTTTTATAGTTATGTATATGTAATTGTTTGTTGTGAACTTAAAAAAATATCCGTGGAAAAATGGTCACGCGACCAACTTAACCTAATTATGTCAAAATAATAGACCTAGTGATCAGTTTGGTGGGTAAAAAATATGTTGTTGATTAATTCGTGTAAAATTAAATTAATATGACCAATTTGATGGATTGAAAATACATAAATAATCAATTTGACCCATTTTCCGGAAAAGAAATAAGAAAAAGAAAAAAGAAAAACGAATTCCAAAACCCCGACCCCCACTTATCCTATTCCGGTTAAATTTCCCCATCCCTCTTCCCTTCGGCCCCTTTTTCCTCTCCTCGGTATCCTCTTATCAGCTCAAAGGTAACAAACATTTCCTAAAACCCAAATCCGCCCAAAACCCTAATTCGAAGATTAGGGTTTGTTGATTGCGCAGAATTTCAATTTTACTTCAATTACATAGCTAAAGTTCTAAGCTTTACTGCAATTCTAGGGTTAGGGGGTCATAAATTTGAAGATACATTGTTCTGAATTCCTTATAATCCAAGAGTAATTTTTAATTAATTACATGGCGGATCGAAACAACAATGGAAGCAGCAGCAATAACTCTATCACGGCGGTAACACAGGTGGCGGCAGGAACGGCTGCTGTGAAGCCAATATGGATGAAGCAAGCCGAAGAAGCCAAGATTAAAAGTGAAGCTGAGAAAACTGCAGCTGCAAAAGCCGCTTTCGAAGCGACTTTCAGGAATGTTGATTCGGCTAACCCTTCTGCTGCTGCAGGGCCAGCTGCTGATGTGTCCGACGATGACGATGAAGATGAGGAGGAAAGAGAGAAGAGGCGGCTTGCTCAGAAACCAATTGGGACCCGTGGACCCGACTAAGTGCACGGCCGCTGGGCCGGGCATTGCCGGGGGCACGGCATGTGCTGCAAGTACTTTTACTGTGGTTACTAAGGATTCTGATGGTAGGAAGATTCCGAATGGTGGGGCACATGTTAAAGTTAGGGTTTCACCGGGAGTCGGAGTTGGGGGAACCGATGAGGAGGGACTTGTGAAGGATGTGGGTGATGGAACGTATACTGTGACTTATGTGGTTCCAAAGAGAGGGAATTATATGGTCAATGTGGAATGTAATGGACGGGCCATAATGGGAAGCCCTTTCCCTGTTTTCTTCAGCACGGGTATATGCAAACAATATATTGGCATTTTTAAAGTAGATTCAGTAAGATATTTGCTGTTTCTATAGGCACTCATGCACTCGAAAGTCGTGTAGTTTATGTGGTTTTGAATAAATTATCTGGATGGTTTTTGTTGTTCCAAGTCTGTTAATTGCATTCATAATGTGTATGTTTTAAATGATGTTCTATTGAGCAGAGCTAAGGTGCATATGGTATTTATGTTTATTTTAACTCATTTATCTAAGAAGCATAATTTCGATACAAATTTGGGTTCAAGCTTAATTTCAAGAGTTGTTGTAGACTTTGTTTCCTTGCGAGTTGAATATTACTTTGTGTATATATTTGATACTTCGTCGAAGACAAATAAAGTCTGATCATTCAACAAGCTGCTGATTTCCGTCTTACAGTTTTGAAGTTTGAGATCTGGAATCCATGTTATCATTTTGAATGTTTTACTTGTGGCTTGAAACAGGAGTCTTGACCCACTTATTCTGTTGCATTAGTAATATAGCTTTTGTTCAAAATTTCATAGATTGCTGATCAAAGCTCACTTCCGGGATTACACGTTGGACTCTTTCTCTCCTATTTGTTATAATTTCTTACGTGTTGTTTTCTCTCTAAATCATAAAGGCACAGTCATTACATAAGCTTCATATTCTTTTCAGAAATTGTTCCTATTGGATTTTTCTTTTGTGATTTTCCGTGGGATATTTATGAAATTGCTATATATTCCTAATGCTTTTGCATGCTCGTCTCTCCGTTCAGAGTAGCAGCTATGTAAACAGAAAAGAGTACATTATCGTGGCTGTTTGGCTGTTTAGTTTTGTACTTTGTACTGTGTGATTCTTGAATTGATTTTTTTTTTTTTTTGTATTTCCTTTATTATTACTGAACTAGTCTTCCTAGTTGTCTTTGGTGGGAGAGATTCATGTTCTTCCCTTTTCCCAGGCACTCGCAGCTTTACTAGTAACAAAATCCGTACCTAAGTGGTGATCTGACCTAGACTTTTTGTGGTTCATATGCAGGATCCTCTACTGGTGGCCTTCTAGGTATGGCTCCACCATCTTCATATCCCAATACAGTTAATCTAACCATGCCCAACATGCCAAACTATTCTGCTTCTGTTTCTGGGGCTTTTCCTGGATTGCTTGGAATGATTCCTGGTATTGTTCAGGGAGCTTCTGGTGGTGTGGTTTTGCCTGGAATTGGAGCATCTCTTGGAGAAGTTTGCCGTGACTATCTAAATGGCCGGTGTGTAAAAACTGATTGCAAGTTCATTCATCCCCCTCACAGTCTCCTTATGACTGCTTTAGCGGCGACCACCTCCATGGGTACTGTTAGCCAGGTACCCATGGCACCTTCTGCTGCTGCAATGGCTGCAGCTCAGGCAATTGTCGCTGCTCAAGTTCTTCAAGCCCATGCTCAAGCTCAGTCTGCAAAAGACGCTTCTGGTACTTTTGACTTCTATATATTCTGGCAATGTATTAAGTCCTTTCTTTCATTCTAATTTGGTTCTCCGGGGGCACAGGTGTTTCAGAAAGTGCAATTTTCAGCATTCAGCTATGAATAATATACAAGAAGATGTTGTCTTGTATATTTTGGTTTTAACGATTTTAAGTAATTTTCTTCAAAAAAAATTCCATAATTTTTGTCTTCTTTGATAATTTTTAATTTTCATTACAGGATCTACTGACAAAGAGAGAAAGGTGGATACTCTGAAGAAAACTGTGCAAGTTAGCAACCTGAGTCCTCTACTGCAAGTAGATCAGTTGAAACAGCTATTTGGCCTCTATGGGACAATTGTAGACTGTACTGTAACTGAGACGAAACATTTTGCTTTCATAGAGTACTCAAAGCCTGAAGAAGCAACTGCATCGTTGGCTTTGAACAGTATGGAAGTCGTGGGTCGCCCGTTGAATGTTGAAATGGCAAAATCACTTCCTCCAAAGCCGGCCATTCTGGGCTCTGCATTGGGTTCATCGTCTCTGCCATTGATGATGCAGCAAGCTGTAGCAATGCAGCAGATGCAATTTCAACAGGCGTTGCTAATGCAACAAACAATGACTGCACAGCAGGCAGCTAACCGAGCTGCGAGCATGAAAACTGCAACTGACTTAGCGGCAGCCAGAGCTGCGGAAATAAGTAAAAGCCTAAAAGTTGATGGGCTTGGTGGTGAAGATACCATAGTAGAAAGGAAGTCAAGGTACTTATGGGTTTGTAATTTTGAACCTTTTTTTGGCAGGCTCTTATGAATTGTTTTTTTTGTTATCAAGTGATAATAACCACTTTGAATGTTTAGGACTGTTTCCTTGACTTGTAAGCTCAGTATTATGGCTTACCTTATTTGGATCAACCTCACCAAGAGTGAGGGAAAGCAAAATTTGGATCAGCTTGACACATTTTTGTTGGGCTGATCCCTTCCATGTTTTGAAATAGGGCAAGTTTGGTGTAGGCCAAGCTCCCTCCTCATGGAGTCTGATTGACAGACCCATCAGTCCAGTGGGTTAGGAACTTTGCATTTGTCATGGATGGCTGGTCATATTTAAGTTGATTAGTAGTGACTTATATTTTTTAATTCTTTGTGGTTAGGCATGGTCCTGGGGCTAAGGCGTGGTTGTTGTTGGTTATGCATGGTCTTATTAGCAGCTTTTTTATGTTGAAACTGAAAACGTTGAATTTACTGTCTTTGACACTTGCCAGTGAATTCTTCATGTTCTATGTTGTAAAGGTGGGTTGCATCTGTAATGCCTAAGTCAGCGTTAATACTTTTGGAACTGTGTACTTATTGATGCCAATATTTTCAGGTCGCCAACCCCAACTCGAGCTCGGTCTAGATCCAAGTCAAAGTCTCCCATTAATTACCGGCATAGGCAGAGATCTCCCTCTTACTCACCTCCGCGTCGCTATTCAAGAGGTTATAGATCTAGATCACCGGTGAGGTTACGCCATTACTCTATCTATGAGAGTGAACGACGATCTTACAAGGATAGTGGGGAGGACAGTGGCAGAAGTAGGAGGAGGGATTTGGGCAGTAGATCATACAATCGACATTCTCCTCCTGTTTCAAGAAGATATAGAAGTAGGAGTAGGAGCCCTCAACATAGAAAGTCACACCGAGAGGATTCAAGCTCACCAAGGCATCGCAGGGGAAGCAGACCATCCCCCGGAAAGGATGAAAGCAAATCAAAACGTAGAATGCGATCCAGATCAAGATCTGCTGAAGTTAATGAGAACTCTAGTGAGAGGATTGAAGAAAGAAGAGAAATGTCCAGTCCAGGGCATCATCACAAGGGAAGTGGGTCATCTCTCAAAAAGGATGAAAGTAAGTCAAAGCATAGAACACGATCCAGGTCAAGGTCCCCTAGTGAGAGAATCAAAGAAAACATAGAAGAAAAATCCAATCCAGGGCATCATAAGGGAAGTAGATCATCCTCGGGAAAGGATGAAACCAGGGCTAGGCATATAAAGCGGTCCAGCTCAAGGTCTCCCGATCTTAACCAGGATTCTAGTGATAGGATGAACAGAAGCAAGAAAGAAAAATCCAAGCACAGTGAAAGGGGACGCTCCAGGTCATCCTCAATTGAGGACAAGAATCGTAGACATGATGGATCTTCAGCAAAAGTATTAGATGATAGCAAGTCAAAGCAGAAGATAAAGATCCGTTCTAGTTCTCCAGAAGAAAAACATCGCTCAAGTGATAAGTCGGACAGGAGCAAAGAAGGGAAATCCAGGCACCATGACAGAAGGCCGATCCAGGTCAAGGTCAGCTGAAGGGAAAAGGCACAAACATAGTAGGACCCCTCCGAGGCGTTCCGATGACAGGAAATCAAAACAGAGGAAGTGTTCAAGGTCAAGATCCTTAGAACACAAGTACTCAAAGGATAATGGACTTCATGAAAATAAATATGAGAAAGTTAAACATCTGAATGAGAAATCTCTCAACTCAGACGATATGAGCGCAGGACCTGATTCAGACGCAAGGGATTTGAAGAATGTGAAGGATGACAGCCGGAAAGAATGATAAGCCGGTTGATAATGATTATGAGATGATTGACACAGCAAATCGTAGCGAGGTAACTACAAACCATCTCTGATTCAAGTGTGGTTGAGGAAATGCTGTCTCATGTCTTGTCATATATATGGTAGTGAGCTCAAACTTGATATACTGTTTCCATTATTTAACATGGCTATTACAATTTAGGTTTCCATGGAAAGAGATGGCAACAACTGAAGATCTGCGTTTTTGGTGGCTTTGGAGATTCCGCTGTTTTTTATGATCAATAGGTCTTCACATGATAATTCTTCTTCTTCTTTTTGTTTTTCTTTTTTTCCCTTCTCTTCCTATTACTTCAGGTTGTTGCATGGAAACGCAGTACGTCTGAAGCTATCTTGATGTTATATTTCAACTGAGCAATATTTTTAGCAAATACTGTATGAGCTTGATGTATGCAGGACTCTTACCTTCATCAGTAGGTAGTGAGTTTTCTAATTGTTGTCTCTGTTTTAAGATTCTGTTGAGGTGACTGAATTTTCTCTTAATTAGTGTGATTCTTGTATGTCATTCTATGTTTGATTTCCCCCATTATACTTTCTTGACCTTCATCTGGGAGTTAGTGCATAAAATGATGAAGAGTGAAAACCATGCTTTATTCTTTAACAACTTTGGAAACTTGGGAGCTTATAACTTTTGTACTTGTCTCCTTTTGTTTATTAAAAATATGATATTGTACAAAGATTCAATTACCTGAAATATATTATCAGTTTTATTTCTCAATGCAAGAGATTCTTTATATCTTGAGTGTATGTAGGTCATCTTTCATTACCCCCAGTCTATTTTCTTGGTGTTTCTGTCTTCTGATTTCACTCTCAATAGATGGTTACTGTAGGTTATGAAGTTTATCGTTGGCTAGTATTATGTTCCATTTTGCATTGAGTTTTATTGGTTTGGTGGGCCTGTTACATTCTAAGAATGTGCAGGGGTCCTCATGCTGGGAACATTATTGGTGCATTTTCAGATGAATTGGCAGGGTTCTTTTTTCTGGTTTAGCATGGAGGTATGCTGTTGAGTTTGACCACTCAAATTTGGAATCTAACATGATTACTCTGAATTCAAAGCGTTTTCGAGGTGAAGCTTTAGGCTTGTTTATTTGCGTCTGTGATGTGTTGGCCTTGCTCCTTTCCTCATGCTCTCTTTTTTTCTTTTTTCTTTTTTTCCCCTCCTGCTTTAATGGTTTTTTCCACTTTTCTTCTTCCTCTTTCCTTCTCTATTTTCTTTCTTCTAGAAACCGTTTGGTTAGGTAAATGACATTTAAGGCTGACTGAAACAAGATGTTTCTGAGAGGGTTTATCATGATGCTTGCTCGTTTTGAATGTTCAAATGGTGAACACGAAGGTACTAAATTTCATGTGAATTCAGTGGCTGCCATTGTCAAGGTAATGTTTTGTTCAATCACTGGTGCTTGGCTTTGTCTTTGAAACAACACGGATGGAGGATATGGTACGTCATTGTAGTACCGCTTGCAGTGGACTGATCCCATACCATAGTTTTAATGAATTCTAGATTAGTCATCTTTCATACTGCTTAAGATTAGATGCATAATGTGATCTATCATGTTTGCTGTTCATATTTTTATGTGACAAATACTGTATTGATATTTCTTTTTTACATTGTTCGGTGCCTTAGTGAGAAATTTCCCAAGGCTGAGAAACGGTTCTGGTACGGTGTCTAGATGATATGGTTATATTATGGCTTATTCGGTAACATACTGGCAATAGTTTTCATTTCTGGTGGTGTAATCGTTCTGTGCATTTAAATCATCTCTCTTTTTCTTTCGTTCCTCCATGCCTTGACTGTATTAGTGATTGCTAGATATAGTTGATTTGGAATTGAATCATGCCCTGTTAAGTAGAATGGTAGGCGTTAACTGACATTTTTTCTCTTCACTACCCCTCTTTTTGCCCCGTTTCTCATTTTCTTTGTCCGCTCTCTTCCCCTTGTGTTGTTCGTGTTTCCCTTTCTTTTCTTAGACACTACTGCCCTAAATGTTGGCATGGGTGAGCAATGTTGGAGATCTGTGTATCGGTTGAGCTATTGCTTTCAGTTTATCGGATGAGACTGCCCTAAATGTTGGCACGAGTAAGCAATGTAGGATATTGGTGCATCAGTTGGGGTATTGCATGGGGAGATGCTCCGTATTACTAATTTTTCTTTTGGGCTTCCTCCCCCCCCCCCCTCCCCCTCCCCCTCCCCCTCCTGGGTGTGAGACAAGGAGACGTAGTCACTGCATGAGAGCGCAGAATGTGTAAAATCCATCTTGTATGATGGCTGATGAATTGCCCGAGAAGATAAATTGTACTAGGCAAGTCCATATTGCTGCATGGGAGGTACAATTTTTTTTTTTCTTCCCACAGGACATGGGAGGTGGTTTTAGACAGGGTTATCTCTACAAGGAATAAATAGCCGTTTGTGTCCCTAAGTTATTTTCGTTTAGCCACTTTTGTCCTTTTTAGATAAATTATCTTTTTTCATCCCTAATAAATTTACAGGCTACCAAAATCATCCTTTTGTCAAAAGGTTTGGTAACTTCCGTAAAAAATGTTGGCGTGGACTAACTTTGCTTCTTCCTCTCTCATCTAAGGGCAATATGGGAAAAAATATTTCGTCATCTTCTTCATCCTCCCTTTGGGTGAAATGGCTATTTATTCTATATATTCTACCCCCAATAATAAATCAAACCTAAAATGGAATCATTTATTGAATTCCACAAATCCATTCCAATCCTTCTTGTTTGATTCCTTTCTGATGAAGCCCATCAAGATTTCTTGTAAAAACCCATCTGGGATTGGTCCCAAGTGCTCCATTACTCAATTACCTTCATACCCCTGCAACCCTCCTTTTACATTTATTTTTGCCCTATCAAAACACATCACTGCTGGTATCCCTTTCTTTTTTGGTCCTTTTGATTTCCTTTCTTTCGTCACAAATTAATTGACAACATTACCACTGCCCAAAAAATCAGTGGTAAATGGAGATCTCTCACCTATGATAATTCACATTACATTTAGGATAATTGTTATGGCGTGTGCTTCCTTCAATCTTCACGACAATGGAGAATGAAACTAAATGGGTATACCTTGAGCAACGAGATTGAAGAATCAATGTTTTGGCTAATTTTGGGAAGGAGATGTCTTTATTGTCTCCAATTTTGGGGGGAAATGTAGACTTCGGACATAGATGAACAACAATTTTGGGTAAAAAGAGATATACTCAAGATGGAAATTATTTGTTTCCTATTTTACCCTTTGAAGAGAGAGATTGTTTTTCAACGTGTCATGCATCTTGACGGAATTTGCCAAACTTTTTGACAGAATGGTGATTTTGGCAGTCCGTAAATTCATTAGGAATGAAAAAAGATAAATTTATCTAAAAAGGATAGAAGTGACTAAGCAAAAATAACTTAGGGACCCAAACGACTATTTATTCCCTCTACAAGTAGGGGTGGAAGTGAGTTGAACCGACTCGTGAGTAGCTCACGATTCGATTCGATATTCGGCTTGACGAGCTTTGCTCATGAGCTAAATGAGCGATACATGAGCCGAGATTTTTGGCTCATCTAAAATACGAGTCGAGTTTGAGCTAGATAGAGTTCGACTCATTTGGCTCATGTGCTGGCTCAATATATATATAACAAAATAGCCTCACATACCCTTTAAAAAAGTAGCCACAAATCTTCTCAAGCAAAATAAACAAAGAAAACCCTAGAAATCTCTTATAATCTTCTCATCTTATCAAAGTGGAAGAGTTATTGATTCATATCTAGCTTCTTTGCCTGAAAGCAGTTCAAGCATTGAGTTGTGAAGAATATTGGCTCAAGTCACTTATGACATTAAGAGAAACTCAAAGTGTATTACTACTTGTCTTTCATTACTGGTGATAATTAATTATTAGTCTACAAAATACTATTTTTATGACAATACTATATTTTTATCTTTTCAGGTGGAAAAACATGCCACAAAATCAAATTGCTTATATAAGAAGACTTTTGAGACTTTTTTCGTTTAATAATAAGGATTAGAATATTTGGTAGCTAAACTTTTATTGGTTTAATTTTATATTTTGCTCAGATTTTTTTTTTAACGGAGTCTTTACATATTATAATTAGTTTAGAGATATAAAATTTATATTACATGTCATTATGCTAATAAAATTTATTGATTTATTTTGTATAAGTTGGATATTAAACTCATATTATAAGTCACCGTATTTTTTCTAAAATATTTGTAGATAAATGAGCTATTGATGAGTTGAGCTGCTCGTGAGCTATTGATGAGTTGAGACTGAGCTTGGAAAATTAGGCACATCAAATATGAGCTGAACTATGAGTTAGGTAAAATTAGTATGAGTTGAGTATGAGTTAGCCTTAACTCATCTCATTTTCACCCCTATCTACAAGGTTCGAGACTTCCAACACTTGTCCCATTTTGATAATTCTTCAGGAGTTGAATCCCATGGTTACTTTTGTACACTGCCTCTACCCTTTGGAGTACCATTTGGACCAACTTACCAATTCATAAGGATGCATTTAAACAAAGGGAAATGATTAATATCTCAAGGCTATTGGTTATATTTGGCTATAAAACATCATTAAGGTGAGTGTCAAATCACTATGTTCTCTACCCTGCAAAGGTTTTTAATTTTACATATTTTTCCAACGCATATGTAAAAGGTTCGATGTGTACATGGTATTTTCGTCAAATCAAAATTTAGATTTCACTTTTGGGATCTATACTCTCCTTCATAAACAGTTATGCTTTTGCGCAGTTTAGTGGTTACCATTTAATTTTTTTCATAATTTATATTACAAAAATTCTTGCATTTCATATTTTTTCTTACAAACAATTTAATTTTGTAATTATCTAGACACAAATTTCAAATAAAATTCAACTGCTCTATCCAATTCTATTCTAATTGTGGGATCATTGACGAGAGAGGTCACTGTTTTCCTTTGGGGGAAAAAGGAAAAATGATGAGAGGTCACAAAATATAATCTTAAATTGGGTTTAGGATTCGAGTAAAATTCCTCCCTCTAGTTAAGGTGCAACTTATTCCACAAATCTTCACAGAACGAATAGCTATCCGAAACATGTCTACAAATCACGGTTGCACTAAACAAAGACAATCTACAAATGAATAGCTATTTGAACAAACTTACAAATTATGGTTGAACAAAAATAAGTAATCTATAAATAAATTCGGATTCAGAAGTTTCTATCACATTAATTAAATACCATATGTAACACCACTAAAACCTGCTATGGTCCACATCAATTAAGTAGTGTCTGCGTGTCTATCGATATTGACGTATAAGTGGGTTGGGTTGGTTTTTGTAAGGGGAAGGAGTTGATGAAACAAAAATACCCTCGTCCTTTTTTGCCCCCGCCAAATTTCGCCTATTTTGTGGTGATTTAGACTAAAATTTCAAAGAGATAATAGTTATAGTACTAAAAATAACTAAATAGTAGTTATAGGACTAAAATATCAAAGAAAAATAGTTACAGAATTAAAAATAAATAATAAATGGTTGCAGACTAAATTTAAATTTTGTGGATAATTAATAGACTTGTTTTTGCATTTTCTCTTTTTAATATCATTTCCATTGTACTTGACGTTATGTAAAAAATGGTTAAGTCCATTTTAGTACCCTAAACTTAGTTTAGGGGCATTACTCAATGTTGTGCCAATTAAGGGATAAATTGGATGGAAATACTAGTAGATGTGACGAAAAACAAATGGCCCCATCAAGTGTGAGGATATATAAGTCTTTTCAGTAATCATTTGAAATTAATTTCAATGGAAAGAGAAAAGAAAAATCAAATTGGTGAAATCAGTACTTGAACATTTTACAATTGGAGATTTAGGTCTTTAAACATTGTTTTCTAATTTTTAGGTATTGAACAATTTGCATGTTGGTGAATTTGGTCCTTCTGTCAGAAAAAATGTTAGTCAATATATTTTAAAATTTTCACTCAAAACACAGGTATTTTCGGTATTTCAAATACTAACTCACACCAAACCCATTTCTTAAACCCCCCCATTCCCTCTTCCTTTCTTCATCAACCTAAGCAGAATTACCTTTTTTTTACGAGCAATTATATCTCTAGAACCATTAACGTCACATATATATACATTTTTCTAATTCTTACACATTCATGTGCTCAGATATAAAACACTAGCTAATGCACTTAGGAAAGGAAAATAAGTAACTATTTTATGTTTCATTTGTATCTTAAATAACATTCTAAGAAGGAAATGTTCTTTGCTTCAAAATTCTCCGGCGTATCCAAGGAAATTCACGTTCACCAAATGAAGCACGAGGTAACAGAGAACAAAATCTGCAAAGGCTCGTTCTGGTGGTAAATCCTTAAATTCTTTGTTATCCTTGTTCACTTGGATTCGAAGGCAAAACAACAAGGACTGCTATCGAAGGCACGGTAGCCCAGTGGCTAACATCCACTGCCTGAGACCGAGAGGTCCAGGTTCGATACCCACCTCACACAAGGGGAATGATTTAATTGTCATTTCTTTGGGTTCCCTTGTGTGAGGTCTTATACTCCCCTCACGGGGCACCCCGCTCAACGGGACTTCTACTACTACTCCCCTCACGGGGCACCCGCTCAACAGGCTTCTACGCTCAACGGGACTTCTACGACCCTCACGGGGCACCCGCTCAACGGGCTTCTACTACTCCTCGGGTGAGGTCGACCTCCTCTGGAGAGGTCTAATAATATAATTGTAATAAACTAGACCATACTTATAAATGGTCTAGTTTTTCAAAAACAAGGACTGCTGAAATGAGTTGAAGGGAAATGATCCAACAACACTCATCTATACTACCTGAATTAGAGCGGTCACAACAACAAAAATAATGTACAGATCGATGATAGTATTTGAAGAAAAAAAGAGGAGGAGAGGTTGAAGAAGAAAGGAAAAGGAAATGAGTTTGGGGTGAGTTAGTATTTGAAATACCAAAAATATCCCTGTATTTTGAGTAGAGTTTTGAAAAAAATGTTGACTAACATTTTTTTTGACAGAAGGACCAAATCTACCAATACGCAAATTGTTCAGGTACTTAAAAATTTAAAAAAATAATATTTAGAGACCTAAGTCACCAATCATAAAATGTCCAGGTACTAATTTCACTAATTTGCCAAAAAAAAAATGAAAAGAATTCTAACGTAACAAAATATAATTCAACATTTCTATTCTTTTCTTTTTCTCTGATTTTTTTTGCCCGACGACAAATTTTTACCGTCAACGACTCTGGTAGGGAAAAGAAAAGAAAAGAAAAGAAAAGAAAAGCTTAAGCCATTTTAAAAAAAAAAAAATTATTTTTAGATAAGGGACAAAATAGTGTCTTCAAGATTTTTTCGGGGATATGAAACTCTATACCAGCTCCGTTTGCTAGTTAACAGTTTCCATCCATATGTGTCCCTTCATTCATACGGCATGGAGTTTTGTCCCTCAATTGACGAAATGCCCTAAAATTACAGTACTAAAATGGAACCCTAAAAAGAAAGGAAGAGGACAGTTTGGTTTTAAGGTTTAATTTTAGTCTTTGGATTGGATAATTTGAAAGATCTGAACCATTGAAATATAATAATAATAATTTTGTTAAGTAAAGTATACACAAATATCAAGTAACTAATTTTAAAAAAACTTTTCCCTCTAAGAATTCCTCACGAATTCTTCCTCTCTCAGACTCTTTTGTTTTTTGTACTCTTCCAAAAACAACGAGATCTTGAGCCTTCCTTTACTGGTTATGCAAATATCCCTTTGCTTATCAACATAGAAAGCAATTTCTATAGAATTATATTCAATCTCTAGTATAAGTTTTCCTGAAAAATATGACAGTAAACAGAATCTCTTTACAATTACAACAGAATATTGTGTTGGGATTCCTAAAATCCCTAGGGTACTCACGGCGTAAACCGTATTATAAGCGAACTTTTATGCTACTTTCTCTTCACACCATATTTGAAGCGGAAGCTTTGGCCATTACATATCCATTGTTCCAGCAACACCGATTTCCTATGGCTAATGTTTTTGACATTGTCTCGAGGATGAAGAACATCACTCTTAAAGGGGCGGAGAAACGTACTACTGTTTTTCACAAAGCTGCCGTTCAGGCTGAATTGATTGTGGTAGGACGTCTTGTCCAAATTCACGACCACCTGCCAAAGTTTTTCAAAACCATGTTAGAACGATCTTGGAAGTGTACGGTTGATTTTCAAAAGGTAGGAGCTAATACTTACCGGTTCTATTTTCCTAGTGAGCAAGATGTTGATCGTATAGTCGAGAATGGACCGTGGTGCTTTGACAATGTTCTGTTGGTCATTAAGCGAGTAAAGTCGCTTAAAGCCATCACTGCTAACACTTTTGTCAAATGCCCATTCTGGGTTCAGATGTTTTTCAAAACAGGCATAATTTTGACTAAGGGGATGGGAATTACGATTGCTCAAAATTTGGACAATTGTTCAATTATTGAATTGAAAATCCCAGAGGAGGGCATATGGTATTATCGTTTTCACGTTGAGGTTAATGTCATGGAGCCGCTGCTCCGAGTGTTCCTGGGGGAGGCGCCGGATATCGGCACTTTTGAAGGCTATTATCGATATGAACGGCTGTCGGGGTTCTGCAATCACTGTGGAATGCTCGACCATGTGCCAGTTGCCTGTCCAGAATTACCTAACGGGATACAACCTACTGACAGGAAATTTTTTGAATTTGATGTTCTATTGAAAGTTGTAAGAATGCCACATTCCAAACCCTTACACACAGTGAGGTTCAATGGCAACATACCTGAGGAGATTGTTGATACCAAGGCCCTTGTACCATATGCGGGCAGTGTGGATAGCAAGAATCCGGATGTGGCGGTTTTCCGAGAGGCTGAGGAAGAAGAAGAAGAGCGGCGGAGAAAGGGGAAAGGTAAAGCTGAGGCAACGGGGTCCCAAGTGCGCGAACCGGTTAAACGGAGATTAGGCTTCAGAGATGGAGAAAAATTAAAGGCGGCGACCATTGCTGCGGACGGTGGTACGGCTGGTCAGCAGAAGGGAAAGGGGATTCTAGGCTCCGGTCGGGTTGCTGGTACCTACAAGAAGCAGACTCCGTGTTTTGGGGAAGCACATGATGGTCGGAAGAAAATGACGGCGGAGAGGGAGAAGGGGGACTCGCCGGCGTCTAAGAAACATGCAGATGACCGGCGAGCCCCAGCTTGGCCGCGACGCGGTGGGGCTCCACCTAGTGCAGCGGCGAGGGAGGCAATGAAAGAGGCAAAGGTAAAGTATGGTAGGGCTCAAGGTCTCTCTACAATGGAACGGGCTGGGCTGGGTTGGGAGCTGGGCCGAGTGTGGAAGTAGGTGCTGAGCTGGGCGCTTTTTCTGGGCCGATTAAAGGCTCTAATTCTGAGCCGCATGAGGGCCCTGCAGTTGGGCCATCTATAGCGGATGCTGTGTTCCAAACTAAGTCTGCCCAAAGCGGGCCCAATTTGGAAGAAGTTAATGGACCAGGCGCCATCACCTTTTGGCCCCTCAATGCCAAGCCGATTTTTTCTGGTCCAAGTGAGCTGGCCCCCAACCTCCAGTTTTTATCAAAATGACATGCACCTCGCTGAAATAAAAGATGATGCCTCTGATTTCTCTCCAAACTGGAAGCATCGCCCAACACGGTTAGAAGATGATCTTGATGATTTGTTTATGGCTGTTAACCTTTTCACAATTGAGGAATTATTTCCTTCGGGGGCTCCTGCCGACATTCAGGGTAAGGTGGAGGTCGCTAAGCGACCCCACCAGGATCCATGAGTTACTTAGCATGGAATTGTCGAGGAATTAACAACTCCAAGACAATCCACGAGCTAGTGCGCTTATGTAAAGTGCACAATCCAACTATAGTTTTTCTTTCAGAAACAAAAGCCTTGACTCGCTCAATGGAATTTGTTCGTATTAAGTTAGGTTTTTCTTTTCAGTTTTCTGTAAGCCGTAATGGCCTTAGTGGTGGTTTATGTTTATTTTGGAATTCTTTAATAAAGCTGGATATTTTATCTTACTCTCCTGGGCATATTGATTCATGTGTCACTTCTAGCGATAATAACTTTAAATGGCGCTTTACTGGTTTCTATGGAAATCCAGAAGTTTATTTACAAACCCATTCATGGGAACTTCTTAAACGGTTGCATTCAATCAACTCGCTTCCTTGGCTTTGTATTGGGGATTTTAACGAAATTTTAAATCACAATGAAAAAACTGGTTTTTTCCCAAGAAGCCATAAACCAATAAATAATTTTTGTGCAGTACTTTATGATTGGGGACTCTATGATCCGGGCTATGTTGGTAGTCCTTATACTTGGTGTAATTTTCGAGATAATGTTGGGGAAGCTTTTGTTAGACTAGATAGAGGCCTAGCCAGCCAAGACTGGTAAAGTCTTTTTCCAAAGCTTAAATTACAGCACCTAGCTACAAAAGATAGTGACCATCTTCCTATCTTACTTGGCATACCCCCAACAAAGAAAAAAATGGACGAAAGGCCATAAAAAGCCTAGACCGCTCCGCTTTGAACCCCTTTGGTTCAAAGAACCTGAGTTCCTCGAATATGCAAACCAAGTATGGTCTTCTCCTACGGCAGCAACGGCCGAAAACCTTAGTATAGCCCTCTCAAATTTTCGAGATAATCTTTTAAGATGGAGAAATAAGGTTATAGGAGACCTAGAGAAGAGGGTTGACACAAAGCAAAGTGAGCTTGAGGCGATTCAGAAAAATCGAGGTTTTCCCGAATATTCGCAGCCCAACATTTGTTGGGATCTTGACAATACTTTTGATTTGGGTTCAATGGCGGTGATGGTGAGGCGATGGCGGTGATGGTGAGGCTAGAGCCATTTCAGGGATTTCTATCTACAGGAAATCGGGATGTAGAGCTAGAGTCAATGGAAAGAATTGCTGCGGAGAAGGTGGGAGCGTTGCCGGAGAAGAAGGATGTGACTGAAACTCACCAATTTCTGCGGAAGGGGCGACGGGATGTGGAGGCTATGCCTGAGATGAAAAACACATTGGACAAGAGTATAGGGAATTGGGCCAGATTTTTGGATCAAAATATTTTCTCCCTGGGCCTAACATTATTTGGGCCGCACACGGCTAAGGCAAATGCTGGGATGTTTGGAGCCTTTTTCGATGAGACATGTCCGATGCAGAGTTTTGAGAATGACCAGGCGGAGGTCGCGGGTCGGCCCCGCCAAGGCCCTGAATTGCTTGATATGGAATTGTCCAGAACTTAACATTTACTGGACAATTCAAGGCTTAGTGTGCCTCAATATGGTTCACTATTCTAATAGTAATTTTCTTTTCATAATAAATGTGTTTACAAACTTCATGATTATTATCATGGTAGTCTTAGACTTTACTTCATGTTTTAGATTAGGATTTAATTTAAGTTTTTATATTAGCAATCACTGTGGTCTGCCGTATCAAATTTTGAGAAACATCTCTTAAGATAGAGTTTTATTGCAACATGGCTTCGAATGGAGGATCGTGAACGGGCATTCTGTTTTCGTATCTAGCGTGATCACTGGCCAACTACTCTACGCGGTTTTCAACTGATCTCCCCTTCTAGTTATACGTGTTTTGAAAGTTTGCAAATAAGAACTCTGGAAGTAGTGGAAGGCCTCTGGTTTGTGCTTGACCTTGATTTTACTATTGATTTTTTGGTAGTAATGTCGGGTTATGCGGTTATAGAATTTTGTACGATAAATCACTTATTCTCTAGATTTTTCTATGACCGCGAGTCTTGTAATGTTCTGGCTCATTTGTTAGCTGGAATTTTTCTAAAACTTGATGCCTCATTTCAAAGGGTAGGAGATCCATTAGAATTCTACCTCCCTCATGTAGTTCTTAATATCTATTAATGATATTATTTTCTTTTCAAAAAAAAAAGTAACTTATTAAAAAAAAAATTGGAATACACATCAAATAATTTAAGTGCCCATTTGCGGAGAAAAGAAACAATTCCGAAAAGAAAATAAAAAAAGAACTCCCAATAACTAAGCAAGCGATGGAAGAATATCATAATATCAGTAATTATTTTCAGTTGAAATTCAAGCAAATTTTATCGGAAAGTACACAGCCTCTCGCCTGTCGAATCATCGGCAGATCGTCGGAGAGTAACATACCTTTACATCAAGAAAAAACCTCAAAATTTGTCGATTATTTTTACGGAGTTTTCAAGACTTCAAAGTGGCAGTGAAGCAAGCATTAACAATGAGATAAAAGCTTACTTGTGGCCGGCCTATTCTAAGCAGCTGCTTGAGATTTTGAAGATTCATCTTGCTGCTGTTGTTGTTTCCACTGCTCAGGGGTGAGAGCTTTTGTTATAGAGAGAGCATGTATTTCTTTCATCTCCTCCGTCAATGCAGAATTTACCATCCGATGCCTTTCCAGTAATCGTTTTCCCTCGAACTGATCAGACACGATCGAGACCATGAAGCTTGCTCCACATCTGGTGTACATATGTCACAAGTTTAGCCAAAAAGAGAAAATCAACAATATGAGTCGGATCAACATTTTCTAGAACATAAGATAACTTACCCTCCAGAAGTATCGATTACTTCCTGCAATTGAAACATACGAAAATGAGTTCAAGAATACAAATATAATCATGTTTTAGCAAACTATGTTAAAAGATAATCAGCAGGGCAATGAACATTTTCTTCTCTTAAAGTAAATGGCACAGAAAGTGTTGCTTGGTACCGTCTTAAAATCAGTTGGGTTATGCAAAATCATTCTTACACCTGATTAACATTGTGCTATTTACACCAATAGCTATTATGTTTTTTTTTTTGGGGGGGGTCTACCCGTTTGGGGACATCCGGTATCCACCGACAACATAATGATTACATCCGGACTTGGCCTCACGGTTGGCCCGTAACGTTACCGCTCAACGAGGGAGAGCCTAGCCCAAACTTCTCTTAAACGGTGCTCTCAGCAGCGGGAAATCTCGCAAGAGTCGAATTCCACCAAAGGGAATCGAACCCTCTTCAACGGCGTCAGCTTAAGCAGCTCCAGCCCCAGAGCTCACATTACAGTGCAAGCACGTGGATTGATGGTCCGGTACGTCCAGGTAAGGAAATGATGTCGAGACCAGAAAAATCATTTTGCCCTCCTTTTTCTTCTGATACATATGGGGGCTCACAGGTTGTATCCTCTACTCTTTCACGCCAAGTCACGCAAAAGAACCCAGTTCTTAGAACTACTTGTTCATGTGGCTCTAAGAAAGAGCGGAATGAGGAAACTGGACATAAAGAAACCAATAACTAGATTACTGAAGTTAAAAACTCCAACATTATGATCCATCGGCAGAAGAATCGGATCTCTAGTTCATAATCACCATATAAAATTTACCGAACTTTTTAGGACTGCACATCAAGGTTAAGATGAAGTTTCATATCCTTGAACAGCCAAGTTGATTCAAATCGCCTTAAATATGTTTTCCAAAGAAATTGTATTTGTTACTAGAATGTCTAACTTTACAAGATTCCCATCACTAAACATCTTATAAACACGCTAAATGATATATGATCATTGGCCCTTGTAGTACTTCATCAATTACTGGTCCATATTGATATAAAGTATAAACAAGTAATTGCTACCACCTCCTTGATAGATGAGTCAAGGGTGCTCCTGCTCTAGGAACAAAACTAGGGTTCCACCAAATTAATACTTGGAGAAAACTATTTTTATCATTTTCTCATATAACTAAGCAATGAAGATTAATCTCGAAACAAGTCACCAGAATGTAAATGGTAGCAGAACCATCCCAATCATAAATTGCAACTCCAACTTTTCTTTGTAATAGTGGTTGCATCATGTCCACAGATCCAAATGACAGGAAAACCATTCAAAACAACAAGCTATGGTAAAGAAAAATAGATACAGAATGCATTCAGGACAATCACATACAGAAACTAAATTTACCAAAATGCAAGTCCAAACATGTTTTTGGCATTTGTTTCAACATGAAGTAAGGAGGGAAGAGGGAGAGGATTTGAGGGGGAACACTTATACATTATCGTGCAAAAGTGAGGGACATGGAAGTTTGTGCATTTTATGAGGTTACAAAATACATTGAACGCCTGTCAACATTCAGAAGCACTAATATAGTTGAAGGTATTTCTTGGCAGCAAAGAGACAAACTGAAAGTGCATTGACATTGTTACTCTAAATAGGGTATCATGTGCGGAGTATATATGCAATATGTTTATCAATTGACTGAACAAATGTACTAGGGGTGATCATGAAAAATCGAAACCGACCAAACCAAACTGATTTTTCGGTTTGAACGGTGTATTGGAATGGTTTCGGTTGTGACTAAATTAAAACCGAACTTTCGGTTTGGTTTAAATTTTATTATAATCCAAACCGAACTAAACCGAATATATATATATATATTAAAAAATAAGAGATTGAAGAGCCTAATGTTGTATGTGATTTATATTTATCTGAAGTTTTTGTTTTACTTTGAAACTAATAATGGTGTAATTTTTGCATTTTTTACATTTTTCCTCGTAGGGTAATTTTTCATTAATTTGTTTGAATTTCAAGAATTAAGATCAAGAATTTATGTTCATTAATTTGTTTTTTGTTGTGTTTAACTGGTGAAAAATAATAGACATATTTCTTTATATTTTTAGTACCTAGGTAATTATATAAAAAAATTGTTTTATTTTTAATTTATATTGAAGTTCAATAATAGAGAATTTATGTTTCATTATTTTATTTTTTATTGTGTTTAACTTGTGAAAACAATAGTCTTATTTCTTTTATATTTTTAACAGTTAAGTAATTATATAAAAAATATTGTTTTAATTTTACTTTATAATCAATATATTTTGTATCTCCCGAAAATCGAAAAAACCAAACCAAACCAAACCAACCCAAACTGAATGCATCGGTTTGAAATTTTGAATGGTTTGGATTGGTTTCAAAATTTTTCAAACCGAATATTTCGGTTTGGTTCGAAATTGTGTAAAACCGAACCAACCCGAACCATGAACACCCCTAAAATGTACATGCCTTCAAATAATTCATTATGTGTATGCTGATTCCTAGGATAGTTTCAATATTCTCCTCCGAATTATAGACTCTCAGCACAAATATTATGTAAGAGTTCAAGTCGTGTCATGGATTTCAACTTCAACGATCAATTGTACCCCGGTATCTCCAAAATGTCTATGGTGCAGTTAAAAAGGCTCCTGAAGGCATCCCAAATAAGGATTGCCATCTATGTTACCCGGACTCGGGTATGTATTTAGGTGTTGGGTAGTTAAACATTTAAAATAAAGTGTCTGGTCGGTGTTGAGTGATGAGATCCGGTAAGTATCCCATACCCATACCATGTCGTATCGACACAGGTACGACAGGTATAAACGAAAGGGTTCGGATAACATAGATTGCTATTATGGTACAAACAATGGCATAGCAAATGGAAAACATGTGAAAACAGAGATGAAGTGGTCATGAGAGCGCGCGTAGCAATTAGATAGAAATTTGTGGTGCAAAAAAAATAAAAAAAATAATCAGACTCTGAAAATAAATTCATATAACAACAATGATTAAGACAAGAACAACCTTTCAAAAGATTTATACACACCAAAGGATCAAATTCTCAGTAACTCTATCTCAAGCCTACTAAACCAGTGTTATCAATCCCAGCTAACGGCGCGGAGCGGCCTATCCAAAAAAGGCTATAACGGGAGCGACGCTATTTGGAATTCTATGTCAAGCCATATCAATATTATTACCGGTTGGCTTAATCCACCCATGAGAAGCACTTGCAGATGAAAATATATTCTGATTTGAACCAGAAGATATCATGTTGGATTGAGATGTAGTTTAAAAAAAAAAATAGTGGCCGGCGACTGGGTAGCCGGTGGAGAAAATAGATGAAGGGGATGAGAATATATGAGAAGAAGATAAGAAGAGGTTTTTTTTTGTTACTGTGTTGAATAGATGACCATAAGGTTTTTATTTGTCGTAAGCTGCTGTAGTTTAGGTTTAGGGTTTTTTAAGTTTGTTATTACCATTTTGCCCCTATTTTACTTTTTTTTCTTCTTTAAATGGGCAAAAAAGACTTTTCAATGATGATCCAATCATCCACACCCAAAATCCGCAACGCTATTCAAGACTCATAGCGGCCAAAGGCCGCTCCGCTCCGCTATCCCGCCGCAATTGACAACACTGTACTAAACAATATTTCCCAGCAAATATGCACTGCAGGTCTTTTATGAAGTACTAAGCTGGATAGTTATATTTGCAACTAATGCAAACAATGTGAGTGTTTCTCAATATTGACTAGCAGCAATTAAGATTGATCAAAGAAAAGAAGGGAAAGTTCAATACTGGAGCTTCGATGCAGGATTAATCATGTTTGATCAAGGAAAGACGAGACATACGAGAAGTGATCCTGAACTTCACAACAAATAATCATTCTGATGAACATCACACTTCCTTGAAGCTGGTCGACAACACTCTTATTACTGTGCACAGTATATACTGGCAATGACATCCAAATTCTTGCAAGCAGGACATAAGCAATGGCTCTCTAAGAAACTAATGGTCTATGAATGCCAATTATTTAATTTAGCAACTAAGAAAAACCTTGAAAATCATGTTTCAGCAACAACCAGCCGCACAAACTAACTTGACCAATAAACCCTCCACAACTAAATTGGAAACTAAAAATATATCCGACATTTCAATCTTCAGTATTTTACCAAGGCCAAATTAATAGATTGAGGAAGCTGACATTTAATCTTCAACAAAGAAAATCTTTAAAGCTCACATTTAAGCAGTAAGCCGTTGCACAAACTAACTCAATAACTCGATTCCTGAATGCTCTCCAACTACAAAGCAAGTTCTAAATCTCAAAAATTTAACCTTAACTATTACCCATAAATTACATTGCATAGCAATAGACCATAATCAGGAATTTTACTTCTTGTGTCCTGCTTCTATTTACTACTCCCTCCATTCCTAAATATAAGACTCTTTAAACAATTTTAGAAAATTAAGGAACTTTTCATTTTTATCAAAAGTTTCAATATTACCCCTCTCTCAGTGTTGTAAAACTCGGCCTAGTCGGCCGATTAGCCGGCGACTAGTCGGTAGTCGGCCGGTGGCCGCCTAGAAATCCAAAAAATCGGGTCTTTGAAAAAAATTGGTCAAAAGTCCGATCTAGTCGGTCAAAAGTCCGATCTAGTCGGTCAACTTTCCGACTAGTCGGTCAAAATTCCGACGAGAAGACAAAGAAAGAGAGAGAGAGAAAAAAACGTACCGTGTACACCGGAGAAGAAGAGACAAAGAACGGTGGTGGTTGTCGGAGTCTCGAAGAAGAAGAAGAAGATTCCGAACTTCCCGAAGAAGAAGAAGATTCCGACCTTGGTTTCATATCATTGACCAAGCGGTTGTCGAAGAAGAGGGAGAGGAAAGGAGAGAGAAACGGTGGCGGTTGTCTGTCGGAGAAGAAGAAGAGGACGGCGGTTGTCTGTCGGAGAAGAAGAAGTCGGTGAAAAGAGGCCAGAGGGAGGGGGCGCCGCTGGAGAGTTTTTATATTTTTAGGGTTTTCTTCCTCTACCTAGAAGCTTTTATATACACAGGACTAAACGTGTAATTAAACTATTAGCACATAAAATCCCATAAAACACTTATGTTACAAACAAGTCCTAAATGGCCTACTTTATATTTTTAATATTTAATTGGACCAAAAATATAAAAAAAAACATATTTGAGAATGATTAAAATAAAATATTTCGTAAATATAGTAGGATAAATATCTGCATTTTAGTCCCTAAACTTTAGGATAATATAATTTTTTAAAATTACGTTGTAATTTAGGGTCGCCGACTACTCCCCGACTAGGCCGACTAGTCGCTAGCTATGTTACTCGGACTCTCCACTTAGCCATGCCGTACTCGTGTCCACCGGGTATGACGTTGGTATTGGTATGGCAACGCACTCGACATGGTCAATTCCATATGGGTACTTTGACCATGGTCATCTACCGTGAATTTGGGCTGAGTTTGGGCGGATTCTGGTGCTTGAACAAAATTGCAAAGCAATGATTAAAGTGGTACATGTAATAGAGAAGACTCTAACATGGGATTTGAAATTAGCATGTTTTGAATCTTTATTGTGGTCGCAATTGTTAGAAAAAAGGAAGAAAATTTATTAGGGGTTGGTGGAGTCATGGAGAGGAGACGATGGGGAACAGGGAGAAGAGTGGTTGAAGACAGCCTTTTTTGCTATTATTAAAACTTATTTATTGTAGGATCCTATTTTTTTATTATGAATTAAAATTTATTTTCGTATCCCCGCACTCGTGTCCGAATTTGGAGAAGTGTCCCCCGTATCCTTTATTTCGGATGTTTAAGTACTGGGACACCTAAATACATACCCTGCACTCGACACCTGTACTCCGTGTACCGAGTAACATAGGTCGCTAGTCCCCTGTCTGCCGACCGACTAGCGACTAGCGATTTTTGCAACACTGC
Source organism: Vinca minor (assembly GCA_026122235.1). Lineage (NCBI taxonomy): Eukaryota > Viridiplantae > Streptophyta > Magnoliopsida > Gentianales > Apocynaceae > Vinca > Vinca minor. Next base: position 3,083,845 of record JAOCZM010000116.1, read on the forward strand.
CCTCTCTCACTTCTATAGCATAAGAAAAGACAGGAAAAAATTGGGATGGCAGAAGCGGCAAATAAAAGAAATGTCGAGGGTATAATTGGAATAAATTGTTGATAACTAATAAAACAACATTAAACGACAATTAATTTGGATACCTATAAATCTGCTAAACGACAATTAAATGGGAATGGAGGGAGTACCATAAAAAACCATTAGACAACTATGTAACTGTTTTCGAAACTTGACAGTCGATTGCATTGCCTAACTGCATTTGCAGAATCTTATATACAACAACGAACGTACATCATCCCTCTCTTTTTAATTCTCCTCACTCTAACCTAAAGCAAAAGAAAAATCCTTGATAACGATCTATTTGGACCAACGATTAAAGAATCCACAGGTCCACATAATGTTCCAGCAAACAAAGTCAGCGTGAAAAGAAAAATGAAACCCACTAAAACTAGTTTGACTCTAAAACAAAAACATATCTCACAGATCATTAACCTCTTCACTCATCTCAAAGTTGCTCCTTTTTTGGATGAATGCGCCAAAAAACAAAAGGAAGAAATAAGGGGAAAAAAGAAGAAGAAATAATCAGGGTGGACAACTGTTTTCTATATTCCTCATACATATAATTACTCTTTTTTTTCTTTGCTGGTGGGGGGGTAAATGTCATACATAAACTAATCAAAAACCAAGAAATGAACTTTTCAATTAATTTCTTCTAAATCCTTCGGAACTGAAACTACCTGGGACAAACTTTGTATATTACCATCTACTTAACCACTAATACCCATGTAAAAAGATTATTACCAAAGAGAAAACGCTATATATACACACACACACATAAAACTATTTTCTCTTTCTATTTTTTGTAAGTAAACTTTAATTTTACTCTTTGTGTCTCTAAAATATGGGCGACTGCTTTTGTTAAAGTAGTGTAAAACTGTATGTTTCTGGCTACTTTTGATAATATGTTCTGCACATATCCCCAGTCTCTAGGGCCTGGAATGACTTCAATTGACAAAAAAAATGCCAATTAAGGTTGTCGACACGTGCAGAATACATGATTAAAAGTGGCAGTAAACTACATATTTGACTTATTTTATTACAAAAGCATAATTTATTGTTGACAAAAAGAGAAAAGCTAAAATAATTTAGTTATATAATTGGTCTTTCTGTATTTACCAAAATAACGCGTACAAGAAAAAAAGCTTTTGCTTTTCACTTAGTGTCGAAATAAGAAGAGAAACCCCAGTGGATTAATCATGAGATTGAGCAAGAGCAAATAGCATAATAATCTAAATTCTTCAAGTAGAAATTTAAATTGAAAAGACTAGAGAATAATTCAGAATAAAATATTGGGGGGAGGATTAAGGAAGAGATGATGTGGTTACAAGATGAGAAGGGTTTAGTTTAGCGGAGAGTGAAGATTGAAGTTGCTCCATTGAAACCCCCATCAAAGCCTGCGTAGTCCTGAATGATCTGAAGAAGAATAAACTTTGTCTGCTATTTCTTACAATCCAATTGCAAATTACAGACATTTCTTTTAGAGTGGAAGTGGAAGTGGAGAGGAACAATTCCCGAATCTTATACCATTTCTCTTTGGTCCTCTATCTCTTCTTCTTTACATGGGCCTACTATTGAGTCAGCCCAAATCTATTATATTCTCTGCTCTCTTTAAAAAAAAAGGGTCATAAAAAAAAACCCACCCTATTTATAGATTGTTCACACCACCCCCCACTCACAATTAATTTTTTTCTCTCCTTCCAAAAAATCCTCCCTCAAAATTTTTATCTGTCCCCCTTCCTTACCGGAAAACTGTCACTGTTCACCGGAGCCACCGCCGAAACACCAACCGGAGCTCCGGTCACCGGTTTCCGGCAATTGCATTTTTGAACTTATTGGACTAAATCCACCACAAAATATCAATTTTAAAAATTTTGGAGCAAAAAAAAAATTCCGACAAGATTCCGTCAAAATGGACTTCGACGATTGTGGTTATTTAGAAAACATTGATTTTGAGGTAAATAATAATTATTATATTGTTCTTGTTGTGCTGAAAAAACAATTTTGGATAAAAATACATGTTTAAACTTATAAAATGCGGAAAAAACAGTCCGAAACTGAGAAAACAGCACCGAAATGGGACTAGAAAAAACGAACCGCCTGTTGACGTCAGCCAGTCAACCACGGACACGTCAACAAGCGGAGAAATTTTTTTTTATAAAAAAAATGGTGTATGGCGCATGCATCTCAACACGCGATTGGGGTATCTACCGCGTGTTATTTTACACGCAGTGGGAAAAAAAATTCAGTGACGAAAAAAATTAATTTTTTTTTCATTTGTTTTTCAGTGACCAAAAATACATTTTTTGGTATTAGTGACAATTTTATGTTTTGCATTTATTGTAGGTTCAGAGTTCAGACGTACCAAGTAGTGATCTAGAGGAATTTCCTGATAATGAGGAAAATTGGCCTGATACGGGGGAATTCTTTAGTCCCTATGAATAATATGATTTTCAGACCAAGGATGGGTTAGTTCATTGGGTTAAACAAAAAAGGTGTATTTAAGATGTGAACGTTCTGGTATATACGTTGGGGCAGCAGTTGGCAAGGGCGGTGAAAGGAGGAAAGCTAACCGAACAAGGAGGGTCTGATGTACGTCCCAATAAGTCTAAGGAAAAACAATGTGCTTCCGCCCTTTGCCAAAATGCATTGACAAACGTATACACAGCCTTATACTTTCGAGTCTCCTTAGGATGATAATGTTCCTGTGGCAAAATTCGATTAATAGGCTTCTCTTGTACATATCCAAACTGTCTCAAACAACGATCTGGCATGTACGGTTCTACAATATGGCCAAACCTAATGGTGCCATGAAATGTAGAAATCCAGCAACTAGGATTTTGCAACGGGAATCTATCGAACGGTGTGAAATTAACCTACACAATTAAGTCAGTATATGTAAATCTAGAGAATAATTTTAATTGTGAATTATAAAAAAAAAAACATTGTATACCTCTTCTATACTCATATCATCCAACATCATCCAATAACTTCTGAGTCCGTTCATACTCTTTAAATCAACTTTCTCAGGCAAATATCTCGAGGCAAATGGTTGTGTATCATTCCAATTAATGTTCAACCTATCCTGACTCAGAAATACCGAGAAATATGAATATATCCATGCCTGCAAAAAAGTATTGATTAGAAATATTAGATAAATAATCATGTGACAACTGAAAGATAACTACATTTAACATTTTTAAAAATTAATTAAGTACCTCTAGTAAGGTAAGACATCCGCCAATTGACTTGCAGCCGGCCTTAGACGCTTGACCCAATTGTCGATACAGAGCTGCCAATGCTGCACTACACCAGGAATACGAATTCACTTGGCCCGGTACCATTAAGGCTCCCCATATCCTGAAGTTCACATTGTCCCAAGAACGATCGACAAACAGGGTCGAGCCCAACATATGCAGCAAGCACACCTTTGTTCGGACAATAGAAGTCAAAGGTATTTGATTAATTGCGTTGACCAAAATTTTATTCGGAATACCCTTTTCATTAATTGCCTTAGTCAAGGCCTGAACATCAACTTGAACACACTGTGCAATCTCAAGTATAATATTCTTTCTAATATGTTGAGGGTCAAAGATTGCATTACCGGAAATAGGAATATGAAGTATATAAAATACATCATGAAGTGTGATCGTCATTTCATGGTAGTAGAGGACGCCTCTGCATCTTGGTCTAGTCCTGTCCACTCCCGGCTACAGATTCTTTCCGGGTGGTGATTTGTACAAAATCCCGCTCTACCCCGTTCCAGATATCAACAGCTACATGACCAGAATAAGACGAAATCTCATCTGGAATCTCCGGTCCACCACTTGATGGAGTCCTCTGCTCCCAATCTATCGTCTTTGGTTTCACCTGAGTAAGAATGGGAAAGCTCGGAGGTTGGGTACTCCGGGTAGTACTCTGTGATACATACAGTGGGTCATCACTTACACAGTCTGTAGGGGCATGATAGGAATGTCTAGCTCCAGAAACAGAAGGTCTAGCAGCGGAAACAGAAGGTCTAGCTCCGAAAACTGACGGTCTAGCTCTGGAAACCGACGGTCTACCTCTTGAAACCGACGGTTCAGCTGGGTCATCCACTGGGGTAGGCCTACTAGAAGAGGATCTGCTAGACGACGATCTGCTAGACGATGGCCGAAATCTCCCAAATACTCTGTTCAATATTCCTGGACTCCTATGTGCTTCACCTTCACCTACAATGGGTTGGACAAGGGGGTAGCATCAACGAAATCCTCACCCTCCTCAATAGAAGAATCTTCAATATAATCCTCTTCAAAACCAGAAACCCTCCCCTATGATTGCATAGGAATATCGAAAATTGAATGAGGTGGGTGTGAACTACTACCTGCCATCCATTGGTGGGGCTCGCTATATGCGGGGTAGGGTATATGATTATAAAGGGTAGAGGGAATAATACTCGCAGGGGGAGTTCGTTGTCTGCGATGCTCTCGACTCAATCTGGCAGACTAAGTCACAGGCCTGTCAGCTACTTTACCATCACGGTCCCTAATCGGGTCCAACTGATCAATATCTCTTCTCCGATCTGCCATCTACAAATTCAACAACAATTTATAATTATAACTCTAACAAAATATTTTAAAAACAAAAAACAAAATAATATTTATTAAAGACATTATTTAATTGAAAATAGCAAATTAAAGCAAAAAATGCAATTTTAAAAAAATAATAATAATTCGTCACTAAAAAAAAAATTGAAAAAAAATTAATTTAATCCACCGCATGTAAAATCACACGCGATAGTTACCCCAACCGCATGCTGAATCACACGCGCCCGTATACATTTTTAAAAAAAATATATATATTTTTTACCGCCTGTTGACGGTCGACCAATCAGGCGCTGACACGTAAGCAAGCGCTGGACTGGTCGACCGCCTGCTACGTCAGCAGGCGGTCCATCCCACGCGTCCCACGCTCCACGAGCCCCACGCGCCGACGATCACTGCCGTCTACACGCGCCCAGACCCAAAAACCAAATTTAGTCCAATTTTTGGCAAAAATACCACAATTTAGTGTATTTTCAAGCAAATTTGGTAACATTTATCACAAATAAACTTCTATTTTGGTAGATCTACATAGTTTCAAGTTAAAATTCAAATTTTTAAAAAGTAAAACTCACATTGTGTTAGTTGTGATGCTATTTTGGCGTTGAGTGTAGAGACAAAGTTGACGAGGACGACGTTTGCAACCTGTTGAAGTTTAAAAAAAAAAAAAAAAAAATCGGCGATGGCGGCGGGTGTCGGTGGCAAAAAATTTAAGAGGGAGAGACGGTTGAGAGCATTTATGAGGGAGAGAGAAACAAGAGAGAGGGACAAAAAAACATAATGGGGGATAGGGGGTGTTAACAACCAAAATATGGGGTGCCCCTATGGTGGGCATGAAAAAAAACTCCCAAAGCCCCGTTCGGGATTTTCTGTCAATGTTCGGTGTCCCATTTCAGGTGTCATTAATAAGAAATTGATATGTATTAATTTTTTAATTAAAATAATTATAACATAAAAGAAATAGTAGAAACCGTAAGGAAATGAAATGTGAACATGTGTCAATCATATATTCGTGGGGATAGAGAGAACATGACAAATAACAGGGATATGAGATTTGTTGCCATAGAGAATAGTGTCTTCTATCCAAATTCTTTCATTTCTCCTCACTAGCACTGTTCGATTAAACTGAAATATCGAATCGAATCAAATCGAATTTTGTTATGCGGTTCGGTTTATTTGATATTTCAGTTTATTCGGTTCGATTTTTAAAAAAAAAAAGTTAAAATAATTCGGTTCGATATTTAATTTTTAATTTTTAGAAGTTGAATTAACGAATTACCGTTTTTTATTATTCAAAAAACTAATTTTCAATTTACTTATTATTGTTATTAATATTACCTAACTTTGTATTTTTATTCTTGATTTTTTGTTTATTTTTTATTTGAATTGTGCATTCTAATTTTGGGTGTGATTGGATTGGTTTGGGGTCGAGAGTTTGGGTCTTAAAATAATCTCAAACTCAAATCGGGTCAAAACTCACAACCTATTACTTGTGGGTAATTAAGATATCAATTCAAGCAGATAAACTCAGTAGCCCATAACCCAATAACCCACATAATTTAAATAAGGATTCTCTTGGCAATTTCAATTAAAAAAACAGAAAAAAAAGAGGGTCCATGTGATTTGAGGGGATTGCATGGGCATGGCCCAGCTTTTCTCTATTGGTCATGACATGGCACCCAAAAGTTGGGGAGTTCGTCTTGACTGACGTGGCAGTTTCCCCAACGCGCCTTGCCACGTAAGCGAGGACGGAAGTGGGACTTCCGTCGCAGACTTAAAAAAAAATTTCTTCTCCCCCAAATCGTCAAACCCTCATCTCTCCCAAAGCAACCCCCCCCCACTCCCCCGACGACCCCCCATCTCCGGCGTCCCCCATCTCCGACGACCCCCTGCCGCTGCCGCCACCAACCAACTCCACCTTTCTCTCTCATCTCTTAAACTAAAGGGTAAAAAACCTTAATCTTTTTTTTTTTGAATTTTTTTTAGCAAAATAACATATATGCTTTCAATTGAACTTTAAATTGTTGAGATTTTGGTTAGTTAGAGTAAATTGTTCCCTATTTGAAGTTGTATACGTGTGAATTTGTGTTTGATTTTGTGAGTTTAGGTCAATTAAAAAATTAGGGCATTTATAAATTATCTAGTTGGGGGATTTTTGAATTGATGATTTTTGTGAATTGTTAATTTGTAAATTTTAAATTTGGCGATATAAAATGTGTAGTTTCTAATGAATTGTATGATGTTGTTTTTTGTATAGATGTCTGTTCCTGCACATCTTCTGCCCGGTCCTTTTGATGCCAGTGTTTTAAACAAACACGCATCGCATAGAGCTCTTAGAATATGGGGCGGGGATTTAGAACTTAATAGTCCTTTGCAAATTATTAGTTTCGACGGCAAATTTTTTGATGCCTACCAAAACGAGACCAATCAAAGAGTGATTCAGCTAATCGACCACCTAGGTTTTGGGGGTTGGTGTCGGATAGGAAAAATAAAGATAGAACATGCTTTGGTCACCGCATTAGTAGAGCGGTGGCGCCCGGAGACACATTCATTTCACCTCCGATGTGGTGAGGTATGTATTACCCTAGAGGACGTATGATGCCTTCTAGGATGCCCACCCGGGGGTACGTGGTGAGTTGGCCTGAGGACTTTAACCTTAAGAAAACTCAGTGGATCGAGCGCGTGCACGAGAGCCTAGGATTCCGATCCCCACTCGAGTCTATTAGGGGTAATACCCTCGCGCTCGTAGAGGTTTATGCCCACATAAGTGAGGCCCTAGCTCGGATTTTCCTGTTGATGTCCACTTTCCTCTTTCCCAACAAATCCGGGTCGCGGGGGAACATGCGGTATCTCCTGTTAATCCGCGTCGGAATCCTAGCTGAGGACCAGCATTCATGGGCTAGCGGTGTCCTTGCACATCTGTACCGCCAGATGTGCACCTCTGCACAGGCCGTCTCGAAGGACATAGTCGATTGTTGCCTATTAATTCAGGTTTGTTTACAAATTTAAGCATTTTTATTGCTAGTATGTATTTTTATTATTTGCTGACTATTTCATGTTTTTTCTATACCAGTTGTGGGCGTGGGAACGAATATCGTGTCTCCGGCCCACGAACCGGGGACCCATTCTACATGATATTCCCGATGACGGGAGAGCTTATGGGTCGCGGTGGAATACGGGCCGGAGTTTCCGCGACGTGCCCAAATCGTAGCTGTCGGTGTTTCGAGATCAGCTGGATATGATGTTGGGCGCCCAAGGGGCTAGTACATTTCGTATTTTATGTTGAAATTATATCATCTGTTTTACACTATGTCCAATTTATTTATGCAGTTTATGTGGAGGTCGTACCCTGATTGGGTACTTGCTGAGCGGGCGGCCCGGGAATGAAGGCTTCCAGGAGACCTGTCGGGCACGCACGCCTCTCGTTTTCTTCGAGATGGCTGAGTACCACAGGGAAGATAGGGTTTTTGTGGAAATATATTTTGAAAAAATGAATTGTGAAGAGGATAGGGTTTTTATGGGCTTGAGAGTTGAGAATGTTGTAGATTGTGGAGAGGTTTTGAGGGGGTTATTTATAGATGTAATAGGTCAGAGTTGAGAATGTTGTAGATTGTTGTAGACAAGTCTCTGAAAATCGGTCAGAAATGTGAACGAAAGTGCCAAAACTGTTCAGATATTTCCGTTCAATAATGCATGGTCAAAAAAGCAAAATTAAGAAAAGACTAGACACTGCAAAAAGCCTGTAATTTGAGGATGGAAGTGGCAATTACGTCCTCAGGTGACGGGCCAAGTTAGGGTTTTTGCACAATTTTTCGGCCAATTGAGGACGGAAGTCCTAGATTACGTGGCAAGGCGCGTCGGGGTAACGTCCACGTCAGCCAGGACACACAAATGTTTCTCTCCAACTTTTGGGTGCCATGTCATGACCATTAGAGAAAAGCTGGGCCATGCCCATGCAATCCCCGTGATTTGATCCCGCCATTGTCAGAAGAAAAAAAGTACAAAGAAATGGACATGTTAGTTCGAGCATTATTCATAGCTTTGATTGTGTTGCGATTTTTTTAATTATGGAATGGTTTGTACTTTGTAGAAGGTTGGTAGCACTCGAGCACTTGAAATTTTGTCACTGGGTTATGTGGTATTGCCAAATTGATGTAGCCATTGTATCTCTGAAAGATGTCCATTCCCCTTTTCAGTGTCTTTATAATATTCCACTACATTATCTTCATCCGCACTTGTTTCTTCCTTCTCAAAGTTAGTAAAATATTGACCATTTGAGTCGTTCTCTCGAATGAAGTTGTGCACAATACAACAATATGTTAATATCAAGACATGCTATGTAGAGGCATCCGTTCACCGAGAATGACAATATTTTTTAAACTCCAAACAAACGCCCAATGACATTTTTATAGAGGAATGAAGCCTATCGAATAATTCACGAGGTCTTTTCTAGTTGGTAACGCCTGCAAAACTATTATGTGATAATTATCTCCTTTATACGGTGCCAAGAATTCATTTGCATTGGCAAACCCAGCATCAACAAACAAGTACTTGCCTGTAATATGAATTTTTTACTCAAGTATTTAATCCCCAATGTACATAATTCGAATCATAATAAGAAATATTATTGCAAAACAAGAAACGAGTTACAAATGAAATCTTCACAAATGCAATAGGAAATTAAATTAAAAAATTATTTCAATACATTCAACAAACCAGGGGTGGTCTAGGAAAATCAACATTTTTCTTTGTTAGCGCATTTGTCAACTCTCTTGAATCGTAGAAGCTTCCCTCCCAAACCGCGTAAATGTAGGTGAACCTCATGTCGTGATCACATAGTGCGAGTACATTTTGAGTTATTTCTGACTTCATATTTTTAAAAGTTTTCAAAGTAGAACCTGACACGTAAGCGCAAATATGTATTCCGTCCATTGCTCCTATGCAATCATAAGATAAATTTTGTTAAGTATATCATCCATTTTGGTATGGAAAAGAATATTCAAAATTTATTAAAACATAGGGTTGAGTACACTTATGATGAACCATGGAAATAAATGATCGTCACCAATCATCTTTGGGCGTGGAACTTCGATATTCTTTGTCGTTATATGATATCGAGCAAGCTTTGAAAGACACCGAGACATTTTCTTCACATGCATTGATACCGTCTCAGCTGAATTTGGAATCTTTCGATTTTGTCTGTATGTTTGTTGTTGCGTGTGACGATATTCAAAAAAAATTGTCTGGCTTTCACGGACGTCCACGCGTTGTTGTGGTTTATTTTTTCAACATTTGTGCTCCACTAGTTCATTGCATAATTTTTTGAATGATAGCTTCCACATATATAATGCATTCCAAAATCTCCTAGGATGTTCATTAAGTAGCTCGTCGACCCACATTGGACCTCTAAGAATGGAATCATAGCAGCGCATTTTCCCTGTTTTGCTCTTTGTGACAAATTGGCAATAATTGACGCACTTAGCATGCATAGCATAAATCCATTTTGATTTTGATAATATACAATTTCATCCTTCGATGAGTTGTATGTCACAGACGTTCATTCCATGCTCTTTTTTTTAGTGATACCCGGGACTTTTCGATTGCATGTTTTATTTGATTAATTGATTTTATGTGTTATATGTTATATTTATTATAAGTCTTAGGGGCCCATTAGTAATGATAAGAAGTTAGAGGACATATATACGAAGTTTGGAAGTTAGTTAGTTAGTAAATTTCGGGGGGAAGTACCTAGGAGATTTGGAAAGGGTATGTACAATGGGAATTGCTACAAACTTTGGAGAAGAGGCACCTAAAATCTGGAGAAACGTAGGCTATAAATAGAAGAGGAAGGAAGAGGAAGAATAGATTGAAAATAAAGAGAAATACCAAAGTAATAGAAAATCTATGCAGTGAGCGAAAACCATTTGGTAAACATAGTAAATATTCTTTGATCATTCCTAAATTTTAAACATAGCTAGAACACTCCTTACACTAGATTATTTCCTGTGGAGATTGGATTCTAAAGGTTAGATTAAGATATATCATTTTCGGAGTGTAAGGCTGTGACATTCGGGGTATAAACATTGTTGAGGGTAGATTGCTAAGTTGGAGTATCAAACGGTGTCCGATCGGAGCGATTTTTGTTTTGTAAGTTATAAGACTCGTAGGAATTGATTCTAAATGGGGGAGATCAAACTCCAACGGTGGAATTGAGAGATATTGCCTCGGAAACTTAGGACTGTGAATATGAAATTTCTAGTTTTTAGCATTGTTGGAGATTTGTCTAAACATATAAGGTAAGGTTCTTACATTCTTGTGATTTCCTATCAAAAGAATGAGTTTTTCCAAAAAAAAATAAGTCATTTTTAATATTTTATGAAATGAATTTTCTCATATTTTTCTATTGCATCAAAATGGATGAAGTATTGTGAAATGTGTATCGCATGAACCTTTGATTTCCATGTACTTGCGTTTGTATTTGATTATATGTATGCGATGTGATATTCTAAGATTATGTGTTAGTAGAATTCCAAATCTTGAGTTTTTGGTTGTGATATGTTATATTATGGTGTGTTGGAGATATTTTATGGTGTGATCGGGGTTATATTATGGGGTGTTGGACGTATGTTATGATATAATTTGGGATGACTCGTGTCCATAGTGTGGTGACCGGCAAAATTGACTGCAATTAAGGCTATTTCAATATATTACTTTTAAATTTTTTTTTAGAAGGGGATAAAATAATCTTTTATAATAATTATAAGATTAAGTTAGTTCAAAATTTATATTAGTCATTTTATTTTAAATGGATATGGATAAAATGGTAAATTCACTATTTAAAAATAGTAATAAAATACTAAAATTACTTGGAGCACAAGAATATAATAAAACAATAATAATAATAATAATAATAATAATTGCTTTGGAGTTTCAAGAATTTACATCACAAGTTACACAAGGAGTCATTTTCAAAATGTAAATTACAAGTAAGGGCCTGGACCAGTGGACCCTACTATAAATAGAAGAGGCCATAGCCATTTCAACTAATTATGTTTCACTTTCCAAAATAGAAAACCTCTCACTTGTCTACCAGTCCGGATCCCATACAGAACAGTTTTTTTTCCAGTACATATGAAACGCCTCAAAACAGGTGTTCTAAGGCGCATAACATGTGTTTTGAGGCTAAGAACAGGTGTTACGCAGGGTAAAAACAGAACATGTGTTCATTTTAAATCAATCTTAACCATCAAAATTTTAATCCAATGAACGAGGAAAGTTCCACACGTATAGAATTAACCCCCGTTCCGCACTGGAGCCAGTGTCCTTCTCTACACCAAATTTCCCTCAGAAATCATTATCTTGACACCATTTTGCCAAAAATCAAGCCTTCAAGTTCTATCCTACTAGTACTTCTGCTTTCATCCCAAAATCAAACCCAAACAATTCTAACCACACTAACTAATATTATTGCCAACATCTAAAAAAAAAAATTAATACACATCATATAATAAAAAACAAGAATTACAACAAGAATTGATCACCATCATCAAAGAAAGGTATGCAAAGCCTACTGCTTTTCTCTTTTGTTCCCCTGTACTAACTAACTAACTAACTAACTAACTAACTAACTCTCTCTCTCTCTCTCTCTCTATATATATATATATATATATATATATCTATATATATATATATATATATATATATATATATATATTACTCTTTTTTGCTTCATTTTTCCTTTACACCCGTGCGCACACATAACTTCACACTGCTTATTCTTTTCCATCCCCTTCATAACATACATACACATATAAATATATATTACATAAGTATCAAGAATTTAATTATTGAATAGTGGTTGCCTCGAAATCATTCTATTATACTCTTTGGCTCATGTAAATTTTAGACCCTACTCCTCTGAGACTGCTGGTCTGCGAATTTTGTTACCAAAATTAGTAGGAACACCCGTTATACCTACCAAATGGTAGAGATTTACTAATCGGACTTTTGCCAATTTAAGTTGGGTGACCAGATGAATACAATCTTAAATTTTCTTGATCATACTTAGCATAAAGGACATGAATTTGAGGATATCATGTTTGGAGTTAAAAATAATAATAAATTCGAAATTCGAAAAAAATAGAGAAACATGAAGTTGAAACTGGGAAATCTGGGATTAAAATTGATGGATTAAAAGAGCCTTAAAAATAACAGAAAATTGTTAAAGATGAATTTAATTGTTCAAACTTGAACAAGATGAAGGTGGGCATAGAAAGGAGTCAAAATGTTGAGGATGTTGGGGACATTGGAATAGAAAATGAAGAAAATCTTAATATGGATGACGATGATGAGGACCATATTGCACATGAGAGGAGATCCAAACATAGGCATGACATACCTAATATGAATGAAGCTATTAGTTTACTTGGAGCTTGTCAAGCCAATTCCTTGGATATAAATGAAGATCTTGCTAAAATCATGGATAAGCAAAAGGGTTTGGATTGAGATTTGGGTTCACTCTATCAATTCTTTCAAAGGTATATTTCTCAAGCCTCTTTGAGCCATGGTATATATGGATGTTGACGAAGATGAGGATGATGAAGATGAGGAGAATGAAGATGACGATGAAGCCTAGTGCCCTTGATCTTTAGGATATCATATAGACTAGGATTTCATATCATCTCTCTTTGTTTTCATTTCATATGTTTTCTTGTGTTATTACTTCATCTTGAGTTTGGGTTGTAAGGATGCTTAACTTTTTAATTCTAGTTTAACTGTGATACCCAGGGCTTTTGACTTAATTGTTGCATGTCTTGCATTTAATTCTTTCATGTAATATGTTCATTAATTGAAGGTCGTGCTTGACCCGATGTCAAGTGTTTACTTGATATCCCCTAGGTCACTGAGTTCGAACCCCGGAAACAGCCTCTTTATAAAAAATAAAGGTAATGCTGCGTACATCAGGACTTTCCCTAGACCATGCTGATGCGGGAGCCTTGTGCACTAGGTACGACATTTTTTTAATATGTTCATTAATTGCTCTAGCATGAATTTATGTGATATGAAATGTGAATTTGTGCCCAATTAATTGTTGTAACATGTTTACGTGTTATAAGTGTGGTATGTTATGTGTGGTGGTGCTTTGGTTGACCTTATGAATTGGGGGACTTAAGTGCAGGCTTTGGAAATTATATGGGTTGTTTTGTAGGAAATTGAAAAGCTTGTAGGAGGGGGAGTTTTGGGGGAAACAAAAGTAACAGTTAGAGAGGAAAAAGAAGAGAGAAGAAAGAGTGAGAAATTTGAGTGATGTGAGGTTTTCATAACAATTTCCATAGCAAACGGAGTCGGAATTAGACGATTCTTTTTTGGGTTTGAAAGCTAACTGAATAGGCTACGTCTTAGAGTCGACGGATTGAAGTTTCGAGTTTATAAGTGAGTAATAGAAATTTTAGTAGGATGATTTATGTCATCTTTGGTGAGTTTCAAATTTTGAAGTTAATTGCTTAAGTGTGACATGTAAGGATCCTTCACCCTTGTATTTTCAGTCCTTAAATATCATGAATTGTCATTTTTATCAAAGTTAATGTTTTTTTAAATTATGAGGTTTCATTTATGTCTTTATTGCATTAAAAATCATATGAGGAATTGATGTAATTTGCGTTGGTTGTGGATATGTTGTAATTGGAATTACTGCGTTTGTATATGCTATATGAATGTTCGTTGGTATTGGAGTATATGTGTTTAATTCCAAATTAGAGCTCGTGTATATTGTTGATCTTATGTCGGACTCGTCAAAACCTTATGTTAAAGTGCTCGGGAGCACTCTTTGCTTTGTCTTTGTCTTTGACTCGGATCCTAACGAGTATAATCAGTTGGACTGTTTGCAGTTTTTGTTGAGCTAACAAGGATGAGCGATGACATAACTGGTATGTCCTTAAACCTTTAACCCTTTCGTTTGGAGGGTTCAGTATCCTAACGCATTTGTTTATCTTTAGCCCGCCTTGACGGGTAAATGAATAGTTATGGGATGTTAACAGGGTATAGAGTTATAGCTAGACATATAAGCTCAATTGTGTGAAGTATGTGTGTGTCATTGCTGGTTTTCGTATTCGAATGTTTGACATAAGAATCCGTTTGTAGTGTGTGGGTTGTATATGGTGCACATATCACGATTTATGATTTGTGAGTGTCAAATGTTATGGATATGATTCAAGTATATTATATGTTGGTATTGTAAGTGTTTTGTTAGTCAAAATGGGATATTTTGGAATGGTATTTTGAAATGTGAAGAAAACACATTTTCATTTGTTAATTTGTGTAGGAAAATGACTGTTCTGAATCGGGGGTCGCCCGGAGCAAACTATTGGGAGTTTGGCGGACAACAAACAGTGTATCTCGGTTGACTAAGGTGTAAACCCAATCGACCGAAGACATTGCGGTCGACATACCCTCTCTCTCGATCCCCTGGATTTTAGACAGTGTCTTTGTATTGATCCTCGGCTAACCTGTTCGGTCGGCCGGAGCCCTCTCCCGTCTTCCGAACCTCTATTTTGTCTTTGTTTCAGTTTCTGTTATGACTTATGTTTTGACTTTGGCTCTGCTTATGTTTCAGTTTGCTCCGTATTGTTTTATTAACTTTTTGGCTTCCGCTTTCAGTTTTCTTGTCAAATATTTTGGGATTAGGAAATGTTCTTTTCAAGTCTTATTTGATGCTTCATCCCAAGGGTGATCGATGCTTACTGGGCTAGTTAGCTTACCCTTATTTTGTTGTCATTTTATAGATGAGTATGTTGAGGGTGCCATTGATGAGAACTTTGATGAGGCTTATGAGGAAGACTTAGCTTAAACTTTGTAATAGAATGGCTATCAAACAATTGTGGTTTTTAGTATTTCCCTTTTGAATTAATGCATTTGGTTATGTAAACGTTATGGATATTGTATTTCTTTTTTTAGTAATATCAATTGTTGGAGTTCCTTTTTAGTCATTGGGTTCGGTGCTTCATTGACTTGAAGTGCTGCCAGGTCTTCACTCGGGTTACGGGGTGTGACATTAACTTTATTTTCTCTACTTTGGTAATATTTTGACTTTTGTTCTTGTCTTGAGAAGGTAGTTGCTTCCTTTGGTTATGATGTTGAGCATTTTGGTTTAAATCTCTTATTTAGCCTCACTCTATAGCATATCACATCTCTTTGTGGCTTGGTAGCACTTGCTTTGTTTTGGTTGTTGGCTTGTTTGCCTTTCTTATAGTGATATCAACTCAATGGAGCAAAAGGAATCCTCGACTCATGAAGAAGTTCAACTCAAACGATCATGACTTGAAAAATGATCATTGAGAATGATGAAGATAGCACTAAACAAGTAGGGGTTGATATGAACTTAGGTGAAGCAAATAAGATGAAGAAGACAAGAATGTGCAAGAAAATTTGGCTGAAGACCAAGAGAAGAAAGTCTCATCAAATGACAAAGAGGATGATCAAGATGATTAAAAGAATCTCATTGAAGTACTTCAAGTGCAAGTGCAAATCTCTAAAAATCAATGAGAAATCTCTTCAACTCAAACTCTTTATAGCATTTATTTTGTTATTTTCTCCTCATGATATCCTCTAGTATCCTTAAATTAGCAATTGCGGTCTTTCATACTTTTCCTTATCTTGTATGTATTGTTTTTCTTAAGGAACACCATGATGTATATCATGCTTTTGTTCTTGTTATTTTGATTTTTTTAAGCATGTTGTTTAGAATAGAGCCTTATGATTTTGTCCTATGTGATGAAAGCTCTTTCTTGAACCCCCTCCCCACTATTCATTTTGGTTGATGTTTTAGAGGAGATTTTGGATGCTATGTTGTACTTTAACTTGATCTTTATAGCATTTGGGGACTACTTTGATGTTTATATTCATATCTTAAGCATGTGTCTATGTGATTGATAGTCTAGAAGCTTAAGAATGATGTATAATCTATGTGTGTGACATTGAATATGCATGTTATATGCATAAGACTTCTTTGGACGGGTTATTAAACTGAAAATTACAGGTTTATCTGCTTTCTGCAATAAGTCCGATCGACCGGGCAGGGTACCTCGGTCGACCATGTTAGTCCTAAGGGTAAAGTGATCAATCTTGTTTTGATAATAACAAGCCATTGATAGTTCTAATGTTTGTTTGAGCATGTTCTTAATGATAGGATCCTTAGCACTCACACCAACATTGATGAAAATGGTAAGTTGGCTAATTGTGTATACTAGTGGTATCATCATACACACATGAAGCTACACTTTGTAAGATTCCATATCACAAGCATGAAGTCAATCCACATGATATGGAAGTACTTGCAAAGTCATGAAGAAGGAAGATCAATATGTCAAGAGCTACTCAATCCAACAGGAGTATAATCAAGTGGTAGACTCCTTGACAAGAATAAGTATGAAGTCCAATACTTTACAACTCAAGAGTGCTAGAGAACCTTATCACTCCAAGAAGATGTTGATCAAAGGTTTAAAAGTCAAAGCTCCAAGAAGATAAACAACTTGAAGACCTTACGAAGATTAGTCTATGCTTTATAGGTAATCCTATGTGACTAATCTTTCCCTTGAGAATACTATAGAATAAAATATTTAAAGCTCAACTATGCATGTTTTCAAAACCACATGTTTTACATTGTTTCAATTCTTTGAAAAAGTTTTTGAAAACTTGTTTAAGTGTTGGTCAAATGCCTAAGCACTTTAAAATGTGTTTTATATCTTTACAAAACACTTCGGCATGTGCATGAGAACATTGGAAACTTAACTAAGTGGAAAAACCACTTTAGGACTACATTCCGGTAGACCTAGGCTTAGCCTCGAAAGACCAGAGCAGTTGGGTCGACTGACATTTGTTGTAAGGTCGACCGAGGCAGTTTTTGTCCTTAGTCATATTTTGAATGTCCCAATGCTCAAACGGCTATATTCTCTCGAACAACCTTGATATAGGTAATCAACCGACATTTCTTCGGTAGACCAGACCCCATGAATGCGGTCGACCGAGATGAAGACAGATGACCTTTACTCTTTACTTTAAGGCACTTCGGTCGACCTACTGTCTAGTAGCGGTCGACCGGAGCTGTCTAATCAAGGCCAAAATTATAGCTGTTGTGACCAACTTTGGTCGTGTATTCTTGCCCTATTTAAAGCTTCTAAAGATGAATTTTCAAAAATAACCAAGCCATTAGAGGGAATATGCTTTACACTTCATAAACAAGCAAACAAACATTTTCCTGAGCTTAATTTCATAATCATTCAAAAGCATTTGTGTTGAGCTATAAACTTCATCTAGCTTTCTATTCTCAAGAGTGATTACAGCTTATATTTGTAATATTCAATCCAAGAGGGATTTGTGTGTAAGTGAGCAAAATTGTAAAGTCTCCTTTGAAAAAGACTAGTTACCCTTTCTCATTTGTTAAGAACTAGTTCTTTGTGAACTAGCAAAAAGATCTTTGTGAGCTTCACTCTTGGTGAGTGTTTGCTAGTCCTATTTGTTAGGTAAAAGTCCACTTTGTGAGGCAAGTATCTCTTTGGTGAGATTGACTCTTTGTTAGCTTAACACTCTTTGCAATTGTAAAAGGTAGAACCCACATTGCATTTGTTGCAAAGGGTATCCAGTAGTGGATGTTGAAATCCTTGGGTT
This sequence comes from Vinca minor, assembly GCA_026122235.1. Classification (NCBI taxonomy): domain Eukaryota; kingdom Viridiplantae; phylum Streptophyta; class Magnoliopsida; order Gentianales; family Apocynaceae; genus Vinca; species Vinca minor. The sequence continues at coordinate 3,102,144 of JAOCZM010000116.1, forward strand.
TGTCCTAAGGTAGTGGATGTATATTCTTTGTGAATCGAACCACTATAAATCTTTGTTTTAGTTTTCTATATCCCTACTACTTTACTTTATTGTTCATACATGCTATAACTTGTCTATTTGAATATATGAACATATGTGCTTAGGATAGAAAACTACACATGCTTCCTTTCTTTATACAATTGCTTCACTTAGTCATCTAAGTTGTGATGCGATACCAACCTCGGGGCTGCTCAACTCAAGGGAACGTGTATTAAGATACAAAGAGGACTCTAAATTACATCTAGGAATGTTGTACAAGTCAACATCTAAAGTATCACAAGTGTACAAGGAATAGACAGCTTTGCTACTGTTTGGTATAATGATCATATCTTTCGATATAGGTATCCAATGAAGTTTATTCTAGTTGTATATTAAACATAAGAGGCAGATCTACAACTTCTATGAAGATCACAAGATCAGATTCTGCCTGCTGGGTATCCTAAATTATCGTGCAAGCTGGTCCCAACAATCTGTCCAGAATTGGGACGAATTTTAGTCTTTTTACATTAAAGTCTATTCTAGACTTTAATATATTTCGGTTATAGTTTTTACTATTATTAGACATGATGACCACCTAGAATAAATGAGTTTGTTACTTAATAGGACATGTTGTCCATCATGTTAGGTAGAATTCCATTTAAAGTAGTTTACTTAAGTTTGTTAGGCAAGAATCCTACTTCTTCAAGGACTCTTCCTTTTTGTTATTGTGTAACCGAAATCCCTCTATTAAGAGTGATTTCGGCTCCCTTATTATTTACGTTAGATATATTGATATTTTGGTTAAGGTTATTCCTTAGATACTTGTTTATGAATTTCCGGTAGAACTTCATATTCTTTGAGTTACTGTATCAACTAGCTTGTATCTCTAGTTGTGGTGTTTCAGCCTTCATTGATACTTAGCCTGCTTGGAGTTGTGTTGAGTATATTATCATAGAAACTATTTCGAGATAGAGAAAGATCTGCTAAAAGAAGTCGAACCTTGATATAAAACATCACGGTTTCGCGTAAAGTGGTATCAGAGCAAAATGTTGATCTCTATCTTGGTGTACCCTACGTTTTCAAATTTTTTTCTTGTTTGCTTGGAATAGACCGAGAAAGATAACAAAAAAATTTATTACTACCATACGCAAAAGCCACCCGGAAGTAAAGAAATTGGCAGCCGGGTTATCCTATTTAGACAAGGATCAAACCAAAAGCAATCTTCCTTTGTATAAAGGAATTGGCTCTTGATCCCTCTTGTTCTTGAAAATCCGCCATCATCATCATCAAATCAAGGTAAAATCTTCCTAATCCGGAGTTCTTGATAAAGCGTGGCCAAGAAAAGGGTAAGTCTTTGGTAAAATGTAAAGAAAGAAATCAAGAAAACATTTTTTTCAAGATTTTAAATTTTCGATTACTGTTCACAGCACTATTCATCTGAGAATTAAAATCAATTTTCAAGATAATCAAGAAGCGTAAATGTCACATCTTTTTAACGATTACTCTTATTTTTCTTTCTTAACTATTCGTGTAGGTCAAGATAGGAATTCTTTCCCATATTTTTCAGCGTTTCATCAACACAACATTAGGAACCTTTAAATTCATCTAGAGTTGGAAGTTCTTGACAAAGTATTGTTGGAATATTGAGAGAATTTTTTTTTTCTATCTAACGATTTGTGTGATTTCTTTGCAAAGATAATGTCTTTTGATGAAGGTACTTCGCAGCAAGGTGCCATTAATGGTGACAAACGCTTTAAAGAATCAATGCAACAAACCATGAAGCAGTTGCTACAAAAGATGGATAACATTAAAGAAAGATTGGGAAATCTTGAAATTAAAAGGCCACCTAGAAGAGGTAAATCCGTGGATGTTGATGTTGGAGATGATAATGAGTTTCAAGAATCCAATGAACCACCTTTGAGAGACAATTTTCGGCACAAAGTTGATAATGTTCAATGCCAGCCGAGAGCAACTCCAAGAATGGAGGATAATTTGATCTTTGAACCGAGAGCAAGTTTTCCAAATCAAAGGTATGATAATAATCTTGGTGCAATAAAGACAAAGATCCCATCTTTCGAAGGTACACATGATCCCCAATTATTTTTAGATTGGACTCGCAAAGTTAACCATGTTTTTTATGTTCACAATTTTTCGGAAGAGAAAAAGGTTAAATTGGCAGCCATGGAGTTTGGAGAGTATGCATCAATTTGGTGGGATAATGAGTCTCATGAACGGAGAAGAACGGGACAAACACAAATTGATTCATGGGATGAGATGAAAGCAGTCATGACACGGAGATTTGTACCTAAAAGTTATAATCATGATTTATACAATAAATTACATAGATTGAGGCAAGGGACAAAGACCGTTAATGAATATTACAAAGAGATGGAGATGGCGATGATTAGATTGAATATTCAGGAAGATGATGAAGCAACTTTGGCTCGGTTCTTGGCTGGTCTAAATGATAAGATCCGATCAAAGATAGAACATGCCAATCTTGATAATATTATATCTATGTTTTATTATGCAGAACAGATTGAAAGGCAGCAAAAGGAAAAGAGTTTAAGGGCAAAACCAGCAACTTTCCAAACTTGGGAGAAGCCGAATCCACCCCAGATTTTTTATTCTGTTTTTCCAAGACAAAGCAAGGGTAAAGAGGCCATAAATGGTGCAAAAACAGTCATGGGAGTTTGAGGCAGTAAGTTCACAAAATCCAACCAAATCGGCCATTACGAGGGTAAATTCTACTCCAAATCTTGTTCGAGAATGTTCTAAATGTGGGGGCAAAGGACACTTTGCTATGGACTGCCCTAACAAGAGTACAATGATAAAATTGGATGATGGATCGTGGATAAGTGAGGAAGAAGCTGAAAGGGCTGTTTTAGAGGAGAAAAAAGAGCGAGATAGAAAAGAAACGAGTGACCCTACCCATGAGGTAAAATTCGAGGGAAGAAATGATACAAAAGTCATGAGCTTAGTGAGAAAAAAGGCAAGCTCACAAAAAGAGAGAAAATAGTGTTTATTCATTAATCCCGGAAAGGTATATAGGGCAATTCAAGCAAAACAACTTGTTGTTTTGTTCGATTTGAAAGGAACCGCAAGGAACCTTTTTACTAACACTTTTTCTTTTGATGTAACATATTTTTCTACATCTAGTCTTGCTATTTAGCAGAAATTTCATGAAGTCTTCCCTAAGGAGTTGCCTAGAAGGTTGCTTATTAGCCTTCAAAATCGTGAAAGGTATAAACCATCCTCAGGTACAAATCAGCAAATTCAAAACCAAGGTGAGTTAATTTGTACAAAGAAGGAGGTAAGTGAGTCTTTAAGTCCTTATTTTAATCCGGTAAATATTGCACCTAAGCATGAAAGGACTTTTAGAATATAGACGGATAGTCTAAATTTTAATAACATAATTTTTAAGTATAGAAATTCGATTTCTTGCTTTCATAATGAGCTTGTTTATAGTAAAACCCGAGAGCCTCATATCAAACATCTTAGGGCTGTTTTTACTATTTTAAAATATAATACTTTGTATGCTAAGATTGGAAATTATGTTTCATACACTAAATCTAATAACTTTCTTAGTTACATCGTGAGTTTTCAAGGTCTTAGAGCTTATCCGGAAAGAGTTAATGCAATTGAGGAATGTCCGCAAACAACTAGTGCAATTCAAATGCATTCATCATATGAGTTAACAAGCTTTTACAAACGTTTTGTTCATGATTTTTGCAAGCTTACTGCCCCATTAAATGCAATTGAGAAGGCCGATATTCCATTCTTTTGGGACAGCCGCAAGAGAATTTCTTTAAAAGGTACGTACGGTGAACATTCTACTTTCCATATTTCTAACTTGCCCCCTTACATTCATTTTTCAGATTATAACGCTGATTTTTGGGATGCTTCGAGGACAAATCCTTTTCAAGAGGGAGGGGATGATGCGGTACCAACCTTGGGGCTACTCAACTCAAGGGAACGTGTATTAAGATACAAAGAGGACTCTAAATTACATCTAGGAATGTTGTACAAGTCAACCTCTAAAGTATCACAAGTGTACAAGGAATGGACAACTTTGCTACTATTTGGTATAATGATCATATCGTTCAATATAGGTATCCAATGAAGCTTATTCCAGTTGCATATTAAAGATAAGAGGCAGATCTACAACTTCTATGAGATCACAAGATCAGATTCTGCCTGCTGGGTATCCTAAATTGTCGTGCAAGCTGGTTGAAAAACATGCCAAAGGTTTTGATGTACTTTTGTTCCTTGGTCATACTTGAATCACCTTATGTACTTAAACAACATACTTGTTGTTAAGGTGAACACTTAGATAAAGAAGTTTTAGAAAAGCTATAGAAGTTTTTAAGAACCTAATTCACCCCCTCTTAGGTTCAATACCCTCAAAGGGGTCTTTTAGACCACAGTATCTCGGTCGGCCAGAGGCTACCATGCGGTCGACCGGAGCAGCCAAAATTCAGCATAATTTGAACTTCATCTTCTGTATTCTGTAAGTTGTGTTACTTTTTTATATGGGCACATCTTTAGGGGGAACATATACATGTTTTCATCTTATACTCCACTCATACATGTGATGTGTGCTTACTTGTTCAAGCTTTTAAATCATCACATCACATGTTGGCTTGTTTTCACGATTTTCTTACTATATGGCCAATTTGTGTAAGTTATTTGGGAGTGTATGTTTTTAGTATGTTCATCTTTTGCATATACTCTCCCTTATAACCTTTGAGATCGTGTCCTTTACTCTCGTATCCTTGATCTCCTTTTTTGTTCTTGGTTAGCCTTATACTCTAAGAGTTGTTATATTCTTTTAAGCTAACCATTAACTTGTAGAGGAATGTGCTTCAATTAATTTTCTACACTTCCTCTAGTTTCTTTTGGTTGTGATACATGTTCTTAACTTGTATATTCACGGTATCACTTCCATCTATACGATGTTAGCTATGTGGTTCAAATTGTTTTCCATCTTAAATAGCTAACTTTGTGTTTTTATTAAAACGGAGAGATTGTGCTTTAAAGGTTATATTCCTTATCTCCTCTAACTTTAGCTTAGGTTGATATTTCATTTTTGAGCCATATGACATTCTTTAACTTTTTGTATCATTATGGACATTTCTTATTTTGAAATCAACGAAGTTTGTTCAAATTTTATCCTTCTTCAAATACTTTAGTCTTTAGATATGATCTTTTGGCTTATATCTTTTATCAATCTTTTAGACCATCAAGCTTCTCTACAATTTAAACTAAATCCCTCCTTAGAAGGTTTTCACTCTTGATCATTTGGATTTCTATTTTCAACAAAAAAGAAGAGAAAATGCTTTTCTTATTGGCGCTCTGATTACCCTTTCTTATTTTGATTAAAAGGGGGAGAAATTATAGCATTGCAAATGTGCCAAGAAAAGTAAATTTATAAAAGGAGAAAGCTTAAGAACTTGCAAAATGAGAGAGATAAATGATTCTTTAACATAGAGGGAGTAGAATATTTTTTCAAAACATCTACTTGCCTAGAATCCTATATACCATTATCTCATGCATGCATATTTATGTGCTTTAATGTTTTATCCTTTTTATATATTTGTCCCATTTGCATCAATGTTTTGTCATCATAAAAAGTTGTAAGCCCTAAGGGCTAATGTGATCAATCTTGTTTTAATGATAACAAAACATTGGTAGTTCAAATGTTTGTGTGAGAATGTTCTTAATGATAGGATCTGTAACATTCACACCGACATTGATGGAAATGGTAAGTTAGCCTCTTGTGTACATCAAAGTCAACATTCTACACACAAGAGGAAGCTACACTATGCAAGACTATATAGAACAAGATTGAAGTCAATCCACATGTCATGGATGTAGTTGCAAAGTCAAGAAGAAGGAAGATCAACAAGGTTAAGACCTACTCAACCCAACAAGTGTAAAATCAAGTGGTATACTCCTTAACAAGAAGAAGTGATGAAGTCCAATACTCTACAACTTCAGATTGCTATAGGACCTCACCACATCAAAGAAGATGTTGATCAAAGGCTTCAAGTCAAAGCTTCAAGAAGATATACAACTACAAGACTTGAAGACCTAGAATATTATACTTGTTATACATAGATAATATCTTGTGACTAATCTATTTTGAGAATAATCGTTAAAGCATATGAAGCTCTTGCATGTTTTTTAAAACCATGTTTCAAACTTGATTCAATCTTAAAAGGGTTTTGAAAATGTTTGTTAAAATGATTAACTAGCCATTTGTTCATAAACTTATTTGAAAAGATTTGAAATTTTGGGAAAAACTGGCTGTCGTGAACCGAGCAAAGGAGGAATGCATCATCCGCAGCTCGCGGAAGAAGCCGCGCGATGCTTCGTCCTGTGGTTCGTCCGCAGCTTGCAGATTTGACTAGTAATGACTAGTTTTTCAGCTTAATGTATTTTGCAATGACTCTTTCATCTCTAAACTGTTTTATATGGTATAAAAAACACCTTGATTCATATTTCTAACAATCAAGAGAATAACCAACCAACAAGTTGCAAACAATCCAAACATTTTGAAGAGCTAAATTATTTCAATCTTACTCAAAATATTTCATTTTGAGCTTGAGCTTCATATACATTCTATTTTATTCTCAAAATTGATTAGAGCTTTAAATTGAATATCCAATCCATTGAAGGATTTGTAAAAGTGAACTAAAATTGTAAAGTCTCAATTGTAAGAGTCTCTTTCCTTTTCTCTTTGTGAGAACTAGTTCTTTGTGAGCTAGCTAAAAGTTCTTTGTGAGCTTCACTCTTTGTGAGTGTTTCTAAGTCCTCATTGGTGAGATTAACTCTTTGTGAGCTTAACACTCTTTGTGAGTGGAGTCTTCTTTGTGAAGTATAAGTCCTCATTTGTTGGGGCAATTGTAAAAGGTTGATCCCACCTTGCATTTGTTGCGAAGGGAACTTCATAGTGAAGTGTTGAAAATCCTTAGGTGTGTCTGATAACGTATAAATTTATCTATTTTTCTTTCAACTTTAATAGTGATTTTTGAGTTTAAGAATGTATTCATATGTTAATTTGAGCTTAGAATGGTATAATCCTCACTTCTTTACGTTTTCATGTTTATAGGGTGTTTATGGAGCCGATAGAATGTTTGGAGGACCTAATTGCAAATTTTGAAACTTGACTGGAAAACTTAGGGACTGAATTGCAAAATATGAAAAAGATGTATTCTGGTCAAAGTTGGTCAACTTGAGTCAAAGCTGAAGATATGGTCAACTGCAGGATTTTTGACAATTTCCTATTTGATTTCTAATTTCTAATTTCATTTCGACTTCTATTTAGTCAAATTCCTTCAGCTATTAGGTTTCCTATTATTATAAATGCTCTCTTTAATAGTTTTAGAGAGACATTATTAGATATTATCTAGGTTTTTAGTTTCTTAGAGAATTAGCCCTCTTCTAGGGTTAATCTTTAGATTTATTTTCTTACAAATGATTGAGACAATATTCAAGATTTCATTGTTGCCGTACTTTTGAAGATTATTTTGATTTCAAATTCGAGACTTTATTCGAATCCAATGATGTTTTCTTATAGTCTCTCTTTTAATTTGTCATTGAATTTCTTCATTAGTATGAGCTAAATATTTATTCTAAGGTCATGATGTAACTAGATTAATTTTATATATTATTCTTGTGATATTGTTATTCGATAGGTGTTGTGGAATTAATTTCTTATTATTATTCTTAATGCTTTTGTATGATTAGCTACCACTCAAATTGTCTTTACATTAACTTGGAAGATTTGCGACATTTGACCTCGTTAATTAGGTTAAATAATCTGAACATAAATTGCATGCAAGATAGACATATACTTGTATGGTTTGTGCGATCTTTATGATTTCATATGTTTAATGCGTTTTTGTGGGTTAAAATCAACATAGAAATATAGTTGGTTTATTCATGAGAATAGGTTTGATAAGCCTTGAAAGAGGTTATAAGATATAATTGAAAATTGATCGATTAATGAAACTCACTCTAGAATAACATATCGATCAATTTAGTGATTTTTATCATATCAAACTTCTTGTTTAAGTAATTTGTTTTCTTTAGTTTATTTTATTTATTTATTTATTTATTATTGTGCAGATATGGCTGTGAATCAATGAATTGTTGATTATGGAGGGAATCAATTAGCCGTTCTGATGGACCCAGCTGCTCTAGCTCCTTGTATGAGATATATGCATATGCCAATAATTGCTGCAAATCCATCATGCATAAGATTAATTGTTGCAGCAAGGAACTATGAGTTTAAACACTACCATATTCAACTACTTCCAAACTTTAATGGTATGAATAATGAAGATGCATTGGGGCTTCTGAGAGACTTCTATAGTACGGTATAAACGTTTTCTTTAAATGGTTTAACTGAGGAAGAATTAAGGATGAGATATTTTCCTTATAGTCTAAAAAGGGGAGCAAAATTGTGGCTACTTGATTCACTAGAAGGGTCTTTGGGCACATGGAATGAGGTTTATGAGACATTCATATTTCAATACTTTCCCTCCAAAAAGACAATAAACTTAAGGGGTAAGATTAGTACATTTACGCAGGGAGAAACATAAGTTTTTCATGTTGCATGGGAGAGGTTTAAGTCATTACTCACCTAATGTCCTCATCATGGTTTTTCTTTCATATTACTAACTCAGTTTTCCTATGAAAGACTAACTCTCATGTTTCAATCTCTAGTCGATACTGTTGCAGGTGGTTACCCAGGTGACAAAAATGCAGATGAGCTTCAACAGAACTATGTGAATTTAGCTAAAAAATCACAACAAAAGGTAACTACAGGAAGAAGGGATGGAATTTATGAAGTTAACTCGCAACCTACTGTGGTCTCAAAGTTAGCTGAATTGACTAATCAAATTAGTCTCTTGATGAGTCAACGAGGCCACGGAAACAATGAGGTATGCACATCTTGTGGTCTAATTGGTAAGAATACTAATTTTTGTCCGAATGCATGTTCCAGCTCTACATCATTCGAAGAAGAAAATTATATAGGAAATGGAAGGCAATGCATGCTGATGGTCGATTTACCTTACTATAAAAATCGCTAGGCAAGTGCACCTATTGCTTAGAATAGTATAGCAGTCTAGTCAAGTGTCGATCCCACAAGGACTACAAGCACTAATAATTACCCTTTTTCTACTGTTTAATTGATCGAGTTATATGCTTAAAAATAGTAAATAACTAGAAAACAAATAAATAATCTATAAGAATAAGATGAGAAAAGATACTTGAACGAGAATCCCCCTAGACGTATCTATGTATGAACCGGATGGATTAATTCAAAAGAACTTTTTCCGAAGCAGTGAAAATTCCAAGAATGAAGCTTTAATGTTTTTCAACAGTTCAAAGTTCCTACCTTTGAGTTGATTAATTGAAATTTCTTTCGTAATTAAAACCCCCAAAGATGCATTAAGATTTATGAATTCCCTTATTAGGTTTGACCCTAATCCCGAAGATTTATGTAAATTCTATTTCTAGAAAACCATGCAACTCTTTTTATTATGCGATGATCTATTCAAATTCTTCCTTTTTCAATTCCAAATAAGAAATCAATGATGAATTAATACTCTAGAAAATTAATCCAACACAAAGAAAACGCATAATAAACATCAAAATATGGTTCAATATGAATTAATCACAATCCCAAAAATCAATACATAGATATAAGCCTGGGGTTCATCCCATTCAAGTAATAGAAATTTAGCTACTCATAACGCTAGAATTAATAAAAGAATTTATTGAAAGCGATAAAGAAAGAAAACTCATTCTCATGAAAGATTCAATCTTCAAGCTTGTCTCCGTCTTCAAACCATTGATGATGGCGAGTTTCCTCTTGTAGAACTTGGTTGAAGAAAGCCCTCAATAATTCTCTAATAATTACTCTAGGTCTAGAATAACAATGGTCATCTATGAATGTCTGATATCCGGTGTTTTATATGATGAATCTTCCAGGGATATTTATAATGTTCAGACTCCTATAACTTTAGGAAAAATACCATAGAGCAAGGTTGTCAAGATCGTAATTTTGACTCGGAATGGAAGGGGTCTCAAAAAATCGTAAACACGAGGATCGTAGCACGGATCGGAAGATCCGAAAAAACTATTAAAATAATATTTTATGATAAATTTAAACCCAATAGAACTAAAAAGTTGAAATTAAAACACAAACTAACAAGTGATAAACTTCAAAAGCAAACCAACAATTCATTAGGTCTTTTAACGATATTTTAATGCTTCCACCCCGGATCGCTCCTATTCCCGACTGCTTTCTTTCGGAGATTTAATTGACCACCTCCAGTGCTAGAATCATTGCCCACACTTCCACTATCCGATCCGGACGCTCCCGGCATCTTATTTTTCCTTAGTTCTTATTAATCTTGCACCTATAACAATTATTAATAGTAATATTTTATTTTCTCAAATGTATTATTCAATTTTTTTACAGTAAAAACCATAACAAATGATTAAATCAGTAATTAGTAACTTCATGATTCACTAACTAATTAAATCACAAGCAAAAGAAAAAGTAGAGAGGGATTTCTCACATTAAAACAAATTTGTATTATGTTGTTGGGACAGAATCTAAAAAAAAAAATTAAAAAAAAATTGAAAAGAGACAATATTGGATCGTACGATCCTACGATCTTACAATCTGGATCGTACGATCTTTTACGATCCAAATCTGATGCGATTTTTAGTGCGATTTAACTCGATTTATACCCCTTTACGATCCAACTCGCGATTTTAACAACCATGCCATAGAGGTTGAAGGGAATTAGGAGTCTAATAAGAAAGTCCCAAATAATCTTCATGGTTGACCAAATTTTCAGTGTTGACCCGAGTTGACTTCTTTGACCAGCTTTGACCACAAGACAGCTTTTCAGATTTTGCAGTTAAGTCCCACAGCTTTCCAGTCAAGTTTCAGATTTAGAAATTAAGTCCTCGAAACATCATAAAAGCTCAATAAGCACCCTACAACCATTGAAACACAAAGTAGTGAGGAATATATCATTCTAAGCTCAAAACTCGATATATAAATACATTTATAAGTACAGAGTCACTACAAAAATAAAGGAATATATCAATGAATTTACGAGTTATCACATGCCTCAAAGGAATGATCCTTACTCCAACACCTATAATACGTGGTGGAGACAACACCCAAATTTTTCTTGGAGGAATCAAGGGAATCAGCGGCAATATATGACTCCTCCGCAACAACCCCCTCCTACACAAGAAAGGAAATCTCAGTTTGAGAAGAATTTGATGCAATACTTGAAAAGGTTAAAAGCTAAGATAGACCAAGTTGCTCAGACAAATCAAGCTTCTATCCACAACTTGGAGGTTCAGTTTGGTCAAGTTGCTCAAAATTTAAAAGATAGAGTTCCAGGAAAACTTTCGAGTGACACAGAGTATAATCCTATGGAGCGAGTTCATGCAGTGACCCTCAGAAGCGGAAAGCAAATCCAAGAAGTGGAAAAGTCTAAAGAGGTCGAAAAAGAGAACAAAAAAGAAGATGCATTTAATTCTTCAAAGGAGGATAAGACAAAAGAGGGAGACTCTCAACCTTATATTCCTTTTCCCGAAGACTTATAAAGCAAAATATCGATAAACAAATCTTTAAGTTTTTGGATGTATTTAAAAAGTTGCATATTAACATTCCTTTTGGCAGAGGCTTTGGAGCAAAATGCAGAGGTACACGAAATTCATGAAAGAGATGCTAACAAACAAGCGTGTCGACGATTGTGAGACAGTAATGCTTATGGATGAGTGCTCTACTATTCTAAAAAGGAAGTTGCCCCAAAAATTGAAAGATCCAGGGAGTTTCTCTATTCCTTGTACTATTGGAAAATTAAATTTTGATAAGGTGTTATGTGATCTAGGTGCTAGCATTAATTTAATTCTTGTGTCTATTTCTGAAAAGTTGGGGCTAGGTAAGGTGAAACCTACTAACATGACATTGTAACTAGATGATATGACTATAATTTATCCTTATGGTATAATTGAGGATGTTCTTGTTAAAGTGGATAAATTTAGTTTTCCTGTTGATTTTGTTGTAGTAGATATTGATGAGGATAGCGAAGTTCCCCTCATTCTTGGTAGACCTTTCCTTTCTACTAGTAGAGCTTTGATAGACGTTCTGTTGAAACTAGTCTTTGATAAATAGTGTATTAATGCAAAAGATAGACAATAAATCAATATTTATTTTATTATCAATGGATATACAAATAAATTCATATACCTTGTACTCATAAAAAAAAAATCAGAAATACAATTACAGATTACTAAAGATTATCGAGTGAGATATGCCGTAGCAAATCTCCTTAAAACTGAATTCTCCCCTGCTATGGTGTCAACAATTGGTAGACGATCGCTTTCCAAGATACAACACTCGTAGTGTAAGAAATGACACTATTATCTCACACTCTCAATCGAACCGAATCAGAATTGCATTCAAAGACTTTATGGAATTATCAAGACAAATACACAAAAAATTTGCTAGAAGAATTGTTCTTGTTACTTGTGATTTTGGAAGTGAAGGAAGAAGTCCTATTTATAGAGTCTAGGAATGACCCACATCAAAAGACACTAGGAACATTCATGGATACAAATTGAATGGATGAATCTTCATTTAAACCTCTATACATGAACCATATGATACATTCATCTTATCTCATTAGATTACTTGAACCAAATGTTCATCTCATTAAATGTATTTAATATGTGATTCATGACTCAACTTAAGAGATTAACACACACACATGTATCTCATGAAACTATCTACAAGATTCATACATGTATTTGGATTATATAATGTATTGTATTTTTTCATTCACTCATCCAACAATCCCCCACATGAATGGAAAAAGACGACAAGATAGACACGAAAAAATCAAAGAGTGCAAGGGGAAAGAGTATCAGACATACTTAACTAGTCAGTGTACTGAAGCTTTGAACTGCCAGTTGTTTTTGTAAGCCTAGACAATACTCTTCACACAGTATCAATCCAATTCTTCATTGGTTCTCAATTGTGTTCATTATTTCGGTCCTGAACTTCTTGGGTTCTACGAGTGCTTTTAGAAAATATTGCCTTAGAAATATTTTCATAGAGTCGGCCTTACTCTTCACTCACATTGGTGGTGTCTTATCAAGAGTGTCCTACTATAATCTACTTGTAAATTACAAGATATAGGCACCATTAAAGCATATAGCATAACCTAATCAGTCTCATGTAGGAAGCACTTGGTGCATCCAAGGAATGGTATGGAGTTAGACTCAAAAGTGCACACGTCTGAGTTACACAAAACTTTCGTTTTCCTATTGAACCTAGTCCATGGGATCTCCAATCACCTAGGTTAGGTTTCGATCAAGGTAACTCAATTATTTAAGGCTTTTAAGACCATTCCCCTCGATGCGCAGTTAATTTGCTCTTTGCTCAAACCTTTAGTAAACGGATCCGCAAGATTATCTTTTGATTTCACAAAATCAATAGATATTGTACCACTTGAGAGCAACTGCCTAATGGAATTATGTCTATGACGAATGTGTCGAGACTTTCCATTGTAAATGAAGTTTTGTGCCCTTGCAATTGATTCTTGATTGTCAAAATGTATGCAAATTGCAGGCACCGGCTTTGGCCACAAATGAATATCCTCCAAAAAAAATGGTGAAGCCACTCAGCTTCTTGACCAACCTTATCCAACGCAATGAATTCAGATTCCATTGTTGAACGTGCTATTAGAGTTTGTTTTGAGGATTTCCAAGAAACGGCACTACCCCCAAGGGTGAATATATAGCCATTTGTTGAATTAGATTCACCGAAATCAGAAATCCAATTTGCATCACTATACCCTTCCACCACAGCTGGATAAGATCCATATTGAAGAGTATAATCCTTTGTCCTATTGAGGTACCCTAATACTCTCAATAATGCCTTCCATTGCTCGTGTCCTGGATTGCTTGTATAACGACTCAGTTTACTAACTGAATAAGCAATATCAGGTCTTGTGCAGTTCATAAGAAACATTATGCTGCCAATTATCTGAGAGTATTCCAGTTGCAAAATACTATTACCATTATTTTTATGCAACACTAGATGTGGGAGAAAATGATTGTTAGCATATTTAATGCCATGTCCTTTAAATCTTTAAATCACTTTCTCAATAAAGTGAGATTGAGATAAAGCTAGGCCATTAGAAGTTCTCAAAACTTTAATACCTAGAATTACATCTACAACTCCCATATCGAAGTTTTTCATGAGTATATTCTTGGTGTGCGTAATAACCTCATTATTGGATCCAAGAATGAGCATGTCGTCAACATAGAGAAATACAATTACACTACCATTTTTCATAGTCTTTGTGTAAACACATTTGTCACATTCATTTATCTTGAAACCATTTATACTAATGAATTTGTCAAATTTCTCATGCCATTATTTAGGCGCTTGTTTAAGTCCATACAATGACTTTACAAGTTTGCACACCTTCGATTTTTGCCCTTTGACTTGAAAGCCTTCAGGGTTGTTCCATGTAAATCTCTTCATCTAAATCACCATTTAGAAATGCAGTCTTTACATCCATTTGATGTGTATGCAAATTATATAGTGAAGCTATAGCAATTAACATCCTTATGGAAGTAATTCTAGACACTAGTGAATAGGTGTCAAAATAGTCTAGACCTTCCTTTTGTCTAAACCCTTTAACAACCAGCCTTGCCTTGTATTTGTCTATGGAACCATCGGTCCTTAGTTTCCTTTTGAATATCCATTTACATCCGATCGGTTTACTTCCAGGTGGAAGATCAACCAACTCCCAAGTATGATTGCTCATAATGGACTCAATTTTGCTGTTTACAGCTTCTTTCCAAAATGGATATTCCGGACACGACATTGCTTCCTTGAATGTTTGAGGTTCATTTTCCAATAGGAAAGTTTGAAAATCTGGACCAAAAGATTTAGAGATCTTCATTCTCAGAAATTGTGTCCCTCGATCTTTTCTGAGAATCATAATTTATTTTACAAGGAAAAATTTCCTCGAAAAATTTAGCATCTCGTGATTCCATGAGAGTATTAACATGGATATCATTGATTTCAGATTTATGTACCAAAAATCTGAAAGCATTACTATTCTCAGCATATCCAACAAATATGCAATCAACCGTTTTGTCCTAGTCTTATTCTCTTCGGTAGAGGTACAACCACCTTAGCAAGACACCCTCACACTTTCAAAAATTTGAAAGATGGCGCTCTTCTTTTCCACAACTCATATGGAATTTTACCTTTCCTTTTATGGGGTATCCAATTAAGGATGTAGTTAGCAGTTAACACTGCTTTCCCCCACAAATTTTGAGGTAAACCTGAACTTATAAGCATGGCGTTGACAATTTCCTTTAAAGTTCGATTTTTTCTTTTAACAATTCCATTTTGATGAGGTGTATATGGAGCTGTTGTTTGGTGCACAAGTCCAATTGAAGGAATTTGAATCATATTCCCCTCCTCTATCAGTCCTTAAAGTTTTTTATCTTTTTTCCAAGTTGATTTTCAACTTCATTTTTGTATTTAACGAATCTGTTCATCGCTTCATCTTTGCTAGCTAGTAAATAGACATAGCAAAAAGCGGGTACAATCATCTACAAATTTAATTAAGTACTTCTTACCTCCTTTACTTTGTATGAATTTTAAGTCACACAAATCACTATGAACTAGTGCAAGAGGTTCAGTACTTTTCTCAATTGAATTGAATGGTTTCTTAGCAAACTTTGCTTCCACACAAGTTTCACATTTGTGACCATCATCCAAATTTAATTTGGGAATCAAACCTAAGTTTGACAATTTTCTCATGCTTCTAAAGTTTACGTGTCCTAATCTACCATGCCATAGAAAAGGACAGACAACAGTGTAAACAATATCATTATTCTCATTATTAATAATTTTTGGATACATAAATTTGGAGTTGTTGTCAACCAAAGTAACATTGGCCTTAAAAAGACTATCACAAAGATATCTTTTACCAACATACATCTCACCCTTGGAAAGTATGAACTTATCAGATTCAAACAATATTTTGAATACTTTCTTACTAAATATAGGCCCATAAATTAAATTATCACAAATGGCCCGGTGAGTGCAACACATCAAGAAGAGTTACATTCTTTCCAGAAGTGAACTTCAAGATTACTTTCACCATGCCTTCAACCTTAACATCAGATGAATCAGCCATAAAAAGCTTCTCTCCCTCATACATCTTCTTTTAAGAGGAAAATAGGTGCTTGTCAGAATAGATATGATGAGTAGCACCGGTATCCAGCCACCAATCCTTAACGTTGGTCACCATATTCACTTGAGAGACCACAACAGTTAAATCCATAGTATCATCAACCATGTTGGATTGATTGGCTGGTTTGTTGTTAGCTTTGTTAGGAAGTTTTTTGCAGTCCTTAGCCCGATGCCCGGGCTTATCACACACAAAGCAATTCCCATTGAACTTTTGGAACTGAGATTTAAATCTCCCATTTCCTTTGCCATTATCAATCTTCTTCATTTTTCCAAATGCCTTAGATTTAGAAGATTCCACCAAATTTTCTTTGACTTCTTTTGGCTCTAAAAGAGGATTAGAACTTTTCCGATTGTCTTCCTCTATTCTCAAGCGAACAATCAAGTCCTCCAAACTCATCTCTTTTCTCTTGTGCTTCAAGTAGTTCTTGAAGTCTTTCCACCCATGTGGTAATTTCTCAATTATTGTTGCAACTTGAAATGACTCACTAAGAGACATCCCCTCAGCCACAATATCATGTAAGATAATCTGAATCTCTTGAATCTGACTGATTACAGTTTTGGTATCAACCATTTTGTAATCTAGAAATTTGGCCACCACAAATTTCTTAGTACCGGCATCCTCGGTTTTATACTTCTTTTCAAGTGATTCCCATAACTCCCTGGATGTCCTAATATTACAATAAATATTGTAAAAAGTATCAGACAACCCATTGAGTATGTAGTTTCTACATAGGAAGTCAGAATGCTTCCAAGCATCAACTGCAGCAATTGTTGTAACACCCAACTCATCTGTGCTAAACAGGTTCAACCTCTTTGAGATTTTTAGCAAGAGTTAGGGTGGTCAAGTAAAATAACATCTTTTGCTGCCACCTTTTAAAGTCATTTACAGAGAATTTCTCTGGTTTCTCATGCGCAGGAAGTGGATGAGGGACAGCCACTGGTAGACCAACAGAATGAGTAGAAGAATTTGAAGTAGGCAAAGAAGTCTCATTTGCAGAAGTAGACATTTCGCAAATACACTAAATTCAGCTTTAAGATTGTTGGAACTAGTCCTGTTTTTTAGCCTCATATGATGAGGAGGTGGACGCACTAGAAAGGGAGAATTATTTGGCCCCATGTAGAGGGAGGTTGTCGAACCCGCGACCTCACGATCGTGGGTAGAGGCTAGCCCCACTGGGTTGTGGCACTCTTGACGTTGGAACTAGTCCTTGATAAATAGTGTATTAATGCAAAAGATAGACAATAAATCAATATTTATTTTATTATCAATGGATATACAAATAAATTCATATACCTTGTACTCTTAAAAAAGAAATCAGAATACAATTACAAATTACCAAAGATTATCGAGTGAGGTATGCCGTAGCAAATCTCCTTAAAGCTGAATTCACCCCTGTTATGGTGTCAACAGTTGATAGACGATCTCTTTCCAAGATACAACACTCGTAGTGTAAGAAATGACACTATTATCTCACACTCTCAATCGAACCGAATTAGAATTGCACTCAAAGACTTTATGGAATTATCAAGACAGATACACAAAAAATTTGCTAGAAGAATTGTTCTTGTTACTTGTGATTTTGGAAGTGAAGGAAGAAGTCCTATTTATAGAGTCTAGGAATGACCCACACAAAAGACACTAGGAACATTCATGAATAAAAATTGAATGGATGAATCTTCATTTAAACCTCTATACATGAACCATATGATACATTCATCTTATCTCATTAGATTACTTGAACCAAATGTTCATCTCATTAAATGTATTTAATATGTGATTCATGACTCAACTTAAGAGATTTACACACATATATGTAACTTATGAAACTATCTACAAGATTCATACATGTATTTGGATTATATAATGTACATTCACTCATCCAACACGTTCAACTATGAAAGGTTACTCTTAGGGTTGAAGATGAGGAGGTTATTTTTAATATGTATAAGACAATGAAAGTTTCTACAAAGAGCGATTCTTGTTATCTTGTTAATTCTAATACTTCTCTTGCACATGAATTTAAAGATAATTTGACTCATAAGTCTTTTGAGTTTATTTTGCAGGATGATGTTGAAAAAGATGAGTATAAGAAGGCTACCATGGAGTATATCTCACATCCTAATACACATCCTCCTTATTTTTCTTGTAAAAATGAGCAATTTGAGGATTTAGGGAAGAGCTTAGCAGAGCCAGTGCCCTCTGCCAAGAAGCCACCACCATTTGATTCTAATCATACTACTTCTTGCTCTTAATTGAAAAACACTAATTTTAAAGGTTTCTCTGATTTACATGTACTTAATTCCGAGAATGATCAAAAGTGTAAAGAGGGACTGAAATTGCTCCATGACAAGAGGATTGACAATGACCAACAAAGCACACAGAGTTTCGGTGAAGAGTTTGAAAATTTCAAAATACCCTACAACATTTTGGATCCTCCCTAAGTCTCTCTTCAGGTAATGCGTCGATAAAACAAAAGGTGGATGACGCTACTCCATAAGAACGATAATTTTCATTATCTTTCTTGGTTTGCACCCAAAATGCACGTGTGACGATCTCACGTTAAACGAGCACTCATTATTATTACTTATTTATTATTTTTAAATTTCACGTTTTATTTTCAAATTTTTATTTTTTTTATTTATGAGCAAATTTCATGTTTTTTAGAACCTAGGGTGGGATTAATTTTTTTTTTTTTAAAAAAAAAACGAAACCTATACTTGTATGGTTTGTGCGATCTTTATGATTTCATATGTTTAATGAGTTTTTATGGGTTAAAATCAACATAGAAATATAGTTGGTTTATTAATGAGAATATGTTTGATAAGCCTTGAGAGAATAAGATATAATTAGAAATCGATCGATTAATGAAACTCACCCTAGAATAACATATTGTTAGGATAATATATTGGTTAATTTAGTGAATACTGCAACATTGACCTAGTATACTTGCTAGTATAGATATTGCGTATCAGTGTCCTAAGGTAGTGGATGTAGGTCTTCGTGATCGAACCAATATAAATCGTCGTGTTCGTTTTCTCTAACTCTACTCTTTACATTCAAGTTCAATTCTACTACTCTTTTTTATTATATTTTGCTTGAACTTGATTTGTATGAACTGCATGTTGATCTTGAGTTAGTTGATTTACTTGGTTTTATAGATTTACTTGATTTTGGTCATATGACGTGTTGTGTATGCACTTTCAAGTTTTGCACATATGATACTTGACTTAGTGCCTTAAAGACCACATTCATAAGTCTTGTATTTTTATGTGTTGCATATAAACACATAAATCATCTAGGTTGCCGTCATAATTAACCCACCTTATATGATTAATTAACGTACATATTGTTAAGGTGATCACTTAAGGCAAAGAAGTTTAGAAAAGCCAAATTTTTTTTAAAATCTACTTCACCCCCCTCTTAGGTTCATACCCTGCAATGCTTGATGGTCGGAGATGAGAGAAAAGGGAGGCAAAGGTTTGCGATGGCAACAGGTGGAGATGAGAGAGAAGGGAGACAAAGAGGTGAAACTAACAATTGTGGATGTGAACTTTGCCAAGTAAAATTAATCATTAGAAACATCCAAACACGGATTAATGTTACAAAAAGTGCTCCCTCTATCACAAAGAATAGATGGAGGGATAGTAGAAATGTCCAAATAACCAGATACAACATTGTGGATGTGAACTTTGAGGGGAGTGAGTGACAGCTTTTTGTAATTTACATTATTCGCCAGCTACCCTTCGCCCCTCCTTTCATCTCAGTCGTTAATTGACAATTTAATTGAATCAATAGTTGATTCCGCATTTTATACGTGCGAAATTTTGTCTGTTCCAGCACCATAGACTGACTCGTGAATACACAATCATAAGATTCAAAAAATGATTCTAGTGTGTGACATTTGTTAGCGTCTACCACTCCTCGCCCTCATTGAATCCCAATTAAAAGCGGTTCAGTTATAGTACAAAATGTCAAAAAACATTGTATATTGAATTTTTTTTGCCGTTTTGGGTTATCAAATAAAAAATTTGATTGTTCAAACTTTTTGGATCGAACATCTGTTGTGATTTTTAGAACATCTGTTACTCACTCCATTCCTTAATATAAGACTTTTTATTAAATATTACGAAAATTAAGGAAGCAAAAAAAATATACTTTATTATTTAAAATATCAATATTACTCTCTTAAATATGACTTGTATATCACTAATTTTATTTAAAAGAAATAATATTCAATTTTTTATTACAAGAATATGCTAATGTGTGCTTTCTTACTTTTCGCAATATGTAATAAAAATTTTATATTTATCATAAAAAAATATCTAGTATATCGATATGTAACAAATATTAAAAAATATATAACACATGTCGCGCAAAATAATTTTTTTCCTGCACTGAAGGCCGATTGCCAACTAAAAGTGTTGAAACAAATCAATTTCTCTTCCATAACAAAACACTTGAGAGGCGCGCACTGCTACTTGCAACCAACATATTCCGACGACAAACTCCAAAGGCAGAAGATTCAGAAATGGCATTATTGATGAAGGTGTTGAAAGGGGAGCCACTGGTGACGAAGCTGGCTTCGGCGGCTAAGTACGCCGTGCTTCCGGGAGCTATGATTGCGGCCTTAATCTATTCTCCTCCGGATTATGTTCTCAACAAGAATCCTCAATCTTCTTCATCCAAGTAGAAATCATCCCGGCTGCTTCTGTTTTTTCTACAGGAATCTTCCAAGAGTTTCTTTCTAGGGTTTACTGATTTCTTGAGTCAATGTGGTATGTAATAAATTTCTTGTGGAATTTTAAGGTTTCTTATCTTTTGGAGATAGTTCATTATTCATAATTATTTATTTGAAGTTGCTTTATTTGTTTTCGATTCATAACTGAACACCCTTTACCCAATCAAATGATGTTGTATTCATAATTTATTGGGGGCTGTATTAGTTAAATTTCCATTTACCTACATAAATGCTAGAATCTCCTGGAAGTTTTGGAATCTTACTTATGAAATACTCCCTCCGTCTCAAGTTGAATGTCAACATTTCACTTGCATAAGAATTTTTGGAAGATTAGTCCCCCCGGAACATATCTCAGTGGGAGAGTTGGTCCACAAGGGTTGTTGTGGTAGTCTTGCCTCTAATCTACCTGCCAAATATGACTTGAATCCCTTGTGTTGTAGTGATGTACATGCAGCTTGTGGTAGCCTCTTATTGAGGCACATCCTGTGATTTAAATTCTCCATTAGGCATTGGGCAGGGGGGAAGTGGGGTCCTTACGGTTGAGGTTCAATCCTTAAGAATTTAGAAGAGTAGTTTGAGTTATAATGATATCCTTAAATATAGGAAATACAGGAGGATCATTGTTGAGCTTGCATACCTTAAACATAGGAAGTTAGTTACGCGAGTTTGGGGAAAATAATATATTCATTTGAAGAAAGTGGACATTCATTTTGGGACTAACTAAAATAGAAAGTGGACATTCAATTTGAGATGGAGGTATTACAAACGACCAACAACTATGGTAGCTGACAAATAAGGAGCCTCAAATTATGATGTGCAAATGCGGAGGGCCGTTGTAATTTCCCACTGCTGCAAAAAATCTAGTATCAAATACATACTGGTTATGTATATGGAATGACATCTTTAAAGGTTCCCAATTCCCCTTAAAGGAGAATGTTGAAACTATTTTGATTAACACTATGTAGGAAAGACAAGGACTTTATGTCTAATAAGATTAATATTTTTTTATAGGATCTATTCGAGTGTTAGAAATGAAGAAAAACAAATATTGAGATGTAAAGGAAATAACTGTATTTATTAAATTTGTGCTCTAAAGGTTTCATGTAATAACTAACAAATGAGGGGCTTCATTTAAATTCCAAAGATGAAAAAATAGTTGATCGGGTGCTTAAGTTAATTTCACGTGCAGTCGTCCACCAACAAGAACAACAACAACCACACCTTAGTCTCAAGTTGTCACATTTCTCATTGTTAATAATTTCCAAAACTGTGGTGTCAACTATACTTATTAAGTTTCTATACTTATCCATCAAGTTCTGTCATTTATCATACTTCATTATTCTAAGATGTCATTTAACAAAATTAAAAAAATAACTTTATAAATGTTGGCTGTGATAACTTTCAGCACTTATACATTGAGTAGGTGGTAGCTTTCTGGGAAAATTTGTTCGACCTGATAATTCTAATAGCATTAGCAATGAGCATTGATATTTGAAAATAAAGTCCTCCATATTTTCTTGAGCTTTTTTCAAGGTTCAGCATTAAAAAAACCAGTCTCCATTAGGCACATGAATGTCCTAAAGAGTTAGACGTTTTCCGAATATTCTCTTAGGAGCATATATTTGATCATTATACAAGACAAAAGACGTCTTATTCTTGTTATATTCTCATAGTTGTAGACAATTGTATAACTTGAAAAAAAGGTGGAGAAACAGATAGTTATGGAAATCCTAGTCTAACAAGATTTCAGCCTCCATGTCTGAGTTCTTGAAAAGCTTTCAACCTGACACTTTTATTATATACCAATAGGTGCAATGCAGATTTTTCATCTGAATCTCATTGTGTTTGTACTAGTTGATCAGAAACTTGGTATCCAAGGCTTGGTTTGGTTGAACAGAAAGAACGTTAAACATTTTGTGCCATGTTGTCTAATGGATCGCATCCTTACGTTGCTCAGGCGGCTACCTAGAAGAATGAAATTATATTGTTTACAAAAAGAAAAAAGTGTATTTCTCACACCTAAAGAAAGAAGCCTTAGAATTTCTTTCGGATTTATAATCTATTCATTTAAAAGTGCAACTCTGCATGTTAAGTATGTCTGTCTAGGTGAGAGTTTTTTATTTAAAATATTATTCCATTCTCCAATCGTCTAGCTTGATCAGTCCATTCCATGTTAAGATACCATATTTTCTGGAAATACGATGGTATTCAGGCATCAAAACTTGTAGAAAGGCAGAAAAAAAGAACATAACTTTGAGACAAGCATGCAATTTAATGGGCAAGAGTTACAGGCAATGAAGACTAGTTTAAGGACTAATAGATAATTTATTGTTGTTAAAGATTTCTACTTCTAGTTATCTATGTATATTATTTAAGTTGCAGAATTTTGTACCAATTCTAAAATAAAGCTGATGTTCTTCCTTTCACAAGTTTAGACACCCTCTCCCAAGTAGTTTTGTAATTTTTCCAATAGGGTAGAATTACATATTAGGGGTGGGGGAGAAAGTAATGCTAAAACTTCTGCGGAAAGTATTTAGGCACTGAATTACATACAGTGTATATTTATTTTTTAAAGTTATAACTAAAGCTTGTTGGTTGTGAATCTTAAGTTATTAGAATCTCTTATCGAATAGGAGTCCTGTCTAATAAGTTGAGATGGTTTAGTAAGTGCAATCTTTTGCACTCAAATTTGTATATGCTGGGTACCTTGACCTTTTTAGACTAGGTAGATAGAATCATAAAAATAGCAATAATTCAAAGCACTTCTTTTTGCAGTATTTCGACCTGGCTCAATTGTATGGATAATTGCACCGACGGTATTTTGCTTATTTTTTTTAGTTTAGAACTTCTGCTAATTCTTTATCAGGAGCCATATACTCCAGTTACTAAATGTAGGATTGCGTCAAAAGCATATTTCACTTATCAAAAGAAGGGGGAAAAAAGCATATTTTTGGTCTTGATATGCTGGCAGCCCATACAGCTGGTGGCAGGAAAATAAAATGTATATTTCAATTTCATCAGAAGAAGGTTAAGTGAGTCAATACACTTAATGGTTACCGTGTGACTAACTTGTGTCTTTGCTGAGCAACTGATGTCTTTTCCTTGCTCCCTTCTGTAGCAGTAATTGAAAACCAGAACCCTTCCTTTCTTGAAAAAGGTTGGGGGTGGGAGTGACATTATGTTTTATTAGGGAGAAGAGTTGGCTTCACTTGGATTGCATTTTTTTTTTTAAAATTTAATTTTAGGAGTCTTTATCGGGTAGGGGTTAGTTGTTTCATGTCTGCGAGAGAAGATGCGGGGTTCAGAGTTGACATTTTGGAAACAGTAGAACATTTTCCAAGAAAAAGCTGAATCCCCCTGAAGCCGGGAGTCTCCCCTCCCACAAAGGAATAATAATCATGTCAGAATTCTTAAAGTTACCGCTGTACTCCTGCTGATTGCTAGTAAGTTTTACAGGCTTAGTTGATTATGACATGAATGGCTTAGGGATGTTCTGCTCATGTTGCTTCTTATTTTTTCTTAAATCCAATTCAAATTCTTCCTTCTATTTCCCTATTCTACCCCTGGATGTATTTTTTTGTGTGCAGGTGAAACCTAGGCCTGTCAAATGAGTCTATTGAGCCTAAATTATTGGGCTTGGATCCAAACCCAACAAGAACATGTCTGGGTCCAGATATCTACTTAGTTGGATTTGAGCATTTTTACTCAAGGCCCAGACCCACCTACATTGGGTCTGGATGGATCTGAGTCTACCCATCCCATAAGCCCACTAGAAAACATCATCAGCCACAACACACAATAAACCACCACCAGCCACCGTCCACCTCTAGCCGCCGCCGCCCGGTCATCATAACTTCATCATTCATCAGATACATAGCAATGTCAATAGAAAGAAGCTCAATTAAAATCTGCTATGGCAGATTGTAAAATCATATCTGGTTTTCAATTACCATATGTTGTATTCCACAATTAAACTCTTCTTCTTATGAATCTTTCCAGGACCATGGTTAGTTTCGTATTCAAATATTTGGCATGTTAATAGAAGAAAATGGAAGAAGAAGAAGGGGTGGAGCGGCGCCGGCGCGTTTTCAACGAGGACAATAGTGCTTGAGATTGGTTCCAGAAGGGGAGGAGTAAGAAGAATGAAAGGGAGAGCTGGTGTTGGGAGTATGAGATACATTGGGCCTTTTTGGATTTCCTTATACCTTTGGATCCAAATGAGTCTGGCTAGACTCCATAGTATTTACTCTTATTTTGAATATGTCCAGACCCAACTCAGATATGGATATAAATATATTGTCTCAGATTTGAATCGAGTACCTTGGGCCTGAGTATGAGTCTGGGCAATTAGGCCTCATTGACAGCCCTAGTGAAACCTACTAGAGATCTATTTTCCCCCCTCATCATCAACCATCATAAGGATGCATACGATTATAAATCTTCAGCCATTTTCTGTTATTTCTGA
Source organism: Vinca minor (assembly GCA_026122235.1). NCBI lineage: Eukaryota > Viridiplantae > Streptophyta > Magnoliopsida > Gentianales > Apocynaceae > Vinca > Vinca minor. The sequence continues at coordinate 3,127,696 of JAOCZM010000116.1, forward strand.
ATGGATCAGTGTGGTGTATAGGACATCGTACTGAAGTAGGAAACGACAAAGGAATATGACCATCAAGTTTCACAGGTATGGTTATCCCAAGAGTAGCTCAGCAATTGTATTTCTAGTTATTTCTTAGAGTCTAATTATTTGACCCTTTATGTTAAATCCAATTTAGCTTCTTCTCCCCCCGCCCCTCCCCGCTCTGTCGTATCTTTTTCCAATATGATTGATCAGATCTTTGACTGTGCAATTGAGAACCTACCGGAGATTCTCTATTTGCTTCCTAATCAGAGTACAACCATAAAAAAGATGAAGAGGATTAGATTCCTTGCAGGCCTTACTGTTATTTCTGATAGAATCAGTGTGGTAGAATGTAGATAGAGCAACTTGTTGAAGTAGGAAATGACGAGGATTTTGGTGTCATTTCTTGTTGATATTGGATTCCACGTACTAGTCTGTCTAATACATGTGGATTGCTCCACCTTCAATACATTCTCTGCATTTGAAGAGCTTCTTAATTAATTTGGAGATAATACCTACTTGAAATATATTTATGGACCCCCGTTTTACTGTATAATGTTGTGCCACAAGGTTTTCTCTGATTTTCTTAGTGTCTTGTTCATTTAATTCTTAAACTAAAGATCAGAATTTGAGATGTACCATTGTTGAAACAGAGTTCCATCCATGAGGATTTCTGCTTAATTTCTTCTCCTGTCGAAAGGTTTACTGTCCTTCATAGAAAAATTCAGTCTAGATAGAGAATTACATTCTGAGACCTTGATATTCTAAATAATAATTTCCCCTTTTTTGTTTCAAATTGGGTGACTTGAAACTATCTAAGAATGCTTATCGATATTCTGAAGGCCCACCTACAACCTCTATCCCATTGGTTAGAGGTAAATAATACTGAATTCTGGTTTCTTTGCCAATTGTCAAATTCCATTTGCTGGGAAATTATGCAGAAGAGAAGAATACAAAAATGTAGAAATAGGTAATATGGGATACAAACAAAATGAAGCCCTTTGGCCTTTGGCCTTTTGGCTTTTGAATTCAATTTCAACTTAGTTTTCTAAGGTTCCATTCCTTTTGTGGTCAATGGATCTGTATCATTTACTCATTTATAGTGGTCGTATAAGGTTGTCAAATCTCACATTTGATCTGGGATTTAGTAAACTTCAAGGTGTGCTGTTCCGTTTTTTTATTGTTCAAGTAAAAATCATTTTCATTCATTAATATCAGCTTGCTATATATTCCATTTCCACAAACTGCAGATTTACTCTGCTCAGAATTTCTTACAAAATTATTCTGCAAAATATTGATTCTTCTTCTAAGTTAGTGTTGTTTAAACCATTGCCAGTATGTAATACATTGGTTTGATCAAAAGACGTCAATGAGATTCTCATCGAAAACCTATCATCATTTCTCAGTTGAAGAAATGCAAAACTCTTCAACATGCCTTTGTTGATGCCTGATCTTCAATTACATGGACTTCATCTCACCCGGTGTAATGCTAGATAAGCAATAAACCGGTAGCCAACCAACATCAGTGCCATTGCGAACACATCTACCCATAAATGGTTTAGACCTACAGACTTGACAGCAGGAAAATCTGCAACCCGGCAATAGACTCCCTTCGAGCACTCATAAAAGTCTTCCGTGTTGTACTGAATTCCAAGAAGCAGCTTGTAACAGTAGTAGCTGAAGCTCAAGTACTTTAACCAGACTATGAAAGCAGGGATTTGTTGAATGTAGTAGCCACCAGCAATGAGGAAAACCAGAGTTGTAACTGATGCTAAAGTGGTTGCTTTCTTTACATCCATAAGTATTGCACCAAAGGCCAAACCTAGACTTTGAGAGACAAGGACACTGAAGAGAACAACAAGAAGTGTAAGGATAAAAGTGCCTGGTTCTGGCTTCAGCCCACCCATCCAATAAATTATGAAGGTAAATGCTGTTGGCAGAGCAAGCTCCAGAGGCAGATCACCCACTGTTTTTGCTAGAAAATAGGAGGACAGGTGGTACATCCCAGATGACCGTTCCTTGATTAGCATCCTTCGCTCTTGCGGAAAAGTGAAGACAGCATTATAGAGTGGATAGAAGCCCCAGAATACAGAAAAGAAGAATAGCATGGCAATCTGCACTCAAGAAATGAAAACTTTGGTTAGTTTCTTTTTAATGTATAATCATTTGATTTGATGCATATTTTCCTTCATCTGTTATGTGATGTGTTCACAGTGAAAATGGGCTTTTTGGATTGCTTTTTTGTTTGAGAATTTTTGTCTAGGAGTTCGCAAAAGTGAATTGTTTTTGAGTAGAGATGTGAGACCCAAACTGAAAATTTTGTACTCCCTCTGTCCCAAAATATTTGCCCCCGTTGACAAATACACCGGAATTTAGGTTTTGATAAATTTCATGGTAAAACATTTATAAAAAGTCTAAAATACCCTTAATTTAAAGAGCCAGTAAAGCAAAACTTGATTAAAACAGCCAATCACCTCTTAGGACTGTATTGGAAATTGAGAATATTAGATGAGTGTGAGTGTTGAATGAGGGGTTGGAAGTAAAGGTAAAATTGGAAAATTAACATAAATGGATACTTTCTTTAGAAAGAGGACAATTAATTCGGGATAGACCAAAAAGGAAATGTGGACAATTATTTCGGGACGGAGGGAGTATTGAATTTTGTCTTGAGAGTGAATACAAATGCTTGCAGTAATATGCATGGGAGTTTCGGAAATGTGTCTAATTGTATTGACCAGGGTCTTTGGTAGAACATATAAATCAAAAAAGTATGTCACTCCTCTTATGGTCTTTTTTAGAGGGTGGACCTTAGTAGTCTTGTGTTTAACTGTTATCTTATATAAAGTGGCATTAGAATCTCTATATGCAAGTAATGAGCATGGGACCGTTCTTACTCGATCTTCAATGTGGGACATTGGAGTGTGCCACCATAGTAGTCCACCAAGTATTGCCACAGTTAGGACTTGGAAAATTCTTAATCTGTTGAAGGTTTCAAATCTCCTCTCCCTTAGACCCCTTAGGAGCAGCACATTAAATTGATGCCACCAGCTTGTGCACCATTTCTCTGAATTTGTATTGCGTTCTGCATTATTATGTGATACAGTCGGGCATAATCAGGGTTGTCATTTGATGTTATAAGAAAGGATTCTGTATACGATTAAGAGAAACGATCTTAGTTTATGTCTTGAATAAAAGAAAGGAAAATGAACTCACTTGCGGAAGCATCCTTTGGATAACCGTAGTTGTTGTTGTCCAAACTGCATAACTCAGCTTTCAACCTTGTAGAAATGTTCTTGTCATAAGCAGAAATTAGAGCTTCTCTGACCAATTTTTGCTCCTCTTCAGCACTTTCACCTTGCTCTAATACATGCTTGGGATCAGACCCGACTCCTGAAATATAATATTTCGGTGATTAAGAATGATTTCATTTTGCATTAATTCTATTGAAAGGAAATGAAACGAAATTAGGGGAAAAAAAGTTCTGTTACAAGGATTTGTCCTTACCATTAGCAAGATCAAGCAAAAAGTCTGCCGGATTGACGGTGAGCAATGTAGAAAAGCCAATTGAAGAGAAATATTCGAGAGCAGTAGATGCAGGACCATAGTAGATAGGGCTGCCCTCAGAGAGTAAGACAACTTTATCGAACATATGGTAAAGGCGGCTAGAAGGCTGATGGATGGTGGTTACCACTGTCCTACCACCACTAGCAAGCCGTTTGATGGTGGTGAGAATCCTCATCGCGGTGGTTGAATCCAACCCTGAGGTGGGCTCATCTAGCAATAGGAGACTTGGATTGATTAGCATTTCTTGACCAATGCTCACTCTCTTTTTTTCCCCACCCGATATTCCTCTAAATAGTGGTCCTCCTATCATACTGTTGTGGCACCTAGTTAATCCCAGTTCCGCAATAACGTTCTCCACATGCTGAATTTTTTCTTTCTTGGTTAGACTTTTTGGCAGTCTTAATAGTGCAGTGAATAGAAGAGTTTCAAATACAGTTAGATGTGGATATAAGATATCATCCTGAGCAACAAATCCAGTTTGACGTCTGATATGACCCGAAATAGGCTGATCGTTGTAAGTGATCTTCCCTGATAACTTGCTCGTTAGGCGGCCCCCCAGGGCCATTAACAAGGTAGTTTTCCCACTCCCTGATGGACCTAGCATGGCTAATATCTCTCCTGGAAATACCATACCTGTTATACCATTTAGTATTGTCTTTTCTTTTGTGCTTAATGTTCCTCCAAAGCATGATCCTTTCTGTTCAATTTTTACCTTGTACACAATCTCCTCAAACTGCATATCAATCACCACACAAAAATAAGTTAGCTAGTAGAAATAATTTCCATTAGAAAGTAGGAAAATCCTACTTCATATCTCGTTCAATCATGCATGTATGATCATTTTTGTTTGCGTTCGTGTCCGTGTGTATGTGTATGTGTGTGTGTGTGTGTGTGAGAGAGAGAGAGAGAGAGAGAGAGAGAGAGAGAGAGAGAGAGAGAGAGAGATGAAACCTTTAGAGTTATGTGAGTTAGTGAGTGTTGCAGGAAGGACTGTGCTTTGGGTTGGATGGGGTAAGCCATATAAGACTTATCAGCAGGATCGGACGAGACTGGGAGGGCTCCCATGAGTTGAATGCTGCAATTTTCTGGTTTTGGTGTTACACAATTAAGGGGCATGGCCAAGTTTTGCTAGTGATGTTTGTACTATTTTGTTTTGTGCAGAGGTAGATGAAGAAGGAACAAGTGTTTGTTATAAGTTTGCTTAAAGTGGACAATCACATTTATATATAAAACAGAGAACAGAGAAACGATTGAGGATCTCATGTGTAGACTACTACAATGATGTAGGCTTGACCTCTATCGTGGGTTCCCACTTGCTTTCTGAACTATTCCAACTCCACTCTTTATTTATCTATTTTAAATTCTTACTGGGTTCTTTCTTTTTCTTTTTCTTTTTTTTTTTTTTTATATGTTATTTTCGATGGAGGACGGGAGTAGAAGAACTTATGGTACGGGGTCTGAAGTGTAGCGCCAACCAGGGACGAAACTAGGAATTTGGCATTAGGGGGCGAAAATTGCAACAGTATGCCGAACTACATATAAAAACTGCAAAAAAATGCGGGGGTCGGGGGCGAATTTAATAAAATATTTCGAACTACATATAAAATTTATTATATCTACTAGTATTTTTATAAATTTTGGGGAGGGAGCGACTGCCACACCGCCTCCTATCTTCGTCCCTTACTCCAACTGCGCTAAATTTCTTTAATTTACATGGTTAGTTATCATGTTTATAATCCTTACATGATTGAGAAATCTCAGATTCGATGCTCATTGGTCACATGCTAATCCCAATCACTTTCCTCAGCCAAAAAAAAAAAAAATAATAATCTAAATAATCATTTAAAAGGATTCTCTGCCAAATTATAGTGCTACCAAGCTTATATAATACTTGTTTGTGCAGAATAAAATATATATTTTTTATTTATTCTGTGAAAAAAGTGAGTAGAAAAACACAATATTGACAAAATGCGAAAGCAACTAATGCGATTTACTTTTGATACATAGGAGGTTTTGAAGTTCCCTGCTAGCATAGCCGGATCTATGCACGGCAGACTGGGGTAATTGCACCACCAGGAATTTTTTTTTGCTTTTTTATTGCCCTCCAAGAATTTTATCAGTTTCGTCCCCAGATTTGCACCACCAGATTTCGATTTGCACCATCAGATTTCGACTCCTGCGTCCCCCTATGCCTGCTAGATAACTTCATTGGTTCATCAATTCTAGTATGAAAGAAAAAGCGAATACGAAGTTAAAAATATTAATAGTATTCCTGTGTTTTTTATTATTCTTTTTGGGGAACAGCCTAATATAATATTCCTGTTGCTAGCCTAAGTTTTATGTATGGGTCCCGGAAATTCGATATCCCACGTAACAAGTCTTAACTTCGAAATAAGTCCATCCGATTTTAGTTCATTGTCAAAATAATTGATTCATTGTAAGATTGTGTTCCCTAAATATTTTCTAGTCAGAAGATTTGTGGTAAGTAGTGTTTGAATCGAATTGCTAATTACCATATCTTTGGAAATTAACTTATTATAAATACAAGGTATCTTTACTTCTTTCAATGATTTATGGTAAGTAGTATTTGAATTGAATTGCTAATTACCATATCTTTGGAAATTAACTTATTATAAATACAAAGTATGTTTACTGCTTTCAATGATTTGGTAATTTGCCTGCTAAACATTGAACATTCCTTCTTAAAAAAACTAATTTAAGCATTATAGAGTGTTTGATCGTGTTCTCCTCTGCAGGCTTAGTTCTCCTCTTTGCAAGATCCCGCCCGTCTAGAGTTAGTTGATAGCACAAAGAAGAACTCCTTTGTTCAGGACGTATCGTTGAAAATTGAGATTTTGTATTTTTTTTTTAATATTTATTTTTAACAGATAATAAAAATCCCTTTTAACTTTTGAGATGCGAGTTCTGCTACTAACATTTCATTCTCTCAATGAAAAGGAGGAAAGAGTAACTTGACTATGGTTATACACTCGAATTATTATTAACAACATTTTATTTTGTAGTGCGAGTAACCCAATAGTGTTGTGATTTATAGCTACTAGTAAATATCGGGAAAAAATGACAATGAAACGCGACTCGTGCGGTAAAATGCTTCACTTCCAACCGGTATGTTGGGAGTTCGAGTAATGTCGGAGCAGGGCCGGCCCGCACGACGGTGGAGGTGGTGCAACCGCAGAGGGGGCCCCAAAAATTTCAAGTATAACTGTTTATATGTTAAGCCCAACCCAAATATCCAAGCTACCATGTAGCCATCCATGTCCATTACTCTAATAGTCCAATGTGCAGATTTATATGTTAAGACCAGCCCAAATATCCAAGATACCATGAACATGTTTCAAGGCATCAAGCCATTAATGAAAAAAAATTTAACGTTAAATCTTCCATCTTAAGTTCTTAACGTTAATGTCTATTCCCAATTAAATCATTAATGAAAAATTTTCTATTCCCAATTAAATCATTAATGAAATTGGTTAACTTAATATATTAGTATATAAGAAGGATACTATTTTATCAATATTATCAATAAACAATTTTTTTTCTCTGCAAAAATTCTCTATCAATTTGGGATTTCTCTGATAAATTTCAACAACATTATTGGTGATTTGGAATCTCACATACATTTCAAATAATCAGGTGATATTATTCCTTTATATTTCTTGAGTCATTTCATATCTGTAATTCTATTTTCTATTTTTTTTTTCGTTTCTTTCTTTTTTATTCTGTTTTAGTATTTATATTTTGGGTGTTATTTTTTGTTAATATAATTAAATATCCTGTTTCTATTTTGTCTTTTATTTATAAATTATGCCAAGAAAATATTTATCTGTAAATCAAAAAAGGAAAAAGAGAAAACTAGTAAATGAACTTGTAGGATCACAAAAAGGAAATATTCATAAATTTTTCTCAAAAAGTTCAAATGTTGATGTAGTTAATGAACAATCAAGTGAATCAAATGAAAATTTAAGTGATGAAAATATTATGTTAAATGAACTTGATACTGAGAATAATGTGACAATTGAATTTAATAATGAAAATTTAGTTAATGATAGTCAATCTTTACCCCATTTTGATATATATGACCCAAGAACTTGGGAAAATATTGATAATAAAACAAGGGATATTTTAGTTGAGAAGGGATTTGAAAGAGAATTGAACCCTTGTATTTCCTTTAGATGAAGAACGTAGGCATTTTTCATATAGTCATTATGAAAGAAAATTGAATAATGAAGAAATTAGAGATCGAAAATGGTTGATTTACTCTAAACATTCCGATAAAGTATTTTGTTTTTGTTGTAAGTTGTTCAAATCTAGTAGAAATTCAAGTTCATTAGCGAATGAAGGATTTAAGGATTGGAGACATATTTGTGTAAGACTTTCTGAGCATGAAAAAAGTTTTGAACATATGACCAACATGAACTCTTGGAATGAGCTAAGATCAAGGTTGGGAAAAAATGAAACTATTGATAATGATTTGCAACAAGAAATTATGAAGGAAAAAAATCAATGGCGACATGTTTTGATTAGAATAATAGCTGTCATAAAATGTCTCGCTAAATATAATTTGGCTTTTCGAGGATCTAATGAAAAACTTTATCAAGATAGTAATGGTAATTTTTTGGGAGTCATTGAGATGATTGCAGAATTTGATCCAATAATGCAATATCATATTAGACGTATCCAAAATCATGAAATTCATACTCATTATCTTAGTCACAAAATACAAAATGAGTTAATATCTCGTTTAGGCCTTAATGTTAGAAGTTCTATAATAAAAACTATAAAGGAAGCAAAATATTATTCTGTGATTCTTGATTGTACTCCGGATATAAGTCGTATAGAACAGATGGTCCTAGTAGTACGATGTGTAGATATGTCGAGTAAGAAAATAAAAATAGAAGAGTATTTTTTAGGATTTTTGAAGGTAGATGACACGTCTGGATTGGGACTTTTTAATGAATTGTTAAATACATTAAAATTACTTGAAAGTCTGGATTGAGACTTTTTAATGAATTGTTAATTTTTGAAGGTAGATGACACGTCTGGACTGTTTTCAGAATTGAAAGTCTCGCGATTGACTTTAACAGATAAGCCAATGACAGCAGTCCAAATTCTGGAATTTGTTAAAAGTGCTGATTGTTATCCAAATGTTTCGATTACATATCGGATCTTATTAACTGTGCCCGTGTCTGTAGCATCCGCAGAGAGAAGTTTTTCAAAATTGAAGTTGATTAAAACCTACTTGAGTTCAACAATGTCACAAGAAAGATTGAACGATATCACAATCTTATGCATCGAGAAGGAGAAGCTAAAAAAATATAGATATTGATACTATTATTGACGATTTTGCCTCCACCAATGCTCCAAGAAAGCATATTTTGTAGTTTTATAATGTCATATTTCGTTTATTTTAAAAATTGTAACAAGTTGAAAATGTTAATGTTCATACGAAGGGCCCCATTTTTTGTTTTCGCACAGGGCCCCCGAAATGTCAGGACCGAGCCTTGTGTCGGGGTGAAAATGGAGAACCACTATTGTATATTGTAACAATTTCTTATCATGTAAAACCCATTAAAAAAAAATCTATTCAATCTCTCTTTTCATTTGGGTGCCATTTTTTCACATTCTCCAATATAAAATTTTTATTTTGAATTGTCTATATTTTTTTCACAAATAATTTATCTTTTCAATTTCGAAATAAAAAATTAATCCATATACATTAGTTACGTTTTTTTGCAATAAAGAAGTAAAGAACCGACCTAACCTTTATACATGCTATCAAAGGTGTTCTAATTCAGTGGGGTAGGCGTTTGCCCACGACTTTGAAGTCGTGGGTTTCGATATCCTCCACCTGCGTACGACAAGCTTTAATCTCCATTTTTAGGGCTATCTCCTTCTCGTCTGAGTCAGTTCTCTCTCCCCTATATGGGACAACCGTACAATCAGGCTTAAAAAAAAACCATTATACCTGGTAAGAACACGTCGGTTGAATGACCGAAAGAAGTTCATTATATATGAAATGGTTTCTTACTCAGATTGCGGCTGCAATTTGCTGTCTGGATTCAAAAGTTTCTTTTATTTTATTCATCTTATAAGTCTAAAATCTAATTAATATCCGTGTCTATTTTTAAACTCATAATAACTAATTCGATCAATCATTTAAAAAAAATAGAGCTCCAAACAATTCTTTTTTCTTACTGCTATTTCCAAATACGTTCATACGCTAGAATTTCGTATTTTTACATTCATTTTAAATAGCAAGGATATTATATTATTTTCTCTCCGTTTTGAACAAGCTAGAAGAAGAAAAAATCTCACTTTCTAGTATTTAACTTTTTGAAAAACAATTATTAAAAAGTTCTAACAAAACAAGTATATGATAAGAATCCATCCTAAGATTTGATTTACCTCGCATCTTTTTACTCATATTCGTAGCTTGTTGTGGGTTCGATACCCCTCTCACACAAAGGGGAATGATTTAATTTAAATATTCTTGGGTTCCTTTGTGTGTCTTATACTCCCTTTGTTGGGGGCACCCGCTCGCCGAACTTCTACTATTCAGCTCAACCGGGCTTCTACTTCCCTCTCAGGGGACACCCGCTCAGCCGGGCTTGTATCCGCCCTACTTGGGCTCCTCCTCTGGTGAGGTCCAATAAATAATTATAAAAAAAAAAAAAAAAATATTCGTAGCTTGTTAGGTCTTTCTTTGTCAAGCGATTCAGTAATGAGTTATCATATTTTCTTTTCAAACTTTATCTAGAAATCTTTTCTTCCGGTGTCTGGTTTGACAAATTCTCATTCTAATTCTTTAATTTTTGCTGATGCTTACTAAAATTTCATATTTTTCTACTCTAAAAACGCAAAAAGTATCTCAAAATTCTTATTCCAATAGCTTTCACCTTTCACCGTCTAATTTTTCAAACACATTTTGATATAGCATTGGATAATATTAAAACGAAAATAAAAAAGATTCGAATCCACAATCTAAGCGGGACCTTAAGATCTCTGGGTAGCATGTTTTGTTCTTGAGTTTCATTTGCAATGTGCCCTTTTGAAATGACTATCGAGTGAAAGTATAATCAATTCATCATCCAATAATTAATTTACTCAATCCAACAACAAAAAGTGGAGGTTGAGAAGCATGCCACTCAACAAAATTATCATTTTGCAATTATTTGTACTTTGAAAACGGCATAAAATCGTCTGTCCCGAAATTCTATCCCCTTCCCTGTCTCAGCACTAAAGATGTGCCACATATCTAGTAATCCATAACACAACCACCTCCTGCATTGTATCATATTCCTAATTTCTCTCTCCTCCTACCTATTATTCTCTAAATGAGACATGTGAAACATTTCTAATGGTGAGACAGGGAAGGGGACATGGTTCTGGGACAAACGATTTTCTCCCTTTGAAAACAACTAGTAAATATTATTATATAAAGTTTTAGACATTTACTTAATAACATAGGAGTATAATTATTTATGAATACTACAATTGAAAACCTCAAGGAAAAAAAAAGGAAACCAAATATGGTACTAACATTCTTCCTAGGATTTAGGGTTCACGCAAATTGTATTTGTTTTGCATCACATGAATCCACATATACAATATATTTTACAGTTCGAATCATTGGTAACATTTTATTTATTAAAATTTTAATTATATATCATAAATTAAACAAGATAAACTCTAAGTTTTAAAAGATAAATATCTAAATATGAATAAAATTATTATTAGAAATGTTTCAGAATGTAACAAAAACTTGACTCTCTTTGAAAGAACTCTCTCTGTGATTAACTCCTACACCAGAAGGTGATTTACTCCCTAGGATATCAATATACCTGGGTGCTTATCATTAAAAGGAGCCGACTCAAAAGGATTTCTTTATTTGTGGGATTCCTACTATTATATTCCTATCACAATTCTTTCTTTGTCATCATCAAGTAGTTTTGTTTTTGGCACTCTCTTTCTTTTCTTCTATATAGTAATAACAGTTTGGACTTGTTAGCCTCCCTTCCAAGGTTGTTAAAAACGCGTTTCTACGTAGACTCGGTGGAGGGGTGAAAAATCGTAAACTCGTGAATCGTAAAATAAATCGTAAAATCGTATCGAGAAATTAATATATATATATATATATATATATATATTTTATACATATAACAATAATTAACATACAAATCATATTATATGATCCAAAAATATGTAAAAATATTATTAAACATAGTTTTACAATAAAGAACTTATAAGTCTTTTCAAAATATACAAATACGACTACACATAAAATAAAATAAAGTACGTAATAAGTTTATGATCTAATAGAGAAAGTCATTCAAAGACTTGAATTTCTGGCAGGTTTTGAACTTTGAGTTCTACTAGCGCCTTCACCGCTTACGCTCGCACCACTACCAGAACCAGTAGCTGACAACCTTGAGGGGAAAAAAATATAAGAGTATGTTAAAGCCAAGAAAATGGAATTAACAACATACAAAATATCAAACATGGGCAGCATAATATCATCAGCATTTCCCCTTTGTGACATTTCTTTGTATTGGGGACAGGAAGAAGGGGGGACAGGGTCAATTTATGAGTCGGGCTAGAAAAACTGTAGGGATATCATTTAAATCTTACAGGGTCAATCATGTTTGGGATGTAGGGCATAATCAGTAAGATAAAAGTAAATTCGGGTATACCACTGGAATATTCACAGAGAAAAAAAGAAGCGAAGATCAAAATCATCTAGTATATTAATTTAACTATGTCTCTGAAAGAGAAATTTCATTACAAAATTTGCTTCATTTTATCAAATCATCTAAATCCTAAAAGCATTCTGCTTTCAAATGGGAATATGTTCATGCGTCATCCGAATTAGAACTTTACAGACTAACAAGTCCTTTCATTTGAGTAAATTCTACAAGCAAGTGATTGATGAAACTTTTTTTTTACAAAACAAACAAACGATATTTCAAACATATTCATAACTGGGTCTTAATAGAGCAAAATAATGTGAGTAATTCGAGAATTTAATTGGGTTTTGGGAAGAGGAAAAAGGAAGAGAATATTTGAATTGAATTGAAATCTAGGGTTTCGAAGAACTTTACCTGTATAAATTAATTGAGCTGATGAAAGAGTAATTTTGTGCTTGAAGACTTTCAGCTCTCCTCTTGATTTTGAATCTTCCTTCATGAATGGTGATAATGGAGATTGGGTCTCCTGTTCTTTCCCGTCGTTCTCCCCAGATAAGATAAGGAATTTTTTGTCCTTTTTTTGTTTAGAGAAATTAGGTGATTTTTATTAAAAAAAAAAAAAAATTTTGGGTGACCCGACCCGACCCAGAATTTAATAATAACCCGACCCATCAACGTTTTGGTAGAATCGGTAGAAACGTTCGTTTCTACGTTTTTAAGTTCCGAGTCAACGTTTCTACTCCGTTTCTACCAGATTGCGTTTTTACTCACGGTTCAACACGTTTTACCTCCGTAGAATCGTAAAATCGTACGTTTCTACGTGTTGACTCGCGTTTTTAACAACCTTGCTCCCTTCTGCTATACTTTAATCTCTCGGCTTATATAGCTTTGTTTTATTATTTCTCTCGCAAGCAACCATGATTAACGGTCTCATTTCTGAGATGAAATTGATAACGCTGCGTGGTATTGAGAAAGTTACTATGTTGTTTGATGAATCTGATGTGCAAGGTGGGTCCGTTAGGTGCTTGGGCCACGCTTGGTGGTCGTTTCATTAGCTTGTCCGATTTTTTGTCACGATACTTTTGTATTCTTCTCTATCGAGCTTTGGGTGTGTGCGAAAATTACGTACTAAAAAATCGGGTTTAACACGTATCGATTTGTCCTTCCGAGGAGGACATTACTCGCATCCTCAACACCGGACCATGGTGTTTCGAGGGTGTGTTACTGGTTTGTAAGAAGGTGGAACCTGATATGGCCATCTCCGATGATATTTTCTCAACATGCCCGTATTGGGTACAATTGCATTTCGAGCCACATATTTTTCTCACAACGGAAATGCGGAAAAAGATCCCACGCAATTTTCGCAATTGTGTTATGTTATAGATACGTGAGACTGCTGATGGGCTCCGCCACTACAAGTTTAGGGCCGATCTAGAGGTAAGATTTCCTCTCGTTTGTGTTTTTCTAGCAAATGCACCTAACTTGGAATCCTTTGAAGGACGGTTTCGATATGAGAGACTACCAAATTTCTTTCACAATTATGGCATGCTCGATCATGTTCCGGTTAGCTGTCCGGACCTATCTAATGGTGTTTAGGAGGCCGATCGGGACAATTTCGAATTTGATTTTATGTTAAATGCTTCCAGGACAGTTCGCTCGGAATCGGTGGAAACACTGTTTTTGGGAGATGGTGAGGAGGTGGCTGACAATGGAAATCAGGCATTGGTCCTGTACGGTGGTGATGTTTTGGTAGCGAATGCAACCCCTTTGATGGATGCGCCGTCTGAGCCCACTGTTCGAGCTGAGATTGCTGCTAATGAGGCTGATCCCCAGGTTATAGACAAAGAGAAGGGGAAGGCTGTTGATAATGAACCTAAACGCAAGACTGCAAAGAGATGGCTTGGATTTGGTGGTGGATGGCTTCCGGTCGGCGACCGGACTACGAACTCTCCTCAAAAACATTGCGGGGTTTTGCAAAAATGGCTAAAGGAAACAATGGTGCTGGGCCGTCTGGGGTGAATAGAAAAAATCAGAAACGGAGAGCTGCTACAAGGGCGGGAGTCTCGCCGGAGAAGTAGAGTCAGACTGATGACCGTCGCTGGCCGAACTGAGCCCAAAGGTCACAGCGGGCTAAGCCGAGCCGGGTATTGGCACCTGCACCGGACAAGCCGGGTTCTGACCCAGAGGTACCTAGGTCTTAGCTGGTTGGGTTGAATGCTGCTAGACCGCCAATAGGTGGGCTGACTGACGTTGGGCCGCAAGGATCTGGCCCACTAGTGAGTGATCCAGCTTCTGAAGACCATGAGGCCGAACTTATTTATGTTGGACTTCTTGTTTCTGGGCCGATAGGCCTAAGTCTAATTGTTGCTGGGGACAATGTTTTGGGGCTTGCTGGGGTGCTGTCAGACTCGGCTGCTTTGACTATTATTAGACCATAAACACCAGACCATTTTTCTGATATATCAGATCACGCTGAGATGCTTTGGACTGCTGGGGATGAATGTTTTTTTGAGTATTTGGACTCCCCAAACTGGATGCACAAGTCCGGGACTGCTAATTCACATCCAGAAAATTATATTGTTATAACGGGGGCTCCTGCCGTCAAACAGGGTAAGGTGGAGCTCTAAAAAAGGGCTGCCAAGGTCCATGATTTTTTTAGCTTGGAACTGTCGAGGGCTTCAAAATTCTCGTGCAGTTAGTGAACTAATGCGCCTATGTAAAGCGCATAATCCAACTCTTATTTTTTTTATCTGAGACAAAATCTTGTCTAATTCTTTAGAATTTGTTTGTTGTAAGTTAGGATTTTCGTACTTTTTTTCCGGTCAATCGCCGAGACCTTAGTGAAGGGCTTTGTCTTTTTTGGAGTGATTCAATAAAGCTGGATATTTTGTCTTATTCGGTTGGTCATATTGATACTTGCATTTTTTCTGCTGGACAAAATTTAAAGTGGCATTATACTAGATTCTATAGAAACCCCGAAACTGATTTAAGGCCACAATCTTGTCAATGGCTTAAGAGACTAAAATCTATTAATATGCTTCCTTGGCTTTGCATGGGCGATTTCAATGAAATTATAAGTCAAGAGGAAAGAACTGGATTTTATCGAAGAAGTGAAAAAAAACCGAACCTCTTTAAAGAAGCAATTAATGAGTGTAATTTTTGCGACTTGGATTTTTTTGGTAGCCCATATACTTGGTGTAATTTCAGGGAAGGATCACGGGAGGCTTTTGATCGTCTTGATAGGGGCTTAGCCACTCCTTATTGGCGAGGCCTATTCCCTGATTTGACAATCCAACATCTATCTACTAAGGATAGTGACCATCTCCCAATACTTCTTGGAGTTCCTCCCCGTCGCAAAACGCGAAAGAGGAGTAATTATAAACCTTGCCCTCCGCAATTCGAACCTTTATGGTTCAAAGAGCCACGCTTCCTTGACTCTGCTAGTCAATCATGGCTGCCCCTAGTGATCATTCTATCCCACAAATGAGTAAAACACTAGGAAACTTTCGAACATATTTGATAGAATGGAGTTCTAAAGTTGTGGGGACTTGGAAAAAAGCTAAAGGATAAGCAAAAAGAATTGGATTCTGTACAAAAGTGACGACGTCTTTCTAGTTATTCTCTCTCTGAGGAGTTGGTTATATCTAAGGATTTGGAGAAAATTTAGGACCTCAGAGAGTGCTATTGGAAGGCACGCAGTAGAGCAACGTGGCTATCAGAAGGAGATATGAATACTTCATACTTTCATAACAAGGCCTCCCAGCGTAAGGCAATGAACTATATAGAGGAAATTGTTGCCCCTGATGGCAGCCTTAAGGTTGATGAGGATGACATCGAAGAAGTGGCAGTGGATTATTTTCAATCTTTATTCTCAGCTAAAATAGATGGGGCTAGTCTCGCGCTCGGTCTGTTTACTAATCAGCTGGATAGCAGGGATATTGGGAACCTTGAACAACCATTCACAAACGTGGAAATAGTCAAAGCACTTAAACAAATGCATCCACACAAAGCCCCTGGCCCGGATGGTATACATGTGCTATTTCTGCAAAAAACTTTGGCATATTCTGGGCGACTCTGTCACTGATGTTGTATTGCAGGTATTAAATAATGGGGCTGATATAACTGTAGTTAATTCTACTCATATAACCCTGATTCCAAAAATAAAAAAGCCCATTTCTATGGTGCATTTTCGGCTTATAAGTCTTTGCAATGTCATATATAAGGTTATCTCGAAAGTTATTACTAATCGCCTTAAATTGGTCATGAATTCTATTATTGATGAAGCCCAAAGTGCTTTCTTGAAAAAACAGGCTCATTACTGACAATGCGATAGTGGGTTTTGAGGTTTTTCATAGCCTACAAACTATCCGGCCGAATGGGTGACATCAGTTAGCGCTTAAACTACATTTTTTTTATTTATATATATACATACGGTGAATTATAAGTGATTGAACACATGAATGAATATATAAACATATACATGCGATTATTTGACCAACAAAAAATGGGAACTCGAAACTGTGAAAGTGAGTAAAATAGTTCAAAGATGATTTACCAATAGTACCTTGCCATTTGATGGTAAATAAAAGATGGTTGAAAAGATCATTGATGTAACGAACAAAGATTCCAATTATAGGAGACTATCAAAGTGCCATTTTGACTAAAACAACAACAACAAGAAATTTGAAGAAATATAAACAGTCAAATATATATTTAAATATCTCATCCAGAATTTATGGGTAGGGTGCACTTGTGTCACTTTTCAAAATAAAGAGCACAAGATATTCGTGCCTCCTACGTGAGAGAATTGATGCTACTCTAGTTTGTTTTGCTATGATTTTTTTTCATCTAGCTGATGATTCATATATGTAAGAATTTTGTGTGACCATTAATATAAATACATTCTCCCTATTTATTTCTAAAGAGAAACTTAAAAAATGAAGAGAGGGCTAGGAATATATATATTTTTAGAGAAAATGATTAATTAAGAAAATAAAAGTTAAAGGGATTAATGGTGTTTTTCCTTGTAAAGCTTACTGATTATTATATTCTTCCCAACAGCTACAAAATTTTCCAAAAAAATGTAGGTTTTCAACATTCGTACCCCACAAAATTCGATACCGATCATAATAATATTTTTTTATCTTTAACAATAATAGTATTCATTAACAAGGTTTATTCACCAAAAAAAAAAAAAAAAAAAAACAATGTTTTGAAATCCGGATCGGACATCGATTCGAAAAAATTATTGGGTTACGGGTTACTTGTCGGGCCGGTGGGCGGACCGTCATCGACTCAGGGGCGTCATAAATATTATAAATAAATAAGTGTGAAATTTTCCAACTAATTCAAATTTTAAAACACCAGCGTAATATAAACTTGAATATTAACAAAATGCTATGTAAATTCAGTCACAACTCATATGTCCTTATAATAAAACTCTAAATAACCAATAAAGTCTCCAAATAAGATTAAATAATAAACATAAATTATAGGCAATCCAACAAGACAATAACAATCTCAACTAGAATAACCAATTTTTTTTCTTTTTTTAAGAAAAATTACAAAATATTATACCCGACCAGTTCTACTAAACCCGTTCCAGTTTTCGGGTTAGACGGTGTAACCGCCAGGTTTTACTGGGTTGAACAAAGGAAGCATGTTTTTTTATCCCTACCGGTTTTGGGGGCCAAACCGGACCGTAATGCATGTCGGTTGATGGTCTAAGCGGTCCGATCGAACTGGTCCAGGCCGGGTTTAAAAAACTTGTTCATTAAAGGCGGGGATGCTAAGCAAAGTCTTGTAGTACTCTATATTGCCTCCTCTATCTCTTTTTCTAAAAAAAATAAATTATTTTAGGGGCATTTCCTTGGGGTCTACATGAGAAAGAAAGAGAGAGAAATGATTAAAGGTAAGAATGCCATCAAAGGGATTCCAATTGCTGTCCCATAAAAATTAGAAATAGAAGAAAGATTTGTGTACACATGGTGGTGGAGGGTAGCAGTCTTTAGTTATTATGTATTCTAAGTGTAGACCCTATGTGCACATTATGAGTGCTTTCTTCATGAGCATTTTAATATGAGCGGAGACAGAACCAATCTTAGGAATAAAAGGTAAATTTTATAAATTTTTGTAGGTCGAAAAGTTAATTTTATTCGATAATATTCTTGAAATTTTCAATTTTTAAAGGAGAAAACGCAACTCTAAATTTTTTAAGGGGAAGACGCTGCCCTCTGTCCTCCTCTTTGTTACGGCTATGGATAGGACCGCACAACATTACAAGTCATTTCTTTTAAAAGATTTTTCCGTAAGAACATATGATTTATAGACTATTACACAGATAGAAAAAATTATTCACTTGATATATGTGACTAATTAGTTTAGTAGTAATTGCAAATACTTCATATCATGAGAGACAAAGAAATGAAAAAAGAAAATTCCAACTTTCTATTTCCTTACTCTTTCTCCCAAAAAACCTAAAAGCTTAGTTGTTTATTCATGCAAGAGAAGTTTCATGTTATAGTGGCCTTAGCTTTTGACATATTTTTACATATTCCATCTAGCTAGCTTTGATATCTTTTATCTACTATGCCCCCCCCCCTTGTTTGCATGGATTACTTCTACCTTTCTAATGGCATCCTTTTGCCAAAGATGAATCTAATGACCTTCCAAACCACGAAGAATCAAATGTAATTATCATTAACATTATTATATTGTTATTAAATCATCTTTTAGACGAATAATGATATCAAGATTTTGATGTTCTTGGAAGTGATATATTTTATTTGTTCAAGAATGCAAAGTAATTCGCAATTATTGATCTTTGCATTTTTTTTTATCTCTTTTTACAAAGTTTAAGCTTGATTATGCACCTAAGTTAAGCTGTGAAGTCTACTTAAATTACTCAAAAGTTGCTGTCAATTAGTAAAAGTGTAATAATGGTTTCATTCACTAATGTTTTATAAAGAAGATCATCTATTAATGAAACTGGGAAAACAACAGTTCAAAGTCTGTAAAAAGGCGACTTTTATCCAAGTTTAATACTGCCATTTGGTCTCAGACATATTTCAGTGGAAAACCTACCTACAAGTGTTGTTGTGGTAATCCCGTCTCTACTTACAGAGTGGGGGGGGTTTGATTTCTATTAAAAACATAAAATTGGATCCCTTGTGTAGTGATGTACAAACAACTTGTGGTAAACTCCTACTAAAATACATCATGACATTTAAATCATCCACTAACCTAGGAACATGGATACAGAGCCTTAGGATTAGGGTATAATCATGTTTAATACTGCCTTTTGCTAGTGGGTTATTTGTTATGTTCCTTTTAAATACTTTAGCTCAAGAAAATCTAATACATATTCTTCTTCTTGACCATAGTTTCAAAATTATGACACAATAGGAATTTGCTTAGTTAGTAAGGTGTGTAATTCCTTCTCTTAATCAGGATTTAAACTTCTCCCACGACATATAAACATTACGCGCACATTTAAGTAGCAGCTGCAGGCTAAATGTTTTTTTCTCCATCTTACTTAAATTTGTTTAATAGAATTTAGGGTTTAAAATCGATGAAAATCATTTTTCACACACATAAAAGTAAAGAATGAGCTTCTCAATCATAATAATCCTAAAAAGACTAGAAATTATGTTAGAGTCATAAAATGAAAGAGCAATATTCATGAAACTTCTTTTATTATTAAAATGAATCTGTACCAACTTATTAATATTACTAAAGATTAAATGATATAGAGAAAAATATGTATAGACTTACAAAGCAGGAAAAAAGAAAACAAAATAGATCTAAAATATTACAAGACAAGATTAATTAGGTAGACCTAATCTTCATTAAAGTTGATGTTAAGATATTAATTTTAATATCAAGAGAACAATTTAGGGCTCCTATGAAATAATTTTTTTGAAGCTTTTAGGTCAAGGAACCTCAAGTCAAATCATAAATTCTGAGCTGATAATATTCTAGGCAACTTCAAGGAATTCAGTTTAATCTGCATTTCTCACCATTTGTGCCCTTACTTTTCCTTTTTCAAGAGTATCATTCTTTGCACTTGAATATTAGAAAAAAGAAATTCCTATCTCTTCATAAATTATGGCTGTTGTGAATCTTAGACTTGTTTTTATTACAATCTTATCTTGGGAACGTCAATTCCATGGAAATTTTTAATTTGATATATAAATATTTAAGCAAGTTCTGGAAGAACATTAAAATTATAGTAATTGGAGAATCCTTTTTTTATGACCACATTCATTGTTCATATTTCTTTAATCAACCGAAAGTGTTTATTCTTAGATGGTTCTTTGCATTCAAAGTTGTTCGAAATTGAATTTAGCTGTATCTAAGAAGTAATGGCTAGCAAGGTCTCTCCATTAATGTTTGGGATAATTGGAGGTATATGAAAACTAGAACATTTTTCTTCTCTCTCTCTATTAAGGCAAAAAATCATCTGTCCCCGTGTGTCTACCTCTTTAGGCTGAGACACAAGTTTTCTAGGGGTTACTCAACAATAAAACTGTTCTTGTGGGACTGACCCGACGAAGCCAGTACTTTTAGGTTGTGGGGGGTGAAAACTGCAACAGTATGCCGAATTACATATAAAAATTGCAAAAAAAAATAGTTGGGGGACGAATTTGATCAAATATTCTGAACTACATACAAAATTTACTATATCTAGTAGGATTTTTAAAACTTTCGGGGGCGACTGTCCCCCCTTGTCTTCGTCCCTGACTGGCCTCACAATCCCCTCATATGAATTGAGCGGAGCCTACATTCGCAGGTAGAGTATGTCCAATTAATGTGAGAGGCTGTGTGATCAGTCCCATAAAAACGATTCTAGGATTGAATTTTCCGTTGTTTTAGAACCATTATTTTCATAAGCAAAGAGAAACCTCTATTACATTCCGATTCTTTCTATACCACGAGAGAGAGGGAAAGAGAATGTTAGGCCATCTTGTTAGATTTTGTTCTTTGTTGAAAGACTAAAAAAACAATCTTCTTTACCAGTATTCTTCTCTAGATTTTTAGAATACATTTTTTTGTTTGGGTAAATCGGTGTCCGGGTTCACTAACTAATCCGGCTGTGAAACGACAATTGACATCATGTGAGTTAACAACAATTGTCTCGTTTAATTACTTGAATGTGCGACCTTATCTTGAGTAAATCTCGAAGATTGAAGGGGGAGAGCTTATCAAAGGTGTTCTAGCCCAGTGGGGCAGACGCCTGCACACGATCTTGTCGTGGATTCGATATCCTCCGTCTGCGTGCGGCAAGCTTTAATTTTCCCTTTATAGGGCTATCTCCTCCCCGTCTGAGGCAGTTCTCTCTTCCCTATATGGGATAACCGCCCAATCGGGCTTAAAAAAAAGAGGGAGGGGGGAGGGGGGGAGGGGAGGGGGGAAGAGCTTTTGTTAGCTGAAGAACTCTCTTATCTTACTGTACTAACTTCAAAAAAAAAGTATGCTATAGCTGGATTTCCATTTTATAACTAATCAAGAAAGCTGATGAGACTTTCGTTATTTATTTATTTTATTTCTTTAGCTTACTTATTTTTTTGATCAATTTTACCCCTTTAGTATGTTGACCCCATAGAGGCCAATTTGCAAGTTTAATACCAATTCGATCCGAGTTTTTGGAATCGCAAACAATAGATTACATTATACAAAATATGCCTAACAAAATTTTCTCCAAAAATCTAATATAGCTAAAATGCCTCAAAGCTTTAAGTGTAATCGTGATTGTTCATCAAACTTATGATCTCACAATTCTCTAAAGGAGAATCGTCAAGAAATTTACTTTGTATATTGAATTATTAACTTACCTACCAATCAATGAGCTCATCTCAGCTCTCCACCAAAGTGAAAAACCAGAAAACCAAAAAGAGGGGGGAAACGGAAAAGAAATTCAATAAGAACAAGGATTTTGTCGTTTTTGGGTTTGTTAAATGCAGTTGGGAAGTCGAAACGTGGCATCCACTATTTTGTAAATTTTATTGAATATATATATATATATATATATATATATATATATATATATATATATATATATATATATATATATATATATAGGGATGTCTGTGTAGTGCTGAATGGAAAAATATTCAGCACCTAAAGAATGGAGGTAAGCGAATGAAAAATTGACACGTGTAACAAAGTAACCCTGCTATTGCGAGGTTTTCGAGTTTTTTTTTAAAAAAAAGATTAAATAAATGAAATTGACTGAATAAGAACTTGCCACGTCATCCGAGTCAATTGACCTAGGTTACTCGTCAAACGAGTCAACACACTTTCGTTTACCAATTTTTTTTAGTATTAGTAATTTTTGTATTTTTTAATGGTAAAATTATGACAAAATTTGGTAAATTTGAATAAATAAATAGTAAATGTTGAATATTACTAGTTTATTGTATAATCTTACCATTTTTTGTTTGAAAGTTACTATTTTTATCATGAATATTTATATTCTATAAAATAGTAAATTTAGACACAACAATGGTGAATTTAAGGACAAAAATAGTAATGTATTTTATAAAAATGGTAAATGTGGTGAAAATAAAACTTACTATTTTAAAATAAAATATATCAAATTAAATTATAATTTTACCTTTTTTATGTCATTTGTAACCAATTGATAAAATGGTAAGTTTAGTGACAAATTTGGTAATTTTATGTACTTTGTTTGTAAATTTTGTTAAAAAAATTAGAAACTTATGTAAATAATAAAAATTAATATATAAATATTCAAATTCAAATTCAAATAAATCTTACCATTTTAATTTGAATTTTAATATTCTGTAAATTGGTAAAATTTACAAATAATTTGGTAGTTTTTAAAAATAAAATTATGAATTAGTTGGAGTTATTTTTTTTAAAGTATTATTGTTACAAGATTATTTTTAATATTCATAATCAAGAATATGAAAAAAAAAGAATTAACTTTAAAAGATAAAAGCATAAAACACTAAAAAAAAATTGCAACGGGCATCGTTCGACGCAACAGGTTTCGCCCCAAAGAACAAAAAATTGCAATGAAAATTTCCGATGACATAGAAAGTTGATGCAAAAATTGCGATGGAACAAGGGGAATTAATAAACCTTAGTGGGTCATAAAAGCAAAATATAAGATTATATAGACTAAAACATAATTTTTAAAAATTAGTTCGTGACTTCCGATTTGAGTTATACCCGATATATTTTCTTCTACTCTATCCAGTGAATGTGTCCTTCATTTTTATGTCCAACTAAATATATAAAAATGCTAAGTGTGCAAAGTAGGACTTGTTTGCAATATAAATCATGTTTAGGGGTTTACTTATTAATTTTAATTTTCTCTTTTAGCCCCTCTAGATATTTCCCCCAATTCTCAATCCCTAATCTATCATTTTCACACTCCTTCCTCCGTCCTTAATCCTGACGCAGCTCCCCCACCAACAACCTCACCGTCGCCCTCTAGTCGCTCTCTCCTTCTCCAGAATCCCCTTTTGACTTTGCGCTCCTGACTCCACTATACTATTATTAGTGAGGAATGATGGAATAATTACTTCACAGTTATATAAATATGGGGATATCATTCACATGGATATAGTCTCGCTTTGACTGCTTTAATAGTAGTCTTTACATTTTCCCTTTCACTCGTAGTGTGGGGAAGAAGTGGACTCTACGGGTATTACTAGGGGGTAAAATTATAGTATTTGGATATAATATCCAGCTAAATAACATGGCTAATATTAGAACTATAAAGAGTGGAGCATACTATAGAAGAATAAATTGCATCATATTGTTTTGATAGAATATCCATTAAATGATTAATTAGTGATTGACGTTATATAACAGTATTTGGATTGAGTTTGATATGAGTAATGTAACTTTTACAACATTTCTTGTGTAATGTTAGAGTTACATGTAGGGAAGATAATTATAATTAACTAACATTGATAGTATTTTGATAGAATATCCATTAAAGATAAATATGTAATTGACGTTATATAACTTGTACCAAACAAAGCTTATGTTATATTTTTATAATCGTAATAAGTGATCGATTAATAAAACTTTTGAATAACATTGTTTGTGTAAGGTTAAATTATAAAGATTGAAGAATATCCATTATAAAAACACTAACTTACATTGATATTATTTTGATAGAATATTCGTTAAATGCAAGTTTTACATCATGGCTATAATTTGCATAGATTATGCTTTGAAAATAAATTTCCAAATTAAAAATGTCTTTAAAAACATGTTTCAAAAAAAAATTATTTGTTTTGTAGATAATGTGATTTGAACACGTGACCTCTAAAAATATTGAAACTCACCTCTTCTCACCACTAAGCAAGAAGGAACACAGTTAACAATTTTGATTACATTATAGAATGTAACATTGTTCAGCATGTGACCTCTAAAATGTTGAAACTCACCACATCTCACCACTAAGCCGAAGGAATTTAGTTAACGGCTTTTGATTACATTATAGTATGTAACATTGTTCGAGACGAATAGAATTAAAAATTACGGAGAAAACGATACACGATGATGTGGAGTAAATGTAGTAACATTTCTCTTCATCTGATGTGTCTGCATTCTCTCCTACCGAGGATTTGACTTTGAGTGTCTGAAAGCTTTTATACGTTTTTTGCATAACACATCTGTCATATCATATCACTAATTTTTGCCATCAGATAATGTACTTTCACTAACATTTTTTTTTTGATAAGTAACTTTCAGTTTTATATTGTGTCGGTTTCTTTACTATGAACTATACAAAATATATCTCCTTACAAAATATTATGTTGATCTCAATTTAAATTATTTAAACAAATGACCCGGATAATGTTTATCATTTATAAATTGAACCATTTCTTACTGAGATATAATTTTTTAAATTTATAAAATTACCTCAAATTTTTTTATTTTGTAGCAAAATTAAATTTAGTTATTGTTAGAACACTATTTATTATAACATTTAGTCTAAACATTATGTGGTATAAAATAATTAACACTAAATATTGTAACGATGATTAGATTATTTGTTATTATAAAATTAGAACTCGTGTTTGTCATAAGACACAATACTATAACACATAGACTAATAAAACACATGTTATAAAATGAATATATGCAACAGAAACAACGATCCTCAATTTTAAACATTATTTGGTAACATGCACTAATTTTGGGTGTTTGTTACTTATCTTATAATTAAAATATATAGTATTGAAAAATATTTAATCCAAAGTATTATAAATTACTTATGAGTATATTAAACCTTTTATTATTTAGCAAAATTAAAATATTAAACATGTTATTAATTTGTCTAAAAAAAAAGAAAAAATAAATGAAAATGCTGTATAAGAGAATTGAACCAATATCATTCCTATAACTTGTATTCTAGCCAAACAAAGAAATATACAGTTTCTTAGGTACATTTTTTCATCTAGTTTGTTAATGGACATAGTTTTGTTAAATTAATGATGTTATATTTCTGTGATTTTGCACCATAGTAGGATTTAGTTCCAAAACGAATTTTATTCCTGGATGCTTTCTGACTTGCCACTGAGAATTCAGAAAACTTCATTTATGGAATGTAAAATTATTGTTGTGTTTTGAAAATGATGTTTTTCAATCTTGGAATGTAAAGTGTTAGGAGTTTGGAAAGAGATTCGGAAAAAAATGGCATCAAATTTAGTATTACTTGATAAAAGGATGTCAGGAAGTTTTTATTAGTTGGTAAAAAGATGTCAGAAAATTTAGTGTAGCTATGTATCTAGGTAGAGTAAGTATAGTAGGTCAAATATAAAAAAATAAAATATATGACAAAATCCGTGAAATATATAAAATAGTAGACTTGTCTTTTTAAAAGGTCAAACTGAGTTCTTATTCATTTTAGACAAATTTGTTTACTCCAAAAGCTTTTTCCAATAGAAATATCATAATCATTTTGGAGAAGAGAAAAAAGAACACCAATTTAGTCATATGATGCGAATAGTATATACAACTTCATCTTTTAATTTTAAATAAAACTATCATAAGTATTTTGGAGAAGATAAAAAAAATAAAACCGCAGAGAAGGATGATGTGAAAGGAGTAGATCTTTGGACTTTTAATTTTGTATTTTTAACAAGTGGAACAATGTAATTAGTCCAAACCTATTAATTTTCCATAGTTCAATAATATTTCACATATAATACTTCCAATTAATATACTAGATTAAATAATATAAGATCCAAAGTCTATTTTCAATAATTACTACAAATATGAATCTTTATCATATAAAATACACATAAGTTTTACTATGGATATTTATTTTAAACAATGAATTAATCTCGATTAACTTTTTTTTTAGCGAGTTCTTCTTTTTCTCTTTTAAAGCTAATTCTTTTTTTTTATTAATTTAGGAATATTAAATAATATTTTTTTATTATTTTTCTCATTATCGTTAAAAAAAAGTATTCTTATTCTTATAAAAAGAAAATAATCTTGTATCAATACAACTTAAAAAAAAAGTAACTCCAATTAATTCATCAAAACTATTAATTTCATTTTTAAAAAAATTACCAAAGTATGTGAAAAATCTACCAATTTACGTAATAATAATATTCAACCTAAAATGGTAAGATTTGTTCGAGTTTGAGTATTTATATAGTGATTTTTATTCTTTACAAAAGTTACTAATTGTTTAACAAAGGTTACAAACAATGTAAATAAAATTACCGAATTTGTTACTAAACTTACCATTTTATCATTTTATTAAAACAGAGATAAAAATGGTAAAATTATAATTTAATTTGATATATTTTATTTTAAAATAGTAAGTTTTATTTTCACCACATTTACCATTTTTATAAAATACATTACTATTTTTGTCCTTAAATTCACCATTGTTGTGTCTAAATTTACTATTTTATAGAATATAAATATTCATGATAAAAATAGTAACTTTCAAATAAAAAATGGTAAGATTATACAATAAACTAGTAATATTCAACATTTACTATTTATTTATTCAAATTTACCAAATTTTGGCATAATTTTACCATTAAAAATACAAAAATTACTAATACTAAAAAAAATTGGTAAACAAAAGCCTGTTGACCTGTTTGACAGGTAACCGGTCAATTGACTGAATGACGTGGCAAGTTCTTATTCATCCATTTCATTTATTTAATCTTTTTTTAAAAAAAAACCCGAAAACCTGCAATAGCAGGTTACTTTGTTCCACGTGTCAATTTTTCATTCGTTTACCTCCATTCTTTAGGTGCCGAATATTTTTCCATTCGGCACCACAGACTTTCCTATATATATATATATATATATATATATATATATATATATATGTTTGAAAATGATGACATGAAATATATACTATGATTTATGAGGAGGAAATTATTGTTTTGTTTGGTGGAATTTGTAATGTGGGTTGTCACTAGTCACTTTTTTTTTTCGAGTACTCATGCATTGGCCCTGTGCCGTCCTTTTGGGGTAAAAAATTCTCTTTCTCCATTCCTATCCCCAACCAATCACAATTCACCCTGTATATATATAATTGAAAAAAATATTTATATAATAAATTCTGATTGGTTGGGGACAGAAGATTTTCACCCACCTTTTTGTATTTGGTGCGGTCGATGGAATTTGATTTCAACACACACATATATATATATATATATATATATATATATATATATATATATATATATATATATTTTGAAGAAACCATTCTTCTGGAATTGAAAAACCATAATTGGTAGATGATACTCCCGAAAAAAAAAGAAGGAAACTTTAAAACCCTATATCCGTTAGTAAGAATTTAGTTTAAATAGAACCCAAAAAAAAAAGACCTTCAGTCAAATATAGGATACATTTTCTTTCTGTTTATATTTTTTTGTCTGAGATCTCATAAAAATAAAAATTATTTGTAGAGAAATAATGGGAATAATATGAAAAAATTTCATCGAATTTCCAATAGAACAACTCAAACTAGTTGAAGCTATGTGAAGTTGCTTTAAGAGAATGGACAACACAAAATTTTACTTTTTTTCTTCCTTTCCCTATCAACACTTTTGTGGTGTAAATTTATTTTGCAAACTATTTTCATGTGGAATTGTTGCTGCAGCCACTAAAGAGAAGCGGAGGATACTATCAGTACGGCGCGCAGGTGATGATATTTGGTGCTGCACTCACGGATTCTTGATTGAGACTAGTGCTTCTATGGAATTTTAGGAAGTGTCTACTTAGAATTTCCTCTAAAATCTTGAAAGGGACTTGAGAGAAATATATTGGTCTTTTTTCTAAATAAAAAAAGCCTCTAAAAAAGAAATTTTTTGATATGGACTAGTTCCACGTGGACTTCATTGTTAAGAATTAAACACATCATCAGGTAATTGTCTCTCTCCTCATTATGTAGTGGCGTGGTCAGTTCTGAACTACAATGTCCAATGAACCTTATTCATATTAGAACTTTCCCTAAAAAAACATCATGTATCAAAGATAATAAGTCCAAAAGAGAAACCATGAATCCACCTTGACTACTAAAAGAAGTGGAGATAACCCATATTAAGGAGGGTTTCTAGGTCATGGCACTATCAAACCCTAGAGGTCCAAACACTTCGTCCCAAACTTTCAACTATGTAATTTTGTCAGCGTCTAGTTTTTTCACTATAACTACCTGGTTTTCATCTTTCAAAATACTAACATTATGTGGTTGTACATGTCACAGTGGATTCACGGGCGTAAAAATACTTGTCACGCCCCCTTCCGTGAATCCGAAAGCACAAAACATGGCTTGACTGTAGCCACGACCACTTACTTGATAACCAAGCTCGTTATTCCAAACACTACAAGAAAACTGTGTAATAGGGACGGACATTTCCGTCGCTAATCCGTCGCTAAACTTAGTTTAGCGACCGATTAACGACCAAATGACGTGGTCGTGTATTTTGCGTCGCTAAGCAAATTACCGACCGAATACCGACGAAATATCTAGCGACCGAATTGTCGGTCGCTATGTACCGACCGAATACCAACCGTCTGGTCAACAATGTTGACTTTTGACTTTGACTGTTTAACGACCGAATACCGACGGAAAATTTAGCGACCGAATATTAGGTCTCTATTTACCGACCGAAAATCGACCGAATGGTTAAAATTGTTGACTTTTGACTTTGACTATTTAACTACCAAATACCGACGGAAAATAGCGACCGAATATTCGGTCGCTAAATTTTTTTTTTATTTAAAAAATAAATCTGAAATTTAATTAAATCCCTATTATAAAAAATAGCAATATGCACAGAAATACAAACCCGAAATAGTATTAATAAGATCCAAATAGCAAAAAGAACAACTATATTGAAGCAAAAGACCCCTAATGAGATACAGAATGTTGCTAGGTTCAATGAAAGCATATAATATACATGAATAAAACACAAAAGCTTGTAGAAGCCTGGTTCCCTACTCAAAGAAAATAGCTTGGCATACAAGAAGTCGGATTCCTTACGAAAATACAGTCAACGTTATAAAACTGCATTACACTGAACCTTTTGAGAGTCCAGGACTATCCTTGCTGCTTGGCCGCTTACATAGTGCTTTCGACACACTGGCATATATACGTCAGCCCCCGCAATTAGCTCTTTCTCGGTCTCCTCTGTCTTTCTAAGGGTAAAGAAAGCGTGTTTCCCACAGAGCTCACACCGAGCAGTTAACTTCGTTACAGTGTCAGCTATTGGAATTATATCAAGACCAGAACCAAATTTCCTCCTGGCAGCCAAAAAAAAGAAGGGAGAAGTGGGAATTATGAATGACCAAAAATGATGGTATTTTTATTTGCAGGAACAAAAAAGAAGTCAAAATCTTGAGTATTTTTATTCGAATGCTTTCTGAGGTATCTTAAGTGCCTTTTGAAGCATTCCAAGATTATCTCTACCTTGTATCCAGCAATATCTTGAGTGACTCCAGGCAATGGCCCAACTGTAGCTCGCTTTCTCTTCTCCTGCACTAAGATTAAATTTGATTCATTATTACATGAAAAGAAAAGGCTTGTCTATAAACACCAGTTTCTGGTGGAATCTAGTTTTCCCAAGATAAAACGTCATTAACAATAAACACCTCACCTGGAAACCGAGATGATGCAATTTGATGAATAGAGTTAATTAGAGCAGACTTTCCAACATTTGGAACACCAACGACCATTACAAGGAGAGTAGGCTCTCTTGAGATTGCTTCCTTTAGTTTGAACTCCACAAGCTCAAGAAGCTTTATTGCATCAACCATAATTGAAACATGTGAATGCAAATAAAGACAATTAGCACCTTAAACGTATAAAATAAAGGTATAAGAGAAACAGTTTCCTAAAGCTTTAAAGGCAAAGCAAGTCCAAAAGAATTGAAAAACATATTCCAAGAGATGTATAAAAGAAAAGAACTTTTTTGCACAATTTGCACATTTAATACCTTTGCCCGTTTTACTAAATGAGTGCCCCTAGCTACACCTATTAACAGTTCTTTCTCTGCAATAACATGATTATCCACAATTCAATTTCAAATTCTATAACCAATCTTTTTCTTTAACTAATTCAATTCATGATTCCATTTTCTCTGCCTAGAGAAATTTTGACTTGTTAGCTCTATAAGTCGGACAAGTTCAACGGGTACAAAGGGTGTGGCAATTCATATATTATAGCATGATATAATCTTTGAAGCTTTTTGCTTTGGTAAATCCATCTTATGCAAGTAGAAAACATAACTCTCTATTGAAGCTAGATTTTGGCTATAAGCAAGCTAATAAGTACATAAATCGAAGATCATCAACTTTAAAACATACAAGTAAAGTCAATTGCATCTTCAAGAATGACAAAATTCATAGAAAAAGGACATCGCCGGAAAAGAGAAAGAACCGCAACTGAGGAGTAGCGGACATCGACGGAAGACGAAGGGCCTCGGCGGCCACTTCATCGGAGAAGAAACCACCTGAAAACTGAGACAAGAAAAGTCAGTAGAAAAAAAAACGAAAAGAAAAGAAGAAACTTACATTCTAGCCGGAGAACCGAGACCACCGGAGGGGGGAAGAGCCGCAGCTGCGGCCGGACCAAACCACCACCAACCGGAACAAGAACCAACTTGAAAAAAAATAATAATAATATCAGCAGTAGAGAGAAGGAAAAAGAACTCACTGAGGACCACACCGGAGTGGAGAATGCCGAGAAGCGGCGCCGGACCCGAGTGCTTGAGACGGCAGACAAGTGCTGCCGAAAAAAGAGGCCGGGTGGGGGGCGGACTAGTGCGAAAATTTTCTCCAAAATGATGAAGATAAGAACGACCTAGAACATCTAGGACAAAAATTAATTAATTCTCATATTTAGTTCCTGAAGAACTCATAATTATCAAGTACAATTTTATTAATCTGCACAATAAGTCCCTCCTTAACCACACTCAATTTTGTCCCGCGATTTTTTTAAATTAATTACAACTCTCACCGGAACGGCCATAGTAGGCCATGCTATTCACTCACATAAAGGATAATGAAATTAATAACGAGTACATATACAAAGTCTTAGGTCAGCGGAACGACGAATCGCCGCGACGCAGACGGCGGTCCCGCTAACCGGTTAGCGGGCGGGGGGTCAAGGGGGCATCTGATTCTTCATCTACTCATCGAATGAGTTTTCTACCCCGATATCGGTTTTCGAATTTATAATTTTTTTAGCGTGGTCCGTCGTTATTCCGTCGCTATTAGCGACCGACTAGCGACGGCCTTGGCAAATTCGGTCGCTATTCGGTCGCCTAACCCTAACCCTATTTCCGTCGCCATTCGGTCGTTGCATTCGGTCGTTATTCCGTCGGTATATTTTTCGTCGGTAAACCGTCGGTATTAGGTCGTTAACGTACATAAAACGACATCGTTTTGTGTCCTTCATTTATTACTATACAAAATATAAACTGTTAGGGTAGGGCGACCGAATAGCGACCGACTTGGCAAATTCGTCGCTATTCGGTCGCTATTATTTCCCCGGAATCCGTTTTTTTTAAATAGCGGTTTTAAGGATATATAGAAATATTTTACCTAATAGTAACTAAAATAGGAAAAATGTTTCTATATATCTTTAAAAACCTCCGCTATTTTATAAAAAACGGAATCCGGGAAAATAATAGCGACCGAATAGCTACGGAATTTCCCAAGTCGGTCGCTATTCGATCGCTCCTTATCTTAATAGCGATCGAATAGCTGACGGATTTTTAGTAAAAACTTATAAATCCGAAAACCGACATCGTTCAGAATGCGAGTACGAACTAATATGAATATTTTAGTAATTATTTGTTTATTAATAATCAATTAATAAAATTTTAACTCTATTACTTAATGATTCACGTAAATACACACAAATGTATTACTTGAATTGTTCTGCTTCGAGTATAGATTGGTATTTTGTAAATAAGTATAAGTTTTAATTGTTTGAATATTCAAGTTAATGTGTGTGTATGTATATATATATATTAGTAATAGTAACTAAAATAGGCAAAAAAAAAAATTATATATCCTTAAAATCTTCGCTATTTTATAAAAAATGGAATTCCGGAAAATAATAGCGACCGAATAGCGACGGAATTTGCCAAGTCGATCGCTATTCGGTCGCCCTACCCTAACCCTAATTCCGCCGCTATTCGGTCGTTATTCCGTCGGTAATCCGTCGTTAAAGTCCGTCGGTAGTCGGTCGTTAACGAAAATAAAAAGACTTCGTTTTGTATCCTTCATTTATTACTATACAAATAAACACCGTTATTTATTCCGTCGGTATTCGGTCGTAATATATTCCGTCGGAAAACGGTCGTTAATATCCGTCGGTATTAGGTCGTTAAGGGTGAACAAAACGACGGCGTTTCAATTTGGTCAACAGGACCGATATGGCCAACGGATGGGCGACGGAATAACGACCGATTTGTTTTTGGTTTCTATTCGGTCGGTATTCCGTCGTTACATTTGTGACCGAAAAATTCGGTCGCTAAATTCGGTCGCTATTTAACTGTTTTCTTGTAGTGAAAATAGACATCCGAAGGTGAGCATACGTACTTAGATTCACTCTTTATTTCAGCTTAAAGGTTATATTTGCCTTACTGTTCTATCTCCTCCGCACCTTTTCGAAGAGACAACTTGAAATCTTCTACCAAGTTTTTAGCTACTTGTAGTTACTTTTTCATGTTTGCCTCCCGTGCCTCAAATTCTCCCGTGAGTTGTCCAAACATCACCTGGGAGTCTCCTTGGACTACTATTTTCTCAACCTTGAGATGACGGGTTATCTTGAACCCCGTAATTAAGGCCTCGTACGCTACCTCATTATTTGTAGCGCGAAAATGATATTTCAGGGGGTATGCGAATTCTTGCCTTTATGGGTTAGCCAAGATGATTCCTCCTGTCCAAGTTTCATCCGCTAGAGATCCCTTCACATATAGGACGCAACACTGGCTCCAATATGGGTCTTGTTCACCTTCCGGAACTGTCTCTTTTAGTTTGGTATATTCTCCGACGAAGTCAGCAAACGCCTTCTCATGGATAGTCTTCCTGGGTAGGTACTTGATATCGTATTCCCCAAGTTTCATCGCATGCCGAATTGGTTCGTAGGGTCATGGATGGGGTGGGCCCTTAAAGTAAGGCTTCAACTTTTGGACAGTAATGATCACGATCAGGATGTACTTATCCAAAAGGGAATACTGCTCCTCTGCTCCATGCATGACATCGATGATTTAATACACTGAATTAGCTTTTTCATCTCGAGTGGCGCACATAATTGTGTTGACAGCCTTATCTGACACTCGTAGATACAAGTTCAAGGGTTCTACCTCTACAGACGATACTAGTAGGGGGGATTCCCAAGTATCTTTGTATTTCCTTGAAGTATTCTTGACATTTTTTTTCCACTTAAATTATAATCATCTTTGCAGAAGCTTGTATAATGGGGGTACAAATTTCTTTTGATTGGGCAAAAATTCGTCCTACTACGGCTAAACGCCCGGCTAATGTTTGTACTTATTTGACTGTGCGAGAAGGTTCCATCTCAAACAAAGCTTTGATTTTTTTTATTAGCCTCTATTCCACGTATGGACACGAGAAATCCCACGAACTTGCTTGAACGAACCCCTAAAGGTACATTTATTTGGGTTAAGTTTTATTCCGGACCCTCGTAGTGTTTTCACTGTCTCTTCGAGGTCCTTTGCAAAGTAGCTAGAGGTCCGAGACTTGATAATATTGTTGTCTATGTATACCTCTACGTTTCTCCTAATTATTTGGCAAATATAGTATTTATCACCTTCTGGAATTGTGCTCCAGCATTTTGAGCCAAAACGGTATCTTGGTGTAACAGAAGATTTCCCCTTCGTTTACGAAAATAGTTTCTCCGCAGATTGTTCGGCCATGAGTATTGGATGATGACCCTTTCTAGGCATCAAGGAAACACAATACTTTCGTTCCTGGCCGTTGCATCCAGAAGTTGATCAATCCTGGGTAGTGGGTATGGTTTTTATGGAATTGTCTGATTAAGATAGGTGAAATCTACACACATCCTCCAAGCTTCTCTACTACCACCGGGTTACCCAACCACACTGGGAATCACATTTTCTTAACAATCCCGCATTTGAGTAGGTCTTCCACCTATTCTAAGATGACCTCCTATCTTTCATTTACAAAAGTCCGCTTCTTTTGGACGATCGGGGTCACCCCGGGTTTGATCTCGAGTTGTGCTCATCAATGTGCCTCGGGATCATTCTCAAATATGCACTGCTCCACGCAAACACATCCTTATTAGTGCGGGGGCTTGAAGCGCGTTGAAGAACTCTTAACATACATGGTGTTATTAAATTATTTCACGCCTAGTGCTTCAAATTTGAATCTTTCGGCAAACTCATGAGCTTATATACCTTTTTTCCTGCCTTAAGCTCATCAGATCTTTAGTTGTTGTTGCTGCTTCTTATTGCTTGAGAAGTTTTGGAAGAATTTATTTTTTAGAGCAAAAACACTGGTTATGCTCCCGTGCGGGAGCTTGTCACATCATCTTAAAGCTGCATATGTGATGGATCGTGGAAAGGTTTTGCACATCGCCCTTTCTGTGGGCTAAGTCCCGTCCATGTCAATCTCAAATGGTTTGATGTGGTCCTCCAGATCTCCTTTTCCATTATACTTAACAACCTCTAATTGCAACCATATTTTTTATCGGGTTGCCTTCCAAACAAGGCACTAATACCCCATCTTTCTTCTCATACGGGGTGTTAGCGATGACTACTACTTCTGGATCATCTGAGTAGCAGTATATTGCTCTCCAAGCCTTTCCTTTAATCTCGGCATCAAGTACAATCCCTTAGGCATGACCTGGGCTCTTTCGTGGACATAATCGAGTGAACGACCCAAGTCATGATGGTATTTTTTTCCTCTTCGCCCTAGCTTCCTTCCGTAAACCTTATTTTCTTTTCACTGTCATGAGATCAACGATATTTGAATTATGTAGCCCCCTTTCCATCATACCAATCATAC
Source organism: Vinca minor (assembly GCA_026122235.1). Classification (NCBI taxonomy): domain Eukaryota; kingdom Viridiplantae; phylum Streptophyta; class Magnoliopsida; order Gentianales; family Apocynaceae; genus Vinca; species Vinca minor. Next base: position 3,163,500 of record JAOCZM010000116.1, read on the forward strand.
GTGTCCTTCGGTGTTTTTAGAGAAAGTTCCTCTGCTTCTGCCGTCAGACGTCACCAATCTGGGACTAGAGATGTTGTTTCAGGTAACATGGCCCCTACCTCAACGTCTACCCCATCGGCATCTAGTTCAATACGAGGTAGATGCTCATAAACAACATCATTTGTTGTTAACATCTTAGCAATGGGATTTTTTTTTGTTGTAAAGAACACGGTTGGTGCTAATTTTTAGAGTTTAGAACCATGATCCAATTCCTGCAAAAGAGAAAGAATGTGTGGCTAACTCCCCAAACCTACTCTGGTGGTTAAGCCAGTAATCGAATCACAAGTAGAAAATTTAATAACAACAAAGTGTAAAAAACTAGGCATTTATAGGAACCTAACTTTGATATCCAAGTAAACACAAGAAGGAGTAAAAAAATTTAGACATCTCCAAGATCTCAATAATTTTTCTTTTCTGGTTGATCCTAATTCTTTAAGGATCTAGTAGCTTCCAAATAGGCGTGAAATTCCTAATCCATAAGAAACCCCTTTAATTGCCTCCACTACTCGCCATAGCCCGTTCGGGCATAACTAGACGTAAGCCTCCCGAGCCCGACTCTCACAGCTCCTCGGGAGACAGGCTCATGTATACCTAGCTGGGTCTGGTAATCCATCTCGAGACCCAGCTTCATCAGGTCACACAGGGAAAATCATAGCCCACATTCAGTCATAAGGACAAACAAGTCCACAAGGACATTATTAGCCACAAACCATACCTAGGTCACACGGGGAAAATCAGAGGTCACATCAGTATAAAGATAAACAAGTCCACATGGGATTATGAGCCCACACATCAACCATACAAGGGCTCTGGTATCGTGTTAAAATATCTCATGAGCATCCATATGCTCTTAACACCAATTAGTAATGAGAGCTGTTAACCTATAAACTTATAAGTGGGACGGAACTTCCCTATACAATCAATACGATACTTTATATTTTAACAATTTCTCATCACATGCATGGAGGTGAGATCAATTCAATAGTATTGTTTTAAAATAATAAATAAATAAATGTTCTTGCTCCCTTTTTCTCGCTAAATTTGACCGTCTATGTTACATTTAAAAAAAAAGACCATCCACAGCCCTAGAATTTTAATCTAATGTAAAAATATAAGAAATATAAATATTTTGTTAAATATTATGTTTTCCTTTTTTGTAGTTTTTTCACTATAACTACCTGGTTTTCATCTTTCAAAATACTAACATTACGTGGTTGTAGATGTCACAGTGCGATTCACGGGCGTAAAAATACTTGTCACGCCCTCGTCCGTGAATCCGAAAGCACAAAACATGACTTGACTGCAGCCACGACCACTTACATGACAATCAAACTCCTTATTCCAAAATAGATATCCCAAGGTGAGCATACGTACTTAGATTCACTCATATACTGGTAAGAACTTTCATTTTTATTTCATATGTGATTGGGGGTTCACATTCACCCCCTTAAGGCCCTAGCGTCCTCGCTGGCGCTCCATATATACTTAACGTATAGCCAACTAGGTGTACATGATTTTAGAGGTGGCTCTCACCGCGCACAGTATAACACTTAGTTTCCACACGTCAGCTTGGTCACCGTGCTTTAATATCATAATGTCACGCCCTGAGCCTGCGAACTCGAGAGCAAAACACATGGATCTAGCTACACCAACGACCACCTACTTGACAACCAAACTCACTATACCAATATATATATATATATATATATATATATATATATATATATATATATACAACGTGACCTTGAGTAATTAGACTCATCTTATATACTAGTCAGAATTTTCATTTCTATTTCATATGTGATTGTTGGTTCGCAATACTACTATTTGAAATCAACTTCGGCTATATAACCAAAATATGTGGGTATCCTGATAACCATGAATACGTAACTCCATTACTCGTATACCATCCGTCGTTCTTACAAATATTTCCTAGGACGGGCGGATGGGCATTTCTTTTAGTATGGTCATATAATTCCACCGGAAAATAATTCTCTGACATGCAAAATACATGCAATGCATAATTTTGCACTTATATACTAGTTATGATATAAGATATTTTAATTTTTTTTATCTCTTCCCAAAATATTTAACATTTTATAACTTTTAGGGTATTTTCCTAATATTACCTTCCGTACTCACAAATATAGTATTCTAATTTTCTATTATGTTAGTAAGAATTAATAAGGGATATAACAGGAAAAACATTACATACTTTCCTCATTCTTAATCTATATAAAACAAATGCCAAAACGTCTTATATTGTGAAACCAAGGTGTATATACTAACGTTAATTCCTCTTCTGAGTTTGTACAAAATATGATTTCATGTTTATGTTGGTTTATATTACATGCATTAGTCCCTGGTTAAAATACAATACACACCGACGACCTTGCAAGGCGGTGTCAGTCATTTCTGGGACTGTACTGACCTTTAAATTAAAATCGTATATAACCCCAAACAATGAACTTTCATAAAAATATAACCAAAAAAATCATTACAATTGTATTATAGTTTTTGTTCTTCAAAATGTACTCAAATGTTCTGGAGTAAATACTATAAATCAACATATTAACTATTGAATCTAAGAAGCGCAAATCAAAAAATATTACATAGATATTTTTTTAAATGAATGCGTATTTAACAAAAAAAATTGGGCCCAAATGTAATCGAGCACTTCGTACTCTTTATTAGCCGCCGTGCGTTGAGAAAAAAACAAAAAGTTGGTCGTTAACTAAAAAGTTTTTGTTCTTTTGTTTTTTAAAGGGATTGGTAGTTAAAAAGTAATCGGTAGATGTTTGCGTGGAAACTATTAGTGTGAAATCAGCTAGTTTTGTGGGCATTCTCTTCTTTAGCCAATGGTCAATCCTTAGACATTGGAATTGCTTTAACTACTATACTTACATAAACCAATACAAATGTTAATTAAGCTAATTGTTAGGGATTTTTATGGTTTGCTAGAAAAATAACAGTTGTTTAATATAAATATAATAACTGTTAGCTACAACTTTAACGACTGTTAATTAAAATTAATAAACAATAGTAAGTTCCAGAATAACAGATGTTAGAGATGGATAAAATAACTGTTTGATTCAGAATTAACAGGTGTTAGATATATTCAGAACAACTGTTAAAATAACTAAAAAAACCATTGTATGATAACAAAATAAAGCTATTAGATAAACACATAACAGCTGTTAGATAAGCAAATAACAGATGTTAATTAATAAAATAACAACTGTTGGGTATAAAATTCCAAACCAGTTTCGGATATAATTTCTGGACGAGACAGCAGTGTTACCACTTCCCCTTAAGTTCAATATGTCCTGCCTTTATCAGCTTCAGGCCCTCTTGAACACTGAACTCCAAAGGTATAACGTCCACACACACTGTTAACTGGAAGAAGCAGTAACAACAACTTCAAATCCTTTTGAACAGTAGAACTCCTAAACTGAAATGCCCTTTAAAATATGCAGAAAAGAGACAGAAGATGCAATAGAGGAAGAGAGGATTTCGAGGGATTTTTTCTGCAAGGCAAGAGTGTCTTTTATAGTATGCCAAGAAATGTACCAGACACTGATTTAAATCTCTCATTATGCTGAATGTTGCAGGACTGTAATAGTCCAGTCATAAACCTACAATGAATTTCTCTATTACTCAAGCAGTTTCGAAGACCAAAAATAAAACCAGTAGCAAAACGTAGGCTGATCAGGCCTGCAAATTTTGTTCCGGCATTCGTGTGCCCAGGTCGCGCCCGCACACAAATTCAAGTTATTTTGGTATCGACGAGCCTTCGATTTTGCCCCTGCCCGGCGCGCACGAGGTTCTAATATGGGGCATAATATTGGCAAGACATTTTAAACCCATGTAAACCACTTTTCCGTATAAAGTGATTCTCACTTTCGTAGGTATCCCATGTATGATGTGGGTTTAAAATTCATTTACCATATTTCAACCACTTTATACCAATTTATCATTCACACCAAGAATTGGTTTTATCACATGTTATATATCATCGCGAAGCTTGCGCAACCCAATTCGTGATAATCTCAATAACATTCAAAACCGAACGGTGTAACATATAATTATATTGGCTCAAAAATCTCCTCACGACACTTTAATTACAATTCAATTCTTTTAAAGAAACCTAATTCTCCAACAATCACCCACATGAATGAAAAAATCTTTTAAAAATGAACATGAAAAGCAATGCAAGAGTCGGCGAAAATTCGTTGCATCGGGATAGGTAGTTGTTAGCTTTGAACCTTCCTTAGTGAAATACCACCGGATACACTTGCTAACCAGTGGACGCGATGCCTTGAACTGTTCAGCATTTTGTGTGTACCAAGACAACGATACTCACACAACGATTTCTCTATATTGTTAATCGATTCTTTCATTGTTGTTCATTTCGGCCTTGACTGCCTTAAAAATGTTATCAAATGCTCTAGAGAATTAGCCCTGATGTCATCTCATAGAAGTGGCCCCTTCATATTCGATATAGGTGATCTCTTATTAGAAGTATCCTGTCATACTTCACGTAATACGTATAAGGATCATTGAAAACTAAAGTTTTTTCCTCCAATGGACAGGTCTATCACTCTTTCACCTTAGGAATGAGCTGGGACCTCTTTTTTCCCGAGTGCTTTGTTCGACTCCCCCCCGCACCCCACAATTCGATTGTCCATTTTAACCTGTAAATTGGGCTTTTCAATTCAGGTAAGGTTGCTATCATGAGTGGTAATCAATTTTACGAGCTTATCACAAGGTCCATAGCCCAGTGGGGATATGGCCTGCCTACGACCGTGAGGTCGTGGGTTCGATACCCTCCTCACACAAGGGGCATGCTTTAATTTCCTTTTCTTGGGTTATCTCTTGTGTGAGGCACTTAATTCCCCCTCATGGGGCAACCGGCCTGCCGGTCTTCTAATCTACCTCCTCTGTGAGGTACTTATATTCCTCCTCATAGGGAAACCGGCATGCCGGTCTTCTAATTTACCTCATTTGTGAGGCACTTCTATATATATAATTTCCGCCCTACACACTACAAGAAAACAGTTAAATAGCGACCGAATTTTTCGGTCACCAATTTAACGATGGAATACCGACCAAATAGAAACCGAAAACTATTCGGTCGTTATTACGTCGCCCATCTGTCGGCCACTTCGGTCCCGTTGACCAAATTGAAACGCCGTCGTTTTGTTCACCCTTAACGACCGAATACCGACGGATATTAACGACCGTTTACCGACCGAATATATTACGACCGAATACCGACGGAATATAACGACCGAATACATAACGGTGTTTATTTGTATAGTAATAAATGAAGGACACAAAAACGACGTCGTTTTATTTTCCTTAACGACCGAATACCGACGGAAATCAACGACCGAATGCCAACTGAATAGATAACGGTGTCAGAACGACGTCGTATTGCTATTTCATTTCGGTAAAAAAATTAGTGTTTAAAATTAATTAAAGCGACGTCGTTTGAAGATACGTTACCGACCGAATACCGACGGAAATCAACGACCGAATGCCGACGGAATAGATAACGGTCGTCATTAAGTCCAAAACGACGTCGTTTTGGTATTGCGTTGTCTAAAATTCCTCAACAGAAGTCAAAATCCCTAACTCCTCTTCCCCCTTGCGAATTCCCCCGTCGCCCCTCCGTCCCCCACCTACCCCCGTCGAAGACCGATTAGTTCGCGGCACAAGACGTCCCAGTCACCTCCGTCCACCACCACCTCCACCGTGCACCACTACTCCCCGTCACAGATTAGAGCTCCAATTAATTTAAAGAAGCAGGTAAATTTTATGAAATTAGTTTTTTTTCGCGGCACCAGACCGATATGCTTTACTTTTTTTTTCTTCTTCTTCTTATTGTTGTTCTGTTCTTCCATGTCTGTATTCTGATGGGTTGCCTAAATGTCTGTATTCTGCTTCCTGACTGTTATTGAGAAAATGACCAGAAAGTTTGTCGGGTTATGTTTTTATTTTGGATTTAATTGAATGACTTTGGAGTTTTTATCTTAGATTTAACGACTTCGGTTATATTTTTTATCTTGGATTTAATTATTTTGGTTATGACTTATGAATTATGTTCCCTTGTTGTCTTGAATACTTGTTAATTATTTATCTATGAGTTTCAATGGTTTCTTCATTTTTTCCCTAAATTTCATTACTGTGATTTAGTTTTTTTAACTGAATTTCTTGGGGTTTTTTTATCAGCTGCTCCAACTGGTTTCTTGTGTCAATCTCACCACACTTGAATCAAAGCTGCTGCACACTTGAATCCCAGCTTCCTCACCAGTTGCTCCAAGGTTCATTCTTTTTATGCCTTATTTGGAAGAATTTGAACATGTTTCTGTGATTGTAGGGTATTTTGAACAAATGATGAATTTGCTTGTGTGCTTTCTGTCCTTATTTAGTATTTTTGTCCTTATTTGGTTGCTTTTGAACATGTTTATGTGATTGTAGGGTATTTTGAACAAATGATGATTTTCTTGTGTCTTGTGTCCTTATTTGGTTGGTTATTATTATAATGACATTTGAAAATTTGTTTGTTTTCTGATTAATAACTATATCAATTGATCTTATGTAGCATTTTTTTGCAATTCATGAAAGTCAGAATGAATGAAATATCGATGTATATATTGTGCAATGGAGGAATCCAAAGATGAAAGCTCTTGAAGTGTGTTTTCCCATGATTTTTTGCCTTTAAATTCAGTAGTAATAAACTTGTTGGCCTCAAACTTTGCTAAACTTTTATGATAATGATATCTTAATGGATTAGCAATCTCTGTTGCAACCTTAGTATCATAACCATTTCTTAGCCATTGATTACGGTATTGGCTACTAAAGTTTGCAGCTTCATCAAGTATGTGCTCTCCTTCAATACTCAGCTGGTAGGATGATGATGATGTTAGGGCTGCATAATTATACATTTTAACTTGTTGATCATTTGTTGTTTTCCCACATTTTCTGCATTTTTGTTCCACTTTCGAGAGGTTTTTGTTGTTAGCTTTTAGGTGTTGGGTCGTTTAGTGAACAGTTGTAAATCTTATAATTGAGAAATAGGTGAATAGTTATTCAAGAAAAATTGTAACTATTCTCAGCAATGGTACTAACCAAAATCTCCTGTTGTCACTATCAGAACTAAGCTGCATTATCTCATAAAATCTTATGATCTTGTCATGAATGCATATACTTCTAGATAAATATCATAGTTGGAGTATAGTTTATTGACTTACATGAGAAGCAGAACTCATAAATAAGTAGGTAGTGGAGGTCCAAAACATAGCTTTGTCTTATAGTTAGAATATCGAATAGAGGTAAAAGTCAAAGACACTCTCATAATATTAAACTTTTTTTATTCTTTCCGTGTATTTCAGAGATGCCGCCAAGGAAAGGTATACGAGTAGTCTTACCATTTGGTTCGCCAGCCACGTCTGCTCCGGCCTCCACCTCCCAGCCTAGTTCATCACCAGATTTGGTGGAGACACCGCGATCTGCTCCCGTGCCCGTTACGACACCTCCATCACAGGCTGATGATGCACAAACATCTCGGGATGCGTTTGCGGCAGTACACGTGACTGAGTCTACGCCGGTAGCAGGATCGGCGACTCACCAGTCGACTGTCCCACAAGCAGCGTCTGATTCTGGCGGAGTTGCGTCTACAGTAGATACGAGTATTCTCCTGCAGCCTACCCTTGGCACGTAAGTAACTAATTTATTTCCTTTAAGCTAATTATACTACTTGTCGTCATTATAGTAACTAATCAAATTTTTTTGTTTGCTATTATAGTTTCAGGGTTGGCATCCAGTTTGTTCACACAAGATTACTTCAATTTTTCAAGATCGTTTCAAGGGGACATATAGCACCATCAAGGATGTTCCCCAGAAAGAAGAAAAATTGTGGTGGGATGAGTTCAAGGTAAGTAAATTAGAAAATAAGTTTGAATTTAGAAGTCTTTTGATTTAGAAGTCTTTAAATTTAGAATTATTCGAATTTAGTTATCTAACATTATTTCAAATTGCAGAAAAGTATCGCTGGGCTCCTGAGCATGAGGATGGCGTCAAGACAGGTTGGCGTACCATACTGACGAGGAGACTAAGTGGCATTATGAGTGACGCTCGGAAAAAAATAATAAACCGAAATGGGTTTCTGAGACGGATTGGGCGCGACTTGAAGAGTACTGGAAGACTCAGAAATTTAAAGCCAAGTCGGCACAAGCAGCAAAAAACTGGAAAGAATGGAGGGTTGGAAAAGGCCCGATGAAGCACACGGGAGGTTCGCTCGACCACATTGAGCACCACATGAGGCCCGATACGGGATCTTTATTAATTTACGTATTCTTATATTGTATGTGTTTTTTTGTTCGTATTTAATGAATTTGTTTAACAGGAAAAGGAGGCCGGACATGCAGTCCCATTCTCGGCCAGTTACGATCATGTTCATCAACACCAACTCGGGCCAAAGAAAGGCGAATGGGTTGATGTAGATTCTAGAGAGTTGTCTGTAAGTATTTAATTACCGTTTTTCCTTTTTTGATATTAGTTATTTAATGTAATAGCCTAATGACAATTTTTTTGATAGCGGGTGTTCCACGAGGTTTATGACGACGCCGCCAACAAAGCAACTCAAGCCGGACTGCCTCCTCCGGATTTGCCGACGCAGATTGAGTTGTCTGCTGAGGATGCGGGTGGGCTAAGAAAGGGCCGTGTCCAAGGACTCGGTTCCCTTTAGTGATGTGGTAAAGACAATGAAGCGAGGCGATCAGCGGTGTCGCGATCGGACATGGTCCAATCGCGGGAGCTGAAATGGAAGAAGATTTTAAGAAACAACTAGCCGAGCAAAAAAAGAGAATTCAAGATGAGGGAAAAGAAGAGAAACAAGGGTCTAGCTAGTATGTTAGCTGAAATTTTAACAAATAGGGACCAGGTTGTATTAAGTGCCTCCGAGATAGAGGGCAAATTGAGTAGCATCTTAGACGATGAGTTAGAATCGGACTATGACGATGAACCTTTAACTCGTCGATGATGTTTTGGGAGTCAATAGACTATTTAGTTAATTTTGTATCAATTTGTAACTATTGTTAGCTTTTAATGCTTTTTTTTAAGTTAAGTTTTGTGATTATTTTGGAATTTTTACATTTTTGCTTATGTTTTATGTTGAAATGGAAGAGAGCTGATTGGTTTATGTTTTGTTTTGAATGGAAGATAGCTGATTGTTTTTCACGTGCGGGGAGTCGCATTATATAGTTACCCTATTCGCTCATTTGGAAAATTGACTTCATACCGACCAACGGGCGACCGAATAGCGACCGTCTTAGGGTTTAGGGTTAGGGTTTAGCGACGTAGTAGCAACGGATTTAGATCGAGGCTTAATTGCGACCGAATGGCGACCGAAACATTCTTTTCCGTCGCTATGTACAGTAACGGATATACCGGTCGTACTTCGGTCGGTAAATTCTCCCGGATTCCATTTTTTTTTATAAAATAGCAAGGTTTTTAAAGATATATAAAAACCTGAATAGTGAAACAAGTAAAACGTATACTTATACATATGTACACATTAACCTGAATAGTGAAACAAGTAAACTTATACCTTTTGACAAAATACCTGTATAGACCTGAAGCAGAACAATTCAAGTAAAACATTTGTGTTGACATTTACGTGAATTATTAAGTAGTGTAACTAAAATTTTAATAAATGCTCATTAATGATGAAATAAATCTTTAAAAACCTCGCTATATTATAAAAAACGGAATCCGGGAAAATAATAGCGACCTAATAGCGACCGAATATGCCGAAAGGGTCGCTATTCGGTCGCTAATGTTACATGCCGAAACGACGTCGTCTTGTCCAGTGCGTTGGATCTTTATTTTCAAAAATTTATAAGTGTTCAGATTTTCTTTTGAGCGACCGAATAGCGACCGAATATACCAGGGCGGTCGCTATTCGGTCGTTATACGTCATGCCGAAACGGCGTTGTCTTGTCCAGTGTGTGGGATCTTTATTTTCAAAAATTGGCAAGTGTTCAGACTTTCCTTTGGGCGACCGAATAGCGACCGCATATGCTTAGGTCGACCGAACTGGGACCTCGGCTAATCCGACCAAAAGCTTCAACTCTCTGTTTCGGTTCGGTCGATCCGAGGAAAGCTCGGATGATCCGAACAGGGCGGTCGCTATTCGGTCGCTACCTTTAAATGCCGAAATGACGTCGTCTTGTCCAGTGCGCGGGATCTTTATTTTCAAAAATTTACAGGTATTCAGACATTCTTCTGGGCGACCGAATATGCCAGTACGGTCGCTACCTTTAAATGCCGAAACGGTGTCGTCTTTCCAGTGAGTGGGATCTTTATTTTCAAAAATTTACAAGTGTTCAAACTCTCTTTTGGGCGACCGAATATGCCAGTACGGTCACTATTCGGTCGCTACCTTTAAATGCCGAAACGGCGTCGTCTGTCCAGTGCGTGGGATCTTTATTTTCAAAAATTTACAAGTGTTCAAACTCTCTTTTGGGCGACCGAATAGCGACCGAATATGCCAGTACGGTCGCTATATTTAAATGCCGAAACGGCGTCGTCTTTCCAGTGAGTGGGATCTTTATTTTCAAAAATTTACAAGTGTTCAAACTCTCTTTTGGGCGACCGAATATGCCAGTACGGTCGCTATTCGGTCGCTGTCTTTAAATGCCGAACCGACGTCGTCTTTCCAGTGAGTGAGATCTTTATTTTCAAACATGTTTTACAATTGGTCAATTGGTATCAAACTTGGTTTTATCTCAAATAGCTAACATCGTATGCTTGATAAACGGGGAGATTGTGCTTAAAGGTTATATTCCTTATATCCTTTGTTTTTAGCTTAGGTTGATATTCTTTTTGAGCCATATATAACCATCTTTTTATTTACGTGTCATTATGGACTCTTTGTAATTAGAAATCAACCAAGCTTATTCAAAATGATCATTCTTCAAATGATTTTTGGTCTTTAGATTTGATCCCTTGGTTCTTGTATTATCAATCTACTAGACCATTAAGATTCTCCATAGTTTTAAAGGTATTTCTATATGGGGAGAATTCTTACATATCATCAAGCTTCTCCACAATTTTAATCTTATTCATCTTTACTTTTCGTTAAAAGGCATTTCAAATATTCTTCAATGAAGAGGAGGAGTAAATGCTTTTCTTATTGGCGCTCTGATATCCCTTTTTGATTTTGACAAAAAGGGGGAGAGTTTTTAGTGTTGCAAATGTGCCAAGAGAAGTAATTTACAAAAGGAGAAAGCTTAGAACTTGAAAAATGGGAGAGATAAGGGATTCTTTAATATTGGGGGAGTAGAATATTTTTTTCAAAACATCTACTTGCCTAGATCTTCAATATCCTTATCTCATGCATTCATATTTATTTGCTTTAAAGCTTTATTTTTTTTTGCATATTATTCCCATTTGCATCAATGTTTTGTCATCATCAAAAAGGGGGAGATTGTTAGCCCGAAGGGCAAAATATGCTTTGTTGTTTTGATGATAACAAACCATTGATAGTTCTAATGTTTGTGTGAGCATGTTCTTTATAATAGGATCCTTAGCACTCACATCAACATTGATGAAAATGGTAAGTTAGCTTCTTGTGTAAACTAAGGTATGTATATTACACACAAGAAAGCTACATAAGATGGAAGGAATGAGGAAAGGAGGTTGGTTGGGATATAGGGCTCTTCAAAGAGTCCCTAATGCAATGGCAAAAGAACTTATCATGCTAGTGCTTATGTCTCTCGTTCCTCTCTCGGGTTTTATCTTCTAAGCACTAGTCTCGCTTTTATATGTTCTTGTCTTATCTTTTGCCATACTTCCTTGCACTTAAATTAACCATATTCTATCTAATTACATCAAAGTTTGTCATAATAAAAAAGGGGGAGATTGTAAGCCCTAAGGGCGAACGAACTCGGTTTTTGATAATGGGCAAACACTTGATGTTGTGTCTAATGTTTTATATCTTTGTGATAGAATATCGGAACTTATAATGGAAGCTCTAAGTACTTCAATCAAGCCATGATCAAGATTCAAAGTCATATTATTCAAGGCTCATCTATCAAGATTGAAGATTGAAGACTTAGGTTTGGTTAGAATAGCTTTGTCTTTAATGGTCTTTATCCTATAAGCTCTAACCAATACTCTAATGAACATAAGTACACAACACTCAAGTCTTGCATGTTTTCATAAACACGTTTTCAAAAGGCTATGTTTCAAAATGATTCTCATATGTGTTCATATCTCAAAAGCCTTTGATTTCAAAGTATAAGTCTTTTAAAACGGTTTTCTAAATGCTCTTACTTGTTACATATTGAGAAAACCTTTTAGACTTCAATAGATTTCAAAACGTGTGAAAAATCAACATCTCTCAAAGCTCAGAAGGTCGGATCATCCGAGCTTTCCTCAGATCAACCGAAGAGAAACAGAGAGTTGAACTTAAATAGGTCGGTCGACCTATGGCCAGCTTCGGTCGACCGAAGTTGTGTTCGGTCATCCGAGGTCCCAGTTCGGTCAACCGAACTCTGCGAGAACTAGCCGTTATTTGACCGTTGCAGAGTCGTTTTTCAGCAGATTTTCAAATGTATAAATACTCCAAAGCTAGAGAATGACTAAAAGACTTGCACTTCAAAGATACATTGATTTCTTATCAAGTCTAAACACTTTCAAAGTAAAATGCACTTCATTGCCATGATCTAAATCATTCAAAGGTGAATTTCAAAAGCAAGACAAAGAGTGTGCTTCCTATGTTCAAAGAGCTGAAATTGATGTACTTAAAAGGTATCTATCTTTCACTTAGAAGAGTGAAAAACCTTGTTTTTTATCCATCTTATTCCCTTTCTTAGTGATAGGGTCAATCTTGTAAAAGTCCTACTTAGTGTGGGCAAGTAACTCTTAGTGAGTTTGTGTATTGTGGTTGTATTGTAAAACTCTTTGTGAGTTAGCCACAAGTGTAAAAAGTCCTCTTAGTGAAGTTGTTGAAAATCCTTGGGTGCGGCTCAAGGTAGTGGATGTAGATTCTGAGTGAGTCGAACCATTATAAATCCTTTGTCTTGTGATTGGTTTTTATTTGCTTTTGTTCATCTTGCACAAACTTACACTAGCATTGAATAGATTCGAAAAAGTTTGCAAGATCGATTAAAACCCAATTCACCCCCCTCCTCTCTTGTGTTTTACACATACCATTTATTTTTTGTATATTAAATGATGATATGAAAGTGGCAAAATTTTATGCTTCTTTGTATTATCCCAATGATTTTATTTCTTTATTTTATTTCTTTGTATTATCTCCCATCATTTTTTTCTTTGTATTATCTCCCATCATTTTATGTCTTTGTATTATCTCTCATTATTTTATATCTTTGTATTATATTGCAACAAACAAACAACCTAATGTTGAAAATAATCGAAATAGTTTACAAAATTTCATTTAAAATAGTAGACAAGATGCCATTATCACACGTTAATAATTACTTTGAAATAAGGGTGACAAATCATCAAAATAACATTCAAAGTTAATATGCATTTAATTATTAAGTCTTTGTATACGCAGATATTGTGTTTGTAATGGAAGACCGTAGTTGGATGTATATGGATTCGAATAGTGGACCTCGTCATAGTCAAGAATTTATAGCGGGATTGAAACGATTTGTGGCTTTCGCAAGTTAGTTCAGTCTCGCTAATGTACGAAATAGGTGGGATTAGGTGTCCTTGTGGGGTTTGTAGGAATAAGTATTTTCATATGCCTGATACTGTGAAGTATCACCTCGTTATGAACGGATTCGTGTCTAACTATTATAATTAGACATGTCATGGTGAGGCATTAATTCCCATGCCTCAAATCCCGCTTTGTTCATGAAATGGATAATTATAAAAGACACACGATACCGAACAATTATCGAGATATGATTATTGATGTCTGCGGGACCAAGTTTTAATGAGCAAAGCAAAATAGGGGACGTGGAAGAACCTCCCAATCCAGAGGCACAAAAAATTCTATGACATGTTGAAAGTCGTTGATAGCCCACTATACAATGGTTGTACAAACCATTCACAGACTTTTCAATGACTGCCGAGATGTTGAGCATTTAAGTCCGAAGACAACTTATCCGAAACTACAATAGATAAATTTGCGTAGCTTGATGAAAGAGGCACTTCCTCCAAATAATAATGCTTTAGACGACTTTTACAAAATGAAGAAATTGGTTAAAGGCCTTGGATTACCGATGCCAAAGATTGATGTTTGTGTTAACGGTTGTATGTTGTATTGGAAAGATGATGTTGAGAGTAGAGAATGCAAGTTTTGTGGCCATGCTAGATACATTAAGAAAAAGAAAACAAAAAATACACGATTAAAAGAGATTGCTTGCAAAAAGATGTATTATTTTCCGATTACTCCAAGATTACAAAGATTGTATGCATCTGAGAAAACTGCAAGGCACATGACATGGCACTCAGACAGTGAGAGGGAAGAGGGAATAATGAATCACCCACGGGATGGAGAAGCTTGGCAACATTTTGACAGAACACACACCGATTTTGCAAAGCGGAACCTCTGAATGTAAGGCTCGGGTTATGCACGTATGGTTTTGCACCTTTCGGCATGTCAAGGAAGAACTATTCTTCTTGGCCAGTTCTTCTAACACCTTATAATCTCCCCCCTTGGATGTGTATGAAGAACAATGTAATCTTCTTAACTATCATTGTACCTGGACCCCAAAATCCAAAGCACAAGATCGATGTGTACTTGCAGCCTTTAATCGATGAATTGAATCAACTGTGGGCTGAAGGAGCGGAAACTTATGATATCTCAAAAAAACAAAATTTTAAATTGAGGGCTTCATTACTTTGGACAATTAGTGATTTCCCAGCATATGGAATGTTGAGTGGATGGAGTACACTGGCATTCACGCTTGTCCATATTGTATGGAGGAAACACAAGCATTCCATTTGCGATCTGAGGGAAACAATCGTGGTTCGATTGCCACAGATGCTTCTTGTCACCCGATCATCCTTTTTAGAAGAGATGCAAAGGGATTCCGAAAGGACCGGCGACAAGAGAGAGCAGCACTCGCCGACTCGCCTTAGTGGTCATGAAATGTTCCTTAGAGTTAGAGATTATCAAAAAAATTACCGATACAAACTGAAGAGATCGATAAAGAGCAAGGCAGGGGGACGGGATCATAGTTGGGCTAAACGTAGTATATTTTTGGGACTTACCTTATTGGCGGACACTTTTGATAAGACACAACATTGATGTCATGCATAATGAAAAAACGTGTTTGATAATGTCTTTAACACCGTGATGGACGTGAAAGGTAAAACTAAAGACAATGTTAAAGCTAGAGCGGATGTTGAAAGGTATTGCAATCATCCGAAATTGAATATTAAACACGATGGTCGAGGTAAAGCAACAAAACCGAAGGCATGTTTCACTCTTACCAAGCCTAAAAAAGAAATGGTTTTTGCAGCTGGGTTAAAGAATTAAGGCTCCCTGGGATGGATATGCATCGAATTTGGCGCGATGCGTTGATATGAAAGAGTTGAAAATGTCCTGGAATGAAGAGTCACGATTCTCATGTATTCATGGAGAGACTTATCCCCTATAGCACTTAGAGAAGTACTACCAGCAAATGTTTGGGGACCCTCGGCTGAACTTAGTCCTGCTCTATAGAGATTTGTGTTCCCCAAAGTTGAGTGTGGCGCATATGCAAGAATTGGAGGACACTATCGCTATTTTATTATGCAAGTTAGAGAGAATATTTCCTCCGGGATTTTTTTGATGTGATGGAACACTTGCCGATTCACCTTCCGTATGAAGCCAATGTTGGTGGCCCGATACGCTTTAGGTGGATGTACCCATTCGAGAGGTAACAACCATTGTCTTAAGTTATCTCATCTTTGTATTATATTTTTTCATGTACGTATTTACAATGTGATTAACTACATATGTTTTAATTAGATACTTGCACCATCCGAAAAAGAAGATAAAGAACAAGGCTAGAGTTGAGGGGTCAATTTGCAATGCATACTTGGTCGAAGAAGTCGCTACGTTTTTTAGCTATTATTTCGAACCCCACGTGAAAACGAGAGTTACAACCATTGGGCGAAATGATGGTGAAGACGAGATTAGCGGACCGGATGTATTATCAATTTGCAACTTACCCGAAGATCATTTGGAAAAAAAGAAAGGATTTTATTAACTCGATAAAGATTATAAAATAGCAATGAATTATATCCTAATGAATTGTGAAGAGGTCGAACCATATCTTCGAGTAAGTAAACTTATCTATTTGCTTCATTTTTTGTTATATAATTAAAAGTGGCCAAATAATAATATTGTCATTTAATTTGTAACTCAGAAATTTGTTAGTCAAGTAAATGAACAAACCCCGCAGATAACGGAGGAAGAAAGAACTTCAAAGTCGGCTTTATAATGATTTTTCCAAATGGTTTGGAACTCATGTAAGTTGGTATTGTGTAGAAATGTACTTGTAATAAGAATGCATAATTAAAATAATTTAACTTTTATTGCTCAACAGATACATAGCCTTCAGGAATATTCCGAAATTTTGTTGAAAAATCTGTCTTGGGGCCCGTCAAGGAGAGTGATGTCATACACCGGTTACTTTGTTAACGGTTATAGATTTCACACCAAAGCCCACAGCGATGGAAAAGGAACGACAAACAGCGGGGTATATGGGTTAAAGGAGATTATTACGGTGAGTTGAAGCAAATAATTGAGGTTGAACTTGCTGGAATACTTGACCAAAAAATTATTCTTTTCAAATGCGACTGGTTTGATTCTACTCCAAATCGCGGTTTAAGAGTGCATCCTCAATATAAACTTGTAGAAATCCATAGGAAAATAACCTACCAGGGTTACGATCCATTTGTATTTGCTTCCCAATGTCAACAAGTCTACTACACACCTTATCCGGGTAGTAAGACATCATCTAGGGTTGATTGGTTGGGTCGTATGTCGCTCCAAACCACGCCTATTTGACGCTCCCTGGTGTTCCGGTGTCGTATCAGGACGAAGTACGTTAGGAGGAGACCAGTCGCATTGATCCAACTATTACTGAAGTTGGTCAACTTGCAAACCGGTCAGGGGAAATTGAAGTTGTACTTGTGGCCGGTACGAGCCGTGGTTATGAAGATGATGACGATGACGATGATGAAATTATGTCGGGAGATGACAATTCTGAAGAAGAGGATGAATTAATGACCGATGATGATTTAGAATGATTAAGATTTCTCGCTTCTCTTGGAATTCCACATATTGAAAGTGAGTCATATTTGTTGTTTTTTTTTTTTTTGTATTTTATTATAATAAATTAATTGTCATATTGTATAACTTTTTAACATAATTCAGAGTAGAAATTTTATTGTCATAATAATTTGATTCTTAAATTTTGCAGATTGCAACTCATGCATTTTCAAGGATATGCATATGAATGACATCAAGGAGTTTATGAGAAATGCACACTTTGATTGTAAGTTTTGATAAATGAAATAA
Organism: Vinca minor; assembly: GCA_026122235.1. Classification (NCBI taxonomy): domain Eukaryota; kingdom Viridiplantae; phylum Streptophyta; class Magnoliopsida; order Gentianales; family Apocynaceae; genus Vinca; species Vinca minor. The sequence goes on from JAOCZM010000116.1 coordinate 3,181,096, forward strand.
ATTACTTTGAACGTGAGTGTTGCAATGTAATGTGCACACTTTGATTGTGAGTTTTGATAATTCAAAGTGTGCACTTTGAATGTGAGCTTTGTAATGTAATGTGTACACTTTGATTGTGAGTTGTAATGTAAGGTGCACACTATGATTGTGAGTGTTGTTATTCAAAATGTGCACTTTGATTGTGAGTGTTGTAATAAGAAGTTTGCACTTTGATTGTGAGTATTTAATGTAATGAGAATTGATTGTGAGCATTTTGGATATTAGCATTTTGGTTGTGAGCATTTTGGTTATTGCTGCTGTGTTCTGTAATAGGGATTTAATTAAATTAAATTTTTATTTTTTTAAATAACAACAATTTAGCGACGGTAAATACCGTCGGTATTCGGTCGCTATATGGTGACCCTCTTTTCCGTTGCTAAGTATCCGTCGCTATTCGGTCGTTCCTGGGTCAAGTCAAATGTCAGCAATGTTGACCAGACCGTCGGTATTCGGTCGCTATATGGTGACCTGCTTTTCCGTTGCTAATTATCCGTCGGTATTCGGTCGTTACTCAGTCAAAGTCAAAAGTCAACAATGTTGACCATTCGGTCGGTATTCGGTTGGTATATGGTGACCCTCTTTTCCGTTGCTAATTATCCGTCGGTATTCGGTCGTTACCAAGTCAAAGTCAAAAGTCAACAATGTTGACCATTCGGTCTGTATTCGGTCGGTAAATAGTGACCTAATATTCGGTCGCTAGATATTCGGTCGGTATTCGGTCGTTACCCAGTCAAAGTCAAAAGTCAACAATGTTGACCATTCGGTCGGTATTCGGTCGCTATTTACCGACCGAATATTCGGTCGCTATTTTGTCCGTCGGTATTTGGTCGGTATTTTGCTTAGCGACGAAAAATGCACGACCACGTCATTCGGTCGTTAATCAGTCGCTAAACTTAGTTTAGTGACGGATTAGCGACGGAAATGTCCGTCCCTGTTACACAGTTTTCTTGTAGTGACATGGGCTCCCTCCTCTGGTGAGGTCCAAAAAAAATAAAGAAGAAAAAAAAAATTACGAGCTTCATCCCCATTCTCCTCAATGAAATCTCATAAAGGTCTTTCGTTAGACCTTTTGTTAATGGGTCGCTATATTTTCTTTGGATCTCACAAAGTCCAAAGCTATAACACCGATTTTCAAAAGTTTCTTTACAAATTTATGTCTACGACGTATATGTCTAGACTTTCCATTATACACATTATTCCTTGCTGTACCAATAGGTGACTTACTATCTCAATGTAACCTAATCGGTGACATTGGTTTTGAAAACATTGGAATATCCTCCAAAAACCCACGTAACCATTCAACATCTTTGTTTGCTATATCCATTGCTATGAATTCTGATTCCATAGTTGATCTCACATTACAAGTTTGTTTGCATGATTTCCATGACACCGCTGCACCTCCTATTACAAAAATGTATCCACTTGTGGATTTTATATTTTTTGAGTATGCTATCCAATTTGTATCAGTGTACCCTTCTAATACAGCTGGATATCTAGTATAAAATAATCTATAGTTAGCAGTGTACCTTAGATATCTAAGCACTCTAACTAACTCTTTCCAGTGCTCATAACTGGGATTACTTGTATACCTCGCAAGTCTGTTGACTGAGTTTTCAATATCTGTTCTAGTGCAGTCCATGAGATACATTAGACTGCTTATGATCCTAGATTATTCAAGTTGTTGCACACATTCTCCGCGATTCTTGCTGAGATTAGCACAAACTTCCATAGGTGTTCTCGCAATTAAATCACTTCCTTTATCAAATTTGTCTAATAGTTTTTTAACATAATGATTTTGAGAAAGTGAATAACCATATGATATTTTGGTAATCTTCATTCCAAGTATTACATTGGCATGTCCCATATCCTTCATATCGAAGTTTTGCGAACAATCTCTTGGTAACTTTAATGTTTTCCTTGTTACCAATAATTATCATGTCATCTACGTAGAGACAAACTATTACATAGTCGTCTTTGCTTCCTTTTACGCACACATTTATCACTCTGGCTTATTTGAAAACCAATTGATAGCATTACACAATCAAATTTCTCATGCCATTGTTTAGGTGTTTGTTTTAATCCATACAGTGATTTAACAAGTCTACACACCTTGTTTTTTTGTCCTGGAACGACATACCCTTCAGGCTGATCCATGTATATTTTTTCTTCCAGTTCCCCGTTAAGGAAAGTTGTTTTCACATCCATTTGATGGATCTCTAAATCAAACAAGGCTGTAAAATGCGATAATTAGTCTGATTACTATTTTTCTAGATACATGGGCATAAGTGTCAAAATAATCGACACCCTTAGTTTGTCTGTAGCCTTTAAATACAAGTATTGCCTTGTACTTGTCAATTATACCATCAGGTCTCATCTTTCTTTTAAAGATCCATTGTGACATAATGCTTTACAACCTGGTGAAAGTTCCACAAGTTCCCAAGTATCGTTTGGTATTCGGGTAGGTGGTAGTATGGGCCGGCTAGGGGTTTCATAGTTTGGGGTTTGTTCTTGTGTTAAAACTTAAATGTCCCTTGGTAAAACAACGCCGTATGAGCCACGTCAACAATTTTGGTCGGAAATTTGATTTTTGCCTACATCGGGACACCCGTAAATTGTTGAAGTCCAAGTATAGTCGAAAACAAAGTATTGGTCTATAACCCGAAAAGCAAAAGAAGTTAAAGTCCAAAACATGTCATTCACTAATATATATATATATATATATATATATATATATATAAGTGCTCGCAACTTGCCACCACTTTGCGACCATTTAGATTTTATTAGTTAATTTTTTTTAATATAGACGGTGGTCGGTAAGTGGTTGCAAATTGCCATCACTCAGTGACCACTTTGTTATTTGTATTGAGTTAGTGAGTTAGAGACCATTTTGCAACCGAATCGGAACCACTAGTTTAGTGGTCGTAAAATGGTGCCAAATGAGCTTAATTGAGCGACCAATTATTTTCGGTCACTATTCGCCACGTTTCTGGTAGTGCTTGAAAAATATTTGAATCTTATATTTTCATGTATAAAGACTCATTAGTTAAAAAAAATGGGTCTTTGGAAAGATTTGAGGCTAAAACCCATATTTTTTGTCTGTGTTGTCCGGTTAACCGCAATATTGGTACACTTAACCCCACCAGAATCGTGGTTAACTCGACTGGCGCATTTCTGGACAAAATACGACTATTTTATAGCCGTTGGACACCATTTCTGAATCTCTATAAAATGAGTTTCTTCCTCTTTCATAATTAAGGCTTGTACATATTTTTCCTAGACTTAAACACCCCCCCCCCACATTATGAGTGTTTAACACATCCGAGCATCTTGAGATTCCGTTGTATTATCACATATTATATAGAACTGGAGTTTTCCTTGTAAAATTCGTCACATAGAAGTGTGATTAAATTGTTCTACAATGTAATATCTACCATATATAGTGTGATCATTTGGTGTTGTTCTTATATTTGCCTCAAGCGATGCTAGATTTTCTAGATCTCTCCATAAGTGGGACCTTGGATGAGATTTAGTTGAGTTGCGTTGTGTGGTGGTTAAAATGAATAACTTATAAGCGTGACCTTGGGTGATCCACCTTGTTGAGTTGAGTTGAGTGGTAGTTAAAGTGAAAAAACTTATAAGTGTGACATTGGTGATCCACCTTGTTGAGTTTAGTTGAGTGGTGGTTAAAGTGCAAAACTCATAAGTATGACCTTGGGTGATCCATGTATTCGGTTTTTCCACCGTCAATTTGTTGAGAAGGGATGTGTTGTTAGTGGAGTGTTGTGAAAATCTTTGGGTGAGGCTTAAGGTAGTATATGTAGATCCGTGGATCGAACCACTATAAATCGCTTGTGTTTGTTCTCTATAACTCCATCTCTTTATTTTCAAGTTCTTACATTTAAATTGCTTGTCACTTGTTTATATCAACTTGTTGATATGCTTTGGCTATGATTGGTTGAGTTATTTGTTTTGTAGAGTTATGTTTGAAGCTTTCCATATTATGAACTCTACTAGTATATGCTCCTTGTGCTGTCTTGGTTGTATGTTGCTTATCCTAATGAATGAGAATTGTATCCAAGCATGCTAGTTTTCATTCTAATGTTTATCTCATATGGCTTACCTTGTCTTGATTATAATATTCATCTTAACCATTTTTATATTATGAGGTTTATTGCTTTGGTATGTGTTTGGATCTTTCATTAGTTTTAGTCATCTAGTTTGGATTCCATCCTTGCTACATAGCTTGAATTTAACATAGCAATGGCTTAAGCAAGTTTTCCACTAGATCACCCTATGTGTTTAAATGATATACTTAAAAAAATATTTGGTTACATAGGCGATAATTTTTTTTTTTTTTTATACAAAAACTAAGAAGAAATCAATACCTAATTCCTCCCACCCCCAGGTATTTCATTATGTACTACTTGTTGTAAATACTTTTTAATGAATCTAGAATTTTATCTATTTTTTGTACATCTATTCTCACTTTTATTTCATTATTATTGTTCGTGATGTACTTCCCGATGTCTCAACATTATCTCCACTTCTTTTAGTAGTCAAGGTGGATTCATGGTTTCTCTTTTGGACTTATTATCTTTGACATGGTGTTTTTGTTTTTTTTATTTAAAAAAGAGACCAATCTATTTCTCTCAAGTCCCTTTCAAGATTTTAGAGGAAATTCTCAAGTAGACAACTAAAATTCCATAGAAGCATTAGTCTCAATCTAGAATCCACAAGTGCAGCACCAAATATCATCAATTGCGCGCCGTACTGAATAGTATCCTCCGCTTCTCTTTAGTGGCTGCTCTTTCTTGATTTATTCTAAATAAATGGTGTCTCATCATGCTATAGTTGTGAATAGTACTTTCTCAGGTGGCTAATTAAAAGTGACAACATTTTTAATTATGTACAAAGAACAAATTCATTTGTTAATTGAGGAAGCTTTTTCCAAACGCATGTGTCGATTCACCATACGCTTTCTAGACAAGGTGGATCTAATAATAATTTTTTAGCTCAATTTAATTCTTAAGCAATATGTTGTATTTTTTTATGAATAAAAAAGAAGCTCCAAGTGATGGCGACTAACATTCCCTACTACCCTATGTTCATATTTTTGTATTTAATAACGAACATATCAGATTAAGTGAACAACCAGCGTAAAAACTGACCCATCAGAGTAACAATATGTTTTGTGTTGAATTCATATCTTTCATCATATATATGAATAGTAACTTCAGCCGTTGAATTGAGGATATACCCTGGCCCCGTCTGGCTCGGCCCGGCCTAGCTCGACCCTAAGTGTTCTAGGATTCCCCAATTTAGGCACGGTATGGGGCAATAGAAAAAGGGGTTTGCATTACACTGTCACTGATTTAGCAGAAAGGGCAAAATATGGCAGCAAAAAAAAATAGGACAACATTTTTGTCTGGGACGGAAGTGGGGCAGAAATAAATCCCCATTTTCCTCTTCCCCTTCCCTTCTCACGAACCCCAAACTCCCAAAGGCAAAAAAAAAAAAAACCAGACTCCCCCACTCCCCTGCTACCTCCGCCACTGCTTCTACCAACACCTTGCTTTCTCTTTCATCTCTCATTTTGTGAGGTAAAAAATAAATTTGAATTTGAATTTTTTTTGGGAAATATCAAACTATGTGTTGAATTTAACTATAAACATACTAATTATGTTTAGGAAATCAATGTAATTTGTTGATATTGTAAATTATTTGTGAATTTTGGGTATTTATGAAATTAGGGCAATTATGAATTTAGGGTTTTTGTGAATTTGGTAATTTATGAATTTATGCATTAGAATTGTGAATTTGGCAATTGTGAAGTTGTGATTGTGTGAATTTACACTTAGAGCATTTGCGATTTTAGGGTATTAGTGAACTTGTGAAATTTCCAATTTGGTAATTTGTGAATTGTGAATTTAGGGCAATAGTAGATTTGGAGATATAACATGTGTTTTTTCTGATAAATTGTATGTATATTGTTTTTTTTTTGTATAGATGGCCGTACCCACTCATCTTCAGCCCGATCCTTTTGATCTCACTGTTTTAAACAAACAACCGTCCCATAAATCTTTAAGAATATAGCATGGGGATGAGACACTGAACGAACCTTTAAAGGTTATTACGAGTTCGGGTAACTTTTACGCATCGTATAGTAGAGAAACCAACCCCCCCTGAGTAATAAACCTAATAGACCTAATAGGTAATTTGAATGTAGATCACGCTCTCGTGACTGCATTAATTGAGAGATGGCGCCCGGAGACCCATACGTTCCATCTCCATTGCGGTGAGGCGACCATCACACTAGAGGACGTATGATATATTCTAGGACTACCTATCCAGGGGCCAGGAAGTCTCGTGGGGTGACAGTTACAATTTCACCAAGGGTCAATGGGTTGATCGCGTCTACGAGCTTTTTAGGATTTCGACCCAATGAGGCTGCAAATCAGGGGAAACACTTTGCAGCTAGTAGAGGTTTATGCCCACATTAGTGAGCCCTTAGGACATGATGTTACCGACCGCGAGGTACAACAAATGGCTGGGGCTTTGATCTTCATCTTGATGGGTAGTTTCCTTTTCCCAGATAAGTCGGGGGCCCGGGCCAACATACGTTATCTACTAACACTCAGTGGTCCCCTTCTTGGGCCAGCGGTTTACTCGCACATTTGTACCGCCAGATGTGCATCTCGTGCATGGCTGATTCCAAGGACATTAACGGGTGTTGCTTGCTGATTCGGGTTTGTCCAATTTATATAAATTTAAATGTGATTTTGTGATTTAAATATTTAATAATCGATTTTGTTTGTTTTGACCAGTTGTGGGCGTGGGAACGTATTTCATTTCTCCGTCCGGCAAACCATGGCATCATTCCAGATGAGATCCCCGCCAACGGTAGACCTCACGGGGTTAGGTGGAATGTCCCCGGAGTTTCCGCAACGCCCTAAATCGCAGCTGTTGGTGTTTCGCGAATAACTTGATTTGATGACAGAGACACAGGGGGTGAGTTAATTTCAATGTTCTTGTATTTTTTTATTATTAACTAAATTGTTTTACATTAACAATTATCTTTTTTGGCAGTTCATGTGGATGTCGTACCCTGATTCGGTATATGCAGAGAGGGTGGCTCGGGATGTAGACTTCTTTAGGACGTGTCGAGCTCGTACGCCACTCATCTGCTTCGGTCATGTGTCAATTTGACTTCCACCAGGTGGTACCAATCTTGGCAGGGGCAGAGGGCTCTGTCGAGGGTCGAGACCTCCACACGGTGAAGGCGATATCGACAAAGAATTGGCAGACCGAGCACATTACATACATTAAAATGTGGGATTTACACATCGACGCACTGGAGGCCTCTGCTCCCGCCCTCGGTAATGTTATTGTACCAACCCGCGAGTACATAGATTGGTACAATCTCATTACGACTCACCGTATGACTAACCCCCAAAATCGGGATCAAAGGCCACTCCCGATTGGTATTCAACCCACCGCTACAGCAGAAGACATTTTGGTAAGTTTTATTCGTATATTTTTCATTGTTAATATTTTTTTTCCTGAATATACTAATTTAATGTTATTTTATAGGAGGAGCCGCACAGGGTGATGCTGGAAGAGTTCGAGAAGCCTGCCATTCGAAAAAATACGCAGTACAAGTCTCTCATCACATGGGCAGCGAAAATGATTAATTATGCTTTCGCAGTGGCAGGAAAGTCGGTGACATGCTGATCGCGATCTGCCGATGTTGTGGAAGCTGCCGTTCTGCAACCTTCCACACAGCCGAGGGAGCATGTTCCGGGTAGGGCTGCGGTTGGGAGACAGGGTACTCGTCGGAATCGCCAGGCAACTCAGGAGAATCTTGCTGCGCGGCGCCTGAGGCAGCATGGCGGGACCGTCCCTAACGCAGCAGCAACCGACTCAGTTCGAGACTCAGGGTGATGTACCCTTGGAATATGAATACCAATTTCCAAGTATCGGCACTTATTCTCCGGGTATTCAAAATAGGGGCCATCCTGGTGCGGGGACTTCTTCATTGGGACAGCTGGAAGTCTATTTTGGTGCGACGCCCTCGTACAGCCTCGGCCTGGACCAGACACAAACGCTGCCGCAGACTCCACAGCTCCAACCAGATTCCCCTGAGGAGGCAATACGTATCGACACCGAAGGTGTAGAATTCTTTGAAACAGAGCATGGTAGTGTTGTGCGAACCAGAGACGGCAACACATACTATCTCCGGACTAACCCGAGAAGGACCCATATATACACCCCATCGGGACTGTAGATAGGATTTACTTTGTATTTCATACATTTGTTTTATTCTTGTTACAAACAAATTGTTTTATTTATGACATACACGATTCCTTTGTTTTTTTCGTTGTTCTTATTTTATTAATGAAGTCAGTTTCGTCAAAGTAATTTTTTTACACGTAATTTGGTAAATATTCTCCTTAAGTGAATTATTTTGTTGTAAAAAGACCCAAGTGTCTCAGGAAAAACGGAATTGTCACTTGGCATTTTCTACCAAAAATGGAAAAATCCTTCAGTTTTTGGACAAATTTTCTGCCAGTTGGGACTTCCGTCCCGGACAAAAATGTTGTCCCATTTTTTTTGGCTGTCATGTTTTGTCCTTTCTGCTAAATCAGTGCCAGTCTAGTGCAAACCCCCATAGAAAAACGAGCATGTTTTATAAATGTACTAAATATTGTATAAGAAGAAATACTAAAAAAATTCAAAGTTGTATAAAGATTATGGAGATATAATGAGGACGAGTATTAAATTAGTTACGATACGAAATTTAAGAACCTTATAAATTGGATACTCTACAACATTATATGCCCTTTTATACAATACATCTAATTATAATTATAATATGGTGGATGCTCACGATTTGTCTTCTAGTGTTTAAAATTTATCCTATTAAATAAGAACATATAAATAAAAATTTATACAGTTACAATATGACTAATGATATTACCAAGGCACATTTCCTCCTGCCAATACAACTTACTTTTTCAAATGACTTTTTTTTTTTTTTTTTTTGAATAGAAAAATCATTATCATTAATTGATATAGAAGGTTACATGTGGTAGGAGAAAACCCGGTGGGTCTCCAAACCATTGAGATGAGGTTCTAGTCCTCATTGCATATTTAGCCAAAACAGCTGCAGAATTATTACAAGATCTATGAATAAAAGATAGATTGGCTATACTAATCCCCAAGATATTCTTAATCTGACTAACTATGTGGCCCACTGGGGATAGATCTTTATCGTCCTGATGCACTTTGTTAACCAAAACTTGGCAATCGCTTTCTATAAGGCATGGTTGGTAGCCTTTGCATATTGCAAATCTGAGCCCCTCCAGCAATGCTTTTGCTTCCACATGCTCGGGGCTAGACAAATTTGTGGCAAACTTTGAAAACCCTCCAACAAAAGCTCCTTTGTGGTCCCGTACTATAGCGCCTATACCTCCAACACCATTAAGCCAAGATCCATCAATGTTTAGCTTCAAAAAACTATTTGTAGGTGGCTTCCAGCCCAGGCGCGTAAAAGGAGCCATGTTTGCATCACACCTTTGTCGTCTTCTCTCTCTTGTCTGATCAGGCAACATAAATGAAAGGTGACGACTTCGTCTCCACATTCTAAAAGAGGAATGAGGCAGAAAGGAAATATGTCCTTTGTAATGATAGAATCAATGTCAAAACTAGTGTAGTTCCAAACTTATGCTGCCTAAGGGCATGAAAAAATTGCATGTAGAGCAGTCTCGTCTTCAGTTCTACAAAGGGGGCACTGTGATACAAGAGATTTGACTCTCCGAGATAGAGGTTGGCAGGTTGGCAAAATTCGTTGGAAGATTTTCCAGATGAAAACTTGTAGCTTTGGCGGGACAGGCAGTCTTCAAATTAATTCCCAATGATGAAAGAATTTGCCGTTGAGGTGGATGGACCGGTTCTTCCACCTCCCACGATGTCAACTTGAAGATGGTAGCCAGATTTAACCGAATAGAACCCATTTTTTGTGTAGGCCCAAACTAGCTTATCTACAGGCCAAGCATCACATAGAGGGACTTTTAAGATCTCTCCAATCTCATAGGAGGTAAAATATTGTTTCAACAAATCTTCATTCCAAGTTCCTCTTTGATAATCAATGAACCTAGATACTGCCATCATTTTATCAGAAAAATACATATTTGGTGGGGATAGGAGTTTGAAACTGTGTGGGGATGTAAGCCATTTATCACACCACATACTGACCCTTGAGCCATCCCCTATCCTTCATTTTAAGCCTTCTAGGAGTAAGTTCCGTCTTTTGATGATGCCTTGCCAAATAAGGGAAGATCGTCATTTTGAGGGAACAGTCAAGAATCTTTCCAAGACAAAGTACTTTGCCCGCAAGACTCTAGAGCAAAGTGAGAAAGGTTGATTGATGATCCGCCAACCTTGCTGAGCTACCAAAGCTATGTTGAAAGCCTCGAGATCACGAAATCCCAGACCCCCTCGAGACTTTGGTTTGCAAAGCTCCGACCAAGCTCGCCAACATATCTTCCTTCCTTTAGCGTCACCACCCCATAGAAAAGCACGCATCATACTTGTGATGGATTAAACTATGTATTTGGGGAGGACAAAACAGGAGATGACATAAGTGGGAATTGCCTGGATTACAACTTTGATTAGTACGACTCAAGCTGCAAATGATAGAGTCTTTTCCTTCCAACTACTAAGCTTCTTCCACACTTTATCAAGAACGAATTGAAAAACCTCTTTTTTCGATCTCCCTGTCATGTATGGGAGTCCCAAGTACTTCCCTTTCCCATCGCCCTCTGGGATTTGGAGAATGGTAAAAGCGAGGTCATTTATCTCAGCAGGGGTATCTTTACTGTAAAACAGGTTAGATTTATCATAGTTAATCATTTGACCAGAGCAGGCTTCATAAGTCTTAAGTACCTCTTTTAGCTTCCTAAAACAAACCTCGTTAGCCTGAGAGAAAAAAAAAAGAGTCATCCGCAAAAAGAAGATGTGTGACAGAAGCACCGCCTCCAAACTGAAAACCAGTGAGAACACCCCGCTCTTCAGCTGAGCGGATAATGGAGGATAGTCCAGCAGTACAAATAAGGAAAAGAAAGGGAGACAAGGGATCTCCTTGCCGGATTCCCCTAGTCGGCCTAAAAGATCTGGTGGGAACTCCATTGAGCATAATCGAATAATTGATAGTCCTGATACAGTTCATTATCAAAGACAGAAATTTTGGCGGAAAATTCATGTTAGTCATTACAATTTCTATATAATTCCATTCAACTCTGTCAAAGGCTTTACTCATGTCTAGCTTGAGAGCTAGTTGATGCGAACAAGTCGGTCGCACCGTCTACAGGCTGTGAAAAACTTCAAAAGCCACAATTGCATTATCCGTGATGAGTCTGCCTTTTAGGTAAGCACTCTGGGCCTCATCAATGATTGAATTCATGACCAATTTGAGGCGATTGGTGATGACCTTAGAGAGGAGCTTATAGACAACATTACATAAGCTAATAGGCCTAAAATGCATCATAGAAATTGGCATTTTAATTTTTGGAATTAGAGCTATGTGCGTAGAATTTATTGCCACCATGTCAGCTCCCTCATTTAGGATTCCAAGAATAAGATCAGAGATCGAGTTCCCTAGAATATGCCAAAGTTTCTGTAGAAAGAGCACATGCATTCCATCAGGGCCAGGAGCCTTGTGCGGATGCATCTGCTTGAGAGCCATGACAATTTCAGCCCTTGTGAAAGGTCGCTCTAGGATACCCATTTCGCTTGGGCTAAGCTTATTGGTAAGAAAGTCCGGGGAAAGACTCGCCCCCTCAGGATTAGCTCTAAACAGAGTCTGAACGAAATCTACAGCGACTTTCTCAATATCTTCTTCTTCATCCACCAAACTACCGTCCAGAGCTATAATATGATCAATGTGATTTTTCTCCTTCCGCTGAGATGCCTTATTATGAAAATAAGCAGTATTGCGGTCGTCTTCCATTAACGAAGTTGCTCTGCTTCGCGCTTTCCAATATCCCTCTCTGAGATTTTGAATTTTTTCTAATTTATTAGCAATTTCAAGCTCATCAGATAGAGAGTAACCAATCAGACCCCGCCGCTTTTGGATTGCGTCTAATTCCTTTTGTTTATCATTTAGCTTTTTCTCTAAATCCCCGACGACTCTAGAACTCCATTCCAAGAGGTCGGTGCGGAAATCTGATAAAGCATCACTGATTCCAAAAGCGGAGAGGTCAGATGGAGATGTCCATGGAAGACGAGCATAGTCCAGGAACTCCGGTTCTTGGAACAAAAATGGTTCAAACCTTTGGGGACGAGGTTTCCTACTATAACCTTTGGGAACCATAATTTTTCTCTTATTGAGTTTACGGGGAAGAGGAATGCCAAGAAGAATCGGTAGGTGGTCACTATCCTTAGTAGATAAGTGTTCAATTTTCATTTTAGGAAAGAGACTGCGTCAAGATGGAGTGGCTAAACCCCGATCAAGACGGACAAAAACTTCTCCCGATCCATCCCGAAAATTGCACCAAGTATAGGTGCTTCCAACAAAACCCAAATCACATAATCCGCATTCAGTAACTGCTTCCCTGAAATTGTTTATTTGCTTTTGACTTCTTAGGAAGAAACCAGTTTTTTTCACTTTGGCTCAAAATTTCGTTGAAATCACCCATACACAGCCATGGCAGCGAATTTATAGATTGCAATCGTTTAAGCAACTTCCATGAGTGAGTTTGCATAGCAGCATCCGGGTTCCCATAGAAACCCGTGAAACGCCATTTAGAATTATGTTCATCAGAAGAAACGCAAGAGTCAATGTGACCAAGCGAATAAGGCAAAATATCCAACTTAATAGATGACTTCCAGAAGAGACATAAGCCACCGCTAAGGCCATGTCGGCTCACAGGAAAACAAGAAGAAAATCGTAATTTACAACGAATAAAATCCATAGAATGAGATAAAAACTTTGGTTCAGATAAAAAACTATTGCCGGATGATGCACTTCACATAAGCGCATTAATTCTTGAATTGTCTGAGAGTTATTAATCCCCCGACAATTCCAAGATAAACAATTCATTGGTCTTGGCGGGGCCGCTTAGCAGCCTCCACCTTACCCTGATTAACAGAAGGAGCCCCCGTTAAATATTTTCTCAAAACACTCTCATTTGAAGAAGTAACAAGATCGTCCATAGTCACAAATATCAAAACTGTCCCTAGGAGTTGAGAAATTGCAGCCTTGATTCTTTGTGAACCAGTCAGTTCAAAAATTTCAGAATCTGTCCCCATGAGTTGAGAAATTGCAACATTGATCCCTTTGAACCAGTAAGTTCAAAAATTACAGAAACTGTCCCTATGAGTTGAGTAATTCCAGCGTTGATCCTTTGTGAACAAGAAAAAGGAAATATTACAGCATATGTCCCAAACAATTCTAAATTTGTACAATTAGTCCTATTTGGACTAGAAAAAGTACAGACCTTTGCTGCGATATGTCTTGTCGACGGAGGCTCAGTTCCGCCATAAAAAATAGTTCGGAGTTTCAAAAGAACACGACATAATAGACACAGATCCGCACAAAAGCCGAATAAAATGACACAAAGAATCGACGGCACACCGCGGCATATGCCTAGCGGCCGGAGAAGAGAACCTAAGGTTTTAAGAGACCAAAGGTAGATTTGCCAACGAAATCGGAGTCTAATTGATGAGACATCGCCGGACGATGATGTCCTTCCCTGATTCATGTCCAGTGCTCAGCCACGAAAGAGGCGGCATAGATGTTTGAGAGAAACCCTCGTAACCCATTTCTCTTAACCCATCCGCTGCTTTACAATTTGCCAAGGGCGGTTGATTAATCGGAGAAGAAAGTGGTCATCATCTATTACACTCATTTCAAATGACTAAGTTGCCATTTTGATAAATATTAATATCTTTCAATTAATTTATATCTCCAATATTTTATTTAATAATCTATTACACTCAATCTATAATTTTCTCTCTATTATAATGCTAGAAGTTCACCCAAAAAAACTAAACAAACAAACACTATAAATTCTTTTTTTTACTTTAATGTTTTTGACATATTTATTTATACATTAATAATGTTTTTTCCACAAATGAAGTAGAGAAAATAATCAAAGTCTTATTGCTCTTGCACTATAAATTTACAATCGTTTTCTTACTTATTAGTTGTAATGAATGAAAACCTTAGACCATTAATTTATTTTTATCTATATTATTTATTTTGTAAACTTATAGCATTATAAGAGAAAGAGAAACTTAGAGATTGAGTGTGGATATATTATGGAAGAAAATATTGGAGAGATCATGAGCTGATTTTTTGAATAAGAGAGTAAAAATTAGAGATTGAGTGTGAATAGATTAGGGAAGAAAATATTGAAAAAAATATATTAATTAAGAGAGATTAATATTGACTAAAAGGGTAACTTGGTCATTTAAAGGCAAATTTCCTTGCCAGGAGAAATTCTGCCTTGACAATATCACTAGCCTTATAATATTTGGGAAGTTTTGCCAAACGTATCTGAACAAACGTATCTCGAGTGGTCATCCAGACATCGGGTAAGCAAGCTGGTTCACAGTGTTCCTCTCCGCACGATCGTTAACAATTGATAAAATAATAAAAAATAGACTTCAAGATAGGAAATAGAAGACTTCATTAAAAATGTAAAATTACATATATTCAAAATCCTTTAGCTTTATTCCTCTATGAATGAGAATATAACAAGTAAACAAATGTGAGAATGCATCCACCCCGTCTGGTTTCTTCCGTAAGTCTATTACGGGTATAATTCCCTTAATTTGTGCTCATTCCAAGAGTGAACGGTCTGCTGTCCAAAATTAACATCGATTCTGAAGCTACCTACGCATGTTTTTCAAGAAAACAGTGTAGTGACCTTCTCAAACTTCTTGCACTTTCCTCTCGAGTCCCTGTCTGCTAGATTGATTCTTGAGCAGTAGGCCTGCAAACGGGTCGGATTTTTATCCGTATCCGACTTGAATCCGATTTTATTTTTAGGATATGGTAAGAACTCTAAACCCATATACCCGCATCCAAATCCGAGTCCGTATAAGAGTAATAAAACGGTTACGAATATGAAATATAAAAAATCGTATCCGTTAAACCCGAATCCGTTTCAGGTAAAACAATATATATATTCCCTAAAACAATATATTTTAAATGATTTATAGGATTTAAGACTTTTTTTGTAATATAAGTATTTTATAGGATTTATGTGATAATTATTTATATTGCAATTTTAATCCTGTATATATACATTCTTAAGAGTTAAAAAATAACAAACCTCAATATCACAGCCTCTTCTTCTCTCTCTCTCTCCCCCGTTACCTCTTCTACCTTCTCCGGCACCTACTCCTCGCCGCTGCTCCTTCCCGTCACCGTCACCATCACCGCCGTAGGTATATTCAGTTACGTGTAAAGTATTTTTCTTCCGTTGGTTCTCGTTTACAAAGATATGTTTTTGTATTTGGTGTTCAAATTGCAATATGGTGAAAAGGCTTTAGGCTTCTTTCATTTTATTTATTCATAACCTCTAATTTTCTTTTATTAGAGAAACTATAGATTCTGAAACATAATTGTTGATTCATTGTCTTTCTCCTACAGGATGGCAAATACTCTTAGTGAAACGGGTTTTACCATATCCGTATTCGGATCCAAATCAGCGGATCTAGTAATACATATTTTGGATCCGCTAGGATATGGATACGGATATGGTAGAAAAAACTAAAAATGGATATGGATCCGGAATAGACAATTCTGTATCCGTTTGTAACCGTTTGCAGGCCTATTGAGCAGGACCAAGTCTCCTTTCTTGATCCCGGCCTCCACAACCTTCTTGTTGTAATATTTGTCCATTTACTATTAATAATGTTCCTCGGCTCAGCCAGTACTTGTGCGAGTTTCCTCCAGAAAGACCAAGCTTTCTGTTAAGATATGCTCATTTTCGGCTTCCCGAAAACTTCTGCTCTTCTTCTCGGGACTGTGTATTCCACGGGAAACATTGCCTCGGTCCTAAAGCATAGGTTCAAGGAAGATTCCTCGGCGTAGTTCAATAGGCTCACAAGTCGTTATAAAGTTCATCACACCATGATCCCTTGGAGTTATCCAACCCTTTTCTTTGTCCATCAATGATTGTCCAATTCGTTGACTTCCTACATGCCATTGGTTTGTGGGTATGCTACCGACGTAAATCTTTACTCGATATTCAGTTCCTGGCAAAAGGCTCTAAAATCTGCGGCCTTAAACTGCTTCCTATTATCCGTAATAAAGATACGGGGAACACCAAATCGGCACACCACTTCTTCCTAAAAGAAGTCTTTTGCCTTTCCCGAGGTAATGTTTAATAGTGCATAGCTCTCTATCCATTCAGCGAAGTAGTCAATTGCTACCACTAGAAATTGTCTATCTCCTAGGGCTCTTGGGAATGCTCTCACGATGTCTATTCCCCATTAAGCGAAAGGGATTGCACTCCCAAAGATTTGATAGTATGTGGTCATGAAGTAATGGACATTTGCGTGCAACAGTTATTTAGTACATTCTCTCGCAAAATAATTTGGAATCCTCCTCCATGGTTGGCCAAAAATACTCATATCGCATGATCTTCCTAGCCATGGTTCAGGCTCTAACGTGTGCCCCGTAAATTCTGTAATGTACTTCCATGAATAACTATATTGCTTTATTGGGGCCTACACATTTCAGTAGCGGCCATGAAAATGACCTCTGTTATAGTTCATTCCCAATTGTCGTGTACTGGGCATCGATGGATAATAACTTTCTAGATTCAGCTTCATCTCCGGGCACTGTCCCGTACTGAATATATGCGACTATTTGCACCTCTCCATTCGCCCACCCCGGTGATTTCCATAATCTCGTCTTCTATACTAATAGATTCTAAAGACTCTATCTAAGATCCTTCTATGAATTCTCCCTCTTCCAGTTTAAAGGTTAAATTTTCCTTAGTGTTCTATATCCTCCACACCTTTTCGAAGTGACAACTTGAAATCTTCTACCAAGTTTTTAGCTACTTGTAGTTACTTTTTCATGTTGGCCTCCCGTGCCTCAAATTCTCCCATGAGTTGTCCAAACACCACCTGGGAGTCTCCCTGGACTACTATTCTCTCAACCTTGAGATGGAGGGCTATCTTGAACCCCGTAATTAAGGCCTCGTACGCTACCTCATTATTTGTAGCACGAACGTGATATTTCAAGTGGTATGCGAATTCTTGCCCTTATGGGTTAGCCGAGATGATTCCGACTGTCCAAGTTTCATCCGCTAGAGATCCCTTCACACATAGGACGCAACACTGGCTCTAATATGGATCTTGTTCACCTTCCGGAACTGTCTATTTTATTTTGGTATATTCTCCGACGAAGTCAGCAAACGTCTTCTCATGGATTGTCTTCCTAGGTAGGTACTCAATATCGTATTCCCCAAGTTCCATCGCATACCGAATTGGTGAGTTCGTAGGGTCTTGGATGGGGTGGGCCCTTAAAGTAAGGCTTCAACTTTTGGGCAGTAATGATAACGATCATGATGTACTTATCCAAAAGGGAATGCTGCTCCTCTACTCCAAGCAGGACATGGATGATTTAATACACTGAATTAGCATTTTTCATCTACGTACAAGTTCAAGGGTTCTACATCTACACACGATACTAGCAAGGGGGCTCCCCAAGTATCTCTGTATTTCCTTGAACTATTCATGACATTTGTTTTTTCACTTAAATTCTAATCATCCTTGCAGAAGCTTGTATAATGAGGGTACTAATATCTCCTGATCGGGCAAAATTTCGTCCTACAACAGCCAAACGCATGGTTAATCTTTGTACTTATTTGACTGTGCGAGGGGGTTCCATCTCAAACAGAGCTTTGATTTGTTTTTTTATTAGCCTCTATTCCACGACTGTATACGAGAAATCCCACAAACTGTCCTGAACGAACCCCAAAGGTACATTTCTTTGGGTTAAGTTTTATCCTGGACCCTCATAATGTTTTCAATGTCTCTTCGAGGTCCTTTGCAAGGTAACTAGAGGTCTGAGACTTGATAATATTGTTGTCTATGTATACCTCTACGTTTCTCCTAATTATTTGGAAAACACGATATTTTTCACCTTCTGGAATTGTGCTCCAGCTTTTTTAGCCAAAACGATATCTTGGTGTAATAGAAGATTTCACCTTCGTTTACGAAAATAGTTTCTCCGCAGATTATTCGGCCATGATTATTTGATGATACCATTTCTAGGCATCAATGAAACATAATACTTTCGTGTCTGGCCGTTGCATCCACAAATTGATCAATCCTGGGTATTGGGTATGATTTTTTTGGAATTGTCTGATTAAGATAGGTGAAATCTACACACATCCTCCAAGCTTCTCTACTACCACCGGGCTACCCAACCACACTGTGAATCACATTTTTTTAACAATCCCGGATTTGAGTAGGTCTTCCACCTATTCCAAGATGACCACCTATCTTTCATTTGCAAAAGTCCGCTTCTTTTGGACGATCGGGGTCACCCCAGGTTTGATCTCGAGCTGTGCTCATCAATGTGCCTTGGGATCATTTTCAAATATGCACTGCTCCATGCAAACACATCCTGCTCGAGGTGTCATTGATGACTACTACTTCTGGATCATCTGAAGTAGCAGTATATTGCTCTCCAAGCCTTGCCTTTAATCTTTGCATCAAGTACAATCCCTTAGGCATGACCAGGGCTCTTTCGTGGACATAATCGAGTGAACGACCCAAGTCATGATGGTGTTTTTTTCCGCTTCGCGCATTGAACCCGGTTGGGCTAGTGGCTGGCATTTCTCCATCGCCCTAGCGTCCTTCTGTAAACCTTCTTTTATTTTCACTGTCATGAGATCAATGATATTTGAATTGTGTAGTCCTTTTCCATCATACCAATCATACGTGTACGATATTTGAATTGTGTACGTTTTATCGAGGGATATTTCGCACGTGTAACGTAGTTGGGGGATTTAATTGTGATTCACCTAGATGAGTAATTTAATAAATGGAATTGGAATTTGAATTTAATTAGGAATATTAAATTGGATTAGAAAGTCACCATAATAATTAATGTAGGAATAAAATGAAATTTAATTTAAGAAACAATTACTTGTTTGGTGGTTAAAAGAATTAATATAATAATAAAAATAAAAATAAATTAGAAACCAATTATTAGGCCATTATGAGGAAACCATGCGGGTGGGGGTGTATCTTCCTTGGGAAACGTGCCAGCAAAAGAAGAAAAATGTAACGGCATTACAGTGAGAAGCAATAGTTAAAAAGAGAGAGTTTGAGAATATCTAGCAACTTCGAGAGGACTTTTGAGTAGGCAATCCTTGTCGGATTTCATCGAACCTTTTATGAAAGTTGATTGCAACGAGATAAGCTTCGATGTAGCGGAAGAGGAATTTCGTTTTGAATTCGGAGTTAGAAGATATCGCATTGGGAGCGGGGGTTGGTTTGCAGAATTCGTTATCTGCGCAGTTCCGGTAGAATCGTCGTATAAAAGTAGGAAATAGAACCAGAATTTTTCCAGCACTCTGTACGTTATCGCTTTTTCTAAAAATTTAAGGTATGGATCCTGCCCTTTTTGTGTTTTGATGTTAGAAACATATGTAATCTGCGTTGTCACTATATTATTGAAGCATCAACTGTTATTTACCGCTTTTATATCCATAGAATAAATTGGGAATTTAAAAATTGTGAAATTGTGAATATATTGGAATACGTGAATTGAAGATATGAATTGAATCACTTGTTGCCCTATGTTATAATTGATGTTGAGAATTATGTTTTCTGTCTTATCTACGAATTATTGAAGCATAAACTGTTTTACTATTGTTATCTATCAATTGAATCTATTGTTACGTAATTTGGTATAATTGGGAATTGTGAATTGTGAATATGTGATTTGGATTACTTGTTGCCGTTTTAGATTTGATATTTGCATACTTAAATGCCTACTTGATTTATTGTCTTGCTTTGCATTATCGAGTTAAATGGTTGAGTCGTTCTATTTGGTTGAGTCGTTTTACTTGGTTTTGGTCGACCGAGTCGTCTCCCCTTTATGAGCTCGTACTTAGAATGTATTAGATTACAGGATTCATTCATTTCTATTGAGTAATACGTGATCTGTTGATCCCGTGTGATCTCATGTCCTGATAAGTTTTGAGGCGGACTCCGAGGGTTCCTGCGCTGGTTGCTGATTTCGGGTCCTGCGATACTGAACCGCTTAGTTGAATGCCGAGGTACATGCAGGTTCTGCTAGGTGGATATGGGCGGTGCCCAAAGGAACCTGCGTGAACATTGCGGATCTTAAGGGTCATGCTAATACGTGAGACTTCGAGGGGTCCTGCGTGAACATTCGGATCCAGAGCGTCTTGCGGGCTTTCACCCGATGAGGTTATCATTGGGACTATGACGGTATTGTGGAGTCCATGGTAATGGGCAAAGATACAACATATGATGAATCCTTAAACTCTTGAACTTGTGCCGGAAGTACTTAAACCTTCTTAACTTGGTCTAATATTGGGGTTGTCATAGTTATTGTCTTTTAAGTCTTGAATATGTACTTGAGCTCGTAAGGCAGGGAAGTGTGTGTGTGTGCATATATTAGTGTTAACCATTTCTCGTAAGTGTCAAAATATAAGTATTTTTGTTATGATTACGGGTTGAGTGGTCCTTGTGACTTTCTGAAGTAATGAGTGTGACATGAAGAGAATGATTAAAAGACTAATTTGTTGCCAATGTGTTTATTCTGGTTTGGGTCTTGTTTCTTACTTGATTTTAATGTCAAAAATTTATTTTTCTGGGTTTGGGAAAGTTAGTGCAGGAATGAGTATTTCATTTACAAATTCGTTCATGAAAAACAGGTTTCTGCAGCCCGCGGACGAAGCATTCGTCCTTGCTTTCGTCCGCTGCTTCGTTCGCACAAGTACTGAGAGCTGCTGATCTGCGGGACGATATGGCAAACGGACCTGCGGACGATTCCTTTCGTACGCGGTTCACTACGGTCGACCGGTTGTGGACGATTCGATCGTCCGTGCCTTTTGTCACTTTTCTGCGAACAATACCGCGGACAATTGGTTCATCCGTGGCTTTCGTCGTCGGACCGTGTGAAGTAGTTTTCAACTTCTTTCTACTCTGCGCATATTGTATACTGATTCTGAGGCATATTTTATGTACAATTGCATTGTGCATACTATTTAAACTTGTCATTTCCTTGAGGACGTGTCGGGAATGGGAAAACTATTTCGTGTCTTGCTAGCTTTATATGTTATATTGTACAGGGATTATGTGGATAAAACTGAGCACCGAAGCTCAGTCCATTCACTAATTTGTGCAGGTGATTATGAGAACACACCCTATTATGAAAAAAATATTTGGGATGTGGTTTATGACGAGCGAAGAATAACACACATAACTCGAATCAATTTTACTTCTTTATTGCTATTTCCTTTGAATAATTGAACACATTTCAGTTGTAATAACTTAATAATTTCCTTTTAGTACTATTTTCGCTAGTACACTTGACTGTTTTGGCTCATAAATGAATTTACCTTTTTATAGTAACTCTGTTCTGTGGCTTCGGGTGTCTCATTTACCAATGGGACACTGTCATGTCATCACTCATGGTTATGGGGTGTGACAGTGTCCTCCGGTGTTTTTAGAGAACGTTGCTATGCTTCTGCCGTCAGACGTCACCAATCTGGGATCGGAGACGTGGTTTCAGGTAACAAGGCCTCGACCCCCATCAACATCTAGTTCAATACGAGGTAGATGCTCATAAACAACATTATTTGTTGTTAACATCTTAGCAATGGGATTTTTTTTTTGTAAACAACACGGTAGGCGCTAATTTTTAGAGTTTTGAACCAAGATCCAATTCCTGCAAAAGAGAAAGAATGTGTGGCTAACTCCCGAAACCTTCCATGGTGGTTAAGCCAGTAATCGAATTACAAGTAGAAAACTTAATAACAATAAAGCGTAAATAACTAGGCATTTATAGGAACCTAACTTTGATATCCAAGTAAACACAAAGAGTCAAAAATTTTTAGAAATCTCCAAGATCTCAGTCATTTTCCTTTTCCTGGTTGAACCTAGTTCTTTAAGGATCAGTAGCTTCCAAATAGGCGTGAAATTCCTAATCCATAAGAAACCCGTTATGGCATAACTAGACGTAAGCCTCCTGAGCCCGACTGTCATAGCTCCTCGAGAGACAGGCTTATGCATACCTAGCTGGGTCTGGTAATCCATCTCGAGTCCCAGCTTCATCAGGCCACACAGGGAAAATCATAGCCCACATTCAGTCATAAGGACAAACAAGTCCACAAGGACATTATTAGCCACAAACCCTACCTAGGCCACACGGGGAATATCAGAGCTCACATTAGTATAAAGATAAACAAGTCCACATAGGGATTATGAGCCCACACATCAACCATACAAGGGCTCTGGTATCGTGTTAAAATATCTCATGAGCATCCATATGCTCTTAAAACCAATTGGTAATGAGAGGTGTTAACCTATAAATTTATAAGTGGGACGAAACTTCCCTATACAATCAATATGATACTTTATATTTTAACACTTTCTCATCACATGCATGGAGGTGAGATCAATTCAACAGTATTGTTTTAAAATAATAAATAAAAAAATGTTCTTGCTCCCTTTTCCTCGCTAAATTTGACCGTGTCTATGTTGCATTTAAAAAAAAGACCATCCACTGCCCTAGAATTTTAATCTAATGTAAAAATTTAAGAAATATAAATATTTTGTTAAATGTTATGCTTTTCCTTTTTGTATTTGTTCAGATACGTTTGGCAAAACTTCCCACAATATTGTAAGGCTAGTGATACAGTAAAACCTCTATACAGTAATACTCTCGGGACCAGAAAAAAAATATTACTACAGGGAGATTATTCTTAAAAAGAGGTTTGTTTACATATAGAAATTATAATTTTAAAAAAATAACTAATATACATTATAGGACACTTGAAAATGTGTCCCTTAATAATTTAAAAACATGAATTTAAAAGATATATAAGAAAACAAATGTGTGTACATTATGTGTATATTTGATTTAGAGGATTCATTCATGTACATACAATATTTAGGAAATGAAAAAGAAATGTATGTATATCATGTGTGCATTTAAAATATTCACTCATGTATGTTGTATCTTCGAAATGCCTTTTCGTTTGTTTTCTTCTTATTATACATATATAAATGCAAGCAGATCATAAATTTCATTATCATTTCAAATCACACATTTTCTACTTCAAGCAAGGTATAACACCTAAAAACAAACGAACTCAAATCACTGAAAGTATTTGTGTCGAGTTGCTCAAAACGAAAGAAATCAACCCGATTGGAAGGAAAAAGATCTTGCAAAATGGTTAGAAGATACCCATAAGCTTAAGTTGTTTTCAGCCAACAATATCTAAGATAGTAAAAAATTCATATCATCTTAAGCTTAATGTAAGATAGTTAAATAATTATGGATATTTTATATAGATATATAAATATATTTAAAATTTAATGTTATTTTATTACTATATGGAGGTAAATTTCTTAAGGATGATCCTAAATAAAACATGGAATATTCCAATGTAGAGTTTATTCTTATTTATAACTGGTCCCGAGTTGGGACCATAATTTTTTATTACTATAAAGAGGTTATTCTTATATAGAGTATTGCTATATGGAGGTTTTATTGTATTATTAAGGCATAATTCATTCTGTCAAGACAATGTTTTCTTTAAGTGACAAAATTACCCTTTTAGTCAATATTAATCTCTCTCAATTAATTTATTTTTTCAATATTTTCTTCCCTAATCTATTCACACTCAATCTCTAACTTTTACTCTCTTATTCAAATAATCTGCTCATGATCTCTCCAATATTTTATTTTATAATATATCCATACTCAGTATCTAAGTTTCTCTTTCTCTTATAATGCTATAAGTTTACAAAAAAAAATGATATAGATCAAAATAAATTAATGGTCTAAGGTTTTCATTAATTACAACTAATAAGTAAGAAAAAGATTGTAAGTTTCTAGTGCTAGATCAATAAGACTTTTACTAACTTCTCTATTTCATTTATGAAAAAAAATGATTAATGCATAAATAAGCATGGCAAAAACATGAAAGTAAAAAAAGAATTTATAGTGTTTGTTTGTTTAGTTTTTTTGGGTGAACTTCTAGCATTATAAGAGAGAGAAAATTAGAGATTGTGTGTAAATAGAATATGAAAGAAAAAATATTACAGAAATTGTGAGCTGATTTGGGTATAAGAGAGAAAAAATTAGAGATTCAGAGTAATAGATTATTAAATAAAATATTGGAGATATAAATTAATTGAAAGATATTAATATTGATAAAAATGGTAAATTAGTCATTTGAAAGTAAGTTGCATTGACTGGAGAAAATTTGTCTTGACAATATCATTAGTCATATTGTAACTGCATAAATTTTTATTTATATATTCTTATTTAATAGGATAAATTTTAAACACTAGAAGATAAATCCTGAGCATCCACCATATTATAATTATAATTAGATGGATTGTATAAAAGGGCATATAATGTTGTAGAGTATCCAATTTATAAGGTTCTTAAATTTCGTGTCATAACTAATTTAATACTCGTACTCATTATATCTCCTTAATCTTTATACAATTTTGAATTTTTTTAGTATATCTTCTAATATAATATTTAGTACATTTATATTACATGCTCGTTTTTCTATGGCCCCAGACCGTGCCCAAATCGGGGAATCCTAGAACACTTGGGGTCGAGCTAGGTCGGGCCGAAGCCAGATGAGGGTCAAGTTATATCCTCAATTCAACGGTTGAAGTTGCTATTCGTATATATGATGAAAGATATGAATTCAACACAAAACATATTGTTGTTATTCAGACGGGTCAGTTCTTACGTTAGTTGTTCAGTTAATCTGATATGTTCGTTGTTAAATACATAAGTTTAAATATAAGGTAGCAGGTAGCAGGGGATGTTAGTCGCCATCACTTGAGCTTCTTTTTTATTCATAAAAAAAATATACAACATTTTGCTTAAGAATTAAATTGAGCTAAAAAAATTATTATTAGATTCACTTTGTCTAGAAAACGTATGGTGAATCGACACGTGCGTTTGGAAAAGGCTTCCTCAATTAGCAAATGAATTTGTTCTTTGTACATAATTAGAAATGTTGTCACTTTGAATTAGCCACTTGAGAAAGTACTATTCACAACTATAGCATGATGAGACACCATTTATTTAGAATAAATCAAGAATGAGCGAATCCTCTATTTTAGACCTCAACATTTTATACTTTTTGTTTATTAGATATAAAGTTTTATTTGTGTCCGGCATGAACTCAAACATTTTACGATTAGCCCGACGATATAGTAAATTTCCAAGTTTTCGGCCAAAAAAGGCTTAGTTGACAAAAATATTGTCGTTTAGATTAAGAGCAAAATCGTCATACACATCAGAAACAATTTAAAAACAGAGCAAATAGTCTATGTTAGACCTTAACAATTTATACTTTTCATTTTTTAGACATAAATTTTTATTTCTACGCGGCCTACACTCGTACTTTTTACGATTAGCCGGATGTCGAAAATTTTAAAATTTCCGACAAAAAAGTTGCCGTTTAGATTAGCCCACACGTCCGCCTGATCACCGGCTCTGATACCATAAATCCTTCACTTCCCGTGCTCGCAGGCCCACATGGGCTTGGCAGCACTCACGATCATCTACCTATGCCAAGAGGGATATCCCGTGATGATAGTGTGTACTTAGGCCCGCCTTATATACCAGTCACAACTTTCATTCTTATCTAATATGGGACCTTTTTCCCATATAGGACTTGGGTTTCAAATTCACCCCTCCTTAAGGCCCTAGCATCCTCGCTAGGCGCCTCAAACATACTTAACACATGATCAACCAGGTGTGCAGGATTCTAGAGGTGGCCTCCACCGCTTACGGGGTGCCACTTAGTTCCCATTAGAATTCTAGATGTGGCCCCCACCCCTTACGATGTGGCACTTAGTTCCCTCGGGATTCTAGAGGTGGCCCCCACCACTTAAGGCATGGCACTTAGTTCCCACACGTCCGCCTGATCACCGACTCTGGCACCATAAACTGTCACGCCCTGTGTCTGCGGCCCGCAGCGCGACACATGGGTCTGGCAGTACCCACGATCATCTACTTGACAACCGAACTCGCTATGACAAAAGGGATATCCCGAGAAGATAATGGGTAGTTAGGCTCACCTTATATATCAGTCACAACTTTCATTATTATCCAATATGGGAATTTTTTCCCATATGGGACTGGGGTTTCACAGGTTTTGTTTGTGTTAGTGTTAGCATTGATGTATAAAAGTTAAATTGGGAATTGGTTGTTAGTTGCATCTTATGTTTCTGGGTTGAATTTCTTGTTACCTGTTAACATTTGCAATTAAAATGAAGTTGAATTTCATGTCATGTAGATTGTTATTCAATTGTTTCTGATATGTTAGGATGATGTTACCCTTATTCTAAACGGCAATATTTTTGTCACTTGAGTCTTCTTTGTCGGAAATTCGGAAATTTGGAAATTTTTTATATCGGGCTAATCGTAAAAAGTTTGAGTCTAGGTAATGCAAAAAATAAAACTTTATGTCTAAAAAACGAAAAGTATAAATTGTTAAGATCTAACATAGGCTATTTGCTCGGTTATTAAATTGTTTCTGATGTGTTATGACGATTTTGCCCTTAATCTAAACGACAACTTTTTTGTCACCTGGGCCTTTTTTGTTGGAAATTTGATTTTTTTTTTTTATATCAGGCTAATCGTAAAAAGTTTAACTTCATGCTAGACACAAATAAAACCTTATATTTAATAAGCGAAAAGTATAAATTGTTGAGGTATAAAATAAGCGATTTGCTCATCAAGAAATATGCTTAAAGGGATTTTGCATGATTCTTTGTGTTCCTCAGTGCCATTTTTTACGAAAAGAAAAGCTCACGAGCAATATCTTCTTGTCTATGCAACTGCTTCTAGCTAGCCTTCTCCTCTCTATTCTCCATATATAACTCCTACATAGACTCTAACAATCCCTCTTTTTCTTTCCAAACAAAGTGCAATTTGCATGCCCACCAATACTAATGGATTCGAGGAGACGACAATTGAGATTTTAATTGTTATAGGCGGTTGATACATTTTGAGTACATAAAGAGTGTATATATTACACTATTCGTGTATGCACATATCTCTAACATATACATATATATTATTTGGTGTTCTTTTTATTACTATATAGTACATATAATGTTACATCATATATTAACTGTCGATATACACTAATGAGTGCTATGAACACTTTGTTTACTTTTATATTGTTAAAGATATTATAAAAGTTGTATGATGTATCAACCGTATAAAATAGTTGAGAAATGCTAAAATCCCAAATCTAGATATAAACATGGCTGCTTGCATTTATTATTCAATGTTGAATATTATTTTCGTCAGTACGTGCCGATGCATTATTAATCATCGAATCAGTTTGATAAAACGATTCTTTACTCACTTTCTTTCCAATCTTTGAATAAAAAATTAGCAATGGAGATTATTTTCAACGTGTCAATTAAAAGAATGTTCCGAAGTGAGACTGAAATCTAATTGCCATATCATGAACAAGACAAAGATGCACTATAACAATTATAGGACAAAGTTGAAATATCTGCACTTATAACACTTCAATGAGATCGTGACATAATTCATCAAAAATAAAATAAAAAAATGAGATCGTGACATAATCAGAAACTATTTTATAGAATTAATAGAACCTCATATAATACTCATATTTTGGGTTGTTCTTACGGTAATGGTTAAACCGCTATCTTTATATTTCCGTTTTAACAACGAAGATGCAAGTCCCATCCCATGTGACAAAAACCTACCACAGCCAACGGCACACAAAGAAAGTTAGAGAATAGGAGAATTCATGCAGTAAGTTTTTTATGGCAAAAATTATTTGTCCTTATTATGTGTCTTGTTTCTTATTCCACAAATAAATGATTGTCACGTGTTTACTTTTTTCTTACGGGTTTCACTATTTATTTTAAGTTATATTTTTTTAATTAAAAAATTAACATATGTCAATTTCTTATTAATGAGACAAATAATGAAATGTTGAACAGAAATAAAAAATTCTTATCGATTTTTTATGAGGCAAGTGGGGGGATGGTGGAAGACGATGACATGTAAGCAATAATGAGGCCAAGTTTAAGATTTGCAGACAGCATACCTAATAAAGTACACGCGTGTGCATGACAAGAAATTTTATCTTGATAGGTGGGTAAGTTTAAAATTTACATTTAAATCAATGAACATAATACATATATGCTAAAAGTGTAAATTTATAGTAAAAGATAATTGACTTTTTGGCTTACGTGTATTATATTCATTGACTTGGATGTAAGTTTTAAATTTACTCACCTACTAAAATAATTTTTTCTCGTGCATGACGGGTATTTTGCTTATACATACAGAACTATAAATATTCTTCACATCAAAAGTCCTATTTTTGAAAAAGGTATGAATAGTTTTGGACACCAATTTTTATTTCATGAAGAATACCTATTTTCTTCAATTTCACACTGTAGAAAAAACTCATGTACCACACTAAAATTCGAAACGCACGCGTGTGAGCAATGTGTATTTGATTCCTCACTTTAGTTGCACTCCCACTTGAAGTGAAAGAATAATAAATAATGTTAGGATATGTGAGAGAGAAGCCATGGAAATATTAGTCACTACAAAGTTCAGACCTGTCGTGATGAACACTTAATTGGGTAATGTTATTTATTTATTTATTTATTTTTTTGATGGATACACTTGGGTAATGTTCA
Organism: Vinca minor; assembly: GCA_026122235.1. Lineage (NCBI taxonomy): Eukaryota > Viridiplantae > Streptophyta > Magnoliopsida > Gentianales > Apocynaceae > Vinca > Vinca minor. The sequence continues at coordinate 3,210,103 of JAOCZM010000116.1, forward strand.
GTATCTTATAATATGTAACGGAATTTTTTTTTATTCAAAATTTAGTTCTGCTTGTCTAGAAAGAAAAGTCGGAATGAAAGGAATGATTCTTTTTCTATCTTTGACAAAATTATTATTTAATAGAATGAGATGAAGTTTCTAATACTAACTTTGATGTCCTAATATTAGAATATGGTAGCAATCATAATTTACTCAGCCTGAATTCATTCATATTATAATAAATATACCAAGACATTTAATAAAATTCCTAGTTATTTATTCATATTCCTAGTTATTTATGCAAGACATTTAATAAAGTGACAAACATATTATAAATTTTTTTTTATTGAGAAAGGAGACCTATCTATTAGAAAAAATAGGGGATTCAAGAAGCGATGTGGAAATTCAAAGCTCATGACCTCTGAGTCATGAAGCATCAGCAATATTGGCTACTAGACTAATGTCTCATTGACATATATTATAATTTTTTAAACATAGAGGAAGTTAAAAAGAAAAAAATTAAATAACTTGATCAAGAGCTATTTTGGATTATTTTTAATACTACAGAATATTTCGTGTGCTAATGAAGTTTCGAGACGGACTAGATTATTGTTCTTATTCTGCAAAACATTACCATTAAGAGAAGGGCATAAAGGTCATTTAATTTTTATGTAGGCCTTTTCAACTTCTTCGTGAATGACTTTCTCGTGGAAAGACAACAATTTTCTATTTTTGTTTTACAATACAAATACTTGATTGAAAAAAACTGAAAAAGTCATTTTATGTCGTTCTATTACATCGTACCAACTGCAATTCGTATATAAGGGCATTGATGAAATTAAAGATTTTCCCTTTTTAAGCTCAAATTACTTTTAATTGAAGTTTCAAACATTATTAAATATGATATTTAGTGAATTAAGGAAAAGTGGTAAGTTTTGGATTTAAGAAAAAGTGTAATTATAATTAGGAAAAGTGTCTTATATTTTGGAACATTTTAAAATAGTAAGTGAGTCAATAAAAATAATACAGAGTGAATATTAAATAAATGTACTTGCTTACTTTACGGGAAAATGAGGAACAAATTAGTTGTGCACATTGTATCACCAGCCTAGCCTTTTAACATGTGAGATTCCTTGCTTTAAATGAAACTACCAAAATTTAGTCATACAGATCTTGATGTGGTGATGAAAAATATGAGTGGCGAGAAGTGAAGACATAATTGTTTCCACAATATGTGCATATAAATCATGGGAGAATGATGATGATTGTTTTGTATATTTATGATTGAGAGACTGTTAGTTACGGATCTAAGGAGTGTAGGGTTTTTGCGCCTCTAAAATTTTCTGAATCGTCATATTTTATATGGAAAAAATAGGGTAAATAGTGCATACGCCTTTTCAGCTTTCCTCGATTTAATTTTTTTTACTCCAAACTAAAAAATGCAAAATTTTTAACCCTACACTTTTTTCTAAAGTATTAATGTTGCCCTTTCTATTTATTTTCTCTATTCAATTTGGACATAATGATACCACATGGCTCCCACATGATCAAACTAGGAGAATTTTGGGTAAACACAGGTTCTGACCCTAAAAACAAACTGTATATGGGAAAGATGTTAAACAACATAAGGAAAAGAGAAAACTATTATGCATGTGGAATATTGATTTTTTTTTATTATTATCTCATTGGCTTCTTTTTTGAAGGATCAAACCCTGTTTTTTCAATAATACCATCGATTTTGGTCATATAGTCATATTTCTTACAGATTTAACAGCAAAATTGGATGGAGTGGTCAACATTAATACTTCAAAAAAGTTTAGGGTCAATGACTTTGCATTTTTTTAATTTAGGGTCAAAAATAAAAAATCGAAAAAGTTTAGGAGGCATTCACACCTTTTACCCAAAAAAATATTATTGTTTTTGAAAAAAATATTTAGAAAAATACATCACAGTTTCCCTTCAAAAATTTTTAGAAATTTACTATATCATCTCATCGTAAAATTTCTGAGTACACCTCAGAAGAGAATGACAAATGTATAAAAAAAGATCTTAAATAAAAAAAAGAAGCAAAATCCAGCTATTAGGCAGTTGAAGTGGAAGAAATATGATGCAATTTGACATCATTGTATGTCCAGAAAAACTACCAAATTTTTTTAGGGACAAATACCCCAAAAAATCATGGGGTTGAGCAGTTCACTCCTGGATGTCACTAATAAGCATTTTACCTCAATTTGTTAATTAGGGTTCAGAAATATGACGTAATGACCAAGGTTGTTAAAATCGGGATTCTACGTAGAATCGGTGAAGGGGTGAAAAATCGTAAAATCGGGATTTTCCTTCTGTAGAATCGTAAAATCGGGATTTTCCTTCCGTAAAATCGTAGAATCGGTGAAGGGGTGAAAAATCGTAAAATCGTAGATTTAAATCGGGATTTTAACAACATTGGTAATGACTACATTAACCTTTGAGTTTACTTGACCGCCCTCCACTTTTGGGGCTGCAATTAAAATAAATGAACACCTCACATGTGATTAAGCTTAAAGAGAAAGAAAAAAAAAATCACCATCTTCCCGAACCCACATCCCAGAGCCCCTCCACCTCCACAACCCTCTCCTTCTAATCCCGCCTTTGCCACCCATCACTTTTGCCTACGCCAACCACCTCTATCTACAATTAACAGTGTGACTTCCTTCCCCAACACCCCAAATTGATTTTATTCACACATAGGAGGTTTTTTTGTTTTATCTGGTAGACTTTTTTTTTTTTTGGGTCAGTGACTTAATGTAGGAAGGATAAAAAAGTAACTTTACTTATACTCTAACGCCTGTCAATTGTTTAACCAGTTGACTAACAGTTTTGGGGTAAATTGCTTATTTGGTGACATTTAGGAATAAAGTGTTCAATCCCATTACTTCATGGGGTATTCGGTAATTGACCTAATTTTTTATACGCTTCTAAAGCATGCGCATAAAATCTCACTCTCACGTAAGCATGAGACTCAATTTTAGACATTGAAATGACTTCTCTTGGGCATTTTAACAAACACTTTAGAGGTGTACTTTGTGCTTATCTTCAGAATCTAATCTAATCTTCAGTTGGTAACACTTTTAAGACATGAACCACATGCCTTCACGTGGGCTGCTGTCTATTTTGCGGTGCTAATTCATTTAGTATATTATACTAATATAAGACTTCATGATATATATCGAAAATTAAGAAAGGAATAAAAAATTAATATTACTCTTTTAAATAAAATTTATATAATATTAATTTTATTTAAAAGAGTAATATTGATATTTTGATTAAAAATACCTTATTTTTACTTCATTAATTTTCGTACATCTCCTAAAAGTCTTATACTAAGGATGGAGGGAGTAAATAGCAACAAGTCTTATTTAAGAGACTAATATTGATATTTTGATAAAAAAAAATACTTTTTTTTACTCTGTTAATTTTTATCAATCCAAAGTCTAAAAGGGATTTTATAAGATGAAAAGGGTCCGTTGAGCGCCTCGCGGCTATGTCATAATAGATTCGAACACTTACAAATCTTATATTAAAAAATGGAGGGAGTAGATAGCACCAAGGTCAAACGTGGACATGAACACTAGGTTCAAAATTTAAGAAAAACGAACTAATCACCACTATAAAATAAATATGTAGAAAGATCACGTGGCTTCGCCCTACCACCATTACCAGCAGCATATGTTCTTTTTCTTATTTGCATCTTTCTTGGCCTTGTTGATTGGTTATTTCATATTTGGATTGGTAAAAAGATCATAGTGGATAGAGTTGGGAAAATTCTCTTTGATTCTTGCTAGGTTGGAATATGGAGTCTTTACAATCTATAGTACAATAACAAAGACTAAACATGCAGAGGATTGGACAATGGATGATTAGTCCACTTTCACGATCAAGGCTTGCAAGTTGGAGATAATTAATGGAGTGATTTTGTGTGTATTTGGATCAATTAGTTTCTAGTAGGGGTGTTCATGAAAAAGCGAAATCAATAAAATCAAACCGATTTTTGGTTTGAGCAGTGCATTGGACTAGTTTCAGTTTGGACTAAATTAAAACCGAACTTTCGGTTTGGTTTAAATTTTTTTGTAATCCAAACCGAACCGAACCGAATATATAACAAAACATGTCAAATTTTTTAATGAAAGAAAAAATGTCAAAGTAATTTTGTAACTCAAAACATGTCAAAGTACACTATTTTATAGTATTGTCAAATTCAAAAAACAATGTAACTTTTCAATGTGGATACTCTTATAAGCAAATTAAGAATTTACAACAAAATTAAAATTTAACCAACCAATCAAAATTTTATAAATTAATTAATTGAACAAAAATTGATGGAAATTACACGTAGGATTTGGAAGGATGTGATTGGCTGAAACTGAAAACAGACTCTGTAATACAAATATAGATAGATACTCATTCCGATTCAAAATATAAGTCTTTTTAAGAGTTTTCACACAAATTAAGATGCTAATCAAGATGACTAAAGTACCCCTAATTAATAGTACTGTCAAAGTGGGCCGAAGCCCGCGGACCGGCCCGCCCCGCCCCGCCGTGGACCGGGTATGGGCTTAGGAAATATTGATCCGCAAAAATGCGGGCTTTTTAGCCCGCACCCGTTTAGCCCGCGCGGGTCCGCGGATCGCAGGCTTTTTCATTCTAAAAAAACATATTATATCTACTATTTTTGGAAAAAAGAAATATATTATATATAAATGTTAATAAGTATAATATTATAATATATTAATATTTAGCTAATATTTCCCCTAACCCTAATTCTAAATCCCTCTGCCGCTCTCGGACAGTCGACTCTCGGTTCTCTTCTCACTCTCTCGGTCTCTCTATGCCGTCGTAATCTCACATTCCTCACTCTCTCGAGCGCCATTGACTGTCTCCGGCTCCGACCACCGGTCCCACCTTGCGCATAGGAGTTGTCTTCAGTCCCTCGGCTTCTAGCTCGATCCCCTTAATGCGCTGAATTTGTTCCACTGTCGGCGATCGGGCGGCAGGGTACTTGTTTTTGAAGCTTCTTGCTTCTTAATCGTCGAATCGGTGTCGAGCTTCTTAATTTAGTGATAGTTCGTTTGAGTTAGGTTGTTGAGAGTAATAAAAAGCATTGAATGAGCTGTAGGGGAGATCCCAGTAACTATTATGTTACGTGAAGTGGTACTGTATTTGGGTACATAAACATCACCTTTCTATTTACGGGCCCAAATTCTTTGCATTAAAAATTTTGGAGACCGAACTTGTATTTTGGATTAAGCGACCACCCCTGCATTTTGGGGTATTAGGATTAAGCGACCAAAGTTGACCAAAATCGTTTGCTTCACTTTGTAACTTACACTTTGTTTTATGTATGAAGATGATGATGAGGAGGAAAGCACACCAAATGCAACCATGTCTAGGGCGGATTCAAATTCACACGAGGATGATATACAAGAAGCTGATGAACGTTGAAGTGGAATAGTTGACGTCTTTGATATGTCGTCTTTTTATTTATATTCGGATATTGGTTGTTTAAATTTGAATTTTTTTTTATTTTGGATACTAGAAGCCTAGAACTTTGAATTGTGAGCAATGAGAATAGTGCTTACTTGCTTTATGGTTTTTATTTTTTTGGCCCAGCAAACAGAAAATTTGGAGAAAATATTGGATTGGCCCGCGGGCTTTTTGCGGTGCGGATACGGGCGTCAGTTTCTTAGATCCGCAAAATTTGGGCCCGCCCCGCCCCGCCCCGTTTTGACTAAAGCCCGCGCGGGCCCGCCCGTTTCACAGTACTACTAATTAATACTCCAAAAGAACAAATAAATTAATGAAGAGTTGCATGAGAACTATACATTTTGACAAATATGAATATATGGAGAAAATAATGTAAGGGTAAATTAGCCAATAAATGCACCATTCTTGTAAAAAGACCTATATTTTGCAACAAAAAATAACTCTTAAAGCAACTTCTATAAATATATTACAGAGCATTTATAGATACGTATATTTGTATCTATATATTTCTTCAATACTATTTTCTTAGATTTTCACATTTTTTAATTAATTTACTAATTTTTATTGGTTGAGAATATATAGGTTAATTAAATTAATTGAAAATTAACTTATCTTAATAAAAATTAAATATCAACTTTTATTGGTGCAAAAATGTTAAAGTATTTTATTTAAATTGGGAGAGGGGGGACTCGATCTCCCGACCTGCAAGCCGGATGCTACGCCACATTGCCAACTACTCTGGCAGGTATTTGACAACTACTTTCTTTAATTCTTTTAATGGAATACTAATTTAAATTTTATTTTGGTTTTAAACTCTTAATTGGCTTATAAGAGTGTCCCACATTGAAAAGTTACATTGTTTTTTGAGTTAGACAATACTATAAAAGATGGTACTTTGACATGTTTTGTGTTACAAAATTGGGCTGACATTTTAGCACATCAAATTAAGGAAGCCCGCTTATTTTCTTCTTATATTTTTTATTTATATAAATATAAATAGTTAAAGTTTTAACAAATAACGGGTAATTCGGATGACCGGGTCCTCTGAATTCCGATTAAGCTTATAGTTAAGTTCGATTTACCTCAGACTTATGCAATGTTCATTTTTTTATTCTAATGGAGAATTTTTATTTTCATAATATATTTTTAAAAATAAATAAATATGGATATTTAAAAAAAAATCAATTCGCTTCGTTTATACTGCAAAAGTCAAGTGAATCTTTTTCTAAACTCTCTAAAAGTAAACTATTAATTTATAGAAATTTTAATTATAATAAAAGTTAAAAATATTAATCTAAAGTCAAATAAGAGAATTAACAACAATAAAAACTCCCACATAAAAAAAATTTATTATTATTTTTAAAATTTGACAAATGACAAGACTATAAAAAAAATTAATGGGCATAAAATTTATACTTCCTCCGATTCAAAATAGAAGTTTTTTTAAAAGTTATTTTTTGTTGTAAAATATAGGTCTTTTTACAAGAATGGTGCATTTATTGGCTAATTTATCCTTATATTATTTTCTCCATATATTCATATTTTTCAAAATGTATAGTTCTCATGCAACTCTTCATTAATTTATGGACCTTGCTAGGCTACTAGAATTATTGGCTAAAAGATTGAGTAAAATAGTTTTTTGGACCTTTTTGCCCTTATAGTTGGGTGAATCCCTTATACCAGCAGGGGGTAAGATAGTCATTTAACACCTCAATTTGGGGGTTTAGGGTTTCTATCCCCAAAATTCTAGGAGTAAATCATTTTCCTTAATTTATTTGTTCTTTTGGAGTATTAATTAGGGGTACTTTAGTCATCTTGATTAGAGTCTTAATTTGTGTGAAAACTCCTAAAAAACTTATATTTTGAATCGGAAGGAGTATCTATCTATATTTATATTACAGAGTCTGTTTTTTGTTTCAGCCAATCACATCCTTCTAAATCCTACGTGTAATTTCCATGAATTTTTGTTCAATTAATTATTTTATAAAATTTTGATGGAATGCTAATTTAAATTTTATTTTGGCTGTAAACTCTTAATTGGCTTATAAGAGTATCCCACATTGAAAAGTTACATTGTTTTTTGAGTTTGACAATACTATAAAAGATGGTACTTTGACATGTTTTGAGTTACAAAATTGGCATGACATTTTGGCCCATCAAATTAAGGAAACCCGCTTATTTGCTTCTTATATTTTTTATTTATATAAATATAAATAGTTAAATTTTTAACAAATAACGGGTAATTCGGATAACCGGGTCCTCTGAATTCCAATTGAGCTTATAATCAAGTTCGATTTAGCTCAAACTTATGCAAAGTCCATTTTTTTTATTCTAATGGAGAATTTTTATTTTCATGATATATTTTTAAAAATAAATAAATATGGATATTAAAAAAAAATCAATTCGCTTCGTTTATACTGCAAAAATCAAGTGAATCTTTTTCTAAACTTTTTAAAACTAAAGTATTGTTATAAGAATAGAGAAAGAGAGGAAAAGTTGGGAGAGAAAATGATATCAGTGTTTATAGAAATGAACCTAAGGTCTCTATTTATAGAGATGGAGACCTTTGGTTAATGAGCCTCCCATTTTATGGGCTGGCCTGGTCATTCATTTATTTACAACACTCCCCCTTGAATGACTAATCTATACAACAATTGCCTCACAAAAACTTATTTGGAAAAATTAAACCAAACTAAGAAAATGAATACAATTGATGTTGGAGTATTTAATTGTCGCCTCATTAAAACCTTTTCAGGGAAAACCCGAGTGGGACAAAACTCGAGCGAAGGGAAAAAAGAGTACGACTACTCCCCCGATCATTGGATGTCTTTGAGACGACGCATTCCAATCGATTATCAACTTTCCGAATGTTGATGTTGGTAAAGCCTTGGTGAATAAATCTGCCACATTATCACTTGAGCGTATCTGTTGAACTTCGATGTCGTCACTTTTGTTTAGATATACATAACATGAAGAAAATATGCCTCGTTAAAACTTTACTAGGAAAAAGAAAAACCCTGTGGGAAAAAATACGCCTAGTTAAGGAAAAAGAGTACATTAATCATATGTCAAATTACTTCCCTTTTTAGCATCATTTGACCAATGCATATAATTTAATTTGCAATTGGATCTTAGTGAATAAGTGTTCATAGTTTTCAACAAATTACATCTTCGGATGTTTTAATTTGTAAATACATGGAAATATGTTATCTTTCCATAATGATTTCAAAAAGTATTAATCACTAAGTCTTGATGTTTATATATTTTGTCGGGAAGAATTACTTATATGCTTACGGCATATCAAGTCCTTCAAAGATTTCCTATAAATGATGTTACAAAATTGCAACATTGTGTATATACCAAGTGTTTGTGCGCTATTCAAATACACTTGTATTCACCCTCAAAGTAATTTATTTGTTCGTTATTCTAAACGAATATCTTTCTAAGATTACACTTACGGTGTATAATACATGTAACGAATACATTTGCACTTCAATTGTATTAAAAATTTTCAGTACTGAGCTTTTCACAATTTGAGGTGAACTCAATGGTCTATTTTGACCAATAATCTCCACACTTTCAATTTTTTCAATCTGCAGACTTTATATTAAAGATCCTCATTCTATTGCGTGCATAAATAATGTCGACTTTTGCACAATTTTATGTATATGGTTCCATCAATTCCAAACATTTGAGATCTCATAATTCTCACAAATTGTCAGGTACACGAATTTCTTCCCGAAATGATATAATATTCATGTTTGGAAAAATTCTTCTAGAATTTTAATCTTCTCGACTTGACCATCTATAAATATTTACTCCATTTCGAGAAATTTTATTATTGGAACTCATAATGCTACCACATTTCAATGTCTCAAATATTATGGATAGCTTGTCCTTCAGGGGACATTAAATATCATGGAGTTTTTTTTTCTAGCCGAATTTTGGTTATAAAATATTTCTAAATATTCGTCTTTTGAACTTCGGTTCAAAACTCATTTATTTGAGGATCAACTAGAGACACGAATAGAAATAGTTTGTTCGGCTATATATATTTCCTCTTCTTTATGTTGCAACAATATATACCAATCTGCGAGGATTGATAACCAACATATAATTTATCCTCTTTTGAGGACCAATCTCAACACCTTGTGGTGGAGAATAAGCGCACATTTTATTTTGAGGTGGAAATCTCGTTGTTTGCAACAATAAAAAACCAATTAAAAAGAGGAGAAAAAAGAAATGAATAGTTGGAAAAATACAATGAAACATCTAATAAATTCAAAGCAATATATGATTCTACAAGATCATTTAATATATGAACATATTCTTCAGGATATGCAACTTTTATCTAGATGACATATAATATCACTAGTACATTTGAGACAAATTATATTTATGGGAGAATGAGCTCATTAATTTATTAAGAAAAACGCAAACTTCAAGTTGCGAATTAACAATATACGTATTTCGATGCATCGAATAAAATATTCATCCCAAAAATATATTCAATCTCAATATTCATAGTACTAAGACAAAATATAATTACTTTGAAATATGTAGCTAAATTCAAATAATATTTTAGGAAACTTCTGGATCCATAAAAATATTTTTTCACGAATTTCTCATGATTTTGTATTTTCAATGATCTGAGATGGTCTAATCAGTCATGCCAACTAATATATTTCTTTAACCAAGTAAGCTTCAGGCTTAATCAATAATGCATTTCAATGCAATTATTTACAGTACAATATAATTTATAAGAGATAAATAGCAATTTTTTCAATGCATTATTTGCTAATAATAATAGCAATGATTGAAAAATGCATTTGTCCACTATCTAAATGAATCTTTATAAGGAAATGATAGATAATAATCGATTTCATAAATCTCTTCAAGAGTCTTTAATCAACCAGCTCTTCAGGAGCTTTTAATCGACTATTTCTGCTACAATTGTACAATATTATTTATATTGTGGACATTTATAAAAAGTATTGAAACTGATTTTAATCCTTTAGCTCTTCTGGAGCATTTCATCTACTAGTATGAATAGTTATAGTTCTTCAGAAACTATTATAAAAGAAGCGTTGTTTCAAATTTCTTGATGAACTAACTCGTCTAGAGTTATTAATAAATTAGTTCTACTGGAACTCTTCAATATGCAAACTCATATGCATTATAAATTTGTTCTGCTAGAACTTTTCAACATGCAAACTCTTCTGGAGCTTCTAAAAGAATATAATTCTTCAAATTATATAATATAATAAAAATATAATATAGTGAATTAATTATTTTGTTTCTAAAAACTCATATTATATAGAATAACATTGAGATAACAATAATAATAATAAATAATAATAATAAAAACCAAAATGATGAAAAAGTCTGAAAAGTCCGAATTACAAAATAAAATTTAAACAAACTTAGATAAATGATATAATCTATGAAGATAAATAAATAAATAAATTATTCTTTATCTTCTAATACGCCACCACCAATTAAATGGTCAATGTTACCCTTTGGGTCTCCAAAAAAAAATGGAAGTCTCCATATTTGTCACGTCAACTGGACCATCAAAATCATGGAAATTCACTTCCATCTTCCCCTTTTCCTTGATTGATTTTTGATATAGATCTACAAGATGTCTTGCCGTATGACAAGTACGTGACCAATGCCCTTTCATGCCACATCTATAACAACTTTCTTCATGCTCCCTTTTATATGGAGCGTAATCTCTAGTTGCTTTTTGCCTTTTGTTGTTGTGGCTTTGCTCATGGGTATATCCACGTCCACGCCCACGTCCACGTTTCATTCCGCGTCCGCGCATATGTCCACGTCCACGTTCACGTCCACGATATGATGTTGCATTTGCTTCAGGAAATGCAGTACCATTTGCTTCAGGCAATGGTGTGGAACCAGTTGGACGTATTCCATGATTTTTCATAAGCAATTCATTATTTTGTTCAGCAACTAATAAACAAGATATAAGTTCTGAGTACTTTTTAAAACCTCTCTCGCGATATTGCTGCTGCAGGAGCACATTAGAGGCGTGGAAAGTGGAGAATGTTTTTTCCATCATATCTCCATCGGTTATTTTCTCTCCACAAAGTGTTAATTTAGAATAAATCCTAAATAATTCAGAATTATAATCAGATACAGACTTAAAATCTTGTATACGTAAATGTTGCCATTCAAAACGGGCTCTAGGAAGAACGACAGTCCTTTGATGGTCAAACCTTTCTTTTAGATTTTGCCATAGTAATTGTGGGTCCTTGACAGTGAGATACTCGACTTTCAGGTCGTCATGGAGATGGTGACGAAGGAAGATCAGTGCCTTTGCACGATTTTGTTGACTTTCCGTATTTCCTTCGTTCAGTGTCTCCCCCAAACCTTTTGATATAAGGTGAATTTCTGCATCAAGGATCCAAGACAAGTAGTTTTTGCCTGATATGTCGAGTGCAACGAAATCCAATTTGGTGATATTTGCCATTTGAAAATCTATCAAAAACAATAAACAATGTCAGCTAGACATATATTATCCTTCAGGGATTATACTAACATGACCAATTTTTCAAGACAAAATGCTATATCGGGAAAATAACAAAAACTTACGAATATATAATTGTTACTTCAGGAACAATATTTCGAATTATTTTTAAGAATATTTTAATATATAATATACTCTTCAAGAGTAAATAATTAATGGATAATAATATTCTTCAGGAATAATTAATTAATAGTGATAATATTCTTCGGGAATAAATAATATTCTTCAGGAATATTAGATGATGTTCTTCAAGAACTTTTAATATTACTAATTTATATAATTACTACTTCAGGAGTAATCGTTCAATATTCTTCAGAAATATTAATTTTTTTTAAAAATAAATATTGATATTGAAAATAATGAACGAGCAGAATATATGCAGATTGTTATTCAAAATATATACAGATGGTCACATACAATGAATAGGATGCAATATATATACAGGTGGTGGTAAATACATATAAACAGTATAAATAAAGATATATACAGGTGCAACATGATGTCCTATATTGTTTGTGTAACATGCTGCGGAAATATGAATTTATTGAATGAACAAAGCAGGCGGCAGAGTTAGGTATAAAATTAGGGTTTTATTTTTATTTTTTATAATAATAAATATCTGCACATGAATCCCCATATGAATCATGAAAAGCATATAAATATATAGTATAAAAGATCATGAAAAGAAACAATCCGTGATGATAATGAGTCGGAATAATACATATAAATTGAATAAATTATGACTGAAACGGAAGCAACAAATCATTAATATTAATAATATAAATAGACATTAATAATATTAATAACAAAAGTCAACAAAACAATCAGACGAATCAATCATGGACAATTATTAATATTAATATGTAATCAATTAGACTAGATTATGATTAGGCAAGTAGATTTAAAATGAATTTCAACAAGAATCCATTATCAATGATTTTTTTTTTTTTTTGTCAATATCAATTTAATTTATAATAATAATATTCTTCAGGAATATTAGATGATATTCTTTCAAAAAAAATTTACATTATTACTACTTCAGGAGTAATAGTTCTATATTCTTCAAGAATATTTTTATTGTAATATTCAATAATAAATAACCCATAAATTATATTATATTTTCATAAATCAATAAAATAAAAATAAAATAATTTCCATCCATATATAAAAAGGTTAAACTATGGCATATACATAAAACATTAAAACAGTTAATATAGCCAACATATTGCCGAACAATTTGATCAAAACAATTTGAAAAGGTCAGAGTACTATTGTTACGGAAACTGAAAAAAAAAACTAGGGTTAGGATTTCTGTTTCATGCGTATAATTGAATTGCAAAAATGGACGACGAGATTCAAAAAAACTCAAGAGGAGAGGAAGAAATTGGAGCAGCAACTTGCTTCACTAAACTCCGTGACATTCAATGAATAAAATTCTAATAGAGATTCTAGATCTATTGCGTACTCCAATTGATTTGAAGCCGCAATATAAAAACGAGATATACAAAAATTACATAATAAACCTTGTAACTAGCGTACAATTCAAATTGGCAGAGCTTCGTGCTGATAACGTGTTATAAGAATAGAGAAAGAGAGGAAAAGTTGGGAGAGAAAATGATATCAGTGTTTATAGAAATGAACCTAAGGTCTCTATTTATAGAGATGGAGACCTTTGGTTAATGGGCCTATGAGCCTCCCATTCTATGGGCTGGCCTGGTCATTCATTTATTTACAACAAGTATTAATTTGTAGAAATTTTAATTTATAATCTATCTATATATATATTATAGAGAATGTTATAGATACGTATATTTGTATCTATATATTTCTTCAATACTATTTTCTTAGATTTTCACATTTTTTTTAATTAATTTACTAATTTTTATTGGTTGAGAATATTTAGGTTAATTAAATTAATTGAAAATTAACTTTTCTTAATAAAAATTAAATATCAACTTTTATTGGTGCAAAAATGTTAAAGTATTTTATTTAGATTGGGAGAGGGGGGATTCGATCCCCCGACCTACAAACCGGATGCTACGCCACATTGTCAACTACTCTGTCAGGTATTTGACAACTGTTTTCTTTAATTCTTTTAATGGAATGCTAATTTAAATTTTATTTTGGTTGTAAACTCTTAATTGGCTTATAAGAGTATCCCACATTGAAAAGTTACATTGTTTTTTGAGTTTGACAATACTATAAATGATGGTACTTTGACATGTTTTGAGTTAGAAATTTTGGCTGACATTTTAGCCCATCAAATTAAGGAAGCCCGCTTATTTGCTTCTTATATTTTTTATTTATATAAATATTAATAGTTAAAGTTTTAACAAATAACGGGTAATTCAGATTACCGGGTCCTCTGAATTCCGATTGAGCTTATAATCAAGTTCGATTTAGCTCAGACTTATGCAGTGTTGATTTTTTTTTATTCTAATGGAGAATTTTTATTTTCATAATATAGTTTTAAAAATAAATAAATATGGATATTTAAAAAAAAATCAATTCGCTTCGTTTATACTGCAAAAATCAAGTGAATCTTTTTCTAAACTCTCTAAAACTAAAGTATTAATTTGTAGAAATTTTTAATTTATAATATATATATATATATATATATATATATATATATATATATATTACTGAAAGCCTTATACATACATATATCTATAGATTTTTCATAGATTTTCACATTTTTTTAATTAATTTACTAATTTTTATTGGTTGAAAATATTTAGGTTAATTAAAAATTAACTCATTGCCACGTGGACAAGCTCTTCTTTTTTCTTCATTTTTTAATTTTTTTTGTTACAATATTAACTCAAAGTATTATTATGTAAAAATAATTTAGATTAATTAAAATAAGTGATAAAGTTAAAATCTTTCTCTTTTCAATTCAATTTAATTACGTCTTGATAAGGATGAGTATGATAGTTACTTTTTTTTTTTTTTTTTTTTAAATATTGGTTAAAGAAAAAATATCCCATAATTATTATTTGTTTGGGTAAAAAATGGATTTTATTTTTAAATTATCATAAAAAATTATTATTAGTTCAGTAAATTTCAAAAAATTTGTTGCTCCTAAATTCCTATTATTTAGTTACAATGGTAGAACTTTTAATTATTACACAAAATTTTGAGTGGTTTAGATAAATTTAGATCGATAAATCAATTGAAGAAGTTTTTGAATGTACAATTATGAAGATAAGAATGATCTATTTGAGTTTAAAAATATTCTCTGGATGCTTTATTTTAAAGTTTTAGGATACATTTTAAAGTTTTAGTTAGTTTAAAAAACTTTAAAGATTTTGATTGGTTCAAACACTCTGTAATCTATAAAAAAAATTATTAACAAATTAAAATTAATTACAAAGTAAACTCTAGAAAGGTATAAAAAAAAATCACATGCTTTGATCGGTTATATTTGAGTGTTTGAGTCCAAAATCAATTCATAATCTAAATTTAAGATATTCGATATCTCATCTCTTATTTTTTTTAAAGTCTTCAAGATAAATCTCAACAAACTATTCTAATCAAATTCTCCGTCCTCCCTTCCCAATCAACTTTTTAACTGAATAATGTTAAGCCCCCTTCTCTTTCAACTAAAACATTGTTTTGAAATATTTTTTTTGCATAATGTTAAGCACCAATTTTTCTCAGTTTCTAATATATGTTTTTCTTTTTCACTCAACAGAACCATCAAAGACCGATTCGTTGCAGTATCCTCCACCATGGAAGAAATATCTAACTAGCATTTTATGAAAAATTATACAACAATATGAAGTCTTCCAAATTTTGGCTGAAATTCACAAAGTTTGCAATATTCAGGTAGGTTTTTATTTTGGTGTGTGGTAAGTAAATTTAAGCGATGTTACCAACTAACAGTTTCTTTTAACTTTATTATTTGCAGGCAAATAAACATTTATTCAGAAGAGTATTCCTTCATTGTATACTTGAGTTTGCGAACAAAGGTATGATTTCTTTTGCATCTTCTTTATTTATCTTTAAGAGAGAAAAAATTGTGTATGTTATTAACTCTTTTCGTATTCAAATTCATTCTTTTTCTTGCCTTTCTTGATAAGGTAAAATACATAAAAAATTAATGCGATAAAAGTTTCCCAGTTCCGTTTACAAAATTACTCATAAACTTTTAATTTATTTTGTATTTATTTTTCAGGTTAATAAAAACATGTGAAGCCTTATGAGATTTTAAGCGACATTTTGACAAAAAGCTTTGGTAAAAAAACACTGTGATAGACTATTATTGTTGTAGTGCTATTAGATTAATATTTTAATTCTTTTTTAAGCTGTATTAGACTAATTTATTAATAATTATCTATAAAAATTACTTTTCCTTTGTAACTTCTGATTTTCATCAATGAAAAGTTACATTTCCTGTTGTAAAACACAAGGGGGGGGGGAGAGGTGAATTGGGTTTTAATCGATCTTGCAAACTTTTTCGAATCTATTCAAAGCAAGTGTAAGTTTGAGCAAGATGAACAAATGCAAAACAAAAACCAATCAACAAGACAAAGGATTTATAGTGGTTCGACTCACTCAGAATCTACGTCCACTACCTTGAGCCGCACCCAAGGATTTTCAACAACTTCACTAAGAAGACTTTTTACACTTGTGGCTAACTCACTAAGAGTTTTACAACACAACCACAATACAAAACTCACTAAGAGTCAATTGCCCACACTAAGTAGGACTTATACAAGAATTACCCAATCACTAAGAAAGGGAATTAAGATGGATAAAAAGACAAGTTGTTCACTCTTCTAAGTGAAAGATATATACCTTTGAAGTACAAGAATTTTAGCTCTTTAGAACATATGAAGCACACACTTTGTCTTGCTTTTAAAATTCACCTTTGAATGATTTAGATCATGGCAATGAAGTGCATTTTACTTTGAAAGTGTTTAGACTTGATAAGAAATCAATGTATCTTTTAAGTGCAAGTCTTTGAGTCATTCTCTAGCTTTGGAGTATTTATACATTTCAAAATAGGCTGAAAAACGACTCTGCAACGGTCAAATAACGGCTAGTTCTCGCAGAGTTCGGTTGACCGAAATCACACCTCAGATGACCGAACACCACTTCGGTTGAGCCTAACCCAAGGTCGACCGAACTAAGCCTTGGTCGACCGAGGCCACCAGAACCATCTCTCTGTTTCTGCTCGGTTGATCCGAGGAAAGCTCGGATGAACCGACCTTCTGAGCTTTGAGAGATGTTGATTTTTCACACGTTTTGAAATCTATTGATGTCTAAAAGGTTTTCTCAATATGTAGCAAGTAAGAGCATTTAGAAAACCATTTTAAAAGACTTATAGTTTGAAATCAAAGGCTTTTGAGATATGAACACATATGAGAATCATTTTGAAACTTAGCCTTTTGAAAACGTGTTTGTGATGCATGCAAGACTAGAGTGATGTACGTTTATGTTCATAAGAGTAATGGTTAGAGCTTATAGGATAAAGACCATTAAAGACAAAGCTATTCTAACCAAACCTAAGTCTTCAATCTTCAATCTTGATAGATGAGCCTTGAATAATATGACTTTGAATCTTGATCATGGCTTGATTGAAGTACTTAGAGCTTCCATTATAAGTTCCGATATTCTATCACAAAGATACAAAACATTAGACACAACATCAAGTGTGTGTCCATTATCAAAAACCGAGTTCGTTCGCCCTTAGGGCTTAAAATGATTTTCAAAGTCTAAGTCCTTTAAAATGGTTTTCCAAATGTTCTTGTTGATAACTTTAATAAGGTTAAGAAAAATCTTGATCAAATTCTTGGTATGCAACGTGCTTCACATGATAAACATGGTCTTGGTTATATTGCTAATCATGGTGCTATTGCTAGCTCTTCTCATATACCTAAGAATCATGTTGTGAATGCTAGAACGCCACATAGGGCAAATAGACTTGTTAAGCATGCTCACAAATCTTCTAAGCCACATATTTGTTGCACATATTGTGGAAAACATGGTCACACTTGTGTTAGATGCCATGTGAAGAAAAAGATAGAAAGGGGAGTTAAAACCATATGGAGAGTTAAGCGTACTTTAACTAACCCCCATGGACCCAAACAAAAGTGGGTACCAAAAGTTACTCTTCCCTTGATCTTATAGGTTCTTATAAGATAGATGGATGCTCCGGCTCTATGAGGTTTCAATGTGTATGATTTTTTCACATAACCGGAGAAGAAGAGTATTCCACAAAGCTTCAATGATATAGATTCGAAGAGAAGTGGCATTATGGTGATTAAAGGAGATGTGCCAAAAGAAGAAATTCAAAAGCACTCCTTAACACTTGGATTCTCAAAACTCAAATGTTAATCAATTGGAGAACCAAGTTGCTTAAATACAAAGAGCAAAGCATCAAGTGATGACAAGAGCCTTAGTGTAAATCCAATATCTTCATCACTTGGTAAGAAAGCAAAGGTATCAAAATCACCTTCTCTTAACATTTTAATTAATGTGTTTAAGTGTTTTTGATATATATATTTTTATATATGCCTGCTCTTATATATGTTGCATCTCACATTCTTGAATTTTATATTTATATAGATAACCTTTAGCATGTTCTTTATTGTCCATGTTTATTTAGCTAAGGTATCTATGAGATGTAGCATATGCAACTTGATTGATTCTTGTTTTGTCATGTCATATTCATTTAAGAATCCATCTAGTTGGTGTGTTTATATTCAAGTCTATAGCATTAATCTTTTGTGGTTGATCGTCTAGATGCTTGACTTAGGATGTAAACTCATATATGTGATGTATGCTAAATTGTTCATATTTTACATCATCACATCACTTGTTGGCTTGCTTTTCATCTTTTATCTCTTATAGCCAACTTGTGTAAGTTATTTTGGAGGTTATATGTGTTATAAATGTTTATTTTTTTACAATTGGTTATTTCTTACTTTTGGTATCACATATACTCTCCCTTAATAACTATGAGATCATAATCTTTACTTTCATATCTTTTGTGATCTCATTAGAGTTTTTGGTTAGTCTTGCTTCAAGAGTTGTTATACTCATTTAGCTAACCATTAACTTGTTAGAGGAATGTACTCAAAGTGCTATCTTACACTTCCTCTGCTTCTTTTGGTTGTGATACATGTGCTTAACTTATGAATTCATGGTATCACTTCCACTAGTACTTTGTTAGCTATATTTTCAAACATGTTTTACAATTGGTCAATTGGTATCAAACTTGGTTTTATCTCAAATAGCTAACATTGTATGTTTGTTTAACAGGGAGATTGTTTTAAAGTTTTATTCTTTATCTCCTTTGTCTTAGCTTCGCAAGTACACCTTATGCTTATGCTTACACTTTTGAACTACCTTTGGAGTCTTTTTTATTATGCCAAAGGGGGAGAAAAATGGTGTAATCTTGCTTAGTGATTGGTGTAATCATGATTAGAGAAAAATGGTGTAATCTTGCTTAGTGTTATTTAATCTCTAACTCATTTTTACCCTGGCATGTTTTGAGGGGGAGCATTTATATTTTGAATATATAATATTTCTCAAAACTAGCCTTAAGATGGAAGGAAGGAGGAAAGGAGGATGGTCGACCGAGCCCCTGCTTCGGTCATCCGAGGTCCCAGTTTGGTCAACCGAACTCTGCGAGAACTAGCCGTTATTTGACCGTTGCAGAGTCATTTTTCAGCAGATTTTGAAATGTATAAAAGCTCTTTTGCTGAGAAATCTTACAAACGAAAATAGACTTGCACATACAATTTACATTGATTTCTTATCAAGTCTAAACACTCACAAAGCAAATGCTCTTCATTTCTATGATCTAAATCATTCAAGAGTGTTCTTTCAAAAGCAAGACAAAGAGTGTGCTTCATTTGTTCTAAGAGCTTAACATTCTTGTACTTCAAAGGTATATATTTCTCACTTAGAAAAGTGAATTATCTTTCTCTTTAAACATTCTTATTCCCTTTCTAAGTGATTGGGTTATTCTTGTAAAAGTCCTACTTTGTGTGGGCAAGTAACTCTTAGTGAGTTGTGTATTGTGGTTGTGTTGTAAAACTCTTAGTGAGTTAGCCACAAGTGTAAAAAGTTCTTCTTAGTGACGTTTGGTAAAATCCTTGGGTGCGGCTCAAGGTAGTGGATGTAGATTCTGAGTGAGTCGAACCACTATAAATCCTTTGTCTTGTGATTGGTTTTTGTTTTGCATTTGTTCATCTTGCTCAAACTTACACTTGCCTTGAATAGATTCGAAAAAGTTTGCAAGATCGATTAAAACCCAATTCACCCCCCCCCCCCCTCTTGTGTTTTACACCTGTAAAAAAAAAAAGTTATTCATTGCCATCTTTTTATGAAGAATTCTCAATTTCTACATCCCAAACATATTATGAATTTGGTATGTGCTACGGATTTTCATTTATTTTGTATTTTCTTTTAAATGCCGAGGTCGGACAATTTTTATTGCTATTAATCAGATTTTTTGGTATGTGAGCTTCTACTCGATTCATTTTGTATTTAAAATTTATTTCAATGACCAGTATTAGGATTAGTTCTGCCAAAATAAAAGAGGGAGGGAGGGGAGGGTATTGTGTTAACTACATTAATTCTTTGATTGGTTTCGTATACGTAGAAAAGTGAAATTTTAAATTGAATTCGATAAATTATTCTTCTTCATAAAGAATCAGTTATTCTATTTTTTAAAAAATATTTTTTAATACATGCTTTCATTTTTTTATCAGGTGGAAACATACATATGATTAAGCATTCTTCATCCTAATCAAGGTAAATCATGATTACATGTAATTGTTGTACTTTATCCTTCTCTTCATTCTTTCGCTGTTTTATCTTTTTCGACTGAAATGAGTTATCTTAATTCATTGAAAATAACTCCTTTTGACTTTTTCCTTTTTCTCTTAGTAATCTAATAGAATATGCAATAACAATAAATTGCGTTGGACAACATATTCATTATTATGGAAAACATGTGGATAAGATTGAATACCAATGTTCCCTTATTTCCTGAAGGCTACACAAACATTTAGTGTGTCAAATGCATCACGAGTACCAATCTTCGGCTTCATAAAGTGCATGATCTATGAAGCAGAAGAACATTGTAAATTATTCTTATATGCAGAGGTAAAAATTACCTAATAGTATTCATGATCTGCTTTTTGAATTCTTGTGAATGAATATTACTAATTGGGTTTGCATATAGAATATGAATTGTAAAATAATATATATTTTTTCTTTCAGGTGACTTGAAGTTGAAGGGTTAAGAGTGCCCAAAAAAATAAGCCAAATCAAAGAAATAGGAATTAGGAAGGGGAAAATACATGAGATACATTGGGTTTAGGGAGTTAGTGGGCGACAAAGCATGTTGCATTTGGGAGAAAAGAAAATTACTTGCAGAGATGAGAATAACAAAAAAATATGATGATTTTTATTGTGAATCTATTATGGGGAAGTGTAGCAAATTTATTTAAGTTGTAAATATATTTATTTTTTTTTCCAAATACATTTTTTCCCCGGGTCTAATGTAGGTATTGTAGTAAATATATTTAGGTTGTGAACATATATATTTCTTTTTTAATAAATATCTACAAAAATAAGATGATTTTATAGGAACGAAACTTTGAATAGGTTTGTCTAATCTTTTTTTAATAAAAAAAAATTAGTGACAAGGTATTAAAAGAGGTCATTGATTCTCTTTCCATGAAGAATAACAAAAACAAAAATTATATAAAAAACTCCACATGCTCAGCAGAGTTATAATGTAAGAAAACCATGTGAAATTATTAGTAAAAGGCTACGGTCTATGTGTATGCAAACTTATGCAAACATTCATATTAATTTGATTATTTATCTATACTTTTGTGTTTAAGTTTGGGATGGTAAAAAGAAAAGATAAAATGACAATATCCCTCAACAAAGGAAAATTTTATTATTAATAATATATATATTTTAAAAAAGGAAAGATGTATTTTATATGATCCCAAAACTATGCTCTTAATATTTGTCTTTTCTTAAAAGAGAGTATGAGAGAAATTTACCATTTTTTCAATAGAGATTTTTTGTGAGGCTATTAATATTTATAAGGAAGAGAGTATGAGAGAAATTTACCACTTTTTTCAATAGAGATTTTTTGTGAGGCTATTAATATTTATAAGGAAGAGAGATGATCGTTTATTCTTCCAATAGAAAGAAAATGCAATTCATTTTCTGCTTTATTATGTATTTTTTTAAAAATATAATTTCCGTGTATAGCACGGGTCTTTTGCTAGTATATATATATTAAAGAATTCTTTTATAATTAAACATATTTAACTTTTTATTTATACCATGTCAAGCAAGTTTTTCAAGTGATAAAGTAAGAGATTGAAGAGCAAGTTTTTACTTTATATTGAAGTTTAATAATCGAGAATTTATTTTTCATTATTTTGTTCTTTATTGTGTTTAACTTGTGAAAACAATAGTCTTATTTCTTTTATATTTTTAGCAGTTAAGTAATTATATAAAAAATTATTTATTTTTACTTTATAATCAATATATTTTGTATCTATCGAAAACCAAAAAACCAAACCAAACCAAACCAACCCAAATTGATACAAACCGAATGCATCGGTTTGAGATTTTGAATGATTTGAATTGGTTTTAAAATTTTCAAACCGAATATTTCGGTTTGGTTTCAATATTGTGTAAAAATCAAACCAACCCGAACCATGAATACCCCTAGTTTCTAGTGCATAATCCATTTATAAGTATTTGGTCTGATACATGAGATTCAGTTGTTACAAATTCATAACAGTCAATTTAAGAATATGTAATCTCGGTCAGCTGAATAAATTTCCTCAATCCTTAAAATATGTCCTCATAATATTAACGAATAACTCTTGTCTGTGTTGCGGAATACAGCTGCCATTATGATCCTAACAATTAACAATTGCCTTCACTCCTTTTCCCTTTTTTATTTTGAGAAATGAAACTTAAAGATAAGGCTTTTGGATTCGTACCGTTAAAAAATTGTATTGATTTCTTATTTTAAACTAGTTTTCATTTTTTTGAAGGAGCCTAGTACTGATTCTAGTAAGGAAAGTAGGAGTAAGATTTTAAAAATTAATGCACAAGGCCATCAACGTAAAACAATGGTATAAACGAATTGCTAATATAAAAATGGAGTCAAATACTAACTTTGTGTGGTACTTACAGGTCAGACTTTCACTTGAGTTAGAGGAAAAGAAACTCTATGAGCGCAACCCAAGTTAAACCAACTAAGATTGGACATAGTGAGTGTTGTAAGAAAAAATAGAAATCATGTGTACCGCTCGTGCATTCAACATTAACTACCTCAAGAAAACGTTATTTGATACCAGTAATATATATATATATATATATATATATATATATATATATATATATATATATATATATATATATATATATACTAAAAAAAATATTCGTACATGCACTGAAACGTAATGTTTAATGAAAGAAAAAATGTCAAAGTAATTTTGTAACTCAAAACATGTCAAAGTACACTCTTTTATAGTATTGCCAAACTCAAAAAAACAATGTAACTTTTCAATGTGGGATACTCTTATAAGCAAATTAAGAATTTACAACCAAAGTAAAATTTAACCAACCAATCAAAATTTTATAAAATAATTAATTGAACAAAAATTCATGGAAATTACACGTAGGGATTTAGAAGGATGTGATTAGTCAAAACCGAAAATGCATCTGTAATATAATTATAGATAGATACTCCTTCCGATTCAAAATATAAGTCTTTTTAGGAGTTTTCACACAAATTAAGATACTAATCAAGATGACTAAAGTACCCTAATTAATACTCCAAAAGAACAAATAAATTAATGAAGAGTTGCATGAGAACTATACATTTGGACAAATATGAATATATGGAGAAAATAATGTAAGGGTAAATTAGCCAATAAATGCATCATTCTTGTAAAAAGACCTATATTTTGCAACAAAAAATAACTCTTAAAAAAACTTCTATTTTGAATCGGAGAAAGTATAAATTTTATGCACATTAATTATCTTTTATAGTCTTGTCATTTGTCAAATTTTAAAAATAATAATTATTTTTTTTTATGTGAGAGTTTTTATTATTGTTAATTCTCTTATTTGATTTTAGATTAATATTTTTAACTTTTATTATAAATTAAAATTTCTACAAATTAATACTTTAGTTTTAGAGAGTTTATAAAAAGATTCACTTGATTTTTGCAGTATAAACGAAGCGAATTGATTTTTTTTTAAATAACCATATTTATTTATTTTTAAAATTATATTATGAAAATAAAAAATTCTCCATTAGAATAAAAAAAATGAACATTGCATAAGTTTGAGCTAAATCGAACTTGATTATAAGCTCAATATCGGAATTCAGAGAACCCGGTCATCTGAATTACCCGTTATTTGTTAAAACTTTAACTATTTATATTTATATAAATAAAAAATATAAGAAGCAAATAAGCGGGATTCCTTAATTTGACGGGCTTAAATGTCAGACCAATTTTGTAACTCAAAACATGTCAAAGTACCATCTTTTATAATATTGTAAAACTCAAAAAACAATGTAACTTTTCAATGTGGAATACTCTTATAAGCCAATTAAGAGTTTACAACCAAAATAAAATTTAAATTAGCATTCCATTAAAAGCATTAAATAAAATAGTTGTCAAATACCTGCCAGAATAGTTGGCATTGTGGCGTGGCATCCGGCTTGCAGGTCGGGGGATCGAATCCCCCCTCTCCCAATTTAAATAAAATAGTTTAACTTTTTTGCACCAATAAAAGTTGATATTTAATTTTTATTAAGATAAGTTAATTTTTAATTAATTTAATTAACCTAAATATTCTCAACCAATAAAAACTAGTAAATTAATTAAAAAATGTGAAAATCTAAGAAAATAGTATTTATTTATTTTTAAAAATATATTATGAAAATAAAAATTCTCCATTAGAATAAAAAAAATGAACATTGCATAAGTCTGAGCTAAATCGAACTTGATTATAATAGCTCAATCGGAATTCAGAGGACCCAGTAATCTGAATTACCCGTTATTTGTTAAAACTTTAACTATTTATATTTATATAAATAAAAAATATAAGAAGCAAATAAGCGGGATTCCTTAATTTGACGGGCTAAAATGTCAGCCCAATTTTGTAACTCAAAACATGTCAAAGTACCATCTTTTATAATATTGTCAAACTCAAAAACCAATGTAACTTTTCAATGTGGGATACTCTTATAAGACAATTAAGAGTTTACAACCAAAATAAAATTTAAATTAGCATTCCATTAAAAGCATTAAAGAAAATAGTTGTCAAATACCTGCAAATGTAGTTGGCAATGTGGCGTGGCATCCGGCTTGCAGGTCGGGGGATCGAATCCCCCCTCTCCCAATTTAAATAAAATAGTTTAACTTTTTTGCACCAATAAAAGTTGATATTTAATTTTTATTAAGATAAGTTAATTTTTAATTAATTTAATTAACCTAAATATTCTCAACCAATAAAAACTAGTAAATTAATTAAAAAATGTGAAAATCTAAGAAAATAGTATTTATTTATTTTTAAAAATATATTATGAAAATAAAAATTCTCCATTAGAATAAAAAAAATGAACATTGCATAAGTCTGAGCTAAATCGAACTTGATTATAATAGCTCAATCGGAATTCAGAGGACCCGGTAATCTGAATTACCCGTTATTTGTTAAAACTTTAACTATTTATATTTATATAAATAAAAAATATAAGAAGCAAATAAGCGGGTTTCCTTAATTTGACGGGCTTAAATGTCAGACCAATTTTGTAACTCAAAACATGTCAAAGTACCATCTTTTATAATATTGTAAAACTCAAAAAACAATGTAACTTTTCAATGTGGAATACTCTTATAAGCCAATTAAGAGTTTACAACCAAAATAAAATTTAAATTAGCATTCCATTAAAAGCATTAAAGAAAATAGTTGTCAAATACCTGCAAATGTAGTTGGCAATGTGGCGTGGCATCCGGCTTGCAGGTCGGGGGATCGAATCCCCCCTCTCCCAAGTTAAATAAAATAGTTTAACATTTTTGCACCAATAAAAGTTCATATTTAATTTTTATTAAGATAAGTTAATTTTCAAATAATTTAATTAACCTAAATATTCACAACCAATAAAAAGTAGTAAATTAATTAAAAAATGTGAAAATCTAAGAAAACAGTATTTATTTATTTTTAAAAATATATTATGAAAATAAAAATTCTCCATTAGAATAAAAAAAATGAACATTGCATAAGTCTGAGCTAAATCGAACTTGATTATAATAGCTCAATCGGAATTCAGAGGACCCGGTAATCTGAATTACCCGTTATTTGTTAAAACTTTAACTATTTATATTTATATAAATAAAAAATATAAGAAGCAAATAAGCGGGTTTCCTTAATTTGACGGGCTTAAATGTCAGACCAATTTTGTAACTCAAAACATGTCAAAGTACCATCTTTTATAATATTGTCAAACTCAAAAACCAATGTAACTTTTCAATGTGGGATACTCTTATAAGACAATTAAGAGTTTACAACCAAAATAAAATTTAAATTAGCATTCCATTAAAAGCATTAAAGAAAATAATTGTCAAATACCTGCCAGAGTAGTTGGCAATGTGGCGTAGCATCTTGTTTGCAGGTCGGGGGATCAAATCTCCCCTCTCCCAATTTAAATAAAATAGTTTAACATTTTTGCACCAATAAAAGTTCATATTTAATTTTTATTAAGATAAGTTAATTTTCAATTAATTTAATTAACCTAAATATTCTCAACCAATAAAAATTAGTAAATTAATTAAAAAATATAAAAATCTAAGAAAATAGTATTTATTTATTTTTAAAAATATATTATGAAAATAAAAATTCTCCATTAGAATAAAAAAAATGAACATTGCATAAGTCTGAGCTAAATCGAACTTGATTATAATAGCTCAATCGGAATTCAGAGGACCCAGTAATCTGAATTACCCGTTATTTGTTAAAACTTTAACTATTTATATTTATATAAATAAAAAATATAAGAAGCAAATAAGCTGGCTTCCTTAATTCGACGGGCTTAAATGTCAGCCCAATTTTGTAACTCAAAACATGTCAAAGTACCATCTTTTATAACATTGTCAAACTCAAAAAACAATGTAACTTTTCAATGTGGAATACTCTTATAAGCCAATTAAGAGTTTACAACCAAAATAAAATTTAAATTAGCATTCCATTAAAAGCATTAAAGAAAATAATTGTCAAATACCTGCCAGAGTAGTTGGCAATGTGGCGTAGCATCTTGTTTGCAGGTCGGGGGATCAAATCTCCCCTCTCCCAATTTAAATAAAATAGTTTAACATTTTTGCACCAATAAAAGTTCATATTTAATTTTTATTAAGATAAGTTAATTTTCAAATAATTTAATTAACCTAAATATTCACAACCAATAAAAAGTAGTAAATTAATTAAAAAATGTGAAAATCTAAGAAAACAGTATTTATTTATTTTTAAAAATATATTATGAAAATAAAAATTCTCCATTAGAATAAAAAAAATGAACATTGCATAAGTCTGAGCTAAAAATTCTTGTCTAAGATCTATTTTGTAGCAGGATTCATTTGATTATTTCTGTATGTTGAACTCGGGAGTTCATGTGATGTGTTAAGAAATGTTTGGGCCTTAACCTGATGAGGCCATCATTGGGACTGTAGTGGTTATTGTGGAGTTTATAGTGATGAACGATGACACAATAAGAATGGATCCTTAAAAGTCTGGACCCGTTCGTTCAGAGGGTTATACTGAACCCATGTGTTAGTATAATTATGGGGCTTCCTATCAGGCCTGCTGTTAGGGCCATTACAGTTATTGGTATAAAGTCGTGAATATATAATTGAGCTCAATCGTGAGATTCGTTTGTCATAGCGATAACCATACTCGTAATGTCTAACAACGTGTATTTCCGTCTGCTTTGTATTAATAGAGCATGATGCTCGTAGTTCATTCTGATGTATACGTGTTAAGATATGAGGAGTATGGTTGTTAGCTTAGTTTGGCTCTTATTTGTTATATGGTTTGAGTCTAAAATGAGTCATTTTAGGGTTGGTAAAACGGAGATTTCAAAAATGCAATACGATTTCGGGAAACGGGAAAGCTTTTGAGTCTTATCTGATGCTTCATCCCAGGGGTTGTTTAATCGTTACTGAGTTTCGTGGCTCATTCTTTTACTTTTATTTTCTTCCAGATGTAGATGGAGCTGAGCCTTTTGATGATCATGATGTTGGTGCTTGGGATGGGTACTACGAAGAGTGACTTCTAATGAACTATAATAGATGAACACTTAGTAATTTATGCTTTTCCATGTAATAAGGTCTATTTACCGTTAAGTACTTATTTAATTCCTTGTATCACAGTTGGACCATTTAAGTTTTATAATAAAATATTCCTTTTTTATGTCATATCTAAGTAGGTTCGGTCCTTCATTGAGTTGAAGTACCGCCATGTCATCACTCAGGATACGGGGTATGACATAAGTGGTATCAGAGCAGGTCAAGCCTTAGGGATAAAACTTGGAATGAACGTAGGATGAACTTGGTAGATAACATGTGAGATGTGTGATGGGTAGAGACTCTGGAATATGAAGTATTTGTTTACTTACTTCTTTATACCTTGTTATTGTGTTATGTTCGATACATGTTGTATTGTGTTATGTTTTCTAATTGTTGAGCATGTTATGTGAATTTATCACTTACCATATACTGTGGGTGTTCTGTGGGAAGGGATGGACCTAAATCAAGGCAACAACAACAATGAAGACGGTATGAACATTCCAATAGCTGATTTGGGCCGTCATGGTCCTAGATAAAATTGACGTCCACTTAGGGGTTCATCAAGCCATCAACAGGCTGGGGGTGATCAGACGGGGCCAGAATTTGTACCACCACCACCACCGGGAAATCCTCCTATACTGGCAGAGTTTGGGGCTGCATTTTAGCTTCTTACACAAATTCTTTAGAAACAACAACAGACTCAACAGAACATGCAACAGTCGCAGCAGAGCATGCAACTTACACAACAAAATATAACTCAACGGTTGCAGAACCAACAAACTCAAATCAACCAGAATATGAGGCAAGATAGGACACCAATGGGGGAAGCTGGTCCGGGAAGTTACTATTAGCGTTTGAAAAAGATGAGGATAGTTTCATTTGATGGTACCATGACTGCAGATCAAGCTGAGGAATGGTTTGAAAATATAGAGCATAATTTGAGGATCATGAGGGTACCAGTGGGTGCCAAAGCTGATGTAGCGGTGGGCCTCACTTAAGGGAAAGGCAACAGAATGGTGGAAGGGTGTTTTCCCTATCTATCAACAAGGGGGACAACCCGTCATCTGGGTACAATTCAGAAATGCCTTCCTTGATCAATACTTTCCACACACCTTCAAGATGGAAAGACAAAATCAATTCTTCGAGTTGAAGCAAGGGGAGAATATGTCAGTATATGTCGGTCAGTTCAATGCTTTGGGAAAGTACGCTTCTGCAATAAATCAAGACCCAGTAATGAGAACTCAACGGTTTATGATGGGACTGCTGTCGAAGATTAGATGTTGACTTTCTGGTATCCCTTCTACCACCTATAGGGAGATCAGCGAAGTCAGAGGTCAGATATGGAGAGGTCTAGTAAGAGGAACTTTTCAACCATGTCACAATGACAAGGCTCGCGTTTCAACACCAACACAGGCCAGGAGTAAGGACGGTTTCCAACCTAGTTAGGATTGGGGGACCTGCAGGGCACCAAATGCTTCTCAGACTATTACAGAATGTTTAAGATGTGGAAGGAGGCATACTAGGGATTGCAGATGGGCTTATGGGGCTTGTTTCAGATTTGGGCAGATGGGACACTGGGTCAGTCAGTGTAAGCTCCGATTCAAGTTACGGGGCAGACAACAACTGCAGTACCAAATGTTGGTGACACTAGGCCAAGGACTAATGCTCGGGTCTTTGCTTTGACTCAATAGGAGGCGGGGAACGCTTCTGATGTAGTGACATGTACACTTCTCATCAACTCCGTACATGCGTATGTGCTCTATGATTGTGGAGCTACCCACTCATTTGTATCTCGTAGATTTGCTAGGATACTTAAGACATCCCCTACTTGTATTTTGGAACCTATAGGGTTATGATACCTAGTGGGAAAGTTTTAGAGTCTAAATTGATTCATAAGGGGTGCTAGGTAAAAATAGACTCGAAGGTACTAGAAGCGGATCTTATTCAGTTACAGATGGTTGACTTTGATGTTATCATGGGAATGGACTGGTTATACACCCATCATGCTTTAGTCGATTGTCGGGAAAGAAAGATTCGGTTCGTGACCGGGGACCGAGAAATGCTGGAATTTTAGGGGTTAGGTAAGAAGAGAAGTGGTCGTAGTATGCCTATCATCTCGGTGATGAGAGCTAGGAAGTGCATCAAAAAGGGTTGTGAGGCTTTTCTGTCCAATGCAGTGGCGAAGGATGATAATGAAGTTCACATTGAGGACGTTTCTATTGTGAGGGAGTTCGG
Organism: Vinca minor; assembly: GCA_026122235.1. Lineage (NCBI taxonomy): Eukaryota > Viridiplantae > Streptophyta > Magnoliopsida > Gentianales > Apocynaceae > Vinca > Vinca minor. The sequence goes on from JAOCZM010000116.1 coordinate 3,240,736, forward strand.
TGATGTTTTTCCTGATGATTTGTCGGGTGTTCCACCTGCCCGGAAAATCGACTTTGAAATCTTGTTGCAACCTGGTGCAGAGCCTATCTCTAAGGCCCGTATCGTATGGCACCAACGGAGTTGAGGGAGTTGAAGGATCACCTTCAAGAGCTTATTGACAAGAAGTTCATAAGACCGAGTGTTTCACCTTGGGGCGCTCCGGTTTTGTTTGTGAAGAAGAAATACGGTAGCATGCTGATATGTATCGACTATCGAGAGTTGAACAAGATTACCAGTAAGAACCGATACCCACTTCCTCGTATTGATGATTTGTATGACCAACTGAAAGGAGCGAAGGTGTTCTCTAAGATTCATTTGAGGTCAGGTTATCACCATCTTAGGATCAAACCCGACAATATCCTGAAAAGTGCCTTTCGAGCTAGGTATGGGCACTATGAGTTCCTTGTTTTGCCATTTGGAATGACTAATGCACTAGCGACATTCATGGACATGATGAACCGGGTCTTTCGGGATTGTCTTGATAAGTTTGTGGTGGTCTTCATCGATGACATCTTAATTTATTCACCGCCGGATGAAACTCATTAGGTACACTTGAGATTGTCGTTAGAGATTCTGAGGAAGGAGAAGTTATATGCCAAGTTCAGCAAGTGTGAGTTCTGGTTGAAGAGTGTTGCATTTTTGGGGCATGTGGTTTCAACCGAAGGAGTATCAGTTGACCCGAGTAAAATTGAGGCGATAGTTGATTAGCCTACACCGAAGACAGTGGCAAAGATCAGGAGTTTTCTGGGGTTAGCCGGGTACTACAGGAAATTTGTGCAAGATTTTTCTCGCATTGCTGCACCTTTGACACGTTTGACACAGAAGCAAGTTAAATTTGAATGGGGACCTGAGTGTAAGGATATCTTTCACCAACTAAAGAAGAAATTGACTGCAACACGGATTTTGGCTCTACCGGCATAATCGGGGATGGGGGTTTCACCATTCATAGTGATGCATCGGGCATCGGTTTGGGTTGTGTGTTGATGCAAAACAGAAAGGTTATAACATATGCTCCTAGGCATTTGAAACCTTATGAGAAAAACTGCCCTACACATGACTTGGAGTTGGCAGCGGTCGTGTTTGCCTTGAAGATAAGGAGACATTACTTTTATGGAGAACCGTGTGAGGTTTTCACCGACCACCAAAGCCTTAAGTACATTTTCACACAAAAGAAGATTAACATGAGAGAGAGGCGGTGGTTAGAGTTGTTGAAAGATTACGACCTCACAATTAGCTACCACCCTGGTAAGGCTAATCGAGTGGTTGATACCTTGAGTAGGAAGAACTAGGGGCAGCTAGCGGCATTAATTACTGATCAACGAGAGTTAATTGCCGAGTTCGAGAAGTTGGAGATTGAAGTCGTTGAGTCTACACGGAACATTTTGGCATCATTGGTAGTTCAACCGAATTTGTTGGGACGGATCAATGAGGCACAATTATCAGATTCTGATTTGGGTAAGGAACGGTTATTGGCTCAGTCAGGGGCAGAAACGGAATTTCGTGTTCATGATGATGGAAGTCTTCGATTTCGAGGTAGATTAGAAGTGCATTCAGATTCGGGGTTGAGGTTAGAAGTTCTTCAAGAAGCTCACAATTCTAGACTACCGGTTCATCCGGGGGCATCAAAGATGTATAAGGAAGTGAAAGGTAATTTTTGGTGGAAAAATGTAAACGAGACACAGCCGAGTTTGTGGCTAAGTGTCTCGTGTGTCAACAAGTAAAGGTGGAACATCAAAGGCCCGCCGGTTTACTTAAACCTCTTGAGATTCCCGTTTGGAAACGGGAACATATAACTATGGATTTCGTAGTCGGGTTGCCTAAGGACAAAACTGGGAAGGACTCTATTTGGGTCATTGTGGACCGACTAACGAAATCATTTCACTTCTTGCTTATGAAAATCACAGCAACCATGGAAACTCTAGTGCAAATGTATATGGATCAAATCGTTCGCCTTCACGGTGTTCCAATAAGTATTGTGTCGGACCGGGACACTCAGTTTGTATCACGATTTAGGAAGAGTTTCAGTAATGCCATGAGGACGAAATTGTCTTTAAGTACTTCCTATCATCCTCAAACTGATGGGCAGTCAGAAAGAAAAATTCAGACCTTGGAAGACATGTTACGAGCATGTGTGTTGGACTTTAAAGGTAGTTGGGTGGACCATTTAACTTTGGTCAAGTTCGCCTACAATAACAATTATCAGTCAAGCAACGGTATGGCGCCTTATATGGGAGAAGGTGTCGGTCACCGGTTTGTTGGGATGCTATCAGGAAAAGACGGTAATAGGGCCGGAATTGGTTCAAGTCACGATGGAACGGATTAAGGCAGCTCAGGATAGACAGAAAAGTTGGGCAGATAGTAAGCGAAGACCGATTGAATTGCATGTTGGGGACATGGTGTATTTGCGGGTTTCACCAACATGGAGAGTTATGAGATTTGGAAAGAGAGGGAAGTTAAGTCCGAGGTATGTTGGTCCTTAGAAGCAAGTTGGATACTAAATCTATCAAGTGTACGTTTATCGGATATGGTGGTGACGAATTTAGTTGTAGATTTTTGGATGAGAAAAATCGGAAAGTAATTCGTAGTCGAGATGTCATATTCAATGAACAAGTATTGTACAAAGATAGGTTGGGTGCACTAGAGGCTCAAGATGAGAGACCCGAAGTTATTGAGCTAGATATTTCGAACTCAGGTGGGAGCAAGATTGTTCAGAATGATCAAGTGGTTGTTGAGGCAGAACCACAAACACCATCTCCAACAACCCAGCGGCGGAAATCCACCAGGAATTGTGGACCACCAAACAAGTTTTCGCCTTCAAGGTATAATAACTATCTTTTGTTGATTGATAGTGGTGAACCTGAGTGTTATGCAGAGGCTATACGAAGCGATCAAGGAGGCAAGTGGAAGCTTGCAATGGGCGATGAGATGAATTCACTATTGTCCAATGATACTTGGGAACTAGTTAAGCTCCCACAGGGAAAAAAGGCACTACATTGTAAATGGGTCTTCAGAATTAAAATGGAGGTGGATGCAAGCAAGCAATACAAAGCAAGACCGGTGTGAAGGGATTTCATCAAAAATACGGTATTGATTATACTGATGTTTTTACTCCTGTTGTAAAACTAACAGCCATTCAGTTGGTTTTTAGTATAGTTGTCGCAGAGAACTTGGTGTTAGAACAAATGAATGCAAAAATAGCCTTTCTTCATGGTGATTTGGAGGAAGCAATATACATGGTGCAACCAGAAGGATACATTACAGAGGGTAATTGTGAGCTCGTTTGTAAACTGAAGAAGAGCTTGTATGGTCTGAAACAGGCTCCGAGACAATGGTATAAGAAGTTTGATGGATTCATGCTTGAGATTGGCTTCGTCGGATGCTATGTTGATGACATGTTGGTAATAGGTTCTAGTTCTCGAGAAGTGAGTAAGTTGAAGATGAAGTTGTCTGAACGATTTGCTATAAAGGACCTTGGAGAGGGCTAAGCTAGATACTGGGTATGCGGATTATTCGAGATAAGGCTGCAGGAAAGTTGTATCTGTCACAAGATGATTATATCAAGAAGGTTCTGAAAAGGTTCAGTATGTAGGATGTGGAACCAGTGAGTGTTCCGTTGGGCAGTCACTTCAAACTATCAAAGAAGGAATCACTTAAGAGTGATGAAGAACGTGCTCATATGCAGAAGATCCCATATGCCTCAGCAATTGGTAGCATAATGTATGCTATGGTGTGTACTAGATCAGATATTGCACATTCGGTGTGTGTAGTTAGCAGGTTTATGAGCAATCCGGGTAAGCAACATTGGGAAGCGTTGCAGTGTATTCTTAGATACTTGAGAGGTACCACAGAAAGAGCCTTATGTTTCGAAGGCATAAATGTTGAATTGGCAGGGTATGTTGATGCAGATTTGGCATCAAGTGATCTTGATAGAAGGAGGAGTACAACCGGGTATGTATTTACTTTGGGTGGTACCGCGATTTCTTGAACTAATAAGTTGCAGAAGATCATGGCCTTATCTACTACAGAAGCAGAATATCTGGCAGTGACAGAGGCTAGTAAAGAGATGGTATGGTTGCAAAATTTCTTGCGTCAATTGGGGAAGGAGCAAAACAATATAGTTCTCTACAACAATAGTCAGAGTGCTGTCTTCTTAGCAAAGAACCCAACATTTAATTCAAGAACAAAGCATATTGAGTTGAGTTATCACTAAATACGCTATCTCTTGGAGAGGAAGGTCTCGCGGCTTGTGAAGATTCGAGGAAGTGAAAATCCTGCTGGTATGTTGACTAAGGTTGTGACCTAAGAGAAGTTGAAGCTATGCATGGCTTCAATTGGCTTTAGAGCTTGAGATGGAGGCTTGGCGCTACTACATGGCTATGGATTACTGAAGAAGGGGTGGTCACATTAGAGTTAGTCTCCAGGTGGGAGATTGTTAGGTTATGGAGCTTAATACTACAAGGATTAGGAAATAAGGAAGGAGTAGGACTCTTCCACATATGACTTATCCTAATGCTAAGTGGAATTATAAATTGAATCCAATTAGAAGTCGGGGTTTTCTTTTCCTATAAATAACTCATCTATATAACCTAAATAGTGTATCTCATAACATAGTAATATCCTGACTTGGTAGCGCCCCCAGACGTAGTCAATTCTTTGACGAACTGGGTAAACAATTCCTTGTGTCTTTCTTTATTATTTTTTAATCAAGTTTTCTCTCCCAGTATTATTGTTTATTTCCTAACAATTACAGTGCATTTAATTCAAGCCCAAAGCAATTTAAGCAATAACGAAAGAAATTAAACCCAATCATGCAATCGACACGTAAATTCCACAATTCATACAATATATAATGCCCAATCACTCCAAAATCAGTAACCCAACAATACCCACTGATTATACATGATTAAAGGCGAGAATTAAACGACGTAGGGGGTCCCTACCTCATGCGAAAGCAGTTGACAACAGAAATTCCAAAATCTGCACTACCAGTTTTACTCTCGGAGCTATAACTTTCTGCTCGGGACTCGGAATGATGTGCCGTCTATGCTCACTCGAAGCTCTTTCGATTATCTTCGATTTGGTAGGTAGTAGGTAAAAAACGGATAAATGTAGCCCCTCAACGGTCTACTCAAAGTTCTGTCATGATTTTCTTCTCTCTCTCTCTCTCTCTCTCTCTCTCTCTCTCACTATCGTGTATATTATGTTTCCTTGTGTGGTAAGGCTCTCCAAAAATCTCAGGCCCCCTTAGTGTAGGTTAAAGTTTACTTATTTACAAGTTAGGTCAGCCATCTTTAATTTTAATTAGATTATGGTAATTCCCCCAAACCTATTAGGATTCCTAATTTCAATTCCAATACAAAATAATTACTCCTCTGGGTGAATTACTATTAGGTCCCTCAATTAAACGTACCTAAAACAACACCCGTAACATGTTATAAAAGTAAATAGACGCGTAATCACACGAAATAAATTATAAGTAAAATAACACGTAGCCAAAAAGTACGGGTATCACCAAACCAATTGATATTTCAAACCAAATCATTTAGATCTAAATTTTCAAAATCAAATTCTTTAAATCTTAAAAAACATAAAAAAATTAAATTATCGCAAGCACCCAAATATAATTACGGATGCTTTTAAGACTATGTTTTGCACCAGAAAGTTGGCCTTTGGTCAAAGGACCAAGGCAACTGCTCCCGGCTCCTATGCGGGACAGCTTTGGTGCGGGACATGCGGGATATCATCTCAGCCGTCGGATGAGATTTTTTAACGGTTCAGATCTGGAGAGAGAAAAGTTTTTTTATTATTTTTTAAGTCAGCCGCAACTTTTCTCTTTCCAGATTTGAGCCGTTCAAACTATCATCCGACGGCTGAGATTGTTCCTCATGTTCCGCACCAAAGCTGTCCCGCATAGGAGCCGGACTGAAGCCAACTACTCCCGCTATCTCATAATTGAATTTCCAATTTTCTTTTCAAAATAAATAAAATGACGACATATTATTTCAGGTGGACGGAGTAATTTTTAAGCCCATTTTATGATTGCTTTTTCGTCGTTGTGATTTCTGCTAGTTGGTACATAGTTTGAGAAATTATGTGAAATATTGAAAAAACAACCAAAAAATAAAAGAAAAAAATAAGAAGAATATTAAAGGATTAATGTGGCCCAGTTTAATTGTTCTCTTTTTCTTTGTCTTTTAAGTTAAGACAGACATCAATTTTTTTGTTGTGATACATGTCTATATAATATAGGAGTCCTATAATAATAAGGTTGTTGTTACCAATAAGATATTTAACACTGATAAAGAAGTTGTTAGAATCTAATAAAATTACAATCAAATATAAAAACAAATCTCAAAAATATATATTAAACACATGTGACAAGTCCAACAACTGCAACAAGATTTCAATGTCTAATGAACTGCAATTGATGGGGAACATGACCTTGGGCAAAAAATCATCCGTCCTGTGTTGTTTTCCCGTTGCTAATCAGATTTGAACAAATCATAGCTAATTATCTACGGAGCATTTTGTGGCAGATTAGAAACGGATATTTCCACAGCTAATCGGGTGCAAAAAAATGAATTCGTAACTGAAGTCGGCTTCGAGCATTTTTTTTCTACGACTTTTTTCCATAGCTATGTCGTATTTGACATTCATCGGCTACAAAATTTAGATGGTCAACAATGGATGTTTTCGTACCTAACTGACCAATTTCTAGTACTTCAATCTTTAATTTCAATATTGATGAAAGAAATTTATAGATAAAAGGAAAGAAGAAACAACAACCAACACGCCCTAAAATAAAAAATAAAGAAAAGGAAGGATTCTTGTTTTTTGTTTTAATTTTCTCATTTCACAAAATAGAACAATGATCATACGACACTTGAACTGGCTAATATGAATAATAACTTCCAATTGAACTGAGTATTCTAGAAAATTACTTCTTTTTTTTTTTTGGAAGCCCAGACGGACTTACATTCCAAAGGGGAGAGTAGCAACCTAATAAGAGGAGGAGGAGATAACCCTAGAAAGGGAGATAATTTAAAACATGCCCCATGCGCGGGAAGGATATCGAGGTCGTGGGTAGGCCATTTCCCCACTGGACTAAGGACCTTGTGATTAGAAAATTACTTCTTAGGTATGGAACTAATTGGATTTCACTGTTCTCAAAGAATGTTCGGGATTCGGAATAACGAGATTACCTAAATAACGAGATTGACGACTTTTATCTTCGTACATGTGTATAACAGTTTTTAAAATCAGGATTGCCAAAAGCCTAAGCAAACATATTTTTAGGAGAGAAAACAATGACAACGACATGAGATCCAGTAACAACGCTCATTTCATTTGTTATTTTAAAGAGTCCAAGACGACGTCTTGAAAAAGAAACTTGTAAATTATCTACGTTTTGTATTTTTTTTATCTCAACTCTTTGACGACCTTTTGTTCTTTTTGCCATAGCTTAATCAACAACTCGAAAAAATAAGAAAATTGACAAATAACAAAATACTTTAAGGAAATGAAGAAATGAAAAGGAATGTTTCTTCTTCTAAAATAAGGGAGGTATTTATAGGAGAAAATTTTCAAATTTACACAATTGCATTACCCTGTGAGTACTTGGTGGTCTTCAAATATTAATTTTTTCTTTTTCATAGTCATACTTGTATCTTTACCCTGTGGGGTATTTGGTGATCTTCAATTATTAATTTTCCGTTTCAAAATACATTTCCTACCAAGGTGGGTAGAATTTCCTTCTAGGAAAAAGATTTGTTGTTGACTTCAATCTTTTCCTTTTTTACTAAATTAAAATAACGTTATAGTGACAAGTGTATTTAGGCATGACTTTTTGGTAACTAATCATCATGAATTTGACAAGTATTGTCACACCCTGTAACTTGGAGGTCATTGATCAGTTCCTCATCTACTATTAAGACACAAAACTCTCATAATGAAGTAATAAAACCAAAGAAAATTCATTACAAATCTTAAAGGACTACAAAGTCTTATATAAAAGTTAAGAGTTTAAAAGGGAAATTTAAATTATTACAAAACAATAACATAAGTGTTTAAACAAAATGGAAACAACACTATCTATTACATTAGTTCAATAACTCTCCTCGATCCAATCCTCAGTATGGCTTCCATCATCATGAGCATCTGCAAAAGAAGAAGCAAATGACTTAGCTACTAAACTAGCCCAATAAGGATCAACAACCTTTGGGATAAAGCATCAAATACGACTCAAAGAAATTCCACAACCCCGGATGATAGCGAGCTAAGTCCGGTCGTTGTCCAAATTAACCTCGAACGATAGGAAAAAGCTTTGGTGGACTGAAGCAACCCAGAACAGTCGTCCGAGTGCCCCCCGTGGTTTGCTCCGGACAATGTCAATTGTAAAAATAATAAAAAAAATCTCTTAGCTATCTATTTTTTTCCAGTTCCTCTTTTTCACTCTTCTTTTTCTTTCCCTAAAAGCCCCCCCCTCCCCCCCCTTTTTTTTTCTCCAGCAATTAACCCTAATAAATTACCTTCAAATTCCTTACAAACATGGCCCACAGCTTCCTAACTCACTTATTTATGTTCCTCAATTTCAAAACTCGTCAAAACGCCCCTCACCCTAAATAAACCCATCATCTAACACGTAAAAAATGTTATAAAAAATAAATCACCCGAAGTTAATTAAAAGACACGTAGACACGTAAGAGAAATTTTTTTGGGTATCACATATTTCCCCCCTTACAAAAGTTTCGTCCTCGAAACTTCTACTCCATAAAACATAAGCATACCAATTAAGAACCCTCACACTAGATGCAGTGGCTCTATAAGTATACACAGAACAAGTATGATATTATATAGGAATCTATGAAATACAAAATAACCTATAACACCACATTCACATAATACACAAGCAGTTATACATATTAATCCAAGTGTACTTGTCACCACAAAGCTTCCATTGTGCTACTCATATTAATCCAAGATTACTACTACGTAGTAGCCAAACTAGCATGCTAATACAATCCTACATGCATCGTATCTCACTTAAGCACGTAGCACAAAGGTAAATAAATTAATGCATAAAGTAGTAAAAGATATGTCGTCAAATAACATACTTAAAGCTACAAAACTAGTTAACATGGTATCAATTTAAAGGCGGCTAAACCATAACTAGCTTGTTAATATGGTTCATAATACCAAGATACTCAATTACACATGTATAACAGATACATACATACATACATAACAACTTAACATAGCATACATATCAATTATCAATGACGTATAAAGTAATAAATAAACACATATCGTAGACAAAATAGAAGCAGTACTAACACAAGCACATACATTTAAAGAAATAAAACAAAGTTTGTATGCTAATACAATTATGGCAATGAAATTAATCTAACATGTTAATACAGTTCATACATGATACATCAATCTTCAAAAAACACGATAAGCAAATACATAAACACATAATTCACCCAACAAGTTCATATATCAAGTTAACATAATAACATATAAGGTGAACATGTCATTGTACATCATGTGAGATAAACATAGCATATTATAATAGCAAGGACATATGAATTGATAAATAAACACTTATGTCATATGCCCAGTCTCTACTCAAAATTTGCATCTTAAGTTCTCTACTAAGGACTTCATATGTTCCTTCAATACTTAGTCTAATTCGACCTCCTCTGATACCCTAAAAATGTGACGTCCCGTGCCCGCTGACCCGCAACGCTACACATGGGCCTAACAATACCCACGACCACCTACTTGGTTACCGACCGCTATGTCAAAATGGATATCCTGAGGTGATAGTGGATACTTATGTCCATGCTTATATACCAGTCAAACCTTTCATTCTTATCACATATGGGACTAATGTTTTACATTCACCGCTCCTTAAGGCCCTAGCGTTTTCGCACGGCGCTCCAAACATATTTAGCCAATGACCAACTAGGTGTGCAGGATTCTAGAGATGGCCTCATCCCTGTACAGTGTGGAACTTAGTTCCCACACGTCCGCCTGGTCACCGTGCTCTGATACCACTTCTGTCACACCACGTAACCTGCAGGTGACCGGACTGTGCCTCATCTACCAAAGAGACACTGAATCCTCATTCAGAAATACTAAACACCAAATAAACTTCTTTACAAATCTTAAAGGACTTCAAAGTCTCACATCAAACTTAAGGGTTCCAAAGGTAAAATTATATTCTTACAAAACAATAACAAAAATGTTTAAACAAAATGGAAACAACATTATCTATTACAGAAGTTCAATAACTCTCCTCGATCCAATCCTCACCATGGCTACCATCATCATGAGCATTTGCAAAAGAATAAGTAAGGATTGAGCTACTAAACTAGCCCAGTAAATATCAACGCCCCTTAGAATGAAGCATCAAATATGACTTAAAGCATTTCCCGACTCCCAAAAACAATTGAACAATGCAATACTTTTTCTTTACATAATTATATTAGAAGACTTGAAATAACCTTTAAATCTCTTAAAATAGACTTGCAAAAATACTTACAGAGCTTATAACAAACTGAACTTGAAAATGGAACAGAACGGAAATCCATACTTCTCTTGAAACAGAACTCCGGACGATCTTGGCAGTGGTTCGGTCGACCAAAGTGGTCATCCAGAATAGAGACAGAAACAATGTCCAAAACCCCAAACGATACGGAGATGAGTCCTGTTGACCGATAGTCGTCCGAACCAGCCCCCGAAGAGAGGAAAAATCCTCGGTCGATCGAAGCAACCCAGAGCAGTCGTCTGAGTCCTCCCAGTAGTTTGCTCCGGACGATGGGATTGGTTGTGCGGTCGACCGGACTAGTTCCCGCTATTCAGAACAACCAATTCAATGTACAAAATAACAAAGGAAAAAGACATTTATGAAATTCCCTTTTTATTAACCCAAAAATGACATCTTTTGACACACTTGCACATACCAAATAAGACCAAAACAAGAACAAGAAATTCTATAACCCATGCTTTTCATATCTTAACACCTATACATTAGAATTGTGCTACAAGCACCATGATTTACTCACAACGGACCAGACGGAAATACCGATTGTCAGACACTACGAGTATGGTTCAAACTATGACACACGAATCCCACAATCGAGCTCAATCGTCTAAAACCAACTCTAAAGCAAACTACTAACGATCCCCAACTTTTCGCCAAACCAAGTAAAGGCCCCTAGAAACGCGGTGAATAGTGACCACCTTAATGGTCTAATTTTGGTCGTAATTCGGTGATTTACGACCATTTCATGTGGTCGCATAAATATGGTCGCAAATCACCGCATAAAGGACTGGTCGCACTTTGCCACCGAATGTTGTGACCATATTTGTTTGACTGAAAAATGAACGACCACATTGACCGAGCCTCTTTACTAACAGTTTTGCAACCACCAGTTGACTCGAGGTTGACCTCATAGTTGCGACCGCAATTTAGCAACCACTTTGTGACCACTCTTTTTCTTTAGTTAATTACATATTAGCGACTGGTTTCGTCGGAAATCTTTACGACGATGTTACGACCGTTTTTTAGCAACGACTTTGCGAACATTGATTGACTTCGTTGACCATATATTGGTGACCACTTTGCGACCGCTTTGTACCGACCACATTGTGACTACTTTGTACCTAGCACATTGCGACCACTATTTGATCTTAGTTTGACCAGATAGCAGTGACCATATTGGTAGAGACAACACGACGACCACCTTTTTGCGATGGATGTGCGACCACTTTTTTTAATAATTTTTCGAAAAATTGGTAAAACTGGTGACAGTTAGACCGTCGCAAAGCCGTCACTAATATACAAAAAATTTAAAATAAAAAACTGAAATTTCAAAATATCTCCCTGCCAAATATACTAATCCAAAATCCAAATTCACAATTTCACAAATCCAAAATCCAAAAAGAGAAACCAAATTCAAAAATCCAAAACCAAAACCAAATTATCAAATCCTAAACAATAAATCACAAATATATTCGAATTCATTCCAAAAAACCAAAAAACCTAAATCAGCTACCATGGGAACCATCTTCATTGTCAGGGTCATCCTCATCAGTCATAGGACTCTGCAATAAAATGTATGGGCCATCAAATATCTGTCTTAATTTTCCCTTAAAACAAAAATGTGATGTTCAAGAAACCAATTCATTTGAAAAATAAAAAATAAATAAAAGTCAAATTGTAAAACCTATTTAAGTAACCACAGTGAAGCTTCACAAATGAAGTCAAGTTATTATCATAGTTTTTTAACTAAATCAACAAAAGTACATGACGAGATTACATTATTTGGCAGCATCATTAACTTTCTAGACGGTTATTATGTTCAAGTTTAGAGAATATGAATTTTGACTTAATTCACGGTTATTAAAAAAAGATCATTCATTATTTTATGTATGGTATTCCATCAAATGCATCATAACCATTGATGGAACTTATTCTTAAACAAAAGACCATATTGCAAAATTTGAAAGGAGCATGTTTAATTAACTGGCGAGTCCAATAGGTAAACAGCTCTTGTCATTTGTCATCGTAACAAAAGCAAGTACAGAATTTGGCATAATATGTCAAGATTAATTAAATCACTCAAAGATATATGATAATCAAAATTCGAAATTCAAGAAAGACATAATAGGAAAGAGATACATGACTTACCGAGAACACTCTAGAGTCCTAGTCTATTACATCTGTGTCCCAAATGATCTCGAGTCTACTCCAAATATCCGGATGGATCCATCCCGGCCTAATTCGAGAATTTCTATGGTCTCCTATAATTCCAGCCAGGCTCACCCTCGTTAATTTTCTCCATTGGACAATGATGGAGCACTCGTGTTTGGGATCCCATCTAAAAATTTCTGCAAAAAAGAAAAAGAAAATATACAAATAAGTAAAAAAGTGATAAGAAGCATATATATCAACTTATTAAAGAATGACATAAATAAACTTAATATTTTACCTGAAACTCCTCCCACCACAAGTTCAGAACATCATCGGGTACATCATCAATGCTATTTTACTGACCTAGATAATGCTTGTAAACAATACTCGTTATTATCTGGTCCACGTCACTAGTGAATCTGCAATATTCATACTTATTAAATTCATCTTTTTAAATTTTTTCTCGAATTTTCATATGAATGAAATCAAAATTTTATGAAAATGTTCACTTACATGTCCACGCTAGGGGTAATGACCACATGGGAGTCGGCCTCAATCGGTGATGATAAAGTGGATACGCCTGGCTCTGATCTTTGAACATGGCTGCAGAGAGACTCGAAGTGTAGGCGTATTTTCGGAGGCATCCATAAATTATTTTTTTATTGATAAAGATATATATTTTGAAAAAAAATGTAATTTGTAAATGTATTATCTTTTTCTAACCCCCGTTTCCTTTGTAATGTAAGGAATTAAGTTTTGAATCAATTATACATCAGATGTTTGGCTACATACAATAACTTAATTAACAACTAATTAAGCTACTAATGTATTGAGAAAATAAGCGAGGAGACAAATGCACTTATCACACAAAAGACAATTAAGTGTCTATCATTGGGAATCATTCTCAAACACCATTTCATCATCTTCTGTTGAGCTATCACCATATGAGTCCCAATCTGATTCCTCATCATTCAACTGAATGTCCTCTCTATATTCATGAAGATGTCTTTAATCATCAACATTAACCAATTCTGCTTCCCCGGAGTTGTGTGTTAGAGATCCAACCTCAATAATGGAGGTTTTAATGTGACTTGTCTCGTCCTCTCAAAGTTTTTGTTGAAATAGTTTTGGTTCATCGGGAGTGTCACCAACCCGCGGCTTAGAATGACACACAACCCACCAATCCAACATGTTTATCTTACTGAATGGATAAGGAGTGTAATAGACTTGACGGACTTGGTGAGCAAATATGAATGGATTGTATCTTTGATGTTTTTCTTGTGATTGATCTAAACCAGCTTGGATTGAGGATGCACCCACAATCCCTTATTTTGAGTGGAATCGAACCAATCACATTTGAATAAAACTAACTTCTAGATTGGTAACCAGCAAGCTCCAACTCAATGACCTGTGTTAACTCACCGTAGTAATCACCTTCCACCCTGACACCACTATTTGTTGTTCATTTCCCATCACTTTGAGCTTTTGTGTAAACCTATAGTCGTTAGCATTATAGTATTCGAAGTATAGCATTGCGTCCATTGGCGGGCCCCAAGAAAAAAATTTCAATAACCGTATGCTATGATGTTCAGGAAGAGAACTAACCTAATAAAATAGCTTTAGCTTACAACTTTGTCAAACCTAGAACAATAGCATAAGAAATTAATAATTACATGATATCTAAACCATAGTGAGAAATCACGATCAATCCGCACGTTAAGCTTACCATTTGTTAACTCCGGTTCTAAAAGCTTTATGTCATTAGCAAATTTCCTATGTTGCAAATCAAATGATAATGAGTATCAATGAGATACAATTTTAATTATGTCCTATAAATATGCATTAGTGGAGTTACTTACTGCATGTATGATTCAACCTCTTCACAATTCCAAAGGATGTAAATGATTGCTACTTTCAAATCTTGATAGGAAACTAATATCTTCTTCTTTTTCTTCCCGAAACCTCTCACGGGCACGTTGCATATGGATAAAACATGCGGTCCTTTGGTTGGCTCTTCGACGGTCTCGTTTCGACCAACTTTTGTAACCCGCGTTCTTACGTGTGGTTCGAAGTAATAGCTGAAAAATGTAGTCGCTTCTTCCACCAAATATGCATTGCAAAATGACCCATCCACCCTAGTCTTGTTCTTTATCTTCTTCTTTAAGTGATGCATGTATCTTAAAAAATAGTCAAAAAGTAGTTAGTGATGTACTCGATAATAGATGAAAAATAAAAATGTTACTTCTAAAAAGAATGTTGTTACCTTTCAAAGGGATACATCCACCAAAATTGTATTAACCCACTAATCCTTGCTTCATACTGGGAGGTGAATCGAGCAAGTGATCCGTGACATTGAAGAACCCCGGGAAATATTCTTTCAAGCTTGCATAACAGCATGACAATGTTGTCCTCTAATTCTTTTATGTCGGCCACAATCAACTTAGAGAGTCCAAGTCCCTGTAAAACATACTTAATTCGGCCATGGGTCCCCACACATTTGCCGAAAGTACTTCTCTAAGAGTAATGGGTAGGAGAAGCCTCTCCATAAAAATGTGAAAGTCATGGCTTTTCATGCCTGACATTTTCAGCTCCATTATATCAACGTATCGTCCCAGGTTTGAAGCATAGCCATCTGGAAGCCTTAGTTCCTTCACCCACTTCAACACGGCCTCTTGTGCCTTGGTTAAGGTATAAGATGCCTTTGGCTTCGATGCCTTACCCTGCTTCTTGATTAATATCAATTCAACTCATGCCTAGAGCAGTACTTTCGTAAATCCTCCCTCGCCTTAACAATGTTTTTGGTCTCTCCCATCACATCCATCACAGTGTTGAAGATGTTATCAAAGACATTTTTTTTCATTATGCATCACATCAAGGTCATGCCTAACTAGAAGTGTTCGCCAATATGGTAAATCCCAAAATATACTACGCTTAGCCCAACTGTGATTCACACCTCTACCGTGTTCCCTTTTTTAGTTTTCGGTTGTATCAACAATTTTTGGGTAACCTTGAACACTTCTCCACACTTCATAACCTATCAAACGAGAGGGAGGTTTCGCTATCTCATACCATCAATCCTTACGAAATCCCTTCGCATCACTTCTAAATGGATGATTAGAAGGCAAGAAGCACATATGACAGTCAAACCATGATTGTGTACCTCCTGACTCTAGATGAAATGCTTGTGTTTATTCCATATAATAATGGTAAGCATGAATGCCAGTAATACTCCATTCGCTAGACTTTCCATATGCTAGGAAATCATTAATTGTCCAAAGGAGTGAAGCCCTCATTTTGAAATTCTCGCTTCTTGGAGATGTCATAAGTGAGTGCACCTTCACCACCCCCTCCCTCAACTGATTCAATTCTTCAATCATAGGTTGCAAGTACACATCAATCTTTTGCTTAGGATTTTGGGGACCGGGCATGATGATCGTTAAGAACAGTACGTTGTTCTTCATACACATATCCAAGGAGGTAGATTATAAGATGTCAGTATCACTGGCCAAGATGAATATTGCTTCCCTGACATCCCGAACGGTGCAAACCTATCTGTACACAACCCAAGCCTGACATGTTTAGGCTCCGTTGCATAGTCAGGGTATGTCCTATGAAAATCCTGCCACGCCTCCCCGTTACGCAAGTGATTCATTATTCCCTCTTCTCTCTCACTATATAAATGCCATGTAATGTGGCTTGTAGTTTTTTAGATGCATTCAATCTTTGCAATCTCGTTGTTATTGGAAAGTAGTACATCTTCTTGTATGGGATGTCCGTATGTTGTTTAACTTTAGATTTCTTCTTCTCACTACAGGATAAATGACCTTTAGTGATGGCAAAAACTCGTCACTAAATTATAAAATGTCGTCATTAAAACCCTTTAGTGACAAGATAAAGTTGTCACAATGTTGACACTAATTCACCGTCACTAAAGGTTCTTTGTGACGACATTATGTGTTGTCACTAATGATTGTACTTCAGTGACAAATAAAATGTCTGAAGGGATTCATGGGCAGAAACTCGTTCTAAACACCCATGAGTCCTCCCCTGAAGGATCCGCTCATACAAAAACGAATCAAAAAATTGAAAAATGACTTACGTTTTTCGGCTAAAGATGGTATCTTTTGGCTCTCAGCAGCAACCACCTTGAGTCCTCCCTTGCAGAATTACTCCCTACCGGTATCCACGCGACGAAACAAGCAGCGAGTGCTAGCTCTTCAGTTTTTCTGGGTTACGAATTGTCTATAGAGAAAAGGAGGCCGAAATCAAGAAATCAGATTTCTATGTTATGGAATTATTGCGGCTCAAGCATTAGTCTCAAGGGTTTCGGCCAAGAGAGGTTTATATAGGGAGTGGGAGTTTGTTCCAAGGAGAACTCCCACATCCTATCCACCTCTTCTGGCCCCCACATCCTCTAGACTTCTGCTGGTAGTGGGAGTCTTTATCGGATAATAACTCCCACGTAATCCTAGCTATACCGAAAATGCTCTTATCTCTAATTCGAATAATAACGCTTTATTATTCTCAGAAAAATAAATGTCAGATACAATGAACTAGACACATTCTAGATTCATTGAATCTGGACATGAAGCTCGTTAGCTCGTCTATACGTGTGACCATGTAGGTTCATATCACAATGGCAATGAAAACATACTTAGTAGTAGTATGTGTTCATAAATCACAAGTGGTCCCTAGCAGGACATTATGACTACCCAAAGTGAATGAATTTACGGTGGAACCTAATATCAATCCACAATTTAATCCCTTTGTCTCGCGATATCCTAATTAAGCATAAGGCATGGTAGTCTTCACCCTTATTAAGCTTAATTGTATTTATGCTCAATCACCGGGTAAACTATTCCAACAAATAGTATTTGATAACTACTTTATCAAATACATTTGAGCACGACCATGCATTTAAATATTTTTTCCCTATCGAGGGGCCCATGGATATCTCTCTCTAATAATAGAGAGGGACAAATTCCTTACAATGCCTCTCACATTCAAGCCATGATAGGACGCTACATCCGGTCATCAATCGTATTGATTACTCGATTAAAAGTAACATCCGACTGAGTCAAAACGTGGCTCCATTCATGCTAGAATCAATGGAGACATAAGGTCTAAGGATTCTAAAATAGTATTGAGGAAGTAATACTTATGACTAAGGACCACGAAGTATTACTTCTCTAACGGATCACGTCCGATACAAAATATCTCAATACATTGTATGATATGATTTGTATTCATTACACATGATTAGTAAAACATAATCATCAATCAAACATCATACTAGTTTTATTTCATTGTAAAGAAGCTTACATAAAACTAGGGACAACTAGAATAGTAATTATATAAACTAATGAGTTTTACTATCAAATCACGCATTTGATTTTCATAAGAAAAAATTAGCTATTCAATTACATGCTCAAAAGATATAAAACGCACAACATATGCTAATGGTCCTAGGGCACTACTAACAATGTCGTCACTAAATATTGACATGCATTAATGACAACATAATTTGTCACTATATACTACTGTTTAGTGACAGCTCTTAAAATTTTCTAAAACGTAAAATTTAAAATGCCAGTGCAAGATATTGTCATCATTAAAAAATATTTAGTGACAAAAAATGTCGTCACTAAAAGTAAATGAAAAGGTTTAAAATAATTAACCTCTGGGGCCTATGCCACGTGGTCGCTAACCTAGCGGCCATCTGGACTGCTGACTGGACATGTGGAGTTCACGTTGGACATGCATGGTGCCTACGTGGCATGTCATTAAATCATTACATCCTTTTGTGGATGCAAGGATTTGAGCACTTGACCACCACTAGAGAAGTCAAGTGTTCAACCGCTGAGCTGCAGGCATATTTGTGTCAAATTCTCTTATATCTAATACAAATTTTAATTAAATATATATTTAAATATTTCAAATAATAATTAAATTCTAATTTATTCCTTAAAGCTATTTAAATACGAGTTCTTCAAGTTTTTTTCAGCTAATAATTTTAAATCATTATACGTCTTTAAGTACAAGCAAATTTTAAAAAATAAGTTTTAAATATCTAATTTGAACTCGTATACATATTATTTATATTTCTAGTTATTAAATATAAATATATTAGTAGCAAAGTGTTATCACTCGCAGTTCTAATAATAATGTCTATAAGATACACACGTTCAACACATGTAAATGGTAAGATATACACGTTCAACAGATTTTGTCATTGAGAATAATGAATAGTGATAGCGTAATTTTTTGTCACTCTACGAGCATATAGTGACAAGAAAAAATTACCTACAGCTTTAGTGACAAGATTTCTCAAGTTGTCACTAATTTAAGATATCTAGTGACAACACATTTTGTCACTGAGAAGAATGAATAGTGACAATGTAATTTTTGTCACTATATGACAATAAAAATGTCGTCACTATTACTTACAACTTTAGTGACAAGATTTCTCAAGTTGTCACTATTTTGAGATAATTAGTGACAACAATAATGACGAAATTGTTGTCGTCATTAAAATTAACCCCTCTTTGTTTTTTCAGGGACAACATTATATGTTGTCACTAAATTTGTACATTTAGTGACAAGATCTTTTGTCGTCGCAATAATTCTTGTCACTAAAGGTCATTTCTCCTGTAGTGTCTTAATATACCTCGGTTTCCTACAAAAGCATCATTATTTCTTCTCAGCATCAATTTTCTTGTACAACATACAACCATTATAACAAACATCGATTATTACCACAGGCAATCCAAGCCCTTTCACTAATTTTTTCATCTAGTAAAAGTCATCCAAACATTTATTCTCTTGGGGCAAGGCCTCTTTAAACAATTCACGAATTTGTCTATAGCACTTTCAGATAAGTTGTACTCGACTTAGAGCTCAACATTCCAGCGGTGATTGATAGTTTTGAATGGTTTGTACAACCTTCCCGAATGGTGTGTCACTCGCCGCTAACATGTTGTAGAATTTTTGTGCCTCAAGATTAGGCAGTTCTTCGAAATTCACATTATCGGGTTCAGGATTAAAACTAGGTCTAGCTGCATCTAGAACAATCTCCCGATACAGATTATGTGAATCATCATGTCTTACTGAATTCATGGTAACCGGAACTGCAAGCATTGGAATGGATCTTTCACCGTGACAAGTACAATTAAAATAGTTAGCCATTAATCCATTATCAACATGAAAAGGCCTAACGACAACAGGGTTATGATAAACCTTATTATCACAAATCCTACATTGTACATATGATACCATGATATCCATCATCATGAGACTCACGTATGGTCCAATCCACAAACCGGTTAACTCCCGATGCAAATTCAGAAGTTAGACGAGTTACATCTTCTGATTCGAAACGCCTATACATCCAACTACGATCCTCTATGATCCTACAAGTACCTTCATGCAACAAGTCTTAATATACATAACAAAATATTGTTAACATATTCAGGTATATGGTAGTAATTACTAGTCATATGGCCAGTATTGAATTATATATTCTAGTACAATTTCTTTATCGTTATGACTTTGATAAACGGTTTATAGTACATAAGTTCAATTTCATTATGTACCATTGCACATATAAGTCCTATAACTAATGAAAAATCCATAAACAAAGTCATTTACAAAAAAAATTAAGCATACCAATTAAATAATAGCCTAAAATCCGAAATTGAAACCATTACAACTAAAAGAACCAGAAAAATTCAAACCTACTATTTTTGCAAAGGTAATAGTAAGTCCAAATGTTGAAATGGGGTGAAAATCCTCTGTCCCCATTCCTGTCCCCATCCAATCAGAATTTACTATATAAATATTTTTTCCAATTATATATACACAGGGTGAATTGTGATTGGCTGGAGATAGGGATGGGGACGGGAACGGGGACAGAGGATTTTTGGCCGTTGAAATGTGAGAGAGTGCACGTCCAAATATTCGAAAAGTGCTTTGCTGTGAACCTCCAAATTTTTTAAAAAAAATAAAGGAATAAAAATCAGAAAATATATTTGCAACGTAAAAAAAAAGGAGTGGGAAAGGGTAACAAACCTGGCCAGAAAGTGTGCCAATAGTCGAAATGTCGTCCGGAGGATGAGTGAATCGTCAGCGAAGTTAAATTTAGCTCGACGGTGGAAAGAGATACACATGCTTTCTTGCTATTTCATGACACAAGAGAATGACCAAGAAATTGACAATGACCACTTGTTTTCTTTCACTCGACTCTACTTCGGGCATTGTCGTTATTGGTATATCCGATTAGTTGACAAGACCTGGTTCTAGGATACCAAAGATCATAATCATATCTAAGAATACGTTTAACGGTAAGTAAATGTGATTCCTTAGGACAAGATTGAAAGCGTAAACATACCGCAAACATTAATTATATCGGGTCTATTCGGTGGTTAAATAAAGCAAGCTACCAATCACACCTCTATACTTGGACTCATCCACTTTCTTACCCTTTTCATCATTGTCAAGCTTTAAGGCTGAGCTCATGGGAGTTTTTCTTTCCATAGAATCTTGCATCTCAAATCTCTTGTGTACTTAGCTTGATTGATGAAGATTCCCTCATTGGTTTGTTTTATTTGAACTCCAAGGAAGAAGTTGAGTTCACTCATCATGCTCATCTCAAATTCATCGTTCATCAACTTAGCTCATTGGTTTGACTTTGTACTTTGAACTAAGTGATCTTACATGCTATATATATCTTGCTTAGTCTTAGCCTTATGATATGTGTTGGTTGATCTACAAGATTTTCATATAGGAACCTTGACTTAGTCTATTCATAATTTTTATCATCTTGAGTTGCTATGTGTTGCATCTTAACACACCAGTCATCTAAGTTGTATATCCTTTTTCTCACCTTATGTCACACCCCGAAACCGGATGATGACCTGGCAGCACCTCGTATGCCAATGAGGCACAAAACCAAAGCAGAACAGTAAAGTCCATTATACTATTATTAGCGGAAGCATAAATTCCTATATTAATTACCGGAGTTAACATAATCAAGCGGAAATAAAGTGATTTGTACTAAGTTATTACATGCCAATGTTCAAGTACTATATAGGAAGTTAATCTATTACAAGATATATTATGAGTCGGATGACTAGTTGAAGCTCAGGTCGACCGCACTAGTCGATCGAGATTCAGTCAGTTACTTTTTCAATGCAAATTTGTGAAGGAAAAGTTCATTTATACACAATCCGAATTCCAACCCCAAAAAGAATAGTTTTGTTGCATATGAACATATAAATGACAAAGACAAACACATAAGAAAGTAAGACATAAACTCGTACTTGTTAAATCCAACACTTGCACATCGGAAATGTGACACAAGCTCTATCCTTTCACCTATCCCAACATACGTACACACACAATATTGGATCCTTTGAATATGACTCATGCTATGACACAACATTCACAGGGAATAGATCAATTTTCTAATCACAACTCTAAAGCAATTACTAGAATGGTCCCCAACTTTTAAGCTTAGAAGGGAAAGTTTTCATTACAAACACGGGTTCAGTTTCTTCCCGAACGAAGGGCTCACACTTTAATGATTCCTTCATTTTGTGTCATTTCCCATCCTTGTGGACTTCACAAAGACCGTTGTAGTTCCTAACATCTCTCCCATTTAGGAACGGGCACTCACCAACACTCAATTCACTTATGCCGAGAACTCACGGGGTTCAACAAAAATCACTCAATTATGCACATTTGAAAGAATCCTACAATGAGGTCGTTCCTAAACAAGAGCTCAACAAGTGACCACTCTATAGAACACATAACATTTAAGACCCCCAAAATAAGTAACAAATAGACAAAAATGATCATGAACAATGATAACAATTTAACATGCACAATCAAGTTCCATAATTAACATGCACAATCAGGAAATCATGACTTTAAAGTACAAGGGTGAAGATCTTACTTGGAATCAAAGCAAGCAATTCACAAAACTAGAATTCATCACACAAGCAGTAACTTCAAACAAGAACATCCGTTCACTGGGAACTCGAAATCTATCCCCGTTTCTTCTCACGCGTAGCCGTATCCGTTAGCTTCGATTAGAAACAAGAATTACTAAAGTTGGAGTCCGATTGCTACTTCAATTATTATATTTCCCTCAAGCACTCTGTTTTCCAAATTTTCATTTCCTTTATTTTTCTCTCTTTTCTCTAACCTCTCCTAACTTATAACTCCTAAAACTTCCTACACCAACCACCCTAGAGACACACCTTTTCAAAAGGTGTCAAACCACTCCACAAGTTTCAACTAGTCCACACTTAAGTCCCTAAAGTTAGGTTCATTTTAATAGTCCACCCTAAAGAATTGTACTTCAAATTAACACATAATAAACACTTATCACATAAATTCAATTATGCATACTATTTTTTTAATGTCAAAAAGTTCAGGTTATCACACCTTATGTGCTTAATCAACATACTTGTTGTTAAGGTGATCACTTAGGAAAAGTATATGTTAGAAATGCAAAAAAGTTTGAGAACCTAATGCACCCCCTCCCCCTTAGGTTCTCCCCTTCGAGTATTACAATTGGTATCAGAGTCTATTCTCCTTTGTTTTAGGCTTTACATCCAAGGAGGATCAATGGCTTGTTGGTTTTCTACTTATTCCTTAGAGGAACCCTCCCCATCTAGACTACCCTTGTTTGATGGCTCAAACTTCTCCTGTTGGCAATCTATGTTTAACCTCTTTTTGTCTACTAATTATTTAACCTTGTTGAGCATTATAGAAGAAGGATCGTGTGTGCCTTCGATTATTGTACAAGGTGTCAATGTGCTTAAGTCCAGAAAAGATTTCAATGAACAAGACTTCACAAAGATGACACTCAACTTTAAAGACATGAATCTCCTTTTTTACGCATTATATGAAGAAGCTCTCAACAAATTTCATGAGTGTGAAGATGCACATTCAATGTGGAAAATGCTTGAAGTATAATACAAAGGAAAAGTTGAAGTGGAAGAGCCAAAGAGGGCATCTCAAGAGTCGAAAACTCAATCTCTTAAAGGTATTGAGGATATCACAATCACAACTCTAGCGAACTTTAAAATATTCAAATAGTGTGATAAAGGAGAAATCAAAAGTCCTTCCTCAATGAGCTTTAAAGATAACACATATCTACAACCTTCAAAAGATGAGAACTTAGAAGAGATGGTAGAACCACAAGATGACAATCTTCATAAGGAGTTAAACTATGATGTAGACAATGAAGATCAAATATATTGCCTACGAAAAATAAAGATATTGCCACTAAGCTTCAAAGAGAAAAATTAAAAAAGAAGTGGCTTTAGGTTTCATTCTATGGAGAAGGAAGAACTTGAATGGAGATGTCCAAAAAGGAAAAGTCAGTTGGAATTCTAAAAGCTCAAAGGCAATACACATTGTAGAACCAAGGTGCTTGATGACACACATCAACAACTCAAGTGATGACAAAAGTTTCAATGATAATTCACGTAATTCATCACTTGGTAAGAAATGCAACATATCAAACTTACTTCTTCAAAGTATTTGAACTAATGATATTGAAAAATTGAAAAGTGGTTTTGATCTATATGCTTGTAATCTTATTGATGTTACATATTTCCCTCTTATTGATCATATCCATATAGATAACTTGAAGCATGATCTACATATGTTAAATGATTATTTAGCTAAGTTATCTATGAGGTGTAATAATGTCAACAAGTATGATTCTTGTTCGTATATTCATAACTCATCTAAGAGTCATACTTGTTGTGATGAATTTAATTTGGTTAATCATTGTGCATACACTTTCCATATGAGAAAGAACATTGACCATAAAGGACCCTCTCAAGATTTCCTTGTAGGTTCCAAACGATCTAAGCTTCACAATAAAGATATGAACTACACAGGAGGGCACAAACGAGCTAAGACTCCGAGAAAAGAGTCACATACCAAGGACAACAAGATTATAGAGAGTTCATCAAGAAATGACATGTCATTTATCAATGATGTCTCTACAAAAGACAAGAAGATTGCTTCAAATACTACAAATTCAACTATGAGAAAAGGAAGAAAGCGAAAGAGAAACTCATCAAATGAACATAGTGATCAAGATCAAGATCAAAGTGCCTAATTGGACTCATTGATGAAGATCAAGATGATAATCAAAATCCTAAATCTATGGGTAATGAGGTACAAAATTCAAACTCAAATCTAGATAGTTATCATGATAATGATGATGATTCTTATGTGCTATTAAATGAGTTATATGTGTTAGTAGTGCCCAAGGACAATGAACATATGTTGTACATTTATTATATTTTGAGCATGTTATTTGAATAGTTAATTTTGCTTTTGAACATCAAATATGTGTTTAGACAGTAAAACTCATTAGCTTATATAATTACTATTCTAATTGTCCCTAATTTTATGAATGTTATATACAAGAAATAAAACTAGTATGATGTTTGATTGATGATCATGTGTAATGCATACAAATCATATAATAGATACACATTGGGATATCTTGTATCGGACGTGATCCAAAAAAAAACAAGTAATACTCCATGGTTCTAAAAAGGATAAAACTGGCTAAGCGAAAATAACTTAGGGACAAAGGTGGCTAATTATTCTCCTATATTTCCTACATTATGTGTGAGTTCTATGCAAATGCTATTTTTTCCTCCAATTATACAAGCCTCGCTACAAGAGTAAATTCTCAAGAGGTTGTTATCCCCATCTACCATAAACTCCTATTTCAACCTCAATAATAATGGTATAAAGTGTCTTGAACCGCGTCAAGGATCGCCTGGGCAAAATTTCAACTTGAATGAATTTAGAAAATTGTGTCTACAGGGAAAGGTTTATAATAGGATAACTGATGCTTCTTCGAGTGCTTTCATTCCAAATCATCGGGTTCTTTTCTCCCTTATAAAAAATACGGTTCTAGCCTACATATCCACCCTTGTTCTTTTCAATATGATTCGAGATGTGAGGATAAACTTGGGAAATATCATTTGGAGCGAAATGAAAAGTGCTAAAGAGGGAAAGTTTTCTAACTTGCCATAAGGCAATCATCACTCTCTTACATAGGAGTTTTCGCATGCATTTAGAGCCATGTTTGGGGAAGAAAATAAAAGATGAATTCAACCGCTCTAACCTGGGCAAGATGAAGCTTGTTGGAGTAGGAAATGAAGACTGTTGATGTGGATGATGATGATGAGGATCATATTGCATCTGAAGGGAGATCAAAACATAGGCCTGACACAACTAACGTGAATGAAGCTATTAGACTACTTGGAGCTTGTCAAGCAAATGCCTCGGGCATCAATGAAGACCTTGCAAAAATCATTGAAAGGAAAAGGGGCTTGGATAGAGATTTGGGTTCCCTTCATCAATTTTTTCAAAGTTATATATCTCAAGCCACTGTACGGATGTCAATAAGGATGAGGATTGTAATCCATAAGGGCTAATGTGATCAATCTAGTTTTGATGATAACAAGACATGGAGAAGTTCTAATGTTTGTGTGAACTTGTGTTTTAATGATAGGATTTATACATACACCTACATTGATGAAAATGGTAAGTTAGCTTCTTGTGGACCTCAAAGAAATCATTCTACAACAAGAAGAAGCTACACTTTGCAAGACTCATAACACAAGCTTGAAGGTACCTATCAAATTTGCGGAGAATGTGTCTTAACATCTGAGTATTTTATCAGTAAAACTCCTACCAAGATTCAAAAAGGCAAGACACCTCACAGAATATTATTTGATAAACCCTCTTCATATGGCAATCTCAGAGTTTTTGGCTCTCTTTGTTAAGCACTTGACCCTCACCCTAATTGTGATCAATTTCATGCCCGCTCTTCTAAATGCATTTTTCTAGGTTATCCTTTAGGATAGAAAGGGTAGAAAGTTTATGACACCAACTCACGCAAAATCTTTGTCTTTATAGATGTCCATTTTTATGAAGAAATTTTTCCTCACAAAAATTCCGAAACATAATTCCCTCTCATTTCTTCTAAATTCTCCCCACTGAAAGATTAAAAAAAAACCTCTGCCCCAAATGCTCAAACCATTTATGTTGAGCCCACTACTCGGCCTCCTAGATCTCTCCTAAAAAGGCCCACCGAAATGGCCCTAAATTGACATACAAATCTCGTGGGTCCGCATGTTGACCCTGACCCATATCTATCTGACCCGTGCAGCACTACCACCCTACGTGTCGACGACAAATAATCGTCTGTACCCATCTATGTACATATTCTTGTGCCTAACCAATCACAATTCACCATGTGAATATATAATTAAAAAAAATTATCACATGGGGAATTCTTATTAGTTAGGCACAAGAATGGGTACACAGACGGGTACAGACGATTTTCACCGCGTATCGACCCAAACATGACATCTCCTAACTCGCAACTTTTCTCCAGCCCTCGTATTGTTTCTGTTTCTGGTTCAGGTCCATCTTTCAACCCACGAAATCAGTCCAACCCACTTCCTTCTAGGTCTCTCTCATTCCCAAGTCAAGATTCAAGGGGAGTTTCACCTCTCGCCCACACGTCTCCGTCACTAGTCCTTTCTCGTCATTCTCAAATAGAGACAAATGATCCTATTCATTTAAGTGATTGTGTGCAACGCGGTAACTTCATTGGATGATTCTCACTCTCCTCAATCTTCTTCGAAAGGTACATGGTGTCCTCTACACAACTATTTATCTTTTGATAATCTATTTGGTTCTCACAAGTGTTTTATTGCCACTTTATTTGCTTATCCCGAGCCTAAGACTTTCGCAAATGCTGCCCAATAACCCAAATGGGTGCATGCATGCAAGACGAACTCTTCGCCCTTGAGAGTAACCATACTTGGGATTGGGTGTATCTTTCCCATGGGGAAGAAAGCTATCAAATATCGTTGGGTGTTTGTATCAAATAAAAATCTGATGGTTCCATCGAGCGCCCTAAGAGTCATTTTGTTTCCAAGGGTTACTCTCAGGTCGAGGGTGAGGATTTCACTGAGACTTTTGCTCCCGTAGCCAAGATGACTACCGTTCATTGTCTTCTTACTCTTGCTGCATCTCGGAGTTGGCCCATTCACCAAATGGATGTTAGCAATGCCTTTATCCATGGTGATCTTTTGGAGTAAATTTATATGGAACCACTTCCAAGCGTTGTACCTCCTAAAACAGGACAAGTTTTTCGTTTAAGAAAATCCATATATGGCCTCAAGAAGGCAGGTCGGTGTTCGTCACAAACGTTAACCAATACTCTTATCAGTTTTGGCTTTCGACAATCTCCTACTGAGCATTCTCTTTTTAAGTATTTGAGAGGTGGTGTTATAATTATTATCCTTGTATGTGTTGATAATATTGTCATTATAGGAAACGATATTCACAAGATTGAGAAGTTTGAAGAATTTCTAGATTCTAATTTTAAAATCAAAGACTTATGTAATTTGAAATACTTTTGGGGGATATAAGTGGCTTGGTCGTCCAAGGGGATTTTTCTTTGTCAAAGAAAGTATGTGTTTGACATTTTGCAGGAGACATGCTTATCTGAGGCTAAGCCTTTTTCAACAACTAGTGATTAGCAACTCCGATTGGCGGATGAAGATGGAGATGCAGCCTTGATGATTGACTCTGGGAAATATAGGCGATTAATTGGTCGACTTCTTTATCTGACCATTACTCGTCTTGACATCACTTATTTTGTTCATATATTGAGTCAGTTTATGCATAAACCAAGACAAAGACATTGGGAAGCACCTCGTACGATTTTCGTTTTATAAAAGGCAATCCAGTGAGAGGAGTGTTGTTACCAAGAGATAATCAAGATCTCAACTTAGTGGCTCATTGTGATTCAGACTGGGTTGTTTGTCCAATAACTCGACTTTCTATTACTAGTATATTTTATCATGTTAGGGAATGCACCCATATCATGGAAATCCAAAAAACAACAGGTCATCTCCAGATCCTCTGCAAAAGCCGAATACAGTGGCTATGGAAAATGTTACAAGTGAGATAGTTTGGTTGAGAAGTTTACTATGGTTTCTTGGTGTCTCTTTGGGGCCTACATGTTTGTATTGTGATACCCAATCATCTATTCATATTGTTGTTAATCTTGTTTTTCATGAGCGTACCGAACACATATAGATTGATTGTCACTTTGTAAGAGGAAAAAGTTCAGTCAGGGGTAATTACTGCTCACCATGTCGGTACCAAGGAGTAACTTGCGGACATTCTAACTAAGGCACTGCATCCTGGACAGTTCGATTATCTTGTTGGCAAGTTGTAAGTTCCAGATATCCACTGACCAACTTGAGGGAGAGTGTTGGAATTATCACAAGTGTTTTAAAATATATTACGAAATCCTTTGCATCTTTGATTGTGATTTTATTATGATTCTATTAACTTCCTTATTAATATAAGACTCTAGTTGATAGTAACTTCCTTATTAGTATAGTTCAATGTAACAATTACATAACTATCTAAGGACTTTATTATTTGTTTTAATTCAAAAGCACAACTATATTAAAAACAATAATAATGGAATTCATGCCTTTAATATTTCATCACATGAAAATAATACAACAATCTCCCACTTTAACTAAAGACAACAACCTTGCCTTTTAGTGTATATTGTACATAAGAACTATCTCTTAGTCCAGTTCTCTTGGTATCTAGTACCCATGATACAAGTATGACGATGTTGTTGCTGTGTTAGCGGCTTCGTCAGTGGGTTGACCGTGTTACCGTCTAAATGAACTCTGCAAATCTTAACATCTCCTCCATCAATGATCGCATGGATCAGGTGATACCGCCGCAGATATATGTTTAGACCTTTGGTGTGACCGTGGTCCTTCGATACATAGCTCTATTCACAATGGAGATTAATTACATTCGACATTCGAAATGCTAGGTATACCACACCGAGTTCATCAAATGAACTTTCGGATCCAAATCTTCTAAGCATCATCTAATGCAGCTATATACTCGGCTTTGGTTGTAGTTTAGGCAAGACATATATCCATTGTCTCACAGCCCACTCAAGAGCTTCACAATTAACTGTTAGCAGCCCCAACTTGTTTTTCCCGCTAGGGTCTGGGCGACACATATTACATCACAATCATCGCGAACTCCCGTGTTCTAGCGGAACACAATGCGGATGTATCCTGTTACATGTTCTTTCAGAGACAAGAGCTCAAATGGGGCGACGACTCGGTCGACCATTACTAAATAGACGACAATGACAAGTACCAATTATATATCAACCAATTATACCAGTTAGACAAAATCCAATGACCCAAGTATCAAATAGGAACACTTAAGATGACCCCAAGCGATAACCAACAAATAAAGTTCAACAATAATAATTCACAATTCGCAATTACAAAATACGAATATCGATTATGTAGGAGTGAAGGAGGATCTGCAATAGAAGAACAAGTAGTAGGAGATTATGTGAGTAGAACGTAGTAGAGTTCTTGAGATTCACGTCTGTTTCTAATCGTTCCCCCGTATTCCGGTCATGTACCTCAAAAGAGTCATAAGAGAAAGTGGCAAAACAATTTCGAGACCACGTTAATTGATAAATCGAAATCAAATTGAACGGAGAGTTAGGCAAATAGAAGACAGAGGATAATGGCATAATGGGAAGGGACGAAGCCATACCTACTCCATTAGTATTAGATTTAGACCATCTCCAAAAGTGATTGAAGGTAAAAATTTAGAAGGAGTGATATTAGTAAAATGAACAGGATTACCATATATATGGTCAGAAGCACCTGAATCAAAGATCCATTGGGATTTAGAGGAATGGAGACAACAGAAGTGAAGGCCCCATCTGGTCTATAGTAGTGGTAACTTTGTTGGATGCTCGGAACCTTAGAAACTACTGGAATTCCTTGGAAAGAGTGCCACCATAGTCTCCTGTTTAGGTCAACTAAGCAATAGTAACAGTGTTGCCATCAGATTCCATTATCAAAAGTTTGAAAGAACCGAAATGAACATCGATTTAGAATAGAAATAAGACACGATAGACTAGAATGAACTTCGGCCTAAAGATCTGAGCAAAACTGGGATGAACTTCGGTTTAGCTTACAAAGATTTGCACGATAGACCGGAATGAACTTCGGTCTAAGGATTTAAGCAAAACTAGGATGAACTTCGATTTTAAAAATGTTCTCTCTCACTTAGCTCTTATACCATGTAGAATAGAAAACTAGAGAGAAAATGAGAATAAATGCGGATTTGAGAATGTTTGTGTGAGTGCTATGCTTCTCACCTCTTGTGTATTTATAGGGTAAAACATATCATATCTACATAATCAATTACAATGAATGCAAAGATAATGGAAATATTTCTAATTGCTAAATCCCACTAATTAAGTTGTACAATCAATATACAATAAATCTTAATAAATTAATAAAGAGTAAATAGCACTAAATGGCCACCAAGTATTTTATATTTCCGTTTCTAACCAAATACAATTATTTTAGTGGTTTATAACCATCAACTATTTACGACCTGTATGTTTTAGCTCCAGTGACAAATTTCGGCCAATTTTTTAAAAAAAATCCCACATGTGCCCGCCACATGAGGGGCATTTTTATCCAAAATTTTTGGACTCCGTTGTTGTTTCTAAAGCTGCATCATCTAAAGGGAAAATCCCCAAAATAGATGCTTCTTCCCTAACTCCAACCAGCTCCCCGTCACTCATCTTCTCACCACCGCCACCCCTATTCTCCAACATTTCCCACCACCTCTTTGAACCCCAACCACCGCCTTCAATATATCCCTTTTCTCACACAAGTGTTCCATAATTGGTTTCTGCAAATGGAAATGGGTTTTTCATGGGTTTTTGGAAATGGGTTCAGTAATGGGTTCATGGAGCAGTCTCTGCCTCCTCCTCCTCCCTGCAGTGGCAGAGCCAGTAATTTGTCATAAGGGGGTTGGGGGGGAGAATTTCTTACTTAAATTTTTTAGGGGGTCCAAATACAACATTTATAAGAAAATATCACCCCAAAAAAAATTCCCATTGAAAATTCGTCGTTTCTGAAAATGTTGGGGGGCGATGCCCCTTAATAGCTCCGCCACTGCCTCCCTGTGAGCAGTCAAGAGCCACCACAGCTACCCCCACCACTGCCGCCACCTCCATAATTTCCACCACCGCCTCCGTATCCCCATTATATATAGCAACCAGAGCCCTTCGTGAAATACAAATCTGAAATGGGTTTCTAATTTTTTGGGGGTTTCTAATTCAAACGACCCACAACAAAGATTGGTTCAACAATCTGAAATGGGTTTCTAATTCAAGAATTGGGGTTTAATGCCAAATACAAATCTGAACTAATTCAAGAATTGAGGTTTAATGCCAAACACAAATCTGAAATGGGTTTCTAATTTTTTGCTTCAAGAATTTCTTCTTGTTTGTTGTATTTTTGAAATGGGTGTTTTTGAATCATGAAAATGATATGGGTTTCATGAAATTTTCATCAAATTTCATGAAATGGAAATGTAAATGGGTTGGTTTTTATGATTTCTTAAAATTATACAATTGTCTTTTTTACACTTTGTAGGAAAAAAATTTAAAAAAATGGCCGGAATTTGTCACCAGTGCTAAAACATGTAGGTCGTAAATAGTTGATGACTATAAATCACTAAAATAAATATATTTGGTTAGAAACGGAAATATGAAAATACTTGGTGGCCATCTAGTGCTATTTACTCATTAATAAATCAACACTTGTGTCCTTATGTGTGTTTCCCTCCCTGAGTTATCATACATTTTAACCAACAACTTTTGTTTAAGGAGTACTTGGCGGTCATTACTGGACTATGGAGACATAAATGTTTATAGCATTATTGCTCAGAATTGTTCTTAGCATCTTGTATTAAACTTGGATAGGCGGCAGTTTTGCGATAACCTGAACTTTTTGTTAATAAATGAAAAGCATGTTAATTGATTTTATGTGTTATGTGTTTAATTTAATGTTAATTATGCGTAGGTTTAGCTACGGGTGGCATTTATGTTGTCCGTGAGTTAAGGGACTTAAGTGTACATAACTAGTGAGTTGTGGAAGTGATTTGACACCTTTTGAAAAGGCGTGTCCTTTGGTAGTTAGTGCAGGGATTTTGGAAGTTAGAAAGGAAGAGATGTTGGTGAAAAAGTAGGAGAAATTTTGGAGAAAAAAAAGGAGAGCTGTGCGAAAATTTATAATTGAAATAGCAAACGAACTCCGTTTGGAGTAATTCTTAGTGTGTTTCAAAGAAAACTAAAAGGACTACGCGTGAGAAGTGACGGGAGTGAATTTCGAGTTTCTAGTGAACGGAGAACTAGGTTTGAAGTTGCTACATGTTTTGACCTTCATGTAATTCTGTTTTGCTTGCTATAATTTCAAATAAGACTCTTCACCCTTATAATTTTTGTCCTAAAATTCATGAAATGTCTACTTTATACTTATGGAACTTTGTGTCAGAAGTAATAAAGACATGTTTTATTGAATTGGATGACACGTTGAATTATCATTATTGTATGTTGAAACATTTAATCTAATTTGTATGTTAATTACATTCTCTATCTTGTTATAATTAATGTTGAGTATGTACTGATTTTGGAGTCTTAATTGTTATGTGATATATGGATTTGTGACCAGTTTGAGCTCTTGTCTAGAATCGACATCATCGCATGATTCATTCGAGTGCATGTGTGTGTTGTCGTGGAACCTTAGGAGTTCTCAATATGTATTAAATATGTGAGCCCGCTCTTAACCGGGAGAAATATTAGGTACTACAAACGGTCATTGTGGAGTCCACATTGGTGGGCAATGACACAAGGTGAATAAATCCTTAAAGTGTGAGCCCTTTGTTCTGGGAGAAAATGAACCCATGTATTGCATTTTAAAGCCTTCCCTTTAGGGCTTAAAGCCGAGGACCGTTGTAGTAATTGTTTTAGAGTTGTGAATAGAAGATTGATCTCGGTCATGTGAATGTGGTGTCATAGCATGAATTATATTCGAAGAGTCCAACATTGTGTACATTCGTTTGTTGGTATGGACAACATACGGTGTTAGTGTTTCATTCTGATGTGTAGATGTTGGATTTCGACGAGTATGATTCATAGTTTACTTGTTATTTGTTTCGGGCTTGTTATTATATATGCATGTGAGTGAAAATTTAGTATTTTGCGGTTGGGATTCGGATTGTGCAGAAATGCACTTTTCCTTCACACATTTGCAATGAAAATGAGCCTGACTGGATCTCGGTCGACCGGATCATTTGGCCATCACCCGGATCAAACTATTGGAACCAACCTCGGATGATCGTTAGTGGATTTTGGTCTACCGGATTTGGAAACTCCTTCATCCGGAGTAATTGCGGTCGACCGGTATGCTTGTGTGGTCAACCGAAGTTTTTGACAATGTTTCTGTCCTGATCTCGGATGGTATCCGGTCTACCAAGAACTTTTTTTAGGTTGACCGGGAGGGGGCCTTTTTGGTCATTGTGATTTCTATTCTATCATGGTTCCTCATTGTCTTTTCTAAAATTTATATTGTAGGAATTTAATGTCTTTATTGTGAAGTACGGAGGAACCTAAAACTTGCATGTTTCACTCTATTTTGGGAAGTCGGGAAAAACATATTTGTGTCTTATTTGATGTTTTAATCCCAAGGGTTTTGATGCTTACTGGCTTCATACCTCATGTCTTTACTTTCCTTTATTTGCAAATGATGAGGTGCCTGAAGATGGCGATTATGTGGAGCATTGGGATGGGGATTACGATGAGTGATCCATAATGAGCTTATGTAATAGTTATCTTCCACTCTACTTACTTGGATTTTAAATATGTGATAACACATAGTATAACACTCTTACTTTAATTCATGTTGGATTTATACTTTCACTTTAATCATTATGTAAACTTTGGATTCCTTTAATAGTGTGATATTGGAGTTTATCATTTATGCTTTGGTTCTGTGCCTCATTGGCATATGAGGTACTATCAGGCCATCACTCGGGTACGGTGTGTGATATTAGTGGTATCAGAGCAGTTCAAAACTTCTGGCTTAAACCTTGAATGAACATAGGAAGGACTTAGTAGATAATATGTGAGATGGGTAGAGACTATGGCATAAGGTGTATTTGTTTACTTACTTCTTTATACCCTGTTATTAACTGTTATGTGATGGTATTGTGGATGTGTATGTTATCATGTTATATATGTTATACCATTTATGTTTCTAACTTGTGAAACATGCTATGTGAATTTATTGTTTACCATATATTGCTAGGTATTCTGTGGGAAAGTGTGGACCGAAACCAAGACAACAATGATAACTTAAACATATCGATCGCTGCTTTGGGCCGCTAGGGTCCTAGGGGCAATTGGCGTCAGTATGTGGGTTCGTCAAGCCATCAACAAGTTGGGGGTAATCAGACTAAGGCAGAATTTGTACCACCACCAGCAGTCCATCCCGGGACTGCTACAGATCTTTTGGCTGCATTTAATATGATGACACAATTGATGTATAACCAGTACAATTTATTACAGAATCAGCATAAACAGATCAACCAAAGTTTGGGTAAAGCCAAGGCACCAAGAGTTGATGTCGATCCCGGGAGTTACTATGAAATACTAAAAAACTGACGATGGAATCATTTGATGGTATCATGACCGTTGATCAGGATAAGGAATGGTAGGAAGAGATGGAACAGAATCTGAGGATAATGAGGGTACCTGAGGGTGTAAAGGAAGATGTGGTAGTTGCATCTCTTACTGGTAGGGCAGCTGAATGATGGAGGGGTGTTTCCCCTATATACCAACAAGGAGGACAACCCACCACCTGGATACAATTTAGAAGTTCTTTTCTTGGATCAGTATTTTCCTCAAACATTCAGAATGGAAAGGCAAAATTAGTTCTTCGATCTGAAACAATGTGAGAATGTGTCATTATATGAGTACACTGGTCAGTTCAATGCTTTGGGAAAGTATGCGTTGCTACAATTATTCAGGATCTTGAGATGAGAACACAACGGTTCATGATGGGGTTGTTGTCAAAGATTAAAGACTTTCAGGTAATCAACCTACCACTTTTAGAGAGGCTTATCAAAGAAGTCTCAGTATTAAGTCTAAGTTCAAGAGGTCGGATTTAGAGAGAACAATGTGTTAGTAGTGTCCTAGAGCCATTAGCATATGTTGTACGTTTTATATATTTTGTGCATGTCATTTGAATAGTTAATTTTGCTTTTGAACATCAAATATGTGATTTGATAGTAGAACTCATTAGCTTATGCAATTACTATTCTGATTGTCCCTAGTTTTATGTAATGTTCTATACAATGAAATAAACTAGTATGATGTTTGATTGATGATTATGTTTTATTGATCATGTTTAATGGATACAAAGCATATCATAGATACAATTTATTGGGATATATTGTATTGGACGTGATCCTAAAGAGAAGTAATACTTCATGGTTCTTTACTCATAAGTATTACTTCCTCAATACTATTTGGAATCCTTAGACCTTATGTCTTCATCGTTTCCAGCATGAATGGGGCTACGTTTTAACTCAGTCAGACGTTACTTTTAATCGAGTAATTAATACGACTGATGATCGAATGTAGTATCCTATCATGTCTTGAATGTGGGAGGCATTGTAAGAGATTTGTCCCTCTCTTATTAGAGAAAGATATTTGTGGGACCCTCGATAGGGAAGACTGTTTAAATACATGGCTATGCTCAAATGTATTTAATAAAGTGGTTATTAAATACTATTTGTTGGAACAGTCTACTTGGAGATCGAGCATAAATACAATTAAGCGTTATAAGGGTGACAACTACCATGCCTTATGCTTAATTTGGATATCGCGAAATAAAGGGATTAAATAGTGGTTTGATATTAGGTTCCACCGTACATTCATTCACTCTAGGTAGTCACAATGTCCTGCTAGGGACCGCTTGTGATTTATGAACACATACTAGTACTAAGTGTGTTTTCATAGCCACTATGATATGAAACTACAGGGTCACACACATACACGAGTTAACGAGGTTCATGTCCAGATTCAATGAATCTAGAATATGTCTAGGTTCATTGTATCTGACATTTATTTTTCTGAGAATAATAAAATGTTAGTATTCGAATTAGAGATTAAGGAATGGCATTTTCGGTATTTAATTATGCATAAATTGTGATTGTTATGCTTCATATCGTTAATCTGATTAGTTACCGCATAAACTGTTTATGTATATGGATTATATCGTATAAACCAGTTAATTGATTATATATGTTAGGCGATTGAGGGATAAATCGGGGCAGAAAACTCATTCGATGAGCGAGAGGGAAAACCGCCGCAGTGCCCCTCGGACCCCGCCAGGGGCGCTGACCCTAGGACCCCGTACTGGGGCATCCCTAAGACTTCATATTTGTATTCGTTACTTGATTTTATTATGCTTTATGTGAGTTTTAGCATGGTGAATAGCATGACCTACTGTACCCCTCTTGTTTTACATTTATTGGGTTGTAATTTTATAATACGGTGTTCGAGCCGTTTTCCAATGATGTAAAATTGTAATTGCTTTATTAATTAGTTTTATCGCTTTATCTTAAAGGCTGGGTATGCCCATACAATTATGTAACAAGACTAGAGGACACTGGATCGAAGACATTATCCATGATATGGGTATTGACTTATATTGATCGTTAGCCCGTGGGAGTCATCATATGATTAGGCCATGATATCTCAAATTTACTTTATTTATCTTGTATTATGCATGTGAAGCTTAATTCTTGTCTTATGGGGTCTTAACAACATATTCCTCACATTAAATTGTTTTAATTAAGTCTTAGAATGCATACCATATCCTAAGCACTTCTTGAGCTTGGATCATAATTTTGTCTGCTTGCCAAAGCAACAGATAAGTGGTTATCTAGGCAAAAGGAGATGGGAAAATAGTGATTTCCATAAGCTTAGACATGGTTCGACTTAACTACCATTCAAAATAGTTTTGAGCCTAGGGCATAACATGGGAAACAGCCGGGACATGTAGTTGCCATTCCCATGTTTTTATTTTACTCTAATTACGGGTGATAAGCCAAAGCTTACTTATAATTATCGCAAAATGATTTTCTCCACTATTTATCAAGTGTTGAAATTGTGGAAAGTTTTTTGCTCAAAAATTAATTAATGACTTTGCAAATAATTTTTAAATGTAGATAATGGCAACCAACACTTCACACAATTCATTCCGATCTGTTCTTGAAAAAGAAAAACTTAGTAGGTCCAATTTCCTTGATTGGGCTTGCAACTTAAGGATTGTCCTTAAGTAGGAAAGAAAGCTATACGTTCTCGACACTGATATTCCTAAACAACCTACAAACAACGCCATATAGTTGAAAAATATGTTTGGAAGAAGCATGTGGATGATTCTAACGATGTGAGTTGTCTCATGTTAGCCACAATGAGCCCTGAACTTCAAAAACAGTTTGAAGAGGTTGAGGCTTTCCAGATGATGGGCCAGCTAAAGGAAATGTTCCAAGAGCAAGCCCGTCAAGAAAGGTTCCGCACCACAAAGGCGTTGAACAGTTGCAAGATGGCCCATGACACCTCTGTGAGTGCACATGTTCTTAAGATGAAAGGCTATCTTGACCAACTTAAGAAACTTGGGGCTCCTATAGGTCTCTTCCACATGAGTATGACCAATTTGTCATGAACTTCAACATGCATGCTATGGAGAAGTCCATACATGAGATACACGGGATGCTCCCCCCTGAAGTCTTAATGGTTCAAAAAGGGGATTTCAAGAAGAACAAAGGAAAGGGAAAGCCCATGGTCAAGAAGGGCAAAGGCAACAACAAGTCCAAGCCCAAACCGAAGGCTAAGGAACCAAATGAAGGGGTTTGCTTCCATTGCAATGAACCAGGTCATTGGAAACGGAACTGCAAGCTCTACTTAGAAGAAAAGAAAAAGGAGAAAAAGCCAGTTTGACTATCTCTCCAAGTATTTATGTTATTCAGATTAACATGTATGCTCCTACTTCGTGGTTATTAGATACCGATTGTGGATCTCACATTTGTGCAAATGTGCAGGGGTTCAAAAGGAGTAGATCATTGGCACAAGGATAAGTGGACTTGAGAGTAGCAAATGGAGCAAGAGTTGTTGTTGTAGCTACATGGACATTTAATTTAGTTTTGCCAAGTGGTCTTATTATTGAACTGAATAATTGTCTTTATGTTCAACCTTTGAGTAGGAATATTATTGCAGTTTCTTGTTTGGATGTTGATGGTTTTGAAATAATTATTAAGAATAAAATCCGTTCCCTTCATAAAGATGGTATCTTCTATGGAGATGGCTCTTTGATGAATGGGCTTATATTCTTAACCTCGATGAATTCATTGAAAGGCCAATCTATAACATTAATACAAAGATGTTTAAATCAAATGACTTAAACCAAACCAACTTTTGGCATTGTCGTTTGGGCCACATCAACGAGAAACGCATATCAAAACTCCAACAAGATGGAATTTTGACATCATTTGACTTAGAGTCTTATGAGACATGTGATTCTTGTTTGTTAGGCAAAATGACTAAAGCTCCCTTTACTGGACAAAGTGAGAGAGCTTCCGATTTATTGGGCCTCATACATACAGATGTATGTGGACCAATAAACACTAGTGCTAAAGGAGGGTTTCAGTACTTCATCGTATTCACAGACGATTTCAGTAGATATGGCTATGTCTATCTAATGAAACACAAATCATAATCTTTTGGAAGATTCAAATAATTCCAAAATGAAGTACAAAATCAACTTGGTAAAAGTATTAAAATATTTCGATCAGATCGAAGTGGTGAATACCTAAACCAAGAGTTTGATGAACATCTTAGAGGTTGTGGAATTGTTTCACAATTAACTCCTCATGGCACACCACAATGGAATGGTGTGTCAGAAAGAAGAAATCGCACCTTACTAGATATGGTTCTATCTATGATGAGTCAAACCAGTCTTCCAATTTCCTTTTAGGGCTACGCCCTAGAAAATGATGCATTCATATTGAATAGAGTTCCTTCTAAAGCGGTTCAGAAAACTCCATATGAGAAATGGACTGGCTAACGACCTAGTTGTCATTTCTCAAAATTTGGGGATGCGATGCATTTGTAAAATGCTTATTATCTAATAAACTTGCCCCTAAATACGATAAGTGTTTGTTTGTGGGATATCCAAAAGAAGCTAAATGATATTATTTCTATCTTCCATCGGAGAACAAAGTGTTTGTTGCTCGAAATGGTTTATTCAATGGAAGGGAATTTATTTCCAAAAGGG
Source organism: Vinca minor (assembly GCA_026122235.1). Taxonomy (NCBI): domain Eukaryota; kingdom Viridiplantae; phylum Streptophyta; class Magnoliopsida; order Gentianales; family Apocynaceae; genus Vinca; species Vinca minor. The sequence continues at coordinate 3,280,807 of JAOCZM010000116.1, forward strand.
ATAGTGGGAGTAAGATCCATCTTGAGGAAATTCAAGATCCTCAAACAACATCTTAGCCACCTTTTGATCTTCACGTGCTGATACTGAGCTTCAATCTTTGACATAAGGCACAAGGAGGTCAAGTCGGGTACATCAACAGCTTGAGGTATATGGATTTCTCATAACTGATCGATCAAGATGAACCCACTTTCTACAAAGTGGCCATTCGTAGTTCTGAGTCAGACAAGTGGCTAGAAGCTATGAAGTATGAGATGCAATCCATGTACGATAACCAAGTGTGGACTTTGGTTGACCCACCTGAAGGGTGTAAGGTCATTGATAACAAATGGTGTCTCAAAAAGAAAATCGACATGGATGGTAATGTACACACTTTTAAATCTCGACTATTAGTTAAAGGTTATAGACAAATTCATGGTATAGACTATGATGACACATTTTCTCCTGTCGTTATGATGAAGTCTATTAGGATTTTACTTGCCATAGTCGCATATTATGACTATGAGATATGGCAAATGGACGTTAAGACTGCGTTTCTTAATGGAAACCTTCTCGAGGATGTGTATATGACACAACTTGAGGGGTTTGTTGATCAATCAAATCCTAACAAAGTGTGTAAGAATCAAAGGTCCATTTATGGATTGAAGCAAGCATCTCGAAGTTGGAATCGTCGCTTTGATGAAGCAATTAAAGAATTTGGTTTCATCAAAAACGAAGACAAGTCTTGTGTTTATAAGAAAGTAACTAATAACGCAGTAGTGTTCCTTGTGCTTTATGTGGACGACATCTTATTTATTGGAAATGACATCCCCACATTACAAAGCGTAAAAGCTTAGTTGGGGAAGTGCTTTTCCATGAAAGGCTTAGGCGAGGCTACATACATTTTGGGTATAAGGATTTATAGAGATAGATCCAACAAAATGATTGGCCTAAGGCATAGTGGATACATTGACAAGGTAGTGAAACGGTTCAGTTTGCAAGATTCCAACAAGGGATTCTTGCCCATGTCACACGGTATTAAACTCAGCATAACTCAAGGACCTTCCACAAAGGAAGACCAAGAGCGCATGAGTAACATCACATATGCTTCAGCCATTGGGTCTATTTTGTATGTCATGTTATGCACTCGCTCGGATGTCTCATTCGCGTTAAGTATGACTAGCAGATATCAATCTGACCTTGGAGAGTAACATTGGACTGCAGTCAAGAGAATTCTTAAGTACTTGAGAAGGACTAAAGATATGTTCTTAGTTTACGGAGGCCAGGAAGGAATTCTGGTTGTAAATTATACACATACACAAGCTTCCAAACCGACGTAGATGACTTTAGATCGCAATCTGGTTTATGTTTTGTTTGAATATAGGTGATGTGAGCTAGAAGAGCTCAAAGAAAGAAACCGTAGCCGACTCTACAACAGAAGCTGAGTATGTGGCTGCCTCTGAAACAGCTAAAGAAGCTGTGTGGATCAGGAAATTTGTTGATGAATTAGTTGTCATCCCTAGCATTGTGAACGCAGTGGACCTTTATTGTGATAATACTGGTGCCATTTCACAAGCTAAGGAACCTAGATCTCACCAACGATTCAAACACATTCTCAGGTGTTTCCATCTGGTTAGAGAGATCATTGATAGATGAGATGTTAAAATTTGCAAGGTTCATACAGACGACAACATTGCAGATCCATTGACGAAGCCACTCCCGCAACCTAAACACGAGAGTCATACTACGTCAATGGGATTGTGGATCATGTATGATTGGACCTAGGGCAAGTGGGAGATTGTTAGTAGTGCCCTAGGACCATTAGCATACGTTGTATCATTTGAATAGTTAATTTTTCTTTTGAACATCAAATATGTGATTTGATAGTAGGACTCATTAGCTTATGCAATTATTATTCTGATTGTCCCTGGTTTTATGTAATGTTCTATAGAATGAAATAAAACTAGTATGATGTTTGATTGATGATTAGGTTTTACTGATCATGTGTAATGGATACAAATCATATCATAGATACAATGTATTGGGTTACATTGTATCGGATGTGATCCTAAAGAGAAGTAATACTTCATGGCTATTTAGTCATAAGTATTACTTAATCAATACTATTTGGAATCCTTAGACCTTATGTCTCCATCGTTTCCGGCATAAATGGAGCTACGTTTTGACTCAGTCAGACGTTACTTTTAATCGAGTAATTAATATGACTAATGATCGGATGTAGTATCCTATCATGACTTTAATGTGAGAGGCATTGTAAGGGATTTGTCCCTTTCTTTTTAGAGAGAGATATATGTGGGACCCGCGATAGGAAAGACTGTTTAAATGCATGGTCGTGCTCAAATGTATTTAACAAAGTGATTATTAAATACTTTTTGTTGGAACAATCTACTTGGAGATCGAGGATAAATACAATTTCGTGTTATAAGGGTGATAACTACCATGCCTTATGCTTAATATAGATATCGCGAGACAAAGGGATTAATTAGTGAATTGATGTTAGGTTCCACCGTACATTTATTTTGTGATTTTTGAACACATAATACTACTAAGTGTGTTTTCATTGTCATTCTGATATGAACCTACAAGGTCACACGCATGGACGAGTTAACGAGCTTCATGTCCAGATTCAATGAATCTAGAATGTGTCTAGGTTCATTGTATCTGACATTTATATTTCTGAGAATAATAAAATGTTATTATTCGAATTAGAGATTAAGGAGGGGCATTTTTGGTATTTGGTTTCCGCTGGGATTACGTGGGAGTTATTATGTGATAAAAACTCCCACTACCAGAAGAGGTTAGGCTACGTGGGAGTTGGTTCTCGAAACAAACTCTCACGCCCTATATAATCTCTCTTGGAGCGTAACCCTAGGTATACTTGTGAGAGTCGCGAAAAACCAAAAACCCAAAATCAGATTTCTGCCCTTTTGTTCTCTCTAGATCATTCGAAACTCAGAAAACGAAGAGCTAGCACTCGCTGCTCGTTTCGTCGTGTGGATACCGGTAGAGAGCAATTCTACAAGGGAAGGCTATTGGTGGCAGCGGCACATAATCCGAAATCAATAACATTAACGAAAAATTGTAAGTCTTTTTCGTCTGAATTTTCGATTCCCATGGTATGAGCGGATCCTTCAGGGGAGGATTCATGGGTGTTTAGAACGAGTTTCTGCCCATGAATCCCTTCACATCGGGGCCTACCAACACATTTAGGCCAAGGGTAAGAGCTAAGGACAATTTGGTTAGTATTAGGGGAGCTGCAGGGGCATCAAGTGGGTGTCAAGCTTAAGTGATATGTAACAAGTGTGGTAGAAGACATATAGGAGAATGTCATTGGTCCAACATGGCTTGTTTTAGATGCGGGAAAACATGTCATCTAGTCAGCCAGTGTACTATGCATATTCCAACTACTGGACCGATTTCAACAGCGACACCAAAGATTGGTGATACAAGATAGAAGTTTAATGCTCGTGTTTTTGCCTTAACTCAGCAAGAGGCAGTTGATGCTTCTGATGTAGTCACAAGTACGCTTCTAATCAACTCGGTATCTACATTTGTACACTTTGATTGTGGAACTACCCACTCATTTGTGTCCCATAGATTTGCTAAAATACTTAAGATTTCCCCTACTTGTTGTTTGGACACTTATAGAGTAATGGTACCTAACGGGAAAAAATTAGAGTCTAATTTGATATATAAGGGTTGCCGGGTAGAAATAAACTATAATGTACTAGAAGCCAACCTTATACAATTACAGATGGTAGACTTTGATGTGATTTTGGGTATGGACGAGTTGTACGCTCATCATACCTTAGTGATTTGCCAGGAAATGAAGATACAGTTTTGGATTAGTGAACGGTGGAACTTCTGGGTTCAGATAAGAAGAATATTGGTCGTAGTATGCCTATCGTCTCGGCAATGAAGGCAAGAAAGTGTATCAAAAAGGGTTGCGAGGCTTTTCTGGCTTGCGCAGTGCTGAAGGATGATAAGAAAGAAGTCCAACTTGAGGACGTTCCTATAGTGGGAGAGTTCGGGGATGTATTTCCTAACGATTTGTCGGGTGTTCCAACTACCCGAGAAATTAATTTTGAGATATTATTACAACCCGGTGCATAGCCAATCTCTAAGTCCCTATACCGTATGGCACCTGCAGAGTTGAAGGAGTTGAAGGATCAGCTCCAAGAACTTCTTGACAAGAAGTTTATAAGGATGAGTGTCTAGCCATGTGACGCACCGGTTCTATTTGTGAAGAAAAAGTGCGGTAGTGTGAGGATGTGCATAGACTACCATGAGCTTCATCATACTATAAACTATCATTCATCAAATAAGATTAGTCACAATGGATATACCTATAAGGCTTCTTGACTAATCTTGTTTGATGAATGATAGTTTATAGTATGATGAATGATAGTTTATAGTATGATGAAGCTCCTGGTAGTCTATGGACATCCTCATACTACCGCACTTCTTCTTCACAAATAGAACCGGTGCGTCACATGGTGAGACACTCAGCCTAATAAACTTCTTGTCAAGAAGTTCTTGGAGCTGATCATTCAACTCTGCAGGTGCCATACGGTACAGGGACTTAGAGATTGGCTATGCACCGGGTTAGGATCAGTGAACGGTGGAACTTCTGGGTTCAGATAAGAAGAATAGTGTAGTATGCCTATCGTCTCGGCAATGAAGGCGAGAAAGTGTATCGAAAAGGGTTGCTAGGCTTTTCTGGCTTACACGGTGCTGAAGGAAGTCCAACTTGAGGACGTTCCTACCATGAGCTTCATCATACTATAAACTATCATTCATCAAATAAGATTAGTCACAAGGGATATACCTATAAGGCTTCTTGACTAATCTTCTTCTCCGTCTTCAAGATGAGTTCCTCTTTGAGCTTGGACTTGAGACCTTTGATCAACCTCTTCTTGTGATGAAGTCCGTTGTAGTCTTCTCAAGTTGTAGCATCTTGGACTTCAACACTTATTGATCTTCATTTGATTTTGCAATATCTTTCATTAGCATTGTGGATGACCTTTAAGCTTGTGCGATAGAGACTTGCAAAATGTAGTTTCTTCTTGTTGTAGAATGATCTTTGAAATCCACAAGAATATCTTCCTTTGATTTTGCAATATCTTCCAATGACATTGTGGATGACCTTAAGCTTGTGTCATGGAGACTTGCAAAATGTGGCTTCTTCTTGTTGAAAAATGATCTTTGATGTCCACAAAAAGCTACTTTCAATGCATGTGTGAGTGTATAATATATCATATCATTGAAACACAAGCTCACACAAACAATAGAACTTCTCAATGTCTTATTATCCTCAAAACAAGATAAAATCGCATTAGCCCTTTGGGCTTACACAAGTACGCTATAAAATACACTCGTCGAAATCGGGGATTGCATTAGTATGGCATGGATTTAGGAGAATGGTCATGACATGGCAGAAAAAACTAGGGAAGAACATTTTTGTCCAGAACGGAAGTTGGGTCCAAGACAGAAGTCCCACTTCCGTCTTGGGCCGACGTGGCACTCTCCCCGACGCGCCTTGCCACGTCGGCCCAAGACGGAAGTGGGACTTGTCTTGGACCCGAAACTGAAGTCCCACTGTTCTCAACTCAGCCGGGGAAAAAAAAACCTACAAACCCTAATTTGATTCGTGACTCGAGGGACGGAATTGCCACTTCCGTCCCTCAAATTACGAGCTTTTTGCAGTGTCTAGTCTGTTCTCACTTTTTCTTTTTTGACCATGCATTATTGAACGTAAATATCTGAACGGTTTTGGTATTTTCGTTCACATTTCTGACCGATTTATAGATACTTGTCCAATTTCCAATTACATCTATAAATAACTCCTCAACCTCTCCACAATCTACAACATTCTCAACTCTCAAACCTTAAATTTCCTTCGCCTCAACGCATTTATTTCCATAAAAACCCTATCTTCCCTAATATAATTTGATAATGAATAGCAAAATGGATCCCGCCCTGGAAGAGTATTTCAGACACCAATTTAGAATTGCGGTCGAAAATCAAACCGATGAAAAATGGTAGTATTTTATTTTGTAATGTGTAAGTTTTTTTAGATGAAATGTGTTTAGCTATCTAAGTAATTATTTTTGTGTAGCGTCTTCCATCAAAGTACACAAATTGGTTGGAGCAAACTAGTCTCGGGTTAGCAAGTTCTGTCTATCTGAAGGACGACTTTGGGAATCAATGGTGTGTTTATGTAACAAAAATAGATTATACGTACTACTTAGACGGAGGATTACAACAATTTTTGCGTGACAACAATCTTTGTCCCACAGATAAAGTTCATTTTATACCCTCTCCAATGAATGTACTAGATATTTCTGTTAAGGGAGGGCCCGGGATAGGTTACCTGAAGGGCGAGTTATCGTATCCCTCAGACGGGGCTTTTTTCCGGCAGAGTTTTCGAACAGACATTGACAAAACCTATTCGACACTTTCGAAACCAGTACATTTTCTAATATTAAAATTTTAGTAATAAATTCGTTCCTTTTACAAGTATGGGTTGTAATGTTGTTTCTCGTGTACAGTGGATATGTAGAAACTACATGCAATGGCGTGTTAGAATGCAACTTGGAATCCCCGAAGTACTACACATGCGCAATTTTCACAGGAACAAATTGACAGTCCAAGTGGCTAGAGACGAAGGCGAAGACGATTACTATTTTTTTGGCTGGGATGAGTTTGTTGTGTTTTCAAGATTACACCCCGGTGACCATGTACAAATTCATCCAGCCCCTTACGATATCCTTGATTATAGGGCCGGGAATGATGATTTTGCCAATTTATTACGTCAACTTTAATAATAAGTCATTGTAATGTTTGCAATTTTTGGATATTGAATGAAAAAAATTAAACAACTTTATACGATTGCTAACAAAATTGATAATTTATACATTCTAAACTATTACAAATTAGTAAAATTGAAATACAATTAATGTGGAAGAGGTGCTTGGTCAAGATTTGCTAACATGGGGCAAGTCTTCCGGTTGTGACCGACTTGCTTACAGTGGCCGCACTTTTTTTCTCTTTGAGTTCCCCTGTTCTCTGTGTCCATAGGCATTTGAAATCTCCGCCTTTGAGGTCGACCCACCTGCGTACCTTTCATGTTAGGAGGGTGATGTGTCATATCAAAAGGAGGAGGTCTCCAATGAATGGGATCAAGTACAGGGTATAAAATTGACTTGTACGTATTTCTATAATGCTTGAGAGAATAGACAGGGTGGATATACTTAGAAGTATCCTCCATGATGGATTTGGACACAACAATGACATGAGCATAGACTTGAATAAGTAGATCATTTATCACAGTTACAACCACGAGTTGATAAGTTGACCGTGTATATTTTTCCACCTTCGCCAGGTCCTTTATGTCGGGACATGACCCTATAGATACCTTGGTCTTTGTGGTGTCGTTGCACAGTCAAACTTGTTGCTTTTTCTTCGTACGTGAAGTACTGTTCCCATGTTCTCTTAGGGAATGTCATTTGACAACTATTAGCGTCTTCCCGGTGTGTGCCAAAATAATGTACAAACTTGAAAAATATCATCTCCACAAGAGCTTTCAAAGGCAGCGCTCTAGACTGCTTCAGAACGCTGTTAAGCGCCTCGGACATGTTTGTCGTCATGCACCGAAACGCTTTCCCCCGTCGTATGCCAAAGTCCACAACTCTTTGGGTTGCTGCATCAACCAATTAAGTGCATCCTCATCTTTTTGTTTAATACGATCAAGATAAAAATCGCACTTACTTTTTTTCTTTTGTGTTGCAGCAATCCACACATAATCTTTCAATTCTTTGTTTTTTTGCATGAGTGTGGAAATTTGACCTGTAATGCCTAAGGCAGTATCGGTGCACTGCCATTGGGGGTTGCCATCCGAGGACGCTAGCCACGACACTAAGAATGCCGGGATGGCGATTGCTAATAAGATGAACTTGTAAGTCTTTCACAACATGTTCCCTTAAGTTCTTAAGGAACCATGACCAAGTGGAAGTTGCCTCGATTCAACCAAGGCAAAGGGGTAAAATTTGATTGTTAGCATCCTGAGTGCTTGCAACCAAGAGTGCCCCTTTATAATTCCCCCTAAGATGTGTGTCATCAATTGAAATTATAGGTCGGCACCACTTGTAACCCTCAACTAACGGTTTAAAAGTCCAGAACAATGCCTTCAACACCTTAGGGCCATTAACAGTTTCTCGTGGATGGTAAACAAATTTGACTATAGCACTCGGGTTAGAATCATGTAGTGCCTGCATATACTGTGGCAGTACTTGGAAAGTTGATTTCCAAGTACCAAAAAGTGTTTCTATAGCATGTCGGCGGGAATACCAAGCTTTTCTATAGGTACAAGTCAAACTCATATTATTTTCACAAGTAGCCCTAATCAATTTAACAGAAATTTCAGGATCAGCCTGTACAAGGTATAGAATTTTTACCCCAATGTAGCTGGAGGACATGTTGCGTTTTTTGTTCTGGTCCATCAAGTAGTGGTGTCCCTGGTTAAGCTTGGTAACCTTTCACATTCCATTCACCCTGCTATGGTTAACGCGAATGTACTAACTGCATCGGCTTTTTTAGGTTGCGTTTCTACACACCCCGCTGAACCATTGTCTGTTGCTCCTGTTTCTTTTCCACTCCCTCAAGGCCACCTTGTCATGCCACACGTTAACTGCCAACATTGCCTCACGTTTATCCTTGAACTGTATCCCCAAACATATTTTGGGAAAATTGGGATTCCATATTTTAATTGTTTTTCCCCCGTATGTCAGTTCAGGGACAGGTTCCATGGAACTCATATCATTCCAACAGGCAAAATTAGCATAGTTACCGTATGATGGCATATTCCATTATGGAATTGCTGGGGCGGAGGTAGATTGAGTTGGTTCAGGCTCTTGGACCGTCTCTTCATTACTTGGTCCAGCGGTTTGTTGTTGGATTTCAGGGATAGCATCTTCCGCTACCGCCTCTGCATCTTCCTCGACTCCGTCGTCCTTGTGTTCTCCAGCACTATCGTCTGCGAAGTCGTCTTCCGTTTTCGGAACACCGTCAATGTATAATATTGACCCCAAGGAATCCATGACCGAATTATCTGTACAAGGTTCGTAACTAGACGGTGGGGGCATAGTTGGTATGGGATTTGACTCCGAAAAATATGGTTCCGGAACAAATTGTGCCTGTGGCGAAAATTTTGTTGTCGGGATTACAAAGATATCGACATGTCTCTGCACAGGTTCTAATAGAGCACCAACATGAATCCCTTGTAGTTTGAAATACGTTTGGATTCCCAACAAATTCTCTAAATCTTCTTCGTCGTTAAGGTGTACAACATCATACATCACCATGTTGTACCTCGGCATGAAGAATGGACGAATCATTATTAGCCGAACACTGACACTAGAAAGATCGACTCATTTGCGCCGACATATTCTGTGGCAAAGTTGTCGGAATGAAAGTTTTGTTAGTAGTTCCCTAGGACCATTAGCATATGTTGTACGTTTTATATCTATTTGAGCATTTCATATGAATAGTTAATTTTAGTTATGAACATCAAATGCGTGATTTGATAGTAAAACTCATTTGCTTATGTAATTACTATTCTAGTTGTCCCTAGTTTTATGTAATCTATTTTACAATGAAATAAAACTAGTATGATGTTTGATTGATGATTACGTTTTACTAATCAAGTGTAATGAGTACAAATCATATCATAGATGCAATGTATTGAGATATATCGTATCGGACGTGATCCGTTAGAGAAGTAATACTTCATGGTCCTTAGTCATAAGTATTACTTCCTTAATACTATTTTAGAATCCTTAGACCTTATGTCTCCATTTGATTCTAGCATGAATGGAGCCACGTTTTGACTCGGTCGTACGTTGCTTTTAATCGAGTAATCAATACGACTGATGATCGGATGTAGTGTCCTATCATGGCTTGAATGTGAGAGGCATTGTAAGGAATTTGTCCCTCTCTTATTAGAGAGAGATATCCATGGGCCCCTCGATAGGGAAAGACTGTTTAAATGCATGGTCGTGCTCAAATGTATTTAATAAAGTGGTTATTAAATATTGTTTGTTGGAACAGTCTACCAAGAGATCGAGCATAAATACAATTAAGCTTAATAAGGGTGACGACTACCATGCCTTATGCTTAATTAGGATATCGCGAGACAAAGAGATTAAATAGTGGATTGATATTAGGTTCCACCGTAAATTCATTCACTTTGGGTAGTCACAATGTCCTGCTAGGGACCACTTGTGATTTATGAACACATACTACTACTAAGTGTGTTTTCATTGCCATTGCGAGATGAACCTACAGGGTCACACGCATAGACGAGCTAACGAGCTTCATGTCCAGATTCAATGAATCTAGAATGTGTCTAGGTTCATTGTATCTGACATTTATTTTTCTGAGAATAATAAAGTGTTATTATTCGAATTATAGATAAGGGCATTTTCGGTATTTGGTTAATAGCTGGGATTACGTGGGAGTTATTATCCGATAAAGACTCCCACTACCAGCAGAAGTCTAGGGGACGTGGGAGTTAAAGACTCCCACTGCCGAGAGAAGTTGATGATGTGAGAGTTGGTTATGGGAACAAACTCTCATTCCCTTAATTGGCTAAGCTTTCAGCCGCAATTAACCAAAGAACACCCGAAATCAGATTTCGAATTCTGCCCTCTCCCTTTCTCCCTAATTCCAGAAACTCAGAAAAACAGAGAGGTAGCACTCGCTGCCTGTTTCGTCGCGTGGATACCGGTAGGGAGTAATTCCGCTAAGGGAATTCCGTTGGTGGCAGCAACGCATCCAAGAAACAGCATCTTCCATTCAAGAATCAGATTCTTGAACCCAAAACGTAAGTCTTTTTCTTGCTGTTTTCGATTCGTTTTTGTATGAGCGGATCCTTCAGGGGAGGACTCATGGGTGTTTGGAACGTGTTTCCGCCCATGAATCCCTTCAAGTTTTTGTATAACTTCCATACTTCTTTCCCTTGGCTCTGCAAAACGGGGATAACCACCATTTTCGTACACTACATTGTGGGTGAAATGTAAATACAATCTCATCGAACATTCAAGTGCCAGTTTTTTTACACAAAATATGAAGTTGAGGAAAGATGGGTTTGCTTGGAAAAATTTTATTGGAGGATGTTGTTTGAGGTAAGAAAAATGGAGGGAAGGTTATTGGATTTTATAGAGATTTTGGTAGTGAATGGATAGGATTTTCTATTCCTAAAAAATCAGGCCACAAATGTCTCCAGGGGAAAAAATTTCTGCCCCTCGAGGGAGCAGAAATATTTTCCCTGGATGTCCACATTATTATTATTATTATTAGTGTGTTGTCAATTTTTTATAATATTACTAATTTCAGAACTTTTAAATATCATAAAACTAAGAATTACATTCGATTCATAGAAACAAAATTACATTGAAAATATAAAAATTAAAAGTCCCGATTATTCAAACCCTAATTCTTTCGAAATTTATGTTCAAACATTTTCCATGAAGAAGTGTTGATGCACGATGCATCCGACATTGGATAGTCGGGAGGAGCCTCCACTGTTATCTCTTCCGGTGATCTTGAACACTGACCGGCTTCGTCCACAAATCCTCTTCCTTCATACCCAAAAATATGGCAGAGAAGGATAAAGAAAAATTCGCCTTTCCTTCTGTAGTGCTTAGCCCTTGGATTAGCCTAATGCAGAGTTATATAAACCAAACATGTAAGTTATGAAAACATTGAATTATTACAGTTACCCGTAATTACATGCAACTTACCGCAACGTATTCCTCCCACTGGGCCTCAGCACCATCCAAATCAACATTGTTGGTCCTACCGTCGTACTTGAACCATGGTTTGCGATTAAGTGCTTCAAAATCCCAAAACTGCCTGCGCAGTTTTGCTACACCTGCGTCGATCATTTCTATTGTGAATTGTCCGCCGGTGACGGTGTTCATTCCGTAGACAATTTCGTTGTACCAATCGGACCAACGTTTTTCACCATTGTAACCCAGTGTACTAAAATCATAACAAATTTCTATTAATACCTACTCGTATTCTGCAGGCCATTCTCTTGAAAAATCAACATCCCTAAATTTGTTACGCATTTCTTTTTGAAAAAATGCTGGAAAGTTTGCCATTTTAGAAGATGATTTTTTAAGAGGAAAAAAGGAATTGTGAAGAGGATAAGGAAATTTTAGATTTGAGAATTGAGAATGTTGTAGATTGTGGAGAGATTGAAGAGTTATTTATAGATGTAATTGAAAATTGGACAAGTATCTAAAAATCGGTCAGAAATGTGAACGAAAATACCAAAACCGTTCAAATATTTACGTTCAATAATGCATGGTCAAAAAAGCAAAAGTGAGAAAAGACTAAACACTGCAAAAAGCTTATAATTTGAGGACGAAAGTGGCAATTCCGTCCTCAGGTCACGGATCAAATTAGGGTTTTTAGGGTTTTTTTTTCGGCCAGTTGGACTTCCGTTCTCGGACCGTCTTGGCTGACGTGGCAAGGCGCGTCGAGGAGAGTGCCACGTCAGCCAAGACGGAAGTGGGACTTCCGTTCTGGACAAAAATGTTCTTCCCCAGTTTTTGGCTGCCATATCATGACCATTCTGCTAAAACACTGTTAGTCTAATGCAAATCCCCGTCGAAATCCAAAATTTATACATCAGAAATGTGACACAAACATCATGTGTTGTTCATACCAACATACGGACATACACAATGTTGGGACCTTCGATTATAATTCATGCTATGACTCAACAAATTACACGACCGAGCTCAATTATATATTCACAACTCTAAAGCAATAGTCTACAACGATCCCCAACTTTAAGTCTAGAAGGGAAGGCATAAGAGCATGCAATACATGAGTTCAGTATTATCCCATGAACGAATGACTCAAAGTTTAAAGAATCATTCATATTATCATTCACATTATCTACTTGGCTCATTCACATTAAATGGTAGTACCATAACATGTGAATATGTATGGTCAGTTTAAGAAGGTGCTTTGCGTAGATTAGACAAAATAACTAGCATCTACATAACAATTTAAGTTCGGAACAGTACAAGGAAAGAGGGGGGAGAAGCGGAAACAAATGGGAAGATAAAATGTAGCACTTTCTTGTAAAATAATCTTCTTTCTACACATGCTATGGAAAGGAGACGAATGTGAGTTGGTTTCAACATAAAGTTTGTTTTCTGCCCAAAATACCCATGGAATGCGGATGAAGAATATTTTAATTCCTGTAATATCACAATAGATCTTGATTGAATGTTAGAACCTTTTAAAAGGAATTAATAGCCATTTTAGTCACCAACGTATTTGCGCTTAGCCAGTTTTATTCTTTTTAGCAAAGTTTAACTTTTTCATCCCCCAAGAATTTACGGGCAGCCATATTGGTCCTTCCGTCCAAAACTTTGAAAAAAACTGTTAAAATTGATGATGTAGCGTAACGGTGGAGAAGTTTTCTCTCTCCTCCAAGGGTATTTCTGGTATTTTGCATCTACACCCTTAGCTGTTCTTCTTCAACCCACCATCTCCAACTTCAATTCTTATATTATCCAAAAGCCCTAGTTTTTCTCCAATTCAAACCCTAAAAATACTCGAATTAGCATAGAAATCTATAATTCCCAAGCAATAAATTTAATGGAGAAATCGAAAACTAAGTGAATCAATCACCAATTGTATGTTGAGGCAATCCACCATTAATCGGTTCCCATTCCACCGCCGGTCACCATCTTCAAATGGGTCTTAAAAAAATCTTTAAAAATCATCATAGGTAACAAACCCATTTTTAGTTGCAGAAAAATTAAGAAGACATAATTCATAATGTGCTCATTTCTATTTCCATTGATAAAACCCATTTTTAGTTGCAAAACCCATGTTTCTTTTGAGACTTCCATTGATAATTTCGGTTCTCACATCATTAAAAGAAAGAAATCAGGTAATACATTTGATGATTTTGAGGGGAGAAAAGATTAAAGGGGTGGTCGAGGATGAAAAGGGAAAGAACAGGAAGTGGAGGAGGAATCTTAAAGGTGGTGGTGGTGGGGTGGGGTGGAGTTATGGGATTAGGCGGATGAAGGAGGAAGGAGGTGGGATAATGGGATAATTTTGTGGGTTTCCAGAAATATCCTTGGAGGAGAGAGAAAACTTCTCCACCGTTAAGCCACGTCATCAATTTTAACAGTTTTTTTCAAAGTTTTGGACAGAAGGACCAATATGGCTGCCCGTAAATTCTTTGGGGATGAAAAAAGTTAAACTTTGCTAAAAAGGATAAAACTGGCTAAGCGCAAATACGTTGGTGACTAAAATGGCTATTAATTCGTTTTAAAAGGTAGCAGGGAATGTTTATTAATTAACTCTTTTCTACTAGAATTGCTTGCTTACTTATTTGGGTATATTTTATAAAATTTTATTTTTATCTAGTATAGAGCTTATTGTTAATGAGAAAAATGTGAATTTCTGAGTCAGCATTTTGAAAAAAAATTTAAAATGTTTTTTCGAAAATAAATGATAGATAGAAGAACAAGGTATAGTGTTGTTTCCAAGTTCTGAATTCAATTTCAAATACAAATTAAGATAGGTGTATTTAATCTAGATTTTATAGGATTTGTAAGGAGTTTTAAAGTAGATAGGTATTCAATTTAGATTTTAAAAAAAAAATCCATTAACATCTAGTGGTATTCAATTTAGATTTTAAAAAGTCTATTAAAATAATTTCATTAAATTGAGGATTTTGATGGATTTCTTAGACATAGATTTGTGTTGAGAAACCAAACAATTTCTTCTCTATCTAACCACAAATTTCTATTTTTCAAACATGGATTTCATTTTACCAAAAGAGAAAATCAACGGGGTAAAAAGAATTCAAATAAAAATCATATCAAATCATATCTTAATTACGCCAAAAAAAGAATCTCATTAAGTAAATTATACAAACCTGAACAAATAAATAAAAAAAGCAGCAGTTTCGTGATCTCCACAAAATCAAACCCACAACATCAAACTTTTAAAAAAATTAACAAAATGATTTGATTCCAAAATAAAAAGGATTTATAAACATATGGTGTCTTTGGAAATTCAACAACGCTGGATCTGTATAATACACCACTGAACATTTATGTTTGGGTGTTATTCAAATAATCTATAGACTTTATAAATTAAAAGAAATCACGATAAATCAATCTAATAGAATACGCGTAGAGTCTGTATAGAGTTAAAACAATAGAGTCGGCACAATCCATAGACTTTTAAAATTAGTTAAAATCCGGAGTGAATACACCCCAGAAATGACGCTTTTGTCTAAAAACTTATCTTAGATACCAGAAGCTAGATGAAAGCTGCAGAGTTGCATATCATTCTTCTTCTTCAATGGTAATAATGGGACTATATTAAAGAATAGAGTAGCATAAAAATAGACAAAAGCTCAAGAGTACATAGTACCTCTTGAAGAATTCTCCATTTCTGGATTACATATGGTAACTAATGTCTCTGGGTTTACTCAAAAAAGGAAATTTTTCTTTTGCGAACCAATCAGCTACTTTGTTCCCTACGCGTAAGATTTCAAATCAGAATACGCGACAGAAGGAACCTGCAATCGTCAATGACATGAGAATTGCATAAATTATTGTTATTTTTCAAGCATTCGACTGCTGTGATTGAATACGAATTTATATCTAATTTTGGTAATTTTTTAACAGAACTGCTAGACGAATGGCAATTCTTATTGCCAGCAATTCTGCAAGTATATTGGTGTGCTGCTACACTTTTAATTGGACGTCCAATAACCATTTATGAGCACTCCTACTGCTCCACCTTTGCCCGATGCAGAACCATCACTGTTCAGTTTAATGAATCCATTTCTATGTAACCAAGTGTTCCAACAAATGTAAGAAAAGTACAAAAACATCTTCCCAGATTTTGAAATTGTAATGACGCTTTCTAAGAATATGATTTACAGTTTCAGGTTTGTTGATGACAAAGTGCCCATAGAGGGTCTTGAACAATACCTTTCTTTTGCATAAGAGAGTTCTGATTTATGACGAATTCTAAGTGTTATCTTTCACAACCTATACCAAAATTTAGAGAAAGTTCGCAAAATAAATATCATGCAATTAATTCATAAACTCACCAAACATATGATTCATCGCAATCCAACGTATATAACTTGTCCAGAGATTTGAAATTTTGACAGCTAGCATATGAGGGGAGGGGATCATTTTCAGAACGGATCTGCAGAATATTTTGGACAGGAATTGCTCATGTAAGAATGAAGGGAAAAAGAAAGTTAGGGTCATAACAAGATTTCAGTAAGATCACATACCTTCATGTATGACTCCTATAGGAAAGAAAATCTGGAACCGACCAATTTTTGCAAAGCCCCAGAGCAATCTGCAAATGGTAAAGGTTTGGTCCAAGGACAAGTTTGCTGCAGATACCTTTGTCTCCAATGATAAGTGGACCCTTCATATATGTTATTCAGATATCAAAAAATTCAGTATGTTAATTTCCCCATGAATTTACTCCAAAGATGGAATAAGGTTATCATGTAGGCAAATGTACTATCCATCTTTCGCAGCAATTATAAAATATAAACAACTTCTCTTCTCAGCTGCCTGATCAAGATGAGATCGTCAGAGTTTCATATAATAAGATCCTGAAGTTCTGTCTAACGACGAGCCTAATAGAAAACATTGTTCAGTGAAATGGAAGTGACTACATCCAGATGCACTACTAAGTTACTAACTACACAAGAAAAAGAAATACTATCTCTTGGGAGATATTACCAAGATTTGAAATGAATATTTTGTTGGAACTAGTCTTTAATAAATAGTGTATTAAAGCAAAAGATAAATAATTATTTTATTATCGATGAATATACAAATCGAACATATACCTTGTTCTCTTAAATAGAAATTAAACAATTACAAAGTACCAAATATAACCGAGTGAGGTATGCCGAAGCAAATCTCCTTAAAGCTGAATTCGCCCCTGCTATGGTGTCAACAGTTTATAGACGATCGCTTCCCAAGATACAACATTTTTAGTGTAAGAAACGACACTATTATCTCACACTCTCAATCGAACCAAATAAGAATTGCACTCATATACTTTATGGAATTATCAAGAGAGACACAAAACTTTGCTAGAAGAATTGTTCTTATAACTTATGATCTCTTGAAGTGAAGGAAGAAGTCCTATTTATAGAGTTTAGGAATGACCCACATCAAATGACACTAGGAACATTTATGAATAAGAATTGAATGGATGAATCTTCATTAAAACATCTATACATGAACCATATAATACATTTATCTTATCTTTAATAAGAACTTTGAATTCCATTAGATTACTTGAACCAAATGTTCATCTCATGAATGTATTTAATATGTGATTCATGACTCAAAAGGATTAACACACATACATGTACCTCAAGAATCTATCTACAAGATTCATACATGTATTTAGATTATACAATGTATTGCATTTTTCCATTCACTCTCATCCAACAATCCCCCACATGAATGGAAAAGTACGACAAGATAGGCACGGAAAAAGTCAAATAGTGCAAGCGAAAAGATACTGCATCGAGATAGTTAGCTCTTAACATTGAACCTTCCCTAATGAAAAAGTATCGGACATACTTAACTAGTCAATGGACTGAAGCATTGAACTGCCAATTGTTTATGTAAACCTAGACAATACTCTTCACACAGAACCAATCCAATTCTTCATTGGTTCTCAATTGTGTTCATTATTTCGGCCTTGAACTTCTTGGGTTCTGCGAGTGCTTTTAGAAAATATTGCCTTAGAAATATTTTCATAGAGTCGGCCTTACTCTTCACTCACATAGGTGGTATCCTATCAAGAGTATCCTACTATACTCTACTTGTAAAATACAAGATATAGGCACCATCAAAGCATATAGCATAACCTAATCATTCTCATGTAGGCATCACTTTAGTGCATCCAAGGAATGGTATGGAGTTAAGACTCCAAAGTGCTCATGTCTGAGTTACACAAAACTTATGTTTTCCTATTGAACCTAGTCTATGGGATCTCCAATCACCTAGGTTAGGTTTCGATTAAGGTAACTCAATTATTTAAGACTTTTAAGCCCATTCCTCTCGATGCGCAGTTAATTTGCTCTTTACTCAAACCTTTAGCAAACGGATCCGCAAGATTATCTTTTGATTTCACAAAATCAATAGATATTGTACCACTTGAGAGCAACTGCCTAATGGAATTATGTCTACGACGAATGTGTCGAGACTTTCCATTGTAAATGAAGTTTTGTGCCCTTGCAATCGCTGCTTGATTGTCACAATGTATGCAAATTGCAGGCACAGGCTTTGGCCAAATAGGAATATCCTCCAAGAAATGGCGAAGCCACTCAGCTTCTTCACCAGCCTTGTCCAACGCAATGAATTCAGATTCCATTGTTGAAAGTGCTATTAGAGTTTGTTTTGAGGATTTCCAAGAAACGGCACCACCCCCAAGGGTGAATACATAGCCACTTGTTGAATTAGATTCACCAGAATCAAAAGTCCAATTTGCATCACTATACCCTTCCACCACAACTGGATAAGATCCATATTGAAGAGTATAATATTTTGTCCTATTGAGGTACCCTAATACTCTCAATAATGCCTTCCAATGTTCATGTCCTGGATTGCTTGTATAACGACTCAGTTTACTAACTGAATAAGCAATATCAGGTCATGTGCAGTTCATAAGGAACACTATGCTGCCAACTATCTGAGAGTATTCCAGTTGCAAAATACTATTACCAGTATTTTTATGCAACACTACATGTGGGAGAAAATGATTGTTAGCATCTTTAATGCCATGTCCTTTAAATCTTTCAATCACTTTTTCAATAAAGTGAGATTGAGATAATGCTAGGCCATTTGAAGTTCTCTAAACTTTAATACCTAGAATTACATCTACAATTCTCATATCCTTCATATCGAAGTTTTTCATGAGTATATTTTTGGCGTGCCAAATAACCTCATTATTGGATCCAAGAATGAGCATGTCGTCAACATAGAGACATACAATTACACTACCATTTTTCATGGTCTTTGTGTAAACACATTTGTCACATTCATTTATCTTGAAACCATTTATACTCATGACTTTGTCAAACTTCTCATGCCATTTTTTAGGCGCTTGTTTAAGTCCATACAGTGACTTTACAAGTTTGCACACTTTTGATTCTTGCCCTTTGACTTGAAAGCCTTCGGGTTGTTCCATATAAATCTCTTCATCTAAATCACCATTTAAAAACGCAGTCTTTACATCCATTTGATGTATCTGCAAATTATATAGCGAAGCTATAGCAATTAACATCCTTATGGAAGTAATTCTCGATACTGGGGAATAGGTGTCAAAATAGTCTAGACCTTCCTTTTGTCTAAACCCTTTAACAACTAACCTTGCCTTGTATTTGTCTATGGAACCATCGGTCCTTAGCTTCCTTTTGAATATCCATTTACATCCGATCAGTTTACTTCCAGGTGGAAGATCAACCAACACCCAAGTATGATTGTTCATAATGGACTCAATTTCGCTGTTTACAGCTTCTTTCCAAAATGGATATTCCGGACACGACATTGCTTCTTTGAATGTTTGAGGTTCATTTTCCAACAGGAAAGTTTGAAAATCTTGACCAAATGATTTAGAGATCTTCATTCTCTTGCTCCTTCTTGGTTCAGTTTTATTTTCACTATTATTCTTAGAAATCGTGTCCCTTGATCTTTTCTGAGAATTATGATTTTTACAAGGAAAGATTTCCTCAAAAAATTCAACATCTAGTGATTCCATGAGAGAATTAACATGGATATCATTGATTTCAAATTTATGTACCCAAAATCGGAAAGCACTACTATTCTCAGCATATCCAATAAATATGCAATCAACCGTTTTCGGGCCTAGTCTTATTCGCTTTGGTAGAGGTACAGCTACCTTAGCAAAACGCCCCCACACTTTCAAAAAATTTGAAAGATGGCGTTCTTTCTTTCCACAACTCATATGGAATTTTACCTGTCTTTTATGAGGTATCCGATTAAGGATGTAGTTAGCAGTTAAAACTGCTTCCCCCTACAAATTTTGAGGTAAACCTGAACTTATAAGTATTGTGTTGACCATTTCCTTTAAAGTTCGATTTTTTCTTTCAGCAATTCCATTTTGCTGAGGTGTATATGGAGCTGTTGTTTGGTGCACAAATCCAAACCTCTCATATAACTCATTGAAGGAATATGAATCATATTCCCCTCCTCTATCAGTCCTTAGAATTTTTATCTTTTTTCCAAGTTGATTTTCAACTTCATTTTTGTATTTAATGAAACTGTTCATCGCTTCATCTTTGCTAGCTAGTAAATAGACATAGCAAAAGCGGGTACAATCATCTACAAATGTAATAAAGTACTTCTTACCTGCTCTACTTTGTATGAATTTTAAGTCACGCAAATCACTATGAACTAGTGCAAGAGGTTCAGTACTTCTCTCAATTGAATTGAATGATTTCTTAGCAAACTTTGCTTCCACACAAGTTTCACATTTGTGACCATTATCCAAATTTAATTTGGGAATCAAACTTAAGTTTGACAATTTTCTCATGCTTCTAAAGTTTACGTGTCCTAATCTACCATGCCATAGAAAAGGACAGACAACAGTGTAAACAATAGCATTATTCTCATTATTTATAATTTTTGGATACATAAATTTGGATTTGTTGTCAACCACAGCAACATTGGCCTTAAAAAGACCATCACAAAGATATCATTTCCCAACATACATCCCACCCTTGGAAAGTATGAACTTATCATATTCAAATACCATCTTGAATCCCTTCTTACTCAATATTGGCCCAGAAATTAAATTCTTGCAAATGGTCGGTAAGTGCAACACATCAAGAAGAGTTACTTCCTTTACAGAAGTGAACTTCAAAATTACTTTCCCTATGCCTTCAACATTGACTCCAGATGAATCAGCCATAAAAAGCTTCTCTCCCTCAGGCATCTTCTCATAAGAGGAAAAGAGGTACTTGTCAGAACAAATATGACGAGTAGCACCGATATCCAGCCACCAATCCTTCACGTTGGTCACCATATTCACTTGAGAGACAACAGAAGTTAAATCCATAGTATCATCAACCATGTTGGCTTGGTTGGCTGCTTTGTTGTTAGCTTTGTTAGGACGTTTTCTGCAGTCCTTAGCCCGATGCCCGGGTTTATCACACAAAAAGCAGTTCCCATTGAACTTTTGGAACTGAGATTTAAATCTCTCATTTCCTTTGCCATTATCAACCTTCTTTCTTTTTCCAAATGCATTGGATTTAGAAGATTCCACCAAATTTGCTTTGACTTCTTTTGGCTCAGAAAAAGGATTAGAACTTTTCTAATTGTCTTCCTCTATTCTCAAGCGAACAATTAAGTCCTCCAATCTCATCTCTTTTCTCTTGTGCTTCAAGTAGTTCTTGAAGTCTTTCCGCCCATGTGGTAATTTCTCAATTATTGCTGCAACTTGAAATGACTCACTAAGAGACATCCCCTTAGCCACAATATCATGTAAGATAATCTGAATCTCTTGAATCTGACTGATTACAATTTTTGTGTCAACCATTTTGTAATCCAGAAATTTGGCCACCACAAACTTCTTAATACCGGCATCCTCGGTTTTATACTTCTTTTCAAGTGATTCCCACAACTCTTTGGATGTCCCAATATTACAATAAATATTGTAAAGAGTATCAGACAACCCATTGAGTATGTAGTTTCTACACAGGAAGTCATAATGCTTCCAAGCATCAACTGCAGCAATCGTCGTAACATCCGACTCATATGTGCTAAGCACACGTTCAACCTCTTTGAGATTTTTAGCAAGACTCAGGGTGGTCAAATAAAATAGCATCTTCTGTTGCCACATTTTAAAGTCATTTCCAGAAAATTTCTCTGGCTTCTCATGCGCATGAAGTGGATAAGGAACAGACACTGGTAGACCAACAGAAGGAGTAGAAGAATGTGGAGTAGGCAGAGCAGTCTCATTTCCAAAAGTAGACATTTCTGCAAATACACTAATTCAGCTTTAAGATTGTTGGAACTAGTCCTTAATAAATAGTGTATTAATGCAAAAGATAGACAATAGATAAATAATTATTTTATTATCGATGAATATACAAATCGAACATATACCTTGTTCTCTTAAACAGAAATTAAACAATTATAAAGTACCAAATATAACCGAGTGAGGTATGTCGAAGCAAATCTCCTTAAAGCTGAATTCGCCCCTGCTATGGTGTCAACAGTTGATAGACGATCGCTTCCCAAGATACAACACTCGTAGTGTAAGAAACGACACTATTATCTCACACTCTCAATCGAACCAAATAAGAATTGCACTCAAAGACTTTATGGAATTATCAAGAGAGACACAAAACTTTGCTAGAAGAATTGTTCTTATAACTTATGATTTCTTGAAGTAAAGGAAGAAGTCCTGTTTATAGAGTTTAGGAATGACCCACATCAAATGACACTAGCAACATTCATGAATAAGAATTGAATGGATGAATCTTCATTAAAACATCTATACATGAACCATATAATACATTCATCTTATCTTTAATAAGAACTTTGAATTCCGTTAGATTACTTGAACCAAATGTTCATCTCATGAATGTATTTAATATGTGATTCATGACTCAAAAGGATTAACACACATACATGTACCTCAAGAATCTATCTACAAGATTCATACATGTATTTGGATTATACAATGTATTGTATTTTTCCATTCACTCTCATCCAACATATTTAACCTATCAAATTCGCTGACTTAAATACTTTCTTTAACTCAGACATAAACATGTATAATGCAGAACAATGAAGAAAAGGAAAATCAGATGAGCACAAAGGCAAGTAACATACCCAGAAGCCTTCTCAAGAGGCCTCACAACTGGTGGTTAAGGGAACTTCTCTTCCAGTTTCTCTGTAATAACACCTGAATCTCTACTCCACGTGTCCTCAAGCATTACCAGAGGAACATTTATTTTTAAGAGCCTGCAAGGAGGTCAAAATTTAAAATATCAAAAAATATTTTAAAAACAGAAGAGAAATATAAAAAATAAAGCTATTTCTAGGTATTACCATTCAAGATTATAAGACAAATAAATGAATTTCATATCACATGGCAGATGTGTTTCCTCTATGGTCAGTCAGTAAACCTCTCTGCATCTATGAGTTATAATTTATCACTCATGGGACTAGATGATTCTTGCTTCAATATTCAACCCCTTTCTAGCATTTTCTTCACGTAGCCAGTGTTGTTAATCGCGGATGGCGGATCATGGCGGCAAGCAAAAAAAATGCCATAATGTTATAGCGGGCGCTATAACGTCTAATAGCGGACACATGGCGAACACAATAAAATAATGCAAATTATATATAATACAATGCATAATCTAAATAAAAAGCACAAAACTAACAATATGAATCAAACAAATAACTCAAAAATCATTAATCAACTATTAATTAGTATATCTTGTAAGTCATAACACATAAAATAACAAGCATGCATAACTCAAAAGTCAAACACGATAAAAAGCGATAACCAAAACAAGACAAGAAAACGCAATAAATCTAATCATCCTCTCCCTCTTCCTCTTCCTCCCCCTCATCTTCTTCAATATACTCATCCTCCTTGCTAGGAACATATGCAAATCCTTCATCTTCTTCTCCATCTGAGGGACCATCAAAATCAATATCAATATTTTCCATATTTTCATCTATGTCATCATCTTCAAAATCAAGTTCTTCTTCAATTTCAACCATTTGCTCTTTTCCTCTTCTACTCGACGAACCAATTCCTCTACCTCTACCTCTTTTAGACACTCTCGAAGTTGATGCTAGTTGCTTTCTTTTCTTCTTTTGCCTCCTTGTATTTACGCTACGCTCTCCAATTCCTG
The DNA here is from genome assembly GCA_026122235.1 of Vinca minor. NCBI lineage: Eukaryota > Viridiplantae > Streptophyta > Magnoliopsida > Gentianales > Apocynaceae > Vinca > Vinca minor. The sequence continues at coordinate 3,304,805 of JAOCZM010000116.1, forward strand.
AAATCCTATAAACATCTCTCCATAATAGAGAATCATCTCCCTCAAAAACCCGCTCATTTTCTACCTCACCATCATCTCCATCCATCTCTCCAATTAGCCATTCATTGCACTCATCAATATCATTCAGGCAAATTGGGTCAATTTCATCCTTAATATTATGTCTTCGCAAGAGTGCTTGATTATATTTGACATAAACTAAATTATGCAATCTTTGATGCTCGAGTCTGTTCCTTTTTTTAGAGTGAATCTGCAACATTAAGATAAACATGATTAGAAAGCTTTGAATTAGTTAATGAAAGTAATCCAAAACGAAATCAAATTGTAACGTACTTGCTCAAAGACACTCCAGTTTCGTTCACAGATAGGACTAACCGCATGTTAAGCTCAAAATTTTTATAGCTAGTTGTTGCAAATTAGGAGTTGTTGAACCAAATGATCTCCACCATTGAGCTACATAGCAAAGATTGTTAGCACATAGGAAATTTATTAGAAATTTAATGTTGTTATGTGACCTAATGAAATTTACCTGGTGATGTTGTTTTCCTCATTGATATTGCAATCTCACTACCAAACATACCATTTGCAGTCTTATAGGCATGTAGCTCCAACATTATCTTCTGTTCCACTTCTAGATTTCCCACCAATTTATGAATGCAAGCATACAAACCCCTCACAACCTCACTATCAAATTCCATAGCAGGGTTGTCATAAAACAAATCTGGGTTCAAAAAATGACCAGCTGCATGCAATGGGCGATGAAGCTGACAATTCCACCTTTGGTCAATAATTGCAAAAATTTCTTTGTATTTGTTCTCATTGTTTTTGAAAGACCTCATAATGGTTTCCTTTGACTTATCCATTGCTTCGTAAATATAGCCCATGGCTGGCTTTCTCTCACCGTCAACAAGTCAAAGAACCTTCACAAGTGGAGCCATAACTTTGAGAATATACACTACATTCCTCCAAAAACTTGTCATTAGTACAGTTTTAGTTGCTTCTCTTCCTTTGGCTTCTTTAGACAACTTGTTTGCATTCCATTCATCTGAGACAAACATCTTCCTAAGGTTTGATTTCTCTTGATGAATCCTTTCCAAAGAAAGAAAGGATGTTGCAAATCGAGTGGCTGCATGTCTCACAAGTTCTCTTTTGTTTGTAAGGCGTCTCATCAAGCTCAAAGTGCTTGTATGGCTATAGATGAATCCAACAAGTGAGATTGCCCGTAATATTGTCTTCTTTATTTTTGGAATCTTTCCAATATCCTCCAAAATCAAATCTATACAATGTGCCGCACATGGAGTCCAATAAATTTTCGGTCTCTTTTCTTCCAACAGCTTTCCGGCAAGAACATAATTGCTGCCATTGTCTGTTATTACTTGGACAATTTTTTCCTCACCAATCTCCTCCACAACAGCATCAAGCAACTCAAATATCTTCACTCCTGTCTTCACAAAGTTAGACGCATCAATTGATTTGATGAACATTGTCCTAGCCAGTGTTGAAGAAGATGAGGGGGAGGAAGAGGAAGAGGGAGAGGATGATTAGATTTATTGCGTTTTCTTGTCTTGTTTTGGTTATCGCTTTTTATCGTGTTTGACTTTTGAGTTATGCATGCTTGTTATTTTATGTGTTATGACTTACAAGATATACTAATTAATAGTTGATTAATGATTTTTGAGTTATTTGTTTGATTCATATTGTTAGTTTTGTGCTTTTTATTTAGATTATGCATTGTATTATATATAATTTGCATTATTTTATTGTGTCCGCCATGTGTCCGCTATTAGGCGTTATAGCGCCCGCTATAACGTTATGGCATTTTTTTTGCTTGCCGCCATGATCCGCCATCCGCGATTGACAACACTGGTCCCAGCAGAAGAATGCACCAAAAAGTTAATCAAGCATCTCTGTTTCCTATCTGTCCAACCATCAGACATTAGAGAGCCACCAAAAAGTTCCCACTGCTCTTTGTGACCTTTCATTAATTCATTTGTGTACTCCACCTCCTTTGTGAGGAGTGGTACTCTAATCTCATGATAGCTCGGAGGTCGCAAATGTGGTCCAAATTGTCCAATGGCGGTAACCATGTCACGGAAGCTGTCCAATTTAATCATATTAAAAGACAACCCAGCTTGATACCAAAACCGAGCTATGTATTGGTGTACTCTTGATGTTAACTCTTTATCACATCCATCTTTTATGCTTGTTTGTCTTAACTTTTCTTTTCGATTCTGTGCAATGGCAGATTCTGGTCGCCTACAATAAAGATCAATTGGACCCTTTACCTGGGTCTTCTTCTTTTGAACAACATTGCTGCTTGTGTAAGATTGAACTTCTAGTTCTTTGAACCCTTCTACCTCTTCCTCTTCATCACTTTCAACAATATCTTGCACCACTCTTTTAATTGCTACGTTTAACTTCTTTTTTTTCTCGTTCATGGCAGCTTTCAGCTCTTCTCTAACCTCTTCTGGGCAGAGTAGACAAGGTGAAACATTGCCAGGTTTTCTTGTTAAGTGTTCTTTTGCTCTAGTAATACCTCCTTTCATAACTTTCCCACAATAATTGCACTGAACTACATTAGTGTCGCCTTCATTGACAATGCTGCAGTACTTCCATCCAATGTCAATCCTATTACTCTTTGCACTACCGGTTTGGGGGTGTTACTTGTCATTTTGGAGGTCCTAGAAGATAGAAAAATGGTAATTGAAAAAAAAAAAAATTAAGCATAAAAAAAAATCAGAAATTTAAAAAAAATAATTGAAAAATAACAAAGAATAAAATTGATGATCAAAATTGATTAAAATTAAAATCCTACCTGATTGAATTGGAGTGTTCTTCTTGGAAGCAAAGGTCCTAAGTTGTCACTTTTTTTAGCGGCAAAAAAAAAAAAAAATTAAAAAAAAACAAAATCAAACATTGCAGATAATGGAAGAATAAATTGTCAGAAGATGAAAAAAAAAAAAGATGGAAGATGAAAGTGACGTGCAGAGAGTGAAAGTGACGTGCAGAGATAGCAAGAGAAGAAAATAAAGAGTTAGAAGAAGGAAAAAAAAAAATGGAAGACTGAAAGTGACGTACATACCTGTTATGGGAGAGAAGCTGCAAGATGAGATACTGAGGCGGCAAGACACTTCCAGAGCAAGACTTCTTCTTTTTTTAAGAAAGGTAATGTATTTTAATATAGTAACCGACTTCCAGAGCAAGACACTTCCAGAGCAAGACTTCTTCTTCTTTTTTTTTAAGAAAGGTAATATATTATAATATATATATATAGTAACCGACTTCCTCAGAAGAGACTACATCTTTTTTTAAGAAAGGTAATATATTATAATAAAATATAGTAACCAGGCACACTTATAAAAAAAGACTTCTTTTTTATTTATTTTTTTTAAGAAAGGCAATATAGTAACCAAGCCCATTTATAATTAAAAAAAAAAAAAAAAAGTCCGCCATGAACCGCCGTAACGGAACCGCCATAACGCCCGCGAAACGTTGAAAGGCGGACACCGCTATATTAGAGGTTATAGCGCATTGCGTATAGCGGTAGGCAAAAATTCCGCCACGCCATGGCCGCCATTTGACAACACTGCACGTAGCTGATCAACCTTTCTTTTTTTCCTTTCTCCAAGTGGCTTGCGATCAATGTCTCATAAACATATCGAGAAGCTACAAGTGATTTAGCTTTCATTTGAAGTAGATATTCCTCTGCTTCTCTTACTCTTCCATGATGGCAAAGATTCTCAATTAGAGTACAGAAAATTGAAGTACTAGGTGAGAGTAATCTGTACACCATCTCGTGATAGAGATTTAGAATTCCATCAACATCACCTTCTTTCCCATAGCAATAGGCAAGAAGAGAATATGTATTTTCATCTGGAACGAACCCCTTGTCCAATAAAACAGTCAAAAGTTCATCAGCAATCTTTGCATCCTCATTTGTGCTAAATGTCTCCACCATTTTATTAAATGCCGAAAGACTTAGCACCAACCCCATGTTGACCATTCTTTTGCAAAGTTCCAAGATTTTCTTGCAATCTCCCACTTGAGAACAGCCTCCAATAAGATGATTAAATGTCTCCTAAAATGGCTTCAACTCTATACTCTCCATTTCTTGTAATAAATGAATTGCCTCATTTATCCTCCCTCTTTTACAATAAGCTTCAATAAATAAAGTAATTACAAAAGAATTATTTTCAAAACCTCTTCTATACATCTCCTCATAAATTTCCCAAGCAACATCAAGATTCCCCATCTTCATCTTAGCAAAAGTAACTAGCGAAAAGGAAACAGTATATATAATCATATTTTTTTGTGAAAGCCTCTTCAACAAAACCAGCCCATCTTCAATTCTACCCCCCCCCCATTATTTGAAATACCAAACAAGTATTCACAGCTACCCCAGGCGACGAACATGTCTTCCCATGAATCCTATCAATCACATTCAAAAACCACACTAATTTCCCTTCCTTACTCAAGGCACTAACCATAATCCTAAAAGTCCCTTCATTCGGACTGATTCTTTTCATAATCATATGCTCATAGACATCCCAAACCAGAAAACACTTATCAGATTTCTGTATTACATGAAGAATAGTATATAACTAATGACACTTAAACCAAACCCATTCTCATCCAATAATTGACAAGCATCCACAATCCCATCAAACATTCTCAACTTAGCACAAGTTAGCATAAACAAATCAAAATAAAAGGGATCGAATCTGCAATTTCGTAACTATCAAGCAATGACTGAAGAACATTAAGCAATAGAGAATCATTAACAGGGTTCTTCAAAATGGATTCAATCAATGCCTTAGCATCCTTTACAAGGTTGTCTTTAACCAATATATGAATTATAATGCAATACGTAGAAAACCCATTTTGGAAATGCATTTGTTTAGCTAACCAATGGAAGAAACTCAATGCTTTCTTAGCATTTGTGGGTTCTTTTAGTTGTAGAAGTACCTTCTGGATATGGGATTGCTGAATTGAACTGGGCTAAATTCATGGGTTAAAGAATCCAAACTCAAGCCCTTGCTTAAGGAATTGCAAATCCAAGTGATTATACTATCTTTTCTTTATGCTGGCTCTACAATTGTACATATAAATTGACTAAATTTGGAGATTGAATCAAAAGTTGGGGATCGAATTTTGCAAAGGAAAGAGGCCATATTTTGACTTCTTTTTCTATCTATTTCATTCTAGTATTAAACAAAATGGAAGGTTCGATTATACTACTTCTTCATGAGAAGGGAATTTGTTTCTTCTATAATTATTCAGACATCACCTTTATCTTGAGCAGAATGCGCCAACGCCATTGTCATTGTTACGACAGTCCAGCGAATGGGAAAGGGTGTACAGTAATATGATGGAATAATTCTACGAAACAGCCCAAGAGGAAGTAATGATTTGGATTCTTGCTCACTCGGACTTATTTTCTCTTAGTCAAATGGGGTTACAGCCCAATTTTATTGGGCTTCCCTTACGTAAAAGCATGGCTCTTACCTAGAATGCGCAATCGCCCTAAGTTGCGGAGGGTATGATTTTTTTCTGTATGGTACGAATTATATTTTAACTATCTAATAAAATAATTTAACAGTTAGAAAAATAATTATTTTAATATTTAAAAAGTAATTTGTTTTTTCTTAATTATCAAATTATTAGATTTGGCCGTCAAAATGCAATACGCACCAAATTAAAGTAAATAGTTATTTGTTTTTGGAAACAGCTAGCACAGTAATGAGTTTTGAGATAATATACAATACAATAAATATTAACCCCTCTAAAAACTAGAGTAACTTAATTGGAGTTTTTTCTTTTTCGGAATCTTTTTGTTAATTTGTTTTTGTGGTAGGAGTCAAAGATAATCATTGAAAATAATGCTTATGCTAATCTCAAAATAAAGAGAAAATCGCCATAATCATCCCACATCTATTTTATTTTATTATCGATAGTCTTGAATTATTTTTTCGTCATAAAGAATCTTCAAACTATTTATAGGTATCATGTAGAGTCTTTTCTGTCAAAATTGGATGAAACCTGTCAAATTTAGGCATATAAGATACACATGCACAAAGAATATAAGGGTAAAATAATATATTATTCTAATAAACAAATAGAAACCATTTTCCCTTTATTAAAAATATTTCTTTATTAAAAAAAATCCTAAATATATCTACCCCTTTACCATCTTCTTCTTTAATGTTTCAGGTCAACTCCCCCCTCCCCAGCTACCTCTTAGATTCCAGCCAACCATCATCTCCCTCTACAAATATTACTTGTGATTCGACATAATCACCTTTTTATGACCTTTTGTATCTAATTCATTTGTCCTCGATATCTTGATTGAACACAAGTTATGGAATATATTATACTTATATAGTTCAGTCTTTTATTTCTTGAATCGAATAGACTAATCAAATGACAAAGATATTATTACAATATCAATTCATTTGTTATTGGTCATGAATTAGTCTCACTCCCTCAAGGGGCCCAAGATATCACTCTTGTTATATTAGTCGACTCAATCCAATTAACTGCTCAATCCAATAGGAGCACTTATTATCAAATGCAAACTCCAACAAACCCAATCCAATTGATCATAGAGTGTGATCCATTAGGTATTTGCAATGTTGATCCTGACAACAATTTGTCAACAGTAATGAGCTGTTCTATCAACACATCATTACTCTCAAATTACAAATATTACTGGTAATTCGACAAAATCACAATTTTATGACTTTTTTAGCTAATCCCTTTGTCCTCGATATCTTGATTGAACAAAAGTCACGGAATATGTCATACTTATATATTTCAATCTTTTGTTTCTTGATTCACGAGTAGCACTAATCAAATGAAAAAGATATCACAATATCAACTCCTTTGTTCATGGCCATGAATTAGTCTCACTCCCCCAAGGGGCCCAAGATATCACTCCTGTTATATAGGACAAGTCATTTCTTAATCACACATAATCCTACACATGGTTTGTAACATACCCCGCAAATGCCTTTATTTCTTATCTTGTTACTGAAGGGATTCAAGGGCGGAAGCTCGTTCCAAACACCCATGAGTCCTCCCCTGAAGGATCCGCTCATACGTAAACGAATCGAAAAACAGCGGAAAAACTTACGTTTCTTGTTTTCAAGAAGCTACTTCTTGAATGGAGGATGATATTTCTTGGATGTGTTGCTGCCACTAAACGGAATTCCCTTTGCGGAATATCCCTCTACCGGTATCCACGCGACGAAACGGGCGGCGAGTGCTAGCTCTTCGTCTTTCTAATTTTCGGAAATTAGAGAGAGAAAAGGGATACCAAAACTGAAATCAGATTTCAGAGAATGGCAAAGGTTGCAGTCGGAAAAATCCTTACCCTAGGGGTTTCGCCCAAGAGATAATTATATAAGGTGTGAGAGTTTGTTCCCATAACCAACTCTCACATCCCCAACTCTCTCGACAGATGGGGAGTCTCTAACTCCCACGTTCCCTAGAATTCTCGCTGGTAGTGGGAGTCTTTATCGGATAATGACTCCCACGTAATCCCAAACTATACCGAAAATGCCCCTTATCTCTAATTCGAATGATAACGCTTTATCATTCTCGAGAAGGTGAATGTCAAATACAATGAACCTAGACACCTTCTAGATTCATTGAATCTGGACATGAAGCTCGTTAGCTCGCCTATGCGTGTGACCCCAGCAGGTTCATCTCACAGCTGGCAATGAAAACACACTTAGTAGTAGTGTGAGTTCATAAATCACAAGCGGCCCCTAGCAGGGACATCGTGACTACCCAAAGTGAATGAATTTACAATGTAACCTAATATCAATCTACTATTTAATCCCTTTGTCTCGCGATATCCTAATTAAGCATAAGGCATGGTGGTCGTCACCCTTATTAAGCTTAATTATATTTATGCTCGATCTCCGTGTAGACTGTTTCGACAAATAGCATTTGATAACACTTTATCAAATACATTTGAGCACGGCCATGCATTTAAACAGCTCTTTTCCCTATCGAGGGGCCCATGGATATCTCTCTCAATAATAGAGAGGGACAAATTCCTTACAATGTCTCTCACATTCAAGCTATGATAGGACACTACATCCGATCATCGGTCGTATTGATTACTCATACAAGTAACGTCCCGACCGAGTCAAAACGTGGCTCCATTCATACTAGAATCAATGAAGACATAAGGTCTAAGGATTCTAAAATAGTATTGAGGAAGTAATACTTATGACTTAAGACCATGAAGTATTACTTCTCCGACTGGATCACGTCCCAATACAATGTATCCCTATATATTGCATCTATGATGTGATTTGTATCTATTACACATGATCGAGTAAAACAAGATCATCAATCAACAATCATACTAGTTTTATTTCATAGTAATTAAGCATTACATAAAACTAGGGACTTCTAGAATAGTAATTACATAAGCTAATGAGTTTTACTATCAAATCACAAATTTGATAATCAAAAGCAAAATTAACTATTCAATTACATGCTCAAAAGATAATAAAACGCACAACATGTGCTAATGGTCCTAGGGCACTACTAACAGTTACAGATAGTGTTTGACACCATCAAAGCATATCACTAGCCATGTAGGAAATCTTGTGAGATTTTAAGTCGAAAGGTTTATACATACCAACACGGTCATTATAAGAAACACTATTGACATTTATATAACAATCCATGAAGTGTTCTTATAGAGGGTTTGTCCAATATTATGATATCCAATATCATATACCCATGTGTTGATTAAATATCCAATATCAATCACGACACATGCTAGTCTCGCACATTATCATTATTCTCATCATTCCATAATAATGTTCGACTAGGGACATTTGAGAATATTATTATAACAATTTATAACAACTATTCTAAAGGAGTTATTATGAATAATACTAATTCAAAAAAGTAATAAACATAATAATAGAATCATGCATTTATATATCACAACATATAATATTGATACAACATCTCTCACTTGAACAAAAGACCATGATCTAAAGATTGGTCTTTTAGTGCATACAAATAGCACTATCTCTAAGACCAGTTCTCATGGTATCTAATACCCATAGAAGCTATATGACGATAATGTTGATGATGTGACAACGATTTCGTCAATGGGTCAGCGATGTTATCATATGTATGTACTTTGTATATCTGCACATCACCTCTATCAATAATCTCTCAGATTAGGTGATAACGCCGAAGTATATGTTTGGGCCTTTGGTGAGATCTTGGTTCTTTTGATTGAGAAATGTCTACATTGTTTGCACAATAGAGATCAACCTCATTCTCAATGCTAAGTACCACATCAAACTACTAATGAACTTTCGAATCCAAACTGCCTATCAAGCTGCAACACTTGCAGCTATATACTGGACTTCTTTTGTAGAATCGGCAACGGTTGGCTGTTATGAACTCCTCCAGCTCACAACATCTCTGTTTAGTAAAAATATATAACCTAATTGAGAGTGATAGTCAACTATATCAGTTTGGAAGTTGGCATCGGTGTAACCATTTACAATAAGTTCTTTCTCACCTCCATAGATTAAGAATGTATCATTAGTCCATCGTAAGTACTTAAGGGTATTCTTGACGGCTCTCCAGTGACGTTCACCATATGTTGACTAGTATTTGCTCATTATAGCATACGAGACAAGAATGAGAGTACACAACATGGCGTACATGATAGATCCAATTGCAGAAGCATATGGTATCTCCTTCCTGCATTCTTTCTCATCGAGTGTCTTAGCACACTGTTGGTTTGAAAGAAATGTTCCATGTGCAATAGGACGTAGCCCTTTCTTAGACTCTTGCATGATAAATCGATTTAGCACCTTGTCTATATATGTACTATGACTTAGGCTAATGATTATTCACGATCTATCTCTATAGATCTTGACATCTAATATATAGCTGGCTTCGCCTAAGTCCTTCATAGAGAAGCATTGCCCCCAACCAAATCTTTACATATTCCAATGTTGGAAAGCCATTCCACATGAGTAGTATATTATCTACATAAAGTACCAGGTAGGCCTGCAAACGGATACGGAATTGTCTATTCCAGATCCATATCTGTTTTTAACTTTTTCTACCGAATCTGTACCCGTATCCGTATCCTAATGAATCCATAATATGTATTACCTGATCAGCTGATTTGGATCCGAATACGGATATGGTAAAACCCGTTTCAAAAAGTCTAATCCTCATAGTTTTACTTTTCTATTTTGGCTGATTAAAAATATACATGTTTAATCTAACAATCTTACATATCATATGCTACTTTACCCCAATTATACTATAATCCACAAATAATTCTACGAAATAGAATACAATCCATAATCATATTGTTGTTCAAAGTTCAAAATTCAAATAAAAATAAATAACCAGAATCTCGATCTCATTTCAATATAAATATTCAGAAGCCTCCTAAAAATAAATTAAATAACACTTGAATAACATTGCAATAGAAAGATGCTTGATTTGGTAAAATATATTGTTTTAGGGAATCGATACTCAGATGATCTGAGGATGATGCTCCCATATGTAGTTTGATATTATTGACCTTAATGAGACAAAATATTTAGAACTGATATATATATATCTTCAATTCTTGTATAAAAATAAATAGTCATCTTACCCATTAAACAAGGTTCGCATGTAAAAAATGATTCGAAATCAAATGATTCCAATAAACCATCTTTATGGATTTTTTAAATGCATTTCTCATTTATATGGCCTAAGCGACAATGCCAGAGATATGTAGGATTTGAATCATTATTCTTAATCCTTTTAATGTTCATGTTATAGATAGGTGAATCAAGAGCTAACACGTATAGACCATTATTTAAATTTGCACTTCCATAAAAGATATTATTCAATGTAAACAACAATCGTTGGCTTTTAATACTAATATCAAAATATTTTTTGTCCAAACAAGATATTGAAATAATATTCTTTGTTAAAGTAGGTACATAAAGACAATTCTCTAACTCTAGGACAATCCCAATAGGCAAAGTAATACAATACTTTCCTACAGCTAAGGCTGCAATTCTTGCTCCATTTCCAACACGTATGTCTACTTCGCCTTTTGTCAATTCTCAACTCCTTTTAAGTTCCTGCACATTCATATAAATATGAGAACCACATCTGATATCCAATACCCAAGAAGAAGTAGTTAAAGAAAATTTGACTTCTAAAACACAAGTACCTATCATATAAGAACTTGAGCACGAAACAACGTTTGCTCCTTTTGTCTGTCTCGTTGATTAAATGTAACAACGAAAAATTGACTTATAATTCATCCGACAATGCCCTTTCTCAACACAATGGTGACAAATGCTATCCTTAGCAATCTCGTTTTTTGGTTTCAATCCTTTACCGAATTAGTTTGGGTTGCCACTAGGTTTATCGTTAAGCTTACCTTTAAGCTTACATACACCTTTGCCTTTTCTTTTATTAACCATCAAAATGGTTTTGGACTTGCTTATTTCCTTCTAAGCGGTCCTTAGCAAATTCAAAAATTTGGGTAGAGGCTTGCCTATCTCATTCATGTTGTAATTTAATACAAATTGACTATAAGATTCAGGCAACGATTGCAGAATCAAGTTTGTAGACAGCTTGGCTAAGAGGGAAACCCAGTCTGATAATGTTTTCAACATACCCTATCTTTTTCAGACCATGAGTTCCAACTAAAGTTCCCTCTGCAATCTTACATTGAAACTGAGATTTTGATACATCAAATCTCTCATGGCGTGCTTAGCCCTGAAAGAGTTGCTTTAGATGTTCAATAATGTCTATTGCACCTATTTCCTCTTGTTTCTTATGAAGCTTAGAGGTCATGGTGACTAACATAAGACTTGATATATCTAATGCATCATCAACTTGCTTACGATAAGCATTTCTTTCAACTTCCGAAGCCCAGGGGCTGGTTGCTCGGGAATTGGATCTTCGAGAACATACCTCATTTTCTAGTGTTTGAGGACAATCTTCAAATTTTTGTACCAGTTGAGGAAGTTGCCTCCCCCTAACTTGTCCTTCTCAAGGACCGATCACAATGATAGATTAGATGCAACAGATGTATTTTCCATATTTTCTACAATACAATATGCAAAGTTTAAGTATCATTGTTTTAAAATCATTAATAGGACATTGTAAATTACTCACCCACGATTTTCTTTAAATTAACAACCCTCAATGTTTATTCGGAAAGTTTGAAACTTTCTAGTATGACCAAGATCCATATTTCACCTCATCCTGAGTTAGCTTTGCCTAACCGCCCAAGACATGGTTATTTAGGTAGGCAACATTTGTCAATTACATCACTTATGTAATTCCTGGTTAGTTAAATAAATAACAATTATTCAAGTACATCACAATTTACACTCCTAACTCTTTTGCCTCTAGATCCTCAATCTTATTGAGATCATATAGTTAAGTAGAACCCCAAGACTTTAGCCGGAAGATATCACTAACTTATCTTTTGTGCCTCACCCGGATAGACATGTGCACATTGCTTTGACAAGTCCCACACATTTGTCGATCTAGGCCTTGACGAGGGCAAAAACAAAGAAGTCACTAACTTAATATGTAAAATTGAGGGATTTTTATGTAAAATATGATCTCACCAAACTAAGTATAAAACATTTATGCATATGTATCGCATGCATCTCATACATCATATACATAAAAACGAATGTGACACAGTAATAGCCCAAATATGTGGATTCTTCCAAGCCAATGAAATAATCCTCTGTCAATCTAAGGTGAAGATAATAAATCTATCTAATATACTTCTTCTTCTTCTTCTTCATCTTGATCGCTTCCATTTTGATTGCCTCTATTATGCTCTGTGTCCTCAACACTACTACTATTATGATAGAGAAGAAAAACCTCGAGTTATATGCAAGGAGAATTACAAACAGAAATTTTGATAGAAGGCATGACACTCATGCTATAGTTTTCATAAAAATACATAATAGTGTGTATTTGGGCTATTACTATGCACCATACTCACATAACATGACGATCATGCTTTGAAAAACATTAAAAAATATCAAGCTAGCAACCCCGTTCGTCCGCAAAAAAAATTCATGCATTATTCCCAGTTGCGGACCAAGCATTCATCTGCGGGTTCGTCCGCCCCCTGGCAATGTGCAATTTCATTTTCTACAAATGAAAAGTTTGGGGGTATTGCATTAGACTGGCCATGGTTTAGCAGAAAGGGCCAACCATGGCAGTCTTTATATTTGGACAAACATTTTTGTCCAGGACGGAAGTCCCACTTCCGTCTTCAAACCAACCCTAATAAATTCCTGAAACCCTACAAACCCCAAAAAACTTGTGACTTCCGTCCTCAAATTCCAGCATTTTTGCACTGTCTAGCCTTTTCTCACCCAGCTTTTTCTTTTGAATAATTGAAGACTGAAAATGAGAACGTATTTGGCAATTCCGTTCTAATTTCTGACCAATTTTTAGAGACTTGTCAATTAAAAAAATTTAATTTTGAATTTTTTTACACGCCAATTATATCTATAAATACCCTCACCACACTCTACAACATTCACAACTCTCAAACATAAAATTTCCTTACCCTCTTCAAAATTCATTGTTTATTCAGGGATGTTGATTTTACTAAAGAATGGCCATTAGAATACGAAGAGGCGTTAGTATAAATTTGTTTTGAATTTAATTTATAGGGTCACAATGATGAAAAAAATTGGTCCGATCTGTACAATAAAATTGTATACGTCATGAACTCCGTCACCGGCGGATATTTCACAGCGGAAATGATCTATGCATACTTAGCAAAACTGCGCAGGAGCTTTTGGGATTTTGAGGAACTTTTGCACATACCGTGGTTCAAATACGACAGCAGTACAAACACTATAGATTTTAATGGTGATGAAGCCAAGTAGGTGGAATATGTGAAGGTAAGTTACATGTAATTACGGCAAAATATTATAATATAAGTTTTTCATAACTTACATTTTTTGTTATTTTAACTCTGCATTAGGCTAATCCAAGGGCTATGCGGTACAGCGTGAAAGGCGAACCCTGATTTTTTCTTCTAAGCATTATTTTTTGCTCAGAATGAGCAAGAGTATATGTGGACGAAGTCGGTCAGTGTTCAAAATCACCGGAAGAGATAACTGTTGAGGGCCCCCCGACTACCCGATGTCAGTTGGATCGTTCACCAACATTTCTGTGTGGGAATGGATTGCACCTAAATTTCGAAAGAATAAGTGTGTGAATGATCGGGAGTAGTAGTTGTTTTTTTTTTCATGTAATTTTATTTCTAGAAATTAAATTTAATTGAGTATTTTTTATTTTGTTTGAAATTCTTACTTTTATGATATTAAAAAATACAGAAATGCATAATATTAAAAAAATACTTGCCAACACACTAGAGTGAAAAATAAGGTGAACCTCCCGTGGAAAACCTTCTGCCATATGAGAACTGAATGCTCCTCCCATGGGAAACTTTCTGCCCCATGAGAACGGAAGTGGGACTTCTGTACTCAAAGCAGTACGAAAGTCCCACTTCCGTTCTCATGGGGCAGAAAATTTCCCACGGGAGGAGCTTTTTTCCATTGATTTGTCACATCCATGAATCATTTATGGCCATATTTTTAGGGATAAAAATCTTATCCCTTCATCACCAAAAACTCTATAAATCTTCTATATCCTTCACTTCTTTTTTTTCACCTAAAAAAATATCAACTCACTTCTTACCACAAAAAAAAATCCTCTCTTCCCTCATATCTTTTTTCTCTAGAAAAATGGCACTTGAATGTCCGATGAAATTGCATTTAAATTTCGACCACAATTTAGTGTACGAAGCCGGTGGTTTTCCTCGTTTCGCAGAGCCAAGTGAAAAAAGTATGGAATTAATAAAAAAAAAATCATTTCTACATCTTTGCCACTGAATATGTCGGCGCAAAGGAGTCAATATTTCTAGTGTCACTGTTCGTCTAATAATGATTCGTCCATTTTTCATGCCAACCTACGGCATGGTGGTGCATGATATCGTAAATCTCAACGACGAAGAAGATCTTGACAATTTGTGGGGAATCCAAACCGATTTCAAACTACAAGGGATTCATGTTGGTTCTTTGTTAGAACCTGTGCAGAGACATGTCGATAATTTCGTAATCCCGAGAAGTGATTTTTCTGAACAATCTCATTTTGTTCCGGAAGTTTATTTTCCGGAGTCAAATCCCATACCAAGTATGCCTCCACCGTCCAGTTATGAACCGACCGTAATGTTACACATTTGGCATTTTTTTTTATCCACCAACAATAGACAATGATAATTCGGTAATGGATTCATTGGGTCCAACATTGGACATTGACGGTGAAACGGAAGACGATGGGGGTGATGATAGTGCTAGAGACCACGAGGATGACACAGTTGAGGAAGATTTTGATACTGAAGAAAATGTTATCCCTGAAATTCCCCAAGATATTGCTGAACCAAGTAATGACGAGACATTCCAAGAGATTGAACCTACACCAACTACCTCCGTTATCCCGCATTGAAATATGTCATCATATGGTAATTATGTTATTTTTACCTGTTTGAATGATATGGGTACCATGGCACTTGTTCCTGACCTGACTTATAGGAAAAAACCATTAAAAAATGGAATGTCGATTTCCCATAAATATGTTTGGGGATGCAGTTTAAGGATAAGCGGGAGGCAATGTTAGCAGTTAACATATGGCATGACCAGGTTGCCTTGAGGGAGTGGAAAAGAGACCGGAGCCACAAACAATGGTTCAGCGGGGTGTGTAGAACTCAACAGAATCCAGCCGATGCAGTTGGTATATTCGTGTTAACCATAGCAAAGTCGATGGAATGTGGAAGGTTACCAAACTCACAGAAAGCCACTGCTGCTTGATGGATCAAAACAAAAACCGCAACATGTCATCCTGCTCCATCGGGGTAAAAATTCAATATCTTGTTCAGGCTGACCCCAAAATATCTGTTAAATTGATTAGGGCTGCATGTGAAGATAAAATGTCTTTGACTTGTACATATAGAAAAGCTTGGTATGCCAGCCGACACGCTATTGAAACACTGTTTGGTACTTGGAAATCCACTTTCTAAGTACTACCACATTATATGCGGGCACTACAAGATTCTAACCGGGGTGCAAAATCAAATTTCTTTACCATCCACAACTCACTGTTGATGGGCCCAATGTGTTCAAGTCATTGTTTTGGACATTTAAATTGTTAGTTGACGCTTTCTAGTGGTGCCGGCCTATAATTTCAATGGATGGCACACATCTTAGGGGGGACTATAAAGGGGTACTTATGGTTGCAAGCACTCTGGATGCTAACAATCAAATTTTACCCCTTGCTTTTGCTTTGGTCGAATCTAAGGCAACTTCAACTTGGTCTTGGTTCCTTAAAAACTTAAGGGAACATTTTGTTCAAGACTTACAAGTTTTCCTGCATCGATATTGCCTTAGACATTACAAGTCCAATTTCCACACTCATTGCAAAAATAAAGAATTGAAAGATCATGTGTGGCTTGCTACTTCCCAAAAGAAGAAAGTTAAATGTGATTTTTAATCTTGACATTATAAAACACAAAGACAAGATGCATTTAACTGGTTAATGCAGCATCCGAAAGAGTTATGGACTTTGGCCTACGATATGGGGAAGCGCTTCGGGTGCATGACGACTAACATGTCCGAAGTGCTTAATAGTGTTTTGAAACAGTCTAGGGCGCTTCCTTTGAAAGGTCTGGTGGAGATGGTTTTTTACAAGCTTGTTCACTATTTCGACTTGCACATGCAAGACACTAATAATTGTAAGATGCCATTCCCTAAGAGAATATGAGATCAGTACTTCGCTTACGAACAGAAAGCTACAAGTTTGATTGTGCAAAGACACCACAGAGGCCAAGGAATCTATAGGGTCATGTCCCGACATAGAGGACCTGGTGAAGGTGAAAAAATATACACAGTCAACTTATCAGCTCGTGATTGTAACTGCGATAAATGGTCTACTTATACAATTTCATGCACGCTTGTCATTGCAGTGTCCAAGTCGGTCACGGATGATGCTTCAAAGTTTATCCACCTATGTATTCTTTGGAGTACTACATGAATACATACAAGTCCATTTTATATTCTGTACTTGATGCCATGCATGGAGGCCTGCTCCTTTTGATATGACACATTACCCTCCTAACATGAAAGGTTCAAAGGTGGGTCGACCTTGAAGGCGGAGATTTCAAATGCCTATGGACACAGAGAACCGGGGAATTCCAAGACCGAAGAAGTGCGGCAACTGTAAAGAGACCGGTCACAACCGGAAGACTTGCAACCAAGCAACTCCTAACCAACCACCTCCTATTTAATTGTATTTAAATTTTGTAACTTGTAATATTTTAGAATGTATCAATTATCACTTAATTTAATTTTTTGCAATCTTATAAACTTATTTTAATTTTATTTCATTCAATAAGAAAACATTGCAAATATTACATTGATGTATTATTAAAGTTAATCAAATAAATTGGCAAAAACATCATTCCCGACCCTATAATCGAGGATATCGTAAGGAGGCTGGATGGATTTGTACATAGTCACCAGGTTGCAATCTCGAAAACTCAACAAAATCAGACCACCCCAACAAATAGTATTCGGCTCCATCTAGAGGCACGCGTAGTGTCAGTTTGTTCCCTTGAGAATTTCGCATGTGTAGAACTTCAGGGATTCCAAGCTGCATTCTAACGCGTCATTACATGTAATTACAACCTATCCATTGTACACAGAGAAACAAATTACAATAAAAAAATTTAAGACAAATAAATATTTTTCTAAAATATTAATATTAAAAGACGTACCGGTTTTGAAAATCCCGAGTAGGTTTTGTCAATGTCGATTCGAAAACTCTGTCGAAAGAAAGCCTCATCGGAGGGATACGATAATTCCCCCTTAAGGTAACCGATCTCGGGCCTTATAAAAAACTGTTGTTCTCTTGCAAGCCCACAATATTCTACTCAAATTGGACACAAGAAACTCAAGGCAAGAGCACCTATCGTTAATCTAATATAGAGTGAGCAACCAAGGTATCGTATTCGCGAAGAAGGGTAAGTACTAGTAGTGACTTTTATTTTATTGTTTAGTTGACTAAAAATTTAAGAAGGTTTGTTACTTAACTAAATTAATCTACTTATAAGCTAAAACTAAGATTTAGAGTGTTTAGAGAGAAAATTCAATTAGGAGATTGAATACTTGAACGGGTATCCCCTAGATGTACTTATGTGTTTAGGAGGGGTATTGTGAATTAGAAGTCTTAGGTGAACCTACAAAGGGATTTCCAATTAAACTTCACTCATTTCTCAATTTGTGAAGTTCCTACTCTAGGATTCATCAAGTTAGTATCTCTACTTACTCAATTTTACCCCAAGATTGCATTAAACCCAAAATCCCTAATTATCCAAACTCAAATTAGGAAGAATTGCTTAAGCCCATCTCTAGGTCAAAATTAATTCCCATTAAGTGAGTGTTCTAGTCAAGTAATTCAATTTCTCAATTAATTAAATGACCAACAAGATAGAAAAAGATAATTCACAAATAATTTCACTAATTAATTTCAATTCACAAAAACCCACAATTGTCAACACATAAATAACATGCTAGGGTTCAACCCATTCAAGTAGTTTACTAATTTAGCTACCCATATTCATGAAGGAAAACAATAAATTAAAAGAGAGAGAAGAAGAAATTCTCATTGCTAAGTAATCTTCTTCAAGCTTCTCTTCTTCTTCGAAATCCTTTTTCTTCCTTCAAGAAAAACCAAGTCTTGAGCCACACTTCAATTTCTTGCCAAGAATCTTCAATGAAGCTTCAAGCTTTTCTTTTAAATCTACCTCTAAATCTATCTCTAGAATTTAGAAAGTGTTTTTCTCTCCCAAAACTCTCTTGAAAAACCTAGGAGAATAATGTCTTCCTTTTCTCTTCAAAGTGATGAGATATACACAAGACAAAAGGGAAGGTGTAGATATTTTTAACACTTTCTTCTATTTGCATAAACGACCCCTGAAGTTTTAGCTCTTTTACAGTCTAGTCCATGTACTTCGGTCTTCTTCATTTTGGTCCACATTTGATGACTGTCATCTTCTTTAATCCAAGTATTTTCCAAGCTTTAATATCTTCCATCTAAACCAAAAGTAAGAGAAAATGGAGTATAAGTAGCATCTTCCCCATGCAAATATGAAATTATGAAACAAATTATACAAGTTAAAATATTGCTTTGAGAGCAAATATCAACTCCCCCACACTTAGATCTTTGCTTGTCCTCAAGCAAAGTGCATATACGCCCAAAAGCATAACTCATCAATGAAGCTCCAAGTCTAAAGGGAATAACCAAGCATTTTCAACACTCTCAATGAAAAATATTTTTCAGCCATTATAAGCTCAACATGAGGTGCCATTTTTCCAAGAGATTTTTATTTTCCAAAAAGTGCTCAAGTGGTGTTAGAGATTCTCAATACCATCAACACATAATCACGCAAGTGAAGTTTCAAATCCAATGTTTATATAAAAGTAGTCTCCATCATTTGACATGCAAGGGATTTCAAGTGTGTGTGTGAAACTAGACATAACAAGTATTCGAGAAGTTCACTCAAGACTCCTAATTATCTGTAAACGAACCATTGGGGCATCCACGGGCATATTACTTGTGTTCCTCTACAAGAATTGTGTCACTAATTTATGCCTAGATTAGGTAGGACTTTAAAGCTTATAACGTAGGCCAAGGTTTATGGTTTCCAAACGACGGTAGGGATATGCAAATCTAATGAGAGTTGAGCAAGGAAAACCTGTACAAACATGTCAATCAAAATCACTAATCACTCCATAACTCATAAACTCACATTTCAACAAAAACTTATGAGTTCCACAATATCCCAAATCTTCTTCTTTAGCGCACAAAAGGATACCCAAAACCATTTTGAAAGATCTCAACATCATCCCATGCTATGAACATTTACATAAAACATAAAGACTTTTACATTTTTTTTTTCTTCTTTTTCTTTTTTTTTTTTTTCAACATAAATCATAAATAAACACTTGAAACATATAAACATGAGAAGGATGTTGGTTATCAATATCTTTCTTTCTTTCATTTAATAATCCAAAAAAAACTTTCATGCCTTTCATTTTCCCTCAACTTTCTTCATGCTTCAAGACATTTCAATAAACCCAAAATCCACATAGATTGACAAATAAGATCAACTATCCACTAATTAAGGGTTTTATAAAGTGACTATCAACAAGAAGTTCATTCATATCAATAAAGGCTTCAATGGGGTACTAGTGATATAAATTTCACTCATTTCTCAATTTGTGAAGTTCCTACTCTAGGATTCATCAAGTTAGTATCTCTACTTAATCAATTTTACCCCAAGAGTGCATTAAACCCAAAACCCCTAATTATCCAAACTCAAATTAGGAAGAATTGCTTAAGCCCATCTCTAGGTCAAAATTAATTCCCATTAAAAGTGAGTGTTCTAGTCAAGTAATTCAATTTCTCAATTAATTAAATGACCAACAAGATAGAAAAAGATAATTCACAAATAATTTCACTAATTAACTTCAATTCACAAAAATCCACAATTGACAACACATAAATAACATGCTAGGGTTCAAACCGTTCAAGTAGTTTACAAATTTAGCTACCCATATTCATGAAGGAAAACAATAAATTAAAAGAGAGAGAGGAAGAAATTCTCATTGCTAAGTAATCTTCTTCAAGTTTCTCTTCTTCTTTGAAATCCTCTTTCTTCCTTCAAGAAAAACCAAGTCTTGAGCCACACTTCAATTTCTTGCCAAGAATCTTCAATGAATCTTCAAGCTTTTCTTTTAAATCTACCTCTAAATCTATCTGTAGAATTTAGGAAGTGTTTTTCTCTCCCAAAACTCTCTTGAAAAACCTTGGAGAATAATGTCTTCCTTTTCTCTTCAAAGTGATGAGATATACATAAGACAAAAGGGAGGGTGTAGATATTTTTAACACTTTCTTCTATTTGCATAAAAGACCCCTGAATTTTTAGCTATTTTACAGTCTAGTCCACGTACTTTCAATCTTTTACATTTTGGTCCACATTTGGTGACTTTCATCTTCTTTCATCCAAGTATCTTCCAAGCTTTAATATCTTCCATCTAAACCAAAAGTAAGAGAAAATGGAGTATAAGTAGCATCTTCCCCATGCAAATATGAAATTATGAAACAAATTATACAAGTTAAAATATTGCTTTGAGAGCAAATATCAAAAACCCAACTTAAAATATATATCTATTAAGTTCCTTGGTGAGAGAATAAAATGAACCGTATCTGTTAGCCTAAGATTGTTATCACACAAAAATTCTTGTAAACCTCTGTCTAGGTAGTACTCGTCATCTATTTTGGTTACATAAACGCACCATTGATTCCCAATGACGTCCTTCGGATAGACACAATTAAACTTGCTAAACCGAGACCAGTTCTCTCCAACCAATTTGTGTACATTGATGGAAGACGCTACATAAAATCATATTAGTTAGATAGCTCAACACATTTGATCAAAAAAAATTACACATTACAAAATAAGATATTATCATTTTTCTATTGGTTTGATTTCCGACAACAATTTTAATTTGGTTTCTGAAATACTCTTCCAGGGTGGGATCATATATATATATATATATATATATATATATACATAGACAGAGAGAGAGGATTAAAGGTAGCTTTAGAGGATATATCCACCGGCAATTCCTTCTTAAAGTCACGGGTTTTTAAGGGTTTGTTGGGTTTCAGGAATTTATTAGGGTTGGTTTGAAGACGGAAGTCCCATTTCCGTCCTGGACAAAAATGTTTGTCCAAAAAAAAAGACTGCCATGGTTGGCCCTTTCTGCTAAACCATGGTCAATCTAATGCAATGCCCAAAATTTGGACTATTTTTTGAATAATAATCCTTCCTAGGACTAGTTTAACACTTAAACATCATCCTAAACATGTTGTTTAACATTTCTAATGGCATCATAAACATGCATCCATATGTTTAATCGATAAAAATACAAAAAATGCTATAAACAAATAAAACCGATTGGGAACTCGTGAGTGGTTCTGATACCACTGTAAGAAAGAAATTCGGATTCTTACTAGGATCATCACGAGTAAGAACTAATTAGTTTTCGTTAGAATCAGTACCATAAGATGTTAAGAACATAAACGATTTATATTGTTGTAATGATATCGATTACAAGCAAGAATCTGATGTTCGTCAATCCCTTGCCTCTATGGTATCCACACGATCCCTTAGATGAGCGTTCTACACTCAGTGTTAGACAGAATATCAAGAACAAAAAAGATTTGAAGACACTTCTTCAAAAGAGTTCTTTTGATAACAATGGAAGAACTAAAGAGAGAGACAAATAGAGAGAAAATCTGAATTTTCTTTTCTGTTGTCATGTTTTCTATCTTCACAAGAATTAATAGCATTCCAGGTCATCAAGTTATTTTCGCTTGGACATTTTGTCATTTTTAGCAAAATTTATCTTTTTTATCATCAATCTTTTTACGAGTAGCCATAATCGTCATTTCGTCCAAAAGTTTGATAAAATCCGTCAAACAAGCTAACGTGGCCAAAACGGGTCCCTTGCCCCTCTCTCTTCCAAGGGCATTTTAGGGAAACTGTACTTTTAACCCTGCCGCCCGCCCCCTCATTTACATACTACTAATCTTCCAATGAAGAATATTTCTAACAGAATCCCTCCCCTTTCCCCTCTCGCCGTAAACAAGTTGGTAACAAAAAAAGATAAATTTTGCTAAAAATGACAAAAATGGCCAAGCGAAAATAACTTGATGACCTGGGAGGCTATTAATTGAGGCTATTAATTCACATAAAACCAAATCCAACCAATAACCTCTTTCTAACTACCAACTCCCTTATCCGGTTCTACCAGAATGCGATTTTCCCGAAACCGGTTAGGCCGGTTCAACAGACCGGTTCGATTCAATTGATCGGTTTAACCAATCCAAATTGGTCGACACAATTCAATTGACTGTCCAATCCAATTGGAGCACTTATTATCAAATGCAAACTCCAATTGGTGTGACCATTCTTCCTCCACAGGAATAAGTCATGCTTAAATGAAAATACTGTCATTATTTCTGGTGAAGTCTCAAAATAAAATGTTAACTTACTAAATTAATCAAGGGGATTAGTAATCGAATTATATATTAATGTAATTCACTTTTCGTTAAATATCAGTTATGGACAAAAGAAATATATTTATTTTGGACAAAAGAATATTTAATAAATTTAGAAAAAATCCTGATATTTAATTTTAAAATAATTAAGAAATTAAAACTTTTTTAAAGTCAAAATTTCTTTTTGTAAGCTGCAGTCAATAGAGATACAGGTGGCTTCTAGCCAGAACATTGTCTCAAATTCGAATCTCATCTGCGCAAATAAAGTGATTCTTCCAACCCTACTAAAAAAAAGTGACGCTAAAACAAAAGCCATTTCCTTTCATTTTCTTTTCAGGAAAATAACTTATAATTGCATTTTTGTTTGACATGAGTTAAGAAGAAAAGTATAAGTTGACTTAATCATTTGAAAAAAAGCTCAAAGAAGGCAAGAAACTATGGGCTTAGCCTTAGAATAACACCAAATTTGCATAATGGCCAACCATGGCACCCTTTTTTTTTTCTTTTGTTGAAATATTTTTGGTGCAAATCTGTCCTCTCCAACCTTAAGTTTCAGCCACGACAGTGTTCCTCCCCATTCCTTACGAGAAATTTTATTTTGTTAGGTGAGTAAGTTTAAAAATTACATCCAAACCCATGAATATAATACACGTAGGCCAAAAAGTCAATTCTCTTTCCTACGTGTATTGTATTTATTGGCTTGAATGTAAGTTTTAAACTTACTCACCTACCAAGATAAAACTTCTCATTCCTTACCGCGGAAAAACTTAAATCAAAAAATCCTCTTTTCCTCCCCTGCTTCTCTTTGAGCAAAATCCTTCCCTCCGGTCACCATCCACCGTCGATTCCCCCAACCACCGGCCCCAACCACGCGAACTTCTCCTCTCCTCTCCTCTCCATTGAAGGTAAATTTCTAACTTTATTATTTTGAATTTTTTTGTACTTTTCGAATTTCTTGTTAATATTGTGTATTTTTGGAATTTTGAATATTGTGAAATCCTTGTGAATATAATTTGGATTTTTGGATATTGTGAATTTTAGAATTTTGGAATTTTGCAATATTGTGAATTTTGGAATATTGTGAAATCCTTGTGAATATTGTGTATTTTTTTTGTTTGGAATATTGCGAATTTTTTGTGAATATAATTTTAGATATATTTTTTGTTATTTTTTGTGAATATAATTTCGGATTTATTGTTATTTTGTGTAATATTTTGGGATATTATGAAATTTTGCATTTGGATATTTTGTTGGAATTCTCTGTCGGAAACGATGAAGACAATCGACAGTACAGATGATGCAGACCGAGTTGCAAGTGACATGAATGGGTTAGGTCAGGTCGTGAAATAGATGTTGGGCCATGTGTGTTACGATTGGGCCAGTCTATTGTGCTGATAGTTTTTTCAGTATGGGCTTGGTCTTTTATGACCCATATAATATTGCGGGCTATGTTGGCTCAGATTGGGTCCTTTTGACTGGGCTTTCTATGACGGATCTGACTCATCATATTGTTGTTATGGCTAGAACTGTCCACGATGGGACAATTTTTGGGGAATTAATGTTTGAAACTCAAATTCAAACATTTTAAACCCAAAAATTATGGTTTTGCACTGGTCAATCAGGTTTCCGCGCTAAATTGGTTGAAGCAAAAGCTAGACGACAATGATAGGACGGAGGTCACAGGTCGGCCTCGTCAAGTCCATGAGTTGCTTGATCAGGAATTGTTTGGGATTTCATAAACCATGGGCAAACAAAGCTTAGTGCGACTCAAAATGGCTCACAATTCTAGTAGTCCTTTCCTTTTAATAATAAAGTCGTTTGCGGACTTCATGATTAATATCATGGTTGTTTTAGGTTTTATTTCATATTTTAAATTAGGGTTTATTTTAAGTATTAATGTAAGCAATCCATGGGGGCGACCATCTCAAAGCTGGCAAAGCATCCCTCAAGGTAGAGATTTGTTGCATCGTGGTTTCGAAAGGAGGATCGGGAGAAGACGTTCGGTTGGTATCTGGCGTGGTCACTGGCCAACTATTCTACGCGATTTTCAGCTAATCTCCCCTCCTAATTTTATGTGTTATGAAAGTCTGCAGTCAAGAACTCACTCAATTGTGAAAGGCTTCTTGTTTGCACATGACATCGGTTTTTCTTTTGCTTATTTAGTAGTCTGTTTAGATGGTCATAGAATGTTGTACAACTTGGCACATATTCTCTAGTTTCTTCTATATCTGCAAGTCATGTAATGTTCGGGTTCTTTGGCTAGCTAGACTTTTCCTATGGCTTGATGTCTCACTTTAATTGGTAGGGGATCCATCGGAATTCTACCTCCCTTATGTACCTCCTGATATCAATTAATGATATTATATAAAGAAAAATTTTAAAAATTACAGACAAGTTTATACATATTGAAGACAATAAAGATTTCACCATGTTATATAGTATTACCCATTTCTAAATATAAGACTTTCAGGACAAATTGCGGAAATTAAAGAAGGAAAATTTAAAATATTTTTTAAACAAAATATCAATATTACTCCCTTATATAGAATTAGTGGCATACAAATTCTATTTAAGACAATAATATTTGTATTTTAATAAACAAAAAACCTTCAATTTTACTTGGCTAAATGGTCTATATAGTCTTGAAACTATTTTTCGTTTGGCGTGCTTGGTCGCTAATGATTGTTTGCAGTTTTTAGGTCCCTGTTTAATTTACGATCCAGAAAATAGATCCTTCCGTAATGTTTTCAAATTTTGGATGTCTGTTAAAAAATCATGGTCAATGGTAAAATTGGTATTTTCCTACACTATCCAAACACATATACTCAAACCCGTTAAGAAATTTGATGATCAAATGGCATAATTTCTCACCTTATCCCTTTTCCAAATTTTGAAACTCAATTAGGCACTCAATTTTTTCTTAATGTAATCATAGGTGGTTTGGTTGCTCATTTGGTAGCAAAATTTTGGGTTTCTGATCTGAAATTAATATTGATTGGTCTGTTTTTTTCACCATTAGGGCCTCCCTAAAAAATACCTTCAATCGGCAGAGTAATTATGCATAAAGATTCTTGCCTTGCTGCTCAAAAAACAATATTACAATATTTTTGAGAGTGATGGGCTAATGAAAAAAAATATTTGATCTAGAAGTTGAATAAATTCATATGATTTTGGGGGTTTTATTTCTTGGTATTCATGGCTAATAAATAGAGTAGTAGTGGAGAAAATGTCGATGAATTGAAGCCTTTTGCTACTGTTTTTCGTGATTTTCTTGGTAAAGGGTCTGTTCTTAAAGCCTTCTACTGATGAATCCAGATTCTTGAAGCCACCATCTGAAGCTTCTGCATCAGCTTCTTTCTAGATTGGTGCTTCTTTTGGAGGTGGTTGTGGGCCCATCTCCACCACTTATGATCTGAGTTCTAATATATTATAGGAAAATGATTTACTCCTAGAATTTTGGGGATAGAAACCCTAACCCCCAAATTGAGGGTGTTAAATGACTATCTTACCCACTTGCTGGTATAAGGGATTCACCCAACTATAAGGGCAAAAAGGTCCGAAAAACTATTTTAGTCAATCTTTTAGCCAATAATTCTAGTAGCCTAGTAAGGTAACGCAGTCCTCATTTTAAGTTCAAATCTTGGTTTTAACGCGACCAGAGAAATCCGACCGATTTTTGCGAAATTGAAGGCTGACATTAGCTTGGAAATTCCGACTAAGACCAATTTCTGAAAAATGTGAAGGAATTGTGGGGTTCCTTAGCCATTTTACTTCCTTAATTTTCGCTATTTATCATAAAAGTCTTATATTTAGTACTCCCTCCATTCCTAAATATAAAACTTTTTAGACAATTTGAGAAAATTAAAGAAGTTGTCATTTCCATCTAAACTTCTAATATTACCCACCTTCCCTCTCTCTCACTTCTACGTCATAAAGAAAAGAAAGGAAAATATTAAGGGTATAATTGGATTAAATTGTTGACAACTAATAAAAGAACCTTAAACGATAATTAATTTGGATAATTAGATATCTCTTAAACGACAATTAATAGGGAATGGAGGGAGTAATGAACTTAGAGCGTTGAAAATCATCATCATCAGAGCACATAGTACTAATTAGTATATGGGCAGAACGTCAGAAAATGATTTTAAAAAAAAAATGTATGTGATTCTCTTTCCCGAGTATTACTATGTCAAAAAGTAACAAAATCTGATTTCCCTCGACATTTATTGCTTCTTCAGGATTGATTGCTTCTTCATTTTCATCACCATTAAACAATTCTGGTGAATATGATCCAGCATCTTCATCCACTTCTTCAGTCTCTTCTTGCAATATGGGTTACCTGGAGATAAAACAATGTTGTTAACATCCCGATTCTACGGAAGGAAAACGATTTGAATCGGAAGTAATATCGAAATCTGGTAGAATTTCAGGCGGATTTCGGCTATTTCCAGATTGAAATTTGCTGTTTTCAGGCGGATTTCAACTATTTCCAAATAGAAATTGATTATTTTCAGGCGGATTTCAACTATTTCCAGACAGAAATTGGCTATTTTCTGGCGGATTTCAATTACTCGTTAATAAGGTCAAAATTATTTGTTCAGTTCTCCAAGTTTCGTATTTTAATAAGATCTTGGTGTTCATATTTGTTGCTTATTTACAGAATTGGTAGTCTGATATTTTTGTGGTTTATTTTATTTTGACGTTTTGAAATATTTATAAGTTAAAAATTATGTTTTGTAACGTTTTTATATTTTAAAAAAAATTGTGAAATTATGTTTTATGGATTTTCGCATATTGTTAAACCATATGAAATGATTTATATGTTAATTATTATTATTTATATATAAAATATATATTTTTTATTTTTTTGGTACGATTTTATGATTCTACGTAAAATCTCGATTTTACGATTTTCTACCCCTACACCGATTCTACGTAGAATCCCGATTTTAACAACCCTGGAGATAAATCACGGGCATCTACAAATTAACGGATGTTAACCATCTGAACAAGATGAAACAAAAAATAAAAATACAGGCAGAACATTTTTCTATACCTTTCCTATCATGATCAGAATCTTCTATATCAGGCTCTGGACTCCATTCCTTCTCGGCATCTTCAACCTCTACCGGTTTTTGAAGGCACTGCAAATGTTTGCGTAGAATTTTCGCACGGATTTCCTTGAGAGAGGCCTAACATTGAACAAGGTTAGTCAAAATGATGATGCCCAGATTCAAAAGCAAGTTGTATTGTCAAAATTAATCTTTACCTTGGCCTTGAAAATAGGGAGCCGTTTAAGAAGAGCTTCCCAGTATTCAACCACCTTGGCAGTACCAGATTGCATCTGCGACTCAATCTGAGACTGTAGAGCTTCCAGTTGATCATACGTTTTTTCCTGTAGATGCTTCTTGACCTCAGCTTCGATACTCGAATGCACCCCCTTTCTTCAGCAAGTAACTCTGGAGGTATTTGTTTTCCACGTACTCTAGCTCGATCTAGTGCATCCTTTTTCCTAGCTTCACCAAGCTCCCAACTGCAAAACCACCAAGAGAGCCTGTGCATGCACATTGTTTAGAATTTACTAACACGAAATTCTATCACGACATAACTGTAAATATTTAAACATAAGCTCAAGCAGGTCTCATCAGTCTAGACTTACAGGCACCCTAAAGAAACCACTGGAGTTCATCTATGTCCCGAGTGACAAGCTTGTAAAATGTAAGTACTTAAGACCGGCATATCAAACACGGCATGTAAATACTTAAACAACAGGATATCAAACACAGGGTGCAAAAGGGATACTATGACAATTGAACCATTTACTTGAAAGCAATTCCATACTCAGCTGGAAACAATATCAACTTAACATTTGGGATAGATTTGCTCATCCACCTGGATGATCATGGGCCAAGCTAGCAAAACAAGTGAATCTAATGAATAGTACCAGTGTTGTTAAGGCTCACGCCTCAGGTGCGCCTTTCGGCCTCAGGCTCCAGGCTCGAGAGATATCACCTCAAAATCTCAGGCGCGCTTCAAATTAGTGAGGCGTGCACCTTGAAGAAAAGGCTCCAGGCTCCAGACTCCAGGCGCGCCTTGTAATTAATCGGATTCTAATGAATGGTTGCTTGGAGAGTTAGAAAATGATGAGAGAGTATTTGAAGATTCTGATTTAACAAACCTTTTCACCTTTCATCAAAACCTCCTCACTACAACAAGTCGGGCCGCTGCTCTCCAATCCACCTGATTAGAAAACGCTTCACGACTTACTCTTTATTAAGTACAATAGAGCTTTACTTCGTCGGTACACATTGAATGATGAGATAAACCCTATCTCGTTGAACAATATTGATGATTGTAATGAGTGGTTGGTTGGAGAGTTAGAAAATGGGAATATGGTGTTTGATGATTCAAATTTTCCTTGGTCCGAGGTTTCTGGGGCAGCTGGAGTAAATGAACCACGCTAACCATCTAGGTCAACAGGAGCTAGTACTTCTCATTCTCAACATTCACCTCCTAATTTAAGACCATCATCTTCTTCATATGTCTCTAGTTTTGATGAAAATAATGAAGATGAGTAAGAAGAAGACTCATCCTTGGATAAAGAGAATCAAGTCGAAGACACTGATCTTGAACATGATTTTGATGATTATGGGCATTAGCTTTTTATTTGTTTTGCTTTATCTAATGGAAAATTCTGATATGGACCGGGTCCATGTGGACCATGTGGTCCAGATTTGGCCACACCCCTGCAGAATGAGGAGAGAGAAGGAAATGCAGTGATGTGGCCAAATCTGGACCGCATGGTCCAGTGGACCCGGTCCATATCAGAAGTGTTCTTATCTAATAATGTTTTATGTTTTGAGGTACACTCTATTATTATGGTTATCTATTATGGTTTTCCTAAATTTGCATGCTACTAATAGATCTATAATAATATTTATTCAAGGAGCGCCTTTTTTCAAAAGGCGTTCTCCTTTTTTGCGCTCAAGGCTCCAAGCCCCCTTTGCGCATGGGGCGCCTCAACACCTTGACAACACTGAATAGTACACACATTTACAAAAAGAAGAGCGGGGGAAAAACCCACAACTTTTCCGAAGTTAGATCTGACAAAGCCACAACCAAGCAGTGTTATCAAGGCGCACGCCTGAGGCGAGAGGCGCAGAGGCGAGGATGAAGGCGCTTTAGAATGTGAGGTGCGCCTGGAGTTCGTGAGGCGAGCGCCTTTCTGGAAAAGCGAAAGGCTGCTGAGTTTTAAAAAAAACTGAAGAGTTAAACAGAGGGGCTAAGTATTAGGGTTAAAAAAATTGAAGAGTTTTAACGGCTAAAAGGGCTAAACGTCTCTTTCAAGAAACTCAAACTCTCTTTCATCATTCCTACTCTTCCTTGTCGCTGCTCTCCTCCGCATCTTTCTCTTCTTCTTCTTCCCTTCTGATTATTTGGTTAGGCCAATCTTTTTCTGATTTTTTTTTTTAAAGAAACTTTTAGAACCTTCATTGTTTTCTGATTTTTTGTTGAGGAGAAACTTTGAGAAATTTACATCTGATTCACTGGTTTTTTTTTAAATGAGATTTTTTTCTTATTTTTTAAGAGAAGAAAAGAAAAGTGTTGTGATATCATAATGACATGTACTGTAACTAATATCTATAACTAAAATCTGTTTTTTTTTATGAATATAATCTGTTAAGTTATCAATTTGTATTTGATTTTCTTGTTATTGTATTTGCTCTTCTATTACATTGGATAAAGAGAATCAAGTTGAAACGAAGAAGATTATGATGATTAGGAACATTAGCTTTTTATTTGTTTACTCTATTTGACTATGTTTTTTTAAGGAACTTTATTATTATGATTATTTATTATTATTATTATGTTCTGTAGCAAACGCGACGGCATAGGGGACCATTGTTACATGTGTATTATATGAGCAACCACTTTGTGCACTTGTTGCCAAAGGTTAGGTTAGTCTCCAATACATCTGTTTCAGTGGTATCCTGGGATCAGCCACTTTGTTTGACAAAGGTTAGGTCTGTATCCCGTCCATCCCCGCCCCTACCCCCAATTATTGGGGACTTAATGGGTTATGCTATTGTTGTTGTATTATGTTCTGCCTAAAATTGCATGCTCCTAAAATATAATAATATTTATTCAAGGTGCGCCTTTTTTGCGCCTCAAGGCACCAAGCCCCCTTTGCGCCTTGGTGCGCCTCAACGCCTTGACAACACTGTGACCAAGGATATAATCTTGAATAAGAACAAATAAAAAATAAGTGGAAAGTTTCCAACTTCTTCAAATTTGAGTGCAGAATAACATTTGCTTACTTTACATATATTAGACATAACTTTGTGAGGACAAGTAGCCATAGTTTCATCATCTATTATAAGCTTTCAAATGATTCAGAGGTCATTTTCAAAGTTATAGCAAATAATCCAAGAAAAGAAAAGGAAGATCCCACAATTTTGACAAGTAGCGCATCAAGTAATCAAAGAAAATATTCCACCTCCCAATACTGAATGTGTGTTGGTGTAGCTCTGTCCATGTCCATATGCATTTTGATGTCATCCTGAAGTTCTTCCATTTCTTTGACACTCAAACCCTACATCATCATATAATATAAATGCTCAAAAGGATGCTTAAGACCGCAAACCCCCTCCTTGTCAAAGTTAATAGTAAGAAGCCCAAAGATGTATTCTCAAGGAGTGTTCCATCGTGGATAATATCAGGGATTCTCTTACAATTTATGAATCTACTTGTATCCAGAGAGTCAAATAAAAGACAAAATACATGGAGAGTAAGCATTATGCATATTTACCTTAAACACCATGTACGGTTCATTCATTTCAATATCCAAGTCATCAGAAGGATCAAGATGCTTGGTAAGTATATCAATTGGCTTCACGCAGCCGAATCTCTGACCTAACCTTGCTTTGCTCAAAATGAAATTGTACATAAAACAAGTTAGCAACTTGTACAATTGCAAAAGGCCAGCCTAGACAGGGGTCACTCAGGCATGGGGTTGCCCTTGTGGTAATGGCCCCATAGCCCCCTCACATGAGTTGGGGCGGGGCCAATTCATATGAGGGCTGTGGGGCCAATCCCACAAGGGCGGTTCTTCCTTGAAATTTTCCGCTAGACAGGGGAGGTTTTAAATTTTTGAAGATATATACCTCTTCTTCTTTCCTCTCCCAATCCTGGAACTCAGCTCGAGCCTGCTCCCTAGCCAGCAATGCCTAAAAACAATGCATATCACACTTCATTAATACATTACATGTGTGATCATAGCAAAAGATACCCAAACATGAAAAGCATAAAAAACTACCATTTCTTCCTCATGTTGTGCTTTCTCAATAGCCCTTTCTTCTCTTCTTTTCTTCACTTTTTCTACCTCTGCCTGCAGTAATTTCAAAAAATACACAGAAAATTAACATCTTTTCAGTCCCACAAAAAACAACAAATTCCAGACACAAATAAGCAATTAAAGTATCAAAATTAGACTTGAAATTATAACAAATTAATATCATCTCTCTTGCAGAATTGCAGATTTTACTTCTCATCTTTCACTTATTGATTTCCACTAAAATCAGAAATCAAGGTGATTTCAACCCATCCACACATAAAGAATAGCTATATCCAATACTAGCACTTAAAAATCTCTTATATAAATATTAATCTAAAAAAGAGAAGGGAAACAAAAAAGGAGCAACTATTCCTTCACTACTTGTGAACAACCCTTTTAGCATGATTTTTGGCATCTACTACTTGTCATAATCATAAACTCTTTGCCATAACTTATGAACGAATCTACTAGGGTTTTCTAATAATACAGCTTTCATTGATGAGTTCATAGAAGAAAGTGGTTGTTAACTATTTTTTTTTAAGCAAGAAGCAATTGAAATGCAAGGGTTTATGCTGCGTAGGGGCAAACATCCCATGAGTTGGACTGCCAGTTAACACAGGTAAAGGCAGAAGGCCGAGCACTACCAAAAGAATGTAACTGAAGTTACTAAGGTACCCTCGTGATACTTAACATAATAAAATAACATTAAGCAAACTCAGAGCTTGGCAAAGTCAAAAGCATCAGACAAATTAATGAAAGCACTTTCGGGAATTGACTGCTGCATAGATACTCGAGCGTATGAATCATAATTCATAAACATGCTTATAAGAAGACTGATACCATTCTTTCTCTCTGCCTCTTTTTTCTGCTTTTAAGGAGAATGCATCGAGAGGCACGCCATGAGAAATATCACACTCTATCTTCTTTCGCCACACAAACCTGCAAGCCACAATTTTACTTTAGCATGTGTTCTGAAAAAGCTGATTTAAAAAGCGTCACATATCCAAGAAATATAATAGGAGATTAAGCATCTGTCATCATCCTCTTAAAACAATTTCACTTGTATCATCCCCTTAAAATCAGGGACGAAATCAGAAATTTAATTTTGGGGGAGAAACTGATAAAATTCTTGGGGGCAATAAAAAAGGCAAAAAAAATTCTTTGGGGGGGGGGCAAAACTGATAAAAATTTTCTAAAATACACATAAAATTTTGATAAATAGTAGTATTTTTAAAAATCTTGGGGGCGACCCTGCTTAAAACCAACCAATCAAACGATGTATATATCCGTAACTTGCAAAAAAGATACAAACCCCTATCTCGTTAACAGTTATTAAACATTTATTAGGCACATGAGAAAATCCTCTTTACTAGTCGCAGGCTTATATTTCATTCATATTTTCATTTTATCACAGGAAAAAGTTTGAAAAATATAACCTGTGGACCTAAGGGATTAACAGCTGCTCTCATCCACCCCCAATTCACGTGTAGTTTCTATCTCAAAGCCATATGTTTATAGCTTCAAACCAATCAATTAATACATATGAGGATCCTAAAATCAGAAAACCCAAGATCTGCAAATTAAAAAATATTCCCCTGGCCGCTTTTCTGTTTCAAGTGCATCATTCTTGCTCTATTTTAGTTTGCCAAAAAATAGCAAAGAACTTCAGAAATAACAATACTAATGCCTGAAAATAAAATTATGAATATATAAAAACAATAGGAGTACTAATTTTGCATTGAGATTAGAATCCCCAAATGGATTTGAATCATTAGCATATCCCGAGACGTTATGCGAGTTCAACTTTTTCGCAACTTTTGCTGCCTTAAGAAAGGAAAGGTGTTGGAAATGGAGAAGGAGTTGAGAGAATAAGGAAATCTCTGAATTTTATTTATCAAAAGGTAAATGATAATGAAGCTGAGCTTCAGTTTATATACAAAGAGGAAGTAGTAACTGCACATTTAGAGCTCTAATCTCCTACTACTCACACTTACTTTATTTAGAACAAAACAAGTAAAACATCTAAAATGGACTTGGTGTTATAAGAATAGAGAAAGAGAGGAAAAGTTGGGAGAGAAAATGATATTGGTGTGTATAATGATGAACCAAAGGTCTCTATTTATAGAGATAAAACCCATTGGTTCATGGGCCTATGGGCCTCCCACTCTATGGGTTGGGCCTGGTCATTTATTTACAACACTCCCCCTTAAATGACTAACCTATACAACAATTGCCTCACAAAAACTTATTTGGAAAAAACCCAATAGGAAAAATTAAACCAAACTAAGAAAATGAGTACAATTGATGTTGGAGTATTCAATTGCCGCCTCGTTAAAACCTTGTCAGGAAAACCCAGTGGGACAAAACCTGAACGAAGGAAAAAGAGTACAACTACTCCCCCTGATCATTGAATGTCTTTAAGATGACGCATTCCAATATGATGTATCAACTTTATGAATGTTGATGTTGGTAAAGCTTTGATAAATAATCTTCTACATTATCACTTGAGTGAATATGTTGAACATCGATGTCGTCACTTTTCCTTGGATATACTTAACATGAAGAATATGCCTCGTTAAAACCTTACTAGGAAAAAACCCTGTGGGAAAAAAAATGCGCATAGTTAAGGAAAAAGAGTACATTAATCTTATGTCAAATTACTTCCCTTTTTAACATCATTGGACCAATGCATATAGATCTTCAAGATCAACTTTTCAAAATTGAAATAAGTTATATCTTAGTGAATAAGTGTTCAATCACACATCAAGTGTGCCTCGAACTTGTAATCTTATGAACATTTAATTTGCAATTCTTCTAGAGTTAGCAAAATATTAACTAGTTAATTTGCAACTTTTCTCTATTGAACTCCAAGTTCGTTAAAACCACATCATTCATTGCTCTCTCCCCCTGATGTGGATAACTTATTTCATTATACATGGAAATATGTTATCTTTCCATAATGCTTTCAAAAAGCATTAATCACTAAGTCTTAATGTTTATATATTTTTGGGGAAGAATTACTTATATGCTTCTGGCATATCAAGTTCTTCAAAGACTTCCTATAAATGTTGTTACAAAATTGCAACATTGTGTATATACCAAGTGTTTGTGCGCTATTCAAATACACTTGCATCCACCTTCAAAATAATTTATTTGTTCGTTATTCTAAACGAATATCTTTCTAAGATTACACTTCAGGTGTATAATATCTGTAATGAATACATTTACACTTCAAGTGTATTAAAATTTTCGTACAGACTTTTCACAATTTAAGGTGAACTCAATGGTCTATTTTGATCAATCATCTCTGCAATTTCAAATTTTTTTTTCAGTCTGCAGACTTTATATTAAAAATCCTCATTCTATTGCGCGCATAAATAATGTCGACTTTTGCACAATTTTATGTATATGGTTCCATCAATTCGAAACATTTGAGATCTCATAATTCTCACAAATTTTCAGGTACCTGAATTTCTTCTGGAAATAATATTCATGTTTGGAAAAATTCTTCTAGAATTTTAATCTTCTCGACTTGACCATCTATAAATATTTACTCCATTTGCGAGAAATTTTAGTATTTGGAACTCATAATACTACCACATTTCAATGTCTCAAATATTATGGATAACTTGTCCTTCAGGGACATTAAATATCATGGAGTTTTTTCTAGCCGAATTTTGGTTATAAAATATTTTTAAATATTCGTCTTTTGAACTTCTGGTTTAAATATCCCGAAAAATATGTTCATATATTAAACCAAAATATTGTTCATAATATTTAAACCAGAAGTTCAAAAGACGAATATTTAAAAATATTTTATAACCAAAATTCGGCTAGAAAAAACTCCATGATATTTAATGTCCCTGAAGGACAAGTTATCCATAATATTTGAGACATTGAAATGTGGTAGCATTATGAGTTCCAAATACTAAAATTTCTCGCAAATGGAGTAAATATTTATAGATGGTCAAGTCGAGAAGATTAAAATTCTAGAAGAATTTTTCCAAACATGAATATTATTTCCAGAAGAAATTCAGGTACCTGAAAATTTGTGAGAATTATGAGATCTCAAATGTTTC
The DNA here is from genome assembly GCA_026122235.1 of Vinca minor. Lineage (NCBI taxonomy): Eukaryota > Viridiplantae > Streptophyta > Magnoliopsida > Gentianales > Apocynaceae > Vinca > Vinca minor. The sequence continues at coordinate 3,341,459 of JAOCZM010000116.1, forward strand.
GAATTGATGGAACCATATACATAAAATTGTGCAAAAGTCGACATTATTTATGCGCGCAATAGAATGAGGATTTTTAATATAAAGTCTGCAGACTGAAAAAAAAATTTGAAATTGCAGAGATGATTGATCAAAATAGACCATTGAGTTCACCTTAAATTGTGAAAAGTCTGTACGAAAATTTTAATACACTTGAAGTGTAAATGTATTCATTACAGATATTATACACCTGAAGTGTAATCTTAGAAAGATATTCGTTTAGAATAACGAACAAATAAATTATTTTGAAGGTGGATGCAAGTGTATTTGAATAGCGCACAAACACTTGGTATATACACAATGTTGCAATTTTGTAACAACATTTATAGGAAGTCTTTGAAGAACTTGATATGCCAGAAGCATATAAGTAATTCTTCCCCAAAAATATATAAACATTAAGACTTAGTGATTAATGCTTTTTGAAAGCATTATGGAAAGATAACATATTTCCATGTATAATGAAATAAGTTATCCACATCAGGGGGAGAAAGCAATGAATGACGTGGTTTTAACGAACTTGGAGTTCAATAGAGAAAAGTTGCAAATTAACAAGTTAATATTTTGCTAACTCCAGAAGAATTGCAAATTAAATGTTCATAAGATTACAAGTTCGAGGCACACTTGATGTGTGATTGAACACTTATTCACTAAGATATAACTTATTTCAATTTTGAAAAGTTGATCTTGAAGATCTATATGCATTGGTCCAATGATGTTAAAAAGGGAAGTAATTTGACATAAGATTAATGTACTCTTTTTCCTTAACTATGCGCATTTTTTTTCCCACAGGGTTTTTTCCTAGTAAGGTTTTAACGAGGCATATTCTTCATGTTAAGTATATCCAAGGAAAAGTGACGACATCGATGTTCAACATATTCACTCAAGTGATAATGTAGAAGATTATTTATCAAAGCTTTACCAACATCAACATTCAGAAAGTTGATACATCATATTGGAATGCGTCATCTTAAAGACATTCAATGATCAGGGGGAGTAGTCGTACTCTTTTTCCTTCGTTCAGGTTTTGTCCCACTGGGTTTTCCTGACAAGGTTTTAACGAGGCGGCAATTGAATACTCCAACATCAATTGTACTCATTTTCTTAGTTTGGTTTAATTTTTCCTATTGGGTTTTTTCCAAATAAGTTTTTGTGAGGCAATTGTTGTATAGGTTAGTCATTTAAGGGGGAGTGTTGTAAATAAATGACCAGGCCCAACCCATAGAGTGGGAGGCCCATAGGCCCATGAACCAATGGGTTTTATCTCTATAAATAGAGACCTTTGGTTCATCATTATACACACCAATATCATTTTCTCTCCCAACTTTTCCTCTCTTTCTCTATTATTATAACACGTTATCAACATCTTCTATTATACACCTATTATTCATAATTACAAAAGTTCTTTGGTAGAGAGAGACCATCTTCTGGTGGTCATAACTAAAATAAATTATGTCAACATGACATATATTCATTTAAGAATTATATTAAATGACCAATATTTTCAAGACAAATTGATACACTGGGAGCATAAGTAAAATTTACGAATAAATAATTGTTACTTCAAGAACAATATTTCGATATTCTTCAGGAATATGTTAAATTATAATATACTCTTCAGAAGTAAAGAATTAATTTAGAATAATTGTGTAATATTTTTCAGAAATATTAGTTGTTGTTCTACGAGAACTAATTTACACTATTACTACTTCAGGAGTAATAATTTAATATTTTGAGAATATTGGAATTATAAATATTCAATAATTATTATTATTTTTATTTGGTCACAAAATAAGTCAGTCCATGGTCAACCTTCAGGGTTTTCTAAACGAGATGATCAAAATAAAATCATTATTAAGGGGGTCTTCAAAAACCCATTATATTAAAATGAATTTCAGCAAGAATCCATAATCAATGATTTTTTTTTTTTTTATTATCCATATCAATTTAATTTATAATAATGATATTCTTCAAGAATAAATAAATAATTTATTATTATAATATTCTTCATGAATAAATAATATTCTTCGGGAATATTAGACGATGTTCTTCAAGAACAGTTAATAATATTAATTTATGTAATTACTACTTCAGGAGTAATCGTTTAATATTCTTCAGAAATATTGATATTTTAAATTAAAGATAGTAATAAATAAATAAATAAATAAACGTAATCATGGCAGTAAATGAAATTTGCATAAATCCAGCAAATCCAGCAAAAATTAAAGGAAGATAGCAGATAATGATGATTGTAAATAATTTATAATAATAATATAGAGAGAGGAAAAATATAATTGAATATAAATATATACAGACGAACATATCAATTGGAAGATTTAGTTAATACATCCAAGGCGATGTTCATACAGATTTAGTAATTTTATTTTTGTTAAAATCTAATCGAGATGCTAGATCTATTGTGTACTTCAATTGATTTGAAGCCACAATATCAAAGCGATCTATACAAAAATTATAATAACAAATCTATAATTTTCTTTCAAAACAAATTGGCAGAGCTTCGTGCTGATAACGTGTTATAAGAATAGAGAAAGAGAGGAAAAGCTGGGAGAGAAAATGATAATGGTGTGTATAATGATGAACCAAAGGTCTCTATTTATAGAGATAAAACCCTTTGGTTCATGGGCCTATGGGCCTCCCACTCTATGGGTTGGGCCTGGTCATTTATTTACAACACTTGGGACTATTTATAACTAATAAAACAGCCCATTCTTTATTTATTTTCTGTCGAGATTTGCAAGCTGCAGCCCAGCATCTCTGCTTTCTTCCTTCTTTCCTTTAAGCAAATAAGATTGCTGCTCACTTCATGATCAGCCATTGTTTAACTCCCAAATTTCCAAGTAGATATATGAGCCACTGAATTTCACATGTTCCCAAAGCCTGTCACTGATCTTCTTGTCTCATTGCATCCTGCCCAATCATTATCCACAAAGGCATTAAGATGGAGTGTGTTATTGGCAGACTATAGAAAGCCTTGTCCAGAAGAAGATTTCAGATATCTAAGAAATTTACTCACAGCCTTTTGATGCAGTACTGTTGGATGATCCAGAAATTGACTAAGCTGCTGAACTGTATATGCAATATCTGGTCTTGTAATGGTTAAGTAGAGCAGCTTGCCAATCACCTGTCTATACTTAGTAATGTCTTGCAAAGCTTCTAAATCATTGTGGCAATATTTGGTTGCAGGATCTATAGGAGTAAGACTATGACTGCTTTCCCAAAAACCTTCACCTTTTAATAAGTCCAAGGTATATTTCCTCTGAGATAAAACAATCCCTTGATCAGTCCTAATGAGTTCAATTCCAAGGAAATGGGTTAGCTCCCCAAGTCTTTAATTCTGAGCTGCTGGTGAAGAAAATACTTTATTGCATTGATCTCTATCAGAGAATCACCGACTAACAACACATCATCCACATAAACCAAATGTGCAATAAAAGAAGAAGCAGTTTGCTTGGTAAATAGGCTATAATCATGATAGGATTGCCTAAAACCTTGCTTAAGTAAAGCTGTAGTGAGAGTTGCATTCCATTCTCTACTGCCTTGCTTCAAGCCATATAGAGATTTCTTAAGCTTGCAAACTTGGCCAGGTAAAATACCTTGAAGACCTGGTGGTGGCTGCATGTATATATATCCTCATGAAGATCCCATGTAAGAAGGCATTGTTTATGTCAAGCTGATGCATAAACCACCATTTGCTGACTGCAACTGCCAACAGAACTCTTATGGTTGTCATTTTTGCCACAAGTGAAAAGGTATTGAGAAAGTCAACTTATGCTTGTCGAGTATATCCTTTAGCAACCAACCTTGCTTTATATCTATCTATACTTCCATCTGCAAGATACTTTATCTTGTACACCCACTTGTTACCTATAGCCTTCTTATCAGAAGGCAAGAAAGTGATTTCCCATGTGTTGTTTTCAGCCAAAGCTGCAAGTTCCGCTGACATGACATTCCTCCAAACTTGATCCTTTGCAGCCTCAGTGTAGCTTACAGGTTCCCAATTAACATCCAAAGCATTAATAAAAGACAATTGATTCTGATGTAAAAGATCATATGAGATGACTTTATGAATGGTATGAGGCAATGTAGGCAGTGATGTATCATATGCTTTGAGATAGGAGGGGGGGTTTAAGTTGTCTACCTGACTTACTGCTAAGAAGAGGATTATTCAAGGGAGGACATAAGTCAGGTAAGGAAGAAGTAAAAGGATGATCAGATAAGGAAGAGGAAGAACTCAAGAATTATGTGGGAGTAAGATGAGGTGAAATTTCATCTAAGAACTGTGAAGAAGAAGGAGCATGAGAAGATGAGACAAGAGATGCATTTTGGAAAGGGAATAAGTGCTCAAGAAATATTACATTTCTGGATACAAACACATCAAAGGTTTCAACATCAACTAAAACATATCCTTTAGATGTAGTGGATTGCCCTAAATAAGCACATTTATTTCCTCTAGGGTCAAACTTTCCCCTATCATGTGCTAAGGTACATCCTTTCATATGGTGTTTGATTATGAATTATGGGTGAAGGGGTTATATTAATCAAGTATGTAGCATGAGTGATGCAATAACCCTAGAAAGATATAGGAATATTGGATTGAAACTTAAGTGCTCTAGCCACATTGAGAATATGTTGATGCTTTCTCTCTACTATACCATTTTGTTCAGGTGTTTGAACACAAGAAGTTTGATGCAGTATGCCATGATTTGAATAAAATGAAGGCATAAGAAATTCTGCACCATTGTCTGTTCTTATGACTTTGATTTTGATGTCAAATTGAGTATGAATGAAAGAATAGAATGACTGCAATGTATTTCTAGTTTCAGATTTTGTTTTGAGTAGAAAAATCCATGTAAACCTACTATAATCATCCACAATAGTCTTAAAATATTGATGACCATGAGTAGTTAATTCTTTATATAGCCCCCACATATCAATATGAATGAGGTCAAAAAACCTCTTTACAATACTTGTTCTAACAGGAAAAGCAAGCTTATGTTGCTTTGCAGTAGGACAAATACTGCATTCACAAACAGAAGCAGAAATGTCCTTGATCAATTTCAATCTAGACAAGAACAAGTGACCTAACCTATAATGCCAAAGCATATTATTCACTTCTGTAGCAGTAACATGAGCAACAGAAGGAGATTTATTTTGAACCCTAAGTGAAACGCTATCAGTAACTTATAGAGGAGAAGAAGGTTGGAAGTAGTACAAGCCTTGAATCTCTTTAGCTATCCCAAACCTCATCAAGGTGGCCAGGTCCTGAATGCAACATTGTCCAAGTGCACAGGTAATTGAACAATGAGAATGAGATACTAGCTTATAAACATAAATGATATTGAGTCTAAAAGTAGGAACAAAGAGAACATCATACAAAGTGATATCAGGTGTCAAATGAATAGTTCATTTCTTTGTAACAGGTATAGAGATATGATTAGGAAGTTTTATGAACAAGTTTGTGACATGAACATAAGAAGCAAAAGTTTTATCAGTGCAACTAACATGATCAGTTGCTCCATAATCAATTATCCAAGTCAATGCCAAAGAAGAAAAAGGTATACCTGATGGAGCATTAAACTGATAATCATGCACCAAGGTTGCTTGATTAATGACTGCAACAGAAAAAGAAGGTGTACTTCCTCCATTGTGTTCAAGGCAAACACTCATCATGAGTTGCATAAGATGTTGCTGTTGTTCCTGTGAAAAACCTGCAATAGAAGCTTCATTTGATCCAGTTGATACAATGCCTCCATTGGAGGTTCCAGAAACCTGATTCACAGGTTTATAATTTCCTTTCTCTGATCCTAAATTACTAGCTTGCCAACTATCTGCCTTTGAACTTCCATAAGATGAATTCTGATTCCAAATACTTGTGCTATTTCCTCTTCCAAATGCATTATTGCCTTGAGGAAAACCATGTTTCTTATAGCATCTTTCAACAGAATGCCCTACTTTGCCACATTATGTACAAACAAAAACCTGCTTATGATTGTTATAATTATTCCTCTTATAGCCTGAGTTCATGGCATTCACAGATCCTATACTCATGTTGTTTATATGATATGCAGTACCAACTCCTTCTTCAAGTGACATCATATCTACACTTGTATTCTGATTACAAAGTGATTGTGTATTCACATTATTTTGTGCAGCATATAAGATCTGTGTTTCATGCTCTTCTACCATGCCAAATACCTCTTCTATGTCGGGCAGAGGTTTCATCATTAAAACATTTGAACTAACTTGTGAAAAAAATTCATTTAGACCTTTCAAAAGTCTAATGTTATATTCACCACAATATTGTTCTTGAACAACATTCAATCCACCACAAGTGCAAGCAGAAACAGTTCTTAAAGCACACAATTCATCCCATACTACTTTTAATTCTATGTAAAAAGCATCAACAGATTTGACTCCTTGCTTTAGAGCATAAAACTCTTCCAATGTATCAGACAATCTATATGCATTTCCTTTAGCATATCTCTTTTCTAAATTTCTCCATAATTCAGATGCAGTAAAACAATAACTTACACTCATCCTTATTGTATCTGATAGTGTGTTCAATGTCCAGGTCATCACAAGCTGATCAGCTAGTTCCCAATGCCTATATAACTTGTTTATCTTGGCTGGAGGATGAAACCTGCAGTGCTTTCAATGAAATAAAGCTTGTTTCTGGTAACTTTTCCTCTGCGTATTTCTGTCCTCCAGGTTTGGTAATTTGAACTTGTTAACACAATTTTAGTAAGAACAAAAGTAGAATTCTCACTCGGATGTACTGTAAATGGATGCACATCAGCTACCTCCACATTATTAGCCATGAAATTTTAGGTTTTTAGAATCAAAATACTGATCAAAATAAAAACAATCAGAATTAATCAGAATCAAGCTCAATATGAGCTCATAGATTCAGTAAGTACTCGATTCAACAATCGAGCTACAATCTATGAAAAAACAATCACACACAGAAGCTAAGAAGCTCTAATGATATCATGTTGGAAATGGAGAAGGAGTTGAGAGAATAAGGAAATCTCTGAATTTTATTTATCAAAAGGTAAATGATAATGAAGCTGAGCTTCAGTTTATATACAAAGAGGAAGTAGTAACTGCTCATTTAGAGCTCTAATCTCCTACTACTCAAACTTACTTTATTTAGAACAAAACAAGTAAAATATCTAAAATGGACTTGGGCCTATTTATAACTAATAAAACAGCCCATTCTTTATTTATTTTCTAGCCCAACAGAATGTCGAGATTTGCAAGCTGCAGCCCAGCATCTCTGCTTTCTTCCTTCTTTCCTTTAAGCAAATCACATTGCTGCTCACTTCATGATCAACCATTCTTCCTTCCTTTACTTCTTTTCTAGCTCCTCACCATTTATCCTCTCAACAAAAGGGATAACTGATTATTAAGTGCATATGAAAAAAGAATAAACTAGAAAAAAAGACGATAAAAGAAAAAAACAAAGGGTTTACCCTCTTTTGAGCTTTCTTCGTCATATATTCAGCAATATCTTCCTCAGTGATTTTCCTCCTTTTTTTACTCTTCTTCTCGCGATCATCATCATCGCTGCTCTGATCATCAGAATCTCGCAAATGGAGGCGTCCATTGTGGTTCCTGCTTCGACTCCTACGCCGCCTTGGAGTCACATCACGGCTCTCAGAAGAATCAGAAGGTGAAGGTGAAGCAATGGTAGGCTCAGATTCAGATTTTGTTGTTGTATCATCATCATTCCTATGTCTACGACTAGATTTCGAAGAGGATTTTCCCTCTTGCTTCGGCTACTCTCATGTCTGCCCATGATTTAGAGACCTTCTACCAGACTTCGTTAATTCCTTTGTATCAGAAATAAATAAATAGTGTAATTTTTAACTCAAAACCCTATCCTGAAAAAAAAAATCAAAGGATTTAATTAAAATAAAATAATAATTCATACACTCATTAGGGCTAGTGTAGACTAATTAGGATACAATAATATTTCTACAAATAAATTAGGGCAATTTTTTGAACATTCAACTGGTTCATACTATAAGTACATATCTTTGTGTCGGAAATTAGGAGATGATAAGAAGTCGTCCGACGAAGGACAGTAGGTTTAAGGGTATGGTTGATTCTAAAAAATTCTAACAATTAGTTGTTGACTGATTTACTTATAGACAAGGGTAAGTTTGGAAAAAAAAATACATTTAATACTCTATTGGTTTCATAAAGTGTTAGCTAATGAAAAAACTGATAAAGTATGTCTAGGCGACATATAATTGGGAACGAAGGGTGTAACTCTTTTTTTTGTTGTTTGAATATAATAGTACCTCGGAAGTCGGAACCACTAAAAAAACACAAGTTAATTTGGACTTCAACATAATACTTAGGCATGAGTGTAAGAACTTAACTAATTGGAATAACCACCTTAGGCCTTCACTCCGATCGACTTAGGCCTAGTTTCGGGAGACCGGATGAAGTTCGGTCGACCAAGATTGTTTTTTGTCCTTAGTCAGATTTTAAATATTTTAAAACTCCAACGGCTATATCATCTCGGAAGACCTCACTTAAGGTCGGTCGACCGCTATTTACTTCGTTCGACCGGACCACTTACTTCGGTCGATCGAGATGAGAACAGAGAGACCTTTGATGTCTAGTCTGGTCGACCGAAGCTGTCAAATCCAGGCAAAAAATAAAGTCGTTGTGACCAATTTTGTTTGTGTATATTGCCCATATATAAAGCTTCTAAAGATGAATTTTCATAACTAACTAAGCCATTATATGACATATGTTATACCCTTCATAAACAAGCAAGCAAACACTTTCTTGAGCTTAATCTTCAAATCATTCAAAATACATCATCTTGAATTGAGCTTAAACTTAACCTATCATTTATATTCTCAAGAATGATTAGAGCTTCTTTTATATATTCAATCAAAATGAGGGATTTTTTTAAGTGAGCTAAATCGTAAAGTCTCCTTTATAAGAGACTAGTTACATTTTCTCTTTGTGAGAAATTAGTTCTTTGTGAGATCGGAAAAAACTCTTGGTGAGCTTCACTCTTTGTGAGTGTTTCTAAGTCCTCGTTGGTGAGGCAAAAATCCTCTTTGGAGAGATTTGCTCTTAATGGGCTTAGTTCTTTTGAGAACTAGAAAAACACTCGTTTGTGAGTGGAGTCTTCTTAATGAAGTAAAAGTCCTCTTTGTGGGGCAAGTGTATCTCTTGTGAGTGGAGTCTTATTTGTGAAGAAAAATTCATCATTTGTTGAGGCAATTGTAAAAGCTTGAACCCACATTCCATTTGTTTTAAAGGATATCCATTACTGGATATTGGAAATGAAATACCCAAAGGGAATTTGCAATACTCGGAGCGGAGAACCTTAGAGAGGGGTGAATATGTTTCTCAAATAATTTAAACTCTTCTACCACAATTATTTTCCTAAGTGATCACATTAACAACAATTATGTTCATTAAGCATATAAGGTGAATTAAATGGTTATCACTTAGATAACTTATGAGTGTAAACGCAACACATATGAATACAAGACAATGAATATGATCAATGATTTCTAGGTCAACATTCATATATGTAAAGCTTGTAAGAACAAACACACAAGTCATGAGAACTAGGATTTAGTAAGAGATATATAAAGTTGTAAAGATCTCTAAATGCAAGTCATATGCACAAACCAATGGAAGATATAGCAAGCAATTGATCTAACTCCATATAAACAAATAAGGCTCATACAATCAAGTTCAAATGAATAAGCACAAGTATAATGTAAGAACTTGAAAGTAAAGAGATAGAGTTAGAAGATCAAACACAAGGATGTAGAGTGGTTCGATCACAAAGATCTACATCCACTACCTTGGGAAACACTCAATGATTTAGGCAAATTCCACTAGTTTGACTTGAGAGAGTTTACAAGGAAGGACAAACCAACTAATGGTTAATGGTCTTTTACACACTCATGTAACCTTCCAAGGGAAAGACCAATTAATGGTCCTTTTATGCACACATGCAACTCTCTACCCATGGGAACTCTTTCTCTAACCTAGTCTACTAAGTGAGGAGGTTTTACAAACACATCAACCGTACTTCTATTTCGGGTTCACCACTCACTCTACTTCCTACGATTACCAACCAAAAAAAAAATACACTCCAACACATTGGAGGTCCAAAACCACTACTCTCACAAACATTTATTGGCATCAACTCATTACAAAAATTGAAAGCTTTGTTAGCCCTAAGGGCAAAGTGATCAATCTTGTTTTGATGATAACAAAACATTGATAGTTCTATTGTTTGTGTGAGCATGTTCTTAATGATAGGATCTTTATCACTCACACCAACATTGATGAAAATGGTAAGTTAGCTCCTTGTGTACACCAAAGGTATCATGATACACACAAGGAAGCTACACTTTGCAAGAGTCCATAGCACAAACATGAATTCAATCCACATGCTATGAAAGTATTTGCAAAGTCATGAAGAAGGAAGATCAACATACCAAGAGCTACTCAATCCAACTAGAGAATAATCAAGTTGTATGCTCCTTGACAAGAAGAAGTGTGAAGTCAAATACACTACAACTCAAGATTGTTATAGGACTTTAACACTCAAGGAGATGTTGATCAAAGGCTTCGAGTCAAAGATCCAAGAAGATTTCATCTACAAGACTTGCAAGACCTCCAAGAAGATTTGTCTAGGTATATTCTTTGTGACTAATCTTCCATTGAGAATACTAGGATATAGAATGTTTAAAGCTCAACTATGCATGTTTTCAAAACCTCGTGTTTTACATTAATGAATCCAATGTTGAAGAAGTCGATAGTCGGTCGCCAGACTAGCGACTAGTCGGCTTACCTAGATTAAAAGGGATTTTTTAAAATTCCCTTATCCTATATATTATACTAGTCAAACAAAATTCCATAAAAAATTAAAAATCAAATACTAGTAAAATCAAAGTACACAAAGTCCATCCATAATAATTAAATTCATTACCATAATAAGTAATAACAAGTTCAAATACTAAAATAATCGTTTTAACCAACTTTGACTAATTTGACCAATTTTTTTACCGATTTTGACCGATTAAGTTGGTCAACCGATTTTTATCCCGACTAGTCAGTTAGGTGCCGATTAGGCCGATTTTTACAACATTGTTCAATTCTTTGAAAAGGTTTTTGAAAACTCATTTAAGTGTTGGTCAATGCCTAAGTTCTTTAAATGTGTTTTATATCTTTACAAAACACTTAGGCATATTCTTGAGAACACTAGGAACTTGACTAAGTGGAAAAACCACTTTAGGATTGCCTTCCGGTCGACCTAGGCTTAACCTCGGAAGACCAGAAGAAGTCTGGTCGACCGACATGTAGTTTCAAGTCGACCAAGGCTGTTTTTTTTGTTCTTAGTCAGATTTTGAATGTTTCAATGCTTCAACGGCTATATTCTCTCGACGACCTTGTTATAGGTCAGTCAATCGAGCTATGCTTCAGAAGACAGGACCCCATCTTGCGGTCGACCGAGATCAAGACAGAGGGCCTTTAATCTTTACTTTGGAGACATCTCGGTCGACCAACTGCCTAGCTCCGGTCGACCGAAGCTGTCAAATCCATGCCAAAATTATAGCCGTTGTGACCAACTTTGCTTGTGCATTTTGCCCCTTTATAAAGCTTAATTTTCATAACTAACCAATTCATAAGAGGACATACGCTATATATTTCATTACAAGCAAAGAAAACACTTTATTAAGCTTTAATCTTCAAATCATTCTTTCAAAATAAATTATTTTGAGTTAAGCTATAACTTCATCTATCCTTCTATTCTCAAAAGAGTGGTTAGAGCTTTCATTTGTAATATCCATTCCAAGAGGTAATTTGTGTAAGAGAACTTAAAAATTAAAGTCTCCTTTGAAAGAGACTAGTTACCATTTCTTTGTGACAACTAGTTCTTTGTGAGCAAGCGAAAAGCTCTTTGTGAGCTTCACTCTGTGAGTGTTTCTATGTCCTTATTGGTAAGGAATGAATCCTCTTATGAGAGTTATCTTTTTGGAGAGATAGGCTAATAGTGAACTTAGTTCTTTGGAGAACTAGACAAACACTCTTTGCGAGTGGCGCCTTCTTAGTGAAGCCAAAGTCCTCTTTGTGAGATTGGCTCTTTGTGAGTGGAGTCTTCTTAGTGATCCAGAAGTCCTCATTTGTTGGGGCAAATTGTAAAAGGTAGAACCCACCTTACATTTGTTGTGAAGAGTATTCTTAGTGGATGTTGAAATCATGTAGTGTATGTAGATTCTTTGTGAATCAAACCACTATAAATCCTTGTGGTAGTTTTCTTTATCCCTACTCCTTTACTCCTTTACTTCATTGTTCATATACATGCTATAACTTGTCTATTTGATTATATTAACTTATATGCTTAAGGATAGAAAACAACACATGCTTCATTGCTTTATACAATATGCTTCACTTATTCATCTAAGTTGCCTATACATAATTTAATCACCTTATGTGCTTAATCAACATACTTGTTGTTAAGGTGATCATTTAAGCAAGGTTTTTAGAAAAACTAAGAAGTTTTTAAGAACCTAATTCACCCCCCTCCCTAGGTTCAATACCTTCAAAGGGGTCTTTCAATCTCAACACATGAGATTTTTAATAAATCTAGAAACTAAAGGAAAAATTCGTAATCCCCAAAACGCAGCGGAAATAAAAGCGCGGGATTACGTTCCTTTAGAGGATTTACTCACGAGAAAGAACTACAATCCTGTGTTAGGAATTATACCTTTCTGTCGATCTAACCGATGATGCCCGGATTATGCTACTAGGAATCACCAAGAACAGCCTTCTAACTCCAGTCTCTACTAGTATCCACACACCAACCTCTGATCTTGTTACTCCGTGTTTCAGATGATAGTCTAATAACTACGAAGATTGAAAACATTTTTTCTGGAATCCACAAAGTATAGGTTACTTAGGAAAACCGGAAATCTAAGAGACAAGAAAATCAATTTTTTTTCCCTTGATTGTTCTTGAGAGTGTGTAAAAAGAAAAGTTAAGAAAATCAGTATTTTATTCTTCTTTTGGTTCTGCTAGAGTAGAGCGAAAAAAAAGAGAATTCAATTCTTGTGAGAGTTAGGAATGAAAAACTATTTTTCATCTAATGTGGTGTAAGTGGAATTACCCACTCTCCCCTTATTTCTATCCCACTACTCCCTTACACACACACACCCTCACACATGTAGATGTGCCGGTTTTGACCAAGTCCAACTGATCCGGTTTTGACCAAGAAATGGTTCTTGGCGACCGGAGTGACAAAAAGTTCGGTCGACCCGAGACATCTCTCGGTCGACCTGGTCTTTTGCCCAATCCAATTGAGCACCTATATCAAATGTCGGTTGTGACAACAATTGTCAACATTAATGAGAGGTATCTAGCAACACATCAATACTCCCAATTCACAAATAGTCTCGGTGATTCGAGTAACCACGAATATGATCTTTTGCCCTAATCCTTTTGTCCTCGATATGTAGATTGAACACAAGTCACAGAGTATGTCAAACTTCTATAGTCCAATCAATCAATTTATTGATTCCCGAGTAGACTAATCAAATGACATTAATATCTCATATTAATTCACTTGTTCATGGCCATGAATTAGTCTTAATCAATCAAAGGTCCCAAGATATCACTCATGTTGTATAAGAGGGACAAATCCTCTATCTATCACACCTCATCCTGACAAGGTTCATAAATAAACCCAACAAATGCCTTTATAGCCCGTCTAGTTAGAGAGGGCGTTTGACACCATCAAAGCATACCATTAGCCAAGCAGAAAATCTTGCGTGATCTCAAGTCGAAGGATTTAGGTGCATACAGAATCATTATAAGAACATTGTTGACATTTATACAACAATCCATGAAATTTTCTTACAAGCGGGCCAGTCTAGTATCAAATACCCATGTGTTCGATTTAATATACACATATTTAATCACAACACATACTAGTCTCCACACATTATTGTTGTCCTTAAATTCCACAATAATGATTGACTAGAGACATTTTAGAATAGTTCAATGTAACATTTACATAACTATTTAAGGACGTTATTATGTGTTTTAATACAAAAGGAACAACCGTATTCAAAACAATAATAATAGAATTCATGCCTTAAAATTTCTTCACATGAAAAGAATACAACAGTCTCCACTTACACTAAAGACAACAACCTTTCCTTTTAGTGTATACTTTACATAAGAACTATCTCTAAGACCAGTTTTCTTGGTATCTAATGCCCATGCTACAAGTATGAAGATCATGTTGTTGTTGTGTCAGCGGCTTCGTCAGTGGGTTGGCGATGTTATTGTCTGTGTGAACCTTGCAAATCTTCAATCTTCTCTATCAATGATCCCACGGATCAGGTGATACTGCCGCAGTGTATGTTTGGACCTTTGGTGAGACCGTGGTTCCTTTGATTGAGCTATTGCTCCGTTATTATCACAATAGAGATCAATCGCATTCGTAATGCTAGGCACCACACCATGTTCAGTAATGAACTTTTGGATCCAAACGGCAAGAACAATCAAGAGAAGAAAATTCGATGTTCTTATCTCTTAGATTTCCGGTTTTCCTAAGTAACCTATACTTTGTTGATTCTGGGAAAAGTGTATTCAATCTTAATAGTTTTTAGAGTAGCATATGAAACACTGAGTAACAAGTTCAGAGGTTTGTGTGTGGATACCAATAGAGACAGGAGTTAGAAGGCTGCTGTTGGTGATTCCTAGTAGAAAAATATGGGCATCGTCGATTAGATTGATAGAAAGGCATAAATGAAGGGATTCATGTGAAGAAACTCGTTCTAAACACCCATGAGTCCTCCCCTGAAAGATCCGCTCATACAAAAACGAATCGAAAGCATACGAAAAGACTTACATTTTACGGCTCAAGAATCTGATTCTTGAATGAAAGATTCTGTCTTTGGGCTCTTAGCAAAGATCACCTTGAGTCCTCCCTTGTGGAATTACTCTCTATCGGTATCCACGCGACGAAACGAACAGCGATTGCTAGCTCTTCGTTTTTCTGAGTTTCGGGAATTTAGAGAGAAAGGGAGAGACATAATTCAGAAATTTGATTTCGGGATTCTTAGCATTAGTCTTAAGGGTTTCGACCAAGAGAGTTTATATAGTGAATGGGAGTTTGTTTCAAGAACAACTTCCACGTCCTATCCAATTCTTTTGACAGTGGGAGTCTATAACTCCCACATCCTCTACACTTTTGCTGGTAGTGGGAGTCTTTATCGGATAATAACTCCCACATAATCCCAGCTATACCGAAAATGCCCCTTATCTCTAATTCGAATAATAACGCTTTATTATTCTCAGAAAAAATAAATGTCAGATACAATGAACCTAGATACATTCTAGATTCATTGAATCTGGACATGAAGCTCGTTAGCTCGTCTATGCGTGTGACCCTGTAGGTTAATATCACAATGGCAATGAAAACACACTTAGTAGTAGTATGTGTTCATAAATCACAAGCGGTCCCTAGCAGGACATTGTGACTACCCAAAGTGAATGAATTTACAGTGGAACCTAATATCAATCCACTATTTAATCCCTTTGTCTCGTGATATCCTAATTAAGCATAAGGCATGGTAGTCGTCACTCTTATAAAGCTTAATTGTATTTATGCTCGATCTCCAGGTAGACTGTTCCAACAAATAGTATTTGATAACCACTTTATCAAATACATTTGAGCACGGCCATGCATTTAAACAGTATTTCCCTATCGAGGGGCCATGGATATCTCTCTCTAATAAGAAAGGGACAAATCCCTTACAATGTCTCTCACATTCAAGCCATGGTAGGACACTACATCCGATCATCAGTCGTATTGATTACTCGATTAAAAGTAACGTCCGACTGAGTCAAAACGTGGCTCCATTCATGCTAGAATTAATGGAGACATAAGGTCTAAGGATTCCAAAATAGTATTGAGGAAGTAATACTTATGACTAAGGACAATGAAGTATTACTTCTCTAACGGATCACGTCCAATACAATGTATCCCTATATATCTATATATTGCATCTATGATATGATTTGTATTCATTACACATGATTAGTAAAACATAATCACCAATCAAACATCATACTAGTTTTATTTCATTGTAAAGAACCTTACATTAAACTAGGGACAACTAGAATAGTAATTACATAAGCTAATGAGTTTTACTATCAAATCACGCATTTGATGCTCAGAAGCAAAATTAACTATTCAAAGACATGCTCAAAAGAAATAAAACGTACAACATATGCTAATGGTCCTAGGGCACTACTGACAATAAATTCCTAACACATGGTTTTGGTTCTTTCTCGTGAGTAGATCCTCTAAAAGAACGTAATCCCGAACTTTTATTTCCGCTGCGTTTTGGGGATTACGAAGTTTTCCTTTCATTGGTATCAGAGCCTATCTCGAGAACCCAATAATCTTGATTATGTGTTATCTTGCTGTTTTAGTAGTTGATAATGCATGTCATATGATGTTTTACCTTTTACAGCCTCTGTGAAGTCGTTTAAGTGTTAAACAAATCCCGTAATGAATAGTAAAATTCGTGTTTTTGGCTATTTTCTAGCAAATATTCGGTCGACCTAAAGAGGTTTGCGGCAGACCGAACATGAGTTAGAAAATAGGATTTTACTACTGCATAGATTTTGGCCGACCGGTGAACAATCACGATCGACCGAGGCTAGTATGTTTTCAGGCCGGTCGAACAAAAATGTTCTGGGTCGACTGAGGTGACCTAATTTTACACTATTTTTTGGTTACTGCCATATCGCGGTCGACCGGGAATATGACCTGGGTCTACCGGAAAGGGGTAGGCAATGTGTATTTGCGCTCTTAGCATGATTTTGTGTTTGTTTTGAGCATGGTGCATAGTAATAGCATTTGACCAGTGGTTTTTATTATAATACGGTCTGTGTGTCGTGCCTAATATATTCTCTCTTATTGTAAAATTTTAATCTAGAATGTAACTCGAGGATTCTTTCAATTATGTAAAAGTATAAAATATGATTTAATATTTTACATATGTAACAAGTGATGAAGAAAGGCGTTTATCAGATGGAAGAAACCACAAGAAGGCGGAAGACAATAGATATGATTTATTTCTTTTCCACCTTTTGATTGACCTAGGATTTTCCGTTAGCTCGAAAATCCGCATAGGGGCTATTACTATGTCGTGTTTTATTTAATGTTTTATGTATTTTGCATGAGATTCCTAATTCATGTTTACAGTATATTTCTAGCATGAGATGCATATTTCAAGCGTAAAATCAAATTATACATCGTTTCGTGAGACAATTTTAAAACCCTCAAATTTTAAATATTAAGTTTATTGCCTTCCATGATTGGCCCTCGTCAAGACCAAGTGGAATAAGCGCATGTCTATCATGGTGAGGCGCGAAGGATAAGTTAGTGATATCCGACGACACAATAATGGGTCATACTTAACCGGATTGCCAATACCGAGCTTTGTAGCCAAAGATGCCTCGGTATTGGGTCGGGAGGCAAAGGGTTAAGATGTGCATTTATGTACTTAGGGTAAGTGTTACCTACTTAACTAAACAAGAGTCACGTAATTGATGTGATTAGCAAATGTTGCTTACCTAAACAACCATTTCTCAAGCTTTGTAGCCAAAGCTGCCTCGAGATTGGTGATAATGGATCTTGGTCCTACTAGAAAGTTTTGAACTTTCCGAATAAATACTTGAGGGTTATTCATTCAAAGAAAATAGTGGGAGAATCATTAAATAAAGTCCTTTTAATGATTTTAAAATATGGCAACTAAAACTTTGCAAATTCATCTTTGTAGATAAAATGGCAAATGCAATCGTTGCATCAAACTCACTATCATTGCTATTAGTCTTTGAGAAGGACAAACTTGAGGGAGGAAACTTCCTCGAATGGTATAGGAACTTGAGAATCATTCTCAAGCACGAGAAAAAATTGTATGTTCACGAGGAATAAATTCCTTATCCACCAGTCGCAGAGGCTCCGACCGCTGAAAGAAATGCTTATCGTAAGCACTTAGATGACGCATTAGATGTGTCTAGTCTTATGTCAGTGACCATGACCTCTGAGCTTCAAAAACAACATTAGTCACATAATTGATGTGATTAGCAAACGTTGCTTACCTAAACAGTCATTTATCGAGCATTGTAGCCAAAGCTTCCTCAAGATTGGTGATATATGGATCTTGATCCTACTAGAAAGTTTTGAACTTTCCGAATGAATACTTGAGGGTTATTCATTTGAAGAAAATAGCGGGAGAATCATTAAACAAAGTCCTTTTAATGATTTTAAAATATAACAACTAAATCTTTGCAAATTCTTCTCTATAGATAAAATGGCAATTGCAATCGTTGCATCAAACTCATTATCATTGTGACCCGTCCTTGAGAAGGACAAACTTGAGGGAGGAAACTTCCTCGACTGGTATAGGAACTTGAGAATCGTTCTCAAGAACGAGAAAAAACTGTATGTTCTCGAGGAACAAATTCCCGATCCACCAGTCGTAGGGGCTCCGATTGCAGAAATAAATTCTTATCGTAAGCACTTAGATGACACATTAGATGTGTTTAGTGACCATGACCTCTGAGCTTCAGAAGCAACATGAGGAAATGAGAGCTTTCGATATGATTAATCATCTAAGGAAACTCTTTCTGGGTCAAGCCCACCAGGAGAGATTCGATGTGTTGAAGTCTCTCTTTCAGTGTACAATGGCAGAGGGAACACCTGCCGGAACTCACGTTCTGAAGATGATAGGCTATATTGAGAGCCTCGAAAGACTGGATTTCCTCTGGGCCAGGAGCTATTCACTGATTTAATTCTGCAATCGTTGCCTGAACCATTCAGTCAGATTGTACTAAACTACAACATGAATGAGATAGACAAACCTCTCCTAGAATTGTTGAACCTGTTGAGGACTGCCGAGAAGGAAATAGGAAAGTCTAAGGCCATTTACATGTTCAACAACAACAGGGGCAAGGGTTTTTGTAAGCTCCTTTAAGGGCAAACCTAACTATTCTGAGAAAGCACTGAAGCCCAAGGGCGCTGTGACTAAGGATGGAAATTGTTTCCATTGTGGACAGAAAGGACACTGGAAGAGAAACTACCCTAGTTATCTTGCATGGTAAAAAGCTTGGAAATCGAGTAAATCTTGCTTTTGGCTCATATATTTATGTTATTGAGATTAACTTGTCTACTACTACTTGTTAATAGGTATTAGATATCGGATGTGGTTCTCACATTTGCATGAATGTGCAAGGACTACAAAAGAGTAGAGAGCTGGCAAAAGGCGACGTGGACCTACGCATTGGCAATGGAGCAAGAGTTGTTGTATTAGTTGTAGGAACTTATAGTCTTAGTTTGCCTTCTGGAATTGTTCTAGATTTAGACAGTTGTCTTTATATACCTACTTTAACAAAGAATATTATTTCGATCTCTTGTTTGGACAAGATGAGTTTTGATATTCATATTAAAAACCAACGAATGTCGTTATCGTTAAATGATGTGTTTTATTGTAGTGCTACATTAGTGAATGGTTTATACTTTCTAGACCTAGAGTCACCGGTTTATAATATAAATACAAAGAGGATAAAGACTAAAGAGTCTAATCCTACATACCTCTAACATTGTCGCTTAGGCCATACAAACAAAAACCGCATTTCCAAACTCCATAAAGATGGATTGTTGGAATCATATGATACATGTGAACCTTGTTTAATGGGTAAGATGACTTATTCTCCTTTTACTAGAACTGGATAACGAGCAAAGGAGTTGTTGGAACTAATGCATAGTTATGTATGTGGTCCATTTAATATCCATGCAAGAGGTGGTTATATATATTTCATCACTTTTACTGACGATTTCAGTTGTTTTGGATCTTTGAAAAGTTCAAAGAGTACAAGAATGAAGTAGAAAACCAGCTTGGCAAAAGTATTAAGATGCTTTGATCCGATCGAGGTGGGGAATACTTAAGCCGAGAATTCCGTGACTATCTAAAGAGTTGTGGAATTGTTTCACAACTTTCTCCTCTGTCTACTCCTCAATGGAATGGTGTATCCGAAAGGAGAAATTGAACTCTATTAGATATGGTTCGATCAATGATGAATCACACGAGCCTTCTAAACACCTTATGGGGACATGCTTTAGAAGCATCAGCTTTAACACTAAACAGAGTTCCATCCAAATATGTTGAAACGACACCATATCAGATATGGACTGGGAAGCGTCCTAGTATGTCTTTCTTAAAGATTTGGGGTTGTGAGGCGTTTGTGAAATGTCCAGCTTTGGACAAGCTCAGCCCAAAGTCGGTCAAGTGCATTTTTATGGGGTATCCTAAGGAAACTAAATGATACTACGTCTACACCCTGATGAGAACAAAGTGTTTGTTGCTCAAAATGGAGTTTTTCTGGAGAAACATTTCTTTCTAGGAAAACAAATGGGAGCCACATGGAACTTAATGAAGTTCTGAATCTTGGTGAAGTTTTAGGCACAAGTTACATGTAGGTTGAATTAGAACAAGCTACACAAGCTGTTGTGGATCTTGTTACAGAAACACAAGAATTGCGTAGGTCTAGTAGGTTCGTAGATCACCCGAAAATCTTGGATTTTAGTAATAGAACATGGAGATGTTATGTTTATTGATCACGATGAACCTACAGCCTACAATCAAGCAATTACTAATCCAGAATTTTGAGAAATGGCTAGAGGCCATGAGATCCTAAATGGATTCCATGTACACTAACCAAGTATGGATCTTGGTAGATGCGCGAGGGTACAAGTGGTTTTTCAAATTGAAAACTGACATGGAAGAGAATGTTCAAATGTACAAGGGACGACTTTCGCAAAAGGTTTTAAACAGATTCATGGTATTGACTATGATGAGACCCCCTCCTGGTAGGTATGTTCAAATCCATTCGTATCTTGCTTGCTATAGATACATGCTATGATTATAAAATCTGGCAAATGGATGTCAAAACAGCTTTCCTTAACGGAAACCTATATGATACAGCCCGAAGGTTTCCACTAAACTTCTTATAAACATAAGGTTCATCAACGTTCTTGATAAAACCGAACTCGCATACGGCTTCATTAAAATGTCAATTCCATCTTATAGAAGCTTGCTTTAGTCCATAATTTGACTTCAATAGCATGCATACTTTATTGGCGTTATTTGGATCGACAAAACCTTCCGATTGTATCATATACACGTCCTCATCTAGGTTCCGTTAAAGAAAGTTGTTTCGAAATCCATTTACCATATTTCATAATCATAGTATGCAGGTATAGCAAGAAAGATACAAATGGATTTGAACATAACTACAGGGAAAAATGTCTCATCATAGTCAATCCATGAATCTGTTTAAAACCTTTCGCGACAAGTCGCCCCTTGTATGTTTGAACATTCCCTTCCATGTTCGTTTTCAATTTGAAAACCCACTTGCACTCTATTGGGGTTACCCCCTCAGGCGCGTCTACCAAGATCCATACTTAGTTAGTGTACATGGAATCCATTTCAGATCTTATGGCCTCAAGCCACGTGGCTCCCACTTGTTTTCCCAGAAAGAAATTGTTTCTCCAGAAAAACTCCTTTTTTAGCAACAAACACTTTGTTCTCATCAGGAATGTAAAAGTAGTATCATTTAGTTTCCTTAGGATACCGCACAAAAATGAACTTGACCGGCTTTGGATTGAGCTTGTCCAAAATTGGACATTTCACAAACATCTCACAATCCCAAATCTTTAAGAAAGACATACTAAGACATTTCCCAGCCCAGATCTGATATGGTGTCGTTTCAACAAATTTGGATGGAACTGTGTTTAGTGTTAAAGCTGCTGCTTCTAAAGCATGTCCCTAAAAGGAGTTTGGAAGGCTCGCGTGACTCATCATTGATCGAACCATATCTAATAGAGTTCGATTTTTCCTTTTGGATACACCATTCCATTGAGGAGTAGCCGAATGAGAAAGTTGTGAAACAATTCCACAACTCTTTAGATAGTCACGGAATTCTCGGCTTAAGTATTCCCCACCTCGATCGGATCAAAGCATCTTAATACTTTTGCCAAGCTGGTTTTCTACTTCATTCTTGTACTCTTTGAACTTTTCAAAGGCCTCAGACTTGTGTTTCATGAGAAACTTGTATCCAAAACGACTAAAATCGTCAGTAAAAGTAGTGAAATATAGATAACCACCTCTTGCATGGATATTGAATGGACCACATACATCACTATGTATTAGTTCCAACAACTCATTTGCTCATTCTCCAGTTCTAGTAAAAGGAGAAGAAGTCATCTTACCCATTAAACAAGGTTCGTATGTATCATATGATTCAAAATCAAATGATTCCAACAATCCATCTTTTTGGAGTTTGGAAATACGGTTGGCCTAAGCAACAATGTCAGAGGTATGTAGGATTAGACTCTTTAGTCTTTATCTTAATTTTATTTATGTTATAAAATGGTGACTCTAGGTCAAGCAAGTATAAACCATTCACCAATATAGCACTACAATAAAAAACACCATTCGTTGTTTTTTAATATAAATATCAAAACCTATCTTGTCCAAACAAGATATCGAAATAATATTCTTTGTTAAAGTAGGTACATAAAGATAAATGTCTAAATCTAGAACAATTCCAGAAGGCAAACTAAGACTATATGTTCCTACAACTAATGCAACAACTCTTGCTCCATTGCCAACGGGTAGGTCCCTACTCTTAAAGTAGTCCCTGCACATTCATGCAAATGTGAGAACCACATCCGGTATCTAATACCCATGAGGAAGTAATGTTTGCTCCCTTTTACAAACTTTTTATCGACAAGATAACTAGGGCAGTTTCTCTTCCAGTGTCATTTCTGTGCACAATGGAAACAATTACCATCATTAGCCACAGTGCCCTTGGGCTTCAGTACTTTCTCATAATGGTTAGGCTTACCAAAAACCCTTGCCCATGTTGTTGTTGACCATGTAAATGGCTTTGGACTTGCATATTTCTTTCTCGGCAGTCCTCAACAAGTTCAACAATTTTGGGAAAGGTTTGTCTATCTCATTCATGTTGTAGTTTAGTACAACCTGACTAAATGATTCAGGCAACGATTGCAGAATCAAATCAGTGGATAGCTCATGGCCCAGGGAAAATCCCAGTCTTTCTAGGATCTCAATATAGCTATCATTTTCAGAACGTGAGTTCCGACTGGTGTTCCCTATGCCATTTTGCACTGAAAGAGAGACTTTGACACATCGAATCTCTCCTGACGGGCTTCACCCTTAAAGAGTTGCCTTAGATGATTAATCATATCTAAAACTCCCATTTTCTCATGTTGTTTTTGAAGCTCAGAGGTCATGGTCACTAACATAAGACTAGACACATCTAATGCGTCATCTAAGTGCTTACGATAAGCATTTCTTTCAGCGGTCGGAGCCTCTGCGACTGGTGGATAAGGAATTTATTCCTCGTGAACATACAGTTTTTTCTCGTGCTAGAGAATGATTCTCAAGTTCCTATACCAGTCGAGGAAGTTTCCTCCCTCAAGTTTGTCCTTCTCAAAGACGAATAGCAATGATAGTGAGTTTGATGCAACGATTGCATTTGCCATTTTATCTACAGAGATGAATTTGCAAAGTTTTAGTTGTCATATTTTAAAATCATTAAAAGGACTTTATTTAATGATTCTCCCACTATTTTCTTTGAATGAATAACCCTCAAGTATTTATTCGGAAAGTTCAAAACTTTCTAGTAGGACCAAGATCCATATATCACCAATCTCGAGGCAGCTTTGGCTACAAAGCTTGAGAAATGGTTGTTTAGGTAAGCAACATTTGCTAATCACATCAATTATGTGACTCTTGTTTAGTTAAGTAGGTAACATTTACCCTAAGTACATAAATGCACATCTTAACATTTTGCCTCCCGACCCAATTGTTGGAGTACATTTAATCTAAGGTGCACCAATTCGATTGGGTCAGGCCAGGCCGGGCCGGGATTGGATTGGGCCCTTAATCGGGTTGGGCCGACCAACCCATTTGGACCGACCTTATGGCTGGAAATAGAACCTTTATTTCCCAGTTTTTATCTCTTAGTAAGGTGGTTGAAGTGGTGGAAAAAGTGGAGGAGTAGTTTCCTCCATGATCTCCCACTTCCCCCTTTCACTCTTCCCTCAAACCTTTGAATGACTAGGGGAAAATACTGATTTTTCTTAACATTCTAAGTCAGTTTTTTCCAGCTTTTGGAAGCTTAGAGAAGAGAGAAAAAGAGAGAACATTTAGTAAGAAAAGAAAAGACAGCTTTTCACATAATTGTTTTCTAGCTTAGGCTAATAGAAAAGAAGTAAGAAAACTGTTTCTTGTTCTTCTAAAAGGTCATACATACATACTCCATCTTGAAGAGTGTCTTCAAGACTTCTACAAGGTGTTGGCTAGCACCAAGCAGTAGAAGACCATCCCCGGAAGATCGAGTGGATACTGGGAGAGACGGAGCCTGCGTTGGTGGCGTTCCGTTCGTGACACTGAAACCGTTTCAGCTATCCTAGCACTTCTAAAGGTATAATACTATCCCATAGTCTTAGGTTCTTAATCGTGATAGATCCTATTAGAGGCGGGTCAGTTTATTTCCGCTGCATAACTGATTTTGACCCGGTTATTCCTCTAACACCAATACCTAGGCAACTTTGGCTACAAAGCTCGGTATTGGCAATCCGGTTAAGTATGACCCATGATTGCGTCGTCAGATATCACTAACTTATCTTTCGCTCCTTACCAGGATAGACATGCGCTTATTCCACTCGAAAGTTCACACTACTGTCGATCTTTGCCTTGACGAGGGCCAATCATGGAAGGCAAGAAACTTAATATTTTAAAATTTGAGGGCTTAAAAAATGTCTCACCAAATGGTGTACAATCTGATTATACCTTGAAATATGCATTACATGTTAAAATATACTATAAATATGCACCAGGCATCTCATGTAAAATACATAAAATAGTAAATAAAACGTGACATATTAATAGCCCTTATGCGGATTTTCCGAGACAACGGAAAATTCTATGTCAATCTAAAGGTGGAAAAGCAATAAATCCTATCTATTGTCTTCCGCCTCTTTGTGGTTTCCTCCATCTGATGGACGCCTTTCTTCATCACTTGTTACATATGTAAAATATTGAATCATATTCTATACTTTTACATAATTTAAAGAATCCTCTAGTTACATTCGAGATTAAAATTTGTAACAAGATAGAATAGATAAGGCACGACACGCATGTCGTATTATAATATAAAACCATTGGTCAAATGTTATTACTATGAACCATGCTCAAAACAAACACAAAATCATGATATGAGCTCAAAAATACAGTGTCTGCCCCTTTTCGGCGACCTAGGCCATACTCTCGGTCAATCGCGATAATGCAGTAACCAAAACAGTGTAAAAATAGGCCACGTCAGCCGACCTAGAACATTTCTGATCGACCTACCTAAAAACAGACTAGCCTCGGTCGATTGCGATTGCGAACCAGTCGGCCGAAATCTAGGAAGTGGTAAAATCCTATTTTCTAACTCATGTTCGGTCTACCACAAACCTCTTCCGGTCGACCGAATATTTGCCAGAAAAAAAACAGCCAAAAACACGAATTTTACAATTCATTACGGGATTCATTTAACACTTAAACGACTTCTCAAAGGCTGTAAAAAGGCAAAGCATCTTATGACATGCATTATCAACTACTAAAACAGCAAGATAACACATAATCAAGATTATTGGGCTCTCGTGATAGGCTCTGATACTACTTGAAGGAAAAATTCGTAATCCCCAAAACGCAGCGGAAATAAAAGTGCGGTATTACGTTCTTTTAGAGGATCTACTCACGAGAAAGAACCAGAATCATGTGTTAGGAATTATACCTTTATGTCGATCTAATCGACGATGCCCGAATTATGCTACTGGGAAT